>FR989998.1:14384375-15842500 GCA_905404265.1 Fabriciana adippe | reverse complement strand
AACCTAACCTAACCTAACCTAACCTAACCTAACCTTTTTTTTTTTTTTTTTTTTTTTTTTTTTTTTTTTTTTTTTTTTTTTTTTTTTTTTTTTTAACGTCAGGAAACCCTGTTGCCGGGTACCCGCCGCCTGGGGAAGAACGACGGGTTATGTGGGGCTCCTGCCGCGCAAAGATGGTAAACGCGCGGCAGCCTACCCACTAAAACCTGACGGTGTCCACCTTACTCGCCTTGGGGTCGGGGCCACGGGAACCGGATAATCATCCGCGAACCCCGACGGCGATTGCCCTGCGGCACGACTCGGTGTCGGGGGGTTGGAGCAGCACCCCCCGACGACATCTGGAGTGGCGCGCGGCGGACACCGCGCGCGCCTACTCGGGCCAGGTTGTTAGACGGCAGACTTCCCCAAGTCTACCGCCCTCTGGCTGGTGTTAGGGGGGGAGGCGGCGATCGTGGGCCGCTCTCCGGCGCCCGGTCCTTTTGCGGCGGATGGCGAGATCGGAAGTCGCCTCCCTTTCTCTCTCCGCCGCCTCCTTCCGCGACATCGCGACCTCGCAGAAGGACAGGACGGCCGCCCAAGACCTTTCGTTACCGACCATGGCCCTAATCACAGCCGGCAACGTCAGGTCAGCCCCCACAACGCTGCGGAGCGCCTCGCGCTCCGACTCCCATGCTGGGCACTCCTCTAGCACATGCTGGGCGGACTCGTCGACGCAGTCGTGGCAGTGGTGGCAGCGTGGATCCGGCTCTCTTCCGGCGACGCGGCACAGGTATCCGCCGAAGCACCCGTGCCCCGTGAGGACCTGCGTCAGCCGAAAAGTGAGAACGCCGTGACGTCTCGCCAACCACTGCCTTAGGACTGGGCGAACCGCGTCGATGGTCCTGCGACCAGCCGAAGGGTGCTCCAATCTGCCGAGCCACCCCTCAAGTGCGGCATCCCGCTCCTCGCCTTCGTGCCGTGCTGGACTAAGGTCCCCGGACGCATAGCCTCGACGCCGACGGTAAGTCGACGCCAAGGAAAGTGCATCCAGGTCCCAGGGTAGAACTCCAGCCAGCACGCACGCCACATCACCCGAGATGGTCCGGTAGCCCCTCACGACCCTCGTCGCCATGACCCTCTGCGACTGCCGCAGGACAGCGACATTTTCGCGACAGAGGGCGTCTGCCCATACCGGGGCACCGTAAAGCGCCATGGACCGCAGGACTCCGAGGTACAGGCGTCTACTGGAGCAGCTCGGGCCACTCACGTTAGGCAGCAACCTACTTAGTGCACCTGCCGTCTTCATTATTTTGGGCGCAAGGGCGTTAAAGTGCGCCTTAAAGTTCCACCGGCTGTCGAGCACGAGTCCCAGGTACTTCATCGTACTCGACAAGCCGATGCGGACTCCACCCACCGTAATGTGAGAGCCTGATGGTGGTGCTCTTCGAGGGCCGTGGAAGCAAAGTGCCTCCGACTTTTCTATCGCGACCTCCAGCCCTAACCTGCGAATCTTGCTGACGACGTGGGTTACTCCCGCCGTTGCTAGCATCGCCGCCTCGCTGTGGCTTTTCGCCCGCGCCAGGACCAGGGTGTCGTCAGCGTAGCACACTACGCTGACGCCCCGCAATGTGCTACTCCGCAGCACCCAGTCGTAACCGATGTTCCACAGGAGTGGCCCGAGAACCGATCCCTGTGGAACACCGCACGACACTTCCCGTCTCCCCCAGCCGTTCTGCTCAGGGAAGATCACCGACCTCTCGGAGAGGTACGCCCCGATGATTCGACGCAGGTAGGTCGGCACCCCATGGTAGCGGAGCGCTTCCCTGATGCAAACCCAGGGCAAGGAGTTGAAAGCGTTTGCGATGTCCAGCGACACCGCAAAAACTACCTTGCCCTGGGAGACCGCATCCTGCGCGTGGGACTTGACCCGCAGGATGGCATCCACAGTCGAGCGACCAACGCGAAAACCAAACTGCGAGTCCGACAGATCTGGCCCGACCTCCGCCATATGCTTGGTCAAGCGCCCGACTAAGATGCGCTCGAACAGCTTGGCCATCTCACTGAGCAGCACGATGGGACGGTAGGCGGAGGGAGACTCCGCTGGACGCCCTTCCTTTCTGAGGAGGACTAACCTGCCTGTCTTCCACCTCTGTGGAATTGTGGCTTGAGCCAGACAGGCAGTGAATAGCCCCCTCACACAAGGCCCTAAAGCGTCCATCATCAGCGCTAACGCGCGACCTGGCACTCCGTCTGGCCCCGGGGCAACGTTCTTTCCCCGCAGGCGCACAATCGCAGCCGCCATCTCCTCCTCATCGACAGCCGGCACGTCCACCTGTCCTTCAACGTCATCGGCCAGAGCGCATGAGCCAATCTGCGGCGGTACGAAATTGTCTCTTTGTGGAAAGAGACTCTCCAGCACATTCCGCAGCACCTCCGAGTCGAGTGTTTCAGTGATTGGAGGGGCCCAGGGACGAAGCTTGTTCATGACCAGTTGATATGGTGTGCCCCAAGGGTCTCTATCGAGCCCCTCCAACATCTCGGCTCTGCCTTCGGTTATGGCCCTGGCGATCTGGGCTTGTAGGCGCGTCTTCGCTTCCATATAACCAGCATACCGGCGATCCTCCTCTGCCCTATCCCGATGCACCCTCCGTCGGTAATGTGAGAAGAGGCGTCTGGCAGCAACGCAGTCCTCACGCAGTTGCGCTATTTCTGCGGTCCACCACCACACCTGCTGTCTTAGAGGGCGACACCCAGACCGAGGCATTGATGCATCGCAAATGCGCTTCGCCAGCTCTTCTATGCGCCTTGCTGTCTCTTCCGGGGATGTTAGTTGTTGAGGCAGCCAAGAGGCTACAATCGCCGCCTCTTTCAGCACTTCCGGGTTGAGGCGCTTCACCTGCCACCTCGGACCCTCCTCCCTCAGGGTTCGATTACGGCTTGGCGGCACCGCCGGATGAGTGGAGATCTCGTATCTGATGTAGAGATGGTCCGACAAGGTCTCCACATCATCCAGCACTCGCCAGCCGTGGACACGTCGCGCTAAGGCAGGGTTCGCGAACGTTACGTCCACAATGGAACCACCCTGCCGTCGCACGCACGTGTGAATCGTTCCCTGATTTAGGACGGTCAGGCCGTTGGCAACCACCCACTCTTCTAATAGTCGCCCGCGAGCATCTGTTGCTGGGCAACCCCATGCGCCGGACTTGGCGTTCAAATCGCCCGCCACTAGCACGTAGCGGTGCCTACTTCGTGATGTTAGTTCCCCCAAACCGTCGAGAAAATTGTCGAACTCGGCAAGGGTTTTATTGGGGGAGAAGTAGACACCTACTACCAGCGTTTCGCCTAACGAGGCCGCCACGAAACCGGACCCCCTGAACACCCGTGTGAACGTCGGTGCGCCTGCACCTACCTGGGCGACAAGTGCCACTGTCCCTTCATTGTCGCCGACCCAGTTGTCCCTTGGTGGAATGTAATACGGCTCTGACAGTATCGCCAGCTTCACGGACCACTGCACCAAGCTTTGGACTAAGAGATCCTGAGCCCTGGCACAGTGGTTCAGGTTGGCTTGTATAACCTGTATTGCCATTGTTACTGACGATCCATTTCCTCCGTGGGCGGCTTGGCTACCCTAGCCGCAGGACGGCAACGAGCCGGGGCCCGGGTGCATGCTGCGCCCCCGACAATGTGGTTGGCGGGCCTCGTGGCGGCCTCGCAGACCGGACAGTGTGGCTTGGCAGAGCATTGCCCCCGCTTGTGCCCTGGCTGTCCACATCGGTAGCACTGTCTGCTGCGATCGTCACTACCGGTGCATTTCGCTGCCACGTGCCCCAATTCGTGGCAGCGGAAACATCGCTGGGGTCGGGGTTGCAACAGCTTAGCCTGTGCCGACACAAACCCTACCCTTATTTTGCCCTCGTTGTCCACCTTTTTAGCGGCCAGGACAGGACATTTTACGCAGGCCGACGCTACGCCAAACCGATTACGACGAATTTCGCCGACTTTTACGGCCTCCTTGGTGCATCCCCCGGTCTTGCTGACGGCTTCTGCCAGGTCTTCCGGTATTACCGAGTCATCAAAGCCCAGTATCCGAAGCTCAGCACACTTCACCGGCCGGGAGATAAGCACATCTTCATCGGTCAGGATGTTTCCCAACTGTTGCGCCAGGGCATCGGCCTTGCTGTCATTGTTGGTGCCAGGCAGTTCCAGCATCCTGGCCCCTGTCGCCGTCACCTTGTACTTCAGGTCTTTTATGCCCAGGTCGTTAAGGTCTAGCTTTTGCTTGACCTGGGCAAACACCTCCCCGTATGTTATGTTCCGTTCGACGGCTGAGGGCTGAAGTTTTAAAACAACCGCAGCAGAGCGGGGTGCCCGTAACTTAGATTTTGACTCGCCCGATGGCACCCTCTTCTGTGACCGTTTAGCTGCCGCTGCCTTGTTTCTTTTACCCCGCTTAACTACCAAGTTCCACCCATCTGAGCTGGTAGTAGGTGGAAGTGGCTCAGCATCTTCGGTAGCGATTGGTTGCACTACCTTGGACGACACCTTCTTTCTTTTCTTCTCCTTCTTCTTCTTCTTCTTTTGCGCCTTCATGCCAGGATTGGCCGGGGCCATGAGGCTAGTGGCAGTGGCTTCTGCCGCACGAGTACATGTTGCATCCGCTGACGACAACAATGGGTCTCGTTGCACCGGTGCCAGCCTAGCCTCCATTGCCTCGAATCGGGCACTCACCATGCTGCCAACCTGCACCATTATGGCGCGCACCAACTCCTCGGCATTGAAAGGCGGTGGGTCCGCCGTTAGGGTAGCTGAGCCCTGTACCTGGGAGACAACCCGCAGCGAGGCATCGCTGGGCTCCTTATGTACCTGCTCTGCCACGTCCAGACTCGCAACTGCACTCGCGGGAGGTGGTTGTAGCGGTGGTGCTGCTCGAGCTCTCTCCAGCTCCGACCTCATTTCTTGGACTTCCTTTTTTAGGTCCGCCACCTCCATCTGGAGCCTGGTGTTGTTGGCTCTTAGTTGTTCTGCCTCCTCAGACGCTGTGCGACGTGCTAGAGACTCGGTGTTGTTGGCTCTTAGTTGTTCTGCCTCCTCAGACGCTGTGCGACGTGCTAGAGACTCCACTGCGCCTGCTATTGTACTCGCCGCATCTTTGAGAGCTTTTATAAAGACGCCCTTCAGGTTGCCTGATTTTGTAGCAACCATCTCAATCACTTCCAGGCTACTATTGATTTTCTCCTGGAGTTCCGTTGCTGAGTTCATCTCCTCTTCGACTCCAGCTCTGGATCCACTTGGCATAGCTAGGCGTGGGCTGGTTCTCTGAACTCGAGTTTTTAGTGCCGACACCTTATCCGCAACCTCCTTCTGGGCCTTGAGCCTGAGCTCCTCCCTCCTAGCCTCATTGAGGGCTCTCTGCGCTTCGGCAAGTCCTACGTATTGGCCTGTGGTGGGTGGCCGACCTCTCCCGCGATTAATAGTTGTTTTTGAATCAGGCCTCTTGTCCTCCTCCGGTGACCCAGACGAACTCCGGCAGCCTTGGGCCGCAGAACCTTTACGAAGCACGCTGCTTACAGTACCCTTCGTAAGCCTGGTTCTAACTCCGCCAGTCTCTGGCCCGACTCCAACTCCGCCCGTCGCGGGCCTCTTCGAAACTCCACCCTTCTCGGGCAACACATCGTCCCTCCTTCTCTCTACTTCTCCGCCCATCCCGGGCTCCACTCCGACATCTCCGCCCGTCACAGGCACATCGTCTTGGGTTTTGTTTCTTTTTAAAAATTCCATACTTAAACCCACGAGTATGGGGGAAATAAGAGGTCCATCCGAGCGGTGCCCCCTGCACCCGGATAAGCCTAAACGTAACCCGCTAGAGTGTCGGCCGGTACTCTAGCGGGGGAAGCAGTAGCGACTGAACCGCCCATCAGCCATGCATCCCCTCGCGCTGCTACGCCGCTTGGGATTCGGGGTGATTTTTTATAGAGGTTTTCTTCCTCGCAGCCCAGGCAATTAAGCCAAGGCTCTCGGTCCCAGTTCCCGGCCGCTAGACGTGATCAACGACACCGGGTCCGGGATTACGAGATTCGGGGGCGGTGCACATGAGTGCTAGTCCGGCTGCGCAGTTAAGCACCCGCCGGACTCGCCCCCCCTCCGCGCTTTTCTGTCAGGGTGTGCTCCCTTAGGCCGTGGGGTTAAAAAACCCCTAAAGGCACGCCCATGCCTACTGGTTTTGGTCCGCGCCGGATTGCTCCGGTACCACCCGCTCAGTGCGGGTGGCGTTCCCCTATCCGCCACCTGGGGACGCGCCCGGTAGGAGTCCAGCAACTCCCTCGGGAACCTAACCTAACCTAACCTAACCTAACCTAACCTAACCTAACCTAACCTAACCTAACCTAACCTAACCTTTTTTTTTTTTTTTTTTTTTTTTTTTTTTTTTTTTTTTTTTTTTTTTTTTAACGTTGGGGAATGCATTTACGCACCGTCCACCTATGCCCCAGGTGGGTGTGTGGGACTCACCAGCCAGAAGGGCCGGTACTACCCACTAAACCCCAACGATCCCCTCCCAGCCGCCATAATGGGGCGCCGCAGGATCGCTCGCGCATTCAACTACGACGCCCCGGCGGTAGGCCCGAAGGCCACCATCAGGTGGGGCCCCCGTAGGAACCCCACAGCGGCTGCAGTGGACAGGGCCCGAAACACCGGCCCTCTCCCATGCAGCCCCACCGCGTCCGCCATCTAACGGTGACGGCCCCGTCTGGGCCGCGGAAGCAGGAGACTGGCAAATACCACGACTCCCCTCCTGCCGCGGCCCACCCCTCTACCGGCCGCGAGCCTATTAACACAGGCCCGCAGCCGGCATTCCCCCCCATCCAGTAGCGGGACCGCCGAAGCAGTCCCGTCACCGGCAGCCACAACGCCGCAGCCGAAGCAGCGGCGAGCGACACCAAACCTCCCACCGAAGTGGGCAGGCCAGCCCAAGAATCAGGCCGACCACCTCACCAAAGGGTCTGCTCGCAAGTCCACTCTGCTACACCAGAGAAGTACCCGGAGCAGCACCCTTACCCAAACCACGCCGCCCACCGAAGTAGGCACCCTTCCAACGGCTGCAGAGGACAGGGAGAGCGGCAACGTAACACCGACACTCCTCTTCCCCTGCAGCCCCACCGCGTCTGCCATCGAAGACGGTGGCAGCCCCGTCAAGGCCGCGGGGGGCAGGGAGAACGGCGCACCGAAATACCGGCACTCCTCTCCCACCGCGGCCTTCCCCTCTGCCAGTTGCGAGCCCGTTTTCACAGACCCGCAACCGGTACCCACCCTCCGGAAGCGAGACCGCCGAAGCGGCCCCACCCCGGTGGCCGCAACTCCGGAAGCCGAAGCCTCAACGGAGAGCGGCCCCTCCATGAGCGTGCCTCTAACCGTGGGGATCTGAACCACGGTTAGAGGCACGCCCCCGCTGTTGGTCCGCGCCGGATTTCTCCGGTACCACCCGCCCCTCCAAGCGGGTGGCGTTCCCCTATCCGCCACCTGGGGACGCGCCCGGTAGGAGTCAGCTCTCCCCCGGGAACCTAACCTAACCTAACCTAACCTAACCTAACCTAACCTAACCTAACCTAACCTAACCTAACCTAACCTAACCTAACCTAACCCGAACCTAACCCGAACCTAACCCAACCCGAACCTGAAAATTAGGTTGCCAGAAGTTAGGTTTCTGAAACTTAGCACACCAACGGTTTGGTAACCGAAAGTTAGGTCGCGATAAGTTAGGTTAGGTTAGGTGGCCAAATGTTAGGGTGCCGGAAGGTAGGTTGTCAAAATTAGGTTTTCGAAAGTTAGGTCGACGATAGTTAGGTTTCCAGAAGTTAGGTTTCCGACATTTAGATTGCTAAAAGTTAGGTTTTCAATAGTTAGGTTACCATAAGTTATGTTTCCGACATTAAGGTTGCTAAAAGTTTGGTTTTCAATAGTTAGGTTACCTAAAGTTAGGTTTCCGAATGTTAGGTTGCGAGAAGTTAGGTTTTCGAAAGTTAGGTCGCCGAAAATTGTGTTTCCAAAAGTTAGGTTGTGAGAAGTTAGGTTTCTAAAAGTTAGCTAACCGAAAGTAAGGTTTCAAAAAGTCAGGTTTCCGAAAGTTTGGATGCAAGAAATTAGGTTCCCGATAGTAAGATTCCCAATAGTTCGGTTTCCGAATGTTGAGTTGCGGAAAGTTAGATTGCGGAAAGTTAGGTTGCGGAAAGTTAGGTTGGGAATATTTAGGTTTCCAAAAGTTAGGTTTCAGAAAGTTAGGTTGCCGAAAGTTAGGTTTCAGAAAGTTAGTTTACCGAAAGTTAGGTTGCGAATAGATAGGTTCCAGAAAGTTAGGTAGCGAATAGTTAGGTTCCAGAAAGTTAGGTTGCGAGAAGTTAAGTTCCAGAAAGGTAGTTTTCCGTAAGTTAGGTTACGGAAAAGTAGATTGGCGAAAGTTAGGTTTCCGTAAGTTAGGTTTCCGTAAGTTAGGTTTCCGTAAGTTAGGTCACGGAAAAGTAGATTGGCGAAAGCTAGGTTTCCGTAAGTTAGGATATGGAAAGTTATGTTGACGAAAGTTAGGTTTCAGAAAGTTAGGTTCCAGAATGTTCGGTTTTCGAAAGTTAGGTTGCCGAAAGTTAGGTTGCAAATACACTTGAGAGCAAAGAAATCGCACACCCCCTACATTTTCATTTTGACCGCAAATATTTTTAAAATTTAATGTTGTTTGCGAATACAACTTAAATTAAAATAAAGTACACATTATTAGCTTTCTAAGAACCCATTATGTGTAGCCTTAATCTTCGAAATCATTACAATAGCAACAAAACAATAGAATGACCCAAATTCACTCGTTACAGGTAGCTCGGTTTGTGAGACTTTGAGCAGGTATAAAAGGTTAAGGGATGATTGAAATGATATCATTTGCATACCAACTCGCAGACAGAAAGGTCATTTACCGAACACGTTATCACTCCGAACAAGAAAATGGATACCACACCGAAAGCAGCGTCTCAAGTGGTTGCTCTAATTGAAGCTGGACAGAACCAAAGTCAAGTGGCTCGTCAGTTAAATTTGAGCAGATATGCCGTTCGACGTGTATACCAGCGTTATCAACAAACCGGTAGCTTTACCAGGCGATCAGGAACAGGCCGAAAACGTGCGACAACTCAGCGCGATGATCGTTTTCTTGTGACGGCATCACTACGAAATCGCCGGTTGAATGCAGTTCAACTCGGACAGCAGCTACAGGAAGTTAGAGAAGTGGAAGTTAGTCGGTGGACGGTTAGGAGAAGACTAGCCGAAGGAGGCCTAACAGCGCACAGACCAGCAACTGGCCCAAAATTGACCCCAGTGCACAGACAAGCGCGCCTTCAGTTTGCACGAAATCACGTAAATTGGACAATGGATCAATGGAAGACAGTACTGTTCTCTGACGAAACCAGGATGTGTCTTCATGGTAACGACGGACGGAGTAGAGTCTATCGAAGATCTGGTGAGCGTTTTGCTCAGTGCTGCATCTCCGAACGGGTCTCATACGGCGGTGGTTCGTGCATGTTCTGGGGAGGCATGTCACTGGAAGCGAAAACCGAACTTGTGTTCATCACAGGGACCGATACCGACCGTCGATCGGGAGGATTGACTTCCCGACGTTACATCGAGGAAATCCTGGAAGAACATGTCGTGCCCTTTTCCGGATTTATCGACGAAAATTTTGTTTTAATGCAGGATAACGCAAGACCACACACCGCCGCTATAGTACGCCAGTACTTGGAGGAGGTTGAAATACCCGTTATGGCGTGGCCTGCTCGAAGCCCAGATCTCAATCCTATTGAGCACTTATGGGACGAACTAAAAAAAAGAGTAAGGGCCAGAAACGCACCGCCTACGAGTCTAAGAGAGCTCCAAACCGCAATTAAGGAAGAATGGGACAGCATACCGCAAGAGTTTGTAAAAAAAATTATTTCTACAATGAAACATCGAATGGAAGCTGTTATTCAGGCTAGGGGGGGCAATACCTCGTATTAATAAACCATGATCTTTAAAAAAATATTGTTTTTTTTGCCATTTATATCTGCTCAAAGTCTCACAAACCGAGCTACCTGTAACGAGTGAATTTGGGTCATTCTATTGTTTTGTTGCTATTGTAATGATTTCGAAGATTAAGGCTACACATAATGGGTTCTTAGAAAGCTAATAATGTGTACTTTATTTTAATTTAAGTTGTATTCGCAAACAACATTAAATTTTAAAAATATTTGCGGTCAAAATGAAAATGTAGGGGGTGTGCGATTTCTTTGCTCTCAAGTGTAGTTAGGTTTCCGAAAGTTAGGTTTCCGTATGTTAGGTTTCCGAAAGTTAGGTTGCGAAAAGTAAGGTTTCCGTATATTAGGTGAGTTCCGTATGTTTCAGAAATTTAGGTTTCTGAAAGTTAGGTGTCCGAAAGTTGGGCTTCCAATAGTTAGGTTTTTGTAAGTTAGGTTTTAGAAAGTTAGGTTGCGAATAGTTAGGTTTCCGTAAGTTATGTTGCCGAGAGTTAGGTTGCGAGAAGTTAGGTTTCCGAAAGTTATGTCGCCGAAAGTTAGGTTTCAGAAAGTTAGGTTTCCGAAAGTTAGGTTTCTCTTATGCCGCGAAAAATTAGGTTTCCGAAAAATTAGGTTGTTTAATGTAAGGTTTCTATCAGTTAAGTTTCAGAAACATAGGTTTCCGAAATTTTGGCTTCCGAAGTTTGGGTTTTTGAAAGTTAAGTTTCCGTATGTTAGGTTTGAGAAAGTTAGGCTGCGAGTAGTTAGGTTTCCTAAGGTTAGGTTGCCGGAAGTTAGGTTGCGAGATGTTAGGTTTCCTTATGTTAGATTACGAGGAGTTAGGTTTCCTTAAGTTAGGTTTCAGAAAGTAAGGTTTCCGAAGGTTAGGTTTCACAAAGTTAGGTTTCCGCAAGTTAGGTTGCGAAATGTTAGGTTTCCGAAGGTTAGGACTCACAAAGCTAGTTAGGTTTTCGAAAGTTAGGTTACGAAATGTTAGGTTTCCGTAAGTTAGGTTTCCGTAAGTTAGGTTCCCGTAAGTTAGGTTTCCGTTGGTTAGGTTTCCGTAAGTTAGGTTTCCGTAAGTTAGGTTTCCGAAAGTTAGGTTTCCGAAAGTTAGGTTTCCGAAAGTTAGGTTTCCGTAAGTTAGGTTCTGAATGATTAGGTTTCCGTAAGTTAGGTTTCCGTAAGTAAGTTCGGTTCTGAATGATTAGGTTTCCGTAAGTTAGGTTTACGTAAGTTAGGTTTCTGTAAGTTAGGTTGCCGAAAGTTAGGTCGCTTAAAGTTAGATTGCGAAATGTTAGGTTTCCGTAAGTTAGGTTCTGAAAGATTAGGTTCCCGTAAGTTAGGTTTCCGTTGGTTAGGTTTCCGTAAGTTAGGTTTCCGAAAGTTAGGTTTCCGAAAGGTAGGTTTCCGTAAGTTAGGTTTCCGTAAGTTAGGTTCTGAATGATTAGGTTTCCGAAAGTTAGGTTTCCGAAAGTTAGGTTTCCGTAAGTTAGGTTCTGAATGATTAGGTTTCGGAAAGTTAGGTTTCCGTAAGTTAGGTTTCCGTAAGTTAGGTTTCCGAAAGTTAGGTTTCCGAAAGGTAGGTTTCCGTAAGTTAGGTTTCCGTAAGTTAGGTTCTGAATGATTAGGTTTCCGAAAGTTAGGTTTCCGAAAGTTAGGTTTCCGTAAGTTAGGTTTCCGTAAGTTAGGTTCCCGTAAGTTAGGTTTCCGTTGGTTAGGTTTCCGTAAGTTAGGTTTCCGAAAGTTAGGTTTCCGAAAGGTAGGTTTCCGTAAGTTAGGTTTCCGTAAGTTAGGTTCTGAATGATTAGGTTTCCGAAAGTTAGGTTTCCGTAAGTTAGGTTTCCGTAAGTTAGGTTTCCGAAAGGTAGGTTTCCATAAGTTAGGTTTCCGTAAGTTAGGTTCTGAATGATTAGGTTTCCGAAAGTTAGGTTTCCGAAAGTTAGGTTTCCGTAAGTTAGGTTTCCGTAAGTTAGGTTCCCGTAAGTTAGGTTTCCGTTGGTTAGGTTTCCGTAAGTTAGGTTTCCGAAAGTTAGGTTTCCGAAAGGTAGGTTTCCGTAAGTTAGGTTTCCGTAAGTTAGGTTCTGAATGATTAGGTTTCCGAAAGTTAGGTTTCCGTAAGTTAGGTTTCCGTTGGTTAGGTTTCTGTAAGTTAGGTTTCCGTAAGTTAGGTTTCCGTTGGTTAGGTTTCCGTAAGTTAGGTTTCCGAAAGTTAGGTTTCCGAAAGGTAGGTTTCCGTAAGTTAGGTTTCCGTAAGTTAGGTTCTGAATGATTAGGTTTCCGAAAGTTAGGTTTCCGTAAGTTAGGTTTCCGTTGGTTAGGTTTCTGTAAGTTAGGTTTCCGTAAGTTAGGTTTCTGTAAGTTAGGTTGCCGAAAGTTAGGTCGCTGAAAGTTAGACTGCGAAATGTTAGGTTTCTGTAAATTAGGACCGAATAGTTAGGTTTTCCTAAAGTTAGGTAGCCGAAAGTTAGGTTTCCAAAAGTTTTGTTTCCGAAAGTTAGGTTTTAGAAAGTTAGGTTGCGAAAAGTTAGGTTTCCGAAAGTTAGGTTTCCGAAAGTAAGGTTTCCAAAAGTTAGGTTTCCGAAAGTTAGGTTTCCAAAAGTTAGGTCTCCGAAAGTAAGGTTTACGAAAGTTAGGTTTCCAAAAGTTAGGTTTCCGAAAGTTAGGTTTCCAAAAGTTAGGTTGCGAAAAGTTAGGTTTCCGAAAGTTAGGTTTCCGAAAGTTAGGTTTCCAAAAGTTAGGTTTCCGAAAGTTAGGTTTCCAAAAGTTAGGTTTCCGAAAGTTAGGTTGCGAAAAGTTAGGTTTCCGAAAGTTAGGTTTCTAAAAGTTAGGTTTCCGAAAGTTAGGTTTCCAAAAGTTAGGTTTCCGAAAGTTAGGTTGCGAAAAGTTAGGTTTCCAAAAGTTATGTTTCCGAAAGTTATGTTGCGTAAATTTTGGTTTCCGTAAGTTGGGTTCTGAAAAGTTAGGTCGCCGAAAGTTAGGTTACTGTTATTAGTTTTCCGCAAGTTAGGTGACCGGAATTTAGATTTTTTAAAAGTAGGTGATTGAAAATTAGGTTGTTTGAAGAAAGTTAGATTGCAGAAAGTTATGTCGCCGAAAATTCGGTTACGAAAGTAAGTGTTTGTTAGATAGGTCGAGAGAAGTAAGGTTTTAAAGTTAGGTTAGGTCGAAAGAGTAATTGAAAACTGTATTTTTTTTCCTTTAAAGATTATGTTCTAAAAATTTGAATAGAATATCTGGCGTTTTTGGAAAAACTCTATTGAATCTTTCAAACATATCTAGCGTGACACTTTATTAATATTGACCTAGCGTCTTTGCGGCACAGACCGCCTGATTACGCTAGGCGTGTTGATGACATTGAATACCTATATTAAGTTTCTTATTTCTAAGTTATCTATAGAGGAAATAAAACACCATTAATTTTAGATATTTTAATAAATACATCGTTATATTTTCTATCAATACATGTTTAACATATAATATCATATAGTCAAATATAATAATTGTAAAATAGTGAAACACTTTTTCTGTTTTAATCGTTATATTATCAGTAATTAATAAAATTTATAAATTATTCGCAAGTACGACAATAATACTATAGAGACAAAACTTATATATGTAGTTTTGCCTGTTAATTACAGAGATGTCCGTCTTTATGGTAATGTTTATTGTTAGCGAGACATATGTGGACTGATCGCAATAAATAGTTCAAATATGCAAAGATATCATAAATCTTCATAAACATTAGTAGAGCCGTTTACGTTTTAAAGGCACGAGTAAACATATGTTTAAAACTAAACTATTAATCATTTTAAGGTTCACAATATTAAAATTCACATTTCCGACAAGTTTTGACAAGTATATACGATGTTCCTATTATTTGTCTTATAAGGTCCATACCTTTATGATGATGTTTATGGTTAGGTTATATATAATATAAGTGATCTCGTACGTTAGAGTGCGTGTATCGTTAGGTAAAGGACTACATTTTTAACATCTTTTAGAAACTATCTCAATAGAGACAATTTTCCATAAACTATAGAGTAGTATAGACTTTTGACAGTTCACCTTGAAACTTGTTTAACAGCGTAAGAAGATAGATGTCGCTAGTGACACTTCATGTGCCGTTTAATTATATTGTTTTGATGGAATGAAAGACAAGCATTTATACCGTTTATTGTTAAAAAAAAAAAAATACAATTGCATATTTCCCCGAAGTAAAGTTAACATAATTTTTCTTTTAAATATTGGTTTTAATACAATGATATTAACAAAAAATATTTTATTTTCAATATTATTGCGTGATACTATGAATATTTGAAATATTATTCTTTGTTGTTGCTGCTGGTGGCGAACTGGCTAGTCCATGGCAGTGCAGTCTGCAGGCAGTGCGAGGTACACACTACACGCGGGTACACCTGAAATACATAAATGAAGAAATTGAAAGATATAAATAAAATTAATATTCACAATTTATAGATTTATGACGTTTACAATATCTTATTGAATATCAGTAGCATTTTTTGTTTTCGAAGTTAAAAAGAAAAAATATAGCTATAAATTCAACATAATAAATATAATAATTCATACTCAGAATATGGAAATAATTATAGGAATATTTATAACTACGAAGAATTTCTTATTTATCGATTTGTTATCTATACTAATAATATTATAAAGCTGAAGAGTTTGTTTGTTTGTTTGGTTGAACGCGCTAATCTTAGGAACTACTAATCCGATTTGAAAAATTCTTTTTGCATTAGATAGCCCGTTAACTTAGAAAGACTATAGGCTATATATCATCCCGGAAAAATGTACGGTTCCCGTGGGATAGATTTGTTTTTGTCTAGGGACGAAACAGAAGCGAAGCGAGGGTGAGTCGCTAGTACAGTATACAGGAAACACCACTAGTACTTGGTCATTATATAATTTAATTTTACTGCAGTACTCCGAGAGTTCATCAGTCAGAAATATTAACATTTTTATTTATTTCAGTAAAATACATACATAATGACTTCCAATAATGAGTATTAATATACTAGCTATACTACGGGACTTAACGCGTGAATAAATGGATGTACCTTATTCCCGACGTTTCGACTGGGTTGCACCAGCCGTGGTCACGGGCAGACAGTCTGCCCGTCTGCCCGTGACCACGGCTGGTGCAACCCAGTCGAAACGTCGGGAATAAGGTACATCCATTTATTCACGCGTTAAGTCCCGTAGTATAGCTAGTATATAAATATGGAACGCGATAATTTAAAAAAATGAGTATTAAATCATTTTTTATAAGAGAATTAAACATAGTGAAAAGTAAACCTTTTTATAAATTACGCTAATGCAATAATAATTTAATTATATAAAATAATAATAATTTTTCGTAGTTATATCTGCACATTTATTATAATATGTAGCTTGAGATAGCTCCATGATTGCTTGAGACTGCTCTGTGATTGCTTGATACAGTAAAGTGTCTGAAAATATTTAATGAAAACATATAAAAGATTAAATATATATATTGGAAATATCTAATGACATTATTATGTAACAATTATTGTTACAACCTTCAGTCAAGAAGTAGTGTACGGTCGAGATTGTAGGTGTCGCTACATGTTGCCGCCACCTCTATTTTTAAATTAAAACGCCTATTTTTAATAAAAGATGATTTGTTTCCTAATAGCACTTGGAATAGTAGATGATGCCATTAGTTGGCGTCATTAATTTAATAATTTATTGTTTTGTAATAAATAATAGCAATGAATGAGTAATAACCACTCTGTTAGTAAATTCGTATATATATTAATTAATAATTATTTACGATACTTTTATTTGAAATAGATGAGAATAGAAAATATTAATTGTTTAAAATATACTTAAAAATTGTATATAAGTGGATAGAAGCGAATGTTAGGTCTCTTTTCCCGCTGCTTTCGTGCTTGATAGTTGATGTGCCTATGCTTAAACACATAGCTATGCTTACAAAGAACCATATTAACAAGAATGAAAAAAAAAGGATTTAATAAATAATTGATTTGTTTTACATGTAAGACAATATTATTTTTCTTTTTAAGATAAAAGGAAATAAAACTGATATAATCATAACCTGATTAATTACCTGTATATAATATGTTGCAATTGTGGCAAATGTGTATTATTATGATGCTTTACATGTTTCTTCTCAACCTGAAATAAGCAAACATTTTATTAGTTATTGTTTCTTATGATACAAACAATAAACTGTACATTTTTAATTGGTAATCGTTTTGTCAGTTTCATTTTTTTTTTAAACATAAAACTGTTGCATTAATCAGAAGATATATTATATTAAATTAATTATTATTATGAACATGGTTATTTAACTTTATACAATGAACATTGAAAACTAAAGTATCACCTATTAAATTATTACCTTGATGTAAATATCAAAAATGTATTATATTACATGGATTTTATATTTACATCAGATTTATTATTATTTGGAGATCCTGGAAATATGTTACGATGTAATAGATACTCATTGGACTGCAAACCCATAATAATACTTATTTAAAGCTTGAATATTTTAACATATCCTTCTTGTAAGGTCACATCTGAAATTAGAAAATATTTTATTTAAAAAAAAAATTAGTATATTGTAAATAGCTTTGTCCACTAAAAATAACTAAGAAATATTTTATTATCATACAAAACAAAATGAAAAATTATTAAACTATCTATTTCAGGAATAAAATAATATATGGTACAGAATGGATGATTAGTTTAAGATAACAGTATTATCTATGTAATAAAATTATAAAGCCACTTGTCTTACGCGATTCATCAATGACAATCTGTTTGAAGAGCTAGAAAGAGTTCTTTATTTGCATCTCTCTTAAAGGAGTTAAAAGATGTGACAAAGAGAATATAGAAAACAATCAGGTATCAAATCAATACATGCTGGAAGAAGGAGAACCAGCCGTAACTGGCTGGTTGTTTGGGGAATGTATAAGATGAAAGGTAAATATTGTAACTGTTAATATTTACCAATTAGTAAAGTGAAAGTGTCGTGATCGTGTCATGAGATTTGTTGACTGTGGCACTGGCAGCGCACTAGCAGCTAGCCGCTACCCTACTGTCGCGGGTCTAATTCCCATAAGAGGTGAGTGCGTATATTAATCATACAAAACATTACATTTCACTCAATGCCGCGATTTGTCACGATTTGCCATGGTTCACCACACAAGTTGTAAAATAATTATGAAACTAAGAATTATTAAATTGAACAACTCACCGATGACAAGTACCTTAGTACGTAGATGTAACCGGGCGTCATTTATATAACATTAGATAAAGTTGATAGTTTTTAAGTAATTCATCTTGAACATTACGATACCTAGGTTTAGATTAGCTTTTTTGAGGCTGGCTTCACTTATCTAAAACTCATTAATACTTATGAATATAAATAGCTCAGAATATATTAATGTAAACAAATTAATATATAATAAAAGACATTGCGATACAATTTTATTTTCAATGTGAATTATAGTAGGCCTTTTAACTTTCCTTAGAAATATGTATTCTTCTCCTTTCACTACATATTTTCATAGTTTTATATTATCAAATAGTTACTTTCCTAATATAGGTACATTTTATTAATTACACTGATACATCGTACAATAAATTATAAAACTATAATAATTATAATATAAAATATTCATAGTTATTACTGCCCACAGACTAACTAAATGCTAGAGTAAGAGTACTACTTTAGGCTTGTGTAGTTCGCGAACGAACTAGTTCGAAAGAACGTTCCCACAGATGAACTATGCGAACTAGTTCTCAGATCCCTCGCTTTTTAGTTCGTTAGTTCATTTTCGATTCTAAGGATCTATGGATGTTATATATTAGTAATGTGTGTTACGGATGTTTTTTTAGAATCCAGTAGGTATTTTTTATATGTACTTTATTGTTAATGTGGATAAAGTTGTTCAATTTGTAATAACCGGAAAAATAAATATGTGTTTCGTTGTAAGGAATAGTAAGTACTAACATAGTACTAACATAAAAGATAAGGTATTTATAATAAGTAGCTGTTGATGAAATGTAGTGGGATTGTTTTTTTTTTTTTTTGCTCGTCAGCTTGAATCACAATAAAAGCGTGGCAGTATATGTATATGTTTGCAAATTACGAGTATAATAGGGACTAATGAAGTACTACAAGGGTTAAAGTAGCAAAGTCGAGAAACGAACTAACGAACTAAAAGACCGACCTAGTTCGTTAAGGAGCTGCGAACTATATTGACCGCTCCCAGTCGCGAACTATTATGCCCAACTCTATACTACTTCTATGTAGGTATTTCCCCGAGTTCGCCTTCGAGGTGCGACAATCGACATAGTGAAGACTGCACGGTCTTTAATTATAATCTACGTTTGACATTGCATTTGGTCTTAAAATTAAGATAATAAAAATAACTATGTCCTATAAAAATAATAGGATTTTATATTTTTTGGTGTCAACTTTTATAAATCTAATGTAATAAAATATGTTCATTGATTATTTGTAATTAGGCCGGGTGCATACTTTTTGCAAATGAACATTTACGTTTAAAGTTTTAATAATTATTAATATAATATTTTCTATATTTATAGAAATTTATAAAATATAGATAAAACAGAAATATAATAATGGAACATTAACATTTGAATAATAATTTAAGAAATAAAAGTAATATTGTTATTTAAAGTAACTAATTAATGACCTTTAATTTATACATATTTCATTTTGATTTTTTGTGTAGAACAGATTAGAAAAATAATTATCGTCTAGATAAGACTAGATAATAAG
Organism: Fabriciana adippe; assembly: GCA_905404265.1. Taxonomy (NCBI): domain Eukaryota; kingdom Metazoa; phylum Arthropoda; class Insecta; order Lepidoptera; family Nymphalidae; genus Fabriciana; species Fabriciana adippe. The sequence continues at coordinate 15,823,681 of FR989998.1, read as the reverse complement.
GAATTTGTAATAACGGCGTTGCGATATCTGTTAAATAAAGTCGTCAATAGATGGCGCTGGGAATTTCCATGAAGTGTAATGCACTAGCACTTCAGCTAAGTTTCCACTAATAATAATTATATAATCACTTAAATTTAACAAAGACAAAACAAATATAATTCAACATAGATACATTAAAATAGATAGACAATCAGTGAAATCGACGGTGAGGTAATGCAATCAAATTAACACAAATAAAACAAACTCAAAACAAAAGTAACATAAAATATGAAAATTTTGAACAACATATGGTTGTCAATTTGTTTGTAACGTATTCATTACTAAGCCATTCTATCAATTGCGATAGCACTTTGATGAGTGTTGTGTTCACACCCTGGCAGGTTTCTGCCCTAGTAGGCTCGTACCATCAACGCATGATAGGAGGCGGTTGAGTGGTACGGCGTACCTATGGCATAATTTTAATTCTATATAACACAATATAAGGCTAGGGCATATAGGCTATGTGAAGAAAATAGGTAAAAAATGTTATATTGCATGACTTATATTATACTGACTCCAAGGGGTCTCATATTATAACGTTGCTTGCAATTCGGTCAATTACTTTTAGTCGGTATTTGTATCATTATTTTTAGTTTTATTCTACGGGTCTAGTTTTCACCCACGGCGGGGCTAGAATACGGCCTTCACCATATCATTAACTCCAAACATCTACTAAATTGCAGCGGTTGGAGCGTGAAATTTTAACGCAGTTTATTATAATATGAAACTATGGATGGCATTTTTACATATATTTAACGATTCGACCGCTCCGGTTGTCTTAACGAGGATAAGATACTAAAAAAGGAGAAATTAAAAACAAGATTAAACGGAATAATTTATTATGTAGTTACAATCCACGTGACACACGTCACACGCAGCACGCCGCCGCCGCAGTGCCGGCTACATCTCGATACACTCTATGTACAGGTTCACAATGATTAGTAATCAATTTGTATATGGCCTTGCTAGTTGTATTAGTAGTACCGCACAAACAGACGATAAATTATAATAATTCGATAATAACACTTAAGTACTCTAATAAGACAAAAGTTAAGCGGTAACAGCAAAATATAATAAAAGCATTTAACGGTATGGCGAATAGAAACAATAATAATATATAATACAAATAAATTCTCATTAAACAATATAGATACAAAGTTATCGACGAGTCAATAAAAAAAGGGAGCGGAGGAGGGCGCCGCCTCCGTCCGGACGAGTGTTCTATAATTTCGAGCGATTCTCTTAACTAAATAACAAACAACTCTCGGTAAACTCGTCACAAACACGAACGTCTACGACTTCTTCTGGTCGTGGTTGTCGGTGTCCGAGTCGTCGAGCTCGGGCTTGGTGCGGCGCTTCTCGTACACCAGGATGATGGCGCACAGCACGAACACCTCGGCGCAGATGCCGAGGAAGGGCCACAGCGCGGCGTACATGTCCTTGACGCGCAGCACGGTGACGGCGGGCGCGGCGCCGGCCGCGCCGGGCACGCTGCAGCTGTAGCGGCCCGCGTCCGCGCGCGCCGCCGCCTCCAGCACCAGCACGCCGCGCGGCACGCCCTGCTCGCTGGCCGTCAGCGTGGCGCGCCCGCCCAGCGCCTCCGCCACGTCCGTGAAGTTGGCGTCGGGCTCGCTGCTGTTGGTGTAGCCCCACGACACCTCGGGGTAGGGCTTGCCCACCACCTTGCACACCAGCTTCAGTTTCTGCCCCTCCACCACGTTGGAGTTGGCGGGCAGCTTGAGGTAGGGGCGGCCGCGCACGGCCCAGCGCTGCTCGCCCGCGGCGCCCGCCACCGCGCACGAATAGTTGCCGAAGTCGTCCTCCACCGAATGCTTCACGAAGAACAGGGCGCCGCCCTTCTCCATCACGTAACGTCCCTTTAGATCCGACACGTTCTCGATATCACTGCCATTTTTCTTCCTGTAATGAAGTGAGTTCGTATTTAGATACTTGCATTTTTCCGTTAAAATACATTTTTATAATTTAAAACTTTTTAAAAGAATAATATTTGGTCACCTCTTTTCATTTATAAAACAATGTTATCTAAGTTTCGAATAGATTCTATTGTACTTGATTCGTCTCAAAATACTGAAAAGGATATAACTTGGAAAAAATAAAACTGATGAAAGTAAGACTCCTTCTAGATGACACAGCAGTGTCCTGAACTAAAAGTACATCTGACATATAGATTGAGGCTAAAAAAAGTCACAAGAAAAATCCCTGTATTTCTAACAAGAAGCAAGAAATAATTTCAACTCTTTAGTCTACTGTCATTAGTCTAACTTTATTATTTATGAAATTATTATTTATGAAGATCCCAAGCTCAAATCGCACCAGCTCCTAGTTCCTTTCTTTGTGAACATATCATATAACTAAATATTAAAAGTGTTGAGCTGACATCTTGTAGGTACATTCAAAATTTGGTGACAAATATTGAACATTCGTAATCAGCATACTTGAGTCCAAAACAATTAGCATCTCACCTAAACATGGACCACTGATGGAGTTCAGGCCTAGTTCAATAATATATAAATGTATTAAATGAAAACTTATTCTGTACAGTTCATTAGGTGAAAATAGGGTGTAACAGGCAAACAGACGGACACACGAGTTTTTTTTATAATATTATAATTATAGTACTTCGTAAAAAAAAGTAAAGAGACGGAGAGTCGGTGAATTTGGCATAAGTTTTTAATTTTACATACGATCGGTGTAGTAGATTTCATGATTTAAAGGTAAAATTCGTTGATCCTGAAAATCGCGTTCAAAGGTTCCGTTACAAACATACAGGTGTAACTAATGAAAGTGTGTAAAAAATACTCTGAAGTTGGAGATTCAAAATTTCTAATCAATAAATGCATAGTTATCTCCGGGCCTGTCCTGTCTCGCACAGTCGACATCATTCAAGCGCATCCTATTTGATAAATGGCACTAGATAGCATCCTAAGATGGTATCTAGTACATACTATATCTACATAAAATTCGGAAAGATATTAAATGATAAACTAAAGAGGAACAGTAAAAAAATACAAAATATATCTGTTGATAAGAGAGCCCCGCGACCGCCGCCCCGCGACCGCCCGCGCTTTGCCGCGCTGACGTCAGACAATTACACATGCGGAAACAGTCATAAACGCGTCGCCAGTTATCTTATTATTAATGTTAAATATAATAATTAGAAACGAAGCACACAACTCCGCCGTGCGCTCTTTTATCAAAGATGATAAATCAGTTTTATAACTTAATTGAGAAAAAACAAATACGAGAATAAATGATACCTTGCAAGGTTTTAGTCGCGGCACGGTTGTTGACGCGAGGGATTACTTTATACATTACATAAACAACTGTCTCTGCGCCGTATTCATAAGTAACTACTAGGATAAATAATAAAATTAACATAATGACGGTGTGACGCCATTCTAATTGGTATGGCGGGCTGAACCCCACCAGATAAGTGTTGCATTTCGCTAGTGCAAGTTTATTATTTGTCGTACACCAGAATATGAAAGAATCTTTGTGTAATAAATCGTTTGGAATCCGTGTATATCCGACTCGTCCGATCAATCGTGCCGAGATGTTGGCCCGCGCGGCGCTGCCTGGGGCTGGCGATACGACCATCAGTTTTAGTTCGTTGACGACGTAATCATTACCACGTTTGTGACAAATGACTGAGAAAATTTCGTCACTACCACTCTATCTCCTAAACATTGGTCGGTACTATGAATAGCTTTTTAGACACTCCGTTGATCTTTTTCTTTTAGTCCAAGTTGTTTCCGCAAAATATACAAATTAACACACCAATGCAATGCTGTCACCTAAAATTTCTTCTTACCGTAGCAAAAACTAACCTCTATCCGTACGTCCCCAACATGCAAGTATTCCAAATATCATAAACGTTTAGACATTTGTGCGATAAAAAAAATGTGTATATTTATATTTTGTAAGTGGACAAACAGACCGCAGATACTCTAACCTTCGTTAAACAATTTGATTATTATTAAAGTCGTATTCTTTCCCGAAACCTATCAAGATAAAAATGACGTTCGTATCCAATACAAGCGAGTGATAATACAATTGTTTATTTCGTAAGTTTCCGCGAGCTCTCAACTCTCAAGTGATCGACTTAGATTTAAAATAAGTTTATAAAAGATAATCAAAGTGCGTTATTCTTGAAAGATAAAACACTATAATGTCCATTTCCATACGTTTCTAAGTAGTTGTGCTAATAGTATTTGCAAATATGTGACAATATGTGAGCCTGATGAGACGGCATAAACGTACCAGACATAGTTGAGGTTGTCGTTGTTGGGCAGCTTGCAGAGCAGCGACAGGTTGCCGCGCACGTCGTACAGCAAGTCGGCGGCGTCGAGCGCGGGCGCCGCCGCCGCCTCGGGCGCCGCCGCGGGCGCCTCGCCTGCAACACGCGACCGTCCGTCACTCACCGCGCCACATCGTGCCTCCACTATCTACCACTCGCTACTATGTTATGTACATTATAGTAATATTTATGTATGCAGTACAGCTTTTTCAACTAATTGCTATAATAAACATTTAACTTGTGATCACATATGATGAAAACGGCCAACTATCGCTTTACGTGCGTCGGATGTTAGAAGTGAACTCTCTAACGCTATAGATAAATTAGGGATCACTAATTAGATGATGAATATGTAGATGTCCCACTTTATATAACTATTTCGACGAGAGGCCGTCAAAGCGAACGTAATCCCTTATTTGAATATTTAAAACCATAGAAAAACGAGCACAACTGGTTAATAAAGTTAACGTGCATGTTAATAATTAAATGAATGTTTTTAATAAATAATCTAAATAAAATCGGAGATGTGTTTATTTTTGTCATACACAAGAAAAGCGTATTGGCATTGGCGATAACACGAGAAGTGGTGGTAGTAGCAGTATGTGTCAAGGGACCAAACACCTAACTGGGACTAACTAGCTAACCGGATGCGATGAAGGGTGTTAATATTACTATCTAATTATACGTATAATAATATCTCATTATAAGTGTCTGACGCAAACGTAACTTTAGCAAGGATTGTGACGACCAGTTCCTCTCGTTAAACTAAAGTGTAGTATTTCATCAACATCAATATAACATAATCATGGCACATTATTCTAATTCAATTTACTTATAAAATTAAATTTAATTAAAAATATAATGTATTTGGTAGCATGAGGTGTACACATAGGTCATGGGACTTTGGCTGAAAGAGAACCCTATTCTATAATATTATATGTCGGAAGGTACACACCTACCGACAAAGATAACACGCAAATAAAAGTAAATTATCTTTTCAATTTTATCGATTATACATATTGTAGATAATATAATGATTGTGCGTTATAGTAAATGGGCCTTTTTCTCAAACGAGGACGACGCGACAGCTAGCTGCCAACTGGTCGGTCGCAACTCGCAGTAAACTCGCGTAACAGTCGAAATAGTAAATAGCAGAATAAAGATATAATAGCAAACACCCTTGTGATCGCAAGGACAGTGCTTTAGAGAGGACGGCTAATGTCAACCATTTCGGGCTTTCTGAGCTAATCGATCGACCTCGTTTTCTTCGCTCGTCACCAATCGTAGAGTTAGCGAGTACACCGTCCACGATCAATCACTTACTTACTCGTCAAGACCCTTTACTGTTTTTTATTATGAACAATTTAACATTAATAATATTACTGTAAGCCAAATTAGAAGATTACAATAGAGTTAGAAAATGTATAGTTCTGTGAATTTCAGTGTGACGATTGTGATGGTTAATCGCATAACCACGCTGAAACTCACAGCGCCGCGGACGCGCGTCGCTACAGAACTAGTGCGTACTTCGAAATTAATATAATGAATTCTCAAGGCAAAACTACAAACGTCAACATAGACCACCTAACAACAAAGCGCTACATCTAAATACGACGATAAAGTAACAGAAAATAAAGATAACACAGGCTCTACCGGGCAGTACTTCTACAGAGAGACCACCGACTGACATCGCTACATGAGAGGCCGGACTACCGGGCGCGAGAGTGAGTATACGAGGCTAGCTGCGGGCGGCGGCGGGCATGCTGCGGGCGGGTACCGGCGGGGGCGGGGGCGGGCGCGTGGGCGGGCGGCAGCACCACGACGCGCACGCGGTGGTCGCGCTCGCGGCTGCAGGTGTAGAGGCCGGCGTGGTGCGCGCGGGCGGCGGGCGCGCGCAGGCGGGCGGCCATGCGCGCGTCGGGCCCGGGCTCCTCGCCCGCCAGCAGGTCGGGCGGCGGCGCCTGGCCATCGCGCCGCCACTCCGCGGGCTGCTCGGGCCGCAGCCGACACTCCACCGTCAGCGGCGCGCCCGCCGCCACCGTCACGCGACTCTCCTCACTCTCCGTCTCTGCGCATCAGGCTCCTCGATACTAACACTCCGCAAATACGACCTTTCCATGGTATGCTCATATATTTTTAGGAATGACAGATTCTATGGTTTCTTAGAAAAAAGTATCGATTGTAATATTTTTACATATACTATATAATACATTGTAAATTGTGAATTGTATGTTCTGTATTACTATTTGTTTCCTTATAATAAAATAAAAATAAATAAAATACTTAAATCTTCAAGTGAAGTACAGTAAGACTTTTCTCTCATTGGCCCACTAGTCACTACTGACAATGAGCAATTAATTCATCAAACTGTTTAAAGTCATTTAATAATGCCTTGTCCTATTTCCATTAACATTAATTAAGTACAACACAATAGTGATCAATAGATTTCTTAAATATTTGATTAGACTTATTATCATAAAAAAATATTTTACTTTAGATAAGTAACTATATTTACATATTAGAATAAATCATTGATTGGAAAAATGTAAAACATACACTTAATAATTTGAACTAAAAAAGATATACATTAATCTTAAGATGGACCAAATAAATAATTTGTAATTAAATTCAGAGCAAAATTGGTTTTACTCATAATTATAAAAATAATGAGAATAATGATCTTACAAAAACAACAAAGTAAAAACCCTCCAATGTAAATACTCCATGCAGTCATAATGTAATAAATAGCAAAGCTAACAAATAAAGACTTGATACACAAGATAAGACTATCTCAACACCAGCCCGATAACTGGCACATGCTTAACTTTTATAATAAATTATTTTTAGATAATCACTGGAAAAAAAACCTCTTAATGTAAAATTTATTAAAATGTATGGTAGCTTTTAATGTATTATAATTTAAGGTCTCTAATCATTCCCTTTTATAAACATACAAAATAAGCTGTCCATCTCTTGCAGTAATTCATTATCTAATAGTGTAGTAACAACCACTACCCTAGTTACATAATATGCGGTACCTTAAGGGTGGAGAATAAATTGGAATGGTTTTGATAATTATTATTATGTTAATTAAAATACAATTCTTAAAGTAGAATTATTTAAAAGAAAGGAAATAAAATTAACTTAAAATAATAAACAATTGTCATGGTTTCACAAAATACAACTTTTCAGGTTTTATATCAAAACAAGGTTGAATAACATTTGCAATATTAAAAAACATTATTTTTACAGTTTACTTTGTCTCTTCTACTTTAAATAATTTAGTTGTACATATTTGTAATAGTTGACATAAATTATTCCATTCATAATTTAGGGGACAATCTCACCTCAATCAAAAATTTAGAATAATAAATGTCAAGACGATTTCTAGCTTCAAATATTTCATAATTCAATTAGTGATATTGTAATAGTCAAAACTATTTTTAATATTCTAATGAGGTAAAAATGATACTCTACTGCATGGCCTCGGGTGCGATTTATTGTTATGAGAGAAGCGACACTACCATGACATCACCCAGCAGCTCAACACCCTCAACTAGGACATTTTGCATTGACCTACAAAATACTGACGCATGCAGGAGCACTTTCACGATCATAAATAAACAGTAAACATTCTTTTCAACCAGGTTTTAAACAAAAGATACGATGAAATCAAGATTACTTACTTTGTGCCTTTGATGGAATTACACTTGCTAAAAATAGAAGCGCCAGTGGCAAACACAAAGCAGTCCGTCCCGTCATCGTGGCGACGAGCAGATTATGAAGGAGTAAAGACGAGAGTCCGACTTTGAAGCGAACACGGTCCTAAGGCGGGGCAACTAAAGCTAAACTGACTAGTGAATTTTATAATAGAGACCACTAGGCACCAAGAGACAATGGTGCGCAAAATGGCGCAGTAAGTATTAAATATTCTGGTCTCTGGATCTTGCCACAGTCATTGTCAACATCCTTGTCTCTGATTGTCAAATCTAGACGTGGGCGTTTAAACGATAAGCGCTTAAAATAGCATGCTTTTTTAAAAAAGCGCTACAGCGCGCTTATGTATTCAAGCAGATTTCGTTTAAACGTTGACGGCTACGTTTAAAGAAACTAAGCAAAACATGAAAAGTAACCTATTGAGAATGCTAATAGAACTCAAAATAAAATTTAATTATTGGACCTTATTTCAAAGTACATATGATTTAATATAAAAAATAAAAATTATATTAGATTAACAATCATATTTCTATCCCTATAAGACTCAATATTAAATGGATTCGTTTCATATTAAGCGGCTAAATTACATTCTACTTGTTTACATAATATTTTTGGCGAATTGAAAACGTATTAAATTTGTTAGTGTTTTACAACACAACGAACAGGCAACTGTTAAACGCTTTTTTCAACGCTTTTTTCAACGCTTGTCGTTATGACAGATGACTTTTACTTAAAAGTGTTCAACGATTAGCAAAAAAGCGTTTAAACGAAAAGCGTTTTATAAAAACGTTTAAAAAAATAAGCACAACGTTTAAACGCGTTGTCAATTTAAAGCCGTTTATCACTTCTCTAGTCAAATCTAAGGTTGACATCACAGACTATATATATATATAAAGATAATACCACAGATCATATAATACTATACATAATACTTAGATGTTGGCAGTATGATTTAAGTCCGTAGATGGAGAATGAACTTCTTCTTCTGAGTAATTTGGCTGCTTAATTTCTAGTATCTGCCATCTGGGCGACCGAGCTTCGTTCAGAGTTGTTATATCGTATTTTTTAGATAAAAAAGAAACTAAAAACTTGAATCAATATAAAAAACAAAAGTAAAAACTTTGTATACGACCGGGATTTGAACCCCCCGGACACCTGTGTTTGCCAATCTTGTACCTTAAGCGCTTGACCACGATGCTTTTATTTCGTCACGTCCCTCCTCCCGTACGTCACAAGAAAAAAATTGAAGCTACATTGTTAAAATTTGGTAGATAAGTAGGTGTCTCATATAAACCGTTAAGCAATTTCATTGTTAAATTATAAATAATATAAATATATTATTACATTTTCCGTTTCATGCATTCGGCCGTAACATAAACATTAGTTTTTTAGGGTTTCCGTAGTCAACAAGGAACCCTTATAGTTTCGCCATTTCCTTCCGTCCGTCTGTCTGCACTCTGCAGCTTAGCTCAGAGATTTTAGTACTGAAAGCTGTAATTTGACATGGATATACATATTAGTAACGCCAAAAAAGTAGTAAAATAAAATGTTGAAAAAAAAAAAATGTTTTAGGGTACTTCCTCCAAACGTAACTTGGGAATGTTTTTTTTTCTCTCGTCTACCCCATAGTGTTGTTGGATAGGTATTCCAAAAATATTACAGGTTTGTGAAAATAATTTTTCGATTAAGGGATTCCTTTGTGAAATATTAAGCTTTAAAGTGCTAATTTGATTGTTTTTTTTGGATATGTGAAAAAATTCACGGTAGTAATATACATAACGAAGTTAAAAGGAAAACTATCACAGCTAAATAGACTTTACAAGTTTACGAGTAGGTAATAGTCGTCGACTAACTTCTAAAATATACTTGTTACTAATTACTATGATTCACCGAAACCGTTAGCGTTCAGCGTTAGTCAGCATTATTGTGATGGGCAAGTGCAACTATGAACCCCTACATTGCGTGTTGTGCGACACGCACTTGGCCGGTGTTCATACTATTACCACAGTATAAAACTACACACAGTAGACGATCGTTCAGCGATTTTTAAAGTGGGGAATGCAAAGGGTTATCATAATATACCAATAGTACCATTACATACATTAAACTAACCTAATACCCAGCAGTTCCCAATTTTTTTATTGATTTATATATTTTGCCAGTCGATACAAATCAAAGCACACCAACTTCAAAAATATCTGATTAGGTATCTAAAGTAAATGAAAACTATCAATCAGTTATTTTTTACTTTTTAGTGCTTTTTTTGAAGTGGTTTTCATTTACTTTTCAGTGCCTGGAAGTCGGTTTTTTTTTAAGTTTTTATTGTAATACATTATTATGTTTACAAAAAAAGATAATAGTAACCCTAATCCCGCTGAGTTTCTTTCGCCAATTTTTCTCATGATGATCATAAAGACTGATGCTTTTTCTTTGCAAACTGGTGATGAAGATCAGTAAAAAATATTTTCTAACTTCAAATAAAAATGTTTGAATTTGACTTGGCCATCAAATTCACATCTCTAACTTAAAACTCTTTACAAGTCTGAACGAGTCCTATATCGTCAGGTTGTGTCGGTGCAAATGAAACAAGTAATAAACATCGAGTTTATTGGTAGAAGACGGCGAGGCTGGAGCGCAACGCCGCGTTAAGATAAATTCTCACTAACATCTTTATTATCAATTTTTAAATAACTTTTGGAGTCACATAATTATTATTACAAGTCACATTTCAGTGGCAGTAACAAAGGATCAGTACTTGTCGCCATCAAAACTCATGAACGAATACGTCTCTACTCAACGGGTGATACATGCCTACTCAACACTCGCTAATATAAACGATAGGTATGCGGGGGCGCGGGGGCGCGGGGCGCGCGGGGCGGTCAGGCCCACACGCGCAGCGTGGTGTCCCACGAGGCGGTGGACAGCGCCGTGCCGTCGGGCGCGAGCTGCACGCGCGCCACGCGGTGCTCGTGCCCGCACAGCACACACACGCGCACCGCGCGCAGCGCGTCCCACGCGCACGCCGTGTAGTCGCTGTAGCCCGCGAACAGCAGGCGCCCGCTCAGCGACCATTCGACCGAGTTGACGCCGAACAGCAGGCTGTCCTTGCCGTAGCGCGCCACCTCGCGGTCGGCGCGCAGGTCGAACAGGCGGCAACACGAGTCGTCCGAGCCCGACGCCAGCGAGTCGCCCGACGGGTGAAAGCGCACGCTGTTCACGTCTGACAGGTGCGTATCGAAGGCCTGCACGGCGTGGCCGGAGCGCATGTCCCACACGAGCACGGCGCGGTCGCAGCCGCCCGACACGAACGTGTCGCCCATGTCGCTGGGCGCCAAGTCGAGCGCCATCACGTCGGCGGCGTGCGCTTGGAAGCTCTGCAGCAGCTGGCCGGATTCCACGTCCCACAGCGCGCAGGTGCCGTCGCCGCTGCCCGTGAGCAGCTGGCGGTCGGTGTTGGGGAACAAGCACGCCGACATGTATGAAGTGTGCGTGGCCACAGTGCGCTTGCGCGCGGCCGGCTCCTCCTCCGCGCCGCCCGTCGCCAGCGGGAACACCGTCACCTTGTTGTCCAAGCCCCTGAAATGTAACAAAATTTGTAAACATGAAATTTATTATACACAAATAATTTCTTTTGAAAATTATAATGATCAGATTAAATAGCTCATATACTATACAAAATTGAATATCTTTTTAAATAGTCTAATATATGTATATCAAATCAAATATCACAGTGTATTGCTCACCCAGCAGCAACCATGTTCCCAGAAGGAGCATATGCACATGCCATGACCCAGGTACTAGGCATGGAAATTGTAAGTTCTTTAGTGGCGGTAAATGCATCCCAAATAATCAGCTTTCCATCCTGGAAGAAAATGTACATTTAAAAATTTGTACAGTGCTAGTCTGGCTGCATGAAGAAGACTTAATATTGAGCATATTTCTTTTGGTAAATTATAAGTGCTTGAAATACACCCAGAAATAACATATTATATTTTCTCATATTTTTATCATAATACATTAATAGTTATTTGTGAGATATCAAATGTTTTACTTAGTACAAAATCATGATACACATAATAAAACTTAGTTTTGAAGTTTACCATTTTGTCAGACAATAATAACTACCAAAATCCATCTGTCTATGCTAAGCATCCCTTATTGGGTTACCTATTCCTGTCCAGTAGTTAAATAAAACTATGGCAGACAGACAGAAAGACAAATATACCAGTACTCTACTCTAGTGTTCAGTTTTTACATTAGATGTGCAGAACTGTAAAAATGTATGAAACATTGTTAAGACTAACCTGAGAAGAAGAAACAATATGACGTTTATCTGGAGACCAGTCTGAGCAAAGAACCTTGGCTTGATGACCCTTGAGCACTCGACGCACTTTTAGAGTAGGAAAATTAATGGACTCCAATCTCTCAGCAACACATGACACTGGAAATACATGTTTCTTATGACAGTTATAGTGTATATAATTAATCTAATCAGTGAAACCTAATTTAGAAAGTTATTGCAAAATAAGTACAACTATAACAATAGAACGAGATATAATGGAAATGACATTGCTTATAACTATTCAAAAGTAATATGAAAAAAATACATGATAACATAAAAGGGCCAAGTTTCACACTTCAACCACAAAATATGTAGGTAGTAGTAAACTACTAAAAAGAAAACAATAAAATAAACTAATCTGCAAGATACATAAAAAATTTAGGTACTTACAAGTAACATCATTGAGTTTTTGGCGCTCCTCCTCTAACTTCTGCTTGAGAGCCTCTGCTTCACGTAACAGTGACTCCAGAGTCTCTTCGGGACTCGCAGACACTGCAGTGTCTGCCGCCATCGTTCCCCGACTTTTTTAACTTCAGTCACCACATTATTCTATTATGAAATTATACAATCATCTTCAACTATCACAATAAGCAATTCCTAGCACCTGCTGAAATCGCTATTTCATTAAAACTTATATCAATAACATTGTATGTAAAAATATCTAAACAGGAGATAATTTTTTCGAAACTATTTGAGAATCGATAACACTTAACACTATTAGACAGCGTAGAAACTCGGAATAGCTGTCAGAATCAAATAATATATTGCCAGTGTTGAGTGCAAACTGCAATGTCAAAGGAGCTTGAAAGTAACTTTTATTTAAAATTTATTAGTGATATATTTTTATATTTTTCATAATAAATATATAATAATAAAATAAATGTTGCTTTTTATTAAATATGGAGAAATGTTGAGACTAATAATGCATAAACAAACGAAAATAGATACTTTCTTCTACTTAGTCTGTACTCTTATATGATTTCCTAATCTGTGGCCCTTTAAATATTTGACGTGTGAACAACCGTCTTACATTTTTCAAACGGCTAATTGCAAATATTGTTATATTTTGTAGAACTTGCGGTGTTATTTAATATTATTGTTGTGTGAATTAAAGCGAAACCCTATAAATAAAATGAATACTCCTCTTCACATAGAAGTTGTGCAAAAGAGACAAAGTCGTGCGAGTAAAGAATTTATCAAAGATATTGTTCACTCTTACCTCGCTAATTTTGTTTCATTAACTCCTGGCACAACAATCAATAATAATGAGTTGGAAGAGAATTTAGACTTAAAAGAGCACGTACAATGTATTACTTTCTGTGATATCGAACACGATTCCGACATTAATGTAACAGAATGTGAGCTGATTTATCACGTCTATACCTTGGACCGTTTCGGTGCGGAAACAGATACTATGACAGATGCGGCATCTGGTGAAGAAATAGCAGCAGCAGACGTATGGGCTCTTCCGACTGAAGAATTTCATGGTTTATGGGAAAATTTGGTATATGATTCAAAACTGAAAGAAGATACACTTCGTTTTGTCGAGACTGCATTTGAATTCGCTGACCGAGGTGTAGATCCTAATGTTATAGGTTGGAATCGAGTGGTGTTGTTACATGGGCCACCAGGTACTGGAAAAACTAGTTTGTGTCGAGCTCTAGCACAAAAGTTAGCCGTGCGATTAGGAGATAGATTCCCGCGCGCGCGTCTTCTCGAAATAAATGCCCATGGTTTATTTTCAAAGTGGTTCTCGGAAAGCGGGAAGCTCGTAGCGAAGCTTTTCGATCGAATACGTGAAATCGTTGAAGATCGACGGCTCCTCGCGTGCGTGCTCGTTGATGAAGTGGAGTCGCTGGCGCACGCACGGCACGCGGCGCTCGCTGGGCTCGAGCCTTCAGATTCGATAAGAGCCGTGAATGCTATATTGACGCAATTAGATCGGTTGAAGCGTCACCCGAACGCCCTCGTCCTGACCACTTCCAACGTGACGGGCGCCATCGACATCGCGTTCGTGGACCGGGCAGACATCAAGCGGCTCGTGGGACCGCCGTCGGAGCGCGCCGCATACGAGATCCTGCGCGGGTGCTGCGCGGAGCTGATGGCGCGCGGTGTGGTAGCGCCGCGCGAGCAGCTGTTCGCCCTGCGCGTCCTGGAGGCGGCGCGCTTCGCGGACACGGAGGGCTCGCGCGCGTCGCTGCGCCTGTGGGCGGTGGCGCGCGTGGCGGCGGCGGCGGCGCTGTCGGGCCGCGCGCTGCGCCGCCTGCCCTTCCTCGCGCGCGCCCTGCACACGCGCCACGAGCCCACGCTGGCACAGTTCATAGACGCTCTGCATGCTGCCGTACAGCAGCAGCTCAGTGATGCTAAGGATTTAATGAACGAAACCGTTTCACCTAATGGTACTGCAAATGGTGAGCTACCTTTAAGGACTAAGTGAAAAGGTGTAAATTACTATTTAACTTTTTAGTGATTCAATATAGTAATATTATTAATAAAATAATTTAAATAATTGACCATAACAACTAGCAACAATAATTAATTTCATTCAATATTATAAAAAAATTATATTGTACATATTTCCTATATAGAAAAATATGACTAATTGATTTCTTCTATTTTACATACTGTTCTCTCCACTTATTCGCATTTTACAATATAAAAAATAAATTGAAAAAAAATTATGTATTTTATTTCTCATGACTATTGACACACCACATTATACTATACTACTTCAGATGCCTCATCCCATACAAAGAAATTGTAGGTGCTAATTCTTGCTATTTTTGTTTGCTTGAAAAGATTATAGATGGTTGATTCGCAAATAGTTAAAACTGTTTAATGTTATAAATATGTGCAAACAACATATGGTAAATATTGTAAAATTCATCTTGCATTTGAATAAAAAAATCTGTGATTTTAACAATTTTCAACCGTGATAAACAATTCATAAAATATAAAAGCGCCATCTGTGAGTATGCACTACAAACCAATCATTTGATTGCTGATATTTCAATAATTAGTAAAATTACGCAAATTTTATTTACGAGCGCATTATAACGTTGTTTTTTTTTTCACTTAGAATATTTTATTAAAACAATTCATCTTTTTGGGATCTATTTTTTTATCTTTTCACAACTTTAATAACAAATCGACACATGTAACGTCATCTTTTGACATTTATTTGAACTAATTTTTCTTTGTTCATGATGAGACCCCATGATGCTGCCGCACATTATTGTCAAAATTTGATCAAAATCCATAAAATAGTATCTGTAATGAATAATGATATATGGCACTGGACAGATTAGAAAATACTGTTGTTTGTTTCTGGGTTTTGGGTCTAGTATCATGCTTTTAAAAATCACATACCAGAAGATTATCTAGTAAGCTAGATCTCTAGTGCTCTAGTACCTATCTGGAATAGAGCCCTAGTTATAAATTCTGTTTAGTGAATAATCAGGATAATAATAATAATAATGTTCTCCTGACCGATTCCGGCCACGGCGGCCAATCTCATTGAGACTAGCCAACTGCGCAGGAGATATTATAGTGCACAAGTATACGCGCAGACACAAGTGCACTCTCTATTCCTGTCACTCTCATACTCCGGTGGGACGACTACTCGACACGACCGGTGAGAGTTAAGGCGTAGGACCGACGGCTTTACGTGCTCTCCGAGGCACGGGGGTGAAACACCGCCAACTTCCCAACTCCGGGCTGTTACTGAGGCTTACTATACAGAAAGACTCAATAACTAAACTTGGCCCGACCCGGGATCGAACCCAGGACCTCAGGATGTGCAGCCGTACATGCTAGCCACTACACCACCGAGCCAATTTTGTTTTTAGTCTTCATTAATGACATTACAAATCATATTAAGCACAGTAAATGCTCTCTCTTTGCAGACGACTTAAAGTTATACAGAACAATAAACGTTCGGGAAGACGTTAAATTGCTGCAAGCGGATTTAGATTCGGTCACTCATTGGTGTAGAATATATAAAATGAACATAAACGCTACAAAGTGCCTTCATATAAAATTTACAAAAAAGAAATATGTCACCTTATCTAGCTACTCAATTAATAATGTAACGCTCAATACACCAACATCGGTACGAGATCTGGGTGTCATCTATACCACAGTGTACTAAAAAATAACAGTGGGCTATCGCCTTTGATGTTTGAGGAAAAGCCGACAACGCGTAGCGTACTTCGCATTACGCAGGGTTGTTACAGTTTTTTTTTTGTAATTTAATTAAAATATAATATTATTATTTAGTTATTTATCGAAGTTCTTCATAGCAAAGAATACAAAAAGGCATTTCGCGGAGGCAAATTCAAATAGAGTTTTACAATGTTTCATATAATAATAATAATAAGCCTTTTATTCCTTTAATAAAAAATAAAATATACAATTGGTTTAATAATTATTTGATTTGATTAAATGAATATTTCTGTGTAACATTATAATTAATTTAATGAATAACTAGATAATTAGAATGAAATAAATTAAGTTATAATAAAAATAAATTAAATCTAGCAAATTATATTACATAAGTCAATTTGAATTTAGTTATATATAAATTTATCATTATTTTCAATTTTTTAGCAAAGTTAGTTTTATATTATATAATGTAATTAATAAATTTCCAAATCACTTATTATAAATGGGAAACGGACAAATATTTTCGGTTTCTAGATTTACTGGATTTGAGTTATTAAACTTAATTATGTAAAAAATCCTCATCCTAATAAATAATTTATTATTTAGTAGTATGAACAATTTTAATTGCTTACAAATTAAAACAAACGCGCGATAGCCCTTAAAGTCGTGTCCCGAGCTGCTAACTAATTCGGGCGGCAGAAATGTATGCAGCTCGGGCTCGCCTACCCGCGTCTCACCCCTCACACCCCGCACGATTGCCCTGTCTAGACGGCTTCGTTGGATGACTGTATTGTTTTATAGACTGTGTCTATACTATAATAAAGCAGTAACTTAGCGAAATCTGTACATGAAATATTTTTTAAAAACAATGAATGTAACGTATTATGTATACAATATAGACCCCAAAACAATAGTTATTAAAATTTTTGTCTGTTTGTCTGTTTGTCTGTATGTCTGTGTGTGCGCGTTTCACGCAAAAAGTAATGACCCGATTACAACGAAATTTGGTGAAGTGATAACTTATTACCCGGGTCAACATTTAAGATACCTTTTATTTCAGAAAAATCTTTCTTTCCCACGGGAAATCGCAATAACTGGTTTTATCGAGTCCTCCTTATAGACCCTTCCGCTGGCTAAACCTTAAGACATACATCGAAACAACGTACTAAAAAATTGTAAGTCTTGAAAAGGTCAACAGAAAAATCTACAACAGTATATGTCTATCTCTTAAGGTACACTCGCAATACCTATTCTTATCTGTACCTATAATAAAGCTGACTAAGTCAAATCGATGTGCGCGTTTCACGCTAAAAGTACTGAACCGAATTTAACAAAACTTTGTATAGTGATAGCTTATCACTCGGTTCAACATTTGGGATACCTTTCACTACAGGTACATTTTTCGTTCCCGCGGGAAAACGCAATGACTGGTTCTATCGAGTCGTCCTTAGAAATTTATATGGCTAACGCTGGCTGAACCTTAAGAGATACATCAAAACAATGTGCTAGAATATTGTAGGTCTTAAAAAGTTCTACAGAAAAGTTCTCAACAATATATGTCTATCTCCTAAAGTACACTCGCTATAACTATTTTTATTAAATAATATTAGTGTTTTGTTATACGTTATCTATACTATAATAAAGCAGTAACTTAGCGAAATCTGTACATGAAATATTTTTTAAAAACAATGAATGTAACGTATTATGTATACAATATAGACCCCAAAACAATAGTTATTAAAATTTTTGTCTGTTTGTCTGTATGTCTGTTTGTG
The DNA here is from genome assembly GCA_905404265.1 of Fabriciana adippe. Classification (NCBI taxonomy): domain Eukaryota; kingdom Metazoa; phylum Arthropoda; class Insecta; order Lepidoptera; family Nymphalidae; genus Fabriciana; species Fabriciana adippe. The sequence goes on along the minus strand of FR989998.1, from coordinate 15,805,326 downwards.
TGTGCGCGTTTCACGCAAAAAGTAATGACCCGATTACAACGAAATTTGGTGAAGTGATAACTTATTACCCGGGTCAACATTTAAGATACCTTTTATTTCAGAAAAATCTTTCTATCCCACAGGAAATCGCAATAACTGGTTTTATCGAGTCCTCCTTATAGACCCTTCCGCTGGCTAAACCTTAAGACATACATCGAAACAACGTACTAAAAAATTGTAAGTCTTGAAAAGGTCAACAGAAAAATCTACAACAGTATATGTCTATCTCTTAAGGTACACTCGCAATACGTATTCTTATCTGTACCTATAATAAAGCTGACTAAGTCAAATCGATGTGCGCGTTTCACGCTAAAAGTACTGAACCGAATTTAACAAAACTTTGTATAGTGATAGCTTATCACTCGGTTCAACATTTGGGATACCTTTCACTACAGGTACATTTTTCGTTCCCGCGGGAAAACGCAATGACTGGTTCTATCGAGTCGTCCTTAGAAATTTATATGGCTAACGCTGGCTGAACCTTAAGAGATACATCAAAACAATGTACTAGAATATTGTAGGTCTTAAAAAGTTATACAGGGAAGTTCGCAATATTATACGTCTATCACCTAAGGTACATTCGCAATTACTATTTTTATTCACTACTCGCGACTCACTGACTGACTTATCAATGTTCAGCTCAGTTCAGCAGTAAAACGTACCTAGAGACGAACCCGAGCGAAGCGAGGGTGAGTCGCTAGTAATGGATAAAAAATTAAGTTTTGTAGAACACATCGATAAAATAACACTGCATGCCTGGAAGATAACTGGGTTAGTAAAAAGGATCTGCAAAGATTTCAAAAATACTGCGTCTATCTTAACTTTGTATAAATCCCTAATACCCAGCCTCGAATATGCATCCCCTATCTGGAACCCCTTCTATAATGTACATATTGATAGAATCGAACGCGTTCAACGCAGTTTTACTCGTTTTCTGGCTTATAAAGATCAAAATTGTCCCTACCGTGCAGACTATGCCACCAGATTATCTCACTTTAAACTTAACTCCCTGGAAATGCGACGCAAAATTAGTGACCTAAAAACGCTTTACAAGCTCTTAAATGGACAAATAAACTGTACAGATATTTTACAGCTGCTTAACATTAATGTCCCAAGATCTGTTCCTAGATACCCCATAAGAAATATCTTCCATCTGAATCACTCCAGGACCAATCTAGGAAAATATGCTCCTTTGAACAGACTAATGGAAACATACAATGTAATTTCATCTAAAGGCGATATTTTTTGTTGTGATGATTATGCCAAATTTGTCAAAAAATGTTTAGTCATAACTAATAGTTAATATTGTTGTAGTATTTTTTGTATTTTTCATGTTTTTTTTTCTTTTTTATATATACTCATACTTGAATGTTTTTAATGTATTGTTAAAACAGTGTATAAATAACCATATAATTTCAAGATGAGGAAAATAAGAACACAGTAAATCAATGTAATAAGCTTTATTTTATCACTTTTTACTTTATAAGTTTTATAATGTTACTGCAATTTTCAAATTTCTATCCAATATCACAAAATTCAATGTAATTTTAACGATCACTTTATGTTACTACTATTTAACTAATCACAGGAAAGCGCTTTATGTTTTCACTTTTACAACATAAGTTCAACATAAATTCAATATTATTTTAACAACTAATACTTATCTTTTCTGTCGTAATGAACGTCTGTCCAGTAACTACCCCTTCCAACGGTTACCTTGTGCTTTTATATCAATCAGCCGGAAGTGACAATTTAATTATAGTTTTATAAAATCATATATCTAAAAATCAGTTAAGTATCCATAATTTATAATTTAATTTTATTAAATAACAAAACAGTATTTCAGAATTTTTAAATGTAATTTGAAAATTATTAACGTCTTACTATTTGATTTATTTTTTTAAACATTTGTTTTTAAGCATATAATTACAAAATTAGTAGCTCAAAAATAAGTTTGATTTTAAGATATTAACTGTTAAATTATTATATTTTAAAATTAATATGTTCTAAAAGTAAAATCAATAGAATTCCATATTAATTTGAAGTAGTCAAATTATCTCTCATTAAACCAGTTCAACAGTATACCTATTTGTTTTAAATACTCCTCTTAATTTACGTGTAACAAACTCTTTCTATCGCACGCAAACAATTGTAAATGAATGCTGTATACACCTGTAAAGGCGAATCATACCGAATTGCATGTATAAGTTATAAAAATTATAGTGTTATTATGATAAGTCGATGGTGTATCTACCTAATAAATAAATAAAAATAAATAAATAATCAGGATATAATAATGACAAATCAACTTATATGTAATATTACTTTCATTTATTATGCATAATATAGTCTGTACATAATTCAATGCAGTCGCAAAATGTAATGAAATAAGTTTTGAGGGAAAATGATGTTGTTTATTTGAATACAAATGACAAAGGCAGTAGGTAGGTGGGTGGCCGCTACCGGCCGATGATCCACAGCATGTTGAGGCCGGCGGGGCCGAGGTGCGTGCGCGCCAGCGCCGGCGGGTCGCGCCGCGCCGCCGCCGCCAGCAGCAGCAGCAGCGTGTGCAGCAGGTTGTTGCGGCCGCGCCCCACGTCCAGCGTCTCCTCGCCGCGCACCAGCACGTAGTGCGGGCCCGCGTCGCCCGCGCCGCGCACGCGCACCACGCGCAGCGCGTCCGCGCCCGCCTCGCCCACGCGCTCGGCGCTGAAGCCGCCCGGCAGCTGCGCGTCCAGGTAGGCGGCCACCAGGTGCAGCAGCAGCTCGGCGTCGGTGGGCGCGCCGGGCCGCCAGTCGGCGCCGCCGCCCGCCCAGCGGTAGGCGCTGAGGCAGCCGCCGCGCGCCAGCTGCGCCACGCGCCGCACCACGTAGCGCTGGTCGGGGAAGGGCTCGAGGAAGGGCAGCAGCGCGGCCAGCGCGGGCTGCGCGGCGGCCAGCGCGCGCAGGCGCGCGGGCGGCACGCGGCCCTCGCGCAGCGCGCCCGCCTCGCACAGCGCCGCGCGCGCCAGCGCCTCGTCCACGGCGCGGATCTCGCGCACCAGCCGCTCCAGGATGGTCACGTGGATCCACTGCGGACGGAGCGTCGCTTCGTGTCATTCGAACGGACGAATCGAAATACAAACATTACGAAGTTGACTCACGAGTCGCAGGTTGAGGTTCCACTGCGTGAGGCGCTGCGGGTCGAGGTCGAGGCGGCGCCACACGCGGCCGGCGCCCGGCTCCGAGCTTTCCTCCAGCTTGTTACCACCGGCTACAAACATTTTTCGAATAACGACTCCCGAATTAACTTAATATATTTTATTCTCTTTTAAGAAAAGAATAAAACTGAGATACTCTAGAATATTGTACTCGAGTACCTCAATCTTATTCATTATTAGTCTTATACATATATGAAAAATACATGAATACGTACAACCCAGTAACATTACGTGTGCACATGGCGTCGATGACTTCATATCCGCGCCCTCGTATAGTGTGAAAAACAAGCATCACAACAAATTAAAAACTACAACTACTTTTTGTATGATTGAATTAAAGAAAGATGAAAAATAAATAAAAGTAAAACATATTCATTACTTATAAATTTTTATTTTTTATTAAATATTTAAATCAATACAAAATTTTCTTACTAAATGAGCTAAGACTCATTGTCACTATAAATAATTCTGTGCCTGGGCATCGTATCTTCTACCATAACTTTGGAGTTAGCGGAACTTCGGAAAATAATAAAAAAAATAGTCTAAACTTAATAATAAATGTCCAAAAAGTAACGAAAACAGTCATAAACTTAACAATAAATCAAGAAAATCCAAAAACCAAGAGATGCGTATCGGCAACAAGGATGCTAACTGTACCGACGCGACGCGACGCGACGCGACGGGACGGAGCGAGCGCGAGGAGCTCAAGGGGAAAGCGAGAGCGTCGCATTGCAGCGAGGTGCAGAGATAATGTGACTGTGTCACGTGTGATACACGGTGTGTGCAGACTGCACCAATCGTAAACCGAAACCTTTAACTGAACAAAGAAACCATCAATATCAATTGTAACAATTGTAAGAAATATTAACCTTAAGTTATTATTAAAATGCAACCTCCTAAGGAGGCAGTGCAGAGTGAAGCGCGTTCTTAAAAAAACAAATTGGTGTGTGGGGTTCAAATTTTGCACAAGTTCACCTGGAAATCCCTATCAACATGATTACCACTTACTTTATACTGAAGAAAAACATTGTGGTCTTAACTATGTTGCAAAAGTCTACCAACCGCACTTGACCATCGTAGTGGATTACGGCCTGGCCCCACTCGTATCGAGTGGAGGCCCATGCCAGGCCAGGTGTGAACAAACCCATTAAAGCACAAAGAAAGTTACGTTAGTTTCTGAAACAGGCTGCTACTGACCGTTGTCCGTGACGGCGAGCTGGTAGGGCGGCGGCGCGCGCGCGGGCGCCAGCGTCGGCGCCAGCGCGGGCGCGGGCTCGGCGGCGCGCGCGCGCTCCTCGCAGCGTCTGCGGGCAAGGGGGAGGTTTCATTGTTTAAATGCATCCGTGCATGCATTGGTTTTGTTGAATATGCACACCGTGTCTGGGAATCGAACCCCCAATATCTGCAGGAATTTTGGTAATATCCTTTATGTACTACATCAGTATAGAACAGAGTCTCACTTAAGATAGTCAGTTAAAGAACCCTGATCAGCAATGAACTGATCATGCGTGGTGTCCAGTGATGAGGCTCGAGGCGAGGGCGGCGAGGGCGGCGAGGGCGGCGCGGCGGGCGAGGGCGGGGAGGGCGGCGAGGGCGGGGCGGAGCGCCACGCTCGCGGCGACAGCGACAACTCCGCGTCCGATACGCGCCAGCTCTCTCCCTCGCTATCGCTCGCTTGCACGGGGGAACTGTTGCTTTTTGTTAGGATGAATGAAGAGTCTGGAAATTGTGGCAAAAAAAATTATCACATAAAAACATCATACTCTAAAAGTTATTATATTTTTAGTTAAATAAACTCTTAAATATGAATTATGGAATAATTTTCACACCACAGACATAAAGGTGTTAATAAATACCTACATATCCCTGACTGCTAAAAGCTATAAATTACATGTCTTGTGTCATGTGCGCGTGTTAGTTAGCTTAACTATCATGATTATTGAATTTATCAAAATATATCCACAAAAAAATCCAAAAAGATAGTTTTATTTAAAATGTCAAATATTCGCATAAATCTAAGAAAGTATTATTTTACATTTCTATTAAAACATGGCATGCCTTGAAAGATGTGTCATTTTTAAATAGTACAATTGTTTAAGATCAATAGAAATATGATTTTCTATAGATCATGCAGACATAGCCTCGGCCAAAAGCTAGTAAAATATAAACATGCTCTTATTACTTACACTAAACATGATTTTTTTATGAACTTAATCTTTATATTAATTTAATTAGTTTTAAAAATCTTTGTTCATTTTACTCTTTGGTTAAAAGTCATGTGGTGTGTATTTTTGTGTTCCAAATCCAAAACAGTCATATCTAATATTTTCCTCTTCCACTTATTTGATTTATTAAAAACTAGCAACTCACGCTCGCTTCGCTCGCGTTCGTCCCTAGGTTCGTTTTCACGGTTAGCTATGTTTATACATAAATAGTAGCTTGCTACTCCTAAGATATTCATTTAAATTGTATAGCGATTTACCCTCGCTTTGCTCGGGTGCGTACGCCGTAAGCGGATTTTGTTCACAATTTCATGGGTTTAAATTTTTTTTTGCGGAACCCTGATTCTTTTTCTAAAATAAAAGTAGCCTAAGTTACTCCTTATAACATCAGCTATCTGCCAGTGAAAGTCCCGTCAAGATCGGTCCAGCCGTTTCGGAGATTAGCCGGAACAAACAGACAGACAGACAGACAGATAGACAGACAGACAGACAGACAAAAATTGTAAAAAATGTTGTTTTGGTATATGTACCGTGTATATATCCATATGCATTTAGTAAAAAGCGGTTATTTTAATATTACAAACAGACAGTCCAATTTTATTTATCTGTATAGATAAAAATTAATTCTTACCTATATCTGCATTTGACAAGCCTAGCAATTTTTGTTGGTCAGGTGACAGTGGCAGCTTTGGAGCCCTACTGGGTAGCAGGCATATTGCATACTGCACCAAGTTAGCTGCCATAACTCCCGCACAAATCAGTTCAACATAATGCAATATTGTAGTGTATCCAGGACATTTACAAGACCTTCAAAATATAAGAACAATAATAACAAGTGATCTATTATGATTTATTTTTTTAAGAATTCAAAGTTGGTAATGTTTAAATGGTTTCATATTATATTAAACTTATGCCATTGCGCTAAAACATATTTTATAAAAAAATATGAATATAATATTAATACTTACAAATCATAAACAAAAACCAGCAGGAAAACAGCATTCACAATTATCCATTTAAATGAATTGGAGCGTTTCTTGTTAATATAATTTAAATCAATAGTTCTTTGAAGTAATTTTGAATTTGGACTAGAAGACCTAAAAAAATAAAACAATAAACATAACCTTACCATCGACAAACATTTAATACAATTGATTATTGAATATAAACAAAACTTACATGTTATCGATAAAGGATGAATGTCAAGTAATACATCTGAGTGTTATTTTAGATGATAATTCTGTAATACTATTCTATTCACTCATGGGAATTTTGGCGGTGAAATTGTTTATTCTTACAGTCACAGATCAGAGTTGAAAATTGAAACTTGAATGTTGATTGTCAAAGTCAAACAAGTACACAGACTAAGTAGACAACCACCACAGATAAATAACTTTGACACAGATGACGTACGGGGGTGGATTTACTCGCAAAAAATTTCTTCCAACAAAATATTAAAAAAAATAAAAATACATGAGAATTCGAGTAAAACAAAACTAAATCATTGACATATTAATGTAATACAAATATATTGCTTTTAGACTAAAATATGAAAGGTAACTCCAATGATATTCGTTTTTAAAAATAAGCTGGTGAGATGGTGATGATGACCATGGTATGGTGACGAGTTTTCATAAATGGTAATGATTTTATGTGTATGGTAATGATAGTTTATTAATGTATATTTGATCTTTAAATTAAAAAGGTCTACTTAAAAATCAATGATTTATTACGGTTATTACAAATACGAACAATATTTTTTTATGAAAAACAGAAAATAACAAAATACTATTAAATTTAATTATCAAGAACTTAGTAATTATCTATTCTAATCAGTCTAATAATTTATAATAACATTTTCAATGTACATGGCATTACCTTTGATCGAAATTATTAATTTATTCTTAATAAAAACGTAAATCAGTTGTTTTTTAATACCGTGATCAACTTGTTTGAAAGTATTTTTACTTTTAAGTTCTTGGCTAAATCTATTTTTGATGTGGTCGGTAAACTTGTAACATCTGATAGAGTGGACTGTTTTGTAGCTGCTAGTAGAGTGACATGATCTTTGTTTTCAGCTTGAATATTGCTTATCGTTGTTGAACAGGGTATAGCTATAAATCCCAAATGCTTCCCATGGTCACATATCTGCCCACATGTACATTTGAAACAGCTTGATGTTCTCAAAGTCAACCTTTTGCAATGTTGCTCCCACAGCACCTGATGTACATTTAATGTACCCTTGAACGTGACAAGTTTATTGGGGATCAGTTTTTGCCTCTTCTTTACGTCGTTTTCCGTTACTCTAATAATTATGACATTGGTGCGTTCTTGCAAGACACTCATAAATTTGTCTATAGTAGTTATATCTGCGCCATGATTCACTTCAAAATCTGCTGTCCGTTTAATCACAGCTCCCACTCCATCAGCGGCACCTTTGCCGTGACCAGGCGCAGTATAGTTCCAGGTTATTGCCGAAATTTGAGGAAAATCTTTGAAAAGTTGCGTTATTATAAAAAACATATATTTATTACGATACTGAGAGGTAGGTGAGTCTGATTGGAAATGTAATTTGTCGATGAATGGGTTAATTTCGATGGCTTTTTTTATTAATGGTACAATGTGTGCCCAGACTGCTGGTGCGTCGTGCTGTAGACATTCGCTAACTGTGCAAACTGATGTCGGCTTTATATCACTGATATGAAAATCAAAGGTATAAATAACAGCTGTGTGAAGACACAGTTCCTTGCGGCTGCCACCAAAATGAAATGACTGAATTTCATTTGTGGCTTTCATGCTATAATTTTCTGAAAAATCGACGTGCAATACTGCAGAGTTGACAGTCAAAGATTTCTTCAATTGCTTCAAATTGTTGTACTGAGTTTGGATCAGGTAACAATGTTCAAAAAATGATTTTAACTCAAAATCTAATTCATTGATAATTTGAAGGGGTCTCGCTTTAATTTCGTCTTTTTTTATGATTGTGACTGTCTTGGAGCCTTTTTTTGTTGAGAACGCTTCTCGGGAATGTATCCATTTATAAAACACTATATCATCGTCATTTGAGAATTCATTGTAGTAAAGAATCTTATTTTTACATGCAAAGCATTCCCTTTTAAGACATGTCTCTTCATATCTTGAGCAACAGAGACTTTCCAGTAGTTCATCATAGTTCTTCTCTTTAATAATTCCCGCCTTATGTAAAGATTCCACCTTGAGATCAATATTAGCATGCACCATACACATACATGTATCTCTTTGTTTTGCTGTGGCTGGCAATACCCAGAATGGACGTAATTTCCAAAATGTACAGTAGCTTACATTTATTCCATGCGTCTTCAAAAACTGCATATAAATCTTTAATCCCTCCCGGACAAATTCTAAGAAATCCGTGCGAATTTCCGAGAATTCAATTGTTATCTAGCACACCGGTGTGCTCGCGGTCCTCGAGGTGTTAATAGAGCTTTTGAGATACCTTTTTTGCTTCTGTATTTTGAATCGCGTTATATATTCTTTCTTACCTGACTTTAAAGTACTATTTGCATCATCAACATAAAATTCTTTAATCAATTGGGCAGTTCGATTTACTGGTAATGTTTTGATTCTTGTAGATTTGAAATCTTTTCTTATATTATATACCTTATGTTCTTTGTCAGTCTTGGTATTTTTTTCATCTTTATAGATTAACTAGCAGAACCTGCGGCTTTGCTCGCGATCGACTACGAAAAATACGAAATTTCATGCAAATATATCCAAGGAATAAAAAGTTTCATACAAACTTTTATCCCCCATTTCACCCTCTTAGGGGTTCAATTTTAGAAAACACTGAAATACGTAACTCATTATTTTTGCCGTACTCAATTCATACGAAATTACATGCAAATATGTCCAAGGAATAAAAAGTTTCATACAAATTTTTATCCCCTATTTCACCCCCTTGGGGGTTGAATTTTGAAAAATCCTTTCTTAGTGGATGCCTTCGTCATAAGAGGAATACGTGTGCAAAATTTCACTTTGCTAGCCTTAAGGGTTTGGCCTGTGCGTTGATACATCAGTCAATCACCTTTGCCTTTTATATAATAAGATTTTCGCTTCAGTCGCTTGTTTTCTTTTTTTAAAAATGATATTAATTTTAACAATTGTCTTCGTTTTTTGGCTTCTATATAACGGATTCTTTTAATTTTTGCTGAGCACTTGCATTTACATTCAATGGACAATTTTAATGGGTTGTCCTGATCTGAATTTTGATGTTCTCTATTATTGTTTTTATCACAGTCGTCGGGATTGATTAGTATTGGTTTAAGTGCAATTTGTTGTCCTTTTTCTTCCCTTTTCTTCTTATCACGGTATCTTTTAGCTGCTTCACGCCATTTCTTACGCTGCACTCTCTGCTCTCTTGGACTTCTTTCATTTATTGATACAAACTGTCCGTTCTCTTTTCTCTTTCTATATCTTTTCCTTTCTTTCTCTTTTACAAGTTCATACGCTTCGAGATCCTGCTTCATGGTGGCATACCTCCTACGTTTATTGAAAGCTATTTTGTCTTTCACACGCTGGACTTCTATGCTTTGTTTTCTTTCACTCATTGTGAATCTAGAGAGAAATAGAGAGAAACATCTTGTTACTTATTTAATTCTTAGAATAAGTACCCTTACTTTCTTATATTGATTTTTTATAATGAAAATAACAAAGGTAACTTAAGAAATTCGTCATCACCATACATATGATATCATCACCGTAAATTATATGGAGTATGGCAATGATGGGTATGGTGATGACAATTCGGTCGTTTATCGTGGACTATTCGAGATCGCTTTATATTATCAACTAATTGGTTAGATATTCATGTTAACCGACAAAATACGTTATTTTAAGCAATTGTATGTAATACTTATATGTATACTTACTTTGAAGAATAACCTAGTGGAAATGATGCAATTTCGTGCTAAAGAACTTTCTTAAACACTCAGAGCAAAATATTTTCGTTCTGGCCGTATTTTAGAAAACGTACACTTACTTCCGCAGTTTGCTATGAACTGAGGAAGGGCTGGTGGGGATTTTTAGCTAAGCGTTGCTATTTCTCACGAAACTAAATTTACTTTGATATTGCCATGACGGCGTTGACAATTTTCGGTACTAAAAATATTATAATTATATTTTTTATTTAAATCTGTTGAAGGAATAATACTATAATTTACTATAAGTATATACACAATATTGAGAAATGGTAGCAATAAAGAAAATCTATTTCTTACGTAGGGTTACGAAGATTTTTTTGTGTGAAAATGAAAAGTCCTAATTTTTTAACCGACGGAGCTGATTTTTAACACATTTAGAATACAATTATTAAACAATCACTGGTTCAGGAATAATTTAAATAGAAGCACCGTAAAATAACATGTTGAAAGCCAACATATAAAAAGTTAATAAATTTCGGGCTGATATATCTTTTTTTTTTATGCGACGAAACATGATTTTATGGCAGTTTTGTAAATCCACCCACGGACACGTGAGGGCTCTAATAGTCTGTGGGGTTATAAATGTTAAATAATATAATAGGACTACTATTATAATTGCGAAAGTTTTTATGTGTGTGTATGAAACAACTGGACGGGTTTGGATAAAAATTAATAGGTAGTAGGCACCAACTCATGAATCCCAGCAAAGCGAGGGAAGTCGCTAATACATTATACAGTATATTAAAGTATCAAACACTAATCTATACTATAATATTATAAAGCTGAAAAGTTTGTTTGATTGTGTATTTGGTTGAACGCGCTAATCTCTGGAACTACTGGTTGCAATCGAAAAATTCTTTTTGTGTTGGATAGTCAATTTATCGAGGAAGGCTTTAGGCTATATAACATCACGTTACGACCAATAGGAGCGGAGCATAAATGAAAAATGTTGCAAAAACGGGAAAAGATGATTCCTTTTTAGAGCTTCCGTTGCGTGCGCTGCGTAAACGGTTAAAGTTACGCAAAAATTGTGTAATTAAAAATAAATTGTGACGGAATTGTTCCTCTTTAAAAGTTCTAAAAAAAAGTCCGCAACAGCATAATATGTCTATCTTTTAAGGTTGACTCAATATAACCCTTTTTATAGTAATCAACTTTTTATATAAAATTAATTTCAAGCGAGCGCATTACCACTGGGCTACCACTGCCTATAAAACGAGAAAAACTATTATTGGAGGTCTTTATTAACGGAATAGAACCTAAAATAATGATTTTTAGAATTTTTGTCTGTTTGTCTGTGCGCTTGTGCGCACTAATCTCAGGAACGGCTTAACTGATTCGGGTGCGGTTGTCGATTTTGACTAATGTATTGTGGTAAGTTTCACTTAACATTTAGTATTTGTGTGATTTCAATCGATTCATAAATAAAAAAGAGTTATATCAATGTAAAGGATCACCTAGGGACGAGTCCGAGCAAAACTAATGTGAGTCGTTAGTATATAATATGTTACGGCACTAAATAGATAAAGAAACACATGGTAATTAAAAATGTTTTATTTTGGTAACAACACAATGTTTAAATGCACGTCACATAACAAATTATTTAAATAATATGCTAGATCACAGAATACAATCGTAATTTTTTATATTCCTAATAAAGTCATGTCATATTTAGGTATTTTTTTAGTTTTATTTTAAACAATGCACATAAAATTGATCGGTACGTATAGTCCATTTTTTCTTACGTGTCCTAATTGGTAAACAAACACTACCATGAACGAAAATCACTTGTTTTCGGACAATCATACATTTTAGATTTGGTTTTATCGTTTATAACTATTTCAGAAACACACACGCTACGAATTACACTAATAAAAGCTGTTAATTATTGATTTAAACACATTATTTTTGCTAAAATTGAAATATTGACAGAACCAACTTCCACAGAAAAAATATGAACACAACATTTTGACGTTTCGATACGCTACTTTGTCTTTGAATTATAGAGATGTACATTTAGAATGAATTATCGAGAGTGAAAACTGAACTTATTAAAAATAACAATATCTTTAAATTACAAAGTACGATATTTTGTTCAAATTGTTATTAGGCTTAAAAATAGTAATGTCTTCTGTAGAATATAGAAGATTTTTAATTGCTTTTAATGAATTTATACTTATTATTTATTTGTTATTGTAATTATTATTATTTCGTATCTTATTGCACAGTTTATTAAAACGGAGTGAGGGACTTCCGACCGCTTTTTGCTTTTTTAGGTTAAAGTTTTAAAAATGAGTTTATATTAAGGCCAAAAAAATCTTAAAAAAACTTTCACGTCATTGATTTTAAAATAGACAAGTGACATTTTGACAACTTTTATTAAAATTTAATAAAGACAATTATAATAAAAAAGTTATTGATGAAATGGCCGCTCATAAAATTATAATTGTTCTGCGCCTTCCGCCGTATCATTGTGAATTAAATCCAATAGAATTAATATGGGCACAATTAAAATCACATGTAGGAAAAAATAATAAAAGTTTTAAAATAGCTGAAGTCAAGGAGCTAGTCAGAGAAGGATTAAGAAAAATTGGTACGGCGTCTTGGATAAATTGTATTGAACATGTGAAAAAAGAAGAAGACAAAATGTTGCAGCTTGACGGCTTAATAGATGCTGCAACAGATACACCGACCCCTAATTTTATAATACATATATCAGAAGAGTGGAGTAATTTATCATCGGAATCAGACTAATAAAATTATTAAAATAACTTGTCGTATTATTTCTACCCAATAATTTACGTTCACTGCATAAAAATTAAAAACCATTAAGTTCAGTCATTCATTCGTCATGCACATCTCTATGAATTATCTCTGGTCACCTGTACGCCATATTTGTTTACTATTTAAGACACGTAAGAAAAAATAGACTATAACAATAACTCGACGCAGTGTAGAGATCGCTGCTGCAATCATACCAGTTAGCACCAATACCGATCATTTGTTTATATTGGAGTGAATCATTTATTTTATGGACATAAAATCATACATTTATATAACAATAAATAAGGCCGTCCATTTTAAATATTTATTATATGTATTGTATTTAATACGTATCTAATTAATAATTATCGCAATTTTTATAACAATATAATCCCTATGTCGAAAAACATTTAAAGGATCTTCTTTAGTCTTAGGCACTTTATTGCTTACGTGTGATTATAAAATTGTGCTAATCGTAATCTCTTACGTAATGAAAATTTACATATTAAAATTATAATGTCTTTTTAAGTTTTGGTAATGTAATATTACTAAATTTCATCGTCACATGAAAAGTAATTTATCGCGTGCTTCTCGTGCGGCGCTGCGGCGTGACGCGACGCGACGCGGCGGCCGGCGTCTAAACTATGCTATTACTGATTTAACAATTTTTGGTTGTCTCTTTATTGTGGTTTATTATATGAATACGACGATTCGAATTGAAATTATTTTTAAAGAAATGAAAAACACGATATGCTAATTTTTACTAACTACTATCGACGTACGACACGAACACGTCCCGGGAGCGTCCCTTAAGATAGAGAAGCAATCATAACTCCCTCTGAACGATGATTTATATAATATTATAAACGGAATCATTAAGGTGTAGATAAGTCTCAATCACACCATACGTATACAGAACACGTTTAGCCGGGGCCGGGGCCGGGGTCGGGGTCGGGGTCGGGGTCGGGACCGTGGCTGGGGCGCGGGACGCGTCGACTGTCGCCTGCGAGACGTTTATTTACAGCAATTTGTACTAGCGTGCGGTGCGGCGGCGGAGAGCGGCGGCTACAGCTCGAACACGTGCAGGTGCACGCCCCAGCCCGTGGCCGCGGCGTGCGGCGGCAGCGCGGCCAGCAGGCGCGCGTGCGCCGGCGCGCGCCGCGCCGCGCCCGCCATGGCGTGGCCCGCCGCCGCCACGCGCAGCCAGCGCGCGGGCGCGGCGCCCGGCGGCGCGGCCAGGCGGCAGGCCAGGCGCCACGCGCGCGGCCGCCGCGCCTGGTGCAGCGCTACGAAGTAGGTGCGGCGCGCGCCCCAGCGCGGCCCCTCCTGCGGCGCGCCCAGCCCGTCGCAGTGCGCCACGCGCGCGCCCGGCGCCGGCGCCAGCACCAGCACGGCGTGCGCCGGCGCCTCGCGCAGGAGCAGCTCGAGCAGGCGGTCGCGGCCGCCGGCGCCGGCGGGCAGCAGGCGCGCGGCCAGGCGCAGCGCGGCCAGCGGCGGCGCGGGCGCGGGCAGGCGGTGGCCGCGCGCCACCAGCGACAGCACGGGCAGGAAGTAGGGCGCGCCGCAGTACGGCCAGCGCTCGCACTCCGCCGCCAGCGTCGCCTGCGCCGCGCGCATCTCCGGCACTGCATCGAAACGAATTAAATGAATCCCCTCCCGATACCGACGAGGAGGAAAATAAAGAAGGTTTTACAATTATCTTTACTATTATGTAAGTTGTAGCATTATTTTCACCTAGATATACCTATATGTCGCATGAATTACTTCTAATTATAATTCTAAACCCACGATACCATATTGCATAACGTGAAAAATTATTTACTAAATGAAAAATACTAAAATATAACAGATATTTCTTAACTTTTTAAGACATCGCTTATTGTGGGTAGATACACCAAATGTGAGAAATATCGATAAGACTGCACGACACAGGTATACACGTATATTGTATAATTTGTATAATGTTTTCGTACCGTAGGGGTCCATCGAGTGCGGCGTGTTGACGTCGAGCTCCGGGATCCAGTAGAAGTCCTCGTGCGTGGCGTTGGAGGCGTCGGTGTCGAGCGCGGCCGCGCCCGGCGCCGGCGCCGCGTGCACCGAGCGCCGCGTGTGGAACACCATGAAGCGCTGCGGCCGCTCCGCGCTGTAGGGCGCGCCCAGCGGCGTGGCCAGCGCCAGCGCCGCCGCCAGCGCCGCCAGCGCCGCGCCCGCGCGCAGCAGCGGCGCCGGCCGCCGCGCCGCCGCCGCCAGCGGCAGCGCCCAGCTGCACGTCAGCAGCGTCAGCTGCGACACCACCAGCGCCATCAGCACGTCCGGCGGCAGCGGCGCCGTGCCCGCGCGCCCCATCATGGGCACGAACATGTTGATGGAGCCCAGCGCCAGGTACGCGCTCTGCAGCGCCGGCAGCGCCGCCAGCGCCGCGCCGATGGCCGCCGCCTTCCCGTCGCTGCGCCGCCGCACCCACACGCCCAGCGCCGGCAGCGTCCACAACGCGGGCAGGAAGGCGGAGCGCAGCCGCAGCGCCGTGCCGGCCACCAGCAGCAGCAGCGCGCACAGCAGCTGCCCGTCGCGCCAGGCGCGCCACGCCCACCAGCCGCGCGCCAGCGCCACTATGCCGCCCTGTGCCGCCCAGCGCCGCCATAGGTAGCGCGCCGCCGCCCACGCGCCCACCAACGCTGCAAAAAGAAATACCAACGTGCAATTTACTTTTCTATATTATTAGACCGTAGCCTATATTTATGACCGATCATCAACCCCATGGACCGACCGGGCAGCGCGTAGAGCGGCAGCAGCAGCCAGGGCCGCGCGTAGAAGGAGAGGCGCGCGCCCGCCGCGTGCAGCGCCAGCGCCGCGGCCGCCGCCGCCGCCGCGCCCGCGGCCGCCGCCAGCGCCGCGCCCGCCGCCGCGCGCGCCACGGCGCCGGCCCACGCGCGCGCGCCCACGTGCAGCTCGCGCGCCGCGTCGCGCGCCGAGCGCGCCAGCGCGGCCGCGGCCGCCAGCGCGGCCAGCAGCGCGGCGGCGGCGGCGGCGGGCGCGCGCGCCGCCACCACGCACGCGCCCAGCACGTCGAAGAACACGGGCTGGCGCGCGCGCTCGGTGGCGGCGCGCAGGCGCTCGCTGGCCAGCAGGCCGCGCGCGAGCGCCAGCACGTTGTCGCCGGTGCGCTGCAGCACGGCGGGCGGCACGCGCGCGGCCGTGTCCAGGCGCGTGTGGTACACGTAGCCGTTGCTGCTCCAGGCGAGGTCGACGCCCGACAGGTTGCCGTAGTCGCGGAAGATGCGGAAGTCGGTGTCGGCGGGGATGAGGCCGCTCTCGAACAGCTCCTGCGCCAGCGAGGAGGCGAAGGGGTGCGGCACGGCGCCCGCGTACACCTCCACGATCCAGGGGTCGTGCGGGCCCGCCTGGAACAGCACCTCGCGGCCGCCGGCGCCGCAGGCCTCGATGTTGATGAAGGCGCGCGCCGTCCTCGCCCAGGGGTGCTGCGTGACGAAGGCGTGCGAGGCCTGCAGGATGTTCTCCTCGGCGCCGTTGAGCAGCACGAGCACGTCGTGGCGCAGCGGGCGCGGCGCGGCGGCCAGCGCGCGCAGCGTCTCCAGCGCCACGGCGCACCCCGCGGCGTCGTCGCTCGCGCCTACACACAGATACGATTAATGTTCATGTAAGAAATGCCCACTAAGGTATGCATTTTAAAGTAAATAATAATTACCTACGCCTGCAGCTTATGTCAACATTTAGGGCACTTTTATAAACTTGTTTGCGCTTGTTTTTTTTTTTAATATTATTCGACGCTGAGTGTTAACTAATAACTTATAATTTTAATTTGAATAATAATGAAGTATCAAAATATGAGAATTGCATGCGGCGGGAGTTTACGTCGTCTTTTTTTTACCTCTATGTTATTGTGATCTTTTACTTTATTATCGTTCATAAAAAAAAAATTAATTTTTTGATATCTATCTACTTTCTTTAAAAAGTTGAAGTAATTGCAATAAACGAATCTATAAACTTATACGTGTAGTGGGCGTTCCTCGCCGTAGTAGGTATCAGTTACTTGACCGATGCTTAAAGGAATGTTTCATCGTTTTATCGAAGTTCAGATAATGAATAGGTGCGATCTATTTACGTAGCAATAACAGCGATTTAATCGCTAGCTCACGAACATTTTCGATTTTCCTGACCTGCATTCGGAGCGCGACTCAACTACTTGCCCCAAAACAAGAAAAAGCAATTCTCTAATCGCTAGACAACTTGTATAACATTATTGCAGCTTATATTACCGATCAATCATATTATGGTGTAGCGAGGTATCTTTACGAGCAAGTAAGAAATCACGTTATTATTATTCTTCATTATTTAATGACGATTTGTTTCAGAATCTACTACAAACATATAAACTAATCTGTCCTCTTTTAATATTTATTTATATATTAAAAGATATGCATGCTTATGACGGGGTCCTACATATTAGTGATGTAACGAATGTTCGATTTTTCACATTCGCGAATGCGAATATTCATCTTCAATATTCGCGAATACGAATGCGAATGGTGACTTTTAAACAAAGCGCGCGCAAAATGCTAAAGAGACAGGTTTGACATTTCGTGTCGGCCATATTTAAACCGAACACAGCCGAGCCGATATAGTTTGAATGAACGAAGTTAGTCACATAAAGTTCGTTCGAAAAGAATTGTTGTGATTGAGGTTAGTTTAATATTATTGCATTTGTCAAATTTAACTAATACCTAGTCAAATTGACAAAGTGATATAAAAACATGAGTAAAGCACAGTTTTATTATCATTTTATATTCGTTCATTCCTTATATAATTTCCTTTTTGTTTGTCAAATACATTCGCCAAACATTCGCATCGTTTCTTGCGAATACGAATGCGAATGCGAATGTCAAAAAATATGCGAATATTCGTTACATCACTACTACATACATATATGTATAACGGACACTCCTTAAGGTTTGTAGTCCCCATTAATAGCAGATACCATGAGCTAAGGGCAGGCCATAATGTGACGAAAACATACTTATGTAATAGGTACCCGGCGAGCATAAGTGTTAAGGAATGCACTCTGTGTAGGTCTTTCTTCCATGACCTTTCGCATGTACAATGTTTATAACCTAGTACTCGTGACAATTTTTTTGACGTAATTTATGTGCCAAGGGCTGACAGCAAAAGGAACTTCATTCTTACCGAGTGTCCCACGATACTGACCGACTTTTTTATTTTATAAAAAGTAACTGTGAAACATGTTAGAACTAAATTGATTAAATACAACAAAAACAAATCGATCCCACGGGAACTGTACATTTTTCCGGGATAAAAAGTAGCCTATTTGTTATTCTGATGTATGAACTATATTATTGTAAAGTTTCATTAAAATCCTATCAGTACTTTTTGTGTACTAAGTTGTATTAGTTACTATAGTTTTTTAATTATCCCACGGGAACTCTTTAATTTTCTGGAATCAAAAGTATCTAAAATGTTGACCGGGGATATAAGGTACCACCATGCAACATTTCATTTAAATCGGTCCAACAGTTTCGGAAATTAGCCCGTACAAATAGACAAACAGATAAACAGACAGAGAAACAATAAATTTGAAAAAATCTGGATTTGTTCTATTTCTTTTCTTACATCCCCCTGACTCGGCTTTTAGAAAAATTTTTTATGTACAGACATTCAACCTCTACAGTTTTATTACAGGTATGTATAGATTAGTGAAACTAGTGATATTAGCTTCATTCGTTAGTTAAATTAGTAAAAAAAATAATTAGGTATATAATTAAATTAAAAAACCCGACTGAGTTGAAAACGAACTAAATAAATGCAACAAGTAAACGAAGGAGAACAGTAGTATGCAATAATACAGTCGGAGACATACCTACGTTGCAGCAAAGGCTGCGTGTCTTGCTAAGTGTACGCAGGTACGAGTATGTCTCCGACTGCATAATACTATAGGTTAGGGAGTCGGTTAAAGTTTAGTCATTACGAGGGAATAGGATCGCACATACATACATACATAAAGATTAAACACATAACCCCTTTTTTGGGTTTTGCCGCAGTCGGATAAAAGGGAAGTCATATTGATTATAGCAAATCGAAACGTCACTGCAGTATCTAGAATTCTCAAATTATCTAATTATTGTAAGCAATTTTCTATTCACCATCCTGCGCAAGATGTTTGAGCTTCCGAGTTGCAAGGTCTTATTTGGACTCGAGCATCAATTTGCAACATTTACGTACCATTAGCTGACAAGCGCAAAAATCAAATATTCAGAAGATATTTTGTACTTCCAGAGTTAAATTTGTAACTTTAAATTAAAAACGTTTACATTTTATGAAGAAAAATTACGTTTTTATAGTCGTCATCAAAAACTCGCTAACCTTGAGTACGAGCTTCGTGGCGGTAATTACCTACTTAGTTACGACGCCGACTCGCATGTAGGTAGAGGTACTAACTACTACGTCAAATTAATTAGCTCCCAAATCACCCGACAAAAACACAGCGCTTGAAATGCCTCAGATGAAGTGAGTTAGTTTATTTGCTTGCAGTTCATGCTACATATAAGCTGACAGTAAGTGAAAATAAAAAAAGTTATAGGTACCTAAGTGGTCTAGAAAAAAACTACATCACTATCGTACGCAATGTGGCAAAAGAGCCAGCAGCGATGCGCTGCCAATAAGCTTATTTAATTACAAGCCTACACAGTAAAAAATACTAAAATAATGCCCAAAGCTAGCTCACCACACTGTTCTAGCCTATTACATAATGACGTAAACAAAGGGTTATTCAGTAAGTATGTGACCAGTGACAGTGTGTTTAATTTGAGATTTAATGGTAGGTAAGTATATTTCACAGCTCGTAAGACAAATCGTTCCGTAGGAGATCTGGCACTTGGCAGTACACGTACTGTAGTGGATGTACACGTACGTATTAGATACAATCAATAGAATTAAACCGTCTGCGCCTAAATGCTTTATACATTTTATTGCAAGCGGGAAGGCGGATGAAATGTAGGGCCAACCCTTTCCGCATCTGATTACGCAACGGACAACGCATATTCAAAATCGGCCAAGTGCGAGTCGGGCTCGCTCAGCGGGTTCCACAACAATATATATTTGTGTTACGTATTTACCAATAAAATGGAACTTTATTAACATAAAGTATGTAATTGTTTACTTATTGACTTATGTATTGCTGTTTTTCTACAAACACCGTACCCTATCTCAGCTTATCGTAAGGACCGCATTGCATTTTTCTTAAATGTCACTGTTATTATGGTAAGAGTTTTTATTTAATTTCTATTGTATTTATGAAATCGTTTTTCGAACGGCATATCCAATAGTGCTGTTAAATTAGTGGGACTATAACTGTCGGAGAGCAAACGCGATGCTGATGACAGTCACTTACAAATGAATAGGAGGTGCGTCTAAATTTAGAGCTGATCTACCTCCTCGTCAGAACTTGTGGTGACAACTGACAGGTGTATATGAAGTTATTGTCAAGTATTGACTCCCCAGTCCCCGGCTTTATCCCAACATGTACAATTATTCTATATATGTATGTACACATAAGTTTAAGAATATAGTTATTATCGCGTATTATGTGGGGGATGTTTTGCGCCGCGGCGCCGCGCGTCGGCGCGCGGGGACGCGACAGTGCCCACCTCGTTTTGTATTCATTGGACACAATTAATGCGAGCAAGCGTGGCGTCAATCTGTGGCGTCATGGCGTCATCTGTATCAATGAAATCACGCTCATAAATGCATTTCATCAAGGAACTTTGAATATTTTTTACTCAATTACGCGAAATTTATGTTCACCAGTGAAATTATAATTTAACGGATCTTACTATTTTTCTGCGACATTTTCTTTTAAAGAGTTTACGTGGAACTAGCGCATTACCCTCGCTTCGTTCGAGTGCGTCCCTAGGTAAGTTTTAATTTTTTTGATTGGAACCCTAATTCTTTTTTTAAAATAAATGTAGCCTATGTTATTTTTTTTAACATCAGCTATCTGCCACTGAAAGCCTCGTCAAAATCAGTCCAGCCTTTTCGGTGATTAGCCGGAACAAACAGATGGACAGACAAAAACTTTAATAAATGTGTTTTTAAATAAAATACTATCTTTTCGGATGACTTCGCAGATTTATTTTGATTTTTGGATCCCGACGTTTCGAATGTTTTACAGCAATCATGGTCAAAAATTTCATTTTTGTAAAATTGTGAGTAGGCACTATTTGTAACAAGTATATAACGTCTTCGAGACGTCTAAAACCTTAGTCTCTCCCGTGACCATGACTGCTGTAAAGCATTCGAAACGTCGGGAACCAAAAATCAAAATAAATCCGCGAAATAACCCGAAAAGATAGTTTTATTTAAAATGTCAAATATTCGCGTAAATCGAAAAAAGAATTGTGTTTTTCTTATAAGTACCCTATATACTTTCATATGCATTTAGGTAAAAATCAGTTATTTTGAGATTACATACGAACACTTCAATTAAATTTATATGTATAGATAAAGGACAGAACTCTTAATGTAAATATTAATTATAGCGACTCACCCTCGCTTCGCTTCGGGTTCGTCCCTAGACAAAAACAAATCTATCCCACGGGAACCGTACATTATTCCCGGATAATATATAGCCTATAGCCTTCTTCAGTTAATGGGCTATCTAATGTAAAAAGGATTTTTCAAATCGGTTTAGTAGTTCCTGAGATTAGCGCGTTCAACCAAACAAACAAACTCTTCATCTTTATAATATTAGCATAGATAATACGTAAAAATTTAACATGAGTAAATAAAAATGCCTTAATGCTGATGTCCATGATCAGCAAAACGTTATAGTGCCTACACCAAATCCCTAGTCGATTGATTTGGTATAGGCATTACCTATAACGATTCTATTTAATCTATCGGGCGATGCTGTATTATTTCATTTTTTGTATTATTGCCTCCATAAAAAGCAAGATCAATAAAAATAATTGTATAATACAATAGTTTAGCATGTACAGTGCGCGGTGCACAGGCGCGGCGTTGTGACTGCGCTATCTATAGCTGATAACGAACAAGGCGCCTTTCATAGCACAGTTTCATAAAACTTTCATAACAGTCAGTCCAGCCGGACTATATGTATATGGGGCATTCCACGCCAAATCGGACGGTTTCAAAAAATTGATATTTTTTGAACCAGTGATCAAAAAAAATCTCAAAATTTACCATGAAGCCTCTTTTGAGGGGTACTAAAAATACTAAAAAATTAAGAAAATCAAAAATAAAAATGTTCAAAACCGTCCGATTTGGCTCGGAGTGCCCCATGTGTAGAAGTGTGCGGGGCTCACCGGGGCTGTCGGGCACGGTGTCGAAGTGGCAGTTGAGCAGCAGCGCGGAGCGCGCGGGCGACGCGCGGCCGCCGGCGCCGCGCGCGCGCACCACCACGCTCTGCACGTCGCGGTACATGTTGCTCATGCCTGCCGCCACCCGCCGCCGACGGACATTACACATTATTATTATCTCGTGCCATACAGGTTTACTTCGTTCATTTATAAAATGAAAATTTAGCAATCGTGTTTACATTGAGTAATTAGGCTATAACTAAGTTTCATTATTAGAATTTACAGTTTCGCTTCGTCATGGCTTATAGCTAATTGTAAGTGTGTTCGAATTAGGTCAGGAGGAAAATTAAAAAAAAATATTGCAAAAAATAAATTAGAGTACAACTTTTGTAATCTGTTTTTTTCTTTTTTGTGTTCCATTTAGGTATTTAAAAACTGATCAGGATCTATAGATCATAGATAAGTATGTACATACTTATTATAAAATAATAAAGCGAAATCTGTACATAAAATATTTTTTAAAAACAAGGACTGTTACTTCAAGTTACGTGTTGTGTACAAAGTAAAAACCCCACAAAACAACCGTTATTGAAATTTTTGTCTGTTAGTCACGCAAAAAGTATTGAAGCGATTTTAATTAATTTTTTTTGTGGTGATAATTTATTACTCGGGTCAACATTGAGGATACCTTTTGTTACAGGAAAATCTTTCGTTCTCATCGAAAAACGGAAAAACAAAATAACTGGTTCTGTCGAGTCGTCTTTAGTTTACATAGTAGCCTAAGTTACTCCTTATAACATCAGCTATCTGCCCGTGAAAGTCCCGTCAAAATCAGTCCAGCCATTTCGGAGATTAGTCGGAACAAACAGACAGATGGATAGAATAAAATTTAAAAAAATACGTTTTTCTTACAAGTACCGTTTAAAATTTCACATGCATTTAGTAAAAAGCTGTTATATTGACATGACAGACACTCCAATTTTATTTATCTGTATAGATATATCTATCTAGGTATGTTTATGTGTAAATACCATAGTAAGATGTAAGTTAAAATGCTAAGGAGGGAGATAATTCTCGGCGAGGTGCATTCGTTGTGTAATCGTGACATCACATGATTACGACTAAATGTCTTTGGACTCATAACTCATAAGCTAGACATTATAAAGAATATAAATCAATGGATACAAAGGCCTAACATATGTAGAAACAAGGAAAATAAAGTGTTATTTTTACCTTAAGTTTCAAGGTTTTATTTTTTTAAAGCCAACTTAAATGTATGTATCATACATACAAGGAATAAATTATTAGTATATATAATTAATAGTATTTCGAATTCTCTATAAATTAAGTTTTAATTTATCGAGTAAACGATCGAGTAAACGAGAGTAACAAAATTACTAGAAGTGCAAATATTATATTTAAATATATCAAAGAAATATGTCTATAGATACTATCCTAGGTCTACTTCACTTAATTTTTTTATAAAAGAAAAAAAATGCAGACTGATAAAGTTCATACACACCATCTAAGAAGGTGAGGGAGAAGGCGCCGCTGGCGGAGAAGACGTCGAACTCCACGACGTTGTGCGGCGACGCCTGCGCCGCGATGCGCCGCACCGTCTCCACCAGCACGCGCACCGCCAGCACCTCGTTCTCGTAGCTGCCGGCCACCTGCCCCAGCCCCAGCCCACGTTACCAGGATGTAATGCTGTACTACTGTTCTATAATCTATTGTCGCACAGCGCACCGTTCGTACAGTAAGGACAACCCTATTGAAAAACTCCAATAGGATCTCATCAAAAGCGACAAAAGCCACATAGAAACTAGTAAAAGCCACGTAGAAACCAATAAATATTAATTGGTTTCTATGTAGCTTTTGTCGCTTTTGATGAGATCTTATTGGAGTTTTTAAATAGGGTAGCTTCACAAAACAAACAACGTCTAAGACTTATACCTATCATTTGTACCAAATGTATTTTCTTATAGTCGATGGCGCCTGAGAGAGATCTCTTTCAAGAGATAGGTGTCCCATGCACACAACATTCCTACCTTATAATTTTCTACTTTGTATGATTTGATACATAAATAAATAAAACAACTAGTCTTACAAGTATAACATAAACGGTGATTTAGGTTTATAAACTATAACGAATTCAAAAACCAGCCAAGTGCGTATCGGGCCATGCTAAAAAGGAATTGTGCCCGGGACGCGAGTTAAGCTCGCTACGCCACTGGCGTACAGATGGACGGACGGAAATGGCGAAACTATAAGGGTTCTTTGTTGACTACGGAACCCCAAAAATCGGAACAAAGCTGTTTGAACTATCTTTAAGCTAGTTATGTAAGCAAAATTACGATTAAGTGTCAACGCTTGTCGAGTGTTGGAAATTCAGAGATATGGGTAGCGTTTAGTAAAAAGATTTCCTCACCCTGGGCCCAATGGAGGTGAGATTGACAAGGTGCTCGTGCGCTATCTCCGCGATGAAGCGGTCGGGCGGCGCGTCGCGGCCCAGCGGCGCGGGCAGGCGCGCGTCCACCAGCAGCGCCACGCCCAGCGCGGCGCCGCACGCCGCCAGCGCCGCCGCCAGCCAGCGCAGGGGGACCACCCCATCTTCGAATACGTTCTCTTTAACAACTTCACCATGCCTCTGCCAGACCATTATTATCATGTTCAAAAACATTTTATGTGTTACACATACAAATACTTATGTCTTATAGCTAAATTCATTCATTCACCTACTTGGGATTTGTTTGGACGTCTACAGCGTAATAATTTATATCATATTGTGAAACATAACTGCATATTATGATAGCGCTACTTGATATAATATACAGTAGCGCTCAAAAGTATTTTGACAACATAAAATTCATTATTATTCCTCTTAAAATAAAACACTATCGGACAGTGTCTTGAGTATAGTGGAGAGCATTATAACTACGATTATTTGAACGTCATGTTACGACTTGTTTCGACTTGTCACTTTGTGCTGCCTGACGAATGTGACTTTCAGCGAGCTCAAAAGTATTTTGACACGCAGTTTGCTCCGTAAATTCGTGGATGTTACTTGCTTCTTTCTTCTGATTTCTACTGATATTTACTTACAGTAATTATTTCAATATGCCGAAATGTAAAGAATATTCCAGTGATTTTAGAAAAGCCGTGATAAATGCGCTAAAGCAAGGATTGAAACAAATCGAAGTTGCTCGTATCTTCAAAGTGTTTCGTCAGCTTGTTAGTGCATGGAATAAATTGTATAATAAACGAAAGACTGTCGAAAATAAGCCTCGCAATGGACGCCCAAAAAAAACGTCTCCTAAAGTCGATCGTATCATAAAAAAGTTATCAACAAATGATGTTCGCAAGTCGGCTGTAATGATACAAAGAGAATTGAAAGAAAAATATCACGTCGACATTCATGTTTCCACTGTCAAACGACGCTTGAAACTCTTTGGATTACATGGACACAGACCGACGAAAAAGCCTTTAGTATCTACGAAAAACCGGAAGGCCTGACTTGCGTTTGCAAAACGGCACATATCATGGTCAAGTTCAGACTGGTCTAAAATTTTGTGGAGTGACGAAAGCAAATTTAATTTAATGTCTTGTCATGTCGTGACAAGTCTTGTCATGTCATGACATTAAATTAAATTTGCTTTCGTCATTCCACAAAATTTTAGATCAGTCTGAACTTGACCATGATATGTGCCGTTTTGCAAACGCAAGTCAGGCCTTCCGGTTTTTCGTAAATACTAAAGGCTTTTTCGTCGGTCTGTGTCCATGTAATCCAAAGAGTTTCAAGCGTCGTTTGACAGTGGAAACATGAATGTCGACGTGATATTTTTCTTTCAATTCTCTTTGTATCATTACAGCCGACTTGCGAACATCATTTGTTGATAACTTTTTTATGATACGATCGACTTTAGGAGACGTTTTTTTTGGACGTCCATTGCGAGGCTTATTTTCGACAGTCTTTCGTTTATTATACAATTTATTCCATGCACTAACAAGCTGACGAGACACTTTGAAAATACGAGCCACTTCGATTTGTTTCAATCCTTGCTTTAGCGCATTTATCACGGCTTTTCTAAAATCACTGGAATATTCTTTACATTTCGGCATATTGAAATAATTACTGTAAGTAAATATCAGTAGAAATCAGAAGAAAGAAGCAAGTAACATCCACGAATTTACGGAGCAAACTGCGTGTCAAAATACTTTTGAGCTCGCTGAAAGTCACATTCGTCAGGCAGCACAAAGTGACAAGTCGAAACAAGTCGTAACATGACGTTCAAATAATCGTAGTTATAATGCTCTCCACTATACTCAAGACACTGTCCGATAGTGTTTTATTTTAAGAGGAATAATAATGAATTTTATGTTGTCAAAATACTTTTGAGCGCTACTGTAGGTACTGCTAGTTTGTTGTTCGACGAGATTATCTTACGAGTCTATGTAGCTCTCGAGTGTAAAAGGGTTAAAGCGAAGTTATTCAAACCTGGGTTTTTATTTAAGATTTGATATTTCGCTAGATAAAGGGCTTATGAATAACATACATATAAATATATTATTTATATATTTAGAACTTTATAAAAAACTTTAAAAATCCAAAGCTCGAAAAGCTATTTTCGGTAATATATATTTTATAAGGAAAATTGTGTCCGGTATTAAGATTAATTATGAACTTTATAAAAATATAATAAATAAAAAAATCTTTATCTAATTGGGATTTTTATCAAACTCATAAATTCGGCAATCATATCGGCATGCAACATGCCGTGCATAGATATGACACCCAAATAGATATTTGCCCTACGCAGGTATCGCGTCCGCGACCTCTTTGCTGAGGAAGACAATCAAGCTACTGTATAGGATGAGGTACAATGGAAGGAAATTTCGAATTAATTTAACTTTATCCTAAAATATATTATTTGTTTAAAATAGTTTCTTGATGACTACCTTTTATAGGTATAAATTTGAACTGTACTGTATTTGGTTAATCGTGAGAGGATCGAGTCGAGTGAGAGGTCGATCGTATTTGATATGACATTATTTCAGTACACTAATAGGCATGTGCTGTTTATAACCTGTGCCTAGACCTAAAGTTAGTCCTTCTAACCTAGTAGGTAATTAGCCTATAAGTATAAACAAATCATCTGACATTTAAAATTATATGCAGCAGGAATGAAGGTTATAAAGAAATGGAGAAAGCATAATTATATTACATGAAATTAATGTGTTATAACTTATAATTTCTGAAAATCAGTATATATTTTTTTCCATACGAAAATCAATAAATTGTGTATCATATCTGATACTATTAATTGTTTACCATATAGGTATAGTATATTATAAATTAATAAAAGAAATAAAACAAAACACGATGTACGTAAGTAATCGTTTTTATGCTCGCATCGCTTTCAGCCTTCCGCTTCAAATATTAATATTTTAATCATTTATATTTATGACTAAAAACACTTAATTATCAAAATTAAATAGAGACAAAAACATACCATTCTATTAGCATTTTTTTTCTTGTTTGTAATTTGCATTTCAATTATTTATATAACAATTGTAAATACTGAAATTGTAAATATTTTATAAAAGTAACACACATAAGCCTTTGAATCTATTAACGAAATATAACAAGTAACAACACAGTATATTTATTTTGTAATTCCTTTTGCCGTACACTATCAGAGACACATTTTAAGGAGACTATGAACTACAGATGACGAGCTCTGAAATCCAAATTCACAAACTGACAGCACTTTTACAGCCGCAGTCTGCAATGCGAATGCGTGAAATTGTCAGTGTCAAATGTACCTATTGTCAAAAAACTTCCAATATGATAAAATTCCATAAATATAATTGAGGTCACATAAAAAT
This sequence comes from Fabriciana adippe, assembly GCA_905404265.1. NCBI lineage: Eukaryota > Metazoa > Arthropoda > Insecta > Lepidoptera > Nymphalidae > Fabriciana > Fabriciana adippe. The sequence continues at coordinate 15,776,908 of FR989998.1, read as the reverse complement.
TATGGAATTTCCCTCATCTTTATGTAAGTGCTACTTTAAATTAATTTTGATTAATAAATATAATAAAATGGAGGGAAAGTGACATGATAATAGACAATCCCATTCTTATGATGATGATATAAATATAGTCTGTAACTATATTTTTTATTTTCAATGTCAACTTTCAAGTTGTAAATGTCAAAACTTGAATCATGCGAATTATGGATATTTTTTGTACTTTATAATTGTATTGTTAAGCAATAAATATACCGTAATTTATGATAAAGTAGTTTTTAAAAATATAATATTTTTAAAAGAATTTATTTATGTAAGGTTGTAACAATGTCTAAATGGGTTGGCTATGCCGTGTCCGTTAACTGTGGTGAGCCTCTGGGCTGTTACCAAGGTACAATATTGGAGGCTGATGGTAATACAATTACACTTACAAAAGCATTTCGAAATGGATTCCCATATCCGAAATCTCAGGTTACTTTAAAGTAAGTTTTTTTAATTGCTATTTGTTTTTGTAATTTTATTTTATTATTCACTACTTACATGTAAATATATTTTATAGTGCTGCTGATATAAAAGATTTGAAAATAATAGAAGAAGCACGTCCAGAGCCAGCCGAGCAGACTCACAGTACAGTGGCAGTCACAAAAAATAATAAAAAAGTTCAAAGGGCCACAGTATGTGAAAATTTACAAGCTAATCCTTCGCATTCTGGTATTTCATATTTATATTACCACTTTCTTATTGAAAATTCTTACTAACAGTCTTAGCAGAAAGTGAAAAGCTAATATCACTCAAATCTATCTAAAAGAATTTAGAGATTCAAAAATATCAATATGAACTATGATAATTCTTAGATATTAGGCCACCACTCTTCCAATGAAGAAATTTATCCCATTTATTAATACTTTTATGTGTGTCAAATTCAGCTCAATGCTCTAATTTTACACACATCATTATGTGTATATGTAGAAGTTATTGGCTTATCAAAATGAGTTAATGAATGTTAAAACAAAAAAGCTGCTAAACTATCAAACCTAATAACTGTAAATACTGCAAAGCCTTAAATTTAAAGTATTTTGGAAGTTTTAGATGTGTATATGTTACTACTGACTTTAAGAAGATTTCATGTAGAATCATCTCGATTTTTAAGAACAATCAAAAGATATTGTACATGTTTATTAATAAATCAAAATTGTTTCTATAATACAGTTACCTGTACAGAGTGCCGTCGTAAACAGTGTGGTTATAAAAAATGAAATTGGTGGAAATTTACATGGTATTGAGATCGATGTTAGGTTAAATCTTACATTAAATGATCTTAAGCATCATTATTAAGAGGTATCTTTTTAAACTGTTGTAGGCAATCAGCACAACAATTCTACAAACAAAGTAACAACCTCGAGAGGCTCCACACAGGCCCCCGTCCGAAGTAAACCGATCGATATACAGGGGGTGAGGAGTAATAAAAATATCCATCACTCGGGTAATTCAATATTATCTTACAGAACTTTTTAGATTAATTTTTGATCAATACAAAGGACAACAATGTTCAGTGTCAAGCAAGCGTGTCTATCCGCAGGCAGCTACGGCAACGCGGGCTCGACGCCGAAGGCGCGCGGCGCGGCGCCGCACGAGCGCGCGCGCCGCCGCAACGAGGCCTGCTTCGGCGACGCCGCCGACCCCGCGCTCGACGACGACTTCGACTTCGAGGGCAACCTCGCGCTCTTCGACAAGCAGGCGCTGTGGCAGGAGATGCGCGCCGCCGCGCGCCCCGACGTCGTGCGCGCCGCCGACGACGCCGCGCGCTTCCGCCACGACGAGAACGTGCTGGGCGCCGCGCCCGCGCTGCCCGCCATCCGCCTGCCGCCCGAGCTGGCCGGCCCCGTGGTGTACAGCGCCGACGACGGCCGCCGCGTGCCCTCGGCCGGCCCGCGCCTGCGCCGCGCCTTCTGGCTCGGCCTGCGCCGCCTGCGCCTGCTGGGCGCCGCGCGCACGCTGCTGGCGCGCGCCGCCGCCGACGTGGCGCTGCGCCTCAGCGGCGGCGTGCGCCGGCTGGAGGCGCGCAACGCGCACCAGGCGCCCGTGGCCGTGGTGCTGGCGGGCGCGCACGGCGCGGGCGCGTGCGGCGTGGCGGCGGCGCGCGTGCTGGCGGCGCACGGCGTGCGCGCGCACGTGCTGCTGGCGGGCGCGGGCGCGGGCGCGGAGGCCGAGTGCGAGGAGCTGCGGCGCGAGGTGGAGGCGTACGAGCTGGACGGCGTGGCGGCGGCGCGCGAGCCGGCGGCGCTGCCGGCGCCCGACGTGGTGGTGCTGGCGCTGTACGACCCGCTGCTGGACGACGCGCAGGAGCGCTACGGCGAGGCGCTGGCGTGGGCGGCGCGCGCGCGCGCGGCGGCGCTGGCGCTGGAGCCGCCGGGCGCGGGCTGGGCGGGGCTGGGCGCGCGCGCGGCGCTGCTGGCCGGGCTGCCGGCCGCGCTGCCGGCGGCGCTGGGGCGGCTGTACCTCGCCAACGTGGCGCCGCCGGCCGCGCTGTTCCGCGACCTGCGCGTCGCGTACCGCTCGCCCTTCGGCGCCTCCTCCGTGCTGGCGCTCAACTGATCGCGCGCACGATGCCATGACGAATTCTATTGTAAATATTGAAGGATACTTTTGAAAATGAATAAAATTCTGAATTTACTTTAAAATATCTTATTATTTCATCTCGCTCTTTAACGGAATCTGTCCACTACACTTTCTCATACCATGACCGTGCTATGAACGTATCAGGCACGAACTACTGTGCTCACTAGGACGTATAAATAGCTTGTTATACCCGTACATAACGATCTTAGTGACCGCAGCTTTCGCGTATCATCCGCGTGTCATATCCGTATGGATCCAGTTTTCTCAGTTGTAGTAATTCACCTGTGTTTTCGCGTGGAGCGGGTGCGTCGGGAAGAGCGAATGAATATTTTTGTTAAGAAAATTACGTCCTATATCTATACGATACCTATTAGAAAATTGGCCTGGAAAGAATTAACAATGATAGCCATCCATTTTAACATCGAATGCGTAAGTGCGTCTTGTTGAACTGATGGTAACAAAGTAGCAAGACGAGCGGCAACACATTTATAACGGGCTTAGAACGGTCATTATACGCGGTTGTAACCCGTATGCTCACCGTCGCGCGGGCACGGACCGCACCGGCACTGGTAAAATATTCTCGCCGACGATTGTTGCCGCTCCGAGCGCGGCGCGCGACGGCACCGGTCGGTGACAGAACGGTCCAGTGGACAGTCTCATACTTTTCGATACAAAGAATATTTTTTTGCCTGACACGGTCCTAGCACGGTCATGGTATGAGACGGTGTAGTGGGTAGACTCCTTAATAGATGAATATTTTAAACCAATAAAAACTGGGATCCCAATATTTATATTTAAGTAATTATCGTGTGTTCTATAATAATTAAAACACATATACAATATGTATACTATGCATACTAACACGATAGGCCTCGTAAGAAAGCTCACCTTGAGCTTTCTACCCAGAGAGCCCCCCGCGGGCGCGTGGCACGAGGGCGGCAGTCATGAACCCATTGCGGGAGGCCTAGGTCCAGCAGTGGACGTCTTTTGGCCGAGATGATGCTGAATGCTGATACATATTATATGTATGTATATTACTTTCCTTATATTTTAAATGTAAATGTGTTTTAACTCCACAACCTCTCCCTGGTCGATGATGTACGTATTTTGCGAAGTTACAACATCAATCTATGCTAATATATTATATAATGAAAAGGAAAAGGAATGTTCGTAATTCATAAACTCTGAAATTGTTAAACCGATTTTAATAATTCTCTAAAAAAGCTATATTATCCCAGAGTAGGGTAGTGTATAGGTTATAAAGGTAAATTATATTCATATTCTGTTTTAGTCGTATTGTCACAGTGTTCTTGTCTAACAAATCGGTAAAGCCAGCGCTCTCACCGTGCCCTGTCTAAACGGTTGTTCTTGGTTTATAAAAATTAAAAATAATATTTATATAAAAGTTTGCAATTAGGTATATTAGATTTACAGAAAGTTGCTTTTATGTACAATATTTTGTTTTAAGTTAATGTTTTGCCGATTATGTATTTCATTGTCACAAGTAATCAATACTATAACATTTGCAGTTTGAAAGTAGTATGTAATTTGATTACAGATAGACGCGACGTCTAGGATCATGTCGCTGGTACGTATTGGATATTTTGGATTATAGGAATAAGGAATTTTATCCTTCATCTTCAGATATCATCATAAGATAAACATCAACTAAAACATAGTAAAGCAAGTAAGGAAATTATTTATAAATAAGTAAAAGAAAAGATTTAGTCCATTCATTTATTTCCAAAAAATACATGGAGTCTCAAAAAGCACATGTTTGCAACATGCAAGGTACTCTCTACAGGAGTTGATTCACAAAGTATTTGGCTTATGTTACAGTTCGGACCCTTGAGATCTCACAATTACTTTATTGCTCAAAAATAAATATGTAGTAACTAAATATCCCTGGAACCTCGGCCGCGAGGACGCGCGCGGCGCACCGAGCACATCCGTGCTAAAACATTTTTAAGTTTTATTTTAAATTAAATTTGAAAAAAAAAGAAAAAACAACAACCCATATGAATGTCGGACCAGCGCAGCTGTAGAAATATAATTTTTAAGCAATTCTTCTAAACGTAGCTGTGCCAATGAGTTTACAGAACAAAGCTGTCACCTCTCACACGGAGCGCGCAGACATCGACAACGCGCGCGGCTGCGCTGCCCGCGAGTTCATTTCCAATAAGAAATCATAACTATCAACAATAACCTATTTAAATAATACGCAAACCCACAGTCCCCGCAACCGTAGTTGCATACTCGCATATGTAGAATTTACGACTCTGAATCCTCAGTGTGAAGTGTTCCGACAGTCTTTGGTCACGAGATGGCGTCTACAGTTCAGTTGGTCAACTGCTTTAAATTGTATTTCAATCACAAATAAACATAATTTAAGCATTTTTAAAATTTACAAAAATCTTTTTTTAATTATCTGGTGGAAAGAACGAATAATATTATATCCTTAGCCAACACCCATTTTTTCTTTATTTTGCTACGAAAATTTATATGATAAGTCTCTACTTAATACTTAGATTTTTGAACAATTATTCAAAGTAACTAAGATCGCTGTGCTTGTAAAAGAGATACAAAATTAACGAGTTGATTGTTGATTGAGATATGTTTAGTTAGCGATAAACTATTCAGTTTGTAAAATGCTGCCCTAAATCTTAAAATTCATGAGCTTATTAAAGCTGCCAAAAAATAATTCCAAAAGCAAAAGTCTGGTAAAAAATGACTCGACTCGAGCAAGAGCACGATTAATTTCATTGGTTTATTAAATTATTTTATTAAAAATGTAAAAAAAATACTAGAAACTTCATATAAATCGTTTCTGAAAGAAGTGAAAGCTCCGTCTGACTATCGCTTAAGTAAATACAGGGATCACTATCGTATGTAAAATTGAGAAAGTCATCACGACATCATAATAACCAAATGAATACAAAAGGTCCATATGTTTAAATCCCTCCATTATATATTTTAAATAAGTGTGAATAAAACTGTGTAAATAATGATTCTTAGATTTCCATCCTGATCGTGGACCGAGTATAAATAGTGAGGAACACCGACACAGGTGGCGCACACACACGCAGTACTCTACACAATGACACAGTGCACACACACACTCGCCCCTCGGGCGCGCGATCGATCAACTGTGGGCTAAAAGGTAGCTCGTGTCCGGCTGGAAGACTATTAATTGCGGATTTTGAACGTGTTTCATATACTTAGATACACAATAGAATAAATTATAAATATTAATACAAAGTATTCGCACGGTGGCGAGCTACCTTTCATCACAAATTTGCAACATTTATTCAAAGTACAAGACATATCCCGCACGACTCCCGATCACCGATACGATAAAACCCTCCTTCACATTTAATATGACAAGAACATAACTAAATGCTGTGGCTGCCTTTATTCTTTAATTCCTCGGCAATTCATTACACTAAGAAATTACGAAGACCATAATCGTAATATAAATACGTTCTAAGTGAATAAATAACACATCGACAAAAATATCTTTATATAAAGCTTACATCTTACATTGCAAGACTATGCCTAGTGCATGTTAAGCAAACTTGCAAATCTTAGGTCAGGCTGCTAGTCCTCGACTCCGCTCCGGCTTCTTCTTCACACTCTCTCATTACACAATTCAAAGGTTACTTCTTGTGAAAAAGAGGTAACTTTGGGAACCCGCGACCGCGCCCCGCCAGTGCGTGCCTCTGTATACGGGCGGGTCGCTGTCATTCGGAAGCACACGCTCACTCTTAGCTAAAAGCGGTAGTATGACTTGTGCGCACTCGGTACATTTACGTTTAGGACAAAATTGAGAACTACAAGTTAAAATGTTCATTGTAAACGATAACAATGTAAAGGCTCGTATAAAATTTTATTTTTCTATGTAGAAACATACTAAAAATCCCAGAGGGGGCTCTACCACAAACATTGATATGAAATTACAAAAGGCTGGGAAGAGCCGGTGACCTCTTACAGTGTGAGCGACAACGGCTTGTTTCGAAGTAGTAGTCTCTATTTATCGGGCTAACGTCTTCCCCGGCCGCTTCGTGCTACTTCATGGCTTAATCGACTCCTCTCTCGTGGATTCCTCAAGTCCCTCGCCGCGACGTGTCGAGCGCTCGCGCCGACGCCGCGACACGCGTCCGTCTTACATTGCACTAACGAATACGTCGAAGCGACGGAGAAGTCCTCGCGCGCGCTAAATGGTAATGTTTCATGATATTTGGTCGGTAAGTTCGAACACTGCACAGCCTATACTTAAAAAACTGTATATTGCATCAAAAAGTTCGTTCCAAAAGCTTCACGGGTAAACTTTTGATCGCGTCGACTCACGAGGCGGGCGCGCGCGCCTATACGTCCTTCTCCTTGAGCCTCTCGGCGGGCTCGTTGTGGTTGCGCTCCTTGCCGTTGCGCGCGAGCGGCGGCGGCGCGGGCGGCGCGGGCGGCGGCGGCGGCGCCAGCTCGGCGTGCGCGGCGCAGGCGCGGCGGATGAGCGCGTGCGCGTGGTCGCGCAGCTTCAGCAGCTCGTCCTGCACGCGCTCCGTGATGGCGCGCCGGGTCTCCTCCTCCGACGCGTTCGCGCTCCTTAACCTGAAATAGAAAATATAGCAACGCGTTATTATTTATCATTAGCGGCTTTCCTCTCGCGGGTTCGTCTTAGGTGCTTAGCAGTGGTCTATGTGTTGTTACATCAGGCTATAATCTATTTGTGTACTGAAGTTCATGCAAATCCGTACAGATGTTTCAGCGTGAAAGGCTTACAAAGATATACACAACGAGGGGAGGAGGAGGAGAGGGCCATACTTGTCGAGCAGCGCGTGCAGGCGGATGGGCTCGCCGACGGTCATGTAGACGCGGTTGCGGAAGCGCAGGCGGTAGGGCTCCGCGTTGGGCAGCACGCGGTCCATGCCCTCGTGCCACACCGGCAGCACCAGCGGCGCGCAGCCCTGCGCCGCGCTGTCCGCCACCAGCCGCCCCACGCCCCACTTGAAGCGAATGCGCTCCTTCTCCACGTTGACGCGTCCCTCGGGGAAGATGTGCACCCACTCGCCGCGGTTCAGACGTTCCACGCAGAAGTCCATCGCTGGCTGCAACCAGTCAATCATACAATCAATTTGTTGCCGACCTAAATTATCTTGGGGCCTAGACGAAGTTACGTTCTACATTTATTATCGCTAAAAGAAAAATTAAAATGAATAAATTTCAGCCCAGTTTCGTAAGAATATGCTGATATCAGTGACCCTGTGCTATCTAGGTCTAGACGAATCGTAGAATAGACATTGGGAATACCACACAAAACACTCTCTCACAATGATACATCATTATAATTCGTGGTACGGAAAATAATATATAGGTGTTAAGTAATCGATATTTCCTAAAATATCGTAAATAAAATGTTTTAAAATTTGCAGGAATTTTTGAGCACAACGTAATTTCTTTTAGAAATTTTGATGCTACTTAAATTTTTAATAAATATTTTTGATATCTCTGTTGAGAATATTCTCGCCGAAGATATTCTCGAAAACTAGTTTTCGGTACCATCTTTTCAAGGCACAGGCTTATAACATACGAAATAATAGTAGGAACTAATACTTTTTATATATTGCATTTGTTATACGCGCGTCCAAATCTCCATCTAAAGCTATGTACATATCCAACTCGCGGACGTTGGCAACTTTTGTGCCGTCTATTAGTGTTGCTTCTTCGTCATCATCATCATCTATGTAAGGAGCAATGTCCTTGTTGAGGTCGGCATAGGGAATACGCATGTTGTTATTTTTTTCTGTGTGGACAGATTAGAAATGAGGCTTGATTTATTGCAGAGTTGCAAATATTTGGCGGATGGTGCTTTAATACATACGTATATAGTATTTAAGTACAAAATTCAAAATGTATACGTCATAATATACAGCTCTCTTAACTATTTCTGCGACAAATTTCATCCTGGTTGCTTTATGTTGGTTATGAGTTATGACTGTCTTTGAAAAATTGCGTCCTAAATGTTTGAGGTAGGTGTGACAACATTAATGGATTTTTATCTAATTGAAAATATTCATAAAAATATATTAGTATCTAAAATAAATTAGCAGGTTGAGAACAATTAGCGTATTATAGAAAAAAGCTTGTAACAATCTGAAAATATTTAAAAAATAAAAAACACGACTGCATTATAGCTAAGTTCATGAAGGAATATAGTATTATACAGTCGGAGACATACATATGTAGTTATGTACATCTCGCGGCAAGGATGAAACTTGCATGTCTCCGATTACATAATACTATATTCCTTCATCAACTTGCTTTCATCTTTTTAGTTAGCTTTTATGTAGTCAGGTTTTTTTTTAAATATACTAGCGACTCACCCTCGCTTCGCTTCGGGTTCGTCCCTAGACATAAACAAATCTATCCCACGGGAACCGTACATTTTTCCGGGATGATGTATAGCCTATAACCTTCCTCAGTTAACGGGCTATCTAGTGCGAAAAGAATTTTTCAAATCCGATTAGTAGTTCCGATTAGTAGCCCGTTTATTGAGGGAGGCTATATGCTATATATCATCATGCCAGAGGGTGCGGAGCAGTAATATAATAATTAGTTTATCTATTCCCGTAAGCCGTTAGTAACTTTAAATATGTTTTATAAAATAAATAACTATTATTTGCAGTATTTTTTGCTTTAAGATTTTAACGAGCATTTTCGCAATTAATTTAAATAATGTTACAGATTTACAAAATAGATATGTTAAAACAGTATCGTTTAAACTAGGCTAAATTTTATCATTATTGAACGGATCCTAAGATACAGCTTGAGTGTTGAGGTTGTTGACTGATTCGAAGCCCGCACGCGCGCGAGGCGCTCGGTCGATGTTATATAAAGGACGAATTGATCACAAATATTATTGTTTCTTGCAGCCTGTACATTATTTTAAGCCTTTTGTATATAAGCGAGAACAATCATCACTCTACAAACTAGTGTCATAATAAATAAATACCGCTCAAGACGCAGTCTCGCTAACAATGACAATAACATATTGTTGTCTATTCGTCACAGAGCAGGGACAGACAAAGCGGGATCAATCACCAAAGTTATCGTATATTTACCCATCCGAGTTGTTGTAATGTGAACATGTTCGGTGTATAGGTATTTATTTGTGTCGTATTGGAGGCTGCGACATCATAGTAAGCCTATCTCAACATTAGTTGAATACGAAAGTTTTATTAAAGTTGGTCCATTATTTTATGCGGTGATTTGTGATCCATAATAATATAAACACATATCGCGAAATCTTCTACAGTATCAAATTAATGTAAAGCAGACGTATCATTTATCAATACATTTATTTTACACAACTTATTTGCACGAGTCGTACTCGGGTACGATTAAACCATTGGCAGAGCTTTACAGCGGGGTGAGGGCTTTAGGTTGATGTACCCGATACTTACCGTATAGGAAGGGCTTAGCGGAGTAACAACAGACTAATTAATATCGTAACAACCTGGCCGAGTCCGTTACACACATACTTACATATTTGCATATATTTACATTTGACCGTGTAAATTGCGTCGATTACATACATTATCGTCAGTTAATTGAAGTCGATGCGTACTGAATAAGATCAAAACTATGTCAGCGTGATAGATTGATCATTGAATTATTACAAAACAGCTTGTATTTCTAATTCCACATATTTCCGAATTTTTTGATTTCATAAATAAGCAATAAGAATAATTTAAATAAGCTTTTAAGACTCTTACGATACCTACGTTTTGATAAATCATTTTCTTGTAATACGCAATCAAATAGATAAACAAAAAATTAAAATCTTTTGTTACGATGTGTAGGAACCCTCGAGCGCGGATGACGCAAGACTGATTAGCGTGGAAATCTACGTAGAGTGGGGCCTTTTGTCGGCAGAGCTGTCAGCTGGTGATGGTGTTTAGATTTCAACCACAGCTTTGTTTCTAGACCTGCACTGCTAGTGTGCTGTGTAACAACTATGCAGTTCTACGTCACTACGATGTTATTCATTACTTGTTTGGACATAGCAGTATGTAAATAATAATAAAGAATTGCATATTAAGGAAATGCGTCATAATTTTATCTTATCTAAGGACAAACCTGCTCTTATAATATACTTGTATATAAGGATGCAAATCTCATTTTTACATAGGTATATTTTGCAATTTAAACCAATAGTAGGTAATAGAGAAAGTTTTTACCAGAATATGTATTAGTACATATTAAATATTAATTTAATCATGATATAAACGTATTCATGCTTATTTTCACAATGAATAAACGATGTTAGGCGTAAATCGATTTAACGAATATTTCTAACAAATTAAACGTTACAAAAATTGTCTCCGCCACACCGCTATCTAATGAGGCTGGGGGTAAGTCCTCGTCAGTAACAGTTCAGCGGGAACAGCGTGTATCTCGTGGGGTGGTACCTGGTAGACGCCGGCGCCGCGCACGACGGGCACGCACTTGCCGAGCGCGAAGAAGGCGGAGTGCAGCGCGTTGGTGAAGCAGATGTCGTGCGCCGCCAGCGACCAGCGCATGCGCGTGCAGCGCACCAGCGTGCCCGTGTCCAGCACACCTGCACACACACACTTATCATGTATCTAGATATTATGTAATCAGTAACGCACAGGCACTGTTAGGGAATATTAACTGAGCGATTCCTCTCTGTTTTCTTTTGCGTGTTAGTTATACACCTATGAAATAAAATCAACAAAGAACTTTTCATAATATAGCATCAAAAAAGTGTTTCTTCAATTGTCGAGTGTTAATAAAAATAGTATATATACTATATATGTACATATGTATTTATAAACACTCAACAAGAGAAGATTGAGAAACTATTATCAATTAGATCTTAAACATTTCGTCAATGCGATTGAAAGCACATCAAAGATAGACGAGCCATTCACTGTAGCATAATACGTTGGTGACAGGACCATCCGAGTAAGATGGTGAGGCTGTGTAAGGTAAAATTGAATTCTTAGTCATCTCATCTTATTGAAAACTAGTTATTATCTGTGTGATACATATTTTTCTTTATTTATTCTACATTTTACTTTTGATTCATTTCACATTAACTTCAAAATTAGATTCTATCGATTAAAATGCATTTTTGGAATTATACTTCTTTTGGCACGTTTGGAAAAAAATATCAGAGTAAACGTTGTGACATACGGGATGAAATCTTTAGCTATTTTTATTCTGTTCCGCCAAAGAAGTACAAAGTACACGTACACACACACACGCACACGCACACGCACACGCACACGCGCACACGCGCACACACACACACACACACACACACACACACACACACACACACACACACACACACACACACACACACACACACACACCTTTTTATTCTTTATGGATTAATACAGCTGTTAAAAATTAAAATTTTATCGCAATCAGTCCAGTCGTTCTCAATGAGACAAAAATCATGGTAAATACTTAGATTGCTATCTATGTCTAACATCACATATTCAGTCAAAAATAACATTTTTATTAATTCTAATTAAGTTATTGTAAAGCACGATAAGTGATTTGACTGATCGAGGCGAGGGCAGACGGGTGTCTCCTAGTCCGCCGCGTGTTTATTTTCGTAAATATTACCGATCGTTGTGTGTCTACACTCTACACTCTACACTTACAACCACGAGGTGATCGCGTCAGACAGAAATAAAATCATTAGATAACGAATTACATTCAATTTATTATATGAACTCATAACATACTTGTTTATATTTGATACCAATATGAAAACGCGGTGCATGGGTACTGTCGCCTGCACCAGAGCTTGCAGGTTCTATTTCAGAATGAGGCAAATAAATTAATTTGGAAGCCACGCGGGTGGTGTCTTAATATTTTCTAATCACCTTGTTGTGACTGCCGTCAAAGGAAAGAGCATGGATGACAAATAAAGTAGGAAAGAGTACAACGTAATGATTGGGACCGTATTACACGTGTTGTATAATTGAATAGCCAAGCCAAGTTCAGAAATAGGTCATTATGTAATAATAATATAACTCGTTTATGTGGTTATGTCAGGATTAAACAATTGAAATATATGTAAATGTATGCGTGTTAGATAATTAATCCACCCGAGAATAATAATATTATGTGAAGTGTAACCTACTTGGGAGTTGGTACATAAAGCATACCTACCTATTGCTTACGTCAACTTTATTTTATTTTATTTAAAATATATCCTTGTTTATAATGACGGTCGTCGATCTTACATACATAATAAGGCCATTATTATTTATACTATATACCATACGTGGGTTCTTCTCATGAAATTCCGAAATTAGGTAGAATTTTTTTTTTCAATTAATTTGATTTTTTTTCTGCCAATTTTGTAATACATAATATGTTACTAGATTTTACTAATATAATGGTCCCCAGAATAAACTTATTTAAAGCGACTTATAAGAATGATTTAAAATCTTAAAAGTGAGGGAATGATGACTAACGTGAGGGAATAATCTTTAAAGGCAATTCATGAACCTAAAACGATAAAAAAATCATTCATTTTATATAGAATATCTTGCTTTTTTAATTTCAAAACCTTTTTATAACTTTTTTTTAAATTTTAACTTAAAAACTATGAAGTATTACTAATATTGAAATTTAAAGGTTAACAAAAATATTTTACTTTACTTTTTCTTCTTCTCACTATGTTTTTGCAAAAGAGTGTAGCTATATTTTCGTTGTTTAGTAATAACTTCTGAAAAAAATAAGACAACTTTTACAATATTTCTTCTTTTTTCTTATTTCTTCTTTCAAACTTTTCTCCAACTTGGCTATTTTGGCATATTGTATTGCTCTATGCTTTCTTAGTTGCATCCTTCTCTGAGTAGCTATCAAACCTTGATGCTTACAATTATTTTGACAAGCGGGTTCTACAGCAGGCTTTGAATTAAAAAATGGTTTTTTATTTGACAGTCTTGTGGAATTCTTACGAATTTTTGCTTTTTGGTCTCGATATATTTTACTATTTTTCTTCCATTTTTTTCTTCCAGAGAGTTTAAAAGAAAAAGGCTCAAAAGCCTTTTTTTCTGGAACTCAACAGAAATAGATTTCACTTGACTTTTTTCTTTTTTTTTCAGATATTTAGCCCTTTTTGACGAAGTTTTTCTAAATTCTCAGGAGTAGACTCCATTTTTTCCCGGCGTTCCTTATCGTATTTTCTTTTTTTTTAATTTTGCTTCTACATCAGACAATTTCTTTTTTTTCTTACCGTTATTTGGTCTTAAAACAAGAAAACATGATTAAGTATCACATAAGTAAAGAAATAACAAAATCAAGTTATTGTATGTTATTATTTAAATATTACCAACACTATTAGCCACAGTAACGTCTTTTTAAAGTAAAAATTAATTACCATGACATAAAGATTAGATTTTTGTAAAAACTGAAAGGTCAAGAATTTCGACTCAATATAAAAAAAGCGGAGGCAATATGTATGTGTTTCATGACTAATTATGTATGTTAAAGAAGGAGTCAAATTTTACGTTTCAAGTAACATCAAAAGATTACGTTTCACATGTTATAAACTTTGCCAATCATTTTTACTCCCTAAGGGGCCCCTTGCGACGCCACATAGAACTACTGGACCTAATGGAATGAAGTTTTTACATGTCCTTTTAGCGACCGTAAAGATTTTTTTTTTGAAATTCAACCTCTAAAAGCTAATGGCAAATAATATTTTTCGACTTATTTACAAAATAACTTGATACGTATATTTATCCTCTCCGGCAAGATAAAAAAAGATATTTTGGCGTGTTCATATTTCAACCCATTAAGGGGAATTTTTGCAAGAAATTTCACATTAAGAAATCAGTATCCGGGATACATAATGGCCGCTGCCCGCAATACGCTCGGTACGTGTTGCACAGAGTTGCGTCGCGGACTAGCAGAGGTCGTCGTGTGACGTTGAACGGCCGCAGCGGCGCGGGCGACCGTGTGACGCGCCACGCGTGCCGAATGCTGACGACTGCGAGTGCAGGCACAATCGCGTGGACAACTGATATTCTATATCGAGCTTCCATTCATAGATAAGAATATTTTATGGCTGCGATACTCGTGCGGTTTGTCCGATAAATGCCGTCCACCGCTATCGTTATATCGCAATCGCTATAAACATTAGATATCATGTTTTTCATTTCTTTTGTTTCATTTCTTCCTTACTAATGACTTTCAGATAATATTAAACTGATTTCAGTTTAAAACTCTGCCTACCGATCAGGCATAGGCATTGTAATTTACTTGGAGAGCCTGTTTTATGATAGGTATGTGATATAGCGGATGTATCAGATTTATTGACTATGAGGAAATGACTAAAAATTTAACAAAAAATATACAATTTGGGTTGTAATAAAAGTTGCAGGTTTTTTACACATAAAGTTAAAACAGTGATTATCATATATTTCTCACTATTTTGATGGTTTGTCAAGTTCATTTATTAACTATCAACACTCAACACGTAACTTTACGATATCGTAAAGAGACGATAATCTAATAAAATTGTCCGCGGTGTTGACAGATTAGTTACCGATACTAGGTATCACGTGACGGGAAGTCATGCACGTTTTTGAACTTATAAAATAACTATTTTACTTTTAAACTATATAGTTTTATTATTTGTTTGATATTAAATTATATTTAAAACACTTTTTGTAACAAAAAATACATAAATATTAATTACTTAAATTATTTAAGACTTCTGACTGTATAAAGTAAATATAATAATTATTACTTATTAGGTTTGTTCTTGAGGAAAACTTAATACATATTACGTAGATATTTAAAGTAGCGGAGGTTCATTGCAATAAGGTGGAGGAGTGTCGCGGCCGCGGGCCCGGCCCCGGCGCCGCGTCAAATATTAAGACACCTTAAGAGTTATGTCATTGTATGTCTCAATGAGTATAGAAAATGTAATAAAAACGTATACACCGCACACGTGACTGAGTACTACAGATAGGTGGTATAAAATATATATATATGTCTGTTAGATTATACTTTATTAACAAATAAAATGTTCATTCTAGTTAGACATTTTTGGTGCAAGCTAGTTCGAATATACAGGTGGATTTTTGAGACGGGACAGTAAGGGTACGTACCCTAACTGCTATAGTTACAGGAAGACGTTCCTAGGAGACCATCCATAACTTTTTGAGTTATTCTGAGCCGCATTCACAGATTTTGGAAAATCCAATTTGGATCCTTTTTCAAGTAGCGATCAAAAGACTATGGGATGGTAGGTATGAGTACTAGAAATGATAGAAATCGCCAAAAACTTTTCCCATACATTTTGTACGGAAAAACGATTAATCAACTCGAAATATTCTTTGTTGCCAAACGGTCCTATTTCAAAACCCGCAGCGTAAAATGCCTGCGGTGTCTTATTCTGATATACTCGTATGAGCTATAAACCCGGTTTATAGCTCATATGAGTATATCAGAATGACACATAGGCTACTTTTTATCCCGGAAAAAATGTAAAGTTCCCGTGGGATAGATTTGTTTTTGTTTTTCTCGCTAGTTTGAAATAAATTGTAGAACAGATGATTTTACGTAATTTTGTGCTACTAAGCTTAATAATATTAACAAAACAGTGCCTCTTCGAAGGTAATTCTGTTAAACATTAACATCTTGATAATAACTTGACCGTAGAAATAGTTACACATTTTTATAATACAAAAGCGGTTACGATTGCAAATGATGAAAATACATAAGAAATTTAAACATGTAATTTATTTATTTTAAAAATATCATTACCTATCGCGGAAACTGAGCAAGGGCAGTAAAATGTAGGCTACATTAAATTCTCTATTTTAAGTGCAATTACTTCTTGTAGATATTATAAACATATTAGGCGCTTGTGGTTTGTATGCCATTGGTTAGGTACTGGTTAGTAATCAGTTATCTATATTGTGTTGTAAGTACTTTGGTATATTTTATATGTATGAAATGTAATTTTAATGGATTATTATTATAACATTTCCTGTTGTTAAAACGGAAGTAATAAAGCGTATCCAATGTACAGTTCATTGTTCAGCGAAGTAACGAATTGGTAGTGCTTGAGACAGACGAACTACGTCGATTAAATTAAACATTTTGAATTCCGACCAATGAGAACGTAAAACTTATGAGTTTTAAACAGCTATATATAATTGATAGTTTTCAAATATAGCGAAGAACAAAATTTAGTACTAAATTTTTCAAATTGAAAAAACGCATTCATATGTTGGAACAATAACACAGAGCACTATCTATGTAGTTCCATGGTAAACTATGAGGCTTGTGTTATGGATACCAGATAGTTAATACACTACACATATATAACTTTAAATACATACATATTATAAATATAAACACCCATGACTGGAGTACAAACATTCGTGCTCATCACACAAATGAATGCCCCCAGCGGGACTTGAACCCGCGACCGCTGGCACAGCAAGCAGGGTCACTACAAACTGAGCTAAGCGTGTCGTCTTTCTTTTTGAGAGCCATGATTTCTCTAATTTTTCGGCGGACGTTAAGAAATTATATAGATATTTCAACTAATTTATGATTCTTGTTCCTGAAACTGAAAATTTTATGTCGAAATTTCATATTCGACATGACGCAGTATTATAACTCGCGTCTGCACCGACAGCCACTGCAGTGTTCACTTCTCGTTAGAGCGGATCACTTTGAATGATTACTTTCGGCTCAATCAATCGGTATTCGGATTCATTTAGTAGATGGAAGCTAAAATTAATGTCGATAACTTTATGCTTAAATAAATAATTGTGCATGACTAGGAACGGCCGCAGTATGCCATTGCTAATATGCTATGTAAAAGCTAGATGTGTTCAGGATTAGTAGACGTCGGTCTTGGCATTCTCCTATTTTAATCTAACTAGGAGGCCAGGAGGTAAGGTTATGTAGGCTACAGGGTTTCTCACGCCCCTACCGTATCTACACGCAAGTCAGCTAGAAAATCCAGTGATTAAAAATATAGATTTTCTTGACGTCAAATAATTTTACTGTCATCTGGACTTTATAAGTTTACTATATTATTTATACTTACAAAACTTTAAATACATAGATACGATAAATAGAAGTAGTTTATAATCGACTTCCACGATAACATAAGTTTCAAGTGAATCTAACACAAGCGTGTTTAAAAATAGGCATATGTAGGTTACCCCATAGGCCGGGATCGTCGAAGCACGAGTGGTGGTTGGAGACGGTGAGCAGCGGCACGTCGGGCGGGCGCTGCACCGCGCGCAGCAGCGCCTCGCGGTTGTACACCGTCGTCTTGTTCAGGAACTCTGTAGAACAATCAACGAAATTACATTACGACTACTACTACTTTCTGCTTCGGTGGTGTAGTCGCTACTCGCTAGCATGTACGGCTTCAGATCCGGAGATCCTGGGGTCAAGTCCCGGGTCCGGTCAAGTTTAGTAGTCATCAAGTCATTTTGTTAAGAAAGTTTCAGTAGAGTTCGGAGTCAAATAGTTGGCGGTATTTCACCTCCGTGACTTGAAGAGCCCGTAAAGCTGTCGGTCTTGTGCCCGATTTCTCGCTGGTCGTGTCGAATTATCGTCTTACTAGAGTTCGAGAGTGACAGAAATAGACAGTGCATTTATCTCTTCGCACTTCACTTGTGCACTATAATATATCTTGCGCAATTCGCTAGTCTCAGTGAGATCGACCGCTGTGGCCGAAATCAGTCGATGGGACATCATCGCTACTATCTAACGATAGACGTTGTCCTGTCACAATTTCAATCTAGAGTATGGTCTTTGAGTTCATACAAAAATTCAGTAGTTTTCTACAATTTTTACGTAGAAAAGAGCACTTTTATTTTTCCCATATTCTTCTCATTCTTGTTCACTAAATTTATATTCAGACTATTACGAATATATTAAATAAACAATTAGGCAATAAAAATATATTATATAAATAAAAAAACCCGATTGCATAAAAGCTAATTAAAAAGATGAAAACAAGTTCACGAAGGAATATAGTATTATGCAGTCGCAGACATACACGTTTCATCCTTGCCACGAGATGTGCACACTAGTATGTATGTCACCGACTGCATAATACTATAATTCTTCAGGAACTTTTTTTCATCTTTTTAATCAGTCGGGTTTTTTATTCTTATAATATATATTTTATTTACAGCTGTTTAAGTATTTTTAAGTAGGAAAATCAGCGAGAATAGTTGTTAACCAACTTTAAATCAATACATATCCTAAAAAGTTTAAAATGAAAAATGATGTAAGAAACTTAAAAATGATTTTTAAATACCTATTCAACGATACGCCACTTGACATAGTTCGTCGATTTTCATTTTTTTCTTTTTCACATTATGGCGTCCAAAATCGGCCATTTTGATTTTTCCAATTTTTAATTCTTTCTATGACATTCGCGCCGTCATATCAAATCAAACGACGTGTCATTTATCAAAATCGGTTCACGCGTTTGGTCTAAATAGTGCCACAAAGGTACAAACCCACATACATACATAGGCTGATAAACACATTACCCTACTTTGCGTCGCGCAGTCAGGTAAAAAGGTCCAGCCTTTCTTAAGTGATACGCTTAACAAAGAACAGCACTTATTTATATAGATTTATTTATTTTACTACGACGACATCTAAAATATACTAAATTTATTATAATGAAGTGAAAGTGTAAAACCTACGAGTATATTCTATATTGTGATATTTCAATGATAACGATCAGCAAAACAGTATCTACAAACGAATTAAATTGGAACATGTAACAGCTAGCTCTGTTCTAATCTAGTTCATACATTATACTTACATATATTTTGTATATGTGATAAACAATTTCACTAAAACGTTAATTAACATTCAATATAATAAGCATAAGCAAGTTATGTCTAAGATATAGGTACTTGTAAAATAATATTCTTTAAATATAAAGGTATGTAATATTAAGATAAGAAAAAAAATTATTAGAATTATTTTATGTAGGATAATGAACTGAAAGTGAGTCATTTTTTTTTATTTGATGTTTCAAATATCATTAGTTAAAATTTATTTGATACTAGCGACTCACCCTCGCTTCACTCGGGTTCGTCTCTAAGTATATTATATATAGTTTATAGTTTAAATAGAAGAAATACAGAAAAAATATAATGTATGTATACAACTTCCCTATTTGAATCGGACATTATTCAATTTTTCATTGGTTTTAATCTTTTTTTGCGGAACCCCGATTCTTTTTCTAAAATAAAAGTAGCCTAAGTTACTCCTTATAACATCAGCTATCTGTCAGTGAAAGTCCCGTCAAAATCGGTGAAGCCGTTTCGGAGATTAGCCGGAACAAACAGACAGATAGACAGACAGACAAAAATTGTAAAAAATGTGGTTTTGGTATATGTACCGTGTATACATCCATATGAATTTAGTAAAAAGCGGTTATTTTAATATTACAAACAGACACTCCAATTTTATTTATCTGTATAGATGTATAGACTAGCGACTTATCATCGCTTCGTTCGGGTGCATCCCTACTTCCTAGATACGTTTTAAATATAAGTTATTGCGAGTGTACCTTAGGAGATAGACATATGCTTGATATTGTAGATTTTCTGTAGGTGTTTTTAAGATTTTTCTAGTACATTGTTTTGATGTACCTCTTAAGATTTAGCCAGCGTTAGCCATGTTTTCTAAGGATGATTCGACAGAATCAGTTATGATGTTTTGCCGAGGGAATTAAAGATTTTCCTGTAGTAAAAGGTATCCTAAATGTTGACTTCAGTAATAAGCTGTTACTACACAAAGTTTAGTTATCGGTTAAAGTAAATCGTAATCTTAAATCAATTCAGTACCTTTTGCTATACAGATATACAGACAAACAGACAAAATTTTTAATAACCATAAACTATTGTTTTGAGATCTATATTCTGTACACAATACGTTAGTCATTGTTTTTAAAAAATATTTCATGTACAGATTTCGCATATTTACTGGTTTATTATATGTAGGTATAGATTTTACCTGCATATATATGCAAATGATGCACATTGTACACGCACGCGTACGCTAATAAAAAAACCGTGACGTTCAAAATATAGGTACCAATAAAGAGATAGTACAAAACAAGGAATGATTCACATTCGCCAGCTATACCGACGTAAAATGTTATTTTTATTTTACTAGCATTTGAGGTCCACAGAAGCGCACTCTCGCTTCGCTCGGGTACGTCCCTAAGTACGTTTTAACAGTTGGTACAGAATAGATAGACTATATATTAGTATATATGTATATGCAGACAAGGCAGTGGTAGCCCAGTGGTAATGCGCTTGCTTGGGAAACCGAGTGAAGCGGGTTCAAATCCCGGGTCTCGCACCTCTGATATTTTCATGTGCGAATCTTTTCTAACATGATTACCACTTGCCTTACGGTGAAGGAAAACATCGTGAGGAAACCTGCATGTCTGAGAAAACCTAGCAAGTTTTCGAAAGACATGTGAAGTCCGCCAATCCGCACTTGGCCAGCGTGGTGGACTATGGCCTGATTCCCCTCGTATTGAAGGGAGGCCCGTGCTCAACAGTGGGACATTAAAAAGGGCTGAATACAATACATATGCAGACCTTTTGAATGTCCCACTGCCGGGCAAGGGAGACCCCCTTCAATACAAGGGGGATCAGACCATAGTCCACCACGCTGGCCAAGTGCGGGTTGGCGGATTTCACATGTCTTTCGAAAACTTGCTAGATTCTCTCTGACATGCAGCTTAAAACGGGCTGAATAAAATATGTATACAGGGTTATTGGTAATTCGACGTATTCCCTATAGGAGGTGATAGGGGTTTGACCTCCTCGAAGACGTGTCTTTGGCTACAGGACAAAACATGATATACCAGCAAGACAGATGTCCTGCAAATTTTTTGTGTCAATGTTAGGCAACGGTTCGATAGACATTTTCCTAATCGTTGGATAGGGTGAGGAGAACCCATTCCGTGGGCCCAGTCCGGACTTAACGCCGGTTGATTTCTATGTTTGGGGTCACATGAAATCCCTAGTTTACGACATCTCGCCTGTCATCCGCGGAAGAACTCAAAACAAGAAATAAAAACGCAGCAAATACGATGCGGAATAATTTGACTACTTCGGTAGTTACCTATGTCACAACTCAGAGAAAGAATGCGACTTTACGTACGCAATATGGGAAGTCACTTCGAGCAAGAACTTTAATTATGCTAAATTACAAAATGTCTTAATTGTTACTTATTATTAATAGTTAATTGTTATTACTACTATACTGTTACTGGTTCTAAATTTTATTTTAAATTTGTATTTTTTGTTTTATTTAAATTGGGTATTGTTTTTAATTAATTTTATGGAAATTTTAAAGAATGACCTTAAGTTTAGTTCGAATACGAATTTCCACCTGCTTCTTTTGTGATCATTTTTTTTCAGTTTCTTTGAAATAAGTTCATAGTTGTTATGCATTGTTAGAAAGCTAAAAAAAACGGTTGTTTTTAAAATAATCTAAAGCCAAGTTTTATAACGTTTTTTTTTTAAGGCATTTTAGTGGAAAAAAATCTCAAAAGAATATTGAAATCATATCGTTATTCGTCTCGCATTTTTAAATTTGGACCGATAATTGTTGAGGGTAAAATTATCGCAAATAGTCACCCCTATCACCTCCTAACGAGAATACGTCGAATTACCAATAACCCTCTATATCCCCCCAACGTGCGTTCACCTTGTCGTGGTGGGGGGGGGGGGGGGGCTCATTAGCGTCCGGCAGTTCAGCCGGGCGCGAAGCTAAGAAACGCACAGGGAGGGGGCTCACTTCGGTGGGCGGTGTACCATACGGCTTGCTTCTGGTACTGCTCTGATAGCAGAGTGGATTGTAGAGCAAACCCATGGTTATTGTGGTCTGCTTCGGCAGACCTGCCGTCGGGGCATCGCAGTTGAGTGCGTAAGCGATACTGCGATGCCCCATTAAGACGTGGGAAGTTTTGTTGGGTTTTAGTCGAGAGTACAGGCTTTTCTAGCCGGTGAGTCCCACATAACTATCTGTAAGTCTACAGGTGGTATGCGTAAATGCATTTCCCAACATTACAAAAATAAATAATAATAATATGTATACATACAATAAACATATATACATAGGTAAGATGAGTTTTATATCTCTTACTTGAGAAAAGATTGATTTCCCATACAAACTTTTTTCCCCTTTTTACCCCCTTCAGAATTGATTTCGGGGATAAAAACTATCCTATGTCCTTCCCAGGGTCTCATCTTCATAACAAATTTCATCTAAGTCGGTCTAGAGGAATTTTAATTTATCCATTATAAACAAACATACAAAAAACTATTTTATTCTCTTTTTATTTGGACTATTTTATTCAGAGACAAAGACAGATATAACTATTTTATTCAGAGAAACTCTATCTGCTAACACAATCTTTCTGATGTTAGAAATAAAGCATTAATTCACTTGTAATATGTGCGCGCGTCCATACAATGATGCTACATGCCAAGACCCCGCAGACTAGCCCATGCTTATGTTTGTTTACTATTTACATGGTGACATTAACTTATTGGATTAATAAAGAGGAAACTATGTATGAAATACCATATTCCTATCTAAAACTTTGTGAGTTGATCGAGGCAGTCTTATGATAAGCATAATCAAATTTTAAACGACACTATCTAGTAGATAGGTAATAGTCACTTATACAACAAACATCAAAAAGTAACTTTTAGTTATTATTTGTAGTGTGTTCTATGTACAGTGTAACAGTATTCTATTATGTCTTTACACACTTTGTTATTCAAGCAAACAGACCAAACTTAGGGACAGTGTAATAAATATATATAAGCTAAACTAGGCTTCAGCGAATCCTTAAAACCTATGGAATGAAGTCTAACTTGATATTTAACTTCAATTTTTGGGGATGGCACATCATCAGTTCTAGTTCTGGATATATACGGTACCAAAATTTAAGCTGATAAAATAAGTAACATAAAAAATATACCGTTATATACTTAAATTTCTCACATAAGTTAAGAAAAAAATAACACTGAACTTTTACATTTGTTATATCTGGTATCTAGCATAGGTTTTCTCGAAATGTATCTACAGATTTGTTTTGATTAAAAAAAAGCTGATGTGCAAAGACATCAAACTTATAATACCAATCATTTTCATTTAGTGTTTCAAATCAAATAAAATATACTTTATTCAGATAGACTTTTACAAGCACCTTTAAATTGTGACTATTATAAAAAATACAATATAGCAGTACTTAAAATATTCTGTTGAACATAAATATAACTAAGTAAAATAATAAGTAATAAGTAAAATATTATCAAGCATAGCTCGAATTAATCGTAAGTCATTTAATGATAATTCAGAGTCTAACAGAGTTTAGTTCACCAGAAACCCCTTTTAGCCTTTATCAGAAAATAGATAAAAATATCATAAGTTACTAGGCATATATACATAGAATTTCCTCTATTATTTATAGATCTATATAGTCCTATATAGACCTGTTATATTATTTTATTATAATGTAGAAGCTAGTCTACTAATTTATTAACTTGTGCAATGAGCTATCAAAAAATTTATAATCACATTATTGCAGAAAGCACTGAACGAGTTTTAGTCTATTTTTCTTTTGGAACGACATGCACTGTAAGCAGCTAGTTCAGTTTTTGCCGATGGGAACTCGTTCCGAGCTGTACTTGTTACAAAGCGATATAACAAACTACGTACTATATTGGTTACTTCAAGAACATGGTACAAATATACTAGAGGTGGGTTAATGAAACCTACCTACAATAAACTTGCTGAACAAACCGACCACAGCCACCGTGATGGAGCTGGCGCACGTCCACAGACGCCCCGGGTTCCGTAGCCGCGGGATGATCCAGCCGATGTCATAAGCCATGTTCGCACAGGTGCGCCACTCACTACCACTACAATAACATTGTGTCTTTTATTATTTCAGCACCGAATCAAATCCACGTCCGTTCACCTCCCGTTTTGTGCAACCTTGCTACTAGTTCGCAATCACATTCGTGAATGACAATGACTGATGACACTAGGGTGACAACTGACAAAGGCATTGACTTGACTATTGACAGCTTTGCAGTGTTGCTGAGCTTAAAAATTATAGTAGTGACGATTTGTAGTGAAGGATTTATTGATAACGTAGTTTAACTTTAATTGTGTGTAATAACATTGTTTAGAGCAGAAATACTATCAATAAATATTTACAGCTTTTTTTAAATAGTCTCGAATAGAGTGGTTTACTGAACGGACATTCGAAATGTCAAAGTCTTCTTCAAATGGAATATCATATCCTCTCATTTGTGTTGCCCACTTATGAAGCTTTATGTCAAAAATGCAGCTTCGTGTAGGGTGGTTTTAAACAACCCCTAAAACTTTCTCGCGGGTGTTTAAAATGACGACATCTGTAAAGTTTTGTATGGGAGCTATAGTAACTTATATCGTTGGAATCGTTATGAAATAACCTAACACATTTAAAAAACCACCATAAAAACTGCCTTACAATGTATTAGTAAATAGACCTGGAAGTCAGGGAACCCGATGTTACCCAAAAATCTACCTAAAAACCTTTATAACTTAAAAATAAAACCATTAATTCAAATTTTTGTTTTTTTTTATTTCATAAGAACTGTATTATCTCACATTAATAAACAAAAAGAATACACCTCTCCATATATTTTTTTCACCACACAAGCTTTAGAAAATTTCACCCTTTTTTTTCACCCGCGCGAGTGAAATAAAATAATAAAATCCTTTACTTTTCAATATCGAAAACACTGTAGGTCAAGTGGCTTAGGGTAATAACTTTTTATGTAATACGATCCACATACTTGTTACAGACAGAGTTTCAAGTGTTTGAAGTGTTTAGTTTACAATAAATCAAACTACAAGCCAAGCACTTGAAATTAAAAACAAAAAAAAAGGTCTCTCAAATGTTCGCAATAATTGAAAAATTCTTTGCATTTATTTTAAACACTAATTGACCTCCTAAAATATGATTATAATGACAATGTTTTAAGCACAACGATAATATTATACGCTTCCATATTGAAATATTTCTAAAGTAAACAAATAGAATACCCCATCTGTGTAGACATCTTTTAAAATATGGTATTTTTTTATTACAATAATACGAATTATTTTTACATTTGTTTTTAAATTAAATGTTTCGTAAAGATCATAAAAATAATAGACTACGTGTATAATATATTATATATAACGTATATAATACACAATGTTTATAATAAAGTTAACAAAAAATATCGACGAGAATGACGCCATTTTGCCGCGAATAATAGCGGCGATGTTTGTTAAAACCACTATTTCTATACAAAATCTTATTCAATTGTCCTAATCATGTAATTAATATTGATCTTTACTTACTTAGTCATAATGTAAATCCATTTTACGATCACTTTCACTCCACACACAATAGATATTATCACAAAAAGAACACGCGAACAATGCACACGGCTCGCGCGTTTCGACGAAACCGAGGGGCGACTTTGTATAGATTATATCTCAATAATAGTGTATTTTATAAACTTTGTCTTCAGTCTTATGCTATGCTTATTTATTTGAGTATACTGTGTGAAAATTAGAGCGATACAAATAAGATTTGAAAAATGTTATTCACTTACATAGAGGATGCGGAATTTGAATGATAAGCGTGCTTAATATGCACGAACTTTTGACGTTTATTTTGACACACTGCTTCAGAAGCACAGTCTAACACATGAGAGGGTATTTTCGATAAGCACAGATTAAGGGTCGACAAGTAAAAATGTTAATTGAAATGTTTTTGTAATATATTACAAAAAATAACGAGGATTATTTGATTTTTATTTAATTTGCTTTTTACTTCACATATCGGTCGACAAACTTTAATGGCCGTTTATCTATACAGTCTATACAGATAAATAAAATTGGAGTGTCTGCTTGTAATATTAAAATAACCGCTTTTTACTAAACGCATATGGATGTATACACGGTACATATACCAAAACAACATTTTTTACAATTTTTGCCTGTATGTCTGTCTTTCTGTCTGTCTGTCTGTTTGTTCCGGCTAATTTCCGAAACGGCTGGACCGATTTTGACGAGACTTTCACTGGCAGATAGCTGATGTTATAAGCAGTAACTTAGGCTACTTTTATTTTAGAAAAAAAAACAGGGTTCCGCAAAAAAAAATTAAAACCCATGAAATTGAGAACAAAACCCGCGTACGGTGCACGCACCCGAGCGAAGCGAGGGTAAATCGCTATATAATTTAAATAAATATATCTTAGGGGTAACAAGCTACTATTTATGTATAAACGTAGCTAACCGTGAAAAAGTACCTAGGGGCGAAAGCGAGGGAAGCGAGCGTGAGTCGCTAGTTTACTATAAGAACAGCATATTATAATCTCCTTCTATAGTTAGTCTACTAATCACATGACTCTGTTCTTATTTAAATGGAGACGTTATCGTTATGCACTTTTTTAATTATTTTAATATTTTTATTTAGTGCTAATTTAATTTATTTAAATATGTTTAAATAAAAAAATGTCCTGCTTTCGTTTATAACGACTAATTCATTACATAATGTTTTATTTGGATGAAATGCAAAAAGATTAATTTTTATATCATTATTTTTTAATATTCAATAGGAAATTACAATAAGCTTAAGACAATTTTCTATTGATAATATAATTTTTTATGGCAATATTGTCAAATTGCAATTTTTCATAGAAAAAAAAATGTAACAACTACTCTTTGTCAGGCTCCGCTCGTTCTTTAACCGGTTATTGATCAACGGGTTAACGGTTATTGTTAGAGAAAAGTTAGATTCCGGTTTTGATACCGAAATAAACCGGTTAATTCATTTATAAGTAAGGAACGTACATGTGCTCTTCTCTTAAGCAATTCACCGTTAGCAAAGTTAACGCACAAAAACTCATTATAACCTATTCATTTTGATCATGGAATTTAAAGTGTCAAAAACCGTTCTCCGGGATTTAAGCGACTAGAACTAACCGAAACCTTTAACCAAAACTCAATGTCAATGTCCAAAACCGGTTAAAAATTAAACGGGTTTCCAAGCCCTGCTATGTAGCTTTTATTCTCAATTCTGCCTGACTTCCGAAGGCGATTGTTTTTTTAAAAGACAAATTTAAAAACGTGACATAACACACATTGTTTTCATACGCGAAGTTTAAAATATGTGTGTTAATACAATCAGAACTTACGATTTTTAGGCTTTATTATTTGGTTTGATATAATGTCACCTACGCCACTACCGACCGCTTTATGAACAGATATTTGCACAAAACATTGACCTGTAGTCTCCTTAATCGATGCATTGACCTTATTGCTTACTTTAAAGTAACAAAATATATATCGTAAAGTCGATAGAAATAATCATTAAATATTTTTCTATTTTTATCGCACAGTTAGTTGCTACAGTTCTGTTATACTTTTTCCAGTTTCATGTTTACAAGTTGAAAGGACCTTTAATAAGGGTAGGTATATTATCTATGGGATAAGCTTTCCACTAAATAAAAAAAAAAATTACTTACGTATTTGGTCGAAAGAGCACAGATTTGGAAGAGTCACAAAAAGCTAAATCTGATTTAATGCACAGGTCACGTTATTTTAATTTTATTCAGCTTATAGTGTTTTGATCTGTAATTTATTACAGTATATTCCAATTACATTATATTCCGATTGTTTTAAATATACCGCCATCTTAATAAAAACTACGATTGAAACTACGTTTACCGTACCAATTTTATATAATTTATTTCCATTCACGTAAAAAAATGATATAACATTTGACCTAAGGATGTATATTATTTTCAAAGTAAGGAATAATATAGAGTGTTGAAGAACTAAACACGAAGTCAAACAATATTTCTTAAGTAATATACAATGTTAAAACAGTAAACAGATCTTTGTAGAATACTTATTAATGATAAGTAAATAAATGTTAATAAATAAAAAAAGCTAACGGATTTTATTATAATAACAGCGTCTAAGGAAGAGAACTAATGCTTATAAAATACAAATGAATATTATTCATATTATCTTCTCAAAATTTGAAAATAAAGACATACCTTTATAAAATTTCTCTCATTCTTTATAGAAAGGAAATGATCTGTATGTCAAAATCGAGATTACTAGCATAAATAGCAAATCACGCTACTATCATTGACTTTGACTTTTTTTTGGCGGGCTCTGTGTATATAATAATTATTCTTTAGTTTGAGATATTAACAATCATTGTAAAAGATAGTATTTAAGTTTCCATAGCACACCACAGTAAATCAAAACAAGCTTTAATGTTGAATGGTATTGGTATATAATGGTATGCCAAGTAAAAATGTTTAGCAAAATTTACAAATAAATAACTCGCTTATCATAAATATGGGATATTCCACGGAAGATAAAACTGTTGTTTTTTCTCTTCCGTGGAATATTCTATGCACTTATAGACAAAAATACACTTGCCAAAGACATTCCTTCAAACATAATTGGTATTTATACAGGATATATATGTAAATAAAAATAGAAAGTTCAGCTAACGGGACAAGGCTACCGTGGGCTGTGTTTAACTTGGTTAAAGCTTTTTTAGCTCTCTGTCCACTGAAACAAAATTATAGCAATATGCTGCCGATACTTTAGTCCTCTAGGTTCATCGCATTATCAGGGCGTGGATAATTCACAGTGATCACTTTTTACATATTTTTAGCACCAGCTTCTCAGTATATACTATATAATAATACAGATAATAATTTAACAAAATTATAAATTATAAATTAATAACAAAAAAAATTATAATAAAGTGACTTAATTTTACCACTACTAGTAAAAATATTAATATAATTATTTTTCGTAGCAAAAATTCTAAGTTACAACTTACACGTATACAGTAGGAACATTTGGAATACTTTGTGCTGCGCACAAATTGCCAGCGAGAAAACACAGAAACACAGAAGTCATAGTTAGATTCTGTAAAATTTATTATACGCAATACTGCACAAAAACACAAAATATAAATTTTCACTAAATTGTTATTTCCTCGGTAATAGAGCAAACTCGTACTCCACGACATCATCAAATATTTGATCATCGTTTTTCGCCTCAGGAAATGATGTGATGACAATTCTTCTCATAAAATTTTGTGGTAACACTTGCTTCTCATTCTCCATTTTCGATTCATTTGCTTCTATTGAAGTCGAATCTTCATGAAAAATGTCAGTATTTTTGAAAAGTATTTTCGGGTAATTGTCTTCCACAGTCCCCTGGCTGCGCTCCACCGGCAGCGAGCACGCGCCAGCGCACACCAGCAGCAACGCGATTACGATACGCATCTTCAGAAGCTTAGTATATCACTGGTTTTCCCTGTTTAACAGTAAGTGTATATAAGCATCGCTTGTACAGTCACCCTCAAATATGTTATATCTATCGCATATTAATTTTATATTTTTAACTAATTGCGACGGATTTTTAACTTAATATAGGTTTTC
This sequence comes from Fabriciana adippe, assembly GCA_905404265.1. Lineage (NCBI taxonomy): Eukaryota > Metazoa > Arthropoda > Insecta > Lepidoptera > Nymphalidae > Fabriciana > Fabriciana adippe. The sequence continues at coordinate 15,746,684 of FR989998.1, read as the reverse complement.
ACATACATTTTGTTGGCATTATAAGTCAATTTATAAAATATAGATATAGCAATAACATTAAAATTGTACAAAGTTATTTTATTATTAGTTTAAAATGTTTGGACAGTTTATGCAAAGTTAGTTTGTTTTTTTTTTTACGTTTATGTCCGCGCTTAGAGAGCTCGGACGGATGCGGTAAATTTTGATATCACCAGCTAAAGAAATAGTGGAAGGTCACTATAAGACCCGCTACTGTTAGTCACCTTGTGAGTATCTCTAATCACGTATCGACCAGAATTCGCTACGTAATTAAGACATAGACTCAATGTCTTTTAAAATATGTGAAAGTAAAAATTTTATGAATATTACCACGAAAACGGAAGCTATAGTACAGTCTGCAGACAAGGATGTAGGCTGTTCACACACTTTAAAACCACAGCAAAATACTCCGGTCTATATTAGACTCTACTTTATTAGACATTTTATTCGTCACAAAAATGCCCATTTAAAATTATGTCGAGTGTACTGTGACTGTACGAAGAACTGAGAATGCAATGGGAAACCCCAACACTAAAACATCTGGCGGTGCTGCGGGTGCTTTCCGACGCCTCTACCTATTGCCTCTAGAATACGATAAATTATTATGCAACAGATTAACAACAAAATGATTAGAAGTGATTTTGAGGCTAGTATTCATCGTTGCTGGAACTATTGCTAGCTTGAAAATAACTGTCACAGAATAAAACTATAACTAGGCCTCTTTAATAGAGAAAATCTTATCTTACTACTATTATATTATATAATCTATACCTACTATAATATTATAAATGTGAAAGTTTGTGGGGTATGGATGTATGGATGTTTATTACTGTTTCACGCCAGAACGGCTGAACAGATCTGGATGAAATTTGCCACAGAGATAGATTATAGTCTGGAATAATACATAGGCTACTTTTTATTCTGGAAAAACGTACGGTTTCCGTGGGATAGGTTTGTTTTTGTTGTTCTCGTTAGTTTGAAATAAATTGTAGAGCAGATGATTTTACGTAATAGTATATTATAAACGCGAAAGTTTGGATGGATGGATTTTTGCTACTCGGCCACGCCAGAAGGGCTGAACTTTTTTACAGAGATATATAGATAGATTATAGTCTGGAATAGCATATAGATTACTTTTTATCCTAAATATGTCTTAACGTAATCTTCATTAATATATAAAAATGTACAAGAGTTATGTAATTATTTGATTTTCCAAATGATTGTACTTAATAGATTTTATTGTTTTATTAGTAATAGTTAAATTAATTTTATTTTTAAATATGTACTAAGAAATCAATATTTAGTATGTAATAAGTATATTTTCTCGAGGGAATTCCGCGAGTTTTACGATGGAAGTTTGTAAACATTTCTTATTAAATGTCTACAATGTCTTTATAGGGTTTAAATTTAATATCATATATAGATAATATTAGCTCTTAATAATATACTTGGGTAAAAATAAAGAATGTGTTATATGTTCCGAAAATATGAAGATTGCCAAAACATCAACTCTTGGTGACAACTCTACACAACAACATTGTTTTTTTATACAGATCAAAAAACTGAATACGTATATTTCGTCATAAATGCCAAGCAGCAGTTAGAATATATGGATCACGTAAGTTCAGATGAAAATAGCTTAAGAAAGTACATTTTTTTAATATTTTTTTAACCCTAATTAGTTAATTTGTTAAAATGTCAAAGTATCACACTATCACTTAATGACGTGGGCCAATCCCGCGATAACTACGCACTAATTTTTTTTTTCGCAAGTCATCCAATTTTTTATTTTTTTATTAGTAAGTACGTATTTTACAGCTTACATTCAAACTTGTAGACTTTACCTATTCATAATTTAAGTGTAGAATATTTGTGAGATATTTTTAGAATCTATTAAACCCGCAAAGGAATAGACTCTACATGCTCTTAAAAGTTGTATCAAAAAAGTATTTTGATTAAATAAGTAATACACGGCACGGGAATGTTAGAAATATCGTAAGTTTAATTATAAACTTTTGAAATTAATTATCGTAGGAGAAAATAGATTTTAGATTTTCAAATTTTATGTGAATACTAAATGCTTATTTTGAAGGCTGAGGTTTGGTTACTATAGAGTCTTAAAGAAGGTGATTAAAATCAAAAAAGAAAGAATTCAATTTATGTAGAGTTAGTCTAATTTTACTTTTTCTTTAATCATAATTGTCGCTATGATAAATAGGTGTAGATACATATAATATTATATATTGTAGCGACATCTTGTGGCTGTAACTCCGTCTCTACCTGCACGCGAGTAGTTCCCGACGACGCCGCTAGGTGTCGAGACATGTTTAAAGTATCGAATCTGTACTTTCTGAATTTGTGTTATATGTTCTTGACTTTTATCAGTAAATGTATTTGTCTTATAAAATTGCAATAATTTTACTTAAACTTATCATTTTTTCAAGTTATAGGAATGTTATCACTAGTTGTAAAAATTACTAAACAATATTTCGTAGAGTCAATATTACACATAATATGTATAACAATTTTATTAATATTGGCATTTTCCTTCACTAGTATAACAGAACGACTTTAAATATGTAAAAATGTATTTTAATATTTAGGTATTAAGTATATAAAATATTATATGTAATTGATTACTCTTAAATAGTTTATAAAATTCACTACATCGTACACCGACTCCGTGGCGCAACGGTAGCGCGTCTGACTCCAGATCAGAAGGTTGCGTGTTCAAATCACGTCGGGGTCAAATATTCTTTTTAGTGACTTTTGTTATTATAATAAAATATTACTTAATAATTAGACTAAATTGTAAAATACAATATATTTTAAGGTAACTTTGAGTTCATTTTATGTGTCTATGCTGAATATGTTTTTTTAATTGATTGAGTTTTGCACACTTCATAGCTCCCGAGTACTACTACTTAGTTCATACAACTTGGTCCGTACCTACTTATTTATTGTTTCTACTTCACTTAAACTATAATTTAACATAAATATATTAATTTAAAATTTTCTCACACTTATTTTACTATTATTAATAATTATTGTTATTGATTATAGAAATAAAAAATATAAAAATAATTGGAGATGCCGGGGATCGAACCCGGGGCCTTTCACATGCAAAGCGAACGCTCTACCACTGAGCTACATCCCCCGTTGTCTACTTAAGTAAAAATGTGAATAAGGTTCAGGAATATATTGTTATGTTATACTTAATTGTTAAAAAAAAGCTTTAAATCAGTATTGAATTCACACACTGAGGCTCCCGTATCACGTAATATACTTACTGTTACATATTTAGCAATAAAATAGAACCAGTAATGTATAATAGATCGAATCTTCCAGACTCTAGCGTAAGTGTTTCTTAGTCTCACACTTGGCCTGCTTTGATTCTTTATTATTTTACACTTTCCACTATTATCATTCATCTACTACTGTACTTGTTGTATAGTTAGCGTTTAATTGCAATAAAAAAAATCATCATCAATTTAGTCTACATAGATAAAACTCTCACTGGTTCTTCAGGTTTAAGTACTATAAAAAATACCCATAAATTGCTAATTGCTATAATCTGTTAATTTATAACTTCTGAAACATGTATTAAGGAAAATTGAAAAAAAAAAAAAACATATAACGTCACCGTAAGACGGTCACCATAGAGCGGGCGGGCAACAGCACATATCGGCGGAAGCTTAGATCTCATTATACATTTGACAATAAAAAAACAAAATTATGTCATTTTGTATTCATTTATTACAGTTTTTAATTAACTTAGTATAATCGTCACCATATAACTAGCAGGAGTCGTCGAAGGATCGCTTACTTACGCATTCGTGCGTATTTCGTACTTAATTCATTACTTATTATTCGTATTTTACTTATAATAATATTAATTAAACATAAAATAAATATTTTTAAATTAACAAAGATCATTTATGAAATATAATTGTCTTATAATTTATATCTTATTTTATTTATGCCTTTGAAGGTTTAATGTTAAGAAATTTATCTGCGCAATTTCTAAGCGTTTTAGTGCTTCCTTCTGTACGTGGAAAAACCATATTGTGTCAGTCATATTCTGGTTTGCACAAGGGCAATATCATTATTTTAAAACTGGGCAACCACATATTTAATAAATAGATCTTCTATGTAAAATATTATTTTCTACGAACTGCCCATTGGGCTTTGCCCAGTGGAAAATGTGGTTTAATTGTTTTTAAGTATTAGGAAAATAACAATATGGGATCGATTATGTATTAACAATTATAAAATTCGCGCTAACTACTGAATGTAACTGCGCAAAATAGATGATTTTCATATTATCTTAGGCAAATTTTATTTCGTCGGGTGTCTTGTCACTTAATTACTAAAATATTAATAAACAATTAAATATGTTAAGTTAACGTGTCTATAAGGTATAAGTGTCCCGTACGTCGCTCTATTCACCTGGCCTCAGTCTCCATGATGAACTCGGCCATGAGGAGTTCCATGGTGGGCGCGATGCCCTCCCCCTGGCACGTCAGCTTGAAGCACTCGGCGATGCGCAGGATGCGCCAGCAGTGGTCGTCCACGGCGTCGTACTGTTGCTCGCACGAGTGGATGATGTTCACCATCCTCTTTGACAGAATCTCACCTAATTGGCAGGCGTTTGTTTTAATAAAAAGATATATTACAAATGACACTTACGTAACTGGTGTTGAGTCTATTAGAAATATTAGTACAGAACACTTTTATAATAGCTCTTAAATTACATTTTATGAACATTTTATTAGTTTTAAACTCAATAATTTCTGGTTAGTTTGATTTTCATATTTTTTTAACAGTCTCAAAGAGATTTAAAGTATAGAATATAGATAATGTTCTATACATATGATAAAATAGTAACAAAGTGAAATTAATACTTATTGAAATTTTTGTTAGTTCGTCTGTATATCTGTGTATATTTCACGCAAAATATACTGAACGGATTTTAACTAAATTATATATACCTAGTGATAACTTATTACTCGGATCAATATTAAGCATACATTTTGCTACAGGAAAATCTTTCGTTCGGCGGAATTATCCTTCATATAATTTTTTTATGATTTATACAAAAACTAGCTATTAGTAGAAGGATTAAAAATTCACATATTTAACCAATTTATTGCTGTAAAATGTTCATACGCTTACATAGTTAACGATAGCTAAGCATGTGGAGATACATCAAAACTATATAGTAGAAAATAAAGGCCTACGGAAAACTCCGCAATAGCATGTATGTATGTATGTACATAATATCTCTTAAGAGACACTCAGAATAAGTTTTTTATATGTAGTTTAAACGTAGCTAGACGTCGATCCGGGCGAAGCGAGAGTAAGTAGCTAGTCCTATAAATAAGTATAAAAAAATATAATTAATATAAAATAATATTATTATTGATAACTGATTTGAGCTACCGTTCGGGAACGATTTAATAAACTTGTCCGTGTTTTCGTGGTGCATGCGGTGCGAGTCGGTGAGGAGGTTGAAGTGCGAGCTCATGCACTTGATGGCGCAGCCGAGCTCCCGGTCCTCGAACTTGAAGTCGTCGCGCCAGAAGTGGAAGAACTGCTCCATCTTGTCTTCTGTTAGTTGACTCTACGTAAATAAAAATGTATAATTTCAGTTAGGTTATTTCATTGTGAAAATACCTAGTAATATGTGAGATATTTGTTTTTATTTCAAACTAGCGACTTACCTTCGCTTCGCTCAGTGCGTCCCTAGGTACTTAATTTTTTTCAGCGGAACCCTAATTCTATTTCTAAAATAAAAATAGCCTAAGTCACACCTTATAATATCAGCTATCTACCAGTGAAAGTCCCGTCAAAATCAGTTTAACCGTTTCGGAGTTTAGTCGGAACAAACAGACAGATAAAAATTTTAAAAGTTGTGTTTTTCTTATAAGTACCTACCATATGTATATAATTTCATATGCATTTAATAAAAACCTGTTATTTTGACATTACAAGCAGACACTTCAATTTTATTTATCTGTATAGATATATGTGATATGTGATAACATCTCAAGTAAATTGGAATATAAGTAGGTATTTAGAAATAGATATAGCTTTATCTACTCATGTCGAGCTTGTTACGAGTAATAATAATATAAATATCGCTGTTATTTTAAAGATAAAGATAGTTGGTATAATAAAATATTAATTGGTCAAAATTATAATAGTGATAGTAAATTCTAAGTTGAAAAATATTTCATGTATATTGCAACTTAATGCACTCTCGTGCTTACGTGCCAGTGCGCCGTGATGTATGTATGTACATACATACTCATATATATCTACAGGTACATTCTAATGGCTACTGAGTCTTCTTTTTTCAATAAGTTACTTAACGTAGCTTCAAATAAAATTATATTAAGTATATTCATAACTATTAAGCACTTTTACAAGTTCTTAGAATAAAACTATCTGTTCGAATCTTTTCGCGGATTTATTTTGATTTTTGATTCCCGACATTTCCAATGCTTAACAACAATTATGGCAACGGGAGCGAGTGCTGTAAAGCATTCGAAAATATCAAGAACAAAAACCTAATTAATCTGCGAAAAAAAAGGTTTTATTTGAAATGCCATACATTATTTAGGAGTATTAAATACAAAAATAAATCCAATATCATAAATAAACATTGCAAAGCGTTTTTTTACACTTTAATATATTAGACGCAACTTACTTCTTCTCTACAATGCTGTAGAGCCTCACCAAATCCCAGAGTGACGTCTTTCATTACTTCCACACTCCCGTGAAGACCGGCCAGGAGACCGCACACCAGCAGCACCCCCAACATCCATCGAACCATCCTCTGTTCTAAATAATATTATTCTGCTTCAGCTACTTCAAGCCGACACTTGGTGCGGTTTGCCTCTGACATGACTTGGCAGTGCCAGTTTCGATGCTTTATACTTCATGTAATTATCGGTTTCGTTCCACCAAGCCAACCCTTAATGGTAGGTCTGCGGCAAAACACGCGGTGGGCGGGGAGGCTCTCTGCATTCGTCAGTATTGTTCGTAGACAGCGCATTATTAGACGATGATCTCTTAATTATGTTTAGGAAGTGAGCTGTAAAAAACACACATTAGGTAAACTATTAAATGTCTAATACCAGGTTAGTTGTCGTTGTGTGCTCTCTAACGTGTAATTAGGTAGAAAAATAAACGAAGCTTATGAGATTGTTTGTTTGCGCCAGAGTTTGTTGATATTACGAGTATTTACATAGGTACGATCGGGAGTACCTACGTCTGAGAGGTTTATTACTTTTCACTTTGTAAATATATAAATCGATTTACAAAGAAGTGGTAGCCCAGTGGTAACGCGCTCGCTTGGGAAACTGAGTGAAGCGGGTTCAAATCCCGGGTCTCGTACCTCTGATATTTTCATGTGCGAATCATTTCTAACATGATTACCACTTGCCTTACGGTGAAGGAAAACATCGTTTTCGAAACACATGTGAAGTCCTTCAATCCGCACTTGGCCAGCGTGGTGGACTATGACCTGATTCCCCTCGTACTGAAGGGAGGCCCGTGCCGTGACGTTAAAAAGGGTTGAATACAAATCGATTTATGAAAACAGAAATTGAACAAAACTTAAATAATAATAATTATTTTATTTTGGAAGTTTTTAATGTACATATATACTTCGGTTGGAATTCACTCTTCCGATAAGCAAATGCAAAAAACCCTTTTTTAATGTCAAGATTGTTATCTACAATAACAGAAAATAATATTTACGCTTGCACCCGCCACCCGTAGCCTACTTACTTTATTTTTGAATTCTTCTTTTTCGGCAGCCCGCGGAATTTATTTCAATGTTTATTCTTGAAGAAAAAGCAGTATGGGCTACTGATGACCTAAGAGCTTGTGATTTCCTGTGAGATGTTTTGAAAGAGTTTGGTATTCTTACGGTCGTTAAAAATATTTTAATGGGTAAAGCATGTTAAGTACTATGTTCAAGAGTTTCGTGTTGATGGAAATGTATGGAACAGATTGTGAGATATATTGACTCATATAAATTACTATAAATTTCTCTGATAAATTTTTCGCCGGCTCTTCTCAGCAGAACTGTTTTATCCGAGCCGGTGGTAGCTTAGACGCTCTTGAAATCAAATTGATGATTCAAAAATGCTTCTATAACTCTAAATGAATGAAGTTTAATTGCATTTCATTTTAAATGATGTAAGTATTTTTATATGATACAAAATACATAAATAATACATTATGCTCTACATAGATAGATACAAGTCTCCCAACTTGAAGGCAACCACCTCCCTGGATCATTATTATTAAAAAACTACATAAAAATCAGTGTATTTTAAACATTCATTTTGACTTTTGTATAAAATTACATCTAGCTGTGACATATATGTATGTACACTATCCATCTGAGATTCTTGTCGTGTGTAAATATTTTTTTACTACATTATTTAATTGCGTTTCCATACATTAGTTAGTTTTCTATAGCGATTACGACTGCAGTCTGTGACCTTGCCTGAGCCCCTGGAGCGGCGGCGGACAGACGTATGTCATGTTCTTAATAAATATTACGCAAGTTTAGTGTGGTACCTACTCTGTATACCAAGCCGGTATGCAGAGTAGGTACCACAGTGCTGACACCTCTGCGGTTTGTGGTTTCAAGCCACACCTTAGACAGCATCAGGTAAAAACTATTCTTATTTAATAGACAAAACAAAAAATAAAATAAAGGTGTTACAAACGTATTTAAATGTTTTTCTTACGTTTATCAGGTTTTAGAATATTAAGGCCAGGTCTAAGACTATTAAATCAAATATGTAACTTGAATCCATAATGGTGTACGTAAACTTGCATGTCGGAGCAATGTCTCGTAGTGACGTAAACAAAAAGAAAGGGCCACAGGGTAAATGTTATATTGTAAAAGTCGTTATCGTCGCGATGGGATTTTTTTAACTGAGTTGAGTTTCCTAATTATTATTGATCTTTTTTGAGGCACTACGATAAAACAATTTTTACCCCACTGCGGTAAAGCCCAGAAGAGGTTTATGCATTTGACCTATTCTTGTATGTACATATATGTATATGAATGTATGTAGGTGTTACGTCGGATCCTAAGTTTCCACGCAATAACTAAACGGCTTAACCGATTTTGATAATCTATACATATAATAAAATTGTAACCAAGCCGAATCTGTACATTAAGTATTTTTTTGGGAAATCTTATTGAAATAGACTTTATTATCGATACAGAAGCCAAATCTATAGTTTTTAGAATTTTTGTCTGTCTGTCTGTCTGTCTGTCTGTCTGTCTGTCTGTCTGTCTGTCTGTCTGTCTGTCTGTCTGTCTGTTACCGCATCACGAGAAAACCACTGGACAGATCTTGATGAAATTTGGTATGATGATAGCTGGTTATCCGGGTCAACATATAGGATACTTTTTATCGTGGGAAAATATCTCATCTCTGAGATAACCGTTAAAACGCAACTAGGGACGAACCCGAGCGGAGCGAGGGTGAGTTGCTAGTTAGGTATATACTTTAAAACTTCATATCATAGAGTATGTGGATATTAATTATTAAAAATCAATATTGCGGATTTCAGGCACTAACATGAGAGACTTGAAAAGAGTCTTTGGGAGTTTTGGGACTTTTAGTTTCTTTGTCCAAATATGTTGAGTGGGGTATCAAAATAAAGGTTTTTAAGAGGCAATTATAAAAATTTGTTAGCAAGCAAGCTCGCAAGCATAAACTACATTTTAGGGAGGTATTCTGCTTATTACGCCAAAGATCCTCATTAGATCTTCAAAAATTTTTATGAGACCAACTTAAAGTTATTACTTTTCAAATAAAAAAAACTCATCGGAATCGGATCTAATAAGGCGAAGATATCAAGTAGCCCTCTTTTTGCTTCTTTTTTGGAGGAATTACATCTCTGATTAAAAAGTTGTAAGACCAGTATACCAAGTTTTGTCCAGGTCTAGTGTAAAATACGACCTGTAGAGGAGTACTAATAAACTGACAGAGGAAAACAAATGCCAGATTTGAAGCAGAGACGTTTCTTTCGCTCGGTCAATCTAATATATATATGTAAACTAGCGACTCACCCTCGCTCCGCTCGGGTTCATCCCTAGTTTGGTTTTAACGGTTAGTATAGATTTCTCAGAGATGAGATATTTTGCCGCAATAAAAAGTATCCAATATATTGACCTGAGTAACCAACTATCATCACACCAAACATCAAAATCCCACCAGTGGTTTTCCCGTGATGCCGTAACAGACAGACAGACAAAAATTCTAAAAACTATAAATTTGACCTCTGTATCGTAATAATTTCTATTTCAATAAGATTTTCTGAGTCGTATCTGTATATTAAATATCTTAATTAAATAGAATAATTTCTATTTCATAAGCATAATAAGCAGCTAACTAAGCTTGTGTAGTTTGGCGATGTACGTAGAGACAGCATTGAGTAGGCTAAGGATCGCGTGTGGAGCTTGCGAGTTGCGTGCGCGCCGCTGCTCTGCCAATTATATCTCTACCGCCACACTCGACGCACCCCCCTCCACCTCCCCCTCCCGTGCCCACCGTCATCCGCACGGTATGCTTCGATATGTATTTTATGTTTAAATTTAATTGATTTTATTACACGCTTTACCCCATACATTCGCGATAAAAATTGTTCTCAATCAAACATTTATATTTCTACTATGGGACCCTACTGAAGGACCTAAAAAAAGCAAGTACAAGTTATTACTAATTCTGAAAAAAAAAACAAAGAATTTTGTACTTATTAAATTGATTTCAATGTTTTGACTGATATGGTTAACAAAATAAAAAAGCCTCCATTCTCTAAGCTACATGAAAATTGTTATTACAAGTATTTCATGCCTTATACTAACACAAGATAGTTTGAGTATTACCTAAAGGCGCCGCTGTCCAAAAACTTTAAAATCACTTTTCACGGGGCGGAAGCTATGAGCAGAAAATCTATACATATAATAAAATAATTGTAACTAAGCCGAATCTGTACATTAAATATTTTTTGGAAAATCTTATTGAAATATACATTATTATCGATACAGAGGTCGAATCTATAGTTTTTAGAATTTTTGTCTGTCTGTCTGTCTGTCTGTCTGTCTGTCTGTCTGTCTGTTACCGCATCACGGAAAAACCACTGGAGGGATTTTGATAAAATTAGGTATAATGATAGCTGGTTATACGGGTCAACATATAGGATATTTTTTACTGGGGGAAAATATCTCACCTTTGAGAAATCTATACTAAACGCTAAAACGCAAATAGGAGCGAGGGTGAGTCACTAGTAGTTTTATAAATATAATATAAAAAGTAATTAATATACAATATGTATTGTCCATACTTAGTACCTTATTAATATTGTCATAACTGTGTTTGTTGTTTTTCCTTCTTTCTCGCAACAATGTAGCAAAATGGGTATCAACGTAGGTTTTTGCAAAAGATTTATAAACCCTGAGAGTAACCTGAGCTACTTTTTATCTTGTCACATCAAATGATTTCCTTGGCCTATTAGTGAGCAGTAGTATTAGCTGTTTTTCATTTTGTGAAAAAATGCTAGAAGCTGTCAGTAGCGTGCACTTTACACATAGGCGATATGTCCCCACTGCACGGCACAGTGTAAAGAGGAGAGTAATGAAATGTTCGAGTGTCGACGTAAGACTACTTTATTCATGCTAGGATTACATATTATATTTATTATATTACTAATAGGAGGGAGGCACACACCACTACAACAGTACGTGCATGAGTTTATAATTATTTAATTTATGTATACACAGTATTATTTTGGGCATGTATAGATTGGATCGAAGAGATCTCTTTTGAAGATAATTCTAACTTTGATACATTTTTCAATATCTCAATTATGTCGTTAATTTTAAAATAGAATAAAGAATATAGTGAAATAATTTATATTAAAAGCAACAAAGTGCGTGGAATGTTAGTTTTCGAGCGTGAGCATCCGTCCGGTGTCTGTAATTGACAGTCTCGCTGTGCGATATTGCCGCATCCTCAACTCACGCGCAACCTCATCGACTCAGGGCGCATTCCCCACGTCGGGGAATCATTGGAGCGGAATATTTTTGATTTAGCCGGCTATTTTAAAAATAATTGGTTATTGCACATCGACTGGTTTATTTTACCTTGAGAGATTAGCTGCCTGTCAGTGAAAAATATGGGAATATATTTATTATTTACTTACGAGTAGAAGTAGTAATGTTAAGAAGGGATTTTTGAACTGATTGAAACCAATATACTAACTTAGCCAACTATATTGTAACATCGTTTCCCAATGTTGAAAAATTGAGTTGAAAAATTTGTCTATATGTTTTGTCAAATTAATTTATCATTATTATTTTAAAAATCATAGGATAAAGAAGTTCTCATACATTTCATTATAACATGGTATTTTTTTTTGTATAATTGCAAATTGGGTAGGTACCTCCTTAAATATGTATAAAAGTCTCGACTTATAGGTAAGGCAATATCGGTCGATGCGGCACGTCCTTGCAGCGTGCAATAAATTGGCGCGAGAGAGTCTGCTGATAATAATTAGTTAGGAACAGGTTAATGAGTTCGGACGGGTTCTGGCCGGATCGCCTCGCGTCCTCCGTGCATTGTGGAAACTGTGCGGTACTATAATAATCTAAAAATGGCCTTATGAAAAATAATTTTAATCATTAAATTAATAATAATTTAATTGATTGATGTGAAACATCTATTGGCGCGCCTTGGCAGTAAAAGCGACTCATGGTGTGAGAGCAAATGACGGTGGAATGACGTTATATATGTATATTCTGTAATTATTATTGAAATAATAAGAAAAATATATTGATTTTATTGACGAAATTATTTTTTCTTTATTTTACTCCATTTTTCGTTACAGGTTTTTATTATGAGTACCTACCAATGTTTAAAACATAGATGTTTCACTGCCTGTCCCGTGACGGCATTTTTTTTATTTTCGCACGCTGTCGGGTTTTTTATTTTTGTAAATATTTTTTTATTTACTAGCTTTTTAGTTTTGGTCAGTTAGACAATTTTATTTAACAATTTCTTATAATGAATTACTTTTAAGCATGTAAGTTGTATACATTTTTGTAGTCGCCTATTAAACACCTGTATTTTGATACCCCACTTGATTAATTTGGCCAAAAATAATTTTTCAAGACAAATTGGAACCTAAGATCAGCCATTTAGATTTTTAATTATATAGTATAATATTATATCCTATGACAGTCGTGTAATCGAAACGAATCGAACGACGTATGAATCGACAAAATCGGTTAAGCCGTTTATTAATTACCTACAAGGAAACGTAGGGTCGGACATTCATACATACATACATACATACATACAGGCCAAACACATAACCCTTTGGGCTTCGCCGCAGTTGGGTAAAAATAGTAAACATTTGTTGAAAAGCTTTTGCTCCGAAAATATGCTTAAACTTCGTACCTTAAATAAAATGATGGAAGATGTAATATTTTTAAGGTCCATCAAGGATTCCAAAAGTACTCTAGCGGTAATCATGTTGTGTAAAACTTTTCAAATTGCTTATAAGTAAGAGCATAAAAAAACTCTAGAAACTTTAGAAAAGATGTTTTTATAGAAGCAGGCAGTAATGAAAGCTCAGCTCCTCGGACGCGCTAGAGCCTAGAATGTTAATTGGCGGCGCGGCGGGTGCGAGCTGGGGCCGGAACAAATATTTAATTAGCTCACATATTACACGAGCTTTTTGCTCATCAGTTATTGTTATCTCGCGTATGCATGGGAAAGGACGTGTCATTATAAATATGTTCTATTTAAAATTCCGCTTACATACAAAATTATTTTGCATTCTGAAGTGTATCATGGAATTTCATGCATGATAAAACTTTGTCATATTGAAAAAATAAAATACTTGTATAGTTTGGGTACTTCTGAAAAAATCTTTCTCTTTATAAAAATACAGAGGTATTATAGATTTGTGTTGACTAATAAATGAATGTGAAGGCAAAATGTGACGTGGTAAACTATGCTGGTAATTTTTTCTGAGTAGAAATTATAAAAATATGCGGTAGGTATATGTATGTACGTTTACAGCGACTTACCTGCGTGGAGGAGATTAGATAGATTCTATTTCAACTGTTTAAAAAGAAACATTTCCGACTGAGTTTTTCTGTTAAACTATAAGTTACCTTATGTAAGTACAATACCAATTCCTTTCAAATATTAATATAAACAATGCATATTTCATGAGGGGGCTTAATAACTCCCATAAGTGTAAAGTTAGTTACGTCAGTTATTGGACACATTATATTTTCTTCTGCAGTCATATTAGTTGAAACTAGAATTAATCAATTATATTTATTTATAGCAACACCGCACAATGTATACATTGCTAACGATCGCTTTATCGCTTATCTTCCGTTAAGATTTTTTCTTTTAACTCTATCTAATTTTATCACTTGTTGTTTAATTATTTAATGACAATATTGGTGAGTAATGGATTTGTCACATCGATCCGATCGGGGATTAAATAAATTAAAATGTCACGATGTGATATAGAGACTGGAGTGTGGATGACATATTACTTACTGTTGCTGTAGTCGAGACTGCCGTTGCTTGCAACACAGTCGGTTTAAAAAAAAAAAACAATATTTATTCTATACTCTTTCAATAAATACACACACATTTTAAGAACATATTTTTCTATTATAATTTGTAGAATCAAGTAATTACGAGTATAAATGTGTGTTAGTCAGTGGCTATGCACGTCATATGGCAATTATCCAGACACCAAAAACCAAATAACGGTTAAAAATATATGTATCTGATAATACTAACTTGAGTACTGCTGGGATTATTATTATTATTTTATTGTTAGATAGGCGTGCGCTTGACGACGATCAATCCTGAGAAGCACTGATGAGGTCTAGGTTGGAGCGCGCTTGCCTAGAAAATGCCTATTTACTCTTGCCTTGAAGGTACTTATATTACAGGTGGCAGGAAACACGGATGCTGGAAGGGTGTTCCACACCTCAGCAGTTCGTTTCAGAAACGTAGAACTAGCGTTTATGCTGCTTATTATTATTATTATTACTGCTGAGACGAATTTGATGAAACTTCTTCTGACGAGATTGAATGTTCAAAACAACTTAGACTTCTTTTTAATCCTGATGAAGGTAAGGGTCGATTAAAAGATTTTAATTCACATGTAAAGAAATAATTTAAAAGGAATAAAATAAAATAAAATAAATTGAAATATTACTATTGACAGGCTAAACATTATATATTATACTTCTGATAAAGTTACTGGAGGTCTATAAGAAAGCAAACATTCATCTCATCACGGGTCTCTTAAAGTACACAATACTGCAAGTGTGTGTAGTGCGCACTGGGAGTTGTCAGCTCCAGTAGACGCTATACTACGCTATGGCAATAATACCTAATTGTAAAAAGGGTTGAAAATGTCATACAATTATGAGAAAAACGACAGAAGCTTTGTGTAAGATTTTATTTGATAGTCTGCACTGATCAAAAATCGGAGTGAGAATCAATATATAATATTAACATATCTCCGCTGTCATCGAGTCGGTTCTATCGTATTTACCCTCACTCCGTCACAAAAACAATATAGTGTCCATATTAATTATCTCTTAAAAGTAAAATCAATAAAACAACTTATATTAACTGAAATGTTCATACTTAGCAAAAATAATTATATAAATATTAATAAATAACAATATTATAATAATCTAACAATAAATAGTAATCTAACACAATGTTAAAAGTTAAAAGAATAGTAGCTTTGTTTGTAATGCGCTTGCGGTCGTTTATTACTACGTAAACTCAGAAAGCCTGTTATCTTTATTTAACCACATATTATTATTATTTATTATTACAATTATATTAATTTATTTTTGCTAACTCTACTTCTTCAATCGAAGATTCAAGAGATATGGAGAAATTTGCTTAATTACAGACAAACAGACGATTTATCTTTTAATTTCCAGTCGGCCGAGCCAGCTCCACGTCGCGCGTCGCCGGCTAATTAGCGTAACGTGAGGCTAAAAGCATACGCAGATTAAGCGCTAACTCGCTAAAAAGGCTATCAGGCTCCTTCATAGCGATATCTGTTTAAATGGAAGGGACGCACAGGGATGTATTACTCTTACAATTGAGGTAGATAAGTAACCCGTAACGTGGCACACGGCTATAACTTATTTTCTCGCTTATTGGTCATACATATGAGCAGGTTGCTTCCTTATTTAATTTAATTATTTAGGTTTTAGATATAAATTTGTTTTAATAAATTTGAAAATTCTAATAATTTCGAAAAAATACAGATGTTTTAGATTTAATAAAAGTTGAAGCATATTCGACCTGCATAGGTTAGGTAGAAAAAATCCAACGTAAGTTGAAGAAGAACAAATAAACATATTTTTTATGAATTTACGAACAACTAGATGAAGCAGTGACATAACATGGGATTTCACTACGTACCTACTTTGTATTTTAAAATAGAAATCCAATATGTCACATCTAGTTTAGTTGTATGTTTCGGGCGAGGATTGCGGTCAGAGCGAGAGTGGTCAGTAGCAGCGGCGATAGTGTCAGCTGCGAGGAGTGCTCTTTTGTCGGATGTAAAGTGGTGGCGACCGCCGACCATCCCGCACCACGCGCCATCACAACGCTACTGTCAAGACATAAGATACATATGTACATATATATATATATATATATATATATATATATATATATATATATATATGTATTTGTGTGTACATGTTACTTTATATTAACGACTGTTTTACAGTTAAAAATGTTTTGAATATTTAAAAATTGTAAAACAGTGAAACACTTTCCTGTTTTAATCGTTATATTGTTAGTAATGAATAAAATGTATACACACAATAGAAAATCATACGTGCCGCCCAAACGTCAAATATATTCGTCATCATACTTTTCCTGCCCGCTTGGCACCTGCGTAGACGAACACCGCAGAGGTTGTATGAAGGCACTTGATGTCTTCGACTGAACTAGCGGCGCGCAACAAAATATTATTTGTGGCATTACCAAAGTGGTTAATTTATCATCCACTTCGACTTAATAATATTCTTTTATCTACGAGTATATCATTTGTGAATGATCAATGTGATATTTCAGATATAGCACAAAACTATTATCCTAACTTAGTTGGTATTAATAAATAAAATCATAGTTATAAATATAACTAGCGACTCACCTTCGCTTCGCTTCGGGTTCGTCCCTAGACAAAAACAAGTCTATCCTACGGGAACCGCACATTTTTCCGGGATGATATATAGCCTATAGCCTTTCTCAGTTAACGGGCTATCTAATGCAAAAATAATTTTTCAAATCGGATTAATAGTTCCTGAGTCTGAGTGTGATTTTAAACGCCGTTAGCTCATATTATATTGTTGATGCCAAACCCAAAAGAATCATTAAAAATATTGTTGATTGACGAATGGAGGATTTTGAAAAAGCATAGAGGATAGAAAAAAAGCAGCCTGAGGAATTTTTGGAGACATATAAAACTATTCATCTTGTAGTAAAAGAATTAAGGTAACTATCTTACGTTGCGTACACATGTTTTTGCTAGTATTTACAATATTGCGACACATACCTGATACTTTGATTCAAAATAAATGTGAGCAAAAATATTATTTCATTCGATGCACGTTCAGCGAAAGCTTTTAGAAAATAAACATAACTATTTCCAATTAAGGATTATGAACGCATAATTGTAGTGCAAAATACAGAACAAGATATAACAAGCCGTTTCTTGTTACAGTGATATATAGCGTGGGGAGGGGGGAGGGGGGAGGGCGCGGGCCGCGGTGCTCGGCTGCTTGGAAGCTCGGCAGCTCGTGATCCAGCCAATTAGCGGCAATTATCGCGCTTTGATGTCGCCGACGCCCTGTGTGTCCGACACCGACGACACTCAACAAATCCTATAAACATTTATGACATACTTGTATTTCCAAAAAACTAACGACCTTTGATTCAGAGTTATCCCCGTACAGCTATGTATACAGCCGATTGTGTGCTAACCAAGCGATAATTTATCATATAATTGGTATACTGAAAAAGTCATTGAACATAACACTCACGCGTCAGTCGGAAGGGTCAGCGTTTAATTAATAATTAAGTTTTATCAGATCCCAATAAAGTCTTATTAAAGACGTTAGTTTGCGCGCTTCAGAATGCTATGTTAGATGTTCGTTTCTTTTAAGAGCGGTACACCAGCATTTGAGTAATCCAGCCATAAATATATCAATTAAAATAGTAGGAAATAATTAAGATAGAATTAATTTAAAGACAATAAAATTCGATTTAAACTTTCATCCTTTTTTCTTTTTATCATTATTTAAACTTCAAAGGTTTCCGGATCGTACACAGATATTAGAATTGTTGCGAATTAAGTTCGACTCCTTATAAGAAAGTGTCTATTGAGTAACAATGGAGAGCTAATATATCCACAAGTATATGTATTGTATATATTTTGATCATCATTACAGTTTGTTAATATAGTGAATGAAAATATGGTGTATGGTGAGGAAACTTACATGTTTGAGAGAATCTAACTAGTTTTCGAAAGATGTGCAAAGTGTGGACTATGGCCTAATTTTCTTTGCACTGAGAATAGACCTGTGACCAGTAGAGGGATGTGAAAAGTGGTAAACTGTTTTTATATAAAAATAATTAAGTAATTTCAAAAAAACAAAAAGTTTACGTCGTAAAAAGTGGCTAAGAAAAAAATATGCCAGTAATAATTACTTGCCAACGGTAGTTAATTGTGTTTAGTTGTTACTAATGGGGCTTAAATTTCTGTTAGAACAATTTATGTGATCTTATATGCACGTTATCACCCTCTGCCTTATACATACGCTACAAAAAGCTGTTGCTTTACAGCTTAGGTAATAGCCGTTACACGAACACTTGTTAGCGCGCGGTGTGGTGGCGGAGCATGTAACGACCGCCTGTAAACACTGCCTGCATTCTAATGGGCGGCAAGTGGCCGAGATCGACCAGATTCATCAGATCACATTATCGAGATCTATGATGCGATTATTTTTGATCTCTGCAATGTTAACACGTCACACTCACTCTGTAATTGGTTCCTTGTATGGGAATATTGGGGAAGGCGACATTACAACGCTCACTGCATAGAACTGAGCACCTAACATACAAGATACTGCTAGACACTACCGGCGACTGTTTATTTATTAGGTAATTTCAGAATAAGTTATATTTCTGTGATCATGGATTGTATACATATCTCTCTTAAAATCCCAATGTGATAACATGTAGAGTTTTTCATTATTATTTTTATTATTGTCAAAGTAACTTTGCTTTATAAGTGCTTTAAAGAATTAAGAATTCACGTTATTATACGAGTAGGTGAAGTTCGCTAAGTGGCGTGTAGCCAGCGTCGTGGACTTTGGTTTATTTCACTTTACATATTGAGGGCATCCCAGAAGTAGTATGCTAATAGGGCTGAAATATTTTATGAAACATGTACATATGTATATTCTTGGTAAATAATAAAAAAAGTTTAAGAAACACTTAAGCTATCATAGCAATGTCGTTATCTCAATAATTATTTCCTGACACATGTGACAGTATCTGAAAGCCATGTTATTTCCTGCCCATTACACTCTGTCAGAACACTCGCATTGCTATAACTGGGCATCATTTATCGCTTTACGGTCAGCGCTGCTATATATTTCAATAAACCATACAGCTTCTAACTGTAGTGTAGCGAGCGGCAAATATGGTACAGTTCTAACTCGGGCCGGATAAAACCCACTTACACTCTTGTTATTCTACGCTATCGCTAGAATGGTTTATTTGAAGTATCGTTAGAAAGTTCGACGTAGTTCTAAAATAATCAGATAACAGTTTAAGTTACACCCTTTTTGAAAACGACACGAACATGTTCCTCGCACTTTAGGTCTCGGTGAGAGATCAGCTCGTATACACCAATTAATTGGATCTACGAGCGCACCGGGCATTGGCTGCGCACGCGCAATGTATTTATGAAGACCTTTGCCCAAGACGTGGTAACGAGCGATTTACGCGTGTGTTAGTTATTGCGTACACTTGCCTCCGCCGCATTCCTGCACATATTTTAACGAAACTATTCTGCGCTTAAGTCTGTCTAATAGGGGCAGTTCATTTATATAGGAGGAGAGAAAGATTCATTTATAGCTTGGTATTTAGCAATGATCACATTTTATAAGTGCACATTATATTTTATTGGATAAAAGTTTTTTTTTAAACACTTACAGCTAATGAGCTTTATCTGAAGTTTATTTATTAATTACTAACGTACTTAAAAGTCGTAGTGACTCATATATCATCTCGTAGTTATCTTAACATTACTACATAGCGCAATCTGAACTCGGACATCTTTACAGCCCATTAAGAAGTAATTATTTCAGCCTAGACGATTAAAGTTTTTAGGAGTTAGGAATCACTAGTGTTGGAAATAATGTTCACGAAACCAATAATATTACGTCATAATGTCTTCGTCACCCTTTATTAATATTAGAACTATGTAAAACGCTCTTAGAGTAGAAATTTTGGGCGACGAAAGAATATTATGCAAGGTAATACAAATTATGGTGTAAATTGTTTCCTCGACGCAGACACACGAGTCTCTGATGACGACAGATAGACAAATTCGCAACACTCTTATATATATTATCTCCATTGACGTTGAATAATGCGATTTCATCTCTTTGCAATAACACCTTCGCAATATTCGGGACATTATGTATACAGATTTCTTAGTTCTTTCCCTCTTCACCATCACATTTGAATTCTATAATACCATAGTCTTTGAATACTGGTAGACTCATGATGTTCAGTAAAAAAAAAATACTTTAATGCTAAATAAAATATTTTGAATTTGAATTTAATATCTTATCTATATATACATAAAATGCTTTGTCCTGACTGACTGATCGATCAACGCACAGCCTAAACCGCTGGTCGTAGAAACGTGAAATTTGGAGGACATATTCCTTATACAATGTAGGCATCCGCTAAGAAAGGATTTTTCGAAATTCATCCCCTAAGGGGGTAAAATAGGGGGTAAAAGATTGTATGAAACTCTGTCATTCTTAACGCGAAATGCACGAAAAGTGGTATTTAGCTTTAAGATGAAAAATAAGAAATATATGTATAAGATTTTTTTCGAAATTCATCCCTTAAAAGGGTAAAACGGGGTGATAAAGTTACTACGGGCAAACAATTATTTATGATCAGAATTACTTAAAACTTGGTATTAATGCTCTTCAGTACAATTACATAAATACGTATTTTAGCATTTTTTTAAATTCATCCCATGAGGCTGTCAAATAGGGGATGAAAGTTTGTATGAAACTCTGTATTTGATGCACGAAAAATAGTATTTACCTATAAAATGAAAAATAAAACAATACAAATATCTTTTTTTGTCGAAATCAAAAAATCAATTAAAAGTGTAAAAGGGGGTTATGCTGTTTATATAAGGAAAAAGTTATTTATGGTCAGAATTACTTGAAACTTGGTATTAATGCTCTTTTATACAATTAAACAAACATGTATTGTAGATTTATTTTAAATTCAGCCCTTAAGTGGGTAAAATTAGGCGTTGAACTTTGAGTTGTTAAATATATTTAAATAGAGTAACATGGCTCAAGTTATCGGTAAGTGCACACTTACTGTGTGGGGTAAAATACAGAACGGAAATTATTCTGAATCCAAAAGAAAATTATGTATAACTTTTCGGCTGGCCACAACAGCGACAACTATAACATATAAATTCAATGGAAATTAAAACTGAGTAAATTTTTCAGTCCACGCGAGCGTAAAAGCTACAGCAAAATTAGAATGGCACTTTATATGTGTAACTTAAAAAAGAAGGAGAAGGAGGGAGACTGTAAGCTTCAGGTGTACATAGCACTGGGTCTTTAAAAATAACGTAGATGTTAGCCTGTTAGTATGTTAATTAAAAAACCCACATTAGCCGATTTCTTTCTATTTCACAAGATTCTAAAGTCGTAAATATTGTATGCGATTGTATCATTATACTCTCTACCTCTAACTTTGGAAAGATGGAGTACAAAAATGTGCAAAAAACACAGGTAGTGGAGCTTGCCAAATACCTAAAGTGTAAATTTACAGAATATACGCTTAACATCTTTTAAGATACTGAATATTTTGAGTTACGATCGCTAAAATTTAATTTGTTTTCCATATATATTTAACAAATAATAAAACTTACACGAACTTAATTTGGCAAGTAATAAAGTATGTTTTATTGCGAAAAAGTTTTTTTTTCGTGGTTTGATCGCGGGCGAAGCCGCGGGTTCTGCTAGTATTAGATAAAGTAACGTTTAAAAAAAGGATTTCAATGAAATAACGATTTTTTCCTGTTTTCGTTTTAAACACACATATTATATAATACTGTAATTCTATGTTTATAGGAAATCATCAAGTAAATCTCGTTCGAGTGATAAGTATAAATAAAACTGTATCCATCTGTAATCACGTTGTGGCTGCAGAGGATTTGCATTAGAGTTTTAAGTAACTCTAAAACATGTGCTGTTCTCAATCAAGGAATACGAACATATTTTATAGCAGTTAATTCATTTTTCAAAGTAACTGCTATAAAGCTATAAAGCGAGATGTATGTTTAAGGAACTGCGGAAGATTTATAAGTTCCCTTATACATAAACATGCGTAGAGTCATTAGTACTCATAGATACAACCGTATTACTTATGGCTCAGCATCGTGTTGCAAAAACCTGACTGATGACGTACGGGTCATCTTAAATCACTAGGACCACCGAGCAACCTCCAGTACTTACCTACCTGCTGTGGCGGCACCATAGACATAGACAGTGGACTGACTGTTTCTTTGTTAGTCGTCATCTAAAAATGGCGGAAAGGCGCGACAGAGACAAAACGAACGTGCGGCCAGAAGTATTCTATATTAATGAACATACATATTTATAACCGTTTTATATTTCATTATAATATTATAATTTTTTTACATTCGATTTATAAATTCAAATTAGAATAAAATACAGGTATTGGCCGCACATTCGCTTTCTCTCTTTTTAGAGAGTGGTTAATTTCATGAGAGTATTGCTCAGTCCATTCTCTACGTCTATGCGCGGCACCAGCTCGACGCGGCGCAGGCCCGCCGCAGTACGGGACTCCTGCGATGAGAAATAAACATGTTAATTATGCCGCTCTGACAAGATTGACTGTGCAATGGAGGAGTTTTTGTGACACGCATCGTTTCCTGATAGAGGCGGCATTAAAGACTTTTCCATTCTAACAGTATATTTTTAAATTCCTCATATGAGATATTTTCATGTCTTAAATTATTGTTAGTCGTTTACGATTTCATTTCATTTTAACAGCTATGATATATGCAAATGTAGCTATTTCTGTTTTTCTTTATATTTATGACTAAGTGCATAAAAATATTTAAATGAAATTTATTTACAAAATATACATTTATGCATAAATGGCCAAAATTAAATAGAAAACACTATAAAAACTTTAAAAAATCGTTTAAGTAATACCAAAATTTAAACTTGATATTTGGGTATTCTTTAAGAATCAGCGTTATAAGTGATACAATTAGTTTAAAAAGAAAGTCAAATGTAGAGATTTCAATATATTAGGAACAAAAATATATTAATGCCCCCATTTATTTTCAGGGATCAATGAACATGTAGCTGTATACGGTAAATGTTATTCCATAACTAAATATAGATACGTGTGAAGGCGCGAGGCCGAGCACGCGGCCGCGCGCGGACATTCCTCAGAAATCATAAGCGACTGCAATTAGTCGCAAACTTAGTGCCCGCGTGCGTGATACACTTGCAAATTTCTAATAACTCGACCCTCTTGCACACTGCAGTTTATTTAAAATGAAAAAAAGCTTTATTTTATAAGGTACTTACAGCTTTACAGTTGCTTGCTGAACTTTAAGACTTTACGAAAAATTCAAGAATATTTTAGTCTTGAAAAGAATTGTCGAAAGTAAATCAGGGGATATATTCTTATATTTATATTCTTTTGATATAACATTGTTCGATGTTATTAAATTGGTCACGTATAGTGTCTACATTGAGCACACTCTTTGAGAATAAATTATTATTATATGTATGTACATAGCAATTTAGTTTTAGAAAAGAAGAAAGCTATTCCTTACAACATTACAAAGTTCTCATGAAGTGAACAATGTCGTGGAGTAATACTTAGTCTTTACCATGTGGAAGAACGTATTTAAAGATAAATTTATAAATGATATATCCTTTTTGTGAGAATACTAGCGGCTCACCCTCGCTTCGCTTCGGGTTCGTCCCTAGACAAAAACAAATCTATCCCACGGGAACCGTACATTTTTCCGGGATGATATATAGCCTATAGCCTTCCTCAGTTAACGGGCTATCTAATGCAAAAATAATTTTTCAAATCGGATTAGTAGTTCCTGAGATTAGCGCGTTCAACCAAACAAATAAACTCTTAACTTTATAATATTAGTATAGATATGAAATTGATTTTCTATTATTAAATTCTTTAAAAGTTTAAAATAACATCTAATCCAGTAGTGAGCGAAGGGACTCCACCAGCACACGCGCATAGGTATGTATGTAGGTACGTGCCAATTTGTATAAGGAAACTAGATTAGTCCCTTCGCCATCCGACACCACTCAGACGCACCCAGCGCCTTATAAGTTGTACAGAATTACATATATGTAAATACATAATCATGAAACATGACACTATTAATATTAATATTTTGTAATATCTATACTATAATAATACAGTAATTTAGCGAAATGTGTACATGAAATATTTTCTTAAAAACAATGACTGTAGCGTATTATGTACTCAATATAGACCCCAAAAAAATAGTTATTAAAAATTTTGTCTGTTTGTCTGTATGTCTGTTTGTCTGTATATCTGTTTGTCTGTTTGTGTGTGCGCGTGCTACACAAAAAGTAATGAACCGAATTCAACGAAATTTGGTGAAATGATAACTTATTAGTCGGGTCAACATTTAGGATACCTTTTACGTAAGGAAAATGCTTCTTTCCCACGGGAAAACAAAATAACGGGTTTTATCGAACCCTCCTTAGGAACTTTCCGTTGGTTAAATCTTAAGACATATATCAAAACAATGTACTAAAAAGTTGTAGATCACATCAACAATTGTACACATATGTCTATCTTCTAAAGTACACTCGGAATACCTATTCTTATTTATACCTATAATAAAACTAAATTAGTCAAATCGATGTGCGTGAAACACGCAAAAAGTACTGAACGGATTTTTGTTTAGTGATAATTTATTACTTGGGTCAACATTCAAGATACTTTTACTTCAGGATATTTTTCATTCCTACGGGAAAACATAATAACTGGTTCTATCGAGTCATCCTTAAAAATTTATATGGCTAACGCTGGCTAAGCCCTAAGAGATACATCAAAACAATGTAGAAGAAAATTGTAGGTCTTAAAAAGGTCTACAGAAAAGTCTTAAAAAGGTCTACAAAAAAAGAGTATATTTCTATCTCCTAATGAACACTCGCAAGAACTATTTTTATTATATATTATTATACTAGTATTAAAGGCAATGTCGCGACTCACTGATTCACTTATCAACGTTCAGCCCAAGCCCTTGATGATAGATCAGCACAACTAAAAAAGCCAGCTTTATATATCCATACTAATATTAAATGCGAAAGTAACTCCTTCTGTCTGTCTGTCTGTCCGTCACTTTTTTTACGCTTAATCCCCATAACCAATTTAGATGAAATTTGGTATGGAAATATTTTGAGATCCTGGGAATGACATAGGATAGCTTTTATCTCGGAAAACATGTCATATATAAGGGGGTAAAAAGGTGGGTGGAAGATTGAATGGAAAATCAATCAATCAATTTTGACAGGATGCTTCAATCTGATTGACTGCATTGGATCAATATCTTTTTTGATTAGACCAGACTAATAAAACTAATAAATGTTGTTTATCAAAATAAAAAATACAAAAATAGACTTTATTCTAGTAATAGAAATGCATAAAGCCCTCAACTTTCAAACATCTGAATCAAAAAAATATGAAAAAACGCCTTTAGCATTTAACGAGACATACACGTCATGCACACACACAATCACTATCTTACTTATTGACGAATACCTTGGTTTAAAACAATAATATTTACTAATCGCTTATTTTACCTATTGAGAGAGATGTATAGAGAGAGTTCAATTTATTCAATCTTTGCATAAATTAGATCAACGTTACCTATATCAATTGGTTGAGAGTGTTCACATTGAAGCAGTAGCTTTTTCTTATACATTTATAATTAGGTTTTTATTGCTAAAGTAGATAAGTTAACGGTTCGTATTCATTAAATACTAATGATTAAACAGGCGAGACATAAAACTTTAACGACACATTTTGAAGTATGCTAGTATCGTACATATGCTAATGCAACACAACTAGAGGCATTCGTGGACATTCTCAAACCATAAATTTCCTTACTCCTAAAAACTTGATCTTGGAGTGCAGTCGAGTCTTTGAGCGGTTCCCAGAAAAAGCTCTTTCATGCGGATAACTTAAAGGCAAGTAGAACTACACAGATTCCATTTTTATTCTCTCCCTCATAAATATGCAGTTTTAAGACATTTATTACTTGAATTATATGCGAAAATTGAGTAAATAGGTAATTTATAGTCGTTATCATATATTAAACTAGCGACTCACCCTCGCTTCGCTTCGGGTTCGTCTCTAGACAAAAACAACTCTATCCCACGGGAACCGTACATTTTTCCGGGATGATATATAGTCTAAAGCCTTCCTCGATAAATGGACTATCTAACACAAAAAGAATTTTTCAATTCCATCCAGCAGTTCCTGAGATTAGCGCGTTCAACCAAACAAACAAACAAACAAACAAACAATCAAACAAACAAATTCTTCAGCTTTATAATATTAGTATAGATTTCATAAACAACAACACCAGACTACTATTGTAAATACAAATGTATGTGTATGTTTCTTACTCCTTAATGCTGCTACAGCTGGATGGATTTGGATGAAATGTAGTATACAAACAGGGACTATGACCTGGAATAACACGTCGGCTAGGACAGGACAGGTGGCGGTTTGTGGGTTACATTCTAGAAAGGACTACAATTCCACAATTTTAGTCTGTTAATTCTTATCTGCTAGTTTCTGTACCATATAAAACTGCAGTTCCTTGAGTCATTCGTCACCCTGATACGACCAGCACACATCCACCTCGTAAGGAAAGGATTTATGTCGTAATACATGTAATTAACACTGTTAACCATGTATAATACTACCATACTGTTAGTCTGCCCGCGCCGAAGGGCGGCGAGCCATCGGAGGGGACTAGGGATTGCAATCCGGAAAAACGGATCCGGTAATCCGGCGGATCCGGCACCATTGAACGTTTACCGGATCCGGTACCAATATACCGGATCCGGCGACCGGATCCGGTGCTAGCAATTTTTAGCAAAATAATAGAGATGTTGCATGTATAGGCCCTATGCAGAAGAGATTCGACCCTGTTAAAGGTAGACTTTCGAAGCAAGAGTCAATAACGCGGTGTTTATAGCGTTACCGACGCCGCGTAAGTTGACTGGTGTCAGTGATGCCTTGGTGACTTTGGATGGCCACGACAGACGTCCATCATCGTACCGCCTTTGCCACGCCCACCACATCTCGACCGCTCTTTTAAAAGTATTTCCGTCAGTGACGCTGCGCTCGAATGTCGTTCCCTACATTTACATAGTGCAAGCGTCAGTGAGGTCGCGACAGGGCGGCAGATTAATGCACTATGAATATGTAGGAAACGACATTCGAGCGCAGCGTCACTGACACCGTGTCAGTGTCGATGCGACTGTGATGTTAGACCCTAGCGTTACTGCAGCGCTCATATTCGCAGTGTCGCCGCCGCCCACGTGTATTTTGAGGTATTTTCAATAAAAAATCATAAAATGGCATCTGTTGAAGCGTTTACTGAAAATGATGAAATTTTAATTACACTGGTGTCTCGGCATCCATTGCTTTATAATTTATTTTTTATATTGATTTATAATTAATAACGTAGAAACCTTCATTCTTTCGACTTTTTGATGAAAATTGGATGAGTGGAAGGCCCTTTTTACACTGAGATAGTATCGAATTAAAAGGTCATCATCTTCTTCCTCTTCTATAATCAATTCAAGATAATCCATAATGAAATACTTTTATAAGAGCTGTCGAAATGTGGTGGGTGCGGCAAAGGCTATGGACGTCTGTCGTGGCCATCCAAAGTCACCAAGGCGTCAAAGTTGTTTTTATATATGTTTTATTTTTTATAAACTACCTATATTAAGTACAATGACACTTGATTAACTTACTAACAGTTCATTTTGAACCGAAAAGCGAAAATCATCCTGATTTAATCAATCCGGCCGGATCCGGTCGGATCCGGCCGGATCGATGGGAATCTAGTCCGGATCCGGCCGGACTAAAAATGACGCCGGATTGCAATCACTAGAGGGGACGCGCTTCACATATTCAAAAGTTGAGCGTTTTGTTAAAACAAATGCAAATTGTACAAATCATGTATGTATGAATCTTTTTATATTATAAATTGAAATTTAATTTTAAAGAACTTCGTCATCGCATTGTGTTGTTTTTCCTTTTTTTAAACAATTCCTCTGCTGTTAATTGAACAGCAGTAATATCTGTCATGGAACTGAAAACAACAACTGGAAGTAAATATATTGATCTGTCATTGAGGTATTAGCGAGCTTAGCATCATAGTCGCTGGATGTCAGGTTTATTGGCTTTTTTGTGACAGCCGTCGTGTGAATTATGTTAAACTGCGGCGAGGCGCGCGGCGTCCGGCTTCGAGACCTCCGCTAGAACTGTGACGGATCGCACCGCTCCTGATTAGCTATGTTTGGAATATTAGCAGGCTTGTAAAAACGCATAACTTGCGTTGCACAATTGTCGTTTCGCTTAGAATTGTAAAAGTTTATGCAACCATGATATTATAGAACTAAACAAAGTGAGTTAAACAGTATATAATTATTATTATAAACTAGCACTACGCACTTTTAAATAGATAAAAGTAGTTATTGTGAGTGTACCGTAGGAGATAGACATGAGCTATCGCGGACTTTTCTGTAGGCTTTTTCAAGATCTACAATTTTTTTGTACATTGTCTTGATTTATTTCGGTCTTGTTACGGTATTTTTGTAACGGTCAAACCAGTTATTGTGTTTTCTCTAAGGGAATCCAAGATTTTTCTGTAGTGTATAAAGGTATCCTAAATCTAGACCCGAGTAATAAGATATCTCTTATTTAGCACGTTATTTAGTTAAATTTTAGTACCTTTTGTGTGGAATGTACACAGATATTACATACGAACAGACAAAAATTTCACCAACTTTTGTTTTGGGTTCTATACAGAACACATAACAGCCATTGTTTTTAAAAAATATTTCATACACAGATTTCACTTTGCTACTATTTTTTATTGTATAGCAACATTACAAAAGAAATGTGTGTTAACTGTTTGGTGTTTTGTTAATTCGTCAAGCATTTAAACAAGGATTGAGCTGATTTTAAAATATATTTAGGGAATTAAAATAATAAAATAAGTTAATAAATATCATTGGGTTCACAATCATGTGTAATTATTTATCGATATTTATATACAAACCAGCCATTGCTGTAAAGTGAGAATTTTAATCACATTTACGCCGTTGTAAAATTAATTAATCATTGCTGATTAGTGAAGCTACCAGTTTTTGCATGAGTGCCGACCTGCGACCCGCCACCGACGTGTCCGTCGTAGAGAAATAAAAACAAATAATAATTAATCGGACTAGTGCCACCGGTATTGAGTATTTGCATATCGCTGTCGCAGACACGGCCAGTGGCGACGCTCCTGCCTCTGAGAACTGTGCAAAACAAAAATATTTTATTTTGTTCCGTTTTAAATATATTCCCTTGGTTTAATAGATGAAAGTTTATAATAGAAAAGGCAGTCTGTCTTGAGATTATTCTAAGATTTTTCATGTAAAGCGAAGTTACATTAAATAGCTATGGACTAAATAAGTAATTCAAGCAAAGCCGCAGTTAGAGGCTAGTATCCCTACATCTTTGTCTCTACTAGTATATATTACAACAAATGCATTAGTGTTCGTTAGCTTGTCAGATAAACGATTTTTTTCATAGAGATCAGAGTATAAGATTTAAGAGAGTTTTTTATCCCTTTATATCTAGTAGTTTCCGTGGAATATTAATCTATTGCAAAAATACACGAAGTGAAGGCAGGCTTTAAGCTAAGCAAGGGCGTCCATAAGTATCTGATGTGTAACGTGAGCCGCGCCGGCGCGAGCGGTAAAGCCCCGATCCATCACAGCGCGCGACGCTGCAGATGACACTCGCGATAAACATGAACACAATTAGTACGATTATCTCCGCCATCACACAACGATTACCGAGAGCTATCGTCTAAGCGGCTTCACTGAGCTCATTTGCTATTCAAGCTTTACATCCTTTGTGTTATTAGAACATGCAGTTAGAACAAATATAAATATTTTTTTTTGAAGTTATACTTCTTTTGGCGCGTTAAGGGAAAAAATGATGAGAGTGAATTTTTTATGATACGACAGATTTACACTACAGTATAGTTAGAAAGATTTGCTGAGTAGAATACGAATAAAAATAATAAAAAAAAAAAACAAAATAAGAAATAAGGTTTAAAAACATTTAGAAGTCTAACTTCCTACGTGCTTTTGTACAGTACACACATTATTTTTTTACTGTTATGTTCTCTGGGTTGTTAATATTTATTTAATTATATAATGGGAATCGGGTTCAATGAAAGACGAGTGTCCACGCTGAAGCCATAGACCAGAAGGAAGCAAACATTTATTTTTCTGAATTAGTATAATCAAACCATAAACAATAATGCGGCTTACACACTACCCAACATTTACTTCAATTATTATACGAATAAAACAAAGATATTAAATGGTTATGGTTAATAATTTTTGTATTAATTAATTGTAATTGTTTCACATTATTTATTAAAATTTTAGGTACTGTACCAAATAAAATCAATTTCATTACTGTAATGACATTTATTTTATTTACTTTATACACAACTATATCTTTTTACTGCTATAAAATGTGAATATCAACTGGTTGTTTATATTCGACAGTCGACAGGTATTCGAGAATGTATGTCTGTTCATATGATTTATAATATAGTTTTGTTACAAGTTCTTAAGTGTCTTCGCACATTTTATATTCAAGAGTAACATTTTTAACAATTCCCAATCAAATAAATGTTTTTTTTTATTTTGGTGGTAATGTTACAGTTAATTTTACATTTCACATATATTTAGATTATAGGTAAAAATTACTTAAAATATAAAAAAAAAGCGTCTCACCTTCGTTCCGCTCGGGTTCGTCCCTAGATTCGTTTCAAGGTTAGTATAGATTTCTCAGTGATGAGATGGTTTCCCGCAGTAAAAACTAAAAAGTATCTTATAAGTTGACCCTTGTAACCAGCTATCATCATACCAAATTTCAACAAAATTCGTCTAGTGGTTTCCTCGTGATGCGTTCCCAGACAGACAGACAAAAATTCTAAAAACTATATATTTGGCCTCTGTATCGATAATAATGTCTATTTCAATAAGGTTTTCCAAAAAATATTTAATGTACAGATTCTGCTCAGTTGGAATTTTGTTATATGTACAGATAGAAGATATACAATGTGCGTAGACACTGACAGACTCATTGCGCAAACAGATATGTATCTGCGTTATTAAGCGCCAAGTTTTTGTGATAAATATCGGTTTATTTATAAGTTTGCAGAGCGAAATATAATAACGGCGTGTCATTTTAGATCTATGTTAGGTTTGTATTAAGATTAGTATTTGAGATAAGTTACACTGTGTATTCCGACTGCTTCCCGAATCAGTAAACTCCGTCGTTTGTCACCAAAATGATTATCTTGTATGAAAAAGAAATATTTTAAGCATGTTAATATTTTATTGTTACATTTATAAACACTTTCAACTCTGTACGTCTGTACATATAATAAAATTCTAAGTAGTGTTAGAGTCGAAACGGAGGAGGAGGAAAGGAGTGAAATATTTCTTGGAAAATCTTATTGAAAATTAGTATAGTCATTGTTACCGATACAGAAGCCGAATCTATAGTTTTTAGAATTTTCGTCTATCTGTCTGTCTGTCTGGGAATGCATTATGAGAAAACCATTGGACAGATTTTGATAGGTATGATGATAGCTGGTTATTTTTACTGCGGGAAAATATCTCATCTCCGAAAAATCTGTACTAAACGTTAATCCGTAACTAGGGGCGAAACCGAGCGGAGCGAGGTTGAGTCGCTAGTTATTCAATAAGAATAATTTTAATAAATTGCACAATTAGAAATTATAAAACCTTAAAACGTTATACCAACGTACACATTGTTTACATATTACGACAACTTATGTGTCTATGTCGTCAATATTTTTTTTCAGTTCAAGATATTTATGATTATAAAACCGTATAAGTGCTAAATAAGGAAAGAAAACGCAGACTATAGCTCTTGTGGTATTAAAATAATGACAGATGACATATCCTTCAAAGTATCGTGCCTGCGACAATATCAAGCATGTCTCGGTCTGACAGACGATGAGTCTCTCTGAGACATTCCTGCGAAGATTTATAAATACAGGACATATTATTTTACCTTACCCCATATTTACTTTAGTTTCTATAAATAGATCGACGATGCCATCGGCTACTTCAGACGTTTTAAAACAATTTTAGCAAAAAGTAGAAAATTTCTTGAATTGCCTTGTAAAGTGAACATTTAGAGAAAAAAAATCATGAAAATTGGTATTTATTAATACTTTCTTAGATTTACGCGAATATTTGACATTTAAATAAAACTATCTTTTCGGATTTTTTCGCGGATTTATTTTGATTTTTGGTTCCCGACGTTTCGATTGCTTTACAGCAATCATGGTCACGGGAGAGACTTAGGTGTTAGATGTCTCAAAGGTATTATATATTTATTATTTAGTTTTATTCATAGTGAAAATAAAATATAATCTATAGCATTTTATGTATAACGCTTCCTGCATTTTATCAAAATTTCAAACTATCTCACACGTTTATACTTATGCCCAATTTACATTTAATTACCAACCTAATCTCCTATACCGCCTAATGTCTTAAAAACGAACTTTTATGTTACAACATTAATAAGGCTATTTATGCATAACCCTCATAATATTAATTAAAACAGTAATAACGAGGTGGTAACATTGAGTCTAATATCACACCACGTCGCTGACTGTGCGGCGGCGGCAGGCGGCGGCGGCGGCGGTGGCAGGCGGCGGGCACGCCCACACCTTGTGGTACTGATGTATTCACCAATCGTGAGGTTCACCTTCAAAACCTTTTATGTAGATTGTATCGGAGTAGGAGTCGACCAAATTATACGAAATGATCATTATTTTGAACATTAATAATATTTTTCTCAAACCGGTAATATTTAACACATCTGCGTATTGAATTATGTTTAGTTTCTTTAAAAGAATTGTACCTACTTATTCCGAGGCGAGAATAATTTAAATTAACTAATATTAAACATGTACCTTATATAAAATTAATTCATTTTGTAACTAAAAATCAATGATGGTTTACCATCATACCAATATTACAAATGCGAAAGCTTGTCAGCGTACGTTTTCTATTTCTATACACTGTAACGTATCAACGGATTTGAGTGAAATTCCGGATTCGTAATGGAGATAAGCTATCTAATGGAATAGGCTACTTTTTGTCGACGTATCCACCCACCATGCAAGATATTTAATACTTCTAATAAAATGTATGGAAAAAGATAATATATTTACCTTGCCGGTTACGGTAGAGTGGTGGGTGCTCTAAATATAAATATAAAAATCGGCGTGCGATATGCATCTGTATGCGCAGGCTTCGATGTTTCTGCTGAGAGCGTCGATGCGTGATGCAATATTTATGAGCTCGGAGCGCAGCCTCTCATCTAGATCTCATTATGGACCCCGGTTATAGTATTACATTTTTCTCTTATTAAATCATAAAACAAGTATCAACATTATAAATCAATTAAAATTATTACATTATTTATTTTTCACATTTACTATGAATCACGCTCGTCTATTCGATAGTCTCGATTATCGTCATCATTCGACGCCACTTGGGTAGTGTGTGTTTAAACACAAAGCAAGCCTCATTATAGATATTTTATCAATTGTTTGTTCAATGATCGACAGCAGATGCTTATCAATACTATCAGATTACAGTAATGTATATACATATAGGTACCTTTATATCTATGATAGGTATACTTATAAAAAAATAAAAGTGCCTATCCGTGATTTAAACTAGTTATCTCATAATATAAATTGAACACATATAGTTTAAAGCTTGATAAAAAAGCATAAAATTAGATTCAAAATACGCTAAACTGTATGTTTCTTTGTTAAAGCGATCCAGAAAGATTTTCACCGCTAGGTGGAGAGGGAGGTCTGAAGCGAGGGCATGAGCTAACTTTATTGTAAAATAAATAAGGCCTCTCGTATAGATAGGAAAGAGATATAGAACAACTAAATGAACTTTCATTTTATGAAGAATTGAGGTAATACATATGTTTTACCATGTCTTTCAAATGACCTCAAAATGCTTTCCCCATTGTATTAGTGAATAGGAATCAAGTTTGATGATTATATTCACGAATGAAAACCCAATAATAACCAAAATATTATGAAAATTTACACTTTAATCATATATTATCGTAGAAAATATAACCATACAAACTGAAGCTTACAAAAATATAAAGTCGAGGCGAAACACTAGCAATAAACTATAATTGCTATCAATTTATTTATTAGCTTAATCAGTAAAGCATCTCCGAGTCCCGCAACGTTGCGTGGCGCAACGTTGCGATGGTTTCCGCTCGTTCGACAGCTTAATTCGCCTCAGCCTCTACATCAGTCAAAGTTCTCTCCATATACATCTGAATGCGGGCGGATGCGATGGTCTGTTGATGAGACTATCGTCTGTTGTAAGCAAGAGCGATGTCTGATCAATCCAGGGACACTAGCAACTTGCAAGTATCTACTTGAGTTGAAGTCAAATAAGTTCTATAATTTTATAATATAGTTTTATAGTATACTAGCAGAACCCGCGGCTTCGCCCGCGATCAAACGACGAAAAAAATAAACTTTTTCGCAATACATACCTACTTTATTACTTGCAAAAATAAGTTTGTGTAAGTTTTATTATTTGTTAAAGTATATATGGAAACAAATTTAATTTTAGCGATCGTAACTCAAAATATCCAGTATCTTAAAAGATGTTAAGCGTATATTTTGTAATTAATTTTACACTTTAGGTATTTAGCAAGCTGCACTACCTGTATTTTTTGTACATTTTTCTACTCCATCTTTCCAAAGTTAGAGGAAGAGAGTACAATGATACAATCGCATACAATGTTTACGACTTTAGAATTATGTAACATGGCTAATATGGGTTTTTTTAAGTAACATACTAACAGGCTAACATCTACGTTATTTTTAAAGACCCAGTGCTATGTACACCTGAAGCTTACAGTCTCCCTCCTTCTCCTTCTTTTTTAAGTAGCGCATATAAAGTGCCATTCTTATTTTGCTGTAGCTTTGTGCCCGCGACTACGCTTGCGGGGACTGAAAAATTTGCGCATTTTTAATTTCCATTGAATATGTTGTCATATCGAATTTTTAATATTATGTCTAGAGTAAAACTCTAGATTCACTTAAGTTAGTCTACACTAAAAAAACCAACCACAAATATAGGTAAGGCTCTCTCTCTCGCGCTTTAGGTCTGTTATAGTTGTCGCTACTGTGGCCGGCTGAAAAGTTATACATAATTTTCCTTTGGATTCGGAATATTTTCCGTTCTCTGCTTTATATCTCACACAGATAGTGTGCACTTACAGAGAACTTGAGCCATGTTACTCTATTTAAATATATTCAACAACTCCAACTTCACCGGCCAGTTTTACCCACTTAGGGGCTGAATTAAAAAAAAAAAACTACAATACATGTTTTTTTAATTGTATTGAAGAGCATTAATACCAAGTTTCAAGTAATTCTGATCATAAAGATTTTTTTCCTTATATAAACAGCACAACCCACTTTTACCCCTTTTAAGGGATAAATTTCGAAAAAAAATGATATCTGTATTGTTTTAGTTTTCATTTTAAAGGTAAATACCATTTTCCGTGCGTTAATTACAGAGTTTCATACAAACTTTCATCCCCCATTTGACAGCCTTATGGGATGAATTTCAAAAAATGTTAAAATATATATTTATTTAATTGTATTGAAGAGCCTTAATACCAAGTTTCAAGTAATTCTGATCATAAATAATTGTTTTCCCATATAAACTTTATCACCCCCTTTTACCCTTTTAAGGGATGAATTTCGAAAAAAATCTAATACATATATTTCTTATTTTTCATCTTAAAGCTGAATACCACTTACCGTGTATTTCGCGTTAAGAATGACAGAGTTTCATACAATCTTTAATCCCCTATTTTACCCCCTTAGGGGATGAATTTAGAAAAATCCTTTCTTAGCGGATGCCTACATTGTATAAGGAATATGTCCTCTAAATTTCACGTTTCTACGACCAGCGGTTTAGGCTGTGCGTTGATCGATCAGTCAGTCAGGACAAAGCATTTTATGTATATATAGACTATAGTGTGTGCTAGGTGCGATGAATTCCATAATGTAACGTTTCCGCATAACTCTATTGGTTTATGCGGCGCTCGTCGATAAGGCTCCTAGTTGGCATGATTTTCTCCATTTTCACAAAACCTTAATGAATTATAGACCTATACCTTCCTCATGAATCACTACGTCTATTGAATAAAACGGTATGAAGATCCGTTCGGTTTTTGAGTTTATCGCGTTCAGACAGACAGACAGACACGGCGTGATGACTTTGTTTTATAATAAGTAGTGGTACAGTACTCTTTTTTTAATAACATTTACCTACATTTTTTTCTAGTAAGCCAACATACATGTGTTAGACGCTAAACAGTAAAAATAATAATGGACTGTGGGCAGATTTCGTCCACGACAACTTAATCGCATTAAGACTAGTCAATTGTGCAGGAGATATGTAATGTTTAGTGCAGTGCGCATGTGCTCAAAGATAGATGCGCTCTCTGTTCCTTTCCCTCTCAAAACCTAATATGATGATAATTCGACACGACCGGTAAGAGATCACTGCGTGATATTAGAAACCCAAAACCTTTGTTAGCTTATTCAAGCTAAGTATGTATTCAGCCCTTTTTAATTTCCCACTCCTGGGCACGGGCCTTCCTTCAGTACGAGGGGGATCAGACCATAGTCCACCACGCTGGCCAAGTGCGGGTTGGCGGACCAAGCTAAGTATATTAAAGCTAAAATTAACGTTAAATATTTCAAATCAGATTCGTAAGCCCAGAAATTACAATCGCACACTCTGACAAACGAATAAACTCTTCACCTTTAAATATTAAGTAGATTTTATATGTGCAAGTTGGATCAAGTCTGCTTAATAAGTATTTTATTTTATTGTACTGATGACAAAGTAGTAAAAAAAGTTTAATAAAATCATATTGGGATGTGAACACTAATGATCCTAATAGAGGATCAATAATTAGAAATATTCCATTCAGAGTAACTATGTAAGTACATATGTACGTCGGAGCCGGCGGCGGCGTCGCGGTCGATAATTTCGCGTAATAGCAGAGTATGGACGATTATACAGCCATATCAATCTAATGGCGACCAGACATAGTGCCGAGTGCAGCAACTACCATCCATTACGGCTTTTTGCTTCCTTGGGAAAACTATACACTGTGATTAAAATATATATATATATATATATATATATATATATATATATATATATATATATATATATATATATATATATATATATATATATATTACTAAATTTAATTTTAGTATAAACCAGCGACTTACCCTCGCTTCGCTTAGGTGCGTCGCTAAGTTCCCGGACTATGTCCACAATTTCATGTGTTTTAAACTTTTGCGCGTAACCCTAATTCTTTTTCTAAAATAAAAGTAGCGTAAAAATAAGTGTATACACGCTACATATACCAAAACAACATTTTTTATAATTTTTGTATCTCTGTCTGTTTGTTCCGGCTAATCTCTGAAATGGCTGGACCGATTTTGACGGGACTTTCACTGACAGATAGCTGATGTTATAAGGAGTAACTAATACTCCTTATAACATCAGCTATCTGTCAGTGAAAGTCCCATCAAAATGGATCCAGCTGTTTCAGAGATTAGTCGGAACAAACAAAAGACGGACAAACAAAAAAATTAAAAATTATTTTTTTCTTATAAATCAAATCAAAATGTACTTTATTCAAATACACTTTTACAAGCACTTTTGAATCGACAATTTTACGTTTTAATTAAATTAAGTGTCAGTGTAGTCAGACCGTGAGGAATCTACCACCGGCTCGGAAGGCAGTACTGCTAAGAAGGGCCGGCGAGAAACTCAACAGTAGCTCTTTTATAATAATAATTGTGTACAATATTGTAATACAGTAATTAAATAAATATTTAAATATTATATAGGTACCGTATATACTTTCATAATATGCATTTAGTAAAAAGCTGTTATTTTGTCATTACAAACAGACACTTCAATTTTATTTACTTGTGTAGATTAGCCTTTAAGCATCTGCATATAATTATGTTAATATAAATTTTTAGTTTTATATACTTAGTAATTTAAGTCTTGTATAACTTTACTACACTGCATGTATTTTTCGATTTGAAAATTTACGAGTATGTAAATGAGTTCGAGTAATGGTCAAAAGGGCTCAGCAATAAACCAACGGTGTCCCAATATTATTAACATTGATATGGTAACATTTTTCTCTAATTTATAAATTTGTCTTTTTTCATTTACATAAACTTACATATTAAAAACTAGCAGAACCCGCGGCTTCGCTCGCGATCAAATTACGAAAAATACGAAATTACATGCAAGTATGTCCAAGGAATAAAAAGTTTCATACAAAATTTCATCCCCTATTTTAACCTCTTAGGGGTTGAGTTTTGGAAAACGCTGAAATACATAACTCATTATTTTTACCGTACTCAATTCATACGAAATTTCATGCAAATATGTCCAAGAAATAAAAAGTTTCATACAAACTTTTATCCCCCATTTCACCCTCTTAGGGGTTGAATTTTAGAAAACGCTGAAATACGTAACTCATTATTTTTGCCGTACTCAATTCATACGAAATATCATGCAAATATGTCCAAGAAATAAAAAGTTTCATACAAACTTTTATCCCCTATTTCACCCCGTTGGGGGTTGAATTTTGAAAAATCCTTCCTTAGTGAATACGTCATATGAGGAATACGTGTGCGAAATTTCAATTTGCTAGCCTTAAGGGTTTGGCCTGTGCGTTGATACATCAGTCAATCACCTTTGCCTTTTATATAATAAGATAAACTGTATATAGTATAGTGTTACCAACCAGCTACCAAGGTAGCAAGACAGGGAATGCTGCATGGTCGGTCAACGCGAAGACACCATTCAGACATTATAGTACAGCATCTAGCAGACGGCAATATAATAATCTTTATTTCTGGTTTCAGTCAGGCTTATTGGTTGCTCAATCTTCCATGCAGCGAGGACGTATCAGATGGTCCGTATCCGCATAGGAAGTAAGTTGCTTTCCCCTGGCACATTAGCTGTTCCTATTAGAAATTTTTATTTATTTATTTATTTATTTGTTATAAAGGCTTACTAACTAAATTTATATTTAATAATTAATATTTATATAAAATAATATTTCGTTATTTTTATATAAATTTAATTTAAACATATGCACAGCTTTTTATAGAAGTACCTATTTTATTT
This sequence comes from Fabriciana adippe, assembly GCA_905404265.1. NCBI lineage: Eukaryota > Metazoa > Arthropoda > Insecta > Lepidoptera > Nymphalidae > Fabriciana > Fabriciana adippe. The sequence goes on along the minus strand of FR989998.1, from coordinate 15,706,558 downwards.
AAATTTTATGTGGTTACGAGTATATAAGGAAATGAAGTAAAAGGTAAAAGAATGTGTAATGTGTATTGCATTGCTATTTATTTACCTGTTTTATTCAATTAAATTTCGATAGAAATCACTTGTACATCTAGTCTTCTAAGTTGTCGAAATATTCTTAGTAATCTATAAAACTAAGTATAGTAATCGGTCGGCCCGATAGATCTACATTGATACTCCGAGCTCCCCAAGACAGTAGACGTGAAACAATTGTACATATTGAGCATTAACCCACAGCACAATCTCACTTTAAATCATCATAAATTAGGCTTAAAAGCTATCAAGCGAGTTGTCCGAAGCTTCTTGATTGCCGCACATTAATGAATGTATATCATAAATGTGAATGCGTTTGTAAAAGCTCATAAAACTATACATTACGATTTCCGTTCTTATCAAACCTCAGTTAATGCTGTAATCGCATGAGCGATGGCGCACCTGCTGGGTCACTCCGGCGCGGCGCGGCGCGGCGCGGCGGTGCAACACACGGCACACAACACTGTCGCTATAAATTACAGGCTCATCGGAATTCAATCAATATTTATAATTAAAAACAACAAACAAACACAAATAATTATGCTTAATTATGTACATAATTTTTTTCAGAAATTAATATTTTATTTTCCAAACACATTATACATTATGATTTTTTTAAAGGCGCGGTGGTCCTTATAGGTATTAAACATTCTCTTGAACTGTCTCATGTCTCAAATTCATTGGAAATCTGATGATAGTGATGGTGATATTATGCTATAATTTAATCGAGGTAATATTGTAAGTATAAAGGTCGCTCAGAATGTTCGGACAACTTTTAAATATGATATATGTATATATGTATATTATGTGCAATTAGTTTCAAGTCTACATTTTACCTACGAATTACGCGCGCTAATAAAAAATACTTCAAACATAGCAAATAATCGGCAAACTTTCACTCAAAAATAACAATATTGTCTTTGGTATTTTTGGCAGTAGCATTAGTTTTAATAATATTTTAACAAAACCCACAACTGAAAAGGAACGATTCCACTTATTTAAAATCTATTCGCTACAGACAAAAAATAAAAAATAGAAATATCGTCACGCGCAATAGCTCAGCATAGTATACATATATATATATATATATATATATATATATATATATATATATTGTATATATATTATACATACTTTGTTACTTCTTCCTTTTCTGAAGTCATTCAAAATAGTTATAATTCATAGTACATTTTACCACTCGCATCCCACATGAGTTTATGTTCAAATTCTTTACAAGTATACGCTTAACTTGTGGAGGCTCAAATATCAATTTCAAGCTTTCTCATGTAAGATTAATTAAGCGGCGACACGGAGGGACGAGGCGCTGCGTACGGGTTCGATTATAGATGGGGTTAGATTCATATCTCATTGAATAGATGCGTTGATAATAATCTAGCGGTTTGTAACTCGCGCTGTGTTTATCAATATTGTTATACTAATATGTAGCTGATTTCAAAATAATTTGTAGGTATTCGATTAGGAATGCTAGGTAGAAGAGAAAAATAAGAGTAAAAAAAAAATAAGAAAAATAAGAGAAATATAAGTGTGATATAGGGCGGTAGATTCGCAAGATTTAGGTACTATAAAATAAGTAATTTTGCATCTTAGAATGCTCACTGAAAGGAAATAGACGTTATGTAATATGAAAGTACGTAAATATTACGAAAAATGTGCATACAAATATTGGAGTTTTTTTAACCAAAAATAAAAATCTCACATTCATTTATTTTTTTTACCCAAAATATTAATAACTAGCGACTCAGCCTCGCTTCACCCTGGTTCGCCTCTAGGAAAACAAAAACAAACCTATTCCACGGGAAACATACATTTTTCCGGGATAAAAAGTAACCTATGTATTATTACAGACTCTATCTCAGTGCCAAATTTCATCCAGATCCGTTCAGCCGTTCTGGCGTGAAAAAGTAACAAACATACATCCATACTCACAAACTTTCACATTTATAATATTAGTATAGATATACACTATACAGCTTAATGTTTGTAAATTAGGTAATTGCTTGGTTCATTTAAAGTAGCGTTTGTACGATAGCTTGTGCACTGCAATGAGGAGTTACTATGAAAATATAAATAGAATTAAAAGTAATACCAGTAGTCATATCGCGGAATCTGATACATTGCTAGAGAAAAAAAAAACTCGTGTCCGTCTGATAATACAACATCTCTGTGCCAAGCTTGAGCGAGATTTTACAAAAAAACTTATAAATAACTTCACTCTATAGTGTTAAATATGCTTAGAATGGGTTAAGAAAATCTATTTAATAAAATAGGTTTTTTTTTCATACGGTTAGTAATAATGTTCTCTCGACCGAATTCGGTAGCGGCGGCTAATCGCACTGAAATTAGGCATCTCCTCTCACCGAGGCGCGGGGGGTATAATACCGCGAACTTCATAATTCCGGGCTGTTACAGAGAATTTCTAACAGTGATTGCCAATAATAACTTGCCTCGACCCGGGATTTAAACCCAGGACGGATCTGTGGATGGCCATATATCCCGCTAGATCAACGAGGCAGTTATACGGTACACGAGCAATCTAATGTATTTGAAGGTATTTTCTCGTTCTATGTCAAAGTAAACGAGTATTAAGTTTAAAGTCACGTTGAATTTTCGGCTTGAGCTCCGCCGTGTGTCGGCGGTAACCCGAGCGGCGCGCCTCGCTGCCCCGCCACAAAGCGCTCGCTCCTCCTCCGTTGCTCCACATAGTGACTCATACTGCTGCCGCAGTATCGGCTTACCAGCCGGCGACGCTTACTATTTAAGTTATTATTTTTTTGGTATATTTTCATGTCGTAATGGATTTAGTGTTACTTCATTTGCTTAGTTTTTAGATAAAATGGGCTAAGCTTTCTTCTTCATCTTATTTCATTTATTCCATAATGAATTGACAGAAAAAATATTTTTAACAGAAGTTTGGAATTTGGTAGGTATTGTGTAAAAAGCTGAATATCAGGTAGCCAAATTAAAGTCACTGACATCTTAATTGTTTATATAATACATATTATATACCTAATATCGGGGTGATCGAGCTTCGATCAGCGTTGTTTTGTAAATTCGTGGTTTTCTAATAATATAATATATAAAAATCGAATTTTTTTCTTCAGAAAAAACACCTAAATGTAGATAAACTTCGTAAGCAAACCTTATCCAAATACAAAATTTGATCCAAATCGGTAGAGCCGTTTCCGAGATACACGAAACAAAATTAATAAACTATTGCACATTTAATATTATAAGAAACTAAAAGTTTTCTATTTAAAAAGCGCGGTAAACTAAAACCAAGTTGCTTTTTCCGAGCTTTTATGCTTGTATCAAAACATTAGATGCTCCAACACGGCGTCGGCAATCAAAGGCGAGAAAGGCAGTTGCAATGTGGTTAAGAAGCCGTTTTTCAGCCGCCGAGTATCGGGTTACGTTCCAGGCCGCGGCCGGTGAGCGCTGTGCTCGACGGCGAGCGAACTCACTGTGACGATTTTGTTGGCTATGTTTTACATGTGCTTTGTATCTTATATATAAACTAGCGACTCACTCTCGCTTCGCTTCGGGTTCGTCTCTAGACAAAAACAACTCTATCCCACGGGAACCGTACATTTTTCCGGGATGATATATAGCCTAAAGCCTTCCTCGATAAATGGACTATCCAACACAAAAAGAATTTTTAAATTCCATCCAGTAGTTCCTGAGATTAGCGCGTTCATACAAACAAACAAACAAACAATCAAACAAACTCTTCAGCTTTATAATATTAGTATAGATATAAATTAATTATATATATAATTAAAACACTTTTTTATTTTTTTAAGTTTAATTGATGTTTAGTTCATTTTGTTAGATTTACACTTTTGCTGATTGTTTAAATATTCAAGTAATAATATTATATTTAAAAAAGGTATTATAGTACTTTTAATAATTTTTCATTATATAAATAATATCATATATTTTTAACTTCATAGACGACAATGATTAAACATCGTCCACGAGGCGTGAAATGAATGATAGTGTTGAATTACTCGGACCCGAGTCAGTCATATTATATTTTTTATAAAAACACGCATTCTGAAAGTGTTGACACAGAGGGCGAGAGGTTGGTGGTGTTGTTGGTGGTGTTGTTGGTGGTGGATATTTGAAATTGTTTTATTTAATACTACTTTTTATCATACTAATATAGTATGATATATGTATAATCATATAACAAATGATTTATATGACATACCTACCAAATAAAAAAGTTCGTACAGGTATTTCTATCAATTGTAATTTAGAAGATAAGACAATATATACATATATATATTAAAATTGGACATATACCGAAAACAAATATAACGTTTAACAAAATTTTCATGTCCTTACGTACATAGAAACGCTATAGAGACTCTTCAGCCTAAGCACTGACTCAAAGCACTCCGCCAAACTTCCGACACCGTACTTAGCAATGCTTTAAAATCTCGCGTTTTGTCTCCAAAAAACTACATACAATTTTTTTCTATACGAAAATCTAATATATAAAATTCTCGTGTCACAGTTTTCGTTGCCATACTCCTCCGAAACGGCTTGACCGATTTTGATGAAATTTTTTGTGCTTATCCGGTATCTATGAGAATCGGCCAACATCTATTTTTCATCCCCCTAAATGTTAGGGGTAGTCCACCCCTAAATTTTATTTTTTATTTTTTAGACAAAATTTTTAATTTCTATTTTTTTATGATACAACATACAAAAATACATACAATCCTCAATTTTCACCCTTCTACGATCAACCCTTATTTTTTAATAGCCATTTTAGTAATTTAATCATTTTTCCTCTCCGGTCGAAAACTGATCAATCGTGATTTAATGCAAGCTAGGGACGAACCCGAGCGAAGCGAGGGTGAGTTGCTAGTAAAAAAATAAGATTTAAAATTTTAATGAAGTGAATAATTTTATACAAAGCGATTAAATATAAATGGGTGTCAGAGTCTTAATGAACGGTACATAAGCTTTACTTGCAATGGTTACTGTCAGCTTACAAGTTCACGAGACAAGCTTATTGAAAGCTCAGCCACAACACCGCGCCGGGAGAAAGTGCGCTAGAATAGTGCCAACAGTAATGTAGAGCTATAAAACGAGAGAGTCGACACTCTTGCGCGGGTGTTAGAAATAAATCAGCTTTTTTGTACAATTACTGCGTTCTCAAGTAATGTTCTGTACAGTGTAGCTTTCTATAAAACTAACTAACATTTAAAATAAACGTTAATAGATATAGATTTACTTGAGTCTATTTGGTTAGTTGCCGTCGACTGAACGTCAATGTTTATATTCATTCGGTGAATTAAATCCTGTATTGTTTAGTTAGTTTTGTTACCTTATTTTAAACTTGAATATTTCTATCACTATAAAATAAGGCCACAAAGAAATTCGAAAACATCTTGTTTAAAATAACACATATTACTTATGTTAATTATTAATTGTCTCAAACATGTAATCTAAACTAAAATAAAACTTTAAATAATCATAGCAGACGACCACAGTTAAAGTTAAAAACTATCAATACTGTACATCAGAATATATTTGGAACAACTGCATGTCATTTTTCAATCATACTAAAATATATAATATAGATTCGTTTTCTAAATATCTAAAAAAGCTGATCGACTCTTTACAAGCCTAATAGAGGCAACAAAAACCCAGCTATGCAATTCAAACGTAAATATTAAATTTGGGAGTAGTAATTAATTTTCTCTTATCCGATCTTTAATCATGGCGGCCGATCTCTTTGAGAAAATTATAATGCAGGCAACTGTACGTAGAACCACACATGCGCTTTTGATATCCGGTGGGACGACCGTCCGACACGACCGGAGAAAGATTAGGCGTAAGAACGATGGCTTCTCGAGTTCCCCGAGGAATAGTGGTTTAACTCCACCGACTTCCTAAGTAGCTGCTGCCATAAATGCTATCAGATAATATCAAGATGCAAAACACCAGCTATTTAGTTGATGACAGTTCGGACATTAGTTTCAAGAACTGCAGGTAAAACTATCCACTAGACGTAGTAGATTAACGACAGATTCGCCAGGACTTGTATTAGTAGAAATTTCAAAAATATCACAAACAGGTGTTGAAAATAAAGCAGGACTGACCTGAACAGAACAGCTTTAGACTTAATCTGCTCGTTAAGTGTAAATAACTTTATTTTGTTGGCACCAATTAGCACTAACTGTCTTTCGTCATAAAAATAACGATTTATCAGTCACCGGACCAGTCGACCGAAGAGTTGACTTGTGTTTTATAAATCTTTTATTGAGTACAAGTCGACCAGTTGCGAAATCAGTCGGGCGATTGATTTGTGTAGGTATTAAAATTATTTTTTTCCGAAAAATTTCTACAAGTTTTCTTAATAAACTTAATTTAAATCAATTCTATTGCGTATATTAAAAAAAATCATATCACTTAATTGTATCATAAAAAGCTATTGTATGAGTTGGCAGATTGGTCGTGCGACCGGTCGTATGTAATTGTCAATGTCAATATGATGTATGGCGTTCAGGCCCTCGTAATAACTCACTCAGTAATCTGTCCGGTTTCTTTCGTAGATAATATCATAACGGTCTGTCTGTCCGTTTCAAATGAGGACTGAAATAAGAACTAAGTCCTAACTGGGAAAGAAAAAACAAGTTCTTGTAGTATCTTACGAGATTAACGAGATCTTTATCAATAACAAAGTTGATGAATGCCCGTCGTCTGCTAGCAAATGCATCCACATCTTAGCTATCTGTAAGTTTATGGAAATTATCATTTTTATGATATTAAATATCCTGTGATTAGTATTTATCTAAAGTATATGAAAGTATAGTCATTAAATGATAAGTATTGGAATACAGATTCAACCAGCTTCGTTAAATTGAAACTATCTCTGATTAATATTGTAATTGAAAAAGATATAAAAATTAATTAACATTTAAAAAATAACTTGTCCCGATCGATTTTTTAACAAATAAACAAAATCATTGGACAAGAAAGGCTAAAATATTGGCAGTCTCTATTCTCTTTCTATATGTAATGACATGAGTCACTTTGGATTGTTTTAAAATGTAACTTACAAAAGGGTGATTTTCGCGCATATTTTAGTTGATGAATCTATGTCAGGTGCCATCGTGTTTAGAATGCATGCTCTACTAACAAACTGACAAACAGATATTCGTTTCTATACATATATATATATATATATATATATATATATATATATATAATGGATAAAAACATATACATCTATATCCACATAAATACATATATTTGCATCCACACAATTTCTTTTGTGACTTCACAAACAAAGGTAAAGTCTTGATCCGTTCCATTTTCCTTTGATATTGCACATTGTACGCCAAGTAATGCTGTGGTGCGTAATACCTTTTCTTAATCTTCATATACTAGGCTATAAGCCTTTGCCCATGGCTTTGTCCGCACAAATTGCCATACTCAAACACACTGTAAAAGTAGAAGTGATACAACACCTAGTGGCGAGTTAAAGCAAAATCAGTAACATACAAAACTCTCTCTACGTAAAAATTTTCATATGTGTAAAAACTTTAAGCAATGACTGAATAGTTTTCAGAGATTCAAATTTTTGCACAAAGGAACGTTTAAATTTTTATTTATATACAAAATTAACTGCTACGTACTCATTCAAAAGTTAAAAATTTCCAAGCACAGTCGCAGGTACAATTAGTACGCCGTGGCAGTGTCAGTGCTCAGTCACAGTGTCCGTGGGTGTCGCGTATCTCGATGGAGCCGTTTATGTAAATGTAATGGACACTTTGTATCGAACTTAGTTAGAGCTATGATAAATGGATGCTTTGAAGCTCTACAATGTAAATCAATAGATATTATCTCTATAATTTTATTAAAAGAAACACCTGTTTATTTATTACAATGTCCATATTCAGATATGATATGTTTTACTTACAACATACCAGTTTTTGGCTGCGGAATCCGCTCGTGGATTACGTATATGTTAAACAAGAAATATTTCATAGTAGTAATATTAGAGATAAGTTAATTATTAAAAAAAACATATATACATGCATATATGCAAGCGCCCAAGAATAAATGCCGAGTACAAAGTAGCATATAATACATAACTAAGCAGCTTATTTACTATCTACACGAATTTAGTACCCATAAGCTTCATAATAATATGATGCAATTTTCTTGTTAATTTGAACCGGTATATCTGATTAAAACTCTATAATGTAGCTGTACTTAAAAGGAACGTGTCTCGTTCTGATGACTCTGTAAATATTTAGTTTTTATTTTCAATTATATATTTCAAATTATAATTTAAGATACATTAAATTAAAATTTAAGTACTTTAAATCAATAAGCAAACCAATTAAATAAAAACGAATGTTCAAAATATAACAGGCTTCAATCGAAAGCATCTTAATTACACATATAAATCATAATAATTGTTTAACGTTTATATTACATACGTCAAAATTCATAAATCCAATATCGGAAGTAGCAAGTAGCGAGGCGTGGGAGCGATTTTACTTTTATCTTTTCTCAGTACAGCTTTGCTGCAAAAAGCTCCGAAGCAGGTTGGCAGTGTAAGGTCTCGTAGCGCATGCGCAGGCGCAGGCGGCAGTGTGCGCGCGACCTCCGCCCGTAGCGCCCGTACACCACGTCACTGCGCTCGCGCCGATAAATTACCATCAAAACCGTTACAGTTCAAAATCGTGAGTGATTCGATAGCAGTGATTGTTGTGTAGTGCCTGTGCAGTGATGGAGCTGAAGTGCGCCAGGAGGGCGGCGGCGAGCCGGCTGCCCCCGCGGTGACCGACCACCGCAGGTTGAACGCCCCAAGTTATGCGAATTACTTCGGTAATTATTTATTAAGCTTCTATAAAAGTTATACTAGGGCGAGCTTTAGAACAGTTCTCATAACTTTTATAAGAATTTCTTAAATGTTATTGAATGAATTGTCTCTATAATATTAGTTTCTATTTCTTATTAAAAGTTTTAAGCGAAGTTAGTAAAACTTAAGTCTCTATCACGAGAAAATTATATTGCGTTTAAAGTTAATTGAATAGAAATTCTAACAAATATGTGTATTATATTTAGTAAAAAAACATGTAAAACTCTACAACACTTACGGAACGACTCTCTCGTACCTCATTCCGTCCACATTGACATATGTCAATAGTTTTTACCGATATTTAGATTGGTCACTGGAGCTCGCCGTAGGTTTATTTATTCTAATGATCTTATCATTTACTAGCGACTGACCCTCGGTCTGCTCGGGTTCGTCTCTAGTTACGTTTTAACGTTTAGTATAGATTCCTGAGAGATGTGATATTTTCCCGCAGTAAAAAGTATCCTATATGTTGACCCGGATAACCAGCTACCAAATTGCATCAAAATCTATCCAGTTGTTTTCCCGTGATGCGGTAACAGACAGATAGACAGACAAAAATTCTAAAAACTATAGATTCGGCCTCTGTATCGATAATAATGTCTATATCAATAAGATTTTCCAAAAAATATTTAATGTACAGATTCGGCTCAGTTACAATTTTATTATATGTATAGATTACGAAGATACATAAGTTTAAACTGAAGGCATATAAATAAAAGATAAGGACAAACAGATCAGCCCGCAGGAAGTAAGGCATGCATTTCAAAAGGCTGAAGTATTGGCACTTGTCATAAAATTATGAGCAAATATAATTTATTATATTTCTAACTCTGTAGTTAATAGCATGCGTAGAAATATAAAATTAATATTATTATAGACTTACATACATTTTACAACTCTAACTAAATTTAATGAACAAAAATTGAGGTTTAGGTATAACGTAGTAAACATAAACGAGCTTTCACGATCTAATAGTAATCGAATCCACACCTGGCTAGCAAGCAGTCACAGATCATTGATCGTCAGTCCTCAGTTGACAAAAACCCGTCGCGTCACAGCGCGTCACTGCGCTGCGCCTGCGCCTGCGCCGGTCAACACTACTCAAGGCTACTATATAGCTTATTTGATCTTGGATTAACGGACGAACTCGTACCTGCCGTTAATATATCTTCTTACTTTTGGTAAACACCCATGTCCCATAGAATGTTTATTTATCTAAACCAAACCGTTGTTTAAACAAAAGTTCAAAGTCTGTAAAGAAATTACGAGATTACTTGAGAAAATCAAAATCTGACAAGATGAAAAGTCCAGATACCTCAAAGCACTGAATATATACAGTGTCACTGATTAATCTATTCAAATAATGTATACATCTATACAAATACATAAAATTGAAGTGTCTGTTTGTAATGTCAAAATAACAGCTCTTTATAAATACATATGAAAGTATATACGGTACTTATAATAAAAAGCAATTTTGATTTTTTCCCTGTCTGTATGTTCGTTTCGGCTAGTCTCCGAAACGGCTGGACCAATGTTAACGGGACTTTCACAGGTAGATAGCTGATGTTATAAGGAGTAACTTAGGCTACTTTTATTTAAAAAAAGGATTAAGGTTCCGCCGCCAAAAAAAAAAACATGAAATTGTGAATATAATGAATAAGATAATTTTATTGCGAACAACAAAAACGTATAAATTTCTTTAAGCTTTTATCAAAACATTTTGTAGACGAGTTTTGATGAGGTAAAGTGTAAAGCTAGTTTTAAACACTGCACAGGGATAAGAGTTGATATGTCTATCTCTCTCCAATACAATTTACTATAAGAAATAAGTAAAGTGCATTCCCAAGGAATGACATCGCTATTCGCTAGTGCTACTTACGTCGGATAACTTACTCGTACTTCAGTATGTACATGCAAAGATCACACATATGTTAATAACAATGTATTTAGGTACATATATGTATGTTAAATGAACTGTATCTTTACTGTTATTATTTTGTAGTCGAGTCATAACTTTGAATGCGGACACACTAAAAATATTTGCGAAAAAATTAATAATCAAGAAAAAATTACACGAAACTGGTATTTACTTGTTGTATTAATATGTACATGGCGTGTAGCGGGCGTTGTAAGAACATGTCAAAAAAAATATAGTGACGACTCGAACTACTTAAAAGTTATAAATCAACTTAATGTCTTTATTATAATACTAGCGACTCACCCTCGCTTCGCTTCGGGTTCGTCCCTAGACAAAAACAAATCTATCCCACGGAAACCGTACATTTTTCCGGGACGATATATAACCTATAGCCTTCCTCAGTTAACGGGCTATCTAATGCAAAACGAATTTTTCAAATCGGATTAATACTTCCTGAGATTAACGCGTTCAACCAAACAAACTCTTCAGCTTTATAATATTATATAAGTACAGATTATTTGTTAGTTACAAACCACAAATAAATCTACATCAAACATGAAATGAATCTCTCCCATTTGTAAAAAGAGGACGCAAATAGATCCGTACTTCAAAATAAAAGGCACTTACACTGGCCACGCACGTAACTGCACTGACGCGGCATGCATGCTCAATGTATTATGTACAACGTACAATCATTTTATTAAACGACTACCAAAAACAGATTCTGGTTTCAGCTGAACGTCGACACACGTCCGTCTCACTGTGTGTTCCGAAATATGCTTATCACATTTTAGATCATTTTCACCCGACTGCTTCAGAAAGAAGGTAATGTTAGGTGTGTTTGTTTGCTGGGTTGTTGGTGGTTTGAATACTCAGAGTCAAAAGTTTAAGATTTGAATAAGTACTTCATATTATTTTATAGTTTAACCAATAATATAACTGTAAAAAGGTGGCGTTACTACTTTGGGTATTAATTAATTTTTGTTGAGAACCTACGCGGAAATAACACGATTGTGTTAGTAATACATAACGATCCTTTGTTTTGTGTCTTTAACTTTAAAGCTTTGTATACTATACCTATATACTTGTAGATAACTTGTAAGAGCTCTGACTTAACGTTACTGTGCTAGCAAGCGTTTGATTTTTATGAAGTTTGACTTTTTATAATAACCAAGTTATTTTATTTTTGTAATATTTCAAAATTTATATAATCGATGTCAGTTATGTAATAACGAAATATAAATACTAATTATAAAAATAAAAAACCCGACTGCATAAAAGCTAACTTAAAAGAGGAAAACAAGTTCACGAAGGAATATAGGATTATGCAGTCGGAGACATACATACGAGTGTGTGTATGTACATCTCGCGGCAAGGATGAAACGTGTATATCTCAAATATATAAATATAATCACATAAATGTGGTTTTAATTATTATTATTTTATGTAATACCGGGATGTTTTACCTTTTTGGAATCCTTGTTATGAGCCCTTTAATTTGATACCCATATTGCAGAAAAAGAAGATTAAAAAAAAATCGCCTTAAACAAAGAAATCTAGCAGCCCTCATATTTTTTTTATATTACCTATCTAAGAACACTTGGACTAATGAGGCGAATCTATCGATACCTTAATTAAAGAAATCCATCGAGTGGTTTGGAAGATATGAGGGAATAAAGAATATTACAAACAAACAAACATACAAAGATAGGCGCGAAAAACATAACCCTTTCCTTGCAGTCGGGTAAAAAGAGATCTATTATTTAAATACATTACTATACATTCAAAAACATTCAATACATATATCATGTATTTTGTTATCATTTAAAATAATAAAAACAATTAAGGCGGATGTGCTTTGTGAGGTGAACATTGGTTTGGGCAATCTAGTCATTGCGCGTTAGGTAGTTTGCCTTGAAGCATCGGACGCCGACTACGAACGATTTTTTAATGAAATCATCAAAATAATGAGTATATTTGTATGACTGTCGCCACAACTACTATATAAGAAATATTCAGATTTCTCAAAATGAGCTTCTCAAAATCTTATTTTACATGGATTAATTATCTTAGACCTAAAAATTCTTCTACGAAAAGACTAAAATTTTCTTTTATGAAATATTTTAACAAACGTACAAATATAAAATATGAATACTTATCCGAAAATATTAACAAAAGCTTACAGTTTACGTTTAAAATATCACTCACATCATACAATAAGTTCTGTAAGAAATTGCTCATAGCAATAAGACCGCCTTTTCATGCCTTTTGTTATCTTTCTTTCTCTTTCATTTTATGTATTATCCTTGTGTGTGTAGTGGCTGTGCTTTATTGACACACTAAATGTATGTGCAATAAAGTATTTATAAATAAATAAATAAAATAAAATAAATATACTAGATAGAAACTATTCTCTTTGAAAGAGCACAGCTATACAATACATTACCTAAAGATGTAGGAGACGCAAAATTTATGAATATTTTTTCAGACAAGATTAATGAACCACATACTATCTAAACTGTATAATAATTATATAAGTTTTTATTTATAGTTAATTTTGCTAATATGAAGTGAACTCTGTTTTTTTTTGGGAAATAAATGTTTCTATTCCTCACACACAGGCATAAATGAAAGATATTATCATTTTATATAGCGAACCGCACTCTCATAGACCTCCCGACCGACTTCGGCTATGGCGGCCAGTCTTCCTTTCCTGTCACTCTCATACTCCGGTGGGATGACTACTCGACATGACCGGTGAGAGTTAAGGTGCGGGACCGACGGCTTTATGTGCTTTCCGAGGCACGGGGGTGAAACACCGTCAACATCCCAACTCTGGGCTGTTACTGAGAGTTACTAAGCAGAAAGACTCAATAATAAAACTTGTCCCGACCCGGGACTCGAACTTCACTAACATAAATTAAAAAGGTTTACTTTAAAAACTAAAGTTGTTTACAAAGTAAAACTTGCACAAATACAAAAAAGGTACGTTTTTGTAGATCCAATATTTAAATTTACTTTGAATAGTTTTGATACGAGTTCGAGTTTTATATTAATAGAAAGCGTCAGTCATTGTTCTATGGGAAGGCGTTCAGGCTTCACAGCTACCGGGTGTCGAAACAAATCAATGAATATGTTAGAGTGATAATGGCATCACCTCGCTTAGAACCTGCAGCGTCACGCGCGTCCGAAGCGCCGCGCCGCGCCGCGTCGAAACTATCACATAGGTGGTTCTTTTTGAATTCTCTTGAACCTTACATTCTGTTCCCTTGCAGCAATTCTTTTAACGTAAAGAATTGTAAACGTTTTGCTTAAATATGTGAATTAAAATAAATTATTCTGTGGCCATTGTCTTTTGGTTGTTGTTCCAGCTTAGTAAGCTTTTAGGAAATACAATTATATTGATGTTAACTAGGTAGTTTCAATTAAGCTTAAAATGTATTCTATGCATTTTAAAGTACATTAAAATTCGTAGATAAGTTCTAAAATATTCATTTAGTCTTAATCGCCTAAAAATTTTGTCTTAATTGCCCGATAGTGGGTGTCAAAGCAAGAATGATTGTACATTATAAGTACTTATAATTCAATTTGAAAGAAAATTAATATAGGTAATACTTTAAATGTCCATATTAATTTATTTTTATTCAAAGAATCTACTGTCTTATTTAATTTTACATTATTGTGCTATATTGTTTTATGAGATCGTTGTTTTATGATTTGTTTTTCTCAAGGAAATTAAACCCGCTGCGAGTTGCCACAAAGGGATTATTCAAGAATTTTACTTATTGCGGTCAGTCATAAACAACTCTTTAAAGCTTTGCGTGTAAATTGTACGGGCACAGTAATTTAGTAATTGGAGTGGTTTAGTTAAATAAGAAATTAGTGCTTAATAATGGTGTTTCGAAACGGCCGCAGAACTGCGCTGAAACACGGTGGTAATAGAGTCATTTTAAACTTTACATAATTCAGTTATATTATACATCACCTTTCAAATTAAAAAATAACTAAAGTGAAATCAATTTATCCGTTTGGGCGCTACGATGCCACAGACAGATGTACACGTTAAACTTGTAACACCCCCTTTTTGCGTCGGGGGTTAATTAAATAGTTTATATATAAAATAAAATAAAATATCGTGTATACTTATGTGTGTACGCACGTAAGAAGTTGTACTTCTTTGGCGTAACAGAACAAAAATAGGTAAAGATTTCATCCCGTATGTCACAACTCTCCGTTTGTAAAAGGAATGATAAATTAATAAAATAACGCATATTAGGCATATTACAATCATATATTTATAGAACACCATTCAAGGAAAGAATATAATATTATATATCATTTGTCAGACAATAACAACGGTTACCATGGCAACAAACAGTTATCAGCTAACTTCATCGTGTCGCTTTTTGGCTGTCGGTGTGTCGGTGTTTTCTAAACGTTCCAAAAGAAGTATAACTTCAAAAAAAAAAAGAAACAAATAAACAGGTAGTTGTCCAGATTCCTTCCCTGATTTACTTCACTTTATCTATTCTTACTTATAATAACTGAGCATATATAACCTACGACTTCCTACGCGTAAACTTCCAGAGTGTCTCTTAGAATATTCATTTAAATTAACTTTATCATCGTACTTAGTTGCAATATATTATAAAGACTTGATCGATGATCACCATCTGATCGGCCCGAGGTTACTGCAGGCCGTTAGCTAAATAAGTAGTTAGTACGAAACTCTAAGCACATACAGCAGTTCTTTGTCATTTAAACAAAATATAAACTATCTAACTTTGGCTAAAACTAGTATGATAGGATATTCAAAGATCAAATTTCTAATACTAGGAGGCTGAACAAATAAAAAAATAAATATTAAAACAAAATTGCTGTTTTAGTATTTTTAGTATTTCATACAAGCTCAATGGAAACAGGCTCGCTTGGGAAACCGAGTGAAGCAGGTTCAAATCCCGGGTCTATCACCTCTGATATTTACTTGTGTGAATCATTTTCAACATGATTACTACGTCTTACGGTTAAGGAAAACATCGAAAGGAGATTTGCATGTCTTAGAAAACCTAGTAAATTTTCGAAAGACGTGTGAAGCCCACCCGCACTTGGCCAGTGTGGACTATGGCCTGATCTCCCTCACATTGAAGGAAGGCCCGTGGCTAGCAGTGGAACATTAAAAAGGGAATACACGTACAAGGAAGGTAGAATCTTATAAAAAGTGTTTCTTAACGATTCTACCTAGCTTATATAAATTGCTAACAATATTTAACGCAAAAATTGTATTTAAATTGTATGTACATACACTGAGGTGCATTCGTGGTTACATGGTGATAATTAGTCCCAGAGACTTGCCGCCGGCTAGTTGTCTTTAGCGAGCTCATGAGTAAGTAGTAACATTACTATGGTGTTTTTATAAAAGATTTTATGCTTACTCATTTTACATTCACTCCTCTAATTTATTCAACGCGAGAATACGACTTGTTACACAGATTTAGTTAACGCTCAGCTACAAGCCAACAATTATATTACTTGCGTCCAAGGCATGAGAAACTCTATCAAAAAGAATTGCAACAAAAGGTGCTCTACCGTTATGTTCTAAATACGACATCGGTATAAAATCAAAGTTAAAACTAAAGCTAACTAATATTACAAGTATCTCTGCCTTTAGACGACTTTAATATTTGGAGGTTCACCAATAATTTCCAATTAGTTATATCGTTGGCTTGAGACTCAATAGATATTTGCCGTAAGCGAGATCGAATTTGTAGTTGATGATGTGAATACCAGATTCATTACTACTGTGCCACGTAGGCGTTTGTAGTGTTTTAAAGGGCAAAAAAATATATACTATCGCATATAGTATACCTACTATCGGTTTTTTGTTAAATCTTCGTTACCTTGAGTGTGAGGTACCCACAATGGTGCGGCCGCGAGCGAGCGAGTATCGGCAGCCGTTAATAGGCCGCTTGATTTATTTCTCATGATTGCTTGGTGAGTATTGTATTGTAAGATATGATGAACTGTACTGTGTTTTTGGTTCAGTGGCTAGTTTGTATGTATTCATATCGTGAGATCCAGGGTCGAGTCCCGGGTTGAGCCGTAAGTTAAGGAAGTTTGTGTATATAATTTGTAAATATATTTTGCATAGAGCTGAGCTTAAACGGTTTCTTGTCATAAAAACTACTTTCATACGATTACATGGTTAACGCTGGGTAAACTTTTAGAGATAATGTACTATAAAACTTTACAGAGACTGGAACGTTCTAACAGTTCGCCAGCTATTTATTTTAAGACTAATCCTACGTAAACATTCAGAACTAGCATTTCAATCCGAAAAACATGAAAAACGTAGACGCAAGCATGCAAATCAGTTCTCGCTAGACGACAATATCATTTTCAAGCGCTCAAATCTATAACAAATTAAATAATCAATTGGAAATCCACAATATAAATAGATTCAAATGTAAAATTCTCGTAACTGGCTGAAATCACTAACTTATGACGATACAGAAAGACTTATAAATTATAATCACAATTAAATACATACACACATACGTCACATACACATATACAAAGAATTTCTTCTGTTTTTGATTATTCTATATTCTAGCATTATAATCCACTAACTTCGATAACTGTTAACTATGTATTTGGTCTTTATATTGTAAATCTAGAGGAAGGTGCTCGTGATACAGGTTCTCCTAGTACGAGCTCCTAAGCACTCTTTCTGGACAATTTTATAACTATTTTTAAGCCAAACAGTTATATAAAGAGTATTTTGTGAATTTAAAGAGCTTGAATAAAATGTAGATTAAAAAAAAATGTTCTATAAAACTGTAGGCCTTAGAAATGCCTACAGAAAAGTTCATGATAGTATTTGTCTATCTCCTAAGACATGCTCAAAATAACTATTTTTATCTGTTTAAAACGAATCTTGGGATATATTTCGCTACTTGTAAATAAAAGCTTGATAAGACGGAGTAATGTATCTCGCAAAATTTATGAAGAAAGACTAAGCAAGAGACTAGCGGAAACGGCCACTTAGGTAATTTCTTCGTTCAGTATTCCTTAACTGCGGCAATGATTACGATTACGATTAGGCGACACGTGGTGCGGCCGCGACCGGCCGAGAGCGCTGCGGCCGTCGCTGTCACGCAATCTGACAAACGATCGTGTAATCACGATGATAGATTCATTTTACAAACAAATATATATTTAAAAATATTCATTTCATACAGTAGTTTTTAAATGGCGTCTAAATTAGACGTAGTTCATTAAAATTTCTTTATTTTCCTGACTATTTTTAACGCCTCTGTGAATGAAATACTAAATAATTCCAAATTACCGAATAAAATAATTTCTAAAAATCTAGCTTTACGTAGGTGAATTTTATTTTGCTTCACTCTTTCTCTTTTTCCGAGTAAATTTTTCCAAAAGGTTCGGCCTCTGTATCGGTAATAATGACTATTTTAATAAGATTTTCCAAAAAAATATTTAATGTACAGATTCGACTCGGAATTTTATTATAAGTATAGATTATAATTACACGTTGGATACAAGCGAGTATCTCAGGCTTAAGTAATTCAAGAATATATTATGGGTATTGCTGTCTATAAGTGTGTTCTCTTATAAAACATCAATAACAATAATAATCTACCTGCACTTTGCTAGTTAATTTCTAAATAACACCAAAACCCTTAGTTTTGATAAAACAAGTTCTCACGAGACTTAAGCTTATCTACTAATGTGTTGTGCGCCATGCGAAGGTGCACCGCGCATGTAACGAAGGGTCCTGCACTTATCTCTTAAATAAATCACCAAAAAGGTCAGTAAAGGAAGTAAGAAAGAACTTATTTGAAATTATGTTCATTTTTGTAAGTGATATTGTATTTTTAACTAAGTATTGATTAAGTCTGGCGTCGGATAAAAAAAAGCATGTGTGAATCATCTAAGTTTTGGTAATAAATATATTTTTTCAAACGAGAACCGACGTTGCAGCTTTATGTGGAATAAATCTTGCCAATCATTACGTCAGACAGTTTTAATAGTGGCATCGAGTGAGCATGAGAGATGGAATGTTCTTCAATATCACCGATGTTTTCGTCAAATCGCTCCACGGTATGTTAATTGCCGTAATCGCCGCCTTAGAAGTGGAGTGTGACCGATGTTATAGCTCTTAAATTGCCTGGCCTTTAACTCCGACTTCAAATTGATACTCGTAAAAGAATAATCTATAAAATGTTTAATTTTTTTATGTTTTTGGTTGTTGCTATATGAAAATATAGAATTGTACCAGTGTAATTTCTTTTGGACGCTTCTTTTGGATTTAAAGCAAATTTAAAATAAATACTTATTTCTTAAGTATATCTGTATACAACTCTAAAATTGTTGCTAGTAGATTCTATTAAATTTCATTACACGTAAGCTGAGAACATGAAGAATAATAATTTAAAAGAAACAAACCAAATTAAAATAATTTAATTTATAATTTATTTCTATTAATTATTATGAAGATTACTAGCGACTCACGCTCGCTTCGCTCGGGTCCGTCCCTAGGTACGTTTTAACGGTTAGTGATTCCCATATAAAATAAACAGTTCAGAACTTTTTGATTTTCCAGCTGATTTTCTTTTGTTTTCGCTAATTTTTTTTTATATTTAAACCACCCACACCCACAACAAAATAAAAAAATATTCAAATCGCTCCAGCCGTTTTTGAGTTTTAGGGGGATTGATTTATATGTATATATATTATATACAACAGAATTAATAAGGCACAAATCATGTTGTCGTTAATAATTTTCATACAAATCTTAACTTGGATCGTGAAGAGGTTAATTTTGTTTATAATATCGACCTAACCACAATTACTTTAAAACGAAGACACTATAAAGCTTCCTATTAGTAAAGGAATTCGAATATGAATTCCACAAATGAAGTCGCAACAAAAACTATACAGTATCTAACGTTTTCACGGTTGCGCAACACGCGAGGTAAAGTTGAAAGGCTTCGACGCTCCATACTTCGTTAGCGGAGCGGCCGTAAGCGCGGATTGATTGCGCTTATTCATTTATTTTGATTGAATTTCAATTGAATAAAGATACGAATGACATTAGTTTCAGATAACGATTAGAGGGTTTTAATATATGAGATGTTTATATCGACCGTTAGCACTAAACTATTGGAGCTATCGTTTGTCGATTTGCATATGTCGTTTACGTACATTCTGTAGTTTTCTATTAGCGATGGTGATTGTAGAATATCATCTCGTCTAAGCTACGTGAACAGTTTTTGTGAGCATTAGGCTGGTATCGACACGTCGCTTAACGTTTCTGTCGCTTTCACACCGATTTTACTTTTTAGCACATACAAGTTGTACGTATTTGTAAGATCATAATAATAAAAGATCATAATGAAAATATAGATTTGGATCGAATGGAGTTGTCGT
Organism: Fabriciana adippe; assembly: GCA_905404265.1. Lineage (NCBI taxonomy): Eukaryota > Metazoa > Arthropoda > Insecta > Lepidoptera > Nymphalidae > Fabriciana > Fabriciana adippe. The sequence goes on along the minus strand of FR989998.1, from coordinate 15,686,210 downwards.
AGTTGACATCAGAAGTCTATAGAGTACGCCTGTCCTCTTTATTTTTGCTATTTGCACTGAGTGTCCTGAGCGTTGCCTGTTGAGTATCATTTTTTATCAAAGTTTCGTGATTTGATTTTTGATTGATTTCAAAAAAGAAGGAATAACTCCATTTGGTTGCACGTTTATTTGTTACACCTTAAAGGTGTTCCAATGGCAAGTTATAATTTTACCATAAACAGTGAAATAAATACTTTTAAAGCGATTCAGAAGTCTCTGTATGCCATTTAGTTAAAGAATAATTAATAAAACTTTAATTTCTGGAGCATATAGTAAGTGTGAATAACAGGTTAGTATCTAATAAAAGACAAAGAGTAAGTTTAAAAATATTTCGTTCTATGGTTTCTAACTGGGAAAGTGTATATTTGGCCCAAAAAAATTGACGTTTAAAGTAACCCGATGCGTAAAAATAACAGCGGCTAGTTTACTCAGACGCCGGATTTTAGAGCACTTAAGCTGTTTGAGCTGAATCAATATCTGTTTCACGCGTCGGTCGCGACAATGGAGGATTTTTAATTTGTTTATTCAATAAATATATTTGAAAGATTTATCGAAAGACAGTCAGAAGTGACGTGTGTTTGTGTTAGAGCTTAAATATATGCTTACTATTTTTAGGTCGATTTATTGTGTAGAGTTTGGATGTGAAATGTACATATAGATACTTTTGTTCGTGTATCTATTAATCATCACCATCGACTTTTCATGAATTTTCATTTCACTAGACAATAAAATAAATCTAGTTACTTTTTTAATTTATTTCTTTTCATATTTAACCCAATTAAAATAAACTTTGACTTATAAAATTAGGGTACGTTATGGTTTTTTTTTATTATTTAGATATTGAATAAAAATAATTAGTCTTATTTATGAATTTTATATTTTATTATTCCTTTAATATTTTATTCTGTGGCAAGTTCAGCACATTTACCGTTGCATTAGCGGAACGTGTCCAGACGTTGTGTCAACAGAAAGTCTTGGTTTTTAGATATCGATATTTGAGCGACGCGACGGAGGAGTCGATATCGATACGAATATACCTGTGACACTAAATACAATTACAAAATTAATAATAATAATGTCCTCCTGACCGATTCCGGCCTCGGCGGCCAATCTCATTGAGACTAGCCAACTGCGCAGGAGATATTATAGTGCACAAGTGTACGCGCAGACACAAGTGCACTCTCTATTCCTGTCACTCTCATACTCCGGTGGGACGACTACTCGACACGACCGGTGAGAGTTAAGGCACCTTAAAACTATAAAAGGTTTATCTAATTATGATTATTGAGTTTATGTTTTTTAAAGGAGTCTGCCCACTACACCGTCTCATACCATGACCGTGCTATGAACGTATCAGGCACGGAAACGAGCATGGCACGGACTACTATGCCCACTAGAACGTATCAACAACGTATCATACCCGTACATAACGGTTTTAGTGTTGTGTATGCTCACCATTGCGCCGCCTACGCGCACCGGTCCCGTAACTAGGGATTGCAATCCGGAAAAACGGATCCGGTAATCCGGCGGATCCGGCACCATTGAACGTTTACCGGATCCGGTACCAATATACCGGATCCGGCGACCGGATCCGGTGCTAGCAATTTTTAGCAAAATAATAGAGATGTTGCATGTATAGGCCCTATGCAGAAGAGATTCGACCCTGTTAAAGGTAGACTTTCGAAGCAAGAGTCAATAACGCGGTGTTTATAGCGTTACCGACGCCGCGTAAGTTGACTGGTGTCAGTGATGCCTTGGTGACTTTGGATGGCCACGACAGACGTCCATCATCGTACCGCCTTTGCCACGCCCACCACATCTCGACCGCTCTTTTAAAAGTATTTCCGTCAGTGACGCTGCGCTCGAATGTCGTTCCCTACATTTACATAGTGCAAGCGTCAGTGAGGTCGCGACAGGGCGGCAGATTAATGCACTATGAATATGTAGGAAACGACATTCGAGCGCAGCGTCACTGACACCGTGTCAGTGTCGATGCGACTGTGATGTTAGACCCTAGCGTTACTGCAGCGCTCATATTCGCAGTGTCGCCGCCGCCCACGTGTATTTTGAGGTATTTTCAATAAAAAATCATAAAATGGCATCTGTTGAAGCGTTTACTGAAAATGATGAAATTTTAATTACACTGGTGTCTCGGCATCCATTGCTTTATAATTTATTTTTTATATTGATTTATAATTAATAACGTAGAAACCTTCATTCTTTCGACTTTTTGATGAAAATTGGATGAGTGGAAGGCCCTTTTTACACTGAGATAGTATCGAATTAAAAGGTCATCATCTTCTTCCTCTTCTATAATCAATTCAAGATAATCCATAATGAAATACTTTTATAAGAGCTGTCGAAATGTGGTGGGTGCGGCAAAGGCTATGGACGTCTGTCGTGGCCATCCAAAGTCACCAAGGCGTCAAAGTTGTTTTTATATATGTTTTATTTTTTATAAACTACCTATATTAAGTACAATGACACTTGATTAACTTACTAACAGTTCATTTTGAACCGAAAAGCGAAAATCATCCTGATTTAATCAATCCGGCCGGATCCGGTCGGATCCGGCCGGATCGATGGGAATCTAGTCCGGATCCGGCCGGACTAAAAATGACGCCGGATTGCAATCACTACCCGTAACGTCGCGTGCCAGGCACGCAGCGTACCGTCGCCGGTAAAATATTCTCGATGACAATTGTTAACGTTCCGTGCACGGCACGCGACGGTGCCGGTCGGTGACGGAACGGTCTAGTGGGCAGAGTCTCATACATTTCAATACAAAGAATATTTTTTTGCCTGACACGCTCCTAGCACGGTCATGGTATGAGACGGGGTAGTGGGCAGACTCCTTAATTCTCTTTTGATAACACGACACCTTTAGAAAAGGTCGCTGTATATGGTTGCTAAATTGAATAAACATCAACAATATAATTAATCTTTGATTGACTGATATTATTTTTAAATACTATAATACGATAAAATTTCAATAAACATAACATAAGCTACCAATAGCTACATAAGGCGAGACCCGACCGCCGCAAGGGTACCTGCCCCGGTGCTGTGTCGAATTTACCTTCTTTTTATTACTCCGACTAGTTAATAACGATAACGATTGTATTTAAACTATTCCCATTAGCGAGTAATCCTATTAATTGTTAAACTGCTTTACTTTTTATTGGATTTTTAAGCTCCATGAGCCTGAATTTAAAGTGAACTGGTTTTAAAGTCAGTCGAGTTCAACGTCTCGACAGATCCTGCTCGTCGACCAGCACTAACGCGAAGTGACTTACCTGCCATCCTCTTACATTCTTATCTACTTGGTTTTCCGAATTCCTATAAAACACTATAAAATCACACTACTATTGGAAATGCGAAGGTTTGTATGTGTGTATGTTTGTTAACTTCTTGGATGGTTTGGATGAAATTTATTACACAGATAGACTACAGACTGCCTGGTGTAACACTATATTATGTATTACGCTAGGCCTTTTTTTAATGTTGGGAAATGCATTTAAGCATACCACCTGCATACATACAGGTAGTTATGTGGGACTCATCAGCAAAACCAGTACTATCCGCTAAAACTCAACGGAACCTCCTCCGTTTTAAGGGGGTTTCGCAGGATCGCTTATGCACTCAACCACGGCACCCCAACGGAAGGTCTGCTGAAGCAGACTACAACAGTCCCCTTTGCTATCAGAGAAGTACCAGGAGCATCCCGCACAGTACACCGCCCACCGAAGTGGTTCACCTCCTTGTGTGTCCGGCTGGGTTGCCGGACGCTAATGCCCCCTCCTCTGCCCCCCTCCCCCCATCACCATGACAAGTGCACACAAGCGAAGCAAGAGTAAGACATCAATAGAAATATAAACTTTTGTTTTTATGAAATTACCCAATTGATAAGAATGTTAGAGGACGCCAGATAAATGATTTCTGTTACTATCGGTCGAGGTGAAGAACCTATTTTTACATTGTGAAATTTCAACATTGTGTTCCCTGTAAAGCATTTGAAATTTACGTCTTAAATTAAAAAAAAACAACTAAATAAAATCGAAACGAAAACATCCAAAAATATAGTTTTACTTGAAATATGAATAAGCTCTTTGTTTTTACTTGCGCATTGTAATTTATTTTCCCATGTTCATTTTGACATTCTTTTAACTACTTACTATCGTTGAATTTAAAGTGTGTAATAAAAATGCGTAGAAGCAGGTAAAGCATAGTTATTTATCTAGATTTTGCATATTTATCATGTAAACGAGTAAGTAGTGTTGGAGGGAAGCGGACGAATTGCTACAAATTGCTGTTAAAACGTAGCTCGTTGCGGTTCAAATTAACTAACAATTTATTTAGCTTGCGAGCGAATGAAAGTTGAAACAAAAAGGCATATATTAACAGAATTAATTATAAAAGAAATGTGAAGGAAATTAGAAACACCCTAGAAACAATAATTTAATATTTAATAACAACCTTTAACAATAATGTAATGTTTTTTTTTTATTTCTCTCGTAGAACTCACCATGAGTTATTATTTTTGTATTTTTACAATCGCATATTATGCTTTAAATTCGATGTAATCTATTAGAGCGTTGATTTTTCACTTGTTCGTAGTATTATGATCGATTTATTCATATAATTGTTACTGTAACTTGACATGTTACTCTCTTCTTTTTACCGCTACGGATGCTGTGTCAGATGTGACTAGTGAGAGTGGGTAGGTCTATGTCATAGGGCTTCGGCTTCCTTTATGGTGCTGTTCTCAGGCTATTAGTCCGAGGGGTCAGTGGGGTGTGGGATGTCAGTGAGGCGGGTCGAGCGCGAGCCGCGGCGACGAGCTCCTCGCCGTCCTAGATCCTCGGCCTCCTGCACGGTGTCGGGGAGCGCGGCGTGCGCGGTCTCTGGCACAAACAGTGCAAGCGCACCCGACACTAGTGATGTTACGCCGAAAATCAGCGATGGCAGACCAGACCAGTACGCCATCTGCGAAATGGCACATTATATTTAGAATTCTTACTAATAAAAATGATAAATTCAGAACTGTTTTACTCTGTCTATTTGATGCTGATAAAAAATCTTTAAAGATTCATTCTCTATGGAAGATCACTGCGTGAATTTCGAAATGTTGACTTAATCAACGCGAGCTAACTGGCTCACATTCATCACGTTATTTCAAAAACATTTCAGTAAACTTTAATTCATTAAAAAAATCGCTTGTAGTTCAAGCTAAGGATCGTGAAATATAATAACTACTTACCAACAGCGGCATTTGTGGTGCCAGCAGTGCACCGAAGCGGCCGGCAGACGCGCAGAGGGCGTGCAGCGAGTGTCGCGTATAGGTCGGGAACAGCTCCGACGTGAAAATGTACACTATGTTGTAGGAGAACGTTGCGAGCAGTTCGAATGCCATCAACAGCACAATCCCGAGCCAGGCGTACTCTGACAGAGATCGAAATGATAATTAAGCAGTGTTTTATTTACGTATCGGACCTATCGTGAATATAGATCTTAAGCGTCTGAACGTGATATAATATAGTCTTAATAAAATCAGCTGAAAAATATCTCTAAAAGAATAATAAAACATATATAATATATATATAATATATATATATGCAAGTTAAAAGTAGGTTGGAAGGTATTTTTTATATCTATAAATATTAGTAAAGAGAAAATGACAAACCTTTAGGTAAGAATGGTTGAGTGATACAGAAGAGTCCGCCGACCACGAAGGATGCAATGAGAGGCATCTTGCGAGCACACTTGTCCAGTGCTAGCCAGTACAGCAGGTTGGCTGGGATGTCCATGAGGACGAGTAGCGCGAAGTTCACGTACTTATCTCCGCTGAGCAGCACAGAACTGATCATCATTCCATAGTTGATCAGTGTGATTGTGAGCCACCACACTAGGCACACCAGGAACCTCTGCATCAAGATGCGTGACTTAAAAGTCTTCATTAACAGCTTTCTATCGTTGATTTTGTTTGAATCTTCTTTGTAGTTAAGCTTATTGAGCATTTCTTTGTCTATTTTTATGTTATTCCGTGCAGCAATCTTCTGTATAAGTTTGATAGCTCGTTGTTTATGACCTTTACTGAAAAGCCAGCGGATACTCTCGTCTAAGAGGAGTGAGTAGGAGAGTACAAGAAGCGTAGGCGCGTATATAAGGCGCAAAAAGATGCGCCAGTTGGGCGCTGCTTTTGCTATGAATGGCATCAGGATCTGCCCCACAGTGTAAAAGTTAAGTAATATCATCTGATATAACACAGCGCGTTTCTTCTCTACTATTTCGATACCTGAAAACAGAAAACAAAGAGTTAAGTGTCAATTTATAATATAGTGTTCATAAGATTTTTAAAATATGTTTAAAATTGGAGCTGCCTACTCAAAATCGTAATAAAGTAAAAATAAGAAAACTACTTACTTACTTCAGCTATATATTGCGAGAAGCTTTTAAATAATCACTTAACATTGACGTTAAACGCCTATTTTATATGATAATTTGTGTACATTTATTTAATGCAATTACAAACGCACTTAACATGAACATGGGTGATAGAGCGTCTCCGATAGCTGCTTCTAGTCCTTCGAGGACGATGTAGGCCCAATACGAGTTCGTGAAGCTCTTGCTGAGGCCGAGCACAGCCCCCGCGCTGCCGGCGAATACCGCCGCTGTCTTTCTGCCAAATCTAGAAAGATATACCTATGTATAAATAAGTAATGAGAGGTCAAGTTTAAACATTGTTTACTAATTACTTTTATTATTTAAAGAAATAAAACCAAGCGATAGTGTGGGTCAGTTCTGTTAAATCCAGTGGAGGGTTACAACAATAAGGATAACGGGAATATGTACTTAAATACCTATGTGTAACAACTTTCATGGTGATCGGGTGAAATTCGGTTTTGAAAAAATGGACATTTTAAAATGAAAATAGCTTTCTTTGAGTAGTATGAATAATTTAGAAGAATAATATTATTTATTTAATAGCGACTCACCCTCGCTTCGCTCGGGTTTGTCCCTAGGTTGCTTGCGAAAACAAAATTAATTAATTAATTTGGTTTTAATTTTTTTTCGTGGGACCCTATTTTTGTTTTCTAAAATAAAAGTAACTTTAGTTACTCCTTATTACATCAGCTATCTGCCAGTGAAAGTCTCGTCAAAATCGGTCCAGCCATTTATGAGATTAGCCGGAACAAACAGACAGACAAAAATTGTAAAAAATATTGTTTTGGTATATGTACCCTGTATACATCCATATGTATTTAGTATAAAGAGGTTATTTTAATATTACAAACAGACACTCCAATTTTATTTATTTGTATAGATTTAGAAAAAGTACACTAACAACACACATATTAACACATTTATATACATTTAGAAGACAATAATAAGTAATCAGATATGTATGTTTTTACAAGTATACATAACATTTGCTATAATTACATAATCAAAAGTATACATTAGATTATATTAAATCCCTAATATATAATCAATAAATACAATTCAAATACAATAAAAATTATTCATAATAAGTCAACACCTGTCAGCAAAAATAATTAATTTAAATAGTGTTAAAAAAGTCAAATAATATAAATTAAATTAAAAATTGATCAAATAATAATTAAACAGTACATGTCAAATTAATCAAGTAAATCAATGGAGTCAAACAAGTTAAGTGAAAGATTAATCAAATAAAAACAAAGACAAAATAAAGTATGTAATGATTAATGAAAATTTCTCGTGCCACTAACCTATCAGAGATCTGCCCTTGTAACAACTGCCCCACCATGCTCCCGAAGCTATGCGTCGTACCGACCAGCGTCGCCTTCCACCCCTGGCACGCCAGCCCGAACTGAAACCAACATAGTAATTATGTATTAAACAATTTACGCGATTTTTATTAATACAATTTTATTTTTTTATACATAAGTATCCAAACAAATATTTTATTATTAAATGACTCAAAAAAGATATCCTAAAATTAACATATAACGTGATAAAACTTGAAAAGTAAATCAAAAAGAGCAATAGACATGTCGATGGCATCGGGCGATGCATAGCGCGCGCTGTACCGTGTACGGTCGCAGCTCGCGCCTGTGGCCGGCGACCGGTCGCTGCAAAAAATATGCAAATGCCTGACCAGCGTCGTATCGTGCCAGCCTCTAACAAATTGCCTCAAGCTCCTTTACTTGTTTTATTGGATAGTTCTAGCTTTATCCGCTATCTATTCTTTCAATGGAATTCAGAATCTCAGAAACTCAGGAAGCTTTTCATACACTGGATGGTGACTGTTTTACGCATTGCATACAAACTTGGCAAATACTTGTTTTTGTGTTTGTTATATCTCACTTGCAGATAACGTAAGATACTTTTCAGTTCTGTAAAATATAAATATGCTATGGCGATAAGAATTGAAATTCAAGCCAAGGACTAAAACAAGAATTCAAGTTATGTAACTGGTTTTATGAAGTTATTAAAACTAATTGGATATAAAGAGGTGAATTTAGCAAAACTAATTAGGATTAAACGTTATAATTATGAATTATGAAACATTTTCGTAATAAGTTATTATGTAGGTAAAGAAAATATCTTGATATGAGTAGATTTGTGAGTATTAATATACATACACATTATATATACCAATATCGACATATTTTTTTGCCCGTTCTTCTGAGGTCTGAGGTTTATTCTTTCCCAACTGGTAGTAGACTCGTGACGTTCAGCAACAAATAGTAATGATTTAATGCTGCATAGAATATCTATACATATTATAAAATTCTAACTAAGCCGAATCTGTACATTAAATATTTTTTGGAAAATCTTATTGAAATAGACATTATTATCGATGCAGAGGCCGAATCTATAATTTTTAGAATTTTTGTCTGTCTGTCTGTCTGTCTGTCTGTCTGTCTGTCTGTCTGTTACCGCATCACAGAAAAACCACTGGAGGGATTTTGATGAAATTTGGTATGATGATAGCTGGTTATCCGGGTCAACATATAGGATACTTTTTACCGCGAGAAAATATCTCATTTCTGAAAAAAAAAAAACAAAAACTGGTAGGAACAAAACCACGACGATACTATTTGTAAACAGTTTAGCAAGGTAACTTACAAAATATGGTAAAAACTATAAAAATAGCTTATCTTGAAAATCAAATTATCAAAAGCGCTATTTTATCCATTAAAATAGTTATTTTAATTAATATTTATTTATGTATTATTTAGATATTCGACAATAGATGTCGCCATGTGTTTTTAAAATACATAGTTTTAATCCCAAAAAAATTAATGTACAGATATGACCTTTTTTCGATTTTATTAGAATTACTACTAAATCACCCGCGGCTCCGCCCGTGTTTAAATTATCAGTAAAGCAAACTTTTTCGCTTTATAAATTAGTAACTATACATACAATAAAATTGTAACTAAGCCGAACCCCTAAATTTAATATTTTTTCGGAAAATCTTATTGAAATATTCATTATTAGCGATATAGAACCCGAATCTATAGTTTTTAGAATTTTTTCTGTCTGTCTGAATGTGACCGCATCACAGAAAAACCACTAGAGGGATTTTTATGAATTTTGGTATGGTAATAGCAGGTTATCCGGGTCAACACATAGGATTCTTTTTACCGCAGGAAAAGATCTCATTTCTGAGAAAAAATACAAAAACTGGTTAAAGTAAAAGCATGATGATGCTATTAATACTTTAGCAAGGTAATTTACTTATATATTATGTTAAAACTATTAAAAAAAACTTATCTTAAAAGAAATATTAACAGCGAGCGCTATTTTATTCATTAAAATGTTATTTTAATGAAAATTTATTTATGTGTTATTTAGCTATTTGACAATAGATGTCGCCATGTGTTTTTAAAATACGTAGTTTTATCCAAAAAAAATGTACAGTTATAACCTTTCTATGACTTTACTATAATTACTATTAAATTACCCGCAACCCTGCCCGTGCTTAAATTTTTAATAAAACAAACTTTTTGCCTTTATAAATTAGTAACATATTAGTAATATTTTGTTGGCCGAAACAATTTTCAAATGAGAATATTTGTAAATTTTTATAGTTTAGTAAATAATGTTAATGTTTTTTAATCTTTTAATGTAAAAATTGGGCAAATGCAAATCCAACTCGCGCATTATAGGTTTCGTATAGCAAAATGCTATGTTGTTTTTCTTACTTACGTATTTTGTATGGTTAACACTAAAATAAATACGAATAATATTTACGTTTCCACAATACCTACTCATTTTTTGCACCGTAAAAATAAGTTCAATTTATATTCTTTTTATACCATTTTATGGAAAACAAGTTTATGGCTGTTAAACTGCCAAAGCGTGTAACTAAAAATATTTCATATCTCAAAAACTATGAAAAAGTATTTTAGGAACTGTTATACCTCAACTTTTTCACTTTTTCTTGACACCTTTTCTTGGAAGGTAAAGGCTTAAAGGACACAATAAAATGCTTACGACTTTAATCATAATATTAGCCTTGCCATATGAAATAAAGAAATGTATTCGCTTAGAATTATTTACTTATTACACTCTCTTTTGAAAATCGTTTTGGAAAATATTATTAACTAGCGCTAATTAAGAAAAGTTATCATTATGTAATTTAAATAATCAGCTATATATTAAGTTAATCTATAGCTGTCTATTAATAAAAAATGATTAAAATTAATTCCGTAGTTTGAGAGTTTATCGCCCAAAACTAAAAAAACAAACAAAACAGAGGTATAGACATACATAAATGTTGTTGCTAAAACAAAAAAATCAATTTAACTGAGGAACCTTTGTGGCATTGACAATCACTGCCATTATTTACCAATCATGCGGTATGCAATGAAAGTAATGTATAATGTAAGAGTATACTAATGTGTAAAACCTAAGAATTTGGTTTTCGATCATCTGAACGCGGGCGGAGCCGCGGGAAATGCTAGTTTTGAATATGCTACTAGATAGCCGTAAGTTTAGTCTGCATCGAATCAAAGATATAAGATATTTACCTTTCAGCTTTTTATAGATATGTGTTATAGAAACAAATCGACCATCAGATTTGTTATCGAAATACAACACAAAAAATATCGCGCAATCTCGTATGTATAAAGTAGTCACGAAGCGATGGCCGATAGTCCGCGATGCGACGCCGCGAGCGGTGGCGTCGCATCGCGTAATTATTTCTTATCTATTCCCAGATGATACTAATAGGCTTCTCGTAGATAGGTCACGAAATGTTTGCGATATGAGTCTAGTAATGGTTTGCTTTCTATATTCCTAGTAGATATTGTGGGTAAATTGTAGGCCGACGCGACGTTATGTCTATTGAGACTCTTTGAATAGATAGATAGATAGACCTATTTGTTGATTTAGGCAAGTGTCGTAAGTGATAGTGCGAGTTCAAAAATTGCTTATAGTAAGAGATAATTCATTCAACATGCTTTTTTAAATGTTGCAAGCGTAAACATGTAATTGGGTAATCAAGCTTTGGGATAACGGATTACAATCGATCATAATGTTAGCCTTAGCCTCGGTTAGTTTAGCTTCTGTGAAGAAAAAACTAACAGCCACCCTTTTTTAATATTGAGAAATGCATTTACGCACACCATCTGTATACATACAAGTGGTTATGTGGGACACAACGGCTAAAAAAGCCTGTAATATCCACTAAAACCCAATGGAAGTTCCCTCTTCCTAATGGGGCGTCGCAGGATTGTTTACATACTCAATCATGATACCCTGACAGCAGGTCTGCCCCATACACCACATAACCAACCAATAGCAGACTACATAACCAAGGGATTGCTCCCTCTGTCTACTCTTCTGCCAGAAAAGTACCAGAAGCAACCCGCATGGTACACCATCTGCCGAAGTGGGCAACCTCTCAGTGTGTCTCTTGACTTCATACCTGGTGGCATGGCTCATGCCACGCCACCATGGCAAGGTAAATCGGGGTAGTTCTTAGCAAAATCTAAAACAATCAAAATCGATGCGGAAAGATATGAATCAACAAGCTATTAACTTGTTATTATACATACATGACCTCTATATTACAAGTGATAAAATATAAACTTGTTTCCGGAGCCGGTAGCGCTAGTTCCACTTCTAATAGAATCTCTAAAACTTACATAATTATATATGGTACTTTTTAATATAATATTAAAATAGATTAAGTTGAATAGATGTTATTTACTTCAGCCACGAAACTGTTCGGGACATCGTACACCCACTCTGTACATTCCTCCATTATGCTCGTGTTGAAATTCTGGCAGTGTTGGCTTAGGGGTGGATGTCGGTAGCACTGCTTTATTTTTTCGTCGTCTTCAGATGCTGTCAGGTTCAACCATGCCGCATTAAAATTTGTGACATTTGACTCGCATTCTGGTATTTTGCATCTGTGAAAATTGAAATACAAAATAAGTTACGGCTTACTTCCTTTGGAATAGAAACATTTATTTTGCTCTATTTTAGATTTTTTATCAGTTGTGTGGACCTTGAAAGTCAGGCACTTTAGCAAAAAAAATCTTATGGCTTAATAAAAATGTTTACTTTCAGTAAGTATCAGTCCTCTACCTTTAATTGTGGTATTACTAACAATTATAAGCTTTACTTAATTATGTCAATTAATAAATAGTACCTGGGCGAGCAGCTTTGCCAAATTAGCGACCATATTTTGCGTGGAATAATGGGAAGGAAAACAGCATGAAAATTCGAAAACCCGCGTTTTCCCAGACATAAGACTAATCTAGATCGATTTTTCGCCCCCGAAAACCCCCCCGTTCTAAATTTCAGCGTAATCTATAAATAAATTAATATACAAGTATTGTTTGTTTAAAAGTATTAGATATGCTATACTAAAAGCTAGAACTGTGGTAAATCCTTAGATTTACCAGTAAATCCTAAGATTTACCTGGATAAAACGACGAAATGCTTTGAGATCATAGTTAATTTTTATCTTTTACCACTATGCACTCTGTAAGTATGAGGTTTTACCCCAGATACACGATAAATATCGAAAAGTCTAACCTAACCTAATCTAACGACAAAGCAATGAAAGACCATTGTAATAAATAAAAAAAGAAAGGTTAAAGTCTTTAAAACATGTCAAAGAAACCCTTGTCAAAAACTAACTAAATTTGATATAGATTAGTGAAATTAACCTTAAATAATTTATATCAATAAGATTTTTATAGGTGTTTAAATAAATAAATAAACCAAATGATAGATAATAATTTAGTCAATGTAAGGATTCGACTAATGAATAATTAACAATAACATTACATTATACTAAGTGATTAACCCTTAATTTGGCAGAGATCCGATTTGTTTCATTTTATGAAATAAGATGTATTTCTGAAGTCCGACGGTTAAATACAACTCGGGAAAAATAGACAAAAAAATATTTTATTTACAGGTTTTCAGGAAATCAATGTTCATCACAGTGAACATTGCGAAATACATTGAGAACAACAAATAATTTGTCATGTTCACTGTGATAAACTTTGTCAAATTAGTGTCGTTTAAACAGATAAAATAAAAACACTGTGTATATCATTTTTTTATTATGGAAATTTAAAAATCAATTGTGAGAATTCTTTCCCATAACAAAGCAAAATTTCATAATGCATTTTATACAATATATGTTGTATTTTTTTGGCAAAATTGCACCGCCCCATCACCCATATCTTCTTTTGTGCGGGATAATATCCTGAATTATCGAATCTCATGGGGCTTGTAGGCCTGGCTAATCATGGGCTTGTAATTTTACATTACTGCATTTTTTCATGAGGTATAGTTCTCTTTTTATTTATTAAACTTAATTAAATCTCATATCAAAAAATTGTCAATGACTTTGATTTTCGTTGATTTCTATAACAGTTACGTTCATACAATAGCCAAGCATTATTTATACATATCTAGTAATTGACTAAATATTCCTATGTACCACCTTTCAGTTTTAAACGGAATTTCATAAAATTATATCAACATATCAGTCAGGTCTACACCCCCATATGTTTACCGTACTCGCGAACAATTTGCGGACAATAAAATTCTATTTCTTGTTTCTGCTCTTTACAATACCTATTTATTTTTTGTACTGGTTCAGTTTAGGTTCAGGTTTATTGTAATTCCAGCGTACAATAACTAATTTGTTTGCATCACAAACAACATCCATTTGTAGGAAAGAGAAAATGTTGGAATTTTCTTCGATTTCTTGGCAGCTAGAGCTATCTGCTTTTTTGCTCTAGTTTTTCTAGTATAAGATGTACTAGGTGATGGTAATTGTATCTCAAATGGAAGCGATAATATTGAAGATAATGATAGAATATTATCATAGTTTGGTTCTCTAGATGGTGTATTACGGGAAATTTCCTGCAAAAGTAGAGTTAATTGAAGAGCTTCGGAGTAGTATAAATCGAATGGTTCTAGCGGCTGTTCATCGTCATTTCGAGTATATTCAGGTTTGGGACTATTATTGATGTCTAAGCATTCTAAAGAAGAATTAATGGAAGGCGCAGAGGATGAAACAGGGCTTGGAGAAGGTGGCGGCAATTTGTAGTCACTGTTATTTTGGGATTTTTCACTAGTGTCGGATGGTGCATGCTTGACAGGAACAAGTGCTAGTACTTTTGTATTGTATTTTATTAAAAACAAGCAGAAAAAGAAACAAATAAGCCAACATATAAGCATATTATTTGTAAATAAAAGTTATACCTAATTTGGCAATGTTCATCACAATGAACATATCAAATTGACAATACTTGTTTGATTATTTGGCAGCGTTCACTGTGATGAACAAGCATGTTTGCCTTCAAAAAAAAGTTACCAAAAATACTAAATATTACGTAAAACCCATTCCAAACTAAAGCAAAAACATTGTTTAGTAATAAACACCACAAAAAAGTTAGCTTAGTTATGTAAAACATGTAAAATAAAAACATTTACTTAGCGAAGAATCGAGTGCCCGCGCCTCGCTGACATCTTGTCTTAATAATGACAGATAAATCATGCTGCCACTAGTAGAATTATTTTTTATACTGATAAATATACTTTTAACTTACTATAACTAAAATAAAAACCGAAAAACAGTAGATAATAATCGCTCAATATTTATTTTTTATGAATGTTTATCACAGTGAACATAATGAAATTAAGGGTTAAGAAACACAAAACTTATTTGATAATTAAGTGTTTGTTTTTGAAAAGTTAATTAAAAACATAAGGATTTTAGAAATACTCATTGCTTTATCCCCCCTTTTTTTAATATTGGGTAATGTATTTACGCATATCACCTTTATATACATATAAGTGGTTATATGTGACTCACCAGCTAGAGAAGCCAGTACTAACCCCTAAAAAACCCAACAGAACCCCACCCCGTCTCAATGGGACATCATAGGATCATGACGACTGGGACACGACGTCTAAACGGCAGGTCTGCCGAAGTAGACCACACAACCAAGAAGTCACAGTCACAAGAATCCACAGTCTACTCTGCTATCAGAAAAGTATCTGGAGCAACCCGCATGGCACATCGCCTTGTTTTATTCCCAAATCCAACATTTAGCAACCGTCGTTGATAAAACTTAGCATGTAAGTAAAATTCCGACAAATAAAATAATTTTTATATAATCATCACATTTACCACCTGATGTTGGTAAATCCTAAGATTTACCATATACGTAAGAATAACAAAAAATATATTCTTTCAAAATATATACATCCAATTTTAAATCACCTTGAATCCTAATAAATACCTAACTCAAATAAGAAATCGTTATGCTCATGCATACAGCAAATAAATTTAAATTTAAATATTTACTAAAAATGATTGATATAAGTTATCTGTGTATTAATATTTAATGTTTGCACACGTATGTACCTGTAACTGACGTCCTCAACTGCGAACACATAGTTGACGTTGTACATTGAGTTAGTGGCGTAGACCAGCGCCAGCATGCACATGGTGAGGAGCTGGTGCTTCCCGAATGCCCCCAGCTTGTTTAACACATCGTCCAGTTCTACCACATCTGGCTCTTTGAGTGGCTCCTTTAATGGCTCCTTACTGTCCTCTGATGCCATTGGATTTGTTATAGTTCGTACTGCGGTTGCGGTTCAGCCACTCGATACTTAGGTTTATTTATATTAAACTAAGTGATTATTACCACACTCTGGAAATGATTTTATTGATATATAAAGATTTTTGTGAAACATGGTTTTCGTATAACTTAAATTATTATTCTAGCTTAAAATTGCATTTTTTTAATAGAGCAAAAAATTTCGTTTTTTTTTAGAATTTGGGAATTATGAGATTGGGATTTAATTAGGTAAGTAAATTTAAACTGTCTAAAAATCATTTTTCTGTGTTGTTATATTATAAAAAAATTACTTACCGATTCGTTAAAAATAGATGAACTTGAGAAGCGGATGCGAGCGATTCAAATGAACTACGCTCATTTATGTCCACTTACGATTTAGGACATTGTAGGAAACATCCAAGACGTCCTCCCGCCATTCTACATACACGACTAATAACATTTTTACTCTATTTTGATAGTAGCTTTGGCATCCAGTTGTTGACTTTAGCTTCATTCTGTGATAACAGCACGCGTACACGCAGGGGAATTAACAATAGCTTATAATTATTGTTATCAATTTCATTAATACCTGTAACGGTCGACGTTATTTTCATTTACAGTTTTTATCTATCAATAGTTGCACATGCGATGTCATAAATAGAATCATAAAAATCATAAAAAATAAAATAAAATCATAAATTACTTCGATAGTTAAGAGATAGGACTCAGGATTGTTCACGAAATGAGACAAGTAGTCTAGATCACAAGTTGAAAATAGTGGAAATTAGAATAATTAAAGCTCCTAAAAACATGCCCGATACGAGTAGCTCATTGGACTCGGAATGATGTCTAGAAAAATGTATTTAAGCCATTTTTTACCATGTAAAAATTGGCTGGATATTTGATACTCTAAAAAAAATATTTCACATGATGTACTCGCTTTAGAAGTGGCGTACACACACCTAATCGACCTATTTTCAGCGTTAAATAAAAATATAATTAATAATGGAGGTAGACTTCCGGGGGTCGGAACTTTTTTATTGGAAATTTCGTCCTCGTTAAGAATCTTTTTTTTTAATTTTTTTAATTATTAATAATAGTTTTTGAATTATTAGCGAAAAACTAAATACCTGATTTTTCTCATCTTTATTTGTTTATAACTTTTGCAAATTTTTACTTGCCGAAAAATGGTTTAAACACATTTTTTAGACGTCATTCCGGATCCAATGAGCTATCGCACATATTTTAAAGAGCCTTATCTTTAATTTTAACCATTTTTAACTTGTGATCTAGATTCAGTACTAAAGGACCGGCCGCGGGGGTTCACTGATTTATACTAACGTTCACCACTTCACTTCCTCTTTGATATAGCAGCGAATAAGCGGGTTTTAAAACTGTAAATTATGTAGATATTATATAACATACATGATATTGTTTTTTTTTGTGTATCTGTGTATTAAATAAATAAGTTATGTTTAATTTAAGAACGAACACTGTAGTGATAGAGATCGGGTGAGTGAAAGGCACGCCTTTATCGATCAAAGCGAGGATTTATTCTGATATACAGAAAGAACATATTTTTTAACTATTAAAATGCAAAACGTCATAAAAAAGTTATATTCTTTTTTTAATACTCAAAGTTAATGTATTAGGTTTCTTTATGACTGAACTGCGATAGTTAAATATTTAGTATTATATATATAGCCTTAATGAAACAAATGTATATAATTAGTTAATAACATGTTTTATATATTTCACAATATAACAATTGTGACATATATATATATATATATATATATATATATATATATATATATATATATATATATATATATATATATATATATATATATCACAATATAACAATATTTGCAATAGCTTTCTAGTAAATTCTTGTTATTATAAACCCTACACCATATCTCGCATTTCAAATTGTTTTCCTTTAACGTAAATGGGCATGTAATATTGAACAAACATGATGCGCTTGCGCTGCAGTGATTCTAATTACATCGCTTCGTGCACATATTTCGGTTCACAATTTTACTTAGGAAAATAACATATTTTTTATTTTTTACGAAATGATAACGTTTTGATGATTTAATTCTGCTTTTAATATCATATCTTTTAAAAGACTTTATTTCATTTACAATGTTAGTTGGTATGTCTGTATGGATCAAATCTTTCAAGCTGAATTAAAACCCCTTTCTCTTATTCTACAGAGTAGAAATTTTATATGTTGGTTCAGTAGCCGATGGTCATGACTCCATTTAGGGTTGGCTCCGGACGAAGTAACTACTCAACGGTCAACCAGACAGACAAGAAATTTTATATACGCATTCAATTATGAAATTATTATAGCCCGTTGTAAAATCTACCATGACTTGGCTGCTGTGTACATGGTTGGCTCGACATGAGACATCTCCTCAGCGGTTAACAGCATGCGTTTGAAACTTTGTATACGTACATATATAATAGCTCGTTCAGAGTCAAGTTCAAATCCACTGTCCATAATGGCCTGGCTGTTGCAGCCAATGTATGAGAGATCTCCTCAGCAGTCAGGAGGCAGGTCATGGTACAGGCACGAAATTTTGTATACATATTCAATTATGATTCAGTTGACGCGAATAGTGCACCCCTAACTTGTGCAATTTGGCGAGATTACAGTCGACTTATACAGACTTACAATTGACTAGGAGAAGACAACCTCCAAAATCAAACCCAGAACTATATTTCGCCAGACACAAGTTAACCTTTAAGCTGAAATATGTAAGTAGTATAGATCCAAACATTTTCTTCTTTTTAGAGCATAAAAATAAAAGCTTGTTTTATAAATCATTTTTTATTGTTAATTTATTTTATTAATGTGACTTGTTTTTTAAAATGTTTGTTTCTATTTGTGTGGAAAATTTCGATTTTATTATCTTTTAATATACGCGTGTTTAGACAGTGGTAGTCCAGTGGTAACGCGCTCGCTTGGAAAACCGAGTGAAACGGGTTCAAAACCCGGGTCTCGCATTGATATGTGCGAATCATTTCTAACATGATTACCACTTGTCTTACGGTGATGGAAAACATCGCGAGGAAACATGTCTGAGTAAACCTAGCAAGTTTTCGAAAGACATCTGCATTGTGAAGTCCGCCAACCCGCACTTGGCCAGCGTGGTGGACTATGGCTTGATCCCCCTCGTACTGAAGGGAGGCTCTCGCCCAGCAGTGGGACGTTAAAAAGGGCTGAATACATACGCACTGCATAATGCTCATTATAAATATTTTGAGTGTTATTTTTATATCGTAACATATCAAATTGTTTTTTATAATTTAATTTTCTATTTTCTTTTGATAATAATATTTAATTTTTCCTACCTTGTTGGAGAGATTTTTGTAATCTATATTTTAAGCACAATGGGTAGTTTTCATATTTACAAAGGGGTTCTTCTTCTTGAGTTAGATTATTTAGTAGATTACAGGTATTCCCAAAAACAAGTTCATATCGTGGGAATTTAGTTGAAGGGGAGACCAATATTGTCACCAGTATTGTTAATCGAAACAGCAATTAATGAAGAAATAAATGTTTTTGGCTATTTTGTAGAGTTCCTATTGATTCGTGGTAGTAAGTCGTAGAAAATAATTATTTCGATATTAAGTGACCTACAAACCTATAAATTTTGATCCATAAGCAGTTGTCATTTCACATGGAACATCATATTAGTTTTCTACAAAAGATTTCGCTACAGAAGCTGAATTTGGATGTTCTAAAGGATAAGCTTCTACATTAAATTATCTCTTCATTAAATTTTAGCAAATTTAAATTAGACAGTGCGTCTTTAACTCTCAAGAACCCTTTCTTAGGTTCAAATAATTGAACAGAGTTTGGTAGTTTCCTTAGCATTCCTACGATTTTCGGGCATAGAGTCCCATTATCAGTAAAAGTACTAGATGATGTCAAATCTTTTCCATCTTTTTCTATGTTTGGATAAGTTAATAAAGCTTTGCTTAAGCTTCGGCTCGTATAGGCCGCTTACAGGCAGAGTTGCTACGTAATGATGGTAGACCGAGAGAATAAGACACGTCATTATTGATTGAACTGAGAATTCATCCTAACTTAAACGTACACTTATTAAATTAATTAATTAATTAAAAAAATATTAAAACACCATAACGCTAAAATAAACTTTAAATAATCTGTTAAAAGTATAATATTTTAGTTATGTGTACCTATGTATATTATATTTTAAAAGTAATTTACATGTTCTCAACATAATATGATATTCATGAGAAAACTCCCGTTTTGCCACTTTTTATTAATTAAAACATGTACATGATTATCGTAGTTATTAGATGAAGACTTTATACTATAGTTTGTTATGACAAAAAGCGGTGTTGCTTCCTAGCATCTAAAATACATTGCCTTACTGACTAATATATTATAAATGAGTTTGTATTTATGTCTGTATGCGTATATGTGTGTTACTCCTTAACGTTGAAACGGTTGAGCGAAATTGGAGTACACAGATACAATACGACCCGGACCTGGAGCAACACATCTTAGGAACGCACCTCTTTTTTTAATGTTGGGAAATGCATTTACGCATACCACCTGTAGATATATAGGTGGTTATGTGTATGTCGAACTCACCGGCTAGAAAAGCCAGTACTACCCACTAAACCCAACAAAACCTCCCCCGACTTAAAGGGGCGTCGCAGGATCTTAGGGAGGATCTTAGAAAGGCACCTGAGTGAAGCGAAGGTAAATCTGTCCAATTGGACAGCCAAGGGAGAATTAGACGGGAAGTAAAAGTGTATGAAGAAGTTGATCGTACCTACTGCCTGTTATAAATTAACGTTTACCATTAACCTTCCGTAATTTCCTCGTAATATCAAGTGCTGTAAGATTAAGCTAACTAATGGATGCTGATCCTAGGGCACTGTAATGAAGTCGTGCACGTCACTAGTCGCGGTAATAGCGTCGTAATGAGTATTTGATTGAGCCGCGACGCGATACGATGGCTTTATTTATCTATTGTAATAAGTTATCGATGAATTAATTATTATGGAAATTGTAATGGATTGAAGAAAAACAAATTGAAGTTGTTATCTATACTAATATTATAAAGAGGTAAAGTTTGTGAGGTTGTAGGGGGTAATCTCTGGATCTACTAAGCCGATTTATGTAAATGAAATTCGGTAAGAAAATTGTTTGAGATCCTGGGAAAGACATAGGATACTTTTTATGCCGGAAATCATCCCTTAAGGGGATGAAAATGGGGATGAAAGTTTGTATGGGAAAGCAATCTAGAAAAGAACCCGAGGTAGCGAGGGTGATTCGCTAGTTATAGAATATAGCACTATCTCAGTATTTAAAAAAAAGTGTTTAAGACATTTATTAACAAAATATAAAGGCATTGTCATTAAAATGTACTGACGCGTATCATTTGGAAATGTTTTGCAAGATTTTGAAGATGTTTTTCTTAAATAATTAGCAAAGTTAAATATAATATTAAAAGTTAAGAACATTTTGAATCTTACTAACGTAAGAGAGTTATGTAGACTACTTTCTATATTTGCAGGTTGTAGGTTATAGGTACTAACTTATAACCTACAACGACGGTGTCCGTGTGACATTGAAAAAGCTTATAGGACGTACAAGGTAGAGTAAATGACTGAGCAATTGATAACAAACAAACAATTAATGTCCCAACATATCTGTTTAGGCTACTTTTGCTATTTGCGTCGGTAGGCGGAAAACTTATGACGAGGGGGAGGGGTTATTCTTTTTTTATATAAAAAAAAAGAATAACCTATAATATCTATCTATATCTACATATCTAACAGTGTGCTAGTCCACGATATTTGTTAAAATAAAAAATATACTGTGATAAATATTACCAGCTAGTACCGGTCTCTGTGGACATAACAAACATTTACAACGACTGTCTTGAGAGTGTCGTCTTCTATGTAAAGGTATTATATTATTTGAATATCTAATGTTGATTTTGATAATGAAATATTTATAGTATTTTTTCACTCGTAAAATCTCCTAAAATTCTAAATAAATATGTTGGGACATTAACTCACAGCACCACCTAGTTCCATGGTAAGCTACGAGGCCTGGGTTATGGATACCAGATAATTGATACACACATATATAACTTTAAATACATACATATTATAAATATAAGCACCCATGACTGGAGTACAAACATTCGTGCTCATCACATAAATGAATGCCCCCAGCCGGACTCGAACTCGCGATCTCTGGCACAGCAAGTAGGGTCACTAGAAACTGAGCCAAACGTGTCGTCTAAATTCGAAAATATTTAATGAAAATATAAGTAATTGATGTTTTAAAAATAGTTTACTTAATACGGAGGCTAAACACCAACTTTCTATTAATTATTATTATCTACTTTACGAATTCTTACTGACCGTATTATCATAAGTATAAATTCGTTTATAATTAATGCTATAATACAAGGTTTTTCTTCGCAGTTAATATGTAAGAAACAACGTGTTTTAAGAAATATGTAAGTTACGAGAAATAAGAGAGAGGTTAACAAGATAATTTAATTTTACAATGTGTAGTTTTAAAAAGTATGTGAAGCGAAATTAATTTTTTGCACTTGCAAGAAAATTAAGGTTTTATGAACATAAGTATCTAGTTTATAGCAGGCGTTGTGGACAATGATAGAGAACAAGTTTTATTGTGACACGGGGAAAACGTACTTATCGTCTTCTGATAAAGACTAAATTGCGATGTCCGCAGTTGACTTCAAATAAATATTTTTACCTTACGGACAATATTTATAATCTATCTTTTAATTATTTCATCTACAAAAGATCAGAGTTTGAGAGATTAATTTTGTCCATTGTAATTTTGTGAAAATGTATCTTGGTAATCTCTGGTGGTAATATTTGGTAACCGATAAAAAATTTTTTTCGCCATAATATCTATACTATAATAGCAATAACTTAGCGAAATCTGTACATGAAATATTTTTTAAAAACAATGAGTGTAACGTATTATATATACAATATAGACCCCAAAACAATAGTTATTAATTTTTTTGTCTGTTTGTCTGTTTGTCTCTTTGTCTGTACGCGTTTCACGCAAAAAGTAATGAACCGATTTCAACGAAATTTTGTGAACTGATAACTTATTACTCGGGTCAACATTTAGGATAACTTTTACTTTCGGAAAATCTTTGTTTCCCGCGGGAAATTGCAATAACTGGTTTTATCGAGTCCTCCTTAGGAACCCTCCGCTGGCTAAACCTAAAGACATACATCAAAACAATGTGCTAAAAAATTGTAGATCTTGAAAAGGCCAACAGAAATATCTACAACAGTATATGTCTATCTCTCAAGGTACACTCGCAATACTTATTCTTATCTATACCTATAGCAAAACTAACTTAGTTAAATCGATGTGCGCGTTTCACGCAAAAAGTACTGAACCGATTTCAATTAAATTTTGTATTTTTGATAGCTTATCACTCGAGTCAACATTTAGAATACCTTTTACTACAGGCACATTTTTCGTTCCCGCGGGAAAACGCAATGACTGGTTCTATCGAGTCGTCCTTAGAAGTTTATATGGCTAACGCTGGCTGAACCTTAAGAGATACATCAAAACAATGTACTAGAAAATTGTAGGTCTTAAAAACTTATACAGGCAAGTTCGCAATATTATATGTCTATCACCTAAGGTACATTAGCAATTACTATTGTTATTCAATACTCGCGACTCACTGACTGACTTATCAACGTTCAGCTTAGTTCATCAGTAAAACGTACCTAGGGACGAACCCGAGCGAAGCGAGGGTGAGTCGCTAGTATTATAATAAAGTTCTTAAAATAAGTAGAGAGTAGTCTCTCTTCACTTTCTACATTCTAAAATTAATAATAATTTTAGTTAAAGCCGTTCCCAAAAATGTTAATTTAAAAAAAAAAAAACTTTGTGTATTGGTACTAAAAATTATTTGACCTATTTAAAATAACGTAAAAACGCTTGTATTGCAAATTCACGAGATATTGCTAACGGAATGCATATATAATACAATGTACATATATTTTAACTATCTCGCATGAACGAACAAAGTCATTAGGCTTCTACTTTATAATATTAGTATAACTTTTGATGAGCGGCGTGGTGCAATTATTTACTGGATACAATATATTCAGAACAAGTAAACAGATTATACTATTTAAAACGTGTGTTTGTTTGTCTAACATTGCTATTAATACTTTCTTAGATTTACGCGAATATTTGACATTTTAAATAAAGCTATCTTTTCGGATTTTTTTTGCGGATTTATTTTGATTTTTGGTGGGTTTGAAAAGTCTTTCCCATGACCATGATTGCTGTAAAGCATTCGAAACGTCGGGAACCAAAAATCAAAATAAACCCGCGAAATAATCCGAAAAGATAAAAAGATAGTCTTAATTAAAATAACATTGCCATTGTAAAATTTATTCTATTTAATTAGTATTTAATTAATATAACATTTTTTGTTTGTGTAGCCATTATCAATAAAGATTATGAAATGGGTGGGTGGGGCTGACTAAAGCGAAGTGTTTTATGTACTAGTGACTAGCTAGTGACGTCTTTTAAAAGTATATATATATATATATATATATATATATATATATATATATATATATATATATATATGTATGTATTCATTTGTAGATCTCTTTAAGATTGTTTGCACCCCTTCTTTCTCTCTTTTTTTTTCTCTACCCAAAGGTCGCCTAGAATAGATCGCTCTCTAGCAATAACGCCGCTTATTGTACCTACTACATATTTCCTCAAATATGTAATGTAAAATAATGGTGTGCTGTAAAGAATATTTGATTTGATTAAAGCATTTGAATATTGAAATAGTAATAAAAAAGATTTTTAAAATTTTATGTACGTGAGCAGAAAAGAATAAAATGTTCAACAGTAATGTTATCTTCTTAGAAGTATAATGTATACACATTTGAGACGTCCTTGAGCAGCGAGCTGTGCGGCGTGCGCCCACGCAGCCGCGAGCCCGTGAGATGTGTACTAATAGTGACATATGTACCTCAGTTGATATTTCAAATTAACTGATTTATTCTGTAACTACATAAGGACGTACAGCGTATGATATTTTAAGGATTTTCGAATTATTAAACTTTCACGTCAGAATCACCTTTTTTTAAATTTTCACTTTTTAGTGAAAATTAAAAAAAAGGTGATTATAAGATTTAATTTAGATTAACTTAAATTACAACTTATAAAAACTTACACAATATATTTTTAATTCCGCCTAAAGCTTGCATATTGTTTCCACGAACATCCATTTGTAAATACTCGAGTTGCACTATACACTATACGAGTACATGTATAAAAATATTTAGCAAAAACAATTTTAATTTGGTTTGAGCACAGAATATGTAATATGTACCTATATTTTGTAACAAATATTTCCTGAGATTATTGCGCTTAAATGGATAGACACTTTAGCTTTATAATATTTTTGCAAATTGTAATAAATTAGTTTACTTTACCTTAGCCTTATCACAATATATTCAGTAATAGCGAGTGTTAAATTGTTTACGACTCTTTGATCATCGCCGTCATTCACGCGTTCAATAATTACTTACTTGGTACCGCATTGCCTCGCTAAACACTGTAGTAAAGTTACATAACGTTACTATAAAAGTTATAGTACCTTACACGTTGAAACAACGTGTGTGGGTTAGCTTGATTAGCACGGTGTTCTTGTCTTTGGCTTTGCGATGAAGCTATCCCATAAAACTTTTTTATCATCCCATACAGAATCTCTACAAGGAAGCTGGAAGTATAGCTCTTTCTTCATTCTGCAGTAGATATTTACGTGATTTTCTTATTTTAAAAATATTGAATTGTAGATAAAGCCGTTCGTATTTGCTTAGGCTTATTTAGAAATTATTTTTGCAAAGTGTTCAAGAAGGCGTCAAATAAAATAGAAAGTGATGAATTTAGTAATTATCTATCTATATGACTTTCGCATTTATAATTACTAAGGTTGTAAATGCAAAACTGTTGTTTTGTCATTCTTTCACGCCGCAGCTCAGCGGAGAAAGGGTTGACGTGTTATTGACGTGGAGGCTACTTTATTACTGTTTAGTACAACACTAAAATATGTAAATCATTCTTTCTCTTGCTCATTTTTTTTTTAAATCAACTACATAAAACTTTGACACAAACACGATTTTAATAAAAAGATCCTTAAAACGCTTTATACAAGACTTCTACTATCTTTATCAGTAAGTCACATAAAACCATTATATTTTATTGATTAGTCGTAGCCATTATATTTTATTGATTAGTACAATTGTACGCCATTTCCTTAGAGTACTGTAACGATTTAGTGAACAATTAAATATAATAAGTACTAGCGACTCACCCTAGTTCCACTTGGGTACGTCCCTATTTACATTTTAGCTTTTAGTATAGGTGTCTCAGAGATGAGATATTTTCCCGCAGTAAAAAGTATCCTATATGTTGACCCGGATAACCAGCTATCATAAAACCAAATTTTATCAAAATCCCTTCAGTGGTTTTTCCGTGATACGGTAACAGACAGACAGACAGAGAAAAATTCTACAAATTATAGATTCGGCCTCTGTATCGTGATATATGATAATAATGTATATTTCAATAAGATTTTCCAAAACAATGTTTAATGTACAGATTCAGCTTAGTTAGAATTTTATTATATGTGTAGACTATGAACTTTTAGAAGGAGAGGTAGCGTAGCATTTTCTTTAGTCTCTCTACAGTGACTGAAATTCAAAATAATAACAATTTGGTCCACTATATAGGATCCTTAACTTATTAGCTTCTCAAGTACCTAGTGGTAAAGCAAAAAGCGACAGAAGAAGAAATTTTTCTTTGAGTAAAAATAATTAAAGTAGTTAAATAATTGTCAGATAATTATTAACCAAAGATTAATTATTAACTTTACTGAAGAAGATAGAGCATAATGTATAATTTATTCACTTACATATGTAAATCGACCATATTATTTTTAATTATATGTGTTAACTAGAGACTTATCCTATGCCAACTATGTGTAATGTGTATGCATGTACGCACATAAAAAAATTCTGTAATTACAATAGATATAAAAATAATATATATATATATATATATATATATATATATATATATATATATATATATATATATATATATATATATATATATATATGTAATATTTTAGGTGACCCGACCCCAAATCACAGAATCAGGGACGGAAGAAAAAGAAGACAGGTAATACTTTTGGTCTGAGAACAACGCCTGAGATTTTAAAATAAAATTCATAGATCTTTTTGTACATAGGTACTTAGTAATACACACATATGTATATAAGTATATATACTTGTTATATGTTGAGTTTTTTATCTACATCCTTCTGGTGTTTATACGAGTAGTTGTATTTACTTGAGAACATAACTAAGTAACATTAGAAAGTGCGCGTCGCGTCGGTGTCCGTGGTCGCTGACTTGCGGTTTGTAGGTAATTTAGCCGACGCAACGTGCAGCTTCGGTAAATATTGGGAAGTCAAGTGGAAAATTAAAATGGTACGCTGACGTAAATGCGTAGCGCGGGAGCAGAGATCATATTATTCTCATTGATTTCTACACCCACTGGATTAGAATTACATAATATATGTAGTCATATTTACCTCTACAAATAATAGATTTTGACTATGAATAAAAACTTTTTAAGTAGAAAATAAAAACCGACTTTAAAAAAAGCACTAAAAAATAAAAAATAACTGATTGGTAGTTTTCATTTACTATAGATACCCAATCAGATATTTTCGAAGTCGATGTGCTTTGATTTGTATCGGCTGGCAGCGACTTCGAAAATATCTGGTTGGGTATCTATAGTAAATGAAAACTACCAGTCAGTTATTTTTTATTTCTTAGTGCTTTTTTGAAATCTGTTTTTCTTTTTTTCTTAAAAAGTTTTTATTTTTCCCTTTTTAGCGTAGACATAATAGTAATAGTAAAGTATGAAGACTGACAAACTAAAATTCGCTATTATTAATAACACTAAAAATTCTGGCTCTCCGATTCTAACGTATTGGGTTTATCAAATCAAATAAAATGAAAACTATTATGCCAAACTATGTTAAATTTTTATGGGACCAAATGGCAATTCCGCATCAAACTAAAGAAGAATCACGTAAATCGGATCATAAATCTCAGCGTAATCGGTGTACATACATAAAAAAAATATACCAATCGAATTGAGAACCTCCTCCTTTTTGAAGTCGGTTAAAAAAGATGATATACTGTAGCAACGAAGGAAGTAATAAGCGATTCAAATTAATTTACCGTACCGTAGTATCATTCTGCGGATATTTCGAACAGTTAACAGAACAACAACGAATCTATACATATAATAAAATTGTACCTGAGCCGAATCTGTACATTAAATATTTTTTGGAAAATCTTATTGAAATCGATATTATTATCGACACAGAGACCGAATCTATAGTTTTTAGAATTTTTGTCTGTCTGCCTGTCTGTTTGTTTGTCTGTCTGTCTGTGTGATTTTGATAAAATTTTGTATGGTGATAGCTGGTTATCCGGGTCAATATATAGGATACTGTTTATCGCGGGAAAATATCTCATTTCTGAGACATCTATACTAAACGTTAAAATGTAACTATGGACGAACCCGAGCGGAGCGAGGATGAGTTGCTAGTATAAAATATAATTATAATATAAATATTTTTTAAGTGCCTGCAATTGAATAAAAACAGGTGTTTTTTTTTAATTTCGCGACATCCAGTAGTTACATCATAGCTGAACAACCAACATTATGAGTTATGTAGAGCCAAGTAGAGAGATTTTTCTAATTTTTTCAAGCTTTCTCTAACTAATACAATATAATTTAAGAATGAGTGAAACGAAGAATTTTCTACAATACGATGCTTTAGTTAAGAGTCTGAATAATTTTGATAATTTTTTACTCAGAACTCTACTTAAGTCGGCGCCGGACCATTTTATCTCAACATCTCAGTAATGATGACGCGGGAGGCTGGAACCAGTATTTACCCTAAAACGCGTGGAGTATAGTCGTGACTTTACCTGACACATAATTACACGTGTATGTACGTCCGATTGAACTGTGAGTTAAGGCTAATAACTACCACTAACATACATATGTATATATCTGTGTAGTGTGCCTAATGCCCGACTTCATTATTTGTATTTATTATAACATCAGATTCAAGTTGTATTTTTAAAGTGCGTCATAAACGGTCAGTTTTCTGTACCTATGTTTATTCTGCCATAATAATAATAATATTTTTTTATTTATGTATGTAGGCAATTATTTTCATTATGCTATCATTTTATGTGATCTGGGAAACGTTTTCTAATTAAATAAATGGGATGAGATATTATTGTATTTTTCTACTTGCGTTATAAAGATTCTCCATCATTTAAACCATATAAATGTGAATATATAATAAAAAATAGAATAATAGTTATTTTATTTTATAAATAAAGTATTCGTAAAAATCGAGAATATTCCTTCTTTTAAAAAAAAAGTGTGTGTGTGTAATTCACACACGGTAGAAGTAAAACTTCAGAAAACTAACCAACGAGAGAATGAGATGAATATAGAGTATCAGGAGTAGGATAATTGTAAGGTTTTTAAGTTTAAAAGTTATTTTACATTTTATTTAACTTATATAACTATTACATTACGTATTATTTAGTATTCTTTTTCACTTCCTGTGTAATGTATTCTATCTCATTCTCTCCTATATATTTATGTATTTGTCTCTTTGTCGTGACGCATTTTCGTTTCATCGAGTTTCAAATCACCTCAAAAATTAAACTGTAATAAGTCGTTAATTTTAAATTTATAGCAGTTTTAATAACTTTATCTAGTTCAAGCTTAAAATATGTTATCATTATATCGTTTTTTGCTGTACATTTGCAAGCACTTTTAAATTTATTAACGAACTGTTTTTGTTACAGGTACATTAAAAACAGTGAAAACAATTATCTATCCTATTGAAAAAAGGATAGAGTCTACAATTGCGTGCAGTGTAACATACGTGTTCAATAGTTATTTTCGTAATCAAACGTCAAATACTCAAACACACTTCAAAACTATTACACTGACAAAGTAAAAAATCCTTTTCATCGGATATTTGGAGATTCGTCAGGTACATTCGCCGTGGCCGGGTAATATTGTGATCAACACCTCTATTGTTGAGGGACGGGTCAGAGGAGGTTACATTAGACCGTTCGTTTTAGGGTTCAACTTTTAGATAATACGATTAATGTTTAAGTCTTATTAAAAAAGAAAAAAATCCACTTCTAGAAAAAAAACCTTATAAAAAATATTAAAAAAAAAAAGATTTTTACGACTATTAAAGAAGTTATTGTTGTAGATTAAAAAAAAGTAATGAATTCATTAAATATACTTTAGTACAATATTTATAAAAAACAGTTTCTATAGGATTTTCCATGCTCTACATACAAAAAATGTTAAAGA
This sequence comes from Fabriciana adippe, assembly GCA_905404265.1. NCBI lineage: Eukaryota > Metazoa > Arthropoda > Insecta > Lepidoptera > Nymphalidae > Fabriciana > Fabriciana adippe. The sequence continues at coordinate 15,655,538 of FR989998.1, read as the reverse complement.
TTCCATTAAAAATCCGTTAAAAGTCAAAGTTCCAGCGAAAAAATGATTTATCCATGGTATCTTCAATCACATTACACCGTACAGTATCAATTGCCTCATAGTTTTAACTTTTGGCCGCATGGAAATCAAGTGTCGGGTTCACGATTCATCTCGCTCTGAGTTCTTAACGTCAATTACATGCGATGAAATCACAGTTTGATTTATGAGACGCGTAATACATTACTTTTGAATCAAAATTATAGAACCAAAATATTTATAATGAGCTGCGTCTCTACGAATGTCTAAAAACATGACCTAGATGTAGTTGGATACAATTGAATATAGCTAGGAATAGTGGATATTACATAAAAACATAATGCATGTTGATTTCTGTTTGGTTAAGCATAACATCTAACTCAAAACAACGTATGGACATAATATTTGTAGGAATTTATACTAATATTATAAAGCTGAAGAGTTTGTTTCTTTGTTTGTTTGTTTGGTTGAACGCGCTAATCTCAGGAACTACTAATCCGATTTGAAAGATTCTTTTTACATTAGATAGCCCGTTAGCTGAGGAAGGCTATAGGCTATATATTATCCCGGAAAATGTGCGGTTCCCGTGGTATAGATTTCCTTTTGTCTAGGGACGAACCCGAAGCGAAGCGAGGGTGAGTCGCTATTTCAATATAATTTTGAGTTTATTAAATAAATACTCACCACACCTATTCCCCGAATAGTTTTGAAGTGTGTCATAAGTGCATAGAAATAAAAACAAAAACAAAATGAAATGAGTTTCAAATCCCACCGAGAATGTACCCGTGAGCAGTCATCAAACCAGTTCATCAAGTGCCATTTATTGACAATATGTGCATGAAAAAATGTGAGTGTATCGTCTCGAAAGAGAAATAGTAAAGACGTGTATTGAAAGGACAATTTTCTTGTTGTTTCGTGACGTCATACACTTTGACGTCATAGTTGAAGATAGTTTTAGTGAAGTGTTTGTTATGTTGAGTGAAGTATGAAACGAAGTAAATCCTATACGTGGCTATCAGGGCTGCTGAAGCCCAAGCCGGAGGAGGACGAGTGGGGAGCGGCTCCGTGGGTGCGAGCTGAAGTGCTGCAACATGACAGGTACGATTAGAACAACTACATCTATATAAAATATTTAGTTCTGCTTAATAGTCCGGTCAAAATAGACAAAAAACAGAGATCAAATAACAAAAACTCCCACAGAGCTAAATTTTGGCAGAGACTTTGGGTACATCATCAGAAATAAAATTCAAAAGTTTCCATCGATTTTTGGTTTATTGGATTTTTTTCGAAAACGGTAAGTTTTATCAAAAATATAGCTCCAACAAAAATTTTAGATCATAAAATTATCTACAAAAATCATAATAATACTTTTTTCCTAACTATCACTATTTCTAAGATATCTTGATTCTAAAAGTTGAAGGCGTTACATTCTGCATTATATGCATACATCCACAGCGCCTGTGAGTTAGTGTACTTGGCGCGTCTTTTTTAACGTGGTTTTCCCGGTAAGCCTACTTCACGATCTGTAATTTAATAATTCATTAAAGTCACTTGAAAAAAGCAGGTATATGAGCGTCGCCACGTGGACAATATAGTAGGCAGATGTTGATCAAGGCCATGCTGGTAGAAGGCACTGGCTAATGGCTATGGGACTGAATTTCTTTTGAGTGTATATTCTCAGAAATGTATATTTTGTATATATAAGAGACATAAAGAGGCATTTTTATTTATATTAAGTGTTTGACTATGTACTCGTATATACGTGGCATTTGTAGGCATGCATATCATGTACAATGTAACACTTTCAACTTTTAGAACCGCGATATCTTAATAAAGGTGCTTATTAAGAAAAAAAGTATTTGAATCATTTTTGTAGATAATTTTATGATCTATAATTTTTATATAGACTATATTTTTGATAAAACTTACCGTTTTCGAGAAAAACTCAAAAAACCTAACCTTGAATTACTTTTTTAGCACACATGAGATCGAGGGAGACTTTTGACATTTAATTTTTAATGGTGTACCCAAGGTCTCTACCAAAATTTAGCTCTGTGGGAGTTTTTGTTATTTGAAAAAAATATTTTGACCGAACTATTAAACAACGTTTCTTACTCAGCATTCAAAGACGTATGTGAAATGTTTAACGATGATCGATAGTGTCTAAGAGAATATTGTACGAGTACTCTATTATTTGGCGGAACCACATCTATCTCTGCACGTCTGCCCTTAAACTATTCACGGGAAGTATCAAAACTGCTGTAATTACTTTCATTATTCATTAGGATGTACTTGTTATTCTCATATTAAATATTTATTGTAATATTAAACAAAAATTTTAGTAGGGACTAATGTTTCACAATATCTATATTTCTTTGATTCGCGCTGAGAAGATAAATATTATGCCATGTCTTCCTGCAGAAAATAGAAATTAAATGTTTTTACTTTTTAATTATTTTAATAAGAAGGCCAGTAATTAGTTGTTAATGAGTAAGCTATTAACTAGCGACTTAACTTCTCTTCGCTCAGACAAAAAAGATTAATTGATATTTAACAATATTTTTTTTAAACTCAACATTTTTAACGTGTCGAGGGACGAGGCACACCGGTGTGTCAGTTAGCAATTAATTTCTTAGAAATTATCCTGGAGTGGTAAACTAAGTTTCAAGAAATAGATAATTCACTTCCCGAATTCAATCCTAGAAGCTTAGACGAGATTTTACTGTTGTTGAAGAAGTGAAATTAAAAATAACCGCGGCTTCGTTCGCGCTAAAACTATAAAAAAAAACTCTAATTACTCACCTAACTTCTAACCTAACCTACCTTAGGTTTCACACAAATTTCGTCCCCTATTTAACTTATGGGATAAATTTTTAAAAATGCTAAAACACGTATTTATTTAATTATATTGAAGAGCATTAACACCAAGTTTTAAGTAATTCTGATCAAAATAATTTTTTGGGTTGTATTATAACGTAGTTTCCTGTGGGAATGTGATGATCTCCCACGGTAAAAAGTAGCCTACGTTACTCTCCAGCCCCCCAACTATCTTCACACAAAATCACATCAAAATCAAATCATAATTTATCATTTCCACGTATTTTAGACTTAGAAGCCACCTAATTAATGCCTATACAATATACATATAATTAGCATTCAAAATATTAAATTATAAACTTTACAGTCAATAACTTTATACTCGATTAGCAATAGTCGTTCGTAAATATGGATATTTTAATACATTCATTTAGAATGTTTAGGATAAGTACAATAATTGGTTATCCTATTGCCACGGGGCCGGGGGGCACGGGCGCCGGGCACGGGACAATGGTCGCCGCGGGCGCGGGCAGAGGTCGGCGCTCAAAGTATCGATACATCGCCGTGCGCTGACACGGAGCGCTTCATCTCGCTAATGACCTATGACTTTAACAGCGAACATATTTATTATCGTATTGAGAATAGGAATAAGATAATTATGAATTAATACTTGCTATTATTATAAATTTAAACTTTGTTTGTTTGTTTGTCCTGCTTTTATGTAGAAATGGAGTAATATATTGACGTATTTTTTGCAATGAGTTAAAAATGGAGTTGTAGAGTGTCACAGGCTACGATTTATCCTGGAAAATAAGGCAGTTCCTAAGGGCTACAACTCGCTCGCAAGTATTATTGCTAGTAATCGTAATCTAGTAATACTATTTTGATCCTTTGGCGGAAAGGTATTGTAAGTGGTTGTTGTGTTTTCCGTCTATGGTCCCGGTTCAGTTCCTGAATATGATTTTTGCATTTGTGGCGTTATTCACTATGAAACTGATTAAAAAAAAAGACATTCAATGAACAGTGAAGAATGACGGGTGAATCTTATAGTACCTAAGTATATACTCGTGCATATGTATGTATATATAATCTACCCTTATAGACTTTGTAGTCTGCGTTTAAGAAAATTGAAATGGTTTTTTAACCTTTCAACGATATAGATTTCATGACGTACGAGATCTGTTTCGCGTAAGGTGTAGTATTTCAAACGTGTTTCGAGCAAACGAATGGTATTTCTGGATAAGAGGGTGGGTATTCATACACAATGCTGGATAGTCCGGTTTTGTATTGTACCAGCCTCCTTAGACAAGTTGCCTTTCTTTAATTGATACTGCAAGTAGATTTTTTTTTATAGAGATATGGCATATTCCGACCACGTTATATTATATACTTAGATATACTATATAGTCTATGTCTAACTGCCTCGGTGGTGTAGTGGCTAGCATGTACGGCTGCACACCCGGAGGTCCTGGGTTCGAGTCCCGGGTCGGGCCAAGTTTAGTTATTGAGTCTTTCTGTCTAGTAAGCCTCAGTAGCAGCCCGGAGTTGGGAAGTTGGCGGTGTTTCACCCCCGTGCCTCGGAGAGCACGTAAAGCCGTCGGTCCTGCGCCTTAACTCTCACCGGTCGTGTCGAATAGTCGTCCCACCGGAGTATGAGAGTGACAGGAATAGAGAGAGCACTTGTGTCTCACTCTTTGTGCACTATAATATCTCCTGCGCAGTTGGCTAGTCTCAATGAGATTGGCCGCCGTGGCCGGAATCGGTCAGGAGGACATCATAGTCTATGTGACGAAGTAAATTGTTTCTATACAGTCACATACATAAGAGTCCCTTAATAAAACTAAATAAATTGAATTACTTTTCTTTTAATGGCATCTGTTATAGGATTTTATTTTTTAAACCATTGTTATATTTTAGGAATCTTTGCAGAAAATCAAATTTGATATTTTGTAATACGAGTATGTATGAAACAAACAAAATGACTAACGTACCGACGACTAAATGGAGTTCACTTTTAATAACCAGAAAAATTGTTTATAATAATTTTGTTTTCGACTAAGAAAATAGTACGACTCCTATTCGCCGATGAAGGTTTCTCTAAATAATAATATGAATTTAGTATTTAAAGATTAAGGACTTTCGATATACGCCAGTCATTCGTTCCCCAATTTCAATATAAATTCAAAGCAAATAGGTATGTTTTGATGTGTGGTCAGAGACCTATACCTGATATAAAGATTTATTTCCTTTTGAGTTATGAAACCTAAAAATTAATTAATTTGTCAAATACGTTTCTAAAATATTTAACAAACTTTATTATTCTCATCTCAATAAAGGAGCTAAAGCGCAATAACAGCTGCTAAATATTTAGAATTCATTTAAATATCCGCAACATAAGCGTTGATGTTCAGTTATTCATTCCCTACTGCCGTGTATGAGCTGTAAGGCACCATAACTCTCATTTGACTGTTTACTTAAATGGCGTGTACCGCTTAACGTTCGTTGCTTGCGAGTGTACTCACTACTCAGTCCTCACCACTCGGCCGCGGGCTCGAATTGAATTCTGTAACCGCAGAACAGTTAGCCAAGCTTCAAAATTCGTTACTTTATACATTCAAGCTAAAATATTCTTTGTTTATATTATCATAAGGTTGTATATTGGTTTAGTTATGAGTATATTGAGATTACATTTGAAAGAAATAATTGAATAGATATTAATGTCGGGGCCTGTGAGATTTGCCGACCGCAGCCAGAGCGGCCGCCGCCGCGCCGCGCCGCTGCGGTGAGACAGATGTGTTCGTAAGACTAAGGTCGGCAAGTGAAAAATGTTCCATTTTGTATTTCAATAAAACAACTTTTCACTGAACCTTATTTGTTATATTTTCTCTTATCATTTTTTATATTATTTATAGTAATAAAAAAAAATAAAAACCGACTTCCAGGCACAGAAAAGTAAAAAATAACCTAACGGGGGTTTTCATTTAGAATAGATACCTAATCAGATATTTTCGAAGTCGGTGAGCTTTAATTTGTATTGGCTGGCACCGACTTCGAAAATATCTGATTAGGTATCTATTCTAAATGAAAACCCCCGTTAGGTTATTTTTTACTTTTCTGTGCCTGGAAGTCGGTTTTTATTTTTTTTTTTAAAGTTTTTATTTTTCCATTTTTGGTGTAGAAGTAATAAGCAGGTAAATTGTAAGAAAAAAGATTTTTAAAAACATATTCGATTAAGCCATTTATTCAGACCCCTAATGACAGTCACAACCCATCTAGCTGTAAATCGTTGAGGAGTTTCCTCGACTATCTGTCGGCTCCATTATCAGATCGACTCCAGACCTTCATTAAATAGTAGTGCTTTAAAATACTTAATGAAAAAAATTAACAAGCGCACTAGTCGTCACTACGATTTTTGAAGGTTCCCCTCGATTTCTCTGGGATACCATCATCAGATCCTGGTCTCCTTATTATAGTACCACCCTTGAAATATCTCCTTTCAAACAAATAAAGAATCATTAAAATCGGTTCATGAATGACGAAGCAATCCGCGAACACACATAAAATTACGTCCACGTAAACAAAAAAATTCATAATTTTTTTTTCCATAAAATGAAAACTACTCGGCCAAACTATGTTAAATTTTTATGGGACCACATGGCAACTAAACCGCATCAAACAAAAAAAGAATCACGCAAATCGGATTGTAAATCTCAGAGTAATAATAATAATGTTCTCCTGACCGATTCCGGCCACGGCGGCCAATCTCATTGAGACTAGCCAACTGCGCAGGAGATATTATAGTGCACAAGTGTACGCGCAGACACAAGTGCACTCTCTGTTCCTGTCACTCTCATACTCCGGTGGGACGACTACTCGACACGACCGGTGAGAGTTAAGGCGCAGGACCGACGGCTTTACGTGCTCTCCGAGGCACGGGGGTGAAACACCGCCAACTTCCCAACTCCGGGCTGTTACTGAGGCTTACTATACAGAAAGACTCAATAACTAAACTTGGCCCGACCCGAGACTCGAACCCAGGACCTCAGGATGTGCAGCCGTACATGCTAGCCACTACACCACCGAGGCAGTTAAAAATCTCAGAGTAATCGATGTACATACATAAAAAAAAATACCAATCGAATTGATAACCTCCTCCTTTTGGAAGTCGGTTAAAAAAACGTATAAACATATGACTTTTAAGTTTTACCGAGTTACATCTTTAAGTACAATATTACTTGCACTTATTCCTATATTGTATTTTATTAGAATTAGCGACTTACCCTCGTTTCGCTCGGGTGTGTCGCTAGGTTCGTTTTAAATATGTAGGTAGATATAAATAGTTATAAGCCAGCGATAGCTACATAATTTTTTTTCCAAATTTTTCCGATTTTTAATAGTTATTTTGCTTTTCAGGGCGGAGACAAGTCTAACAATCCATCTAAATCCAAAAATCAAAGATCATAAAAATCGGTCCAGCCTTTCTTGAGTTATAAATGTACACAATTTAACTAACTTTAACTAACCCGACTTTGTTTTATATATATATTGATATTGTTATATATTTAAAACTAGAATTGTATGTTTGTATTCAGCCCTTTTTAACGTCCCACTGCTGGGCACGGGCCTCCCTTCATTACGAGGGGAATCAGGTCATAGTCCACCACGTTGGCCAAGTGCGGGTTGGCGGACTTCACATGTCTTTCGAAAACTTGGTAGGTTCTCTCTGACATGCAGGTTTCATCATAATAGAAATAATCATGTTAGAAATGATTCGCACATGAAAATATCAGAGGTGCGAGACCCGGGATTTCAACCCGCTTCACTCAGTTTCCCAAGCGAGCGCGTTACCACTACCTATAAAACTAGAATTACTAATTATTATTGTTACCTGGCACATCTCAAAATTGTTCCATCTTAATAAGTGTGCATTGCCAATATTGTATTAATTTATTGGTTAACTTCATTTCTAATGTATAGACACGATCGTCACAACCAGAGAAAATAATATAGATTACAAAGAATAAGATATAATAAGAAGTCGGTTAAAAACAACTGGTTCAGACGAAATAAATGCAGCTTAGCACATTTTTTGAACACACAAAACCCATAAGGAAAATACTTGAAGTAGCTTAAGATTGTGCTTACTGCAAGGATCATGAACTCCCCCAACACTTGCTCTAAATTCACACATTTTACCCTCGAAGGCAGTTACCATACGATCATAAACTTTATCTCCTTGCAAGCGAATATCGCACTTATATATTACCACCTAAAATATGTTTTGGGAGAAACAAGAACAGCTTTCCGAATGACGATATTATTCAAAGTAAATGTATTTGACAGTTTTATTCTTTATTATGAGATACTCCAATCCTAATGTTCTGACTCACATGACGCATTTTTATGATGTCACTAGTTGTGTTGATCGGTTTTGCTTGCAATTTTCAGAGAATATTTTTTTTAATATATTTTCTATTACAATATTGTTTGGTGATATAGTATTTATAATATTGATTTTTAAAGCTATTTATTGTTGTCGCCTATGGGTGAATCATGCCAACTAAGAATATCTTATCAGAATACCTATCTCAAAATTATCATGTATGAGTTTTAATTATCTAAAACATGATCTATGTAGTGTGTCAAATTACATTAAAATCTGCTTAGGTAATTGTTTTCTATTAGTAACTGAGGAATAAACTGGGATATTACTGGGAAGTAGAAGGTATTTAAATCTTTAACTATTGTAAAATTATATGTCGATTTCAGGGTTACTTAGTGCTTGAGCTTGCAGGTTTAACGCAATAAATTGTGGATATTCACATTATGAGGTCTAACTTCGCAAAAAGATTTATACGAGGAGAGTGACTCCGCTTTATTGCCCTTCGCGCTCCACGTTTGAATAGAAGCTTATAGAGGTTCAGATTTAAATTTACGTCTTGAATAAGTATTTTTAGATGAAAGACAGACTGAAATGACTTAGTAATCGTTTTTAAAATTATACTTATACTAGCGGCACACCTCGGCTTCGCTCGGGTACGCTTCTAGAAAACAAAAACAAATCTATCCCACGGGAACTGTACATTTTACCTATGGCAATCTAATGCAAGCGGTTACTATGGCAACTATAACGGTTTTTCGTGACGTGACCTTGAAATTTTACTCTCATACCCGCAAACAAGTTTCACTTCAAAAACGTATGACTTAGATATATTATAGAATATAACATTACCTAACATTCCTCCAAAAATAGACATGTTAAATGAAAAAAACTACGAATTTTAAACTTTTATATTCGCATAGTATTTCTATAAATTGATTTAATCATATGCTTATAATAATTATTCCTTTTTCGTTCAGCGACTCATGAATGATTATATTATTCGTGAATTGTTTTGTATTGTATTGGCACATTTAATACAGCTACGTGTAGCTTATCGTGTTGTAAGAGATGCGGGATGATTTCATATACGTATGTAATTTTATATGAAAACTAGTTACTCGCCCTCGTTTCGCTTCGGGTTCGTCCCTAAACAAAAACAAATCTATCCCACGGGAAATGTACATTTTTCCGGGATGATATATAGCCTATAGCCTTCCTCAGTTTACGGGCTATCTAATGCAAAAAGAATTTTTCAAATCGGATTAGTAGTTCCTAAAATTAGCGCGTTCAACCAAACAAACAAACTCTTCAGCTTTATAATATTAAGTCTATATATTTAGCTCTAACTTAAACTAGCAATTACTTTAGACTATAAGGCTGGCGGTTGCTTCACGATTGCGTCACTCTCGATTAAGCGTTTAGAAGCTTTAATGATTTAAATACTATGTATTCAGCCCTTTTTAACGTCCCACTGCTGGGCACGGGCCTCCATTCAATACGAGGGGGATCAGGCCATAGTCCACTACGTTGGCCAAGTGCGGGTTGGCGAACTTCACATGTCTTTCGAAAACTTGCTAGGTTCTCTTAGACATGCAGGTTTCCTCACGATGTTTTAATTCACCTTACGGCAAGTGGTAATCATGTTAAAAATGATTCGGACATGAAAATATCAGAGGTGCGAGACCCGGGAGTTGAACCCGCTTCATTCGGTTTCCCAAGCGAGCGCATTACCACTGGGCTACCACTAGTACTAACCTAACTAGATACAACGTCATGATAAAGTTGTCATAAGTAATTCTTATCATTTTAGAATATGCATTTCGTTACAAATTGAAACACTTGTCCAAAAAACGTTACGTCTAAGCGACATTTGATATAACTTACACGCTACTCAATGAGACTAAAGTAGCCGAAATCATTTAATTGGCCTAATTCAATTTACGTCGAGATAACTGTTCGACAAACCTTTTAAAAAATGTAACTTTATTTATTTGTAGTGATAACTGACAGGTAGGTTTTATAAAAATGTTGTCGGAAGAGAAATTCATACGAAAAAAATTGGACCCTAATATCTTTCATTGATAATGACCATCTTCATCGAGTGTTCTGACAGATAACTGACAGTCCGTTTATCGCAGGCTGTTTTTCTTAAACTCTCCAAAAATTAAAATCAGGTGAATGGAGAAGTTTTCAATTTTTTTAATGTATTAATTATGAAAATTAAGTAAAATATAAGAAACTATCGACTCACCCTCGCTCCGCTCGAGTTCGTCCCTAGTTACGTTTTAATGTTTATTAGAGATTTCTTAGAGATGAGATATTTTCCCGCAGTAAAAAGTATCCTATATGTTGACCCGGATAACCAGCTATCATCAAAACTTGTCTATTGGGTTTTCCGTGTTGCGGTCACAGACAAACAGACAAAAATTCTAAAATTATAGATTCAGCTTCTGTCTCGATAATAATGTCTACTTCAATAAGATTTTCCAAAAAAATATATTTAATATACAGATTCGGCTTAGTCACAATTCTAATATATGTATAGAAATATGAAAGAGTTATTAAAATTTCTTAACAAATAAAAAAGTTATGAAACTTTAAAGTCGCGCTTGTAAGAATAATTTCGTGACGTCACACGTCCTGAACGACCGACATGTATATTAATTTTTCAGTCATTTATCGTTAGATTAAAAAAAAAAACACAGATTTATTAGTTTTGATCTATATTACTCGTATAATTTCATTGCGTAAAATATTATAATATCAACATGATGGAACCTCTCCATTAAAGAAAAAAGATAAATTAATTACAGAATCATTTTGTTTATTCGATCGAAGATGGCTGTAAATTGTATTTTATATTATATAGGTATTTACTGAACGTCATGAGTCCCCTACGAGTTCCGAGTGAACATTATATAATTTCATATAATAAAATTGTAACTAAGCCGAATCTGTACATTAAATATTTTTTGGAAAATCTTATTGAAATAGACTTAATTATCGATACAGAAGCCAAATCTACAGTTTTTAGAAGTTTTGTCTGTCTGTCTGTCTGTTTGTCTGTTACCGCATCACGGAAAAACCACTGGACAGATTTTGATAAATAGCTGGTTATCCGGGTCAGCATATAGGATACTTTTCACTGCGGGAAAATATCTCATCTCTGAGCTAAATGTTAAAACGTAACTAGGGACGAACCCAAACGAAGCGAGGGTGAGTTCCTAGTGATTTTATAAACCTCTACAGATAATTTCTACGACAGTGCACCAAGGAGCTGATCTGATAATGATGAAACTAATAATTACTCAACTACATGTTTTCAAAAAACTTAAGTTTTTTGTGTTTTATCCGTTCTTTATTCCCATTATATATTGTAGATAGACAGATATTTCAATAATTAGTCAATGTTAGTAATTGAATGCATACCTATTTAAAACAAACCCGCGTACCGTCGCTAGTATGTACAGTTGTGGAGTCACCGTACATCGCCGGAGGCATGCGGCGGGCGGCAGGCGGCAGGCGACACGCCGCGCACCAGCCCGATTGTAAAGTCTGTAGTAACACATTTTACTCGTATAGTCTAAGAACCGAATGTGATTGATGGTATATTATCGATTTTCTTAGACGTATATACATAGAATGCCCTTAAATGAGACCATAATATCAGCAAATACTTATTTTTATTACAAAATTATATAAAAATTTTAGGAATAATTAACAGAGATGATAAATAATCAATTGAGCGTGTTAAACGACACCTTTTGCATGCATAATACTAACGTTCTCCTCCTAGACATAACATTAACGTCCGTCTCCTGGCCTATGCGGATTGATAGCGGCCCCAGGCGGTAGACGTCACTCAGGTTTACGCCGGGCGGGGGACGAAATCTGATATTTTACGACTATAAAGAATATGCCAAGAGTTATTGCTGCGTAAAATCTGCTGGATTTTTTTGGTATGCGCCTTATAGTATATCATCCTTTTAAAATAAAACCTTTATGTGTTTAAATACCTTATTTTGTATACTACATATTATGATTGTAAGTCTCGTGAAGTTACTACATGTGGACGTCGTACCTTTACGCTGATGGGGGTTCGAATCTTGTTCAGGGCAATTTATTTTGTATAAATTAAAATAAAGTATTTGTCATAGTCTGAAATTAGAACAGACTATTTATAATTGAAACTATAACCTAAACATATAATAATATATAATTTTATTAACCAAAAAATTTTACATACAAGTTTTCACAAAATAATTTAAGCCAAAAAACAATATCGCTATTATGTGAATGAAGCATCTGTAACTGAACTAGGAAACCTGTATTTCAGCTCGCAGCGCCAAATCCCTCCAGAAAAATACATTGCTTCACATGCCAAAGTAATATTTAAAACAAAATTAAATACTAACAAACGATATAAAAACGGACGTATAAATAATTATATAGTATGTAGTTTCTTTAGCGTAATCTTCATAAACTAGTCAAAGTACTCAAATGTAGTACAGAGTACGTAAGAGCAGCTAAATATTTAAAAAGGTGGGTAATTCTGCAATACAATACTTTCTGCACACAAAAACTAGCAACGTCACGTTATCGAAATCAAACTCTTTGCGAGAACCTCCCCCGGCTTTAGATAAATGAGTTTTCTTTTAAACAAGGATTACGGATTTCTGCCCCTAAACGGTAACTCGAAAAATGGAGAATGGACGTTTTTATTCGTGAAATATGTGCGAGGGGTAGCCTTAATAATGTTTAAAGAATTCACAAATGAAAAAAGTTTCATTTGAATATAAGTTCATATTTTAAACGATGCTTAGTACCTGAGTGATAAAATACGTAAAAACGGTGAGTGAAGTAGAATAAAATTTGCCATAATCTACAGTATTTTTTATCATTAGTTTGATTTCAGTTAGGGAAAAATAGGTGTGAATAAAATATGGTGTTCGCTTTAATTATATCGCTGGTAGAAGTACACAAAAAACTTGTTTATTATTTTATTTTTTCTTGCAATCGAAGATGTGATAAACTTATGCTACTCGTAGAATATCAATCGTCCATAAATTAATAATAATATTTTCGATTATCAATATGTAGTTAGAATTAAAAAAAGATGAAAACTTTCAAAAAGCTGTAGTGAAATGTATCTATGTACATTAGATATATTAATTCGGGCGTACCACGCACAAGACTCCGTGGCGCAACGGTAGCGCGTCTGACTCCAGATCAGAAGGTTGCGTGTTCAAATCACGTCGGGGTCATAGACTATAAGTATTTTGATTTTTTTAAATATATCTTTCTAACACATATATATTTTTTTAATTTTAAAAAACTTACTTAATATGTAAATGTAAGAAAAATGGTTTTGAGATTTTAATTTTTTCTTTCATGAGTTTTAGGACCTTAAAAATTATTCTCGATTACTCTTATACGTATAAATACATAGATATATGATAGGAAAACTTTGAATGGTTATTTTTTTAAAGTAAAAAGCACGGTTTAGATTCTAGAAATGCTAGTTACAATAGCCTGCCATTAGAGTATTGCTAAAAGCCGGACAAAGCTACATCGGCAATGAGAAAATACTAAAAAAATATTTGTATTATTTATTATGCACTAGTTTTAGTTTTATGTAAAAAACCTTTTTTATCCAACATAACTTTAATATAAAATAAATGTAATTCAGCCATTTTAACGTCGCACTTCATAGGAATCTCCGTAATATGAAGGAGATCAGATATATATATATATATATTCCTAGTCACACTGACCAAATGACACGCAGGTTTAAACATGATTAAAACCTTTACCGTATTCACGTGGTTAATTATGTATGTAGAAAATGAGATTCACTCTTAAGTGCCTCAATGGATCGCTGGTAAATCATATTTATAGTTATTTTTTTCGATTTTTTTAATAACTAGTGTTCGACCAGTGGTCAAAATAAGACCATAATCTAAACAAATACATAAAATTAAAGTGTCTGTTTGTAATGTCAAAATAACTGCTTTTTACTAAATAAATAATAAAATAAATATGTTGGGACATTAACACACAGCACCATCTAGTTCCATGGTAGGCTACGAGGCTTGTGTTATGGATACCAGATAGTTGATACACTACACATATATAACTTTAAATACATACGTATTTAAATATAAACACCTATGACTGGAGTACAAATATTCGTGCTCCTCACACAAATGAATGTCCTTAGCGGGACTCGAACCCGTGACCGCTGGTGCAGCAAGTAAGATCACTACAAATTGAGCCAAACGTGTTGTCAAATGCATATGAAAGCATATATCTAGTGAAAATCTTATAAATGCGAAACCGAGGGCTTGAGCCCACTACACTTAGTATTTACCTACCACTGATAACATCTTATGAAATATCAAATAATCATTTAAATTAAAAAAAAATAGGTATCAAGTGTAAAGAATAGAAAATGAAAGACAGACAGACAGACAAAAAATGAAAGGAAGGAAGAATCGGCAATACAAAGTTAAAGCTAAACTTCAGCTTGATTTGTTAAGATGTAAAGGCGTTGGGACTAATAAACACACAAATACAATTACTACAAATATTTTTTTTCATATTTTTGATATAAGTTTGTACGAGTATTACGCGATATTTGAAACCCAAGTATCTAGTTATCTTGAAACTTTAGCCACGCACCGGTTATTTCGAACTTAAATGGTTTATTTATCATTTGTTTACTTGATTGGGTTTAAATTGACTACAGAGCGTAAAATTATGTCAGCACTTTATATACTTTGATATAGCTCTTATTATAATAGCACTAAGAGTAGGGTCGTATGTGATACTACGGCCGTTGCTTTTACTTCTGTTAGCGATAATTTTAGGTTTGGGTTAAATGTCTTTAGATTGGTATTTATGATTTGGTCTTAGTTCCTGAGTTATCGACTAGTAAGTACAATAGATATTGTATACAATATTTGAACATGCCCAGTGATTTATTTATTACTGGCGGAAGACAAAAACAAACCTACTCCATGGGAACCATATATTTTTCCGGGATAAAAAGTAGCCTATGTATTATTCCAGATTATAATCAATCTCTGAGCCAAACATCTAGATCCGTTCAGCCGTTCTGGCGTGAAAGAGTAACAAACATACATCCATACTCACAAACTTTCACATAAATTATAATATTAGTATAGATTATTTTCCTTTCTTATACATCTATTTACTAATATTAGGCCTCTTTCTTAGGTTTACGCAACTATTTAAGCTATAAAAATATTTTTGCGGAAACTTTCACGGTGTTATTTTACATTTTTGTTCAGCTTATTTGTGTTGTTGTTGATATTTGTTTCGGATTGACGTTTGAAACGTTAATAACCTTAGCCTGTTCCGTGGCCATGTTTGCTGGCTTTGCGTGGAAAAGCATTGAAAAAGTCGGGCAAAAGAACCAAATTTGACCGCGAAAAAATGGGATAAAATAGTTTTAATTATAATAAGATGCGTGCTTGTGCATTCGTTCACCTTTAACGTAGTAGTAACGTAGTAGTAATGTATCGTCGTAATACTGTGCATACTCATAGCTAGCTTATAGTCCGAAGAGCATGAGCTCTCTCTTATTATTTTTTTTTCTTTTTGTTTTGGTAGTATCTGTTTACTAGGATGCGTCACCCGCCACACCAATCTCACTTAATTTGGCGCTAGGCTTGCGGTCTAAAATAAAGAAGCTTCTTATTTTACTCAGCAAAAGAAATAAATCTTACAATATGTAAGAAAATCTAATTAATTGATGTGTTTGATGTAAGTTAACATTTACATTGCTTAGCAGCAGCAAGCTTACTATCATACAATGTATGGGCCAAGAATTAGAATATGTTTTAATTTCGGTTCAATTCGGAGATAATTCGATAAGGAAAAAGACAGATTCCTTAATATATATCGTACGTATTAGGACCTCTTCATTCGCAGTGGCAGTGTGTCCGGTTGGCAGCTGCATCGTGCCAGCGGTCACTAGTTCGGGCCTTGGGGTGGGATTATTTACGAGTGTATAAGCCTTGCAGGTGTTTGTTGTCGGGCTTACGACATGTTGCCTTGATTGTCGCCCACAAGCTTTATGTTACTGAAAGTAAACAGCACTTCGATGCAAAACAGATAATTATTAATTAGTAAATATTATTATTATGCTCAAAATATAAGTATTTTTGATTTTAATCCTTTTATAGTGAAACCAAAAGTAAAATATCTTCAAAATTATGTTATCACACTAGAAATTATTAAAAATGCAAATTTTTTTAAGTGTTTGTTACTTCTTTATGCTTTAATGGTTTAACAGATTTCAGTTAAAACTTGATAATTAAGCCAATTTATACATAAATAGCTTAAAGAGTATTTTTTAACAGCAAGATTGTAGTATAAATTCATAATAAATCTTCAAATTTGTAAGGCTACCTGGATATTTTGGATATAACGTGTCCAATAGTAATTTTCTCTCAACACTCTTACATAATAACAATTTTCCATCGGCTGTGGCTTTACGTTACGTCGGTGCCCTTTCAAATAGTATCCGGGGAAACTTCGAAAGTTATTTGGTATGAGCTGCGGGATGTGGGCCACGAGTCAATACAACTAAAATTAATCATATAACTAGAACATAGGTCTACATTATAGTTTATTATAGGCTTCAAGTAAATATATTATTGTTTAATTTCACTACATATTATCAAATAAAGTACCCCGCCGCGTCTCTCTGCCTGTCTGAACGAGATAAACTCGAAAACTACTAAACGGATTTTCATACAGTTTTCATCAATAGATAAAGTGATTCATGAGGAAGGTTTTGGTGTATAACTCTTTAGGTTTTGTGTATTAGCTGAAATATGACGATGATTGTTAAAGATGTCGAAAAATATCATGTGACTGGGAGCTTTATTGGCGTACGCCGCAGAAACTAATAAAGTTATATGCAAAGAATTTATGTATTACAGAATTATTCCTATCATGAAGATCTTCCTAATAAACTGTACCAACGCTATGTACACGTACCTAGGGACGAACCCAAGCAAAGCAAGGGTAAGTCACTTGTAAAATTATGTAATAAGAAACTTTTAACGTGTTCCATAATTACATTTATAAGTATATTTTTAATTTGTATCTCATTTGGACATTTAATTCTTATCATTTTGTTTATTGCATGGGTAATGTTGTTCATCTAAATACTGGCTTGTGTGTAATTGTGTATAATACGTACCGGGGAGTCGTAAATGTACTTATTTCATTTAGTGTATGTATTCAGCCCTATTTTAACGTCCCACTGCTGGGCACGGGCCTCCCTTCAATACGAGGGGGATCAGGCTAGTTCACCACGCTGGCCAAGTGCGAGTTGGCAGACTTCACATGTTTATTGAAAACTTGCTAGGTTTTCTCAGACATGCAGGTGTCCTCACGGGTTTTTCTTCATCGTTAAGACAAGTGGTAATAACGTTGGAAATAATTTACACATAAGAATATCAGATGAGCGAGACCCGGGATTTGAACCCGCTTCACTCGGTTTTCCAAGCGAGCGCGTTACCACTGGGCTACTACTGCCTGAATTTCATTAAGTAGTTATTTCAAAAGTAAATGTAAGCTAATTAACAAACAGTAATAAAGAATCTAGAATAAAAATCTACTTCCGCTTAAATATTGGTAATGTACATAATATTGTACTGACGATATGTTATTAACGAACTGATTTTTACTTCATAAATACGAAAACATCGTTTCATCTCATTTTAATGAATGTTATAAAGTTTAAAATGTTAAAAAAATGGAATTTTATTTGCGTTTTATAACAATTTAATGATAACGTAGCTGTGAGTGATCATAAAAATAGAAATAAACCAATATAATGCAAGCTACATTCATTTTAATTTTAGGTCTACAGCTTGCGGTCAGGAGCCAATATATTCTGTTGCGGTTTGAAAATACAGCTTTTGCTATTTTAACTTTGTTAGAAAATGTTTTTATGACTAAAATACGATTTATACCCGTTCGCATAAATAGAAAATTATTATATTTTTAAAAATATTTTTTTAATATGTTTGCATTATATAAATTGCAATATATAATAGCATGTTCATGCACGTATTTAGAAGCAACAGACAATATTTTAATATCCTTAATTTTATTTCTTAAAATCGGACCAAGATTACACGAACAACTCTCCTTGACTTAATAGAGATCGGCATATTATATGTACTTCACTTCTTCTGTGTACTTTACATTACCTAAAATCGAACTTAATATCACTGCACCGGTGCAAAGTCATTCTAATCAATGCGCTTGATGAAACAAAAACAGTCTCTCTAATATTGGTATTGAACTTAATACTTTCTTAGATTTACGCGAATATTTGACATTTTAAATAAAATTATTCAAACAAAGCTAAATAATATTATTAATTAATCAAGTTTTTTTAAAAAAATGTAATATTTATAATAACCACAGCTAATATTATATAAATAATATTGCTATATTTAATTATAATACTTATTATTAATTTTTAAATGTTTAGATTTAAAATCAACAAATATTGTAAGGTTCTTTGGTGCCATTTTTGAATTTTTTGAAATCATTTTTGTAAAATAGTGGGTAGGCACTGTCTGAAACAAGTATATAACGCCTTTGAGTTGTCTAACACCTAAGTCTCTCCCGTGATCATGATTGCTGTAAAGCATTCGAAACGTCGGGAACCAAAAATCAAAATAAATCCGCGAAATAATCCGAAAAGATAGTTTTATTTAAAATGGTGTTGAACAGTTAAGTAAGTCCTTGAAATACCGAGAGAGATGGCGTTAGCGTCTTATGAAAATAATGATTACTGAGAAAAAGTAAGAATATCTATACATATTATAAAATTCTAACTAAGCCGAATCTGTACATTAAATATTTTTTGGAAAATCTTATTGAAATAGACATTATTATCGATGCAGAGGCCGAATCTATAGTTTTTAGAATTTTTGTCTGTCTGTCTGTCTGTCTGTCTGTCTGTCTGTCTGTCTGTTACCGCATCACAGAAAAACCACTGGAGGGATTTTGATGAAATTTGGTATGATGATAGCTGGTTATCCGGGTCAACATATAGGATACTTTTTACCACGAGAAAATATCTCATTTCTGAAAAAAAAAATACAAAAACTGGTAGGACAAAACCACGACGATACTATTTGTAAACAGTTTAACAAGGTAACTTACAAAATATGGTAAAAACTATAAAAATAGCTGATCTTGAAAATCAAATTATCAAAAGCGCTATTTTATCCATTAAAATAGTTATTTTAATTAATATTTATTTATGTGTTATTTAGATATTCGACAATAGATGTCGCCATGTGTTTTTAAAATACATAGTTTTAATCCCAAAAAAAATTAATGTACAGATATGAACTTTTTTCGATTTTATTAGAATTACTACTAAATCACCCGCGGCTCCGCCCGTGTTTAAATTATCAGTAAAGGAAACTTTTTCGCTTCATAAATTAGTAACTATACATACAATAAAATTGTAACTAAGCCGAACCCCTAAATTCAATATTTTTTCGGAAAATCTTATTGAAATATTCATTATTAGCGATATAGAGCCCGAATCTATAGTTTTTAGAATTTTTTCTGTCTGTCTGTATGTGACCGCATCACAGAAAAACCACTAGAGAGATTTTTATGAAATTTGGTATGGTAATAGCAGGTTATCCGGGTCAACACATAGGATTCTTTTTACCGCAGGAAAATATCTCATTTTTGAGAAAAAATACAAAAACTGGTTAAAGTAAAAGCACGATGATGCTATTAATACTTTAGCAAGGTAACTTACTTATATATTATGTTAAAACTATTAAAAAAACTTATCTTAAAAGAAATATTAACAGCGAGCGCTATTTTATTCATTAAAATAGTTATTTTGATGAAAAATTTATTTATGTGTTATTTAGTTATTTGACAATAGATGTCGCCATGTGTTTTTAAAATACGTAGTTTTATCCAAAAAAAAATGTACAGATACAACCTTTCTATGATTTTACTATAATTACTACTAAATTACCCGCGGCCCTGCCCGTGCTTAAATTTTTAATAAAACAAACGTTTTGGCTTTATAAATTAGTAACATATTAGTAATATTTTGTTGGCCGAAACAATTTTCAAATGAGAATATTTGTAAATTTTTATTGTTTAGTAAATAATGTTAATGTTTTTTAATCTTTTAATGTAAAAATTGGGCAAATGTAAATCCAACTCGCGCATTTTAGGTTTCGTATAGCAAAATGCTATGTTGTTTTTCTTACTTACGTGTTTTGTATGGTTAACACTAAAATAAATACGAATAATATTTACGTTTCCACAATACCTACTCATTTTTTGCACCGTAAAAATAAGTTCAATTTATATTTTTTTATAACATTTTATGGAAAACAAGTTTATGGCTATTAAACTGCCAAAGCGTGTAACTAAAAATATTTCATATCTCAAAAACTATGAAAAAGTATTTTAGGAACTGTTATACCTCAACTTTTTCACTTTTTCTTGACACCTTTTCTTGGAAGGTAAAGGCTTAAAGGACACAATAAAATGCTTACGACTTTAATCATATTAGCACAGCCATATGAAATAAAAAAATGTATTCGCTTAGAATTATTTACTTATTACACTTTCTTTTGAAAATCGTTTTGGAAAATATTACTAACTAGCGCTAATTAAGAAAAGTTATCATTATGTAATTTAAATAATCAGCTAAATATTAAATTAATCTATAGCTGTCTATTAGTAAAAAATGATTAAAATTAATTCCGTAGTTTGAGAGTTTATCGTGAAAAACTAAAAAAACAAACAAAACAGAAGTATAGACATACATAAATGTTATTGCTAAAACAAAAAGTTCAATTTAACGGAGGAACCTTTGTGGCATTGACAATCACTGCCATTATTTACCAATCATGCGGTGCGCAATGAAAGTAATGTATAATGTAAGAGTATACTAATGTGTAAAACCTAAGAATTTGGTTTTTGATCATCCAAACGCGGGCGGAGCCGCGGGAAATGCTAGTTTGCTATAAAATCCACTAGTTATGGTTATCGACGTACGAGGCTGAGCTCGGCCAAGTCTTAACTACATACCACTGTACTTCTAATTAGGTTATTTATGCAGTAAACGCCTTATAGATATAAAGTTTAATCGTTAGAAAGTAACTTTATTAACATTATATGGAGAAAATATGAGAAAATACATTAAAGACTAATAAGTTTTTGAGTCAACTAGAATCTTTTTGATTGACATCTTATATTTGTTTTCCCTCTTTCTTGTCACTGAAAATATACTTAGGAGCGATTGGACTGAAATTCCAATAAAATGATAAAAAATTGTACTCCATAGATTAACGTTACGTCATAACGTTAAAATTTAATTTATTTAGTTATACTACTTTCACATTTTTATACAAGCACTCTCGCATTGCTCAGATTCTTATTAATAACGGTTATTCAATTATACTTCGGTAGCTGCTTGATAGATAAAAAAGGGCCCATGTATCTGACAGTGCCACGAGTGACGAGCGTGTCAAATTTAATAACGATGGAAGTTATAAAAGGTAAAAACCAATATTTGCATTAAATGTGTTTACAGTTATGGACGTAGGCTTCTTTGGTAAATTATAAGATGTAATTGTGTATGTATGTATTGTTTGTGTTAATATTTATATATTATAGTAAGGTTTCTGTCAAGAAATTCTCTGTAGCGACCCGAAGTTGAGAAGTTGGGGGTTTTTCGCCCCCGTGCCTCGGAGAGCGCGTAAAGCCATCGGTCCTGCACTTTAACTCTCATCAGTCGTGTCGCGTAGTCGTTCCACAGGAGTATGAGAGTGACAGGAATAGAGAGTGCACTTGTGTCACTATAATATCATCTATGCAGTTGGCTAGTCTCAGTGAGTGTGACCATTGTAGCCGAAAGCAGTCACGAAAACATCAAGGTTTAGAAACATAATTATAAAAAAGTACATTCATACCATGCAACGTATCTCAAATTATATATAATTTTTTTTTACGAGCTAGGTCATAACCATGCCAAAAGCGATGCCGCATCCAATATGGAATGTGTACATATATTGTATACTACACATCTGCCCTTGAAATATGAAAGTCCAGCAACGTACTTACATATTATACTCTTAGTAATGACTTATTTGTGTACATTATGTACAAGGTAAGCAGTGTCACGTACGCGAAGCGGTAATGAGCAAAAACAGCTGTCCTACAGACCACGGGCGTACCGTTATGTCAACACTCACGGTCGCTTTGCACTTATTAAATCTTACCTTAGCCATTATTACACTAACGGGTCATGTTCAGATCGATATTTTGTTAGAGTACCCAATGAACATACAAGCTATTATCGCGAATTCGCTCGCCTTTGGCAAAAAATATATAATAAAATATATAATAAAAATATACTTGCCATTGGCAAAAAATATAAGAGACCAGAAAACATACAAAGTTCTCTAATATGACTATATTATATGTATTTGTTTCATGATCCTAACTTTCCTAGGTTTGGCTAGCTTTGTTACATTTCATGATACGTGTGTAAATCTTAGCTTTCTGTATAAAGATAAAATCTGCTATTAAATATATAAGTACTACCCAACATCGAGAGATCCTAAGAATGAATACAAGTGTAATAGTAACTTAATCAGGAAGACGCTCAAAACGTGCATTTTTACGCTCTTCAAATTTTCTATTGACCGATGTTAAAAAAATATGTGCAATTAATATTAAAATAAAAAATATTTCATTTTTCGTTCAATAAACCACTCTGTATGGTATACCACCGAAGAAAAATTTTTTTTTTTGTTTTTTTAAACTATATATCTTGCGGAGATGTATATAAAGATGAATTGACGACCGGTGTCACACCGGCTAAAGCGACCCGTTTGTCAGACGTGTACTGCGGGCTCGACCGTTCATGAAGCAACTTCTGATATGAAGCTGTGTTTCCGTAGGATATAGGCTGTTATTAATGAGATTGAGAATAGAAGACTAATTGTTGAGAACACATAAGAATCTCAAGAGTATAAACAAACTGAAGTTTAATTTGTAATTTAATGAATTTTGAGCTTTTTTGTGCAACTTATTCATGGACAGTAGTTAGACATAGACTTTGTAAAATTAAATTGACGATGCAGAAATGTTGGCTTCATTGAGTCTTTTTGATAACAATCTGAATACATACATGAAGAGTGTTACAATGATTAAAATGATATATAAATAAGCAAGTTACTAGTACACTCGGAGGCAGTGGTAATGCGCTCGCTTAGAAAACCGAGTGAAACGGGTTCAAATCCCGGGTCTCGCACCTCTGATATTTTCATGTGCGAATCATTTCCAACATGATTACCACTTGCCTTACGGTGAAGGAAAACATCGTGAGAAAACCTGCATGTCTGAGAGAAGTTCTACTCTCCTAACAAGTTTTCGAAAGACATGTGAAGTCCGCCAACCCGCACTTGGCCAGCGTGGTGGACTAAGGCCTGATCCCTCTCGCATTGAAGGGAGGCCCGTGCCCAGCAGTGGGACGTTAAAAAAGGCTGAATACACACTACACTAGTACACGTGTATATACGAATATATTATGTTGAAATACCGCGTATACTTGCCTTAAGAAGTCGAATAAATCGTGTTTCATGAACTCCTGAGCACAAAAACTTAAACGCCCGGAGTAATTACAATAAAATGCTATCTGTATATGAAATCTGGTCGAGTGGAGGTTTTTTGTGGCTTGCTCATTATTGGACGGGGATTCGATTCCCGGAATCCGTTAAAACTGGTTTCAATGTGTTTATATATACTAACAATATAAATCATATTCGAGTTTTTATTGAAGGACTTGTAGTGACAATTGTCCTACTTGCTTAAAACTTATAAGCTAAAGTTGCTATTACATATTATG
The DNA here is from genome assembly GCA_905404265.1 of Fabriciana adippe. Lineage (NCBI taxonomy): Eukaryota > Metazoa > Arthropoda > Insecta > Lepidoptera > Nymphalidae > Fabriciana > Fabriciana adippe. The sequence goes on along the minus strand of FR989998.1, from coordinate 15,631,365 downwards.
ACTGATTTTGACGTCCTGGGTTTGAATCCCTAGTTAAATCAACTGAAACAGTTATTGGATTCTAAGTAGCAAGTTGACCTCTTAGTAATAGTTGTGTTGGAGAAAACGTAGATCTGTCTCCCCGGCCGGGGAGTCGGTAGGGAGTAAAGTGTATCTGCGTTAGCATACTTGCGTTATAAGATTTCCCACACGCGTTGTCAGAGACGCAATTTGATTAACTAGATATTATTGCGGTTATTATAGATTTAAGTTATATGAATTTAGTTATTCTCTTTCCTGGTTCAGATAATTTAATAAGATAATTGACTAAAAACTTCATACGTTGGTTAAAACATTATATAAAATAATCGACAGTAAAAGCGAGTATAATGTCGAACAAAAATTGTTACTTTATTGCATGCTGTATAATAATTATATAAAACGTTAAGCGGGAATGGATGCTGTGATCTCCGACGTAATAGCCATGCACGATGTCATGTAGAGACACGTGTCTTTATTATCGCCAATAAAGAGTGATAGATAATAAATACTGTAGTTTCTAAATAACTTTCCATATACGCGCGAGCATGTTTCACACCTCAATAACCAATGCTTTATGCTGCTATCCGTCACAAGGAAAGTGTCAAGGTTTCATCAAACATTGACGTTATAAAGTGCTAATAGTATTAGAATTTGCTTAATTTTAAATTTAAATTTTAATATTTCTGTCCATTCGTACGGTTTGATTTGTTAGTTTTATAATATTATGCTAACACCGTAGATATACAAAAATAAAAATACACAATTAGCGTCTCAAAAGTGTCCTCAAAAATAAATACACAGATCGAAATTGTGTGTTTTTTCAAATATCTTTTGTTCATTACTTTTCGGATGACAAAATTAAAACGTACGTTGTTTCGTTTATAAAGTATTTTATGTGGTGGGCGTAAGCTTGAATTTGTGTTCAGATAATTAGAAATTTAGTTTTTTTAATTTTATTCTTTTTCAAGAGATATTTGTTAGGAAATATGTATCTAGGTTTTTACATGTATATTGTATAACAATTGTCAATGGCTAATACACGCCGTGCCGCCGCGTGCTATAGAAACGTTCGTGATTTTTGATCGATTACAAAAATTTATTACGTTATTTAATTCGTCTTATATATAAATACTACTAGCGGCTCACCTTCGCTTCGCCCGGGTTCGTCTTTAGAAAAACAAAAACAAATCTATCCCATGAAAACCGTACATTTATCCGAGATAAAAAGTAGCCCATGTGCTATTCTGATGTATGAGCTATACTATTGTAAAGTTTTATTAAAATCCATTTAGCAGTTTTTGCGTGAAAGAGTAACAAACATCCATACATGTATACATCCAGATATCCTCACAAATTTTTACATTTATAATATTAGTAGGATGTTACGCGATGTCTTCGCGAATTGTGTATTGATTTTCATAATCCTTCTTTTAATAGATATGTCATAAGTACGTCCAATAATCCAATAAATATTCCTTGACATGAGTCGTACCCATATTTATAATGACCTCCTATACTATTCAGAATAATTTAATTATTTCTACAGTATCCTGCTTAAGAAGTTAAATTTGATTATGACCAGTCATGTATAAACTTCTGAACGATTGCAAAGATTCTAACCTAGTTGACTTTATTTTAAAAAGTAGATGTAAAAGAAAAAAAAAATACAATTATTCTTAATTTGCAAGAAATACTAAATACTTTTTCATGATAAATTACAGATTTCTTATTCTTTCCCTTAAAAACTTAGAAGTATTTCATAACTTAATAATTTCAAAGAGCTTTTTAAAAATATTTCGCGAGTAGACTTACAAAGTAACTTAGTTGAAAAGCCGAGGTATTTGCCAAATTGGAAGAGAATTTCTGTATCGTTTTAAGTTCCAGAGGAAGGAATTTAAGAAATTTTAATTCGTTTATAAGAAACTCGTATTTTGTGAATATTTCAAACAAAAAGTAAAATGAAATCAGAAGTATTGTTGTGTCTAAATCATACAAAAATATTCCAAGCATCTGAAGATGTAACGTCGCTGGATACAGATCTTCAATCTGCCACGTTTCCATTGTTTAATCTTTTATATTCAAAAAGAAAAACAAAAATAGAAATATTTTTCTAGGTTTGTTACCATCATGGGCTTTAAGAAAATCTATCTATTAAGTAGATATAAGCTCAATTCGGCGAAGCTTTAATCCGTGTGTACATATAAATATGTTCAATGTAAAAGATATAAACAATAATAGCTGTAAACCGTTGAGCTTTAGATGAAACTTTGGTATATAGATAGACCGTGTTCTTCATTCATACGACACGTTTGGCTCAGTTTGTAGTGACCCTACTTGCTGTGCCTGCGGTCACGGGTTTGAATCCCGTTGGGGGCATTCATTTGTGTGATGAACACGAACGTTTGTACTCTAGTCATGGGTGTTTATATTTATAATATGTATGTACTTAAAAGTTATATATGTTTATTGTATCAACTATCTAGTATCCATAACACAGGCCTCGCAGCTTACCATGGAACTAGACGGTGCTGTGTGTTAATGTCCCAACATATTTATTTATTTATAATTTATGGCCAAGATACTGGTTTGTCCGGTATGTTGAATAGTTCCTATAGAATAATGGAGAATAAATTGCATTCACTAACTCTAGTCTAAGCAAAGTTCTTCTCTATAAAACTTTAAATGGACATTTTAATAAATAAAAACAGTGAAAACACGTCACATTACATAGCGAGGAAGTTCCCAGGCTTGTATAATTGCACTCGTATGGGAACGTTACACAATACTATGTTGTGCGCACGTACATACAGTCGTACCCACTACGTTATATAATGAGCCATTATATCGCTTAAAAGCATTAGAGCATTCGATAAAATGCATAATTAAATTAAAATACATATATCTATCAACATATAATAAAAATGTTACGTTATCATAGTTGCCTTTGGTTGGAGCAACCATTTTTTTACATCTCGGTTTAAAGAACTTTATTTCTCATTACGTTGTCTTTTACAGCAACATATATAAAGACTAGCGACTCAGCCTCGTTCCGCTCGGGTTCGTCCCTAGTTACGTTTTAACGTTTAGCTCAAAGCTGAGACATTGTCCCGTAGTAAAAACTATCCTATATGTTGACCCGATAATCATTTATCATCATACCAAATTTCATCAAAATCTATCCAGTAATTTTCCCATGATACGGTAACAGACAGACAAAAATTTTAAAACTATAGATTCAGCCTCTGTATCGATAATAAAGTCTATTTCAATAAGATTTCCCAAAAAAATATTTAATTTACAGATTCGACTCACTTAGAATTTTATTATATGTATAGATATAAGAAATTATGACAGTTGATCAGTAGAACTGATAACATTAGTTACAAAGAATATAATTATATAACCTAGACTTAAAGGTATTAAAAGTTTTAGATTTTTTTATTTTTTATTATAATTTTTTTTTTAATTATAAATGGGCTTGCTCTTGACCTTCATCTTAGCTCGAAGGCACAGATAAGGTCTACGGTCTAGCGAGCTTGCCCAGCAGAAGCCTGTTAACACGCACCTTGAATAGCTTCTATTTCTTTCGGTAAACTATTATAGAGTTTTGCTCTCTCAAAAGTTATGGTTTTTTGTCCAGACTTGGTTCTAGTTATAGATAGCATTAAGTGGCTAGCACGTCAAGTAGTATATCTGTAAATAACTTTGTTATTTTATAGATCACAAAAGCTCGTTTTCTCGTTCCTAAAGCTTGACAATTTCACCGATTTTAAAATATAAGAGGTACTCGATAGGTAGAGGTATTATTTGAAAGGAAGTATAATTAAAGTAAGTGTGTATGTTACACTATAACTAAAAAAGCTTTTCAAGAGTTTATACATTAGTTTTGAAAAAATACACTTCCAAGGGTGCGATAATATGTTTTAAGTGATTTAAAGGCCATGCATCTTTTTTTAGTAAAAAGTAATCATTTATAATATAGATATATAGATAAGAAAGTTTACATTTGGACATTATTATTCTGTTTATTCTATAAGAAGTTCTCTTGATATCTGTAACTATGTATATAAAAACATATATGACGATATTTTTATAGAATCGGTTTGTAAAATGTATTCATATAATGAGATTATAATCTTATACGATTAATACGAGCATAAAGCAACAGCAAGTGTTTAATCCAGGATTTAATTAAGATAGAGAGAAGGGCCACGCCCGCCGCAGTGTACCTACAGTGTACAGTGTACAGTGTACAGTGTACAGTGTACAGTGTACAGTGTACAGTGTACACGCCTCGACCTTTGCAGATAAATTTGCGAGCTTATTTTGAAATATTTATTTTACGTTATGTGCAAATGTTACTTTGAGTAGTTTATAAGAGTTGTAATTGAGAGTTTATATTTTATGTATTTATATATATACGTATATATATATATATATATATATATATATATATATATATATATATATATATATATATATATATATATATATATATATATTGTGTTTCAAGGTAAATACAAAAAATAATGTTTATTTATACTTAATATTATAATAAAAGTTTGTGAGCTTTTGAGGTTGTAGGGGGTAATTTCTGCATCTACTGAAGCGATTTAGATGATATCTGGTAAGAAGATGGTTTGAGACCCTGGGAAGGACATAGGATACTTTTTATCCTGGAATTCATCCCTTAAGGGGTTGAAAATGGGGATGAAAGTTTATATGGGGAATCAACCTAGGATACTTTTTACTACGGGAAATATCTATGAGACACCTTTACTAACCGTTAAAACGTAACGTACGTAACGTAACGTACCTAGAGACAAACACAAGCGGAGTGAGGATGAGTCGCTCGTCTATATGAATAGGCAAAGATAAAACAGTTCAGTATCTTTTTCTCATATGCTTGATAACTTTTTTTTTTTAGTAGCAATTGACGAGCTACGACGATCGATTTAGTATTATCAAAAATATAGTTCGTTTTTTATACAATGATTATAATCGAATTTCGACCAGTGGACGTCTTTATTGTAACTGCCTTCTAGCAATACTGCAGTCAGACCCAATATTACTATTTAATATGTCGAATAAAGATAAAATGAACTACTGAGTTATTGTTCTTAGTAAGATATATTTATATTCAAGTAAAACTTGAATGTCGTTCTATTTTAAATTATGTGTAATGTTCTCTTTCCTTGCATCTCAAATACTAAAATGTCGTGTAGCAACAAATCGACACAGACTGGCATTCTCTACTTTTTATCCGAGTTCATTGAGCTGTACCTATTAGTAGGTACGTTTTAAAAAGTAAAAAAAATGGTATAGAAAAGCATAAGTAAGTTGAGGTCGTGCCACAAGCTCGGAATACTTTTGAAAGCAATGCATCTGTTATTATGGCTATAAAACATAAAAATATTCTTTATGGAAGTTAAACATAATATTGAATACACTATATAACCTTTCAATTGCACGCATCGAGTAACTTCAATACCACACGAAAACCAACACCATATTAAAACCTTAAATATAAAATCCCCATAACTCATAAACCAAGGCATAAACCAGTTCATAAGACGGACAGTAAAACTGTTACATGTTTACGACTTGCACACGTGTCGCCCCCGTGTCGGATCCGTTAACGTAAATAACCACCCTTGCATACGAGTGGCCCAGTACAAGCGTAGCGAAAATATTTCTTAAACGTTTTCTTTTACCTGTTTATCTTTCATTACCGTTTTAACAGATAGAGTAAGTATATTAAGGGTCAATTTAATAAAGTAATTCTGCCTTTTTAACGTCCCATTTCTGGGCGCGGACCTCCCTTCGATGCGAGCGGAATCAGAAGTTCATCACGGTGGGGAAGTTTTCATATGTTTGTCAATAAATATATATTTAGCGTAAAATTTTCAAAATAGTGGTAGGGTCGATTTTTATAAAAACAATATAATAAACTAGCGACTCACTCGTCCCTAGTCCCTAGGCATGTTTTAATTTTTTTGAGCGAAACTCTAATACTTTTTCTAAAATAAAAGTAGCCTAAGTTACTCCTTATAATATCAGCTATCTGCCAGTAAAAGTTCCGTTAAAATTGGTCCAGCCGTTTCGGAGATTAGCCGGAACAAACAGACAGACAGACAAAATTAAAAAAAATGAGTTTTTCTTATAAGTACCATATATAGTTCCATATGCATTTAGTATAAAGCTTTTATTTTGACATTACAAACAGACATTTCAATTTTATTTATCTGTATAGATAATTCATTAAACGTTCGTACATTTGAACTGTTGCTATAAGGATTATTTTCTGAAAAGCTCCAAAAATGACATAAATTTAGGTACCTACTCGTACCACAACTGTATAATTGTTTAACATCTCTTACTATAGGGGGAAAAAGGAAAAATAAATGTTTTGACTTAATCTCCATCGTATAAAAAAAGGCTTAAATATTTTTTCAATCCGTATGACGCGTACTTTACTAATGGTCGGCAGTCCTAAAATAGCATATGGCGGGGATATCAAATATAGTTTATGGCATACTATGACTTTACCTGTTATGTATTTTGTTACTCATAATGTACGTTTATCTTATTATATAAAAGGCAAAGGTGATTGACTGATGTATCAACGCACAGGCCAAACCCTTAAAGCTAGCAAATTGAAATTTCGCACACGTATTTCTCATATGACGGAGGCATCCACTAAGGAAGGATTTTTCGAAATTCAACCCCCAAGAGGGTGAAATAAGGGATAAAAGTTTGTATGAAACTTCTTATTCCTTGGACATATTTGCATGAAATTTCGTATGAATTGAGTACGACAAAAATAATTAGTTACGTGTTTCAGCGTTTTCTAAAATTCAACCCCTAAGAGGGTGAAATGGGGGTTAAAAGTTTGTATGAAACTTTTTATTTCTTGGACATATTTGCATGAAATTTCGTATGAATTGAGTACGGTAAAAATAATGAGTTATGTATTTTAGCGTTTTCCAAATTTCAACCCCAAAGAGGGTAAAATAGGGGATGAAAGTTTTAAATAAACGCACAGGCTAAACTCTTAGGGCTAGAAACTTAAAATTTTGCACACGTATTTCTTTTATGACGTAGGCATCCACTAAGAAAGGATTTTTAGAAATTCCACCCCTAAACGGATAAAATAAGGGATGAACGGTTGTATGGAAATCCATCATTTTCGAAGTTAGAAACGTGAAATTTCATATACAAGCATCTAATTAGAAATAAATAAATAAATATTTCAGAGTTTTTGAAAATCTATCCCCTAAGAGGGTGAAATAGGGATTGAAAGTTTATATGGGAGGTCCGTCATTTTTGTAGTAAGAAGCATGAAATTTCTTATACAAGCTTCTGGTTAGAAATAAATAAGTACGTATTTCAGAGCTGTTGAAAATCTATCCCCTAAGAGGGTGAATAGGGGATGATGAAATTTTATATGAGGAGTCCGTCATTTTTGAAGTAAGAAGAATGAAATTTAATATTAAAGCATCTCAACAAAAATAAATACATACTTATTTCATCGTTTTTGGAAATTCAACTCCAAACGTGAGAAATAGGGTGAAAACATTAGTATAAAAATGAAAAAAAAATGGCCTGATTTGCTTAAAATTTACTATTTATCTTTCTTGATTGAACTGATAAGCAAACTATAAACATGTATTTCAAAGTTTTTCAAAATTCCATCTCTTAGACGAGAGAAGAGGTGAGAATTAATTTATGTTTGTTTCGAAGGGTTAGCATGTTTGTATGGACATATTCCCAAAAAAACTTGATGTACATACTTCTAAATACAAAAAACTTAAAAAATAATAAAAACTGACTTTAAAACACTAATAAATGTAATAAATTTAATTAAAAAAACACGACTGCCATAAAAAGCGAACTAAAAGGTGAGAACAAGTTGACAAAGGATCTTTAAAAATAACGTAGATTTTAGCCTGTTTATAATATGTTAGCCGAGTTACTTGATTTTTAAGTCGTAAACATATGAGAGTTATATATCATTGTAGTCTCTTGCTCCAACTTTGAAAAGATGAAGTAGGAAATGTGCAAAAAATAGAAGTAGTGGAGCGTGCTAAATACTTTAAATAAAAATGAATTTACAGAATATACGTAAAATGTCTTTTCAGATACTGGATATTTTGAGTTACGATCACTTAAGTTTTCTATAATGTCTTCAAAAAACAGTATGAAACGCGAACTTATATTTGCAATTAATAATGTATGGCGAAAACAAATATATATATATATATATATACATATATATAATATATATATATATATATATATATATATATATATATATATATATATATATATATATATATATATATATATATATATATATATATGTGTGTGTGTGTGCGTGCGTGTGTGTGTGTGTGTGTGTGTGTGTGTGCGTGTAAATGTGTAAGTAACAACAACACAATATTCGGCGGTACGGAGCCCTCGATGCGCGAGTCACAATCATACATTTGCAAATCATTACAGTCATCAAATTATTACTAATAGCAAAAAGCCAAAGAGGTTTTTTGTAGTACATATTTGCTTGAAATTTCGTACGGAATGAGTACGGCAAAAATAATAAGTTACGTATTTCAGCGTTTTCCAATATTCAACCCCTAAAAGGGGATGAAAATAGGGGATGAAAACTTTAAATAAACACACAAGCCCAACCCTTAGGGCTAGAAACTTAAAATTTCGCACACGTATTTCTCTTATGACGTAGATATGACTAAGGAAGGATTTTTCAAAATTCAACCCCCAAGGGGGTGAAATAGGGGATAAAAGTTTATATGAAACTTTTTATTCCTTGGACATATTTGCATGAAATTTCATATTTTCCGTAGTTTGATCGCGAGCGAAGCCGCAGGTTCTGCTAGTGTACTAATATATATAGACAATAAAACATCTTATGTTTGTGTATCACGCGAAAGCAGTTTTAAATTAACACTAAATAACCGCTATATCTGTACGTAGTGGAACTTATTTTTGAAGTTATAGTAAAATAATATTTCTTCTATATTAGTATTCTATAAGTATTAAAATAAAAAAAATGAGGATGTTTTTTTCCTTTTACTCTATTATAAAAGCGTTCAACCTAGTGTAGTTTTAATGCTAATATTAATGTCAAACAAAAAGTGCTTATCTTAAATGACAAAAATTGACCAAGGTTGAGTCGGATTTGTACTAAAATTTATAAATACTTAAATATAGAGTTAAAAATTAATAAATCTATATATATACTACATTCCTATATAGAATCGATGTGTGTATGTATGTCTCTATGAACTTCAAAACGGCTGGAGTGATTTTGGTGAAATTTTCATGCAATCTTCATGCAATCTTCACGTGATACTGTGACATTTAGTAGTAATCGAAATCAGAATGTATGGTGTGCGAGTCCAAGTTACTTTTGACCTTTTTTTCATAATGACCGAAAATCCTCTGACACATATAAATATAATTAAATTCCTGTCAGATCTGAACATCATAACTTCAAAGGCACGTTTCGTCACAGAAAGTACGCAAATTTCGGCATCTACGTGACTCGTGTCCCAAAGAAGTTGACACCTTGACTCCCCCGTGCCTACATATATTACAACGACGAGTACCGCGTTCTTCAACGTACGACTGATATCTGGAATTTTTCGCATGATTATATGGAATTAAAAAAATGCCATAGCCTTATACAGTTTACAGACGAGAGATACTTAGCAAAAACACATTAGCAATATCCCTTATGGGAAGAGGGAATATCTTAGTTCATCTCATGATATTTATAGAGGCGGTGATATATGTATCTAACTATTTCAAATGTGATTCAAACATATCGAGCAAGTTATTAGTACACTAAACTTTTTTGGATAAAACAATTAGAAGAAGCTAAAGAGGATAGGGATGGTGCTTTGGGATAGTGGTACACTATTCCTTCCTTGAGAGCCTTACCTTCATGTCACATCTTATGTGACTACCAGAGAGTATCCCTATAGGAAGGTATGGCCCTCAACTTCCTATATAGCGCAGTAGCTTTGTGACTGACATGTAAAAACAATTGATGAGATAAGAGAATTTTTACATAAATAATTTTATAGGTACAAACATTTTGTATAGGTATATTAGGTAGAACGTAGACATGTACATTAGTTATGTAATGTACTAGCTACTCACCCTCGCTCCGCTCGGAATCGTCCCTAGATACGTTTTAACGTTTCGTATAGATTTCTCAGAGATGAAATATTTTCCAGCAATAAAAAGTATCCTATATTTTTATCCGGATAACCAGCTATCATCATACCAAACTTCATCAAAATGTGTCCTGTGGTTATCTCAGACAGACAGACAAAAATTCAAAAAAATATAGGTTCAGCCTATGTATCTATAATAATGACTATTTTGATAAAATTTTCCAAAATATATTTAATGTACCTACAGATTCGACTCAGAATTTTATTATATGTATAGATTTTGATCATGATAAAGCAACTTTAATGGTATAATTTTATAATATAAACTGATATTTGATTAATTGATGTTATCTTACTTCATTAACATAATATCATACTTATCTTTGGCCTACAGAATATTTATTTACCAGTTTTATTTTTTATTATAATATAACAAAAACTTGAAGGGGAAATCAAATTTAATGGTCGTGAAGGCTAATAGTAATTTATATTATTTTACAAATTGTGAAGCATATAATTAAATCAATCAAAATATACTTTATTAAAAGAGACTTTTACAAGCACTTTTGAATCGTCAATTTTACATTTTAAATTTAATTTAAACGTCAGTGTAGTCAGTCTCTGAGGAATCTACGACAGGCTCGGAAGGCAGTTCTGCTGAGAAGAGCCGGCGAGAAACTCAACAGTTGCTCTTTTTAAATAATAATTGTGTACAATAAAATAAGTATTAGTACAGTCAGTGTACAGCTTCTATAATGCAAGCGTAATTTTAATACTCTCATATACCAGAAACCGCATATAATTTTTTAAGTACTCTTATTCATAAATATATACATATTTGAGTAATAATATAAAATAATAATGCATAAGTGTGTTATAAAGTTTGTCTTCCAATCATACAACGGAATACATGGTTTTTGGAACAAAGTTAAAGTATTAGTCCTAGAAGAACAGACTATTTTCCACCCCGACACGATAGTTTGTTCTCGTGGGAATCATTATATTCCAGAAAATATTAAAAATACATCAAAATCATAAACGGACAGTCGAATCACATTTACATGTAGATATAAAGATAAACGGCTCACGTTTATATACAAATTGAGGTAATATCGTCAGGGCGCTTCACAAGCTTTGAGGCACGTAATTGTTATGACACGAGGCAGATAGCATCTACTGCGCGCGAGTGGGTCAGGGTTGCCGCGGGTTGCCGCGCGGTTACTATCTCACATCTAAACATACATTCATCCTTCCACAGCCTGTGACATCAAAGTCATTCAATGGAACGTATTTATTGCTTTTTGAAGTACTTGTTGAATAATAATTTCTTAGATTTACATATTATTGAATATTTGATAATGTAATTGTAAATAAAACTATCTTTTAGGAATTTTCAGAGCATTCGAAACATCGGGAATCAAAAATCAAAATAAATACTGTGTGAAAGTAATTATTTTAAAATAATCAATATTATAAAAAAATAAAAACAAACTAAATAATAGAACAAAAATAGATATTATAAAAAAGAACGTAAAGAGCTAAAGCATATAAAACCGGAAAGAAAATACAAAATCAAAATGCGCTTATTCAATTTGATTTATAAATCAATTTAATTTTAATCTGATTCTTGACTAATTAGTAAAATGACTCAATACTTAATTTTCAAAATCAAAGAGCTTTTTATTTAAATACCAAATACTTCCACGTATCAATAACTGTTTCCGTCACATCGTTACTGCTGGGCCCTTATCTGTACCTTCTCGTTTCATCTAAATTGTACCAACAACTAGACCACTACTATATATATTTCATCTGATGAGAGTCATTTAGATTCAAACGATTTTATTTAGGGCCTTCTTAGAAGTAGATTGAGATATTAGAAGTAGTTCATTGTAAAAGTTCTCGCTCGTAAGGCAGCAAGCAAGGAAGCAGATTCAAACCTGATCTTGCAACTATATTTTCAATATGATTACTATTCGACCACACGTTTGGCTCAGTTTGTATTGACCCTACTTGCTGTGCCAGCGGTCGCGGGTTCGAGTCCCGCTGGGGGCATTCATTTGTGTGATGAGCACGAATGTTTGTACTCCAGTCATGGGTTTATATTTATAATATATATATATATATATTTATAATATATATTTATTTATTCACGTTCACAAATATTGTGAAGAAAAACATCATGATGAAATCTCCACATTTGAGAGAGCATAACTAGTTTTCAATGGACAAGTCCGCGAACCTGCACTTGACCAGCGTGGTGGACCTGATCACACAAGGGGCTCGTGTCCAGTAGTAAGCCTTTAAAAGATCACAATTATTATTTACTATACATATGTAACTTATTTTAAAGAAGTACAGGTATAGGATAATACTTTCTTAGATTTACGCGAATATTTGACATTTTAAATAAAACTATCTTTTCGGATTTTTTTGCGGATTTATTTTGATTTTTGGTTCCCGACGTTTCGAATGCTTTGCAGTGACCATGATTGCTGTAAAGCATTCGAAACGTCGGAAACCAAAAATCAATATAAATCTGCGAAATAATTTGAAAAGACAGTTTTATTTAAAACGTGTACCTACAGGATATTAGTGAGAGGAACGCCAGCTATTTTTTAACCGAGAAAAGAATAAGGATTCCCGTGGAATTGAACGACTATGTGAGCGGAGTTACATATAATAGCTAACTTTATCTATTCCTGAAAGCTTTATTAACTTTTAAAGTCATCAAAACAGTTAAAACATCGATTAAGATGTAAGCTCATAATTTAAATTAGTATTGGAAATTTTTCACTGTTATATTTTAAAATCCAAACGAGGAAAATGCTTGTGTTGAAGTGGAAAAATATGTTTTAATTAAACATCTTTAAAACCATTAAATAACGTTAAAATGTGTCATGTGTCGGAATTAGAAAGTTGATCGAAGTGTTTGTACTAAGTTGAGGAAAACTTGTAAAATTATATTTACAAATGAGTTTACGAGGAACACTTATCATAGTTATGTGAAGCTAAATCGTAAATTAAGTTAATAGTGGACTTAAAATTAAAGCTTATCGCTTTTGAAAATTACTTTGTGCTTAATAAAAATGTCAGCGAAATGATAACGGACCTCACAAAGTGTACATAAATTTAAGGCGCTCAATAACTGTCGTTAATTATATATTTTACGATGTTATTATATGGGCTTATGATTCTCTAAGGATTTTTTTTAATCGAGATGAGTCTAGGCCAGACTAGTCTAGTGTCGGCTAGGATAACTAAGCTTAATTTTATCTTGTTATTTGATATCAAACTTATTATTTAAATTTTTTATCGTAACGAATCAAAAATTTAAATTTTCAAATTTAAATATTAAACATTTAAATGGTCAAATACGATATGTTAAAAGGGTTTCGCCATTAAGCTTTAGTGACCCGTACAGATGTCACACGGTACAAGAATTATTCTGTTTTTTCTTCAGAAAACCAATCAAGATATCATTATGGGATGGACAACACGAAGTCAGAAGCGGCAAGTAGATAAATAAGATTAGATGTTTAAATGATAATCTTACGGCAAACTCCTCTAATAACGGTCGCTTAAAGAGCGTCTCGATACGGCATGAAGACGTCACAGTACTTTACAAGCAGTTAATTGACTTGACGACGTAATCGCAGCGTAATAGAAAGTTTCCTGAGACCATATTAATTATTACAAACATCAAATTAAATTCCTGTCTAAAAATAAGGTGTTAGTGGAAATATTATCAGATCATCTTAAGATTAGGTTTGTTTTAACTTTCCGAAGCCGAAGCATTCCCACGTAGGGCCAAAGTGAATTATGTAATGTTGAGTTAAGGAAAAAATAAATATTATTATCAGCTTATGTTGGGGGGTTCTGTAGACACCTGTAGTTTCCGCTGAATGCGTTAAATATAGTTGGAAAACGAATAATTTAAAACACTAAAATTATTAAGCTTTCACGGTCACTAGTCTGTCTATATTAAATAGAGTGATTTTATATTGAAATGTATAGAAATAACATATTATTTGTATCCAGTCTTTTTTTAGCGTCCCACTGCTGGGGGTGGGTCTCCCTTCAGTACGAGGGGAATCAGGCCATAGTCCACCACGCTGACCAAATGCAGGTTGGCGGACTTGACATGTCTTTTGAAAACTTGCTAGGTTCTCTCAGACATGCAGGTTTCCTCACGATGTTTTCCTTCACCGTTAAGACAAGTGGTAATCGTGTTGGAAATGATTCGCACATGAAAATATCAGAGGTGCGAGACCCGGGATTTGAACTCGCTTCAAATGGTTTCCCAAGCAAGCGCGTTACCACTGGGCTACCACTGTCTGCACATTATTTAATACTACTCAATTGTAATAGCTTTACATGTAAAATCAATCAGGGCTTAAATTCAAATTTGAATTACCATTTGCAACCATTAGGCTCTTGTGACATTTCCCAATTCGTGCGTAACCGAATAATCGGTAAGAGTATTATAATCGATTTGGATATTATTTGTATCTATTTTTTTTTAATTTATCTGCTTAGACTACAACAATTTTTCTTTCGGCGCGGCGGTCGGAATTTTTTTATATTTTCTATTATCGCTTTCACACTCTTCATATTTCAACTGTCTCAAGCACGATAATCGATATCCGAGCACGATATCCTTTGATAAGTTTAACACAACATCATTTAAATAAGATTTTCATAATTGGTTTCGTAGATAGGTTTCAATTGATATGTTATGTTGAGATATGGAATCTACCTCAATGCAATTTGCATATTAATTTAATATAAGCTTTATTTTAACCAAATCACTCTATCTGTATACTGAGTGGATGACACAACTGGAATGTTATCACAATTATCGAACTATTTACGGTCTATTTGACAATCATTTACATGCTTAATTATAAAAGCCCAATCATTACATTCTAGCACTCCATATTTGATAATTATTTTTTAATTAAAGTACCGGAGTAAAACATGGAATTCAGTTTACAGGTAATTACAATTTTTTTAACGTTTGGATTTTTTTTTAAACACAGCACCATTGAATTCCATGGTAAGCTATGGCTTGCTATATATCCTTATAGGCTTGTGTCATGGATACCAGATAGTTAATACACTACGTATATATTACTTTAAAAACGAACATATTATAAATATAAACACCCATGACTGGAGTACAAACATTCGTGCTCATCGCATATGAATGAATGCCTCCAGCGGGACTCGAACCCGCGACCGCTGGCATAGCAAGTAGGGTCACTACAAACAGAGCCAAACGTGTCGTCAAGTTATCTTATTACTATTACCTAAAAGTATGCATACATACAGGTGGTTATGTGAGACTCACCGGCAAAGCCATTACTACCCACTAAAACCCTACGGAATCTCCCCCGTCTTAATGGGGCGTCGCAGGATCGCTTACACACTGAACCACGGCACCCCGACGCAACAGCAAGTGTACTGAAACAGGTCACAACAACTATGGGGTTGCTCAAACAGTCCACTCTGCTGTCGGAGAAGTACCAGGAGCAATCTGCATGGCACACCGCCTCACCTCCCTGTGTGTCTCTTGGCTTCACGCCTTGCTGGGTTGTCGCAAGTGACCTTTAATGCAATGTTAGAATTTTTATTAAATTCTATCTTAAGCGGTACTAATTCGATTAAAACGTCATAAATATATACTATTATTTTAAATGTAATAGTCTCAAAAGACTATAACATAGGTATGTATATTTCTGTACATTATGTGGGCTGTATTTTATACACTTTTGTTAGCTTTACTTGAAAGTCAATTTTAACCGTCTTGTATGTAATTAACTGTTGGATGTATTTAAAATTTAGCAAGTGTGTGATAATAAAACTCGAAAGACAAGAAGAAGATAATAATTTGGTACCATCGAGCTGATCCGATTATGGAGTCAGTGAAAAATGGTACTCTTTAATAACTACTAGCAAAATTTTCAAGTTTATGCTCATTTAATAAAAAAACATTTCATCTAATAAATATCCTATGTATGGAACATTACAGTTTTGAATTAACTAGCGACTCAGCTTCGCTTCGCGTTGAGTCCCTAGACTAAAACAAATGTTTCCCACGGGAATCGTACATTTTTCCTAGATAAAAGTAACCTATGTGATATTCCAGACTATAATCTGTGCCAAATTTCATGCAGACCCATTCAGCCGTTCTGGCGTGATTGAGTAACAAACATCCATCCATCCATCCTCACTCAGATTTTTAATATTACTATGGATATGGATTATTACATTCGTACATTTTTACTAAAGTCCATATATAGTATATGGTAAATAGATACATATTCGTACTCCTCAATAATGTAGCCCTTTAATCATGTAATCATGTTGAAAATGATCGACCCAAGAGAATATCAGTGGTGCGAGACTCAGGATTTGAACCCGCTTTACTTGGTTTTCTAAGCGAGCGCGCTACCACTGGGCTAACCACAGCCTGTAAAGTTGGTAATTGGTATACCCAAATCTAACATATTAAAAATGTAGTAAAAGAACTTAATTATAATTATCTTTAATACAAAGTCCGGATCATAAATAACTGATTTTATGGAACTCTAGCGAGAATCGACAGCGACGTCCTCGCTCTGTTTAGAATTCAATGATTTTTTAAACTTATTAGTTTTAAACCAGTTCTTTGAATTTACAGTATAGCTTTTTAGTACAAAATTTTAAATTAAAACGCATAAGATAACATTCATAGGTGTATACTTTCTATTTTATAACAGAAGAAATTGTTAGTTTATTGTTTGTTTGATCGCGTTAATCTCAAGAACCACATATGAAAAGTTCATTTTAGATTTTATAACCTATATTCATTGAGGAAGATTATATATTATTCTACGTCACACTACGACATTTACGGGAGCAATAAATGCGAAAATAACTCTACATGTATGCTTGGTTTTGAAAAGTAAATCGTTAAAGTGATTTTAATAAAACCAATTATTCGGAACTAGGCAGTGGTAGTTCAGTGGTAACGCGCTCGCTTAGGAAATCGAGTGAAGTGGGTTCAAATCTCGGGTCTCGCACCTCTGATATTTTTATATGCGAATCATTTCCAACATGATTGCCATTTGATTTAACGATGAAGAAACATCGTGAGGAAACCTGCACGTCTGAGATAGTCTGGCAAGTTTTCAAAAAGACACGTGAAGTCCGCCAACCCGCATTTGGGCAGCGTGGTGGACTATGGCCTGATCCCCCTCGCATTGAAGGGAGGTCCATGCCCAGCAGTGGGACGTTAAAAAGGGCTGAATACATACATACATTCGGACCTACAGGAAGCGTTTAAAGTTAAAGAACTGAAGTATTGTGATAATATTGGTCCATCCATCCAATTGAATTTTTATCATAAAATAGAATTCTTGCTTCTTGATTTTTGCTTAAATAGCTTTTAATTATGCTTATACTTTAAAGCACAATGATAAATTGTATTATTAAAATTAATAATGCTTACCTTACATCTAAAGTTAACTTTTTACTGCCTTTTTATAGCGCATGCCCTTACTGTGCAAGAGGAGCGTGGGGCTGTAATAAGTACGTTAATAGTTTTTACTGCAGTGACTAAGCTAATGAAGTTGCGTTTTATGTGGTCACTAAGTTGTTAAAACCTTAGAAGCTTTCTGCTTTATTCAGATGTACATACTATTAAGATTCCTGGACATTTATTATTCATATCAAATCAAGCATAAGAAGGAAATGCTCTTAATATTTTTTTAACAACTTTAAAAAAGTATTCAACTGCGTGTGTTATTACAATAAATAATATGTATATATAAATATGTAGGGACGTTAACACACAGCAACATCTAGTTCCATGGTAAGCTACGAGGGTTGTGTTATAGATACCAGAGAGTTGATGCACTACACACTTCAAATACATATATATTATAAATATAAACACCCATGACTGGAGTACAAACATTCCTGCTCATCACACAAATGAATGCCCCTAGCGGGACTCGAACCCGCGACCGCTGGCACAGCAAGTAGTGTCACTACAAACTGAGCCAACCGTGTCGTCAAAACGTGGAATATCAAACAAATTTTAAATTAAGTCAATTATTAAAGCCTTTGAGATCTAAAAATTAGACAAGATTATGAGACTACTAGCAGAACCCGCGGCTTCGCTCACGTTAAAACTACAAAAAAATCTCTAAAAAGTTAGGTTTCATAGAAACTTTCATCCCCTATTTTACCCCCTTATGGGATGAATTTGAATTTGGAAAAATGCTAAAACACGTATTTATTTAATTGTATTGAAGAGCATTAATACCAAGTTTCAAGTAATTCTGATCATATATATTTTTTTATAACGGATTTTTTTGTGGGAATGAGATAATCTCCCGCGGTAAAACGTAGCCTATGTCACTCTCCAGCCCTCCAACTATCTTTATACAAAAAATCACGCCAATCCGTCACTGTTTCGACGTAAAAGAAGGAAAAACAAACAAACACACTTTCACATTTATAATATTAGTATGGATATGAATTTCTGTCATTCTCAAATTTCGATGTTGTAACTTGGAATTTTTTGACACTAAAATCAAATTTCATTCCGAAGACTCGAACTCAAGACCCCTGGATCTGCAGCGGCGTATGCTGGCAACTAAATGATCGAACTAATATTTTATGCCTACGACGACTTGCGACTTACTAAATTAAAAAAAAAGCAAAAAAATATCTTTTATTTCTTTTGTAATTCTTCCTGTTTTTTTTTTAAATTCCGATTGTAATCTTTGTTTTTAATCTTTGTGTATTATTTAATTGAGTTGGTGTAAATTTTTATTTAAATAATTTAATATTTTCTAATAGTAATTTATCATTGTAGCAGATGTAATGTGAATGAACTTTATAAAATCTCCATCTTTGCATGTGCTATTTACCTTAAAAGGGAATGCAATTAACTATAAAACTATTGTACTCGTATCTATACTTAATATTATAAAGCTGAAAAGTTTGTTTGTTTGTTTGTTTTTTTGTTTGTTTGTTTGTTTGGTTGAACGCGCTAATCTCAGGAACTACTAATCCGATTTGAAAAATTCTTTTTGCATTAGATAGCCAGTTAACTGAGGAAGGCTATAGGTTATATATCATTCCGAAAAAATGTACGGTTCCCGTGGGATAGATTTGTTTTTGTCTAGGGACGAACCCGAAGCGAAGCGAGGGTGAGTCGCTAGTATAATAATAAATTGTAATGTTGTAATTGCCACTGGTGAATTTAATAAATAAATAAATAAATGTAGTGGTACCTACAGCATTCTCAATTCGCGAATCCAATTCGCATTTGGTAGATATTTTAATCTTAAAACAAGCTTAAATACAAAATTATAGATATATGTATATAAGAATGTTCTGTTGTTTAATTCAACGAAACGATCAAAATACATAGATCCTCTTTATTCTAACTGATAAGATACGAGTGTTCTCATAATGATTCAATAGTCGCTTTATACGTTAACAGTGAGCTATTATGTGGCGACTAATGATAATTTATTTTCCTCTTTATTAGGTTAAACATTGAATATGTTTCAACAATACGATTTTAATTGTTTTTAGGGTTCCGTACCCGAAGGGTGCCAATGGAACCCTATTACTAAGCCTCCGTTGTCCGTCCGTCCGTCTGTCAGAGGGCTGTATCTCATGAACCATAATAGGTAGAACTACAATAATAAAAATAAAGAAACATTTTTTAACGTTCATAATCGATCATCGAAGTTAATATACTACATACATACATACATACATAGAGTAAAAATATATTAATAAAAAGTACATGCACGATGGTATGGAACCCTTCATGTGCGAATTTGACCCGCAGTTGACCGATTTTTTTTAATTAATATAAGTAAAATGTGTAATAAGTAAAAGGATTAACAATATTAAGACACGGTAAAGCAGACCGAATTCATATTAGTATTATAATCTATCATAGATGCGGATGTACGTTAGTACGTGTAATCTTTCAAGCGGAGCCGCGGGCAAAACTAGCTAGTTCGACAGACGTCCAACTTTCATTGAATTTTTATAATAATATTTATTTTTCATTAAATTAAAAAAAATATTATTTTTTCCGAATTTTCCACATTTTCGGGTAACATATCAAATTTTTCTCTGATTTCTCTACCTATTTCATACTTTAATAATCATTTAAAAAAATAGCCCAATCAGTCCAGCTATTCTCTTATGATATGGTCACCAACAAATATTTCATCATATGAAATACTACTTATATGGTATATAATAAGAAACTGGCGCCATGTGTATGTGTATACATATATGTATTTACTACCTAATTAAAGAAAATTTTCATCTCTAAACATGTTTTAATAAATAAGTTAATAGATGATATAAATATCATAAAAAGCAATACGTAGCGTCGGTCATTAGTGTAATTGATTTTAGATGTTAACGTCTGCGGCCGTTAGAACTAATGTTTGTAGATTATTCCATTAAAAATTAATATAAATTATTATGGCGTAATTACATATAATTGAAATACATTAAATAAAACTGCTAAAGCGCTTATCCGACTTGACAAATATCGCTTAGACTTAGACTCTCACGACAGGGCTCTATTACGTATGATGTACCTGTGTGCTTTAAACGTTTTAGTTTTATCATACGACTAATATGTGAACTTAACTAACACTAAAGTACAGTTTGCTAGCGTTTTACATATTATATTAATTAATTAATTAGCTTTTAGCTTTTTACGAATTATGAAAAACTGTGAAAATTATTTAATTATTATTTTACAAGTAGTGTTATTTTTGTAAATTATTAACATTAATACTAAACTATACTAATATTATAAAGCTGAAAAGTTTGTTTGTTTGTTTGGTTGTTTGTTTGGCTGAATGCGCTAGTCTTAGGAACTAGGTACTGGTTGGAATTGAAAAATTCTTTTTGTGTTGGATAATCCATTTATCGAGGAAGGCTTATATCATCCCGGAAAAATGTACGGTTCCCGTGGGATAGATTTGTTTTTTGTCTAGGGACGAACCCGAAGCGAAGCGAGGGTGAGTCGCTAGTTTTTGATAAATGTGAAAGTAATGCTGTAAACGGTAAAATGTGTAACAGGTTACAGGACATTATTTGATTGTCGAGTATATGTCTTCATCACTAGGATGGATACAGACTACGTTTTTTATAAATGATAAAAATAATAAACTTTTATCTCCTTATAATAATGCAAGCTATTACTTATGCGAGCGAAGTAACTAAGCTCGTGGAGAAGTGGTCGAATAATAGGTTTCTCTATTATAAAATATGTACTAAAATATTCTAGTGACATGCTTGCGCTTCGCTCGGACGCATCCCTAGGTACGTTTCATATAGATAAAAATAGGTATTGCGAATGTACCTTAGGATATAGATACATGCTGTCGCGGATTTTTCTGTAGGACTTATTTTATCTAGAACTTTCTAGTACATTTTTTGATGTATATATATCTCTTAAGGTTTAGCCAGCGTTACCCATGTAAATTTCTAAAGATGATTCGACAGAATCAGTTATTTATCCACGTTCTCCTGTAGTAAAAGGTATCCTAAATGTTGACTCGAGTAATAAGTTAACACTACACAAAATTTAGTTAAAATAGGTTCAGTACTTTTCGCGTGAAATACACAAAAAAAAAAAACAAACAGACCAAAACTTTAGAAACTATTGTTTTGAGGTCTGTATTCTGTACATAAAGCATTACAGTCAATGTTTTTAAAAAATGTTCATATACAGATTTCGCTTTGTTACTACTAATTTACTATACTTATATATAGCTTTGAAGTTGTCCTTTTACATCCATCAATTTGCACGACAGCAGTAAGAAAACCAATCAATCCCGGCGCTGGCCGCTACTAACTAATAAAGGATAGTCGTAAAGTCGTAGAAGTAATCGTTTGAACAATTCAATGCATCGACGCGTGGGAACTGACTTCTGAGCCATTTCATTTAAGTTATTAAACTTGACAAGATTGTGCTCTAACGAACTTATGGGATTTCATTTGTCGTAAATTCCGCACATTTTATATGTTTATTTTTATTGCATCTATAGATTTTCTTGTCGATTTCAATGAAACTTTCAATGGCGGATAGAAAATTGTTGTGAGAAGGACATAAGTTACTTCTATCCCAGTAACTGAAAAAGATTCTCGTACATATTATTACGAGTTTTGTATATCTATACATATAATAAAACTGACTGTAATAGAACTGTCGAATGTCTGTACATAGAAAAAAATGCTAAAAACCGAGTCAGGGGATGTAAGAAGAGAAATAGAACAAATCCAGTTTTTTTTCAGATTTCTTGTTTCTCTATCTGTTTGTCTGTTTGTACGGGCTAATCTCCGAATCTGTTGAACCGATTTAAACGAAAATTTGCATGGTGGTATTAAAATACCTCCCTCATAATATAAATATCCCCGGTCAACATCTTAGATACTTTTCATCCCGAAAAATGAAAGAGTTCCCGTGGAATAGTTAAAAAACTATAGTAACTTATACAGCTTAATACATAAAAATTATTGATTGGATTTTAATGTAATTTTACAATAATATAGTTCATAAATGAGAATAACAAATAGGCTGCTTTTTATCTCGGAAAAATGTACGGTTCCCGTGGGATAGATTTGTTTTTGTTTGTCTAGAGGCGAACCCGAGCGAAGCGAGCCTAAGCCGCTAGTGATGGAATAAAAATAGAATATACAATTATGAAGTTTGGCGCAGATTATGAACTACTATAGTAGGACTAACCTATTTTGTACGTACAAAAATACAGCTGAAATGAAAACCGTTTTACTCATTCTTTTTTAAATTTCATACAATAGTATCAAATATATGAAATCTTTTTTATAGTGTTAGTTTAAATACGATAGGTTTAACCAGTAAATAATTATTGTACGTATATCTATGCCTATCTGTGTATACACATATATGTACTAGGTAACTAGGCGAAGCATGGGCGACTTGTCAGTCTATTTCTATATATATATAATAAAACCGGGTTTCATACAACACTTATAACTCGAGAACGGCTGGATGGATTTTTATGATCTTTGTTTTGTTGGATTTGTAATACTCCGAATAGCAGAATAATTATTAAAACATCGGATTAATTCACGAAAAAAAAAGAAAATCTATTCCATACTAAGCGTTAAAACGTATCTAGGGACAAACCTGAGCGAAACGAGGGTGAGTCGCTAGTGTACAATAAAGAATGCTCGATGATTCACAATAACATTATGCGAAAAAGTATAGTTTTATCCCTTAGGAACTATGTTTTAGAACATTTGAAATTACTAGAAGCTTGAAAAGTAAAATAAAGTCATATTTTCAAGCTCAAGACAATCCTTCTGTCGCCTGAATGATTAACGTTCCAGCGCGACGTCGACGACTGCGACGTGTTTAGAGTACGATCATCTCGGAACACTAATATTGCGTCTCGGTGAACTATAGCTAGGGAAAAAAATGTGAAAATGGTTTTTTAAGGTTCGGATCGTAGGGTGTTCATCGGATTCTGAAAGTACTAGAAGTCTATGAATATAAAATTTATGTATGTATATTGTATACGACACGTTTGGCTCAGTTTGTAGCGACTTTACTTTCTGTGCTAGTGGTCGCGGGTTCGAGTTCCGCTGGGGTCATTCATTTGTGTGATGAGCACAAATCTTTCTACTCCAGTCATGGGTGTTTATATTTATAATATATAATGTATATATTAAAAGTTATATATGTATGTGTAGTGTATCAACTGTCTGGTATCCATAACTCAAGCCTCATAGTTTACCATGGAACTAGATGGTGTTGTGTGTTAATATCCCAACATATTTATATACAAACATACATGATACTTACTATTTGTATTTTACACAATTTTTAAATTTGTTTTTATTAAAGCCGCTTTGAAATTTTAACCGAGTTTGGTACATGAATGAAGCATGTACTAATATTATTAACGATCTCTAGGCTCTCCATTACATTGGCAATAATTTTAAGAAATCGAGCCCATTTTGAAAGAATTTACGCGAACCAATTAATAAACTTTTAGTGTGGTAGAAGCGATCATACGACATGATAATACTCTAGAGTCTATGTAAGAGTATGTTTTTTTTTTGGTTTTCGCATTTTATTTCGTACGCCAGATTTGTGAGCTCAACACGAAAAACTAACTTATGCATATAGTGAGAACAGAGAGTTAAGTCCTCGTATCTTTTCTACTTATCTATACATATAATAAAATTGTATTTAAGCCAAATCTGTACATTAAATATTTTTTGGAAAATCTTATTGAAATAGACATTGTTATCTATACAGAGGCCGAATCTATAGTTTTTAGATTTTTTATCTGTCTGTCTGTCTGTCTGTGATCGCATCACGAAAAAACACTGTAGGGATTTTGATGAAATTTGGTATGATGATAGCTGATTATCCGGATCAACATATGGGATACTTTTTACTATGAGAAAATATCTCATCTCTGAGAAATCTACACTAAACGTTAAAACGTAACTAGGGACGAACCCGAGTGGAGTGAGGGTGAATCGCTAGTTTTATTATAATAGTAATAAAGTCTACTGAAAATTATAATTTAAAACATTACATTTATTGTCAGATGATAATGATTGATGGTCGACTGTCGCGCCGCGCGCCGGCCTGTCTCAGTATTTTACGTAAAAGCATTCCATCTGTAATCCTACATCCTAGAATTCAGAAATTAAATATGTCTAGCGTTTCACTCTAGCTTCATTCAGATAGAAGGCCGCATATTAATAATATGCAAATTATGCTAAAAAAAGCAGTCATTAGGACTGCCGACAGAAGTGAAAACTTAAAACTATAAACAAACAGTTGTTATTTTTGGAAGTTTTCACTTCAATAACACGCCACGTGTCACCTATCATACACTAGTGGTACTATATAAGAAATTTTTCCCACTGTATACATTATAACTCATGATCACCTTAATCTGTTGTATGGACAAATAAATAAACATTAATTTATAAATAACTTAAACTACAGTATTAGTCCTAAATTATTAAAAAATATTTTAATCTCTTATTTAACGTTTCTATATCAAAAAATAAACATTTTCGGCATATTTCATTACATTTTCAATGTAATAAACCGACAGATATAATAGCAAGTAGACAGGGACGCTGGAATGTGGCGGACAGCATCACGTACGAGATCTTGGAATTCGGGTCTCGTCTCCTGTTACCATGACGACGAACTCGGAACTTGAAGTTACTTGTGTTGAACTGTATCTAACCATCTGTAACTGTTTACTTACATTTTTAACTTTTTTGTAACATAATAGGGTTCTCTATGTAATGACTTGTTTCTTGTGTATAAACTATATAATATGATATAAATAATATTTAAAACTAAACATTCACGTATACAAAGTATACACATGGCAAATATACTATAAAAATATTTAATTTAATCTTGTTAAATGCTAGGTCATATTTGTAGGTTACTGGATTTAAATACATAAGAAGTTGTATCAACCCTTACTTCACTCAAGCTTTAACTGCACTCAACGCGTCCTTCAGGAACTATTTGCAATACAACTATATGTCACAGGAGCTACTCATACTGGGTTTGAAAGCTAGGGGCTAAAATTTTATACAAAAAATCGTCTTCAACCGTCGTCTTGATAATGCACTATAGAAAGAACAAACACACAAATGAATGCACATATTTTTAACTTTATACATAGCATTACTATTATAATAGCGAAAATCTGTATGTGTATGTTTAACAAACTGTCGACTTTTTCGTCGAAACTTTTTCATATTGAACGGCCTGAACAGATTTTGATGAAATTTAGGAAACAGATAGGCATGCCTTTTACTATAAAGAAAACGTATACAAAACATTTCGCCAACCCGCACTAGTCCGCCAACCCGCACTTGGCCAGCGTGGTGGACTATGGCCTGATCACCCTCGTATTGAAGGGAGGCCCACCCCCAGCAGTGGGACGTTAAAAAGGGCTGAATACAATACGAAACATGGGTTACTGTGAAAAAAAACCGAAAGACGCATCCGAGCAAAGCGAGGTTGAATTGCTAGTTAATAATAATTTCAGAAACAAAATATATACACTTAATAAATTTCAAGGCGATAAAAGACGGTCATTGGCATACGAACAATATTTTATGTTACGTTTTTTTTTCAAACGCAGTCGCCGATATCAAATGTCGTATAATAGTCTACAGAAGCCGAAACTGCTTTATAAAAAGCCGTGTAGAAGCAAAACGTATCTTGTTTCGATATTAGAAAAAACTTCATTTAAAATGTAAAGAATATTTAAATTGCCATTTTTTATAGATATACATAATACATATATAAAAGATATTTATTACGTCATTACAGCTAATTCATTTACGATAAGGAGATTTTTGTGATTAAATATTCATTTCTTCTAAGGACTAGCCCATGGGGGGTGAGGTTTTATATACTTATAATATTTATTTAACCTGATTTAATATTATTTTTGAAGTAAAACTTCTTTACGCTTGACTTGAGCGGTAAGCTGGTGAATGAGTTACGAAAAAATGTACGTACATTTGTTGACATGGTAACCGTTGCTATTGTCTGACAATTGATATATAATATTATATTTTTTATTTAAATAATATTCTATAAATATATGATTGTAATATACCTAATATGCGTTATTTTTAGTATCTCATCTATCCTAATTATTTAAAACATAAATTGAATTTCATAAAGAGTACCGATAACCTACAGAAGTTTTACTTCTTGCACGTGTACACATTCATACACGCTCTCTTTAATTTTTTTATATTTTAAACATAAAAAAACATATAAACATAAAATTATAAGTACACACTATGCAGTATGTAATACCTCTATCATTGATATAAAGGAACAAGCCTGACAAATGATTCGTCAATGCCTAGGCCGTGGGACCTAGAACTATAATTTTTTCAACGTCTTTTACGTAACAATTAAGTATTTTTTTAACTATTAAGTATAATATTATTGCTAATCTATTTATTGAAGGACATTTGAGTACTATTGGGGAACGTCTAATTAAAAAATGTACACGAGTGAAGTCAGAAGCGAACACTAGTCTAACAAATAAAATTTAGAGTAAAAGCGAGTTTAGATACTCTTACCTCTTGCCTATACAAGAGCAAAGAAGTGAATTAAATCAGTGATTCAAAAACAATAAATATCGTACATTTGCATTTTATCTCAGAAATATATTCTTTAAAGTATTCAGCGTTCCATTCATTTGAATAAATGTTTTTGTATCGATTGTGAAAAAGGAGAACTAATAACGAGGCGTGACTTTTCTTATTAATTGACTTAGAATACGTTAACGAATTATTTTAACCAAAATCTTAAGGTTTCTTAATCTAAATACCAGTTACACTAGGTCAAAAATAGTCTGTGTTCAGTAGATGCAGTATATAGGAGTAACAAACATACTCACTTACAAATTTTTGCATTAAGTATATTAGTATACGGAACCAATGAGGTTATGAAGGATTTCCAGCATATCAAAGCTCAGGGCACGTATTTTTTCTTACATAGACATTTATTAGTATATATATTTACGATGAACCTGTTCCTACAGATTATAGGGCGGATAAAATCGAGCTTTTATTAAATTAATAAGCCATCAATAACTTTCGATAGGCGGTATCGTAACGCAACTTTATTACGACAGGTTTCATCGTTAAACTCGCAATCTCAAACAGTACTTACCGCAATTAAAATACTATTTTAGGTGAAGTATGAATAATTTAAGATAAGTTATAGCTTACGTTTAGGCGATAGGATGTGTATTTCACGTTACTTATACAAATATTTGAGACATTGATAAAGTTTTTAAAGTTTGTCAATAATATAATTTCATAAAATACATTTTTGGATTTTGTGTATGTATATAACTTTAGTGTAATGTCAGTATTTGACATAATAACAACATATTATGTGTGTAACTAACTTAAGGTAACAATTTTTCAAAATAGATGGATAATGTAATAAAAGAATTCTAAGTGAGACGAATCTGTACATTAAATATTTTTTGGAAAATCTTATTGAAATAGTCATTATTATCAAAACAGAGACCGAATCTATAGTTTTTAGAATTTTTGTCTGTCTGTCTAAGAATACATCACTAGAAAACCACTGGATTCATTTTGATGAATTTTGGTATGATGATAGCTGGTTATCCGGGTCAACATATAGGATACTTTTTACTGCCGGAAAATATCTCACCTCTGAAAAATCTATACTAAACGTTAAAATGTATATTTATGATTGTCGGGTCTATAACCTAATTAGGTACTCTATGCAAATAATGTCATCGACTCCTTTTCGAGGCGTAAAAATGCTAAGCAACACATATTTTCACATTTATTATATTATTAGTAGGGAAGTAAAGATTACCAGTGTCATATAGTACAAAGTTTTCCGCAGTTGACAAATTACAAAGATTCTCCCCGAACTCTCGAGGCTGTTATCATGCCCTGTGGTTGCCTCAAATAGGGCAATATTCTAAATTGCATCAGATATACTTGGAAACTGCCTCTGGGCAACTCCCTACGCTAAATTCTACGATAGCATCTGTCCCGCCTTTCACGTGTACGCCTTGCGAGCTTTTAGCTACACGAGGGTCACTGACGAACTTTCTCAAGTATCTATATACTGTACAATACTCGTATAATAAAGTACTTGGCTGCTTGTTCCAAATAGTTGTGCCCTGAGCGCTTTATTTGGACGTAAGTTAATAATTTTTAAACAAGTAATTAAAATTAAACCAAATTATTAAAAAAATACAGGAAAAGACTTTAGGTATGTATTTATTGCGATTTTTGAACTTAGGTTCTCCTAATAAAAAGCTTTTTTCCTTTCAAGTCCAGTAAATTTTGTAAAGCAGAATTCTGTGGAATACTGAAACTGCGAATTACTATGTAAAGACTACCAAACCGATTTTGATGAAATTTTGGTGATTTTTATTTTTTTCTAGCACACAAATGTGACGAACTATCAAGTTTTGAAGGGAAAAGCAAGACTTTGAATATCTTGTAATAGTTCTTTTTATAGTTTTATTGAAAGGAGATTGTAGAGATGCGATTATTGAGATCGATGTGTGGAATCGAATGTGTGAAGGATCGAATATATTAGAGAGAGTTTGACAATAGCATCAGTGACAGATTAGCTGAGGAGTTATAGGTTAATAAGAGGAGTCTCATAAGCAAGAAAATATTAGGTATGAATGTAAAAAAATGAGGATGGATATAAAAGTAGAGGTAGACCGAAGAAGGTATGGGTGGACTGTGAAAGAGGGTATTTGTGTTAGAAAAAAAACAATATTTCATATAATTATTTAAACTTATAATACTGGTAAAAGTGTTATTTTTAAAGGAAAAAAATAAACTAAAAACGCATTTGGAATATATTAGACCCCTCGTTAATAAATGGTTACAAATCGACTCGGCAATACTGTGTCTGTGGGTAGAGTGTGTACGTACGGAGCTCGCGACACGCGCGGGCCGGCGGTCCCTCCGCCGGCCCGCGCGTGATCTATGACTTTGTATATGAGTTTTAAAAACGGTAATTTATTTTAGCAGAAAAGACTAATCCTAATAATATGTTTACTCTCATGTACCTACTGTGGATTTCATTTTTTATGGAAAATACTAAAACTTGCGATTCTTTTTCTTAATTTTACCAATACAAGTTTTCGAAGTAATTGAATAAAACATACGTATACAGATTTTAAGATTATGTGTACATAGTTTTTTGAAAGAGCTTATCTGCAGTATTAACACAAATATTTTAAAATGCCTAATTCTAATATAATAATAAAACCTTTGGCAAAATTTAAACAACTTCTACTATCTAGAAGCCCCGTCCCCTTAGTTCTCGATATATCGATTTAATCAAATTATAGGCCGGATAGCGCATAATGTTCGCTGAAGCGTTCGACTTTGACGAGCAGGTTTGTAGCGAGAGCTACTGTCAAGGCGATGAGAGAAATTACTATTCAATACCACTTTCCAAGTATTTACATCGAGTGTGTTATTAGTGACGAGGTACTACTTCTGCTGTACTTATATATCAAGGCGGAGTATATGTAGATGGGTTGTTGTAGGGTCCTGCAGAAAACTGTTGAAACCCAGAGTATTTTTGATATTTTACACATTTAAGTTAAGCATATTATGTAAGTATCAGAATTGTATGTCATGTAGGTACTGTCGCAACAGCAAATAGCTATTCTATCTTATAATATTATACTAACAATTCTTGTATATGTACCTATGTATGTATATATATTTCTATGTATGTATATCTATTTATATACATAAATATTTCGTTTATCTCGGGTATCTAAGATGTCTAAGATTTGGATAAATTTTGTATTTAGTTAAGGTTTTGCTTCTTAAGTTTATGTCTATAGCTATCTTTTCTGAAAAAAAAACATATTTTTTTATGTTATTTCCGAAAAAAAAGGATGTGATTATTGTTTACTTCATAAGCGTTGTGAAATTAGATATCTTGGTTGTATGCAATGCATATTAAAAGCATTGCTTAAAGTTTTAGCAATTCTATGTAAAAGTAATAATGATTGTCATCAAAATAGCAGTCAAAAAGCACTTAGACAAAGCAGAAGATCACAATTAATTTTATAAATTGACAACTTCAAAATAGTCACATTAAATTTCAGCTAAAGAAATATCCTTTAAAAAAAGTATTTGACCATAATATGTCCCCGTCACAGGCTTATGGGTGTAATATCTGCCGGTATAATTTATAGAGGTCGTGTAATAATAACATTTACTACGCACTTGTTTGGAAACAGCCCCAAATGATCGCTGTCAAAACAAAAAGGCACAAGATGTTACAGAACGTGACCAGATTCACAATGAGGCAAGATCTGATACTCTATCTCTATCGTATTGCTATTTTACTACAGTCGCTAGCGTAACGTAATAAGTATAGACATCTACAAAATCGATCGTTATACATATTTTTCGTTAGTGTGACTTTAATTAGTTTTTAGTTTAAACATATTTACAAATTACTTATTGATATATATATATATATATATACATATATATATATATATATATATATATATATATATATATATATATATATATATATATACATATATACGTAATACAATTAATCGAGTCTATAAGAAATAATTAATGTGTTCTGAAAAGCTTATAAAATAAGCTTTATTTAACAATAAGAAATAATATGTTTCAAATAAGACATAAGAAATCTAAACTAACAGTTAGGGGGAAAATTTTATAGCATAGGAATTTAAATTCAAGTCACTCAAGTCCCCGAGGCATCCAGATTCAAGGAGCTTTTGTGTTATTTTAAACAGTCGAAACAAGACAATTTCAGAAATGGCTACAACGACCGTAATGCGGAGACTATAGGATCGATATAAAATATTTTTTATGTTTTACGAGAATAGTATATTTTTCGTAACAAACTTTTCACTGTAATCTATTAAGCATAGTATAAATTCGTTTAGAGAGGTTGTATGACATATTTTTACATAGATATTAAAAAAAAATGTCTATTATGTAAAAAGCTACCGACTTAT
Organism: Fabriciana adippe; assembly: GCA_905404265.1. Taxonomy (NCBI): domain Eukaryota; kingdom Metazoa; phylum Arthropoda; class Insecta; order Lepidoptera; family Nymphalidae; genus Fabriciana; species Fabriciana adippe. The sequence continues at coordinate 15,599,501 of FR989998.1, read as the reverse complement.
CCTTCACCAGTATTTTTTTTTAATTTTATACTTTTTAAAATAAAAAAAGTAAAAATAATTATATACATATTCCTCATGTTTATCCATAACGTAAGTGTAGAAATACAATGTTATTTAAAATGTAGTTTCTTATTCAAGTAATAATATCCATACTAATATTATAAATGTGAAAGTGTTTGTTTGTTTGTTGGTTTGTGTGTTTGTCCTTCTTTCACGTCAAAACAGAGTGACAAATTGGCGTGATATTTTTAATTGCTGATAGTTGGAGGACTGAAGAGTGAGACTTTTTACCGCGGGAGATTATCTCATTCTCACGGAAAAACACATTATAACACAACCCAAAAAAAGTTGTGATCAGAATTACTTGAAATTTGGTATTAATGCTCTTCAATACAATCAAATAAATATGTGTTTTAGTATTTTTCAAAATTCATCCCATAAGGGAGTAAAGTATGGAATGAAAGTTTGTATGAAACCTACTTTTTTAACGTTTTTTTGTAGTTTTAGCGCGAGCGAAGCCGCGGGTTGGCCTATTAATAAATATATAATAGATGTTTCCATAACTATGGATTTAGTATACCTTATAATAATATATATGAGTATTAATATATATGTAAATGAGTATTAACTAGGTACTTATCCTCGCTTCACTCGCGTGCAATGTTACTCTAAAGACTCAGTCTATCTGTGTACTGAATCTCGATCAAAGCCTGATCAAGTTGAACCTGCTTCCCTCGGTTTCCCAAGCGAACGAGTTACCACTGGGCTACCACTGCCTTATATACTTTATTTATATATGTTAGTTATAATATTAGTCCGATGTAGTCTCAGTAGCTATTTTTTAATACTAATGTTTGTCTACGGACGCGATAAGTGCGCCGCGGCGCCCCGCCACAGCACCGTTGTATTCTGCAGGTGCAGCTTTTTGCCGCACTAACAAGACGGGAAATGGCCGTTAATAAAATTAAATGCACATATAATAACGTGTTCCGACGCGTATGATTGAAATCTCTCCCTCCCAAATAATGGATGTGCGTCAATTTAATGATATTTAATGAAAGTTCTTCGTAAATGATGCTTTTATTGAGCTTTCGTTTTTGTGAATAACGCGAGGGTTTTGATATGCTTATAATTACGATGATCAGAAGAAAAAGCTTTAGTATTTTTTTGGATTCAGGTGATAATGTAGTATGTTAAGAATAGTTTCACAGTATATATATTTTATAAGTTATTGTCGCAAATGTTTGTACCAGTCATATTACATACTAGCGACTCACGCTCGCTTCACTCGCGTTCGTCCCTAGGTACGTTTTCACGGTTAGCTATGCTTATACATAAATAGTAGCTTGCTACTCCTAAAATACTCATTTAAATTATATAGCGATTTACCCTCGCTTTGCTCGGGTGCGTACGCCGTACGCGGATTTTGTTTACAATTTTATGGGTTTTAATTTTTTTTCGCAGAACCCTGATTTTTTTTCTAAAATAAAAGTAGCCTAAGTTACTCCTTATAACATAAACTATCTGCCAATGAAAGACCCGTCAAAATCGGTTCAGCCGTTTCGGAGATTAGCCGCAACAAACAGACAAACAGACAGACAAAAGTTGTAAAAAATGTTGTTTTGGTATATGTACCGTGTATATTATATCCATATGTATTGAGTAAAAAGCGGTTATTTCAATATTACAAACAGACACTCCAATTTTATTTATCTGTATAGATATAGATAATATTATTTTGCATTAAGAACTATAACTTAATGTACAAAGAAATGGTAATCTATGAAGTATGGTCATGATTTATATAATACAATACTTCGATCCCAGGTCTTGCGCCTCTGATATTTTCAAGTGCCAATAATTTCCAATATGATTACCACTTTTCTTACGGTGAAGGAAAACATCGTGAGGAAACCTGTGCCTCTGAGAGATCCTAGAATTTTTTTGAAATTCATGTGAATGTTCGCCGTATACTTGGTCAGTGTGGTGGACTATAACATGATCCCCCTCTCATTAAAGGGAAGCCTGTGTCCAGCAGTTGGACGTTAAAAACGCCTGAAAACAAATACTCCATCTTGAAATTTGCATTAAATAATTTAGTTAATTTATTAAAAATATAAATTTATAGCGTACTTACAATACATTGTCAATATCAAGTGACTAACAAATTGCATCTGCATTTTATAATCATTAAAATTAAATGACAAACGACAACGAGCCAAGATACAAATGGCGTCACATGTAAAGTCGTGGTATTTTATTTAATAAAGATATTATTTTACAGCGTCATTAGTTAAATCTTGAGAAATTAAAAGAAGTGTTGATACACGATTTTTGAAATATTATAACGAGATAAGAATATTTACGTCTGTGGGAAAGAAGTGCGTTGGAGCGACGGATTCAACTGCGCTCGTCTCGTTCATATACATCGCGTCATGGCAATGTGGGCCAGACCGGTCCTTTAGTAACGCTAATTGACGTTCGACAGATAAACTTACACAATCACGAACCGACCGATAAACCGCTTATATAAAACCAAAACTCCACTCTACATCTATCACTTTAGAGATAACTTCGCGAAACAAAGCATACAGAATTCAGTGAGGCCTTCGCCCGCATGAGCAATAAAGAAAGCTATGCGAACCTAAAATAAAAAGTTACGGGACATTGATCTGTTGTATTCTTGAAATAAAACCTATTTTATTGAGTGATCGCTCAGCCCTTGTCACGTTTTATATCATTGGCATAACTGGAACCCGTTATGATGATGCAAGGGACTACACTAGGACCTATAGTCTTCCTACTTTATGTCTTAATTAGCGGCAACAAGGCTCTGATTTAGTTTTGATTGCGAGGTGCTTATCACGTTTGTAGGCGGGATCTAGTTCTGCGCGCCGGAATGCCTGCCGCGGAACCTGTCCGTGGACTCAGAAATGCACTCGATGTTGACTTTGTAAAGTACACGTCTGATTGCTCTCAAGTCTCACTCTAAGATAACTTATATTTTTAACCACAAATTAAAGTATAAATGTTTCTGATATATTAGTCATCATAAACTTCTCGACTTACTTTATGTCTACTTGTTACTCGCTCTATTTTATACGAGTGCACATATTTCTTTCATTTCCGATTCATGTCTCAAACTATTTTACTAACCATTTATATAAATAATTTTCTTTTAATACCTTAGTTTAGTATTGTTTTATTAAGTATTAAAATATAACACTAAATATAAAATAATAAACATAATAACGAGGTACAGATAATAAAACCTAACCTGTATCCATAAAATTAATTTACAGAAACATCGCCTTGCGGAACCAAGCCCTCCCGAAAACTGCTCGAGTGTCCCCAGCGGCCACTTAATTTCATTACTAATTCGCTGGCCGTACCCACAGAATTAAAATGGCCGGAACTACCCCTAAGCTTTCAAATGCAAACAAAAATCACCCTTAATAATCAACCAATAATATTTGGAAATATTCTATTATTGTCTGTACTTGTATACGTTACTAACGTCATTCTTTCTTGAAGGTAATACCCCGCGAAGTGTTTTTTTAATCCGTAATGGTCAGTAGCCGCTGATAACGGCTGGGCACTATGATATATTGGTGGTGGAATTTAGGACAAAGCTCGGTGGAACGACTTCCTCTGCCAACGTAGCTTACTGTATCTACTTTGATTTTCTATAGGTGTTGTAAATGTAACTTTTTAGATGAAATTTCTGAATAAATTATACACTCCTTTTACTATATTATATTTTCTACAAACACTTGTTCAAAGAAAATCGGTCTTTTTGCTCGACTCCATCAAACTACTTGAAGTAATTCGTCTAAATTAGAGGAATTCCATTAACATAATAGAGAACAAGTGGTAAAAGCTGTACTTAGCGCCTCGCCTGGAGGGAAGCCATCATCTTCAGCGGCAAAGCGTCGAGGTGCTTTAGATAAAAGGTTACCTCGTTAGATGACTACTTCTTAACAACAGTCGTAAACTTGCTAAGGTTGTTTTATTGTATTGTTTAATTTCTTTAAATAGCTTAATAATTTTAGCTTTAGCACGTTTACCGTATGTGTGTATTTTTACGTATATAACTATTAAATGTGCACTTACTGTATATGGAAGGCAGTAGAATGTGGATGTTAAGGGGTCAGTAGAAATTAATTTAACTTGTGACTTAGTTTGGCTATGCTCGTGCGCTTTTCATATTTCAGTATTACATAAAGGTAGAGCCACCGTGTTGAACAATTGATTACTAAGAGTATTAGGCCTGTGCTATCACAGCTCATAATTTATTTGTAAAAATTTTCTTCTAAATCCGCCCAGCTGTTTTTCTGTGAAGGAGTAAGAAACATACACACACTAGCATACAAATATTTACAAGTTAATCATAGTAGTCCGATAACCGATTTTATCTGTATAATAAAAACTATGCAGCAATTTTCGGGTGTAGAAACAGAAAACCTGAAATAGAAAATATAATAAAAACTCTCGATAAACATCTCCCAAACATAAAAAAAATAATAATAAATTGCATTAACCGCATTCCTAGAATATGTTATAACTAATGTGTAGGTAATGTGTACAGTTGTAATATGAAACGTTTTTTCTTCATTATTACGAGGTATCACTGTATTTCTTTAAAGCAGCCTGAATTTTAAATTACTACGAAAACACGCAATAAAATGTATTTTTTTCAAAGAAACATTATAGCCAAGTAGCCGTGGCCGTTAGTCTGACAGTTTGGTAATTAATATCCCCGTGGCACGGGCGAGTGGCACGGGCGAGGAACCCGCGACCCGCCGCTGTGCGAGCGATGGAGATGGATGAGTCGGGAAACGCATTATTGAAATTATTTACTAAACCATTAGGTAATGTTTGTGTTGCAGGTTGAAAATCCTTTATAATCTTTTAAAGTATTGAGTTATGTTTGAGTTTTGCAATATTGTAATTTTATAACTCAAACTAAGGAATATATAGACAGTGTCATAGAACTTAACATGAAGCCAACCTGTAATTAAAATAATATATAATGTTCCAAAGCAGTATACAAATATTAATGGAATACTACACTATAAATACTATGATAAGTAAATAAATTTTACAAATATGTAAACACAGCTGACGGATTTTCTTATAATAAAAAAAAAAATAATTAAATAAGCTCTTATTATGCTTTCTTTTCAGGAAAAGAACTAATGAATATATTATTATTTTTATTATACATAATTATACATATTTTGCTTTTTAAAAAATTGTAAATTAACGACAAAAATTAATACTATCTTTTAAAGAAAATAAAATCATGTACATACGGCAAAATTGTATAAATAGCAAAATTACGTTACTATTTTGAACTTTGACATTTTTATGACGAGGCCTGTATTTTTTAGCCTGAGTTTTTAAATTAAACCGTATACTATGACTCTCGATGTGTTAAGTGTTGTAGACTTTTAAAGTATTTGGTTAAACAATGGTTGATTGCGAAAAACGTTGACTTTTACGAATATATCTAATTAAGATATTTATTAAAAGTGGAACAAAATAAAAATATACTTTGTCAGATATTAAAAGTACTCGTAATATTTTCACTTCTTTCACAACTTTAAATATTCTGAAGAGTGGACTCGTAACTTTGCACCTTTTAAAGCAACTTGTTAAATCTATACATATAATAAAATTGTAACTTAGCCGAATCTTTTTAAAATAAAACTATCTTTTCGGATTATTTCGCGGATTTATTTTGATTTTTGGTTCCCGACGTTTCGAATGCTTTACAGCAATCATGGTCACGGGAGAGACTAAGGTATTAGACATCTCAAAAGCGTTATATACTTGTTACAGACAGTGCCTACCCACAAATTTACAAAAATGATTTTGAAAATTCAAAAATGGCACCAGAGTACCTTACAATATTTGTTGATTTTAATACTAAACATAATTAAAATATTAAAAAGTTTAATAAGTATTATAATTAAATATTATTTGTTTAATTTTAGCTGTTATTATTATAAATATTACAATATTTTAAAAAACTTTAAGAATTAATAATGTAATATTATTTAGTGTTGCTATTACTATAATATGTCTAACCACAAAGAAAATCAAAATATTAATTATTTATTAAATACTAATTATTTATTAAAGTATTATTATTGTTGATTGATTAAATTACATTAGGAATCTAAATTAAAAATTTAATTTTCTAAATTACATATAAAACAATAATAATACTTTAATAAATAATTAGTATTTAATAAATAATTAATATTTTGATTTTCTTTGTGGTTAGACATATTATAGTAATAGCAACACTAAATAATATTACATTATTAATTCTTAAAGTTTTTTAAAATATTGTAATATTTATAATAATAACAGCTAAAATTAAACAAATAATATTTAATTATAATACTTATTAAACTTTTTAATATTTTAAATATGTTTAGTATTAAAATCAACAAATATTGTAAGGTACTCTGGTGCCATTTTTGAATTTTCAAAATCATTTTTGTAAATTTGTGGGTAGGCACTGTCTGTAACAAGTATATAATGCTTTTGAGATGTCTAATACCTTAGTCTCTCCCGTGACCATGATTGCTGTAAAGCATTCGAAACGTCGGGAACCAAAAATCAAAATAAATCCGCGAAATAATCCGAAAAGATAGTTTTATTTTATTTTAAAATGTCAAATATTCGCGTAAATCTAAGAAAGTATTAGCCGAATCTGTACATTAAATCAAAATCTGTCTGTCTGTCTGTCTGTAACTGCATCACAAGAAAACCACTGGAGGGATATTGATGAAATTTGGTATGGTGATAGCTGGTTATCTCATTTCTGAGATATCTATACTAAACGTTAAAAGGTAACTAAGGACAAACCCAATCGGAGCGAGGCTGAGTTACTAGTAGGTACTATATATAATACTGAACAACTTACTCGTTTGTGACGTTAGAATTTTAGCTATAGTTTTAATATTTTAGCCCGAACTCCCTCTTGTCTTCTCCATTCTACGTGACATTGGTAAACTAATCTGTGCTCAACTGACACGCTTTAAAGCCATTAACAAAAAAAAAATGAATTGATAGTATTTAATCTTCAATTTCATAGGAATAAATAATTTAATCCTTATTTAAGTCCCACTACTAGGCACGGGTCTCCCCTTAGTGGGAGTGGGATCGGGCCATAGTCCACTACGCGAGTGAACTACGGGTTGGCGAACTTCACACGCCTATCGAAAGGCAAAGTGTATAGCGTTGGTTAAGCCCAGAAACAAATAAAAGCTAGTATTTATAAATTACACATTATATTACACATGAAAATGGTACTTAAAAGCACTCGACAATTTTATTGATGTCCTTTCAATATATTTAAATACCACCATGCGTATTTTGATCTACCCATAGTACCTGTTTAAATATATATTTTACGGTTACTTTACAGGATAAATAGCCTCTAAAACAGGACTATTATTTTGTTTGGTCGTAAAGTGTTATGGCGTTCAACTGTGCACCGTAAACTGCCGCCATTTACATCACTACCTCCTTACTCGAACTACCGCATGATTCATTAAACCATTAAACAAATCTCTGGATTGTAGCTTTTTTTAGGATTATGCCTTACTTATACCCCTAAAAATATTAACATTTGTGTTCAGTTACTAATATGATAAAATGTAAATTGTGCACACTGTAAGGTCATGGGTTCTATTTCATTAGAGGGAATTATATTGGCTATTCATGACAAGGTTTGTCTAAAATCATAATCATTTATTATAGCGTTGTATCATTTTATTTATGGAGTTACATAATTTTGACTCTTGATTTACCAGATTTCCCACAACTGAAAATTGCATACGGGTTCTATAAGAAAAAAAGTGGGAATTACCTTTAGTTGACCGATGGCAGTGGTAGCCCAGTGCTAACGCTCTCGCTTAGGAATCCACGTGAAGTGGGTTCAAATCCCGAGTCCCTCATCCTTGATATTTTCATGTGAGAATCATTTCCAATATTATTATTACTTGTTCTTCGGTAAAGAAAAACATCGTGAGGAAACTTGCATGTCTGAGAGAACTCAGCAAGTTTTCGAAAGACATGTGAAGTCCACCAACTCGCACTTGGCCAGTGTGGCCATATTACCATAGAAAATACCATAAGCAGCAGTTTATAATATAAAATAAATGCAATACCGGCCCCGAGAGAGACCTTTGCGCCGTCAACACTATATTTACGAGCGTGTTGGCGTGTTCGCGATCGCGTGTGGCGGAAAATGATGATAATTGTACTTCATTAGACACCTCCATTGTTTTGTTTCTCAACATAAAGCTTTATTTAATATTTATATTCTAAATAAATAAAGTTTAAGTTTTATTATCTGCATCTTACTTCACTTGATGGTATATAGTGAGTATAGTGGGTATAGTATCTGCTTATACGTTGTGGCTCTGATGTAGTAACCACATCTAGCATGCTAATCTCATCAATCGTAAATAGATAGATAGATAAATACTTTAACTAAACACATAAAAGATGAATACAGAAGATGAAAAAGAAAGATAACAGACAAAGCAAGCAAAGGCGGTCTTATTGCTATGAGTAATCTATACTATATTAATATTATAAAGCTGAAGAGTTTGTTTGATTGTTTGTTTGTTTGTTTGGTTGAACGCGCTAATCTTAGGAACTACTAATCCGATTTGAAAAATTCTTTTTGCATTAGATAGTCCGTTAACTGAGGAAGGCTATAGGCTATATATTATCCCGGAAAAATGTACGGTTCCCGTGGGATAGATTTGTTTTTGTCTAGGGACGAACCCGAAGCCAAGTGAGGGTGAGTTGCTAGTCTCTTATAAACAACCTCGGGTGAATTATTAGTGGAATCGTAAACGGGATGGTATAATTAATAATACATATTAGTAAATATATGCAAAATATGCAGCGGAATGTAGAACCTTATATTAAGGTGGGTAAAAAATCACGTCTATTTAATGTATACAGCGAGGAAGAAGAACAACTCATCAAAATGCTTTTGAATAATAATATTTAGTGAATATTCATCTTTTATGGAAATTGAAAACATTAGCATCTTATTCTTACAGTAGTTTTTATATCTTATCACTAGCGGTTCATTCTCGTTTCGCTCCTTTTTAACGGTTAGTGTAGTATAAATAGACTATATATTATATTACTGCTCCGCTTCCTTGGATAGTAGCACTATAATATAATATAACCTACAACTTTCCTCAATTAACGGGCTATCAAGTTCAAAAAAAAAAATTTAAATCGCTTTGATAGTTCCTGGGATTAGCGCGTTCAAATAAACAAACAGACAAACAAACTTTGCCTCTTTATAATATTAGTATACATGTAATGTAATATTACACAAGTAAAATGTTTTGTTGCGATTCAAATAATCAAACAATGTACCTATTCATAATAATGTTTCCTTTAAGGAAATTTATCTTTTTTGTACAAAATTATAACAAACTTATAAAAAGTAACGATTAATCGATAGAATTTTTTTTTCACGTCGCTCGAGATTCTGGATAGAAACCATAATATAACGTCTTAGGGCCGTTTAAAAATCTCCGTACCGCTTTCATGCAATATCTCCCAGACGGTGTTAAACTCAATTTCCATTTATCCATTATCGCTGATAGGGGATTTGATTAAGCTATTATCAAGGACCGGGACCCCCCTCGAAGCCCCCTCTAAACATCTTGGCGGGCGTGTTTTGAATAGGAAATCCATTAACAAGCTATCGGCACGTGTCTTTGAATGCACACCGAGCGAAAAGACGCACGTTTGCTGTTATATAAACGAATTATATTTTAAAGAATTAATACAATAACATGATACTAATGTTTCTAGGTAATTTAATAATTAAATGAACACCTAAATTCTTCTTTTATATACATCATATATAATATATAAAAATAGTATATAAAAAATTAAGGCACATATACTGTGGAAACTTATTGTAATCTGAATGAAAACACAATACTAACTTCAATTGATGTTTTTTTTTATAAGAGAGCAAAACAGTACTGTTTGAATTAAAATGTATTTTATATATTAATATCATAAACGGGCAATTAACTTTTATATGGACAAGACGAGACTTTAATATGAACGTAATGGTTTCTAAGTAAAAACAGACTAAACAGATAAACAAACACTAGGATTTTGGCCACTATAAATAATATTTTTATATTATTTTCTAACAGAACTGTCGTCTATATGACTATGTAAGAAAATATTTAAAATATTTTTTCTCCAAAGATGCGGTGTTTTAAAATTTATAGTTATTCAACTTGATTTAATCAATGTATTATACACTAACGACTTACCTCGATTTTCTCACATGCGTTTCTAGGTATCTAATAGTAGCCCATGTGTGACTCCAAGTCACAGTCTATCTAAATACTGAATTTCATTCATATCCATCCAGTCGCTTGTGTGATGGAGTAACAAACATGCACAGACATATAAACGATGCATATAGAATAATAATATTAATGTCCTCCTGACCGATTCCGGCCACGGCGATCAATCTCATTGAGACTACCCAACTGCGCAGGAGATATTATAGTGCACAAGTATACGCGCAGACACAACGTGCACTCTCTATTTCTGTCACTCTCGTTCTCCTGTGGGACGACTACTCGATAAGACCGGTGAGAGTCAAGTTGCAGGATCGACAGCTTTACGTGCTCTCCGAGGCACGGGGGTGAAACACCGACAACTTCTCAACTCCGGGCTATTATTGAGGCTCCTATACAGAAAGACTCAAAAACTAAACTTGGCCCGACCCGTGACTCGAACTCAGGACCTCGCGATGTGCCGTACATGCTAGCCACTACATCACTGAGACAATTGCATATAGAATAGTAGTCTGATAAGTGAAACTAATGCTGAAAGTTTTATTTACCACTTATTAGCCTAAATCATTGAATCCAGCTTCAAAATTAAACTCATATCTTAGACAGATATAAAGAAATGAAATCATTATTGCTGAAGCAACAAAGCGATGCAAAATGTAGAAAAAACAATCTCCACAACTGACAATAGACAATGAATGGACAAAAGGCCAATAAAATGCTGCGCTCCGGCGGTTCATCCCGGGATTACGATTCTTGAGACGGCTGGTTCTGCGCGTCTTACTGTAACGAGGCGAGTAACGAGGTCGTTAGAACTGAATCGATAAATGTTTATGATTTGTCCTCTTGTTATGTGATCAGTTGAGTTTTTTAGATTTTATATAATATACAGTTATTGGATTTCTGTCTAATAGAGTTATTGTGTCATGGAGTAAGCTCTTTATTAAGCCGGTGGTGATTTATTTTATTGTATTGTAGCGGCTATAAGATTCACTCCGACCAATCTTGGTCTATTGTGGTCCTGAATCCTGAAGTCCCGACTTCGGTATTCCGGACGCACTCGGCGTTACCGCTGCGTTTTTTTACCTGCCTGTGGCGAAGTATATAGAGGGTTATGTGTTAGCGATTATAAACACGTATAATGTATATACAATCTGTGTTAAAAATAATGAATGGTAGCAAATTGCTTGAAAGTAAACATTTCTTACTGGCCAAAACGAAAATGCTTTAAATAAAAAAAAAAATACAAAAATACAAAAACCTGACTGCTTAAAAACCAAAGGTACACATACAGTACTCCGACTGCACAATACCAGATATCATCGATTTATTTTCATTCTTTTAGTTTAATTCGTTTTTTTTTTTATTATTATATTTTTTCAAAAAGTCTCGAAGTCGACTCAAAATCTCAGCCGATATCTATATGAGATTTATTCTAAGAGCTTTTATAATTCCAATTATTGAGAATGTAAGTGTGCCTTTTTATGTAAAGTGACGATAAACTAAATAAAGTTCTATTTAAATTGACAACAAAATCCTACGCGCCGAAGCCAAAACCCCAAATTGCCCACTCTTAAACGTAATACACTCAGATTTCAGTACTAAATTCATAGTACTGTACTCAACTATAATCCTTAAATATTAGCTCGTAAAGTATATTATTCAATGCTCATATTAAATGTGAGATAAATTTCAGCTCATACAGATGGTATAGTAAAGTGGTCTAGTATTTTAAATTGGAGGCACGTTCCGATTTGTAATTGACGTATCGGATTCGCCTCGGATGTAAATGTCTTGTATTAGTGAATACATATGTATTAAGTACGACATGAGATATTCTTTATATTATATGTATTTAATTCCATTAATATTATAAATGCGAAAGTTTGGATGGATGTTTGTTACTCACGCCAGAACGGCTGAACGGATCTGGATGAAGTTTGGCACAGAGACAGATTTTACTTCTGTCTATTTTGTCTGGAATAGCACGTAAATAGGTTACTATTTATCCCGGAACAATGTACGGTTTCCGTGGGATAGATTTGTTTTTGTTTTCCTCTAGGGACGAACCCGAGTGAAACGAATGTGAGTCGCTAGTTATTTATATTTCAATTATATAGTATACATTTAGTGAAAAGTTATCGCTGTAATGTTTCAATTAAAATAAATTAAGTCTAACAGCTTAATGATATTCACTAGCGTGAAGAGTTTCCCGCGGCTGCGCCCGCGCAGTTTATTTATGTATAGTCACGCTTCTACGTGAAGATATACTATACTATATATCATCTATCTTCGATAAATAGGTCATTAAAAGGGAAGAGTTTTTATTATCAGTCACGTATATACCAATATGGATTTCATATCTAGAGAGTTAAATCGAAATCAGTTCCAAGCATAAATTAGTAGTACAGGTTACGTATAACACTTCACACTTCAGATTACTTATACAAGTAGAAATTTAATAGATATTTTTTATCTAGTTTATTACATAGAATTTTTAAATAGTAGAATTTATCGTATCGTACGCTATAAAACACATGAAGTCGAGACTGGCGCAATAATGGTCGCTTGACGATTTATAGCTCAGATCGTATTCCAAGTGAACTCGGTTTGATGTTAAATCAGGTGTACTGTTCACTGTGCGGCATCGGTGGGGTGGAACTAAGTAATTAACATATTGTTAAACTATTTTATAGTTAACTAGCGACTAAACCTCGCTTCGCTCGGGTTCGTCCCTAGGTACGTTTTAATTTTTCTCGTACGTTCTCATTCTTTTTCTAAAATAAAAATAGCCTAAGTTAATTCTTATAATATCAGCTATCTGCCAGTGAAAGTCTCTTTAAAATTGGTCATTGGTCATTAAAAACAGACAGACAGACAGACAGACAAAAATTTTAAAAATTGTGTTTTTCTTATAAGTATCGTATATAATTCCATATGCATTTAGTAAAAAGCTGTTATTTTGATTACAAACAGACACTTTAATTTTATTTATCCGTATAGATTTATGAAAATTAGAAAGCATAGATTGGTCAAAGTTTGATTGATTGATTAGCGAAAGTCTCTTCGTATTTAACATATTATGTGAGTAATGAGTATACATTATGAAACTTTGAAATTCTCCTTTTTTAGATTTGCGTGAATATTCGACATTTACTTAAAATTAAAAACACGAAACACGCTATTTATAGATACCTATATTTAAATTGTTTTAAGTAAAAATAAGTAAAAGTAACTAAGTTAAAAAGTGGAGTTAGAATAATTAGCATAAAATAATTTCACAAACGTATGCTTGTTTAAATAACAATTGACATCCCTCTGAAGAGTTCTAAGTCAATCTGATTTGATTGATTTGAATATACTGTACCTACTATAGTATTGGAATAATTACTTCTTAATTAAAAAGGTATAAAATCAATTTAAAACCTTGGATGGTTAATGACTTTTTACAGGGTTGGAATTTTATCTTACAAATAATATGAGATCGCCCTTGAGATATAAGCGATTATTATAATGATCGTAACATCCCATATAAGATGTGCATATATTATGTGACACACAAGGAAGATAACATAATAATAATGACCTCTCAACCGACTTCGGCGACGGCGGCCAGTCTTATTGAGACTAGCCATCTGCGCAGGAGATATTATAGTGCAGTGTGTGTGCGCGCAGACACAAGTGCACTCTCTATTCCTGTTGCTCTCATACTCCGGTGGGCCGACGGTGAGAGTTAAGGTGCAGGACCGATGGCTTTACGTGCTCTCCGAGGCACGGGGGTGAAACACCGCCAACTTCCCAGCTCCGGGTTGTTACTGAGGCTTATTAAACAGAAAGACTCAATAAGTAAACTTTTCCCGACCCGGGATTCGAACGCAGGATCTCTCGACTGCAGCCGTACTTGCTAGCCACTACATCACCGAGGTAGTTCAAGAAAACATACACCCTAAACAAGTCAAACTCCACCCTCTTCCTTTTTGAAGTCAGATAAAAGTTATTCTAAATATACAAAATATTCATCTTTTGAAAAATTTTAAGTCAGCCTAAACTTCTTATTTCATATAGACCTTATTATACTTATAAGTATACATATGTATGTCTGTCCACATTCCACGTTGTAGACGTGCCCCATCCCTTACACAGGTGTCGCTCACTCGTGTATCATATTGAATAATGGAAAAACAAAACAATTTGAAGTACAAAGGAAATCTTATGAAAAATGTATTCATGTAAATTATAAAAACGCGTACACAATGGGTGGGTATAATTCAATCAGTTACCGGCGGCGCGTCCCGGGATAGAACCTGCTACTGCTTAACATATGAATGTTCGCACTTATCTTAGATGGGGCCTTTGTGTGGAGATTGGCTCGGTACGTCGCTGAAACTGCCGAAAATTTAAGGCTCTAAAGGTGTTATATAGTTAATGGGAAACGTTTTACTATTTTGTGAATCTTTCGTCTGTTCACGAAAGTATATTTTAAGATTTGGTTTACATTTTACTGGTAATATGTATATAACAAAATATAACTTTGCTAACGACTTTATATTGCCTTCAGTATTAAATGAACAAATACAAAAACCTTAAAATAACTTTTTATTAACCTATTATTAATTAACCTTAAAAATATTACTAGCGGAGCTGTAACTATCTCTATGTAGAAAGAATCAAACTGGTTAGCGAATTTTCTAACATTTAGCTTGATTTTACTCGAAAAAACTACAAATTATTGAGCTGGCACACATGCTATCACATTGATAACACTAGTGGGGATAAAAATTGTTATCACAGAGGTACGTAATTTTAACAGGAACGAAAAAATTGTATTGTCCTTTTTAACGTTCCACTGCTGGGCACAGACCTCCCGGGACACCACGCTGGTCAAGTGCGCGTTGGCGGACTTCATATGTCTTTCAAAATTTGGTAAGTTTTGTCAAAATTTGGCAGGTTTCTTCACGACGCATGTTTTCCTTTACGACAAGTGGTTATTATGTTGAAAATGATTCGCACATGAAAAAAAAATGCGAGACCCGGGATCTGAACCCGTTCCACTCGGTTTCCCAAGCGAGCACAATACCACTAGGCTACCACTGTCTTTAACTAATAAATATATTATGAATATTAATGAACATATGTAAGATGTAACAATGCATTCAACGGGTCATAAGTCAGCACTCGCACGGCTACTAATCACACAGTGAGTGGGAATGCTAATATACTGTGATGCATGGTCACCGATACCTGACTTGTGCCCACAATACTTGGCAGCCTAACTTGGCCAACAAATTTTATGCTGTCTGAAGAAATGTTCCAAAGGTAATATATAGATGAGAAAATTTCTATAAAGAAGATTAAGTGTTAGAAGATAAAATAGCCTTATATGATTTTTACTGATGATAATTTTGAGCAGAACTATATTTGTACAAGGAGTTAAGAATATCAATAGGAGCTATTTTGATATAAAAGTGATACTTCTTTATAGGGTTTAAGCATAGGTACTTTTTGTCTATGTGTATAAATCCATACCTACTACATAATACATTAGGGTTAGCAAAACAGGTAAGTGAAACTAAAGTACGTAAAAGATTTGGAAACGGTGTTAATATACGTGTATATATATGTTATATATATATATATATATATATATATATATATATATATATATATATAACATATATTTTATATGTTGCTTATTTTTTTAATTTTAATTACATTTTATATGTGTGGAAAGGAAAGAAATATAATGTTTTGTAATCAAGTCGTCAAGCGAAGTGAGTGCGAGTATGGTACAAGGTAAAATATGACTAATCTATATAATACCAGTGTTACCGGCGGTTCCGCCCGTGTTTAAAAGATCATAAACCAGCGGTCGCCAACCCGCGGCCCGCGGGCCGCATGCGGCTTGTCAAATACTATAACTAACTTTGTATTTTTTTCCAGAAATAATTTCCAAAAAATATTTAATGTACACATCCGGCTCACTCAGTATTTTAATATATGTACCAGCGACTCACCCCCGCTTCGCTCGGGTTCGTCCCTAGCTTGATTCCCCATACAACTTTCATCCCCATTTTCACTCCCTTAAAGGATGATTTCCGAGATAAAAAGTATAAAAAAAAATACTTTTATTGACTTAAACATTACAATACAAGCTAGTCGCAAGGGCCCCTGTACTAGGTGTAGACCCGTATTACTGGGTACCCCGAAATCCTATGTCCTTGCTAGGGTCTCAAACTATCTTCTTACCGAATTCCAACTAAATCGGTTCAGTAGACCCTGAGATTACCCCCTATAACCTCACAACTTCACAAAATCACAAACTCACAAACTTTACCTCTTTATAATAATATTAGTATAGATAGATGATATACAAGCTATTTTACCCACATTTACATATAGTCCTATAAAAAAAATTTGAAGTAATTTAGAATTTATCTAACCATCCATGAAATATCTGATTTTACGATTGGCAGTTCAATTGGCATCCCAGTTTGTTACCACCTAAGCCGTGTACATGCAAATGAAATGCATTGTTGGGTCCTCAATATCGGGGACAGTATAATGTGGATTCTAGCCGCTGATAGCGCTTACAAGCCCTGGCTAATAGCTCAGATGAACTTTACGATTTATGGACGATTCATTGTTACTATACCCTATGCTCTAAGTGTGTAAAAAATAATATGTTTGTATTTTTGTTTGTGTTTGGTACCTACTTGTTATCTATACAGATAAATAAAATAGAAGCATCTGTTTGTAATGTCAAAATAACAGCTTTTTACTAAATGCATATGAAATTATATACGGTACCTACTTATACGAAAAACAAAAATTTTTTTTTATATGTCTGCCTGTTTGTTCCGATTAATCTCCGAAACGGCTGGACTGATTTTAACGGGACTTTCACTGACAGATAGCTGATGTTATAAGGAGTAACTTAGGCTACTTTTATTTTAGAAAAAGAATTAGGATTCCGCTCAAAAATATCGAAACGTGTCTAGGGACGCACCCGAGCGAAGCAAGGGTAAGTTGCTAGTATACTATGGAATACAGAGAATATAATAACACATGCTTTTTTAACTAACTAGAGACTCACCCTGGCCTCCCTTCGCTATGCGTTCATCTCTAGACAAAAAAATCTATCCCACGGGAACCCTACATTTTTCCGGGATAAAAAGTAACCTATATGCTATTCCAGCAGATTATAATCCATTTCTGTGCTGAATTACATCTAGATCCGTTCAGCCATTCTGGCGTGAAAGAGTAATAAACATCCATCCATCTAAACTTTCGCATTTATAATATTATAGTATGGAATGGATATGGATTAGTATGTATACTAAACTCACTAATTTCTTAGTAGGATTTGTTTTATTTATAGCTTTTAGTTAGAGAAACTTATTGAGAAGTTAAAAACAATCTTTTAAGAGTATTATAAGTATTTAGGGATAAAAAATGATTTTTTTTTAAATATAGTTACCAACAAGGTTTTTATTAAATTTTGATTCTTACTTGTTTTGGTTTAATTTTAAATGAACTATTATTTTTACTTTACCACCATATTTATCTAACCATATGTACACGCTACACCATACTATAAATATTTTGCATATTGGCCACGAAATATGGTTATCACTGAGAATTTCGAATGAATGAGGAAGTTCTCCAATTTGATAATTTATTTCAAAATATTCACGTAACTTAATTGACATTACTTCAAATGAACTAAAAAATATTATTTAAAATAATATAACTATCTAAATAGGCAAAATTAAAAACAAATGCTTTTAAGTAAAAAGTACTGTTATATAAGATATGTCGAGCTTTCAAACTAAAATAACATTTACAGAGAGCTTATGTCAACAACAGGGCGCACGTCCGGCGCGCGCGCAGATAAATCCTTCACGCGTTGATACCACGACGCGACGCGCCGGACACCGCATACAAAGAATGAGCCGATTCTTAATATTATAATTTAATATTACTATACAATATTATAAGGCAACGTTTATTTTATCTCCAAAACTACTGATGCAATTCAAACGATACGTATCAAAGCAATTAATACAACATAACATATTTTACAAACACCTCGATGGCACGCGTATTATGAACGTACGTCCACGCATATTCTAGAAGTATACTGATAAACCTAAAAAGATGCAGATAACGTGTGCTCTGACAGTGTGATTACTGTGCATCTAACGCGCTTAAATGCGTTAACAACGCTTAAAAGTTTCATCATTGGTAGGTATTAACCAGGACTGATAACCCATTGCATATAAGTACATTCCGTCTCATGAGACACTAACTTACACAAAATGCAGACATTAAAACATAGCAAAATATCATACATATAACTATATATACATAACTATAAATATTTCATAGAACCCCTAATACTGACTTAATCCTTATTAAATTTAATCCTTTAATACTTTCTTAGATTTACGCGAATATTTGACATTTTAAATAACACTATTTTTTCGGATTATTTCGCGGATTTATTTTGATTTTTGGTTCCCGTCGTTTCGATTGCTTTACACTTTACAGCAATCATGGTCACGGGAGAGACTAAGGTGTTAGACATCTCAAAAGCGTTATATACTTGCTACAGACAGTGCCTACCCACAAATTTACAAAAATGATTTTGAAAATTCAAAAATGGCACCAGAGTACCTTACAATATTTGTTGATTTTAATTCTAAACATATTAAAAATATTAAAAAGTTTAATAAGTATTATAATTAAATATTATTTGTTTAATTTTAGCTGTTATTATTATAAATATTACAATATTTTAAAAACTTTAAGAATTAATAATATAATATTATTTAGTGTTGCTATTACTATAATATGTCTAACCACAAAGAAAATCAAAGTATTAATTATTTATTAAATACTAATTATTTATTAAAGTATTATTATTGTTTTATATGTAATTTAGAAAATTAAATTTTTAATTTAGATTTCTAATGTAATTTTAAGATAGAATATTAAGCAACACTATCTTCACAGATAAAATATATATTAATCTGAATCATTGTTATAGCGATCCACACAGTATGAACTAACTACATCTACAGGTCTGTTATCTTTGTTTTTGCTGTTAGATTTTATTATGTTTATTACAGGATCCCACGATGATAGTAGTACCCAGCCATCTTCCCTATTGAAGTTTGGATGTTTTTTAATTTCAATAGCTTCGCGAATCATCCTGGGGCGATAACGGCTTTCTTTTGCAAGTATTTGTGGATTATCGAAGCGAATGTAGTGGCTTGGGCGATCCTGGCTATGTTTACAGACTGCAGATGTTGTATTGCGACGGTGCTTCACATCAGCTATGTGTTCTTTGACCCGAGTTCTAATGGATCTCTTTGTTTGTCCGATGTAGGAGAGCCCACAATCACAATCAAGTTTGTATACCCCTGCATCTTGGAGAGGGATGTGGCACTTGACTGGTGGTAAAAGCTGACTAATTTTCTTTGGCGGCTTGAAGTAAGTTTTGATTGAAGCACGCTTTAAGATGTAGCCAATCTTGTCAGTGACTCCTCTCATGTATGGCAGGACTGCAGGGACTCGCTCGACTGTGGCTGGTTTCACTCGGTCACTGTGACGCAGGCGCGGCACTTGCAGCTTGTTGTCTCGCAGAACTTGCTTGACATGTTGCAGTTCTTCGGCCAGGTGTTGCTCATCACAGATCCCTTGTGCTCTCTGAAACAAAGATTTTCCCACGGTAGCTAACTGTGAAGGATGGTGGTGAGATTCACCATTCAGGTACCTTTCAGTATGGGTCTTCTTTCTATACACAGTGTGACTCAAGGTGTTATCTGGGTTGCGTTTAACTAAGACATCTAAGAAAGCTAAGGTATTGTCAGATTCTAATTCCATAGTAAATTGTATTTTAGGATTTATAGAATTAAGATGTTCTAAGAATACAGTTATTTTATGAGATGGTAATATTGTGAAAGTGTCAGCTACGTACCGCTTGTAGAAACGAGGGGTCACGGGTGATGTGTTCAGAGCAGTCTCCTCGAAATCCTCCATGAAGATGTCGGCTACAACAGGAGAGACTGGCGAACCCATGGCCACTCCATCCACTTGCCTATAGAATTCATCATTCCACAGTAGATAGCCGGATGTTAGGCAGTGTTTTAAAAGTTCAGTGTATTCTATTGACATATTGTGATCCTGTAGCTTCCTAGATATTATTTAAATACAGTCTTCCACTGGTAGGCTGGTAAATAAAGACTGTACATCAAAACTAACCATTGTTTCATTGTCCATGAGTTTTAGGTGTTTAACTTCATTGACAAAATGGTAAGAGTCCCTTGTGAACGCTCTTGTTAATCCTCTGAATGGTGAGAGTACTTTTGCTACTAGTTTGGCCAGTTTGTAAGTCGGTGAGTCGATCTGACTCACAATTGGACGTAGCGGAGCGTTAGGCTTGTGTATTTTCGGGAGTCCATACAACTTAGGCGGTTTTGCACATGATGGAATAAGAGTTTTCACATCTAGATTTAATGTGTCGGAGTGTTCCTTAATTAGCTTTTTAGTATTATTTAAAACGGTGGTAGTTGGATCCGTTTTAACCTTTGTGTACGTGTTCTCGTCCGACAAAAGATGTTTTATTTTATCATTATAATCTGATGTATCCATCACAACGGTTGCATTTCCTTTGTCCACGCGTAGAAGGATGATGTCTGACCTATTGCGTGGGTTTTTCAACTCTAAATACTCCTGTTTACTGAGATTAGGTTTGGGCTTAGTACTACGACGTAACAAAGACGAAACATCCTGACGTATGGCCTCCATATCCTCAGTTTTCATAATGTTTTGGGCGAAGGCATCTTCAACTGCGCAAATAATGTTTTCATAAGGAATGCGCGTAGGCGTTACAGCAAAATTCAAACCTTTATTTAGTACCTGAATAGTAGGGTCGTCCAACGGTTGTTTTGACAGATTGACAACAGTTTGAGGTCCTAATCCTTTAATTCTATTGAGAGCTAACCTGTATTCAAATATGGACGCCCCAAAATTTATAGAATTTGATGCTTAAATGCATATAATAAAATGAGATACGATTTAACCAACAGGCAGGTTTATACGCACAATATAATAGTAGTATTTAAAAGATTGAAAAAATATTATTATTTCTAAATAAAATCTAATATATAAAATTCTCGTGTCACAGTTTTCGTTGCCATACTCCTCCGAAATGGCTTGACCGATTTTGATGAAATTTTTTGTGCTTATCCGGTATCTATGAGAATCGGCCAACATCTATTTTTCATTCCCCTAAATGTTAGGGGTAGTCCACCCCTAAATTTTTTTTTTTATTTTTTAGACAAAATTTTTAATTTCTATTTTTTTATGATACAACATACAAAAATACATACAATCCTCAATTTTCACCCTTCTACGATCAACCCTTATTTTTTAATAGCCATTTTAGTAATTTAATCATTTTTCCTCTCCGGTCGAAAACTGATCAATCGTGATTTAATGCAAGCTAGGGACGAACCCGAGCGAAGCGAGGGTGAGTCGCTAGTAGTATAATAATATTATAATCAATTTCAAACAGAATGATAATGATGGCGGGCGATCTTACAGAAACTAGCCAACTGCACAGGATATATTATAGTTATCAAGTGTTCGCGCAGACACAAGTACACTCTCTATTCCTGTTACTCTTAAATTCTGGTGGGATGAAAATTCGGCACGACTGGTGAGAGATCAGGCGCAGGACCAACGGCTTAACGTGCTCTCCGAGACACCGAGGGTAAAACAACGCCAACTTCAAGAGAATAGTCACTTATCAAACAAATGAGCTGAGAATTGCTAATAAATAATTTATTAATATGTAGCTTTCAAATTCACTTGTTAAGTTATAATTTCTCGCAATAATATAAAGCTTAGCTCGTTGATAAATGTTGAGTCTGCTGTTGCCTTCGAGTACACTCCCACGCTTTTGTACGTCGATAGTTAAAATTAATTTCAATTTTATTGAAATACGGTTTGTTTATAATAAGTAATTATAATAATTGTTTAGTTTTGTCATCGTATTTATTTCGAAAACAATTTCAAATGATTTAGTTATTAGGTTTAGATACTTATATACTGAGTTTTAGGTACTAGTAAATATATAGAGTTTATCGTAATTTACGACATATTTTCGCTAATTCCTTTCCATTCATGGAAAGAGATGCTTATTTTCATCCTCATTCATAAGCCCAAGCCGCCCTACACGCTGCAAGCGTCAGTCGGCTTCCGGCCCCACGGTGTAGCGGCCGCCCTCTCGCGCCCTCACGCGCCCGCCCTAGTATTGTACGAAAATACACATTCCTTACGAAGGTTTTCTATTATTTTAATTAAAGTTTATAAGTTATTTAGATAAAATGATCTGTTTTTCATAGATTTCTAGTAAAAAAATGTGATTAAACAGTGCTAGTGTAGTTGCTATATTTTGTTTTACTCAAGTTTGTTTACGATTAACATTTACAATCTAAAACTAATCAGAACTAAACATTAACTAAGAATACGTACAAGGCAATAATAAAATGTATTTTCGGTTAAATGTAAAATTTTAATGTACGAAACTAACAATTAAGTATAAAAATATTAAAAGTATCTATAAAGTAAATAATCAAAGAGAAATTCATTATTTTTGTTAATTAATTAAATACGAGTAGGTATATGAGGATATATTTAAAAATATACTTTGAATATATTCCCTAACAATATTTCCAAATGTAGAGTCGTGTGTCCTAATATTATGACGGTGTGAAATATCGCGACTACACTCTTGTAAACAGTAAAAATTCACAATTACTATGAAATACGATTTTAAAAGTTGTTAGTATGAAACGTTATTTATACACAACGTGTCAAGAGCTGGTTAACGTTAAATGTAATAAGTAATTTTAAAATGTGATTTCGTGAACTCCGACAATAACTTCGTTTTAGTGCCATATTTTAAACTTACTGTGAAGAAATATATTTATATATTTATACATTGAAAGGGTTGAAAGGTTCAGAAAATTTACAGAAGCCACTGAAATTGGATATTATTAAAGGTAAATTATATAATTTTAATATCTATGTAAACTAAGATGGATATCTGTTAAAGCTAAGCTTAATAATTTATATACGAGTATGTACTAAAATACCATTTTTTAATTGTTTTTTTTTATAATACTTTCTTAGATTTACGCGAATATTTAACATTTTAAATAAAACTATCTTTTCGGATTATTTCGCGGATTTATGTTTTTTGTTATATATTTGACGACTTGTCTGCCTGTTTAATAATTCGTCCGCCAGTCACGCAAAGATTGAAAGAGAAAATTATTTTTATAATTAATTTTTATTATTATCATTACATATCATACATATTATAGGTATTATTTACATATGTCTTAAAACATAAAAGTATTTACGTAAGAATAAAAATAAATACAATATAAGCAGACATACTTTATATAATTCGAAGTTGTAATTAAGTTGTTTTTAGCTAACAAAAATAATATATATTATTGTCAATATTTCGCTAATATCTGCAAATACAAGTCCCATTTGAAAAAAATGTATTTTATAAGAGTAAGTTATTGTAAAAATATGTATATTATACATTAACATATAAAAATATATATGTTAAAGTTATAAAAATATATATCTACTATATATTAATGATACGAGGAGCTACTTGGCATATTAATATAAAAATTTTTAGAATGAGATCAATTAGAGTTGAACTCTGTATCGACATTTACTAAAACTTTATAATAATAAATATGTGGGGACATTAACACACAGCACCATCTAGTTCCATGGTAAGCTACGAGGCTTGTGTTATGGATACCAGATAGCTGATACACTACACATTTATAATTTTAAATACATACATATTATAAATATAAACACCCATGACTGGAGTACAAACATTCGTGCTCATCACACAAATGAATGCCCTCAGCGGGACTCAAACCCGCGATCGCTGACACAGCAAGTAGGGTCACTACAAACTGAGCCAAACGTGTCGTCAAATATATAATATTACTGTAAAACCTGATTCCGTAATACGTATTCGTATTTATTTACTTTATCGCATCGGACACTCGTCCCAGGCAACATAATTGACAGGCGCGCGGTAACTCAGCGGTATTTGCATTGGTAACGAACGCCGTCACACCGTATCTTGGATTAAGACCCATAAATCCTGCGACCAGGACCTTGGTATTTTTAAGGTTTTAAAGTAAATTATGAAATCTTATGTATGTTTGTACGTTGTAATTTTGATAACTAAAATTTATTACCTGCCTTTATCTATTTATTTTAATTATTATGTTATCTAGGTCACAAATTAATTAAATTTGTTTTTATTTACAGCACAAACGCGATTAATAGTATTTATAGTTGATCAATGTAAATATAAAATTAATTATTTATTTATAATATATCATACGAGCGACTCACCCCCGCTTCGCTCGGGTTCGTCCCTAGATACGTTTTAACGGTTAGTATGAAATACAGATCTTTGAATTTCTCAGCTTTTCTGTACTATAATATGCATGCATTATACATATAAACCTCCCTCTTGAACCACTCTATCTATTAAAAAACCGCATCAAAATCCGTTGCGTAGTTTTAAAGATCTAAGCATACATAGAGACAGACAGACAGCGGGAAGCGACTTTGTTTTATACTATGTAGTGATGATTCAAATAATGAAAATCATTAACTATGAAAATTTTACTACTGAACTAACGAACATTTAATATTTTAAACCTAAGGACAGATATATTAAACAAATATTTAACTTTAAAAAAATATGTGAATACGAGTACAATACAACGCATGAGTAAAAATTTGATTTCAATTTTAATCTAGATCTTAGTATGATAAAAAAAACGAATGAAATTTCAATGCATATTTGATTACTTTCTGAAATATTCAATGTTTATTACTAACCTCAGACTAAGGAATAATATAGATAAAATGTTATACAACTAAATATGATGCCAAACAATAATGTTTAAAAAAAAACATTATACAAATATGAAATATTAATAGAAAACTCATTACTATGATAAGTAAATAAATTTATATAGTTAACGGGTTTCATTACAGTAAAAAAATAGTTAATTTTATGCTATTTCCTTCAAGGGAAAGAAAACTAATGCTTGTGTATTCAGCCCTTTTTAACGTCCCATTGCTGGGCACGGACCTCCCTTCAGTACGAGGGGGATCAGGCCATAGTCCACCACGCTGCCCAAGTGCGGGTTGGCGGACTTCACATGTCTTTCGAAAACTTGCTAAGTTTTCTCAGACATGCAGGTTTCCTCACGATGTTTTCCTTTACTGTAAGGCAAGTGGTAATCATGTTAAAAATGATTCGCACATGAAAATATCAGTGGTGCGAGACCCGGGATTTGAACCCGTTTCACTCGGTTTCCCAAGCGAGCGCGTTACAACTGGTCTACCACTGCCTAATTAATGCTTAAAAAATATAAACAAAAACATATATTGTAGTATTTTTTGTTAATTGTATTTTCCTTCTCACTAACTGTAAATTAACATCTGATACCTATATAAAATTTCCTTTACCCTTTAAAAAAGGTAAACGGTATAGCACAATCGAGAATAGCAGCTTAAACAGCAAAATCACGATACTATTTTTGACTCTGACATTTATTTTAGCGGTATCCGTATATATAATTCTGTAGCCTGAGTCGTAAACATAAAAGTTAAATTTGAACTTATAGTTAAAATTAACTGCTGTTGCCATCTGATTTACATACAGTTACACCGAATATCAATTCACTTATATGCAACCGTCCGTCCGTCCGTCCGGAGCAGGGAGCAGGGAGCAGGGAGCGTGCAAACATCTATTAATGTACACCAGAGTACGGAGAATAAACAAACCCGCGTTAAATCTGTCGCACGGGACATGAGCTGCATTTGAACCGATTACTGCCACTACTTTGTTTTACTGGTTGAGTAAGTTGAGTAAGTCGACTGGGCTTAGATTGATATGTTGACACTTGAATGTAATATATATATATATATATATATATATATATATATATATATATATATATATATATATATATATATTTAAATGTAAAATAAATATTAATTTGATTGGAATTGAGTTTTGAATTACTTTCAATCCAAAGATTTTAGTGATTGAACATATTTTGTATAATATACATTGATATTTGATATATTCAAAAAAAATACAAAGAAATTATTCTTTCTTTAGAGGTGGCATTTTTTGAAACCTTATATTATATCCTTATAATTTATTTATTTAATAAAAGTTAAAATCTTCCTTCATCTGAAGTTGTTCAAATCATTCATGCCTTTTATTATTTAAATTTAAATAAAATATTGTTTTTATTATAATAAAACAAACGTAAAAACCTTTTAAAATTAAAAACCCTTTACTCCCTAGTAACCGTTTAAGTAATCTCATTGAGGAGCTCCTTAACGAATTTTAACTTGATCCTAATATAATAATAATATTATAAATACAAAAATATACTTGAAAATAATAATATAATAAAGTAATATTTCTATATATTTAAAAGTATATATTTAATACTTTATATGCAATATTCAACTTGAAGCAAGTACTGGCCGACGCCGAACGCTCCCCGGGAGAGCACGTGGCCGCGCCGGATATTCGACACATAACTCCCGCCCCACGAGCCGGCCACAAACGGACTAACTAGAATGCCGTTACTCATTTGTTTCATACATAAATATACCTTTCAATTGAATGAATTTAGCTATAACTATCTATACATATAATAAAATTGTAACTAAGCCGAATCTGTACATTAAATATTCTTTGGAAAATGTTATTGAAAAAGACATTATTATCGATACAGAAGCCGAATCTATAGTTTTTAGAACTTTTGTCTGTCTGTCTCTGATCGCATCGCGAAAAAATCACTGGAGGGATTTTGGTGAAATTTGGTATGATGATAGCTGGTTATCCGGGTCAACATATAAGATACTTTTACTCCGGGAAATATCTCATCTCTGAGAAATCTATACTAAACGTTAAAACGTAAGTAGGGATGAATCCAAGCGCAGGGTATATAAATAAAAGTAAAAATGTATGCGTAGCATGTATAATATATTTTTTAATCATAATCTTTTTCTATCACACTATAAGGACGAATCTAATGCTATTTCATTTATTTATATATTTCTATAGGTCTATTTATTTATGCAAAAGACTAAACACTAAATACGTACATAATTAAAACAATATTTATTAAAACCCATTCAGTTCCTTAAGCTTTAAAAGTTGCTAAAGAAATACATGAAATACACTGAAAGAGGAAATCCTCCTTGACATTTTAATCATTCTTGTTATCAGATATTTCGTCATTTCTTAAGCTTTTGTGTCTTTGAAAGCTTAGCCCGAATTTCTAGCTTATTTACCATACTCTATAAGTAATAAGGTCTTATATAATATAATATTATTTATATTATAAAAACCTAGACTTAATATATTGAATACTTAATCTAAAAATTAGGTAGAGGATATCATATTAAAGATCGTCACTGCACATTTACATCCGATTCTCTGAAATCGATTTCAATGATGCGAGGGATTCAATTCGATTTGTCAACTCAAAGCAAGTGACTGACCGCAACTAAACACTCCTTATTGAACCGGATACTGTACACATAACTCCCGCCCTTCGCCCTCCGCCTTCCGACACGACCGCGGTACTTCACTCGTGGTATTAATTTGCTAACTGATATACGACTAAAGGCACAGATATTTTAGGTTTTTGGCTAAAATGTGATTATAGAATAAGTAAGTTTATAATATTTACTAACAAACTATGAATTAGTGGCTTACATTCGCTTTGGGTGCGCCCCTAAGTCCTTAAACTAGGGTTACTCCAGGTCCTAGTCTATCTATGTATTCACAATATGAAAATTTCATCAAAATTCGTCTTGCCCTTTCAACGTAAAGGACTAACACACATATTAAGCACGCATATATATACAAATTATTGCATATTACAATGGCAATTTAACTAATAAAATTAATAATTTGGGCCCTTGATGTAAGTTTTGTGAAGTTCCAAAAAGCAATTAACGACGGACTGCCCCGCGCCAGCCCCAGGTGTTACTTATGACACTCAACTTGTCAAATTCTCCAACACACCTCACCGGGCCAATATTAAACTTAAACAATTTGAGTTGGAATATTATATTAAGATGCCAGAAATTACTTCGACGTTACCTTATTCAAGCTGTTAAATTAGCGCGAAGAAGGGTTTTTTGATTACGGGTCCTTATTATAACTTCCCTTTGAACTGTGAAAGAGGCCATATAAAGTATGTTCCGAATTATGTTAATTTTTAAGTTAAGTTATATCCATTTTCATTGTTTTTAATATATTTATAATATTTTATATATTATAATATATGTTAGTACGTTTTGCATTGAAAAATCATTTATAAGCTACATATAAGAGGGTGAGTCGCTAGTCTATTATATTAATGATTAACGCTTGCGTGGTGCAAAAACATAACATAAATAAGCTCAAAAATGAAGAAAGTCGATGCTGTTTTCAATAACATTTGGCATCAATCGTAAATAATTTGTTTCATAAAATAATTGATTTACGACAATGACTTGAGTTATTCCAACATAAACATTAGGTACTAAAACCTTTATTTTAAATTCATTGAAACGCACAAGAAGTAGCACGTAGTAAATAGCTTCAACCCTTCAAATGACAAAGCAAATTCTAGAGGAAACCAATTTCGCTGCTCACTTCTTTATGCAAAGTGCGGGGCCCGATATTCTATTAAGATAACGGTCTTTCTCGTCTTTTATTATGCGCTCTGCCATATTTTCGCCATACTTTTCTGGCATCTGTCAACTTGAGATACGATTTTCAAGTTTATAGCTGATGGAAATGTATAAAAGTGGCAAAAGGGTTTGACTTTACTTAATAGTTTTTTCTGAAAATATATAAAAAATCGTCATTATCAATTATATGCAAGTTACGTTAAAAGTGAACAATAAACTGACAACCGGCGTGAATAAGAATAAAATACCTTCAGTAATAAATGTTATTCGTATTTTTAATTTTTCCCATAACATTAATAAATATGTTGGGACATTAACACACAGCACCATCTACTTCCATAGTAAGCTACGAGGTGTGTTTTATGGATACCAGATAGTTGATACACTAAACATATATAACTTTAAATACATACATATTATAAATGTAAACACCCATGACTGGAGTACAAACATTGGTACTCATCACACAAATGAATGCCCCAGCGGGACTCGAATCCGCGACCGCTGGCGCAGAAAGTAGGGTCACTACAAACTGAGCAATCGTTATATACATATTTGACAATAAAATGAAATAAATACATTTTCACATTGAGGAGCACAAGATTCTGATCAGTTTACATATTTTTATAAAACCGTGTCTCGTGTATGGTGCGGTGGCAGGGGGCGGGGGTAGGGGGTGCTCGTGCAAACATATTACTCAGGGAATCGCGACAAATTGAATAGGAAGTGGTTTGACGATAGTGTTGATGTTATAGAACATTTCGTAGATACTCGCATTTCATGGCATTTTTATGGTTTCGTTGATAAAACTTTACGTTTTGTATGGTATTCGTGTAATTTTTTTTAAATCTATACCTATGTAAGTTTAAAAAAGAACTATTTAATCTAGAAAAAAGTATGATTAGATAATAGGCTCTAGTCAAGAGTCCAATAAGAAGTTATTGAGATTATTATTTTAAATATAGTTTAAATAAAGAAGAAAGTTTATTTCATTCTTAACAATAATTAGTATTTGAATTTTTATTATTAACAATATTTCATAGGTACAAGCGATAAACTAAATTAGACTTGACCGAGATAAATCCTATTTTTTCATGTAGATTGCTTGGAATATTAGTAAATATAATAATCATCAATATATGTATGTAATATGTATGATGTCCTCCTGACCGATTCCGGCCACGGCGGCCAATCTCATTGAGACTAGCCAACTGCGCAGGAGATATTATAGTGCACAAGTGTACGCGCAGACACATGTGCACTCTCTATTCCTGTCACTCTCATACTCCGGTGGGACGACTATTCGACACGACCGGTGAGAGTTAAGGCGCAGGACCGACGGCTTTACGTGCTCTCCGAGGCACGGGGGTGAAACACCGACAACTTCCCAACTCCGGGCTGCTACTGAGGCTTACTAGACAGAAAGACTCAATAACTAAACTTGGCCCGACCCGGGACTCGAACCCAGGACCTCCGGGTGTGCAGCCGTACATGCTAGCCACTACACCACCGAGGCAGTCATGGTAATATGTGTATTTGATATATATCACATAATGATGAGCTTAATTGGGGTAGCTGATTTGAAATCGCAAACAATTTAAAGATTAAAAAGCTTCGTTTTTAAAAAGTTTTAACATATTTATAAGTATAGATAGCATGAGCTGTAGAACTTGATACGTTTTTGTTCAACGTTCGACATACGAGCTTAAAGCGAGCAACGGTAATCTTCATTATGTTTTCGAGAGAGTTCGTGTATCGTGATTTTCGCGTTAGGACCGTGTAACTAGATTCATCTTAAAATTACGTTACACGAAAGGATTTTATATGAAAGGAGGTCAGCATGTTGCACATGATTTATTATTTCTCATTTATATTACGATAGGTATGGTTGATATTCTTTTATGACGACACGTTTGGCTCAGTTTGTAGTGACTCTACTTACTTTGCCAGCGGTCGCGGGTTCGAGTCTCGCTGGAGGTATTCATTTGTGTCATGAGCACGAATGTTTGTATTCCAGTCATGGGTATTTATATTTGTAATATATATTATGTATGTATTTAAAGTTCATATATTACCATGAAACCAGATGGTGCTGTGTGTTAATGTCCCAAAATGTTTAAAAAATAAATAAATTTATTCTTCATATCATAAATCGCTTTGCTTCAGGTTCGTCCCTAGACAAAAACAAATCTATCCCACGGGAACCGTACATTTTTCCGGGATGATATTTAGCCTATAGCCTTCCTCAGTTAACGGTCTATCTAATGCAAAAATAATTTTTCAAATTAGATTAGTAGTTCCTAAGATTAGCGCGTTCAACCAAATAAACAAACAAACAAACTCTTCAGCTTTATAATATTAGTATAGATTGTATTGAAATGACAACATTTATTATGTCATAGATTCATATTATGTACATAATTGTCCCATATATATTTCTATAAAAAATCTATTACATACGCTCGAAGTTTGCAGAAACTTTTGCACAGCGATACACTAGAGAAAAAGCTCTTAGTATAGTATTGATAAAAATTAGGTAGTCTTTCCTTAGCGAAGAGCCAAATTAAAATAATTTTGATCAAACTACATTTAATCAGTAAGTTTCCGTGAAGGCGCGGTTTAGTTTATTGCGGCTTAGCCGAGTATAATATATTTTTAGACGTGCCAAGGTGAACGTACTGTTAGTTGCAACCTAACCTATAGATGTAATATTTGAATTACAGTGTTTCCTTTAAGATATCTAATTTTTACTTTTTGTAAAAATATAGATAGCGTGTACAAACTTAAATATGCAAATATGTTGGGACATTAACACACAGCACCATCTAGTTCCATGGTAAGCTACGAGGCTTGTGTTATGAATACCAGATAGTTGATACACTACACATATATAACTTTAAACACATAAATATTATAAATATAAACACCCATAACTGGAGGACAAGCATTCGGGCTCATCACATTAATGATGCCTCCGGGACACGAACCCGCGACTGCTGGATCAGCAAGTAGGGTCACTACGAACTGAGCCAAACGTGTCGTCAAACTTGTACGTTCGATATTTATATATTTAAAAATAACAGGTTGTGTATTTTAATTTCGTCGATATTAATTGTGCATCTGTCATATTTCTAATTATACGAATATAGCGACTAGATTTGTTACTGTAAAAAGAATGGTTAAATTAAAATACGAGTTTGTTAAAGTAAAGCAGTGTAACTTGGTTTAAACTTTAAAACTGTTTTTAAAAAAATCATTTGGCTTGTTTGCTGTCTTGTGCGTATGGGAATTATTAAGCCGATTAAAACGATTTTAATTAATATTATACTGATTCTAATATAAAAAAAACGTGAATCTGTCAAGGAATATTTCATAGTCATTAAAAGCGTTTGTTTCTTTGACAAATGCTCATTCTTTATATCTTATATATATACGTCTTTTTACCTATAGAAATCTATATTAATATTATAAAGCTGAAGAGTTTATTTGTTTGTTTGGTTGAACGCGCTAATCTCAGGAACTACTATTCCGATTTGAAAAATTCCCGCATTAAATAGTCCGTTAACTGAGGAAGGCTATAGGCTTTATATTATCCCGGAAAAATGTTCAGTTCCCGTGGGATAGATTTGTTTTTGTCTAGGGACGAACCCGAAGCGAAGCGAGGGTGAGTCGCTAGTTTTTTATATCTTTATACTTCTTTTTACCTAAAGAAATATCATATAAATTCGACCACTTTGCCCCTAAGCTTTTATTTAACAAATTAATCCAATAATAATTTATTCAGTAACTTTTTTGTTTCAGGTAAGCTGGTGTAATTAATTCGCGTGTCTGTTCGAGCTAACGTATGCGTGACCACGCCGCGAGCTGACGCCGACACTCATCACTGCCATAGCGGTGTAGGCTGTACAGTAAGTTACAAATTTACATAGTGTTTACAAAACAAATCAAAATATATCATTTAATTCGACTTTTGTAAGTACTTTTTAATTATCAATTTAATATTATATAAAGAGTTAGTGAATCGGACAAATTTTTAACCGATGAAAAAAAGGAGGAGGTTCTCAATTCAACACGTATGTATATTTTTTTACGTTTAACCACCCATAACTTTTTAAATTGTAGTATGATGTAATGATTCTTTTTTTATTTGATAGGGTGTACCTCAAAATTAGTCCCATTTAAATTTGAAAAAAATCTACCCCTAAGTGTAGAAAATAGGGGACGATTGATTTTTCACCCATTGAATTTTTAAAATACATTCTTCTTACGTTGCTACTACTATGTATGTGTACACTAAAAATAGAAAAAGAAAAAGTTAAAAAAAATATATACTAATATGTAATATATAGTATAGGTATCTAGTATCTACAGTAAATGAAAAGTACCAAACAGTTATTTTTTAAATTTTAGACTTTCATGAGTTTTTTTGAAATCGGTTTTTATTATTATTTTTTAAATTTTTATGCTTACAAGAATCGAAGAGACACTCAATAATTTTTCTTTGTAAAATAGGTATTATTTATATCAACAGATATACAAATGATGACGTTATGTCGTTTGTATTGACACTTTATTTCAATTTTTTTTTGTTATGTATACTTTAAAAATCTAATCATAATATTAAAGCTGTTATAAAATAAATTATAGTAAATAGTAACGCTGTCCTACTGTACGTAAATTAATAACTGTACATTCAAATACAAAAAAAAAGAACTGTCACCAAGAGTATTGAGTCGATTCGTTAAAACAAACTAAATGAGACAAAATGTTTATTAGAGAGATTTACCTCATACGTAGAGACACGTTGTAATATATGTATGTGCAAGGTTCTACAGCCATATGTACTTCTACTTACGAAACCTACATACATTAAGTCATACATTGAAGACTGCTCGATTATCTGCGAATCTGAGCTTTTTGTCATCATTTGTATGGTAACACAAAGCATGCCTTGTCCTCGTACGTTTTACATAACGCCTTATACGCTGTAGTATACAAAATGCTTAACAAGTACTATACAAAGCTATTGTCTCATTTCTACATCAATATATTGAAGTAGAATCAGATTACATGCTTAATGATCTATAACTTCTTATCTTGCGTATATTTTACATATAAAAAATTACATTGTAGCGTTACAAAAAATGTACTAAAGTTTTTTCAATTTAAAATGCTTAGTTTGGAGCTTTTTTAGCTTATTCATATGATTGAAGATTTGTGATTTGTAAGTTTTAAACTAAATGACAAAACAAGTACCAAAATTTACATATCCTGTGAAACCGTTGTTATCATTAAGCATATCTATACTAATAAAGCTAAAGAGTTTGTTTGTTTGTTTGTTTGTTTCTTTGGTTGAACGCGCTAATCTCAGGAACTACTAATCCGATTTGAAAAAATCTTTTTGTATTAGATAGCCCGTTAACTGAGGAAGGCTATAGGCTATATATCATCCCGGAAAAATGTACGGTTCCCATAGGATAGATTTTTTTGTGTAGGGACGAACCCGAAACGAAGCGAAGGTAAGTCGCCAGTATAATATATATGTATACCTATATAATATATATGTACATATGTAAGGGTGACTGGTGTAGTGGGTTATATTACGTACAGCAAAAACAGTATTTCATTGAAACCAAACGTAAACAGTAACTAAAGTAGTGCTCGCGTGCGCAAAATAAACGACAAAGAAGTGACAACAAAGCGTTG
Source organism: Fabriciana adippe (assembly GCA_905404265.1). Classification (NCBI taxonomy): domain Eukaryota; kingdom Metazoa; phylum Arthropoda; class Insecta; order Lepidoptera; family Nymphalidae; genus Fabriciana; species Fabriciana adippe. The sequence goes on along the minus strand of FR989998.1, from coordinate 15,564,570 downwards.
TTTGCAGAGGACTCGAGAAGAGATTGCGAGCGTCGCGTCCGCTGATTTTACCATACAGCATACCCACTACTTGTTGATTTTACCGCAATTTGCTCTTCCATTCCCATAACAAAACAAAAGTACTGTATAAAACCTAGCCTTTAGGTTGAACCTTATTATAATTTCTGTTTCATATTATTTTGACGATTTTATAGCAAAATATCAACTGTTTACGGGCTAAGGTATATGTAACATAGTTTTTACAGACAGTGCCTAGCCACAAAATTATAAAATGATATCAAAAATACAAAAATGGCACCAATAATATGACGTTTAACACCTTAGTGACCATGATTGCTGTAAAACACTCGAAATGTCGCAGACCAAAAATCAAAATAAATCTATAAAAAGGTTAAAAAAATTGCTTTATTTAAAATACGAAACATTCGCGTAAATCTAAGAAATTACGAGTAGATGTTATCTATTTTTTTTAATACCCAACTTTAGAACTAAGCGGCCCAAGAGACATTCATACATGTACAATGTACGTACGTTGATAGGAACTTTGAGACATGAGATAGCAAGTGTCGCAAGTCTGATTACCATACACACTACTTGTTGATTTTACCGCAATTCCATTATAATCACAAAACGAATGTACTCCATAAAATATAACCTTTATTTTCACTTCGTTACTCTTTTTTTTTTATTTATATGTTGGGACATTAACACAAAGCACCATTTAGTTCCACGGTAACCTACGAGGCTTGTGTTATGGATACCAGGTAGTTGATACGCTACACATATATAAGACTTTAAATACATACATACTATAAATGTAAACACCCATGACTGGAGTACAAACATTCGTGCTCATCACACTAATGAATGCCCCTAGCGAGACTCGAACCCGTGACCGCTGACACAATTAGTAGGATCACTCCAAACTGAGCTAAACGTGTCGTCAACTATTATTATAATACTATGTTTTTTCACTTTCAAATCAATTCTTATGTTCAATGGCTTCTAGGAGTGTCGTTTGGGTGCCGTTTACTTCGCAAATTTCTTATTCAAGAAGTAGAAGAAGTTGAAGGTTTTAACTTTAATTTTTGACGTTATTTTGACGTTTAACTTCATAAAAAAATTAATGTTTTTTTAGTGTTTTAAAATCTGTTTGGAACTTAGCGGACAAATATATGTTGATAGTGCCTTTATTTACAAGTGTCACATATATTATGATTAGTGATTACCAGACTCTAGGTACTTGTTTGTTTTTTTACTGATCTAATGGTCTAGTGACTTACATTTACAGCTGCAGATACAAAGGTCCTGAGTTCGAGTCTCGCGTCGTGCCAAGTATAGTTACTGGGGGTTTCTGGAAAGAATTTTCTAGTAACAACATTTTATTATGTTTTTTTTTTATAACAAAGTATGAAACCTCCACAACCTATCCGTAAAATAATAATACGTCTATCCGTCAGTCTATTTCGAAAGATAAACAATGTTAGCTAATATTATTATTATTTCTTACATATTTTTATTTTTTAATAAATATCTTCTACATCCCCAAGCAATATAGGTTATTTTTATTGCTATAATAAAACTAGTATATAATGACTAATGATATCGTATTTTGCGAAATTGAATACATAATGTAAAATATAACAGCTTGAACTTTTCAATACGTCGAAGTCGCAAACTAGCCAGCGCAATAGGAATGTCAAATCGTACCGTTTTATGTCAGTTTTCATGTATGTATAATGTATGTATTCAACCCTTTTTAATGTCTGACTACTGAGATCATTTATCAGGCCGTAGACCACCACGCCGGCCAAGTGCGGATTGGCGGATTTCACATGTCTTTCAAAAACTTGCTAGGTTCTCTCAGACACGCAGGTTTCCTCACGACGTTTTTCTTCACCGTTAGACAAATGGCAATCGTGTTGGAAATTATTCATATATGAAAATATCAGAAGTATAAGGTCTGGGATTCAAAATGTTGGTACCGAACCAAAAAGCAAAATAAAACTGGTGAAAAATCCGAAGAAAATCAAATATTCGCGTAAGAAAGTATTATATATAGAGATGACGCTTATCTATATTGTATAATATAGTATTATAGCAGTGATATATATAATTAAGTTTCTATAATGCTCTAAGAAAGCCATAACGTCATGTTAATGGTCTGCGCGTATGTATTATTTATGCAAATGGATCATCTCATGTTAGAGTGAATAATGGAGATGTTTAGGTCGATCACCTTCATATATTATTTTATACTTTATCGCTATATCGCTAACTTTAATCTATACATATAATAAAATTGTAACTAAGCCGAATCTGTACATTAAATATTTTTTGGAAAATCTTATTGAAATAAACATTATTAACGATACAGAGGCCGAATCTATAGTTTTTAGAATTTTTGTCTGTCTGTCTGTCTGTTACCGTACGTAAAAACCACTGGAGGAATTTTGATGAAATTTGGTATGATGATAGCTGGTTATGGGGTCAACATATAGGATACTTTTTAATTTGGGAATATATCTCATATCTGAGAAATCTATACTAAACGTTAAAACGTAAGTAGGGACGAACCCGAGCGGAGCGAGGGTGAGTCGTTAGTTCTAAATATAATTAAACATGTTAATTAATTTATGTCAGTCACAACTAATTTCTTCAAATTTATTGGATAAAAAAGTTGAAACTTAATAAATTTTGGTGTGTTAAGTGACCCAAAGATGAATGATTATAACGTAGCTTTTAGCTGTCTGATCAGTAGAGCTTTTTTTATGAGAACTTTTACGTAACTCAAAGCTAAATCTGTAATCATACTTTAAGTATTTTGTTTTAATAAAACTTCTTATAAACTGTAATTACTTAACATTTATTCATGTTATTTCTAAGTTAAACGCGATTGCATTTAAGATATTTTGCCATTAAAAGGCTACAGGCGTCCTTATGTGGTTAGATTACCTATGAATTTTAACGGTTAAAAAATCAATAATTCATTATTTATCAGAGAGCAATAAAGTTGCATTCGGCGCGTGGCGTTAGGGCGCGTGCACACTTGCGTCTAATGCTTATTGGTGAGGGGAGGGAGGGGACGAGTGGGCTTCAAATAATATGATATATTTACACCCTCATTCAGATTAAAAATGTTCGCCAAGTAGTGGAAAAGATTATTGAATTTTTTAAGACAAATAGAAACAATTATGTATTATAATATAAAAACAATTTAATAATATTATTTAGTTTTACAACTACATATTAAAGTAAGTCAAATTCAAAAAAAAAAATTAAAAATGATTCATGTATCTAACAAGCTAGTAATTAGCCCTTTCTAACATTCCACCGCCGGGCATCACATATTCCACCACGCTGGCCAAGTGGGGGTTGGCGGATTAGCTTCGTAAGTTTAAACGTAACTCTGACACCGCTAATAATAATTTTATTTAGTAAAAATCACAATACAATATTTGCAAATATATATATATATATATATATATATATATATATATATATATATATATATATATATATATATATATATATATATATATATATATATAAACTACGAGACTACAATGACGTAGAAGTAGCGAAGTGCACAAGGTCAACCCCGCGGCGGAGCTGTGCGTAGTGTAGAGACGTAGTGAATGAACGGGGGCGCTTCGGACACGGGGTGACTTTCTATACTGCGCAGACACTCTTGATACTTACAGTATAATATTTTTAATATTGTTTTATATTTAAACACTATATTGTATTGAATTTACCTATATATTTATCTACATTTATTAACACTAATAAATTCATTGTTGATGACATAATAATGATTTTTTTTCACTGTGGGTTTGTTTTTTCTCGTTAATTTTTGAAACGGCTGCACCAATTAAAGAAGAAATTTCGTATAAGAGGTTTCCGCTCAGAATAATATTGTAGTCTTTTTATTATTTATATATGTTAATTTAAATTTCAACAGCGAGCTAATTACCTTGCAAAAAATATTTTTTATTAAAAAAAACTAGAACACCTGCCGTTATATTTTAGATTTTAATAACATGCAATTATTTAATCCACATAAATTAAAATAATACAAAAAATAAATAAAAGAACGTTAACGACATGAAAACTAGATCACATTTAACAAATTACATAATTATCAGTCGAATGATATCTATATGCAAAATATTTAAATAGCAAAGGTTAAGAATCGCGATGTGAAATGCAAACACGTTTAAGCATCAAGACTATTAGGAATGTTATAGCGTTTTACGAGCACCCCGACTGCAAGGTTAGGTTAGTTCAGCGTGGCCGCCCAGACGCGCCACCGTGTCGGTTTAAACACTAAAAATATTGTAAATGCTTGAAAATATTCAAAAAAATAACAGATAATTAGTGAAAACGATGGTTTTTTTGTGTAGTGTGTGACCACCTTTAGTGCTATGATCTTGGCGGCTATAAGTACAGTGTGCGAAATTATACATAATTACAGTATTAAGTTTTATTAATGTGATAAATAGCAAAACTAGTTTTAGTAATAAATGATGATATAAATCTTCATTGACATATGCCATTAAGTTTTTGCTTCTGAGGAATTTGGTACAAAATCAATGTTTTTTTTTTATTATAAGTTATTTTAAACTTCCGTTATATAAGCTACTATTATTAATATGAAAATTATAAGCTATCCACCTGTGAGATACATATGAGTTTAAAGACCTTAGTTTAGAGGTTTTTACGTTACAGACAAACTAACATGAAACTATAAGAACATTACTAGTCGTAGCACTATCGATACTAACATGTACTTTTTGTACTAAAGAGATTAGTCTTTTCTATATAAAATGTTATTTTATATTCACATCTCTATGATAGAGCAAATAAGGGTGGAAGTTGCGTGATTTGACAGATGTAAGGGATGCAGAGTGTTTACAAACAGTGCATCGATTTCACATAAACCGCCGTACCTACTACCTACTGCTTGCGCGGGGTCGTACTTGTTACTGTGCAATAGCGATTTTTAACACAAATTATATATTGAAAAATATTTATTTCCTCAAAAAGAAGATTACTCAACAAAAAAACATTTTTTTTAGTGGCAATAAAAATTTTAGTACTTTGAAATATATGTAATTATAAACAAAATTATTTATTTATTTATTTATCGTTTACTTTTTACCGTGTATTAATATGCTTTAAATGTTAAGAAAAAATTATATCACAGTATTTTTTTTTAATCTAATATAATTTTTTTTTCAAACAAAATACCATATTTGGGTACAAAACGTCACTACTCTGCCCTCCTCAGTGTGGTCTCTCCCACAATTCGGCGCCGCGTGGATCGGACTTTACTATGACTCACGTTGCAGACAACTATTGCATTAAAATATAACACACACAAAAATTAACCTTATCTATACATAATAAGATTCAAAATCCTTTAAAAATTAACACAGTGGAAAATTGAATGTATGTTCGTGTTGAAATTCAGGACAATGCAAAATTTACTTTATCATTAGCGGCATTTAGCTGAAAATCGTTTGGAATACCGTTTATTGATAAATTTATTGTAATAATTTAGTATCTTATGTTCTGAACAATAAGGTTGCCTTTCGTTCTAAATTTCAGACATAGCATGGGTTTTCCTTACGGAATGAACGGTTGTACGCAATTAATTTTTATTAAAATTTATTACTCTATATTGAATTTTAGGAATCCTAAGACTTTCGAGTATTGTCTGAGAAGATCTTAGGACGGATACTAAAAATAAATTTGTATTGAGCTACTACTACCACAGTCGTCTACAATGACGTTTCCTTTTAAGCTTGCCATTTTACCCCTTTTATCTTCCCAAAAAGCTACTTTAATTCTAGGGAATTAAAGTAGCTTTTTGGGAAAATAAGTAGGCTCCAGTAGGCTGGAGTGCCTGAGTTATAATTACCTACTTAAGTAATTATATACATACACACATACATACGAGTACATAATATATCATCTAAATTTTGCTTCCCGTTATTGCAGAAGAAATCATTTTGAATTAATGATTTAATGAAAATGCAATGTACTTTAACCGACTTTAAAAATTGAAGACCTAGTCCAATAAGGGTGTATGTTATGCGATGTCTTAGCCTATATATGGCCTGATCGTCCTGGTATTGAAGGGAGGCCCGTGCCCAGCAGTGGGACGTTAGAAAGGGCTGAATACATTAGCCTATATATTATTCCCATTAGTAACTAAACAAGAAAAAAAAAATCGAATTATTTTTCATATTTCCATTCATTTTAGTGACTTGTCACGAACATTTATTCACTTGAAAATAACAACCATAAAACGTATGCAAATGTACATTTTTAATTTTATCTGCACAAAACACTCTGAATTAGGGGTTCTCACCCCTTCCAAGCTTTTATCATTATTATGAACTTTATTTGTAAGGAATACGGTTCTATTTTCATTGCAATAATATTTGTTTTGGTCGTGTCTATTTGTATCGTAGAAATGTTTTTCAAAATTGAAATCTATTTTGATAAGTTTAAAGTTGATATTATTAGATATGTTGTAAATGTTCGAAATAATCAAGTTCAATTTGGTTACAATTAAAAAAACTTCACAAAAGGATATGCGCATAGAACAATGGAAGCAATAGATACTACTAATACTATATACATATGTACATATGTATATTATGTATATATATGCTTATATATTATATCCATACTAAATATTATGAATGTAGGAAATCTATACTAATATTATAAAGCTGAAGAGTTTGTTTGTTTGTTTGTTTGTTTGTTTGTTTGTTTGGTTGAACGCGCTAATCTCAGGAACTACTGGATGGAATTGAAAAATTCTTTTTGTGTTGGATAGTCCATTTATCTAGGAAGGCTTTAGGCTATATATCATCCCGGAAAAATGTACGGTTCCCGTGGGATAGAGTTGTTTTTATCTAGAGACGAACCCAAAAGCGAAGCGAGGGTGAGTCGCTAGTGTGAGATAAAGTTAAGGATTGAATACTTAGGTTATAATAATAGGGTCTCAAAAAACGATTACTAGTTTTTTAGGTATCCTTATACAGAAAATAAATAAACTTTTTTTGATACGGACCATGTGTCAAATTCTTCTTCAAATTCTTAAATTCAGGTCAGAATTTATCCTAAAGTACTAAAAATATACTAAAGTGAAAACCAAAGTCTTAAGTTTCCAAAACCAAAGTCCATGAATGCAATGTTGAATTATCCATAAAACAAACACTAGGAATAAATTATTATTAACTTTTTCATAAATTCTTTATTTACTAGTCTTAGTATTATCTTAACAATAAACGAGTGAAATAATTTTAATCTGAGGAAAATTTACTTACATACTAATAGAAATCAAGTAAAGCTTATCGCTAATCTTTTTAATTACTTAGAGCCAACTCTACGTAGATCATAATATATTCTAGTGGCAGTAAATCACTCGCCACGGGGACCCTCCCTTCCATGGGAATACTATTTATGAGGATTTTATAGTGGACTGAATGCTTTATATACTGGATTACAGGTAGTATTGATTACTAATCTTAAAATCTTATCTATAAGAAATATTACTTTATCCCTTTTAACGTCCCACTGCTGAGCAAGGACCTCCACTCAATGCGAAGAAGATCAGGCCATATCTACTACGTTGGCCAAGTGCAGGTTGGCGGACTTCATGTGTCCTCGTAGAACTAGTTAGGTTTTCTAAGACATACCAGTTCCTCATGATGACTTCCTTCACCATAAGGCAAGTGGAAATTATGATTGGCACATATAAATATCCGAGGTGTAAGACCCGGGGTTTGAACCGGCTTCATTTGGTTTCCCAAATGTCCATTACTACTGGGCTACCACTACCTTTACTACTTTGTAATTTTAAAAGCAAAATTTTTTGTAAGCAACAACTCTATTGATTCATTCAACAAGCTATTAGAATCAATGACTTCTTTAGTCGTACGTATTACTCTACATATCTCCAAACATTCTCACAAACCTTATACATTAGTATGTAGCTAAGAAGGTCAGACGAGACAAAATCAATAAAACCAGATATTGGTAACTGGCAATAGTAATAATTGGTTAACGTAGATTGCGTTGTTGAGGGGATACACTCAGTATAGCATAATGCATCGGAATAGATCAAATAAATTGCTATTATTATAACACTATGATACAATAATCTATATAAAAAGAAAATTGTGTGGGTCTGCTTGTGATCGAAATAAAGTATATCCAATGAAATCAGTATTTAGTATACAGTATTAATTTATGTTATACGAGTTTTATAATGTGCATAATTGCTAATATGGTTTGTAAGGAGAGCGCAGCTATCAAATTTAATATATGACGTATTTATCCACCTGACCAACAAAATATTAATTCCGTAACTTCTAGTACTAAGATAGATTGTCAACGTCAATAAAATAAAAAAAAATAACTTGTGGCTGTTTCTCCAATCATCTTATAGAATAAAATTAAAAAAATACAATATTTTTTTATACAAACCTTAAATTAACGTAATAAGTCAAGCAAGTCCAAATCACTGCTCGCTTATCTGTGAAATATATGAACACTTAAAATGTTTAAATATTGATCCGTTAAAATGCACAAAACAACTGTACAGCACTCATCTAATAATTATCTTACGTATTTCACCCCCCTGCAAGTGCCGGCAAACTGCAAACATTCGAGACACCTCGCTCAGGGATGCTGGAGGGTTACATTCGCGTTAACTGAGAGGGCTTCACACTGTCAAAGCAGGTACCCGACCCGCGGTAAAAATATTAACAAAAATGTTAATTTCGAATAATTGCTGTAAATTGTATGATCTGTTTATAATAAAACTAACGACTCACCCTCGCTTCGCTCGGTTTTGTCCCTAGGTTGATTCCCCATACAAACTTTCATCCCCATTTTCACCCCCTTAAAGGATGATTTCCGGGATAAAAACTATCCTATATCCTTTCCAGGGTCTCAAACTATCTTCTTACCAAATTTCATCTTAATCAGTTCTGTAGTTTCGGAGCCTATTCGATGCAAACAAACAAACAAACAATCAAATCTTTCCTCTTTATAATATTAGTATAGATTATAGTTAGCATTTTATCTAATTTTCACAAAATTTTTGATCGATCGTGGATGCTGGATAAATCATACATACATATCTATTTAAGCTTGATAAAGACAAATCGCGATTTTATGAGAAAGTATGAACTATAACCTGCCAGTATAAAAAATGGAGGATAGTAAGAAAGAAGTACTAAGTCTCTACATTGTTTTTCTGGTTATATCATAACTTAAATGTAAATATAAATAAGTTTACGTAAAATATTAAAAAGCAATAATTGAAAATTGAGCATTGGGCAATGTTTTGTACGAGATTATATAAAAATTAAGCAAAACCTCTACCTCCTGATTTTTTATATGAATCAAACTGAATTTTAAAATGTTTAGAATTAAAATCAACAAATATTGTAAGGTACTATGGTGCCATATTTGAAAATTTTAAGATCATTTTTGCAAAATTGTGGGTAGGCACTGTTTGTAACAAGTATATAATGCCTTTGAGATGTCTAAAACCTTAGTCTCTCCCGTGACCATGATTGCTGTAAAGCATCAAAGGGAACCAAAAATCAAAATAAATCCACGAAATAATCCGAAAAGATAGTTTTATTTAAAATGTCAAATGTTCGCGTAAATCTAAGAAAATATTATGTCAAACTTACAGATTTTGTTAAATGCATAACTGGAACGTTAACGCAGTGTTTGCAAGTTCATCCGTTATAAATGTAAAGAGCGCCCGCGAAGGGCACCGCCCTCGCTCTCTCACTACAATGTTCTAAATTAACTTTGACGTAATTTTCAAATGAAAAATTACGTCTGTTTTCATTTCGTAAATATTATTATTTAACAGCTTCTTATTAATGAGACAAGACAGACAAGTTAGTTTTCTTGAAAAAAATAATGTTAATAATATTATAACTGCTTAAAACTGTAGGTACTTAGGTTCTCACATAGATCCTGATCTATCCTTCAACTCATTTAAAATCTACTTTTTGGACTGTCTAGACCACTTTTCAGCAAAAAAACTATCTCTAGAAAAAATTACGTACACCCGTTGCGATGGGGCTTTGGAGAAGATGGCACATGAAATATACATTAGTAGTAACAAAAAATTGTAAATTTAATTGAATTTAGATTTTTTTTCTATTACCGCTTCGTTACTAAATGCGAATAGAAAGGCATATGTATAATTAAAATATACACACAATGTCATATCTATATATATAAAAGGCAAAAGTGATTGACTGATGTATCAACGCACAGGCCAAACCCTTAAAGCTAGAAACTTAAAATTTCGCACACGTATTCCTCTTATGACGTAGCCTCGTAGGCATACACTAAGGAAGGATTTTTCAAAATTCAGCCCCCAAGGGGGTGAAATAGGAGATAAAAGTTTGTATGAAACTTTTTGTTCCTTGAACATATTTGAAATTGAAATGAAATTTATTTATTTAGTAACAATTCTTATATATATATACAGTAAAACAATGGCTACGATGATACTGCAAAAGTATAAACTACGTTGCAGATATTTGCATGAAATTTCGTATTTTTCGTAGTTTAATCGCGAGCGAAGCCGCGGGTTCTGCTAGTTTGTATATAAACTAAGATACCTATAGATGACTATGTTATATAATGTAGTTATTCTGCAGTAATCAAAGATCATCAACCCTTAAATCCCTCTCCATTGTAAGCAAGCAGCATGTGGTGCAATAAGCACCCCATGAGATACACTGTAAATCCACTAATACGTATAGATTTGATGCTTTGTTTGTTTATACGTAGTTAGGTAGGTACGTGGTGATATTCCAATTATAGAACGATAATGTAATTTTTTTTTAAAGATTTAAATCGTAAATTTCATCTTTTTAATTTTTTATTGTCATGAATCATTAGAAAAGCTTGAATTTTTTATTTAGAAGTGAAACAAAAAATATTTGTGAATTTACAATAAAGAAAAAGATATAACGTAATGCGTAGATTTAATTTAATATCATATTATTGTAAAAACAGTACAAGTAGAATTTTCATACTAACAAAGTTGCGGGCAAAAGTTGTATCTATAAGGGGCTTAAAATTTATTACCGTTAAATCAGCCCCATGAATGAAAAACTCATTCCTTCTCTTTCTTCTATTCGTAATGCGATGAGATGCACGACAATCGATGTTGAATCAAAATAGTAAAGGGGAATAATGTTATTTTCCAAAGGGCCCTCGATGATTAGTGTGGGATGTATTGAATACATGTTTGTTCACGGGACTTTACCCTTAGTGTATAACACATAACTTGGATTTTAATTGATATTTTGTTTTATTTTAGTTACTTTTTTAGGGTTCCGTAGCCAAAGGGTAAAACGGGACCTTATTACTAATTGTAAGACTTCGCTGTCCGTCCGTCTGTCTGCCTGTCTAACCAGGCTGTATCTCGTGAACCGTGATAGTTAGACAGTTAAAATTTTCACTGATGATGTATTTCTGTTGCCGCTATAACAACAAATACTAAAAAAACAGAATAAAATAAATATTTAAGGGGGCTCCCATACAACAAACGTGATTTTTTGCTCGTTTTTGCTTTTGCTCTTTACTCGATATTGATATAGACTCTTGAAATATTCACAGAATATTTAGTTATATATTCACTTTAAAAATAAATAATTAAAATAAAACAAATATTTAAGGGGGGCTCCCATACAACAGACATGATTTTTTTGTCATTTTTATAGATAATGGTACGGAGCCTTTCGTGCGCGAGTCCGACTCGCACTTGGTCAGTTTTTTTAATATCGTATAACACAACGGAACTACATGATGTACTGTTATATAAATTAATCTGTCGCTGTCCCGACCATACATTACTCCCTACATAAAAAAAATCATATCAGTCGTTTTCCTTTTTATTATATTAAGTAGATAGAAGGTGGATAGTTTATAATATTTTACTCAAATAAAATTAATTTAATTACAACTTGCTACATTTGCCTCTGTTTTGTACAGCCCGTATTTTATCTTGATGTAGATAATATAACTTAAAGTCTTCTTAGCGATGTGCTTAAAAATACCGACTCTTTTAAATTCACACATATAATATGAAACAAAAATAGTTAAAAATTGACTTATAATACTAAAAAAGTGAACAAATGGCGGAACACTGGTCGTGGTTGACGGGCGCCAGCGATGGCGATCCCTCTGAGTATACTTATAGCCCACCGACTCGGCCGAGCCGGCCTCCTCACCGGCCTCTCGTGAAGCTTGCTACGAGTGCACATCTACACACTATCGCCAGGTAAGAAAAGTTGTATGTTCATTGGAGTTTATTAAATAATTAGGGTATTTTTAGGTCTGAAATTTGTTTTATTCTTGATTTGATTAATATTTAAATATCTTAAATAAACATATGTATTTTATAATCGGTTGCGGGTTTTCTAAGACGAAAATTTTTGTTTCTATGAATTATTCAACGTTTTTACCATATTTATTTATAATATCTTTAATAACTTAACCACTTGAACCCCGCGCTTTTTGACATGCAACACCCGTTAAAAACCGAGCCCGCACGTCATTTTTCCCCGATACAACCATGATTTAAAAAAACACTCATAATTCAAATAATATAGCGCCGATTTAAAATGTGTAAGCTGTTTTGGGTTTTTAAATAATATGAGCATTTATAACAATATACAAAATACACTTTAAACTATTGATGAATTATAAGTAAGCTGACAATATATCAGTGTTAGTTGAAAATGTACTAGTTGTTGTAATATATTGATTTCTGATAATACCACGGTTTAAATTTACATTAAATTTGAAACACTGTTTTATGAATAAACATGTAATCGCACAAAACCATTTCTTGATTTATTTATATTAGTTGTTAGTTACAATCAAATTCAAAACTTTATAGCACTCGCGGCTCGTTCGTTGTATTTGCGCAGCTCATCGCGCAATTTTCAAATCAATCATTCGAGTTATAGTAGGTGGATTCATAATAAAACTAATACTAAAATACAGAATAGTCCTTGCTTTACAAATATGCACCAATAAATCTTGAAAATAAGCCACTGTCATCAAAATTCGGATGGTTTTCTTAAAACAGAGAAAAATTGAGGTTATTTTTTATAAACGCTCGTGTTGTATTGTGATTAACGTTTCTGTATATAAATTTAGCTCAAATTATAAAAGAACAAGCTAAGCATTATCATTTACATGAAAACTTAACACTTTTTATTCAAAAAACTAAACATTTAAACATGTGAAGTTGACTGTTATAATGTATGTAGTGTGTATGTACTGAAATGTACTGATAATATTTTGGCGCGTAGTGATGTACCCCACAACACTAAAAATAATCGATTATTTTCGTGAGCCGTTAAACACAAATAAACACAGTTACAATTTTTATATTTATTTATAACAAAAAAAATAAGTATTTAAAAAATCTAAATAAGTGCAATAAAATAATGTAATTTTGTGGACAAATTAGATAAAAAAAATATTAAATAAAGTATAATTTTCATAAAAATATAACAAATAAAATTATAAAAAAAATTTAATAAATGCGAGAATAAAAGTTGTGGCCCGCAAGCTTTCGTATCACGAAAAATTTAATTTATGTACATTAATACATTACGAAAAAGTAACATATTATGTTAATTAAATATTAATTAATAAAAAGAGAAATATCTATCTCAATTTAAAAATTTATACCACTTATATGGTACTAAAAATTTTATTTTTCACTAGTTCCATGTACTGGCACTCCTATCTTGTTATTTTTAAAATAATTATTTGAGAATGAGAATTTCAATAATATAGCTCTTTTAGTTTCAGTTTATTCGTGTGTGAAAAACTCAATAAGTACAATATTTAGATGAAAATAATATTTATTGATTCAACGATTTTTTTTAAGAAATTTGCTGTTCTCGAGAATTTCCAACCCGTTTATTATCTTTTCCTTTAATCTAGGGAATCATTTAGATAGTCAAAGAAGACTTTAATTTACTCGTAAAAATAAATACCCGTGTAATACCTCGCCAATATTCGAAGTAACCATGAATAGTTACGTTACTTAAATGGTAGACACAAATTTAATACATATTATACACTCATATTTTTGCCAAGTATGTTTTTGAAGTCCCGCGTAACATGAAGCGGGCGTTTTGCAAATTACTTAGCGCTTTTCTGAACTATTATTACTGAGTATTTCCCAGTAGATCAACTCAATAATATACCCTACTACTAAAGCTTTTTACAGTACTATTAGACCGACGAGGCAATCAGGGAACGCTTATGTTATTTCAGACTAGCGACTCAGCCTCGCTTCGCTCAGGTTCGTCGCTAGGTACGTTTTAGCGATTAGTATGAAATAAATATAACTTGTTTTCCAGTGAGAACAAGGTAGTCTCCCGTGGTAAAAAGTAGCCAATTTCTTTCTTCAGCCTTCCATCTTCACACAAAAAAATCACAAATATTCAGCACTTTGTTTCGACGTGAAAGAAGTACAAACAAACAAACAAATAAAGTCAACGTCAAACTGTATATCGTAGAAAGAGAAAGTGTGAAATTTACAAATGTATTCAAGTAGTGTATATTAATTTTAAGGTTGCGTTCATAATAATATAGTAATAAGTAAAAAGAAAAATTTGATTTTTACGTTTTTCCGTGTTTTTTTTCTAATTTTTCTCTTCATAAGAACCTTCCTAGGACTTCAATGAATATTTGAAAAAAAAAATAGGCTAATTGGTCTAGCCGTCCTCAAGTTTTGCGCTTAGCAGCAAATTTAGCCATTCATTTTTATTTATATAGATATGGATGAACGTCTTTAATAAACTACACTATAATGGGAATACCATTATAGTGTAGTTTATTATGTTTGACTTTGTATTTAGGCTCTTACATATAACTATTATATTTTACAATACATAAGAGTATTTAGCATTTTATTCCCCACTATGACATTATATTTATATAAAAATATTGATATTATCGATAACACATATCGACATGTGTCAATGTCTAACTGGTCTTTGATGAGAATTCAAATATGTCAAATTTGACAGCTCATAGGTATTATTTGTAAATAAACATATTTTATATAATACAAATATTGAAATATGCTACAAACAACTGAAAATATGAAATTATATTAGTTTTTCTTTAGTGATTAACCTTTATCAGGCACCAACTCAATGACTAATAGTCAAAATTCATGTTATAAAATGGCGACTTATTTTACAAATTTTATACATCAAAATTTGTTGGACCAAAAAACTAATTTTATAACGTGATTATAAACTTATTAGTATCTCAATAGTGGCAAAGAATACTAACAATAAATATTTATACGTCTACGGCACAAATTCACTAGTTTAAATATTTTAAATTACACAAAAACAATAGCGAACCGCGCGCGCTTCACTTGAAATTTAAACAATTTTTGACGCGTTTGTTTTTAACGTTTTCGGCATTTAATTAAAATTTTATTTCATTAAATAATTGATAAAACTTCTAAAGTTTGCGTATATCATTCATTTGGCATTAAATAAACTAATTTCGTCGTGTAATAAGTGATAAAAATGCAGCGGGCGAGGTGGTGCCTATGGGTACCAGCGGGGTTTAACGGTAACGCCGGAAGTGGTACCCATAGGCACCAGCGGGGTTCAAGTGGTTAAATACTATCCAGTAATAGAAGAAATATAATGTTATTTGTATAAAAACAAGCATTTATTTTTCTTAAAAGTGTCGCAACAATAACTCAGTCCAATTTACATTTTTACCTACTCAATATGAATTTCGGGGTTTCCCCGCTCCGCTCACAATGCAGAGCTCGCTGACAGGTTGATAGATGAATGCAGCTACGTTGGGGAAATCATTAAAGGTACTGAGAATCTCTATATTTTGCACGTCACATACTTTTTACGGTTTATATTATTTACTCACTTTCTTTGCTTTACACAAATGCATTTTTTATCATACATTAAAACCTTACGAGCTGAAAAAGTCTAGTAAAACGCCCAAATTTTACACAAATTGAAGCGTAAACATACTAATTATAAAAAGTCACACTGGATGTGTACAAAATAACTTGACAAACTTTGCTCACAATGATGGAATGGTATTAGGAAAGCATATGTTTCAAATAAAAAGTGTAAATTAAAATGTCTAAAGAAATGTTTGATAATAAAATAAGGATTTTATTTACAAATATATTAATTCAAAAACATATTTTCCGTATATATACTACATTAGATCTATTACAAGCAATCTCAGCTTGCCTCTGTAGCGGGGACGGCACAGCCTCTATTCACATCACGTAGGAGTCTGGGGAGAAATAAATATTTTCCACAAAATCGCGATCTATTTATATGTAAATTTTGATATTTTCCAAACATAGTGTCATTGTATGTTTGTCGCGTTCGGTTTTATTGTTTTTCAGATAATGGTGCTCAGGTGCAGAGGCTTATGTGGGGACTGTATTGGATACGTCTATTATTTTTTATCTATAAGCAAAAAATATAGGTTTTGACTCGAAGCGACATAGAATGGTGGCTAATATCGGAACTTGAAATATAAATTATAAGGCAAAAAAGTTTTAAAAATCTCATGAAATAAACAAGATTAAGAATCCCACCTTATAGGTATAGTCTTCTTCGAAAAAGGTTTAAAACTTCTTTAAAAAAACATTATTATACGCTGAATATTTAAAAAGTAATACCTTATATATTTTCATGAAAAGTTTCACCTGTCAAAACTTGTATCATTTTTCCCGACCCTAGGTGGCTGTCAGAGCCTGACTCATTACCGCTTGACGAATCGTTGCCTGGATGATAAACGATGGAACTTTTAAAAGAAATAGTTCTTTGGCAAAAGCAATCCGTCAAGAATATTATGTTATCAATTTCAGCCTTTCAATATCGTATGAGCAAATTATCTAACTAATGAGATTACAGATATGCCCCTAGGGATAACGTAGGGTAGATTACTACCGAAAGCTTTGTTACCTACCTACTATACCTACCTACCTACTATACCTACTATCTAATAAAACAGGTTCGGTTCCGGCATGATACAAAAAAAAGAGATGCGTCATTTTTACACACATTCTTCAAAATTCCATCAAAACATAATGGATAATTACTTAAAACTACCGAATTTAATTTATTAAAAGTTACGTAGGTACCTCGTTATATTTATCCAAAAAATATTTTTCTGTTTGTTCGTATCCGCTTATATCCGGAACTACTTATTCATTTTAATGAGATTTTATTTGCTGATAGAGAATTTGATTGGAAATAATTAATAATTTATAATATATTTTAAAGTAATATATGTATGTGGAAATAATTAATTATTTATTACATATAATTAATATTATATTCATCGTAATATCCGGAGTCACGTGCGGAGTCACGTGCTAGAAGTAGTATTGAATATTTCTAAGGGCTTAATATATTTAGCGTAACTTTCTTTAAAATTATATTAAGCTCCCTATCACGTAGACATTTGCACAAAAATTAAACCATTTGCTTCCCCTATCGACGATTTGCCGACCACCATGTATCATTGTATGGGAAAGTGATTCCCAACCTAATGGTCTGTGGGATGGGATACGTGACTAGAAACCCATGGATTTTACTTAAAACCATTGTTTCTTACTTGATTTTCACGAAAAAATGTATTTATATTAGTGCTACTACTAGAACGTGTTAGTCTTTAAAATGTTTTAAATAAATATGTTGGGACATTAACACACAGCACCATCTAGCATGGTAAGCTACGAGGCTTGCGTTATAGATACCAGATAGTTGATACACTACACATATATAACTTTAAATACATACATATTATAAATATAAACACCCATGTCTGGAGTACAAACATTCGTGCTCATCACACAAATAAATGCCTCCAGCGGGATTCGAAGCCGCGATCGCTGGCACAGCAAGTAGGGTCACTGCAAACTGAGCCAAACGTGTCGTCAAACAGTCTTTATTACTTTACAATTTAAAATTGATTAGAATAAGTTAATAAATATGTCATCGAGACGTGAACAAGATTGATAGAAGTCTTCGGTGCCGGACATTATGTTACGTAGAAAAAAAATAATTAAATAAAATCAAGTTATGAAGCAGGCCTATTAAATGTAGCTTTACGAGGCAAGGACAAGCGTCAATAAAAATCAATGTATAGTAATTTAATAACGTTTAAATTACATTGGTTATACAATATATTTATAGTAGCAGATTGTGATAAAACGTTCCATTTCAAAATTTATTATACAACATTTTGATGAAAAAACTTAGCCTATGAATATTCTATCAGCCACTAATTTACAACTGTCGCTGTTCATTTATAATTTTGTTTATGTGATTTCGAACTTTAGAGTTTAATTAATTTTTTATAGTCGATACTTAAATTATAGAAATTAAAAACAATAAGCTGTTTTATTTAATACTAGCGATTCACCCTTGCTTCACTCGGGTTCGTCCCTAGCTTGGATATAGTAAAATGGATATAGTATGTTATCCTTAAGAGATAGATATATGCCATCGCAGACTTTTTTGTAGACCTTTTTAAGGTGTACAATACTGTAGTGCATTATTTTGATCTATCTCGTAGGGTTCAGCCAGCGTTTGCAATGTAAGCGCAAAAAATGTGTTTATTTACGACATCACATTAGAAATCTCTAAAATTATCAGTGTTTCTCTGCTATATTATGCATGTATTATACATATAAACCTTCCTCTTGAATCACTCTATCTATCAATAATCCGCATCAGAATCCGTTGCGTAGTTTTATAGTTCTAAGCATATATAGGGACAGACAGACAGCGGGAAGCGACTTTGTTTTATACTATGTAGTGATATAACTTCCATCGGTTTTAAACGGTGCTTTTCCATAATAAAATATCTCCACATTTTAACTAACCTACCACCTATATCAGAATGGTAATATGTATCAGAATGGCAAAATGACAACAGTACTATGTTAGAAACTTTCTCGAGCTGGTGTACAAAAACTCAACTTTTTGAAGTTTGCCGAGCGTGCGCTTCAGAAATACATGGTACAAGCATAAAAGAATTGGATTATAATAATATCCGTCGGGATTCTTACTTACCAGGATAGAAATTGAATGGTATTTTTGACCCAAGATCATGGGATCGCCATGATACATAGGTGAAAATTATGGCGTCTCTTGTTGCGTTACTGCGTGAAAGGACCAATTTTTTTATAAATATTGGTTTAAATTTTTTATCTATTGCGCCATTTTAAACTACTTGACAGTTGAAGAATCTAAAAATGTTAGTTTCTTAGATCAAAATAAATATACGAATTATTAACCGTCTTGGATTTTCACTCGCATCTCTAGTTGGGTACGCTGGCACTGGACCAGGCGGACGCTTAACGTTAACATATACTTAGAATATGATTGACCTCGAGCTCAGCCCACAGTATGACTTGCTATTAGCAAATTACTTACAATTACGAGGGGCACGTAACGTGTACGCCAGAATTACATGAAGCGAAAAACTCAAGTCCGTCCTCCTTCGTAATAAAGTACATTAAATTTAATGAAAATGTAAGAAAATTATATACCCTACGGGACTTAAAAAAATATTTCTTACATATAACGTGGTGACTTCATCGTTCCGTCCATTGTGTCTTCTACCGTCGCAGTTAAAATGGCATTTTCTTGGTATTTGGTTGTATTTTTGGCGATACTTGCTGTCGTTCCAAAGGTCAAGAGTACGGCAGAAGTCATGAGCCATGTTACTGCGCATTTCGGAAAAGCCTTGGAAGAGTGTAGAGAAGAAGTAAGTTAACATTATTTTTACCTTCATTGTAAAGAGAGCCAGGGTTTTCGAAATTATCATAAAATTGACACATAAATATAAAAATCTATATATTATGTCTTGGATTTGGATTAAATTGACCTATTTAATGATTAAAAACTAATTGATTATAAAGCAATGAACTAGGGAAGAAATTTTGCATTTTTTTCTTTGCTGATCATATAAGCATTATCTACGTACTGATGATTGAACAGCTCTTTATCCTGCAATATAGTGTCAGATAATAACTATTACTCCCTGCGTTTCTATCCTCGTTTGATCGGTAAAATATAATTACATATATCTTTATCTTTATAAGATTTATATTTTTTACTTTCCTCAGATAAATAAAGTATAATAATCATAATCCTAAATATACTTAATTATATTAGTATGTATATATTTCGAATAAATTCTTTATTGAATATATATGATTTTGCCTTAGGAATGGATAAATATAATTAATAAGCTTCAAGAAAAAAATTAATTTCAAATTGTTAAATTATTTTAAACGTGAAGTCGTATCGTATGATCGATCTCTCGTCGGAAGTTTTCTTTTAAGCTGCAAAGGCTACTTTTTATAGTTTAAAAATACTGTTTATGCATTTTTATAAATTTTGTAAAAATATTTATCAATATGTAGTCAGGACTGTCACCAGAGGTCCTAGAGCAGTTCCAGCATTTTTGGAGCGAGGACTTCGAGGTGGTGCACAGGGAGCTCGGCTGTGCCCTCATCTGCATGTCTAACAAATTTGCCCTCATGCAAGACGATGCCAGGATGCATCATGTCAATATGCACGACTACGTTAAGAGTTTTCCTCAAGGTTAGCTTGGAATACCATAAGAGTTTCATAGAAACCATAAAACTTTCATTATATCATCACACATAAATGTTACACAAATGTTAAATAAAGTCTCACATAAATATAAAAATTCTATTTGCAGTAAAAAAGCACGAATAGAATAAGCTTATAAATGAAAAAAACATCCGCGATATGAATAATTTTTAAATTGATTGTTTTAAATGGGATATCTTGTAACATAAAAATAATAAATTCGCTGTGCTTGACTTCGATGCCATTATTAAACTAAACAATCAATACATCTCTCAAGCCCTTTACGTCAGAAATCTAAGACTTATGTACTATATACATATGTACATTGTACATACATATATACATAAAATATATTCAAATGACAAATAGGCATAATTTTTACTGTCGCTTACTATTTTAGGTGAACTTTTATCCGAAAAAATGGTAAATTTAATCCATAATTGTGAGAAAGTATACGATGACATCGAAGACGAATGTAGTCGCGTCGTCAAAGTGGCGGCTTGCTTCAAAGAGAGTGCCAAAAAGGAAGGGATTGCGCCAGAAGTCACCATGGTTGAGGCAGTGTTGGAAAAATATTAAATAATACTTACATACGAATATATCTCTCACAAATAATGAAATGCTTGAACTTGGACCCTCGATTTTTAATTAAGAAATAAAGTGCAATTTGCTGAAAATGACATATGTTTATTTTAAAATATATTTAATTTTTATATATTAATTGTTATATTATAACTGTATAAAGAGGTCATATTTTATGTTTTTGCTTTATTTGTCTTTAGTAGATAATATGTATGTCAAAGTAATAAACTTTAAAGCTTTAAAACTTGTAAAGATTTTTTCAATAATGTATAAAGGTATTATTATTGAATAAAATTGGCTACTTTAGCTGATATTTCACGGGAGCAAAATCGCGGGCGAAAATATATTATAACGTAGCGTTTCATATACTTATACTTATACTAAGAACCACCTGTAGACATACGCTTCAATTAGTAACAAAGCCGAAAGAAAATTTGAACAAAAAGTTACCACTTTTTAAGCATTGGATAGGAGTTAGAGATTAACTTCATTTTCTCCACACACTCCAACGCCATTCTGATTTATTCATGTATTGTCTGCCTCCACAAGCAAAGCCGTCGCATACAACCAGTCATTTCATGCCATTCCATCACATAGCAAGTCATATACGAAGAAAATGAACACATGCATTAGTATGAAATGTATAATCAAGTCATCATTCGCTATGACACGCTCGCCGCTAAGTAGCCTCGGACCACTCTGTGGCTCACGAATTTTGATAACATCCGCTTTTTTATACTAAATATAATATAGGGTATGTAATTTATAAAATGAATGCATTTTTACCGACTTTAAAAAGGTGAAAACTATTCGATGAATGTCCTTTTTTGTGTATTTTTGCCAATAGTGGACTGTTTTCTATAATTCTTTCTCAATAGACATTCTCAATAAATTGGTAACTTCGAGAGTTATAAAAATGATAATAATAATTCCCCCTCCACTCCCTAAAAGTTGAATTACATTTAAAGTTTTGAAGTGCATATCTCTAATATATAAAATTCTCGTGTCACAGTTTTCGTTGCCATACTCCTCCGAAACGGCTTGACCGATTTTGATGAAATTTTTTGTGCTTATCCGGTATCTATGAGAATCGGCCAACATCTATTTTTCATCCCCCTAAATGTTAGGGGTAGTCCACCCCTAAATTTTTTTTTTTATTTTTTAGACAAAATTTTTAATTTCTATTTTTTATGATACAACATACAAAAATACATACAATCCTCAATTTTCACCTTTCTACGATCAACCCTTATTTTTTAATAGCCATTTTAGTAATTTAATCATTTTTCCTCTCCGGTCGAAAACTGAACAATCGTCATTTAATGCAAGCTAGGGACGAACCCGAGCGAAGCGAGGGTGAGTCGCTAGTATCATATAAATTGAAAAGTTATATTCTGTAAGTATTTAACAATATTTTTATAATAAAGTTTTGTAAGGAAAATTCAAAATTATATGAATTCAGGAGGATAATCTCAAGTAACATTGTAAGACCACATATTTGTATTGTAACTTATTTAAAAGATCTATTGATAATAATAGTACGGTATCAACATATCTTGAACTGTATGTACTTATTTAAATTGTATTTAGTTAATTTGGAAATTAAATCATGCTATTATTGCATTATAATTCTGCTAGCATTATGTTGGATTACAGTTAATCCTTCGTAGACGCAGCAATGAGACAACGAATTGAAGTGTTTTTTGATGGATAATATCGATATTTTAGAACTAGCCAACATTTTATAATATTATGCAATACTAAATTGCCAATTCTCATGAACTCTACATCTCTATACTGTATTGCAAGAAAAATCTTTTTTTAATGTTGGGAAATGTATTTAAATATACCACCTGCATACATACAGGTATTTATGTGAAAAACCAGTACTACCCACTAAAACCCAATAGAACCTCCCTGTCTTAATGGGGCACCGGCCGTCGCAAGAACACTTACGCACTTAACCATGACGCCCCGACGACATGTCTGCCAAAGCAGACCATGACAACCATGGGGTCGATCCCATGATCTACTCTGCTATCAGAGAGGTATCAGGAGCAATCCGCATGGCACACCGCCCGCTGAAGTGGACTATCTCAGTGTGTCCCTTGGTCACCATGACAAGTGAACACAGGTAGGGATTGCAAGAAATATCTGGGGGAAGCAAGGGCAAAGCACTAGTAGTACAGTCAGCAATAAAAATGCATCCTATCTAATGACTAATGCACTCCGCGTCTCCGAGCGATGCGAGTAATTAACAAAACAAATCGGTTTCACGACTCCCGCGAGAAGAATAATTAATCGATTGCGATGGAATTAAATACGACACGACCAAAAACTACATTGATATATAGTTGCATACATTTGGGTTACTAATGAGAACATTAGGCTAAGATTGAAGATGTGCGTTTATTTTTATCAATTAAGAAGTTTAAGTTCGAATAATACGATGAGTAACATAATCTGCACATAATTACAACCAGGGAAATATATGTAGCTAACACAGAGATTAATTTCTACCAAATTTCATCAAAATCTATCCAGTACTTTTCTCGTGATGCGGTCACAGACAGACAGACAGACAGACAGACAAAAATTATAAAAACTATAGATTAGACCTTTGTATCGATAATAATGACTATTTCAATAAGATTTTCCAAAAAAAAATTAATGTACAGATTCGACTTAGAATTTTATTACCTATATATGTATAGATTATGGTTACAACACGACATTAAAAGTTTACAAGTAGGTTCTAACACAAAACTTCGTGTATTGGTTGGTGTGTCCTTCTTGGGCTTGATCATTTAGCGATTACCGAGAGTTGTATTAATATTTGTAATTGTATACATGATTAGTATATTGGAAAAAATCACTAGTATATAACTATTTTAGTTTTCTTTAGAAATATCATAACATTTTAGACTAATGCTCAAATTTTTGCACTCCACCATCCAAGTACGCAGTACTATTATTAAATTACTTCAAAAAATAAAGAAGCATCTTTTTTTCTGTATACTGTACATACATTACGCATACGTTTCAGACGAATAAGTTAATGAATTTAATGATTATTTTGTATATTTCACGTCAAATAAATATACATATTTGACTCTAGATGAACTATACACAAGAAATGGCCAACGATATCCTGCGTTACTGGGACGAGGAGCACGTCTTAGTAAATATAGGGACTGGGTGCCTCGCCCTATGTGCCATGTCTAAGCTACACCTGCTTAGCTCTTCCGGGGAGCTAGTGCGTGCCAACACTGAAGAGTATTAGGTCTGTTAAGATAGCAGTGAAAGGTTAGCAGAATCAATCGAAACCTACATGATATTTTGTAGCTAATTTGTTGCTAATTAGTTGCTAAAACCCCGATTTTGTTGCTTTGACCGACTTCAAAAAAAAAGAGTTACTGCTATCTTAACGTTAAGCTAGCAGTAAACTCGCGGGATCGGCACGGATTAAATGCAATTGTACATCAGAATTTGTTGCTAATTTGTTGCTGAAGAATAGTGTAAGAAAATTTGAAAAAACCCTAGAATTGGCTAGACCTGGAGACCTGTAGCCAACTATAAGTGTCCATGCTATCTTAACGTGTAGTTTGTAAAACAAGACGGTGGCATGGATTTTGTTGCTAGTTGAAAATAACATCAGGATGCCCCAAAGAGTCAGAAACAAAATAGAAACTAAAAATATGCTACACCTGAAGACCTGTAGCCGTATCCATGCTATCTTAACGTGCAGTTTTTATAACAATACGGTGCCATGGATTTTGTTGCTAATCGCAAATAACGTCAGGACACTCCAGAGTGCCAGCAACAAATTAAAAACTAAAAACCTGCTAGACCTGAAGACCTGTAGCCGACTACAAGTGTCCAAAAGACAATAGCCTTTTCATGCTGTGCATCTTTATTTTTGAAACTAGCATGGATATAGCTACAGGTCTCCAGGTGTAGCAGGTTTTTAGTTTTTATTTTGTTGCTGGCTCTCTGGAATGTCCTGATGTTATTTGCGATTAGCAACAAAATCCATGCCATGGTCTTGTTAAAACAAGTGCATGTTAAGGTGGCATGGATACGGCTACAGGTCTCCAGGTGTAGCAGATTTTTAGTTTCTGTTTTGTTTCTGACTCTTTGAGGCGTTCTGATGTTATTTGCGACTAGCAACAAAATCCATGCCACCGTCTTGTTTTACAAACTACACGTTAAGATAGCATGGACACTTATAGTTGGCTACAGGTCTCCAGGTGTAGCAGGTTTTTAGTTTTTATTTTGTTACTGGCTCTCTGGAGTGTCCTGATGTTATTTGCGATTAGCAACAAAATTCATGCCATGGTCTTGTTAAAAAAAGTGCATGTTAAGGTGGCATGGATACGGCTACAGGTCTCCAGGTGTAATAGATTTTTAGTTTATATTTTGTTGCTGGCTCTTTGGGATGTCCTGATGTTATTTTCGACTAGCAACAAAATCCATGCCATCGTCTTGTTTAAAAAAGTGCATGTTAAGATAGCATGGATACGGCTACAGGTCTCCAGGTGTAGCAGATTTTTAGTTTCTATTTTGTTTCTGACTCTTTGAGGCGTCCTGATGTTATTTGCGACTAGCAACAAAATCCATGCCACCGTCTTGTTTTACAAACTACACGTTAAGATAGCATGGACACTTATAGTTGGCTACAGGTCTCCAGGTGTAGCAGGTTTTTAGTTTTTATTTTGTTGCTGGCTCTCTGGAGTGTCTTGATGTTATTTGCGATTAGCAACAAAATTCATGCCATGGTCTTGTTAAAAAAAGTGCATGTTAAGGTGGCATGGATACGGCTACAGGTCTCCAGGTGTATCAGATTTTTAGTTTCTATTTTGTTTCTGTCTCTTTGGGGCGTCCTGATGTTATTTTCGACTAGCAACAAAATCCATGCCATCGTCTTGTTAAAAAAAGTGCATATTAAGATAGCATGGATACGGCTACAGGTCTCCAGGTGTAGCAGAATTTTAGTTTATATTTTGTTGCTGGCTCTTTGGGGTGTCCTGATGTTATTTGCGAACAGCAACAAAATCCATGCCATCACCTTGTTACCAAAAACTCTGTGTTAAGACAGCATGGACACGGCTACAGGTCTCCAGGTCTAGCCAATTCTAGGGTTTTTTCAAATTTTCTTACACTATTCTTCAGCAACAAATTAGCAACAAATTCTGATGTACAATTGCATTTAATCCGTGCCGATCCCGCGAGTTTACTGCTAGCTTAACGTTAAGATAGCAGTAACTCTTTTTTTTTGAAGTCGGTCAAAGCAACAAAATTGGGGTTTTAGCAACTAATTGGCAACAAATTAGCTACAAAATACCATGTAGGTTTCGATTGATTCTGCTAACCTTTCACTGCTATCTTAACAGACCTAAGAGTATTTTAGGGCGACCGGTGCTGGTAATTATACGTTCATAGCTTGTTGTATGAAACCAATTATATTATTTTATTTTAGAGTAGTAATATAAATTATAAATGAATATAATATATTATGCTGCTATATATATACTAAAAAAACCGCATTTTATATATTTTTTTAAATAAATGAGCTATGATATTCAATATAAAAAATATATTAAAATTGTTCATATATTTTTATGAGTACGCCGGACGAAAAGACAGACGCCAAAATTAAAAAAGAGATATTTTTTTGGTTAGCCGTAGTGAAAAAATAAACTATGTTTACATATAAACATTAATTATAAAAAAACTGCCCTTCTAACGTTTGGGCTGGGCATGAGCTTCACCTCAGTGCATCGAGGCAGATTGGACGATTTCTATATCTTTTAAGAACTAATTAAATTCTATCAGACCTGCAGATTTTTAAAAATGATGTGTAAATATAGAGATGCGAGACCCGAGTTCAATTCACATCATTGAGTTATTCAAGTGAACGCGTTACCAAAGAGCTTTTATTTCTTTTTTTTACAATGGCTTATTTTGTTTCTCAGATGACAATATGGTAGATTTTTTTAATAATCTTTACACTGCCTGTCGTGATCCTACGATAGCAATATCTGACATCTGTGAAGCTGCGCTGGAAATGGCGCAATGCTTCAGAAAAGGTATATTTCAATGCAATTGGACGCCCGACATCAGCTCCCTTCTACTAATACCTTATAGAAAAAAAATTGCTAAATAAATATTTTTAATTTAAACATAACGTATACTTTTTAATTTTTTTAAGTTGTATAGACTTAAAATAAAACATAACTATGATTTTAGCTTATAAATAAACTTATAAAACTTATAATAATGTGCTCGGTACACATACTTAAAGGTATTTTAAAAGTCATACACATAAGAATAATCCTGCAGTTTTGCTTGCACAGTAGTTTAATTACTGTGTAAAGGGAGTGTACACCCTTTCTTATATGAGCTTTAAATGGATGGCTTTACATGGATATATAATTTTACAAAATATATTCGTATAACTTTGAACCCCTTACAATCCCATGAATATAAATATTATAAATGCGAAAGTTTGGATGGATGATTGTTACTCAATCACGTCAGAACGGCTGAATAGATCTGGATGAAATTGGGACAGAGATAAATTACAGTCTAGAATAGATAGATAGAATAGAATGTACGGTTCCCGTGGGAAAGCTTTTGTTTTTCACTAGGGACGAATCCGAGCGAAGCGAGGTTGAGTCGCTAGAATTGTTATAATGTGTGAATAATGCTATGTGCATATTATGTATACGTTTTACACCTTCCAGCGTAGAAAAAGGAAACTTACCGTATTCGCTAATACTTTGCCATTTTTGGATAATTCTGGTTAAATATTAAGCTTTATACCAACTGCTGATTAATGTTTTATTCATTCTTTTATAATCAATTTGAAATTATATTACGAAATTCATCTATTCAAAAAGTAACATAGTTGATATATCCATTTTGTATATTGAAAATACAAAATGAGGCTAAACACGCTCATATGCGATCGCTCTTTGTCACTCACTACAACTTGAGTGCTTAATCTAGCACTTTAACTACCAGTTAGAATAACTATAGGTTAAATAACTAGTAATTAGTGACTGTACCTTGAAGTGATACTTGCTAATTATATCAAATCAATTCTTTCAAAAACACAATTACTGTCAAGACGCAATTCTTTATAAGACAAAGTCAGAATTTTATGCCATTCATTTTTACTGAAGACTCTATAATGGTTAAGTATTTTGCTATCGCTCTCATACTGATTGTTGGTGCGAACAGAGTAGCCCCGACTGAAACTTTAAGAAGCATAACGGGAAGTTTCTTTAAAGTGTTGGAAGGATGTAGGAAAGAGGTAAATATTTGTTTCAAAATATCCATATCGTTGTACATCTCACTTTGTATATCCCACAGGATAGTTAAAAGGAAAGAATACCATCAGACCAGAAGGCACTTATGCCAGAGTTATAACGTTTTTACGTTTTTTGTTTCAATCCACTATAGATATTTTAGAGGTATGTTAGATGACAGTCCTATGATTCTATTGTGTACTTATGTGTACTTTAACTAGTGATAATTTTATAATCGCGAGTTCTAAATACAGTACGCGCAAATCTAATTTGATGATTATTAAGAGACTGGACAATTGTCATGTAAAGTGTCATGAGAGTGACTGGTCTCTGTTCCTGTGTATCCGCGCTTACACTTGTGTATTATAATATCTCCTGCGCAGATGGCTAGTCTCAGTGAGATTGGCCACCGTGGCCGAAGTCAGTCAGGAGCACATTATTATTGGAGAGAGACGGGGTACCTTTAAAACCGTTTAGAAGCCGTAGTTATGAGATTAATTTTGGAAATATTCTTGCATATATACAAAACTTTTGATTTCATTATTTAAATATCTAAATCATATTTATTTTCATTCTTTGAAATATCAGAAAAAATTTTAACTCCCCGAGACTCTTCTGCGGTAATGTAATTTAAAATATTCTTTTTTTTTAACTAAAACTACATATTATTGCGCGAATTTATTTTGATTTTGGTTCCCGACGTTTTCAGTGCTTTACAGCAATAATGATTACGGGAGAGACTAAGATTTTAGACGTCTCAAAGGCTATTATTGTAAAGTTACTACAGACAGTTCCTACCCACAACACTAATTTAAAATGTCAAATATTCACGTAGATTTAAGAAAGTATTATAAAATATTCTTAATCATAATAAGCACATTCTAAAGCGCATTTCAGCTTAGTATCGGTGACAATGTCCTCGCCGACATGTACTATTTCTGGAAGGAAGACCGAGCTTTGATGCACCGCGATACAGGCTGCGCTATAGTTTGTATGAGCCAAAAGCTCAACCTTCTAGATGATACCGGTAAACTTCACCACGGGAATGCGCATCAGTTTGCATTACAGCACGGCGCTGGTATGTCTTACAATAAGATACACTAAATAGACAAAAAAAAAACGATATCTATACAGATAAATAAAATTGAAGTGTCTGTATGTAATGTCAAAATAACAGCTTTATACTAAATGCATATGGAATTATATGCGGTACTTGTAACAAAAACACTTTTTTTTTAATTTTTGTCTGTCTGTCTGCCTGTTTGTTCCGGCTAATCTCCGAAACGGCTGGACCAATTTTAACGAGACTTTCACATGAAGATAGCTGATATTATAAGGAGTAACATAGGCTTACTTTTATTTTAGAAAAAGAATTAGGGTTTTGCTCAAAAAAATTAAAACGTACGTAAGGACGCACCCGAGCGAAGCGAGGGTAAATCGCTGGTATCAAATGAATTTGATATTTAACAGTTGTTCAATGTTAATATTTAGCAAAATAGACCTATAGTAGCTATAACTTAGAGTCTAATATTGGGGTATTGCTGGCTGTTTTTAGTATTTAGGGATTATTTAAGCTCACATATAAATACTCGTATATACCGTAGAAACAAAAATACTAAAGATTGTTAGTTTGCTAATTATAAATAAAAGATGCGAGTTCGCATCGTGTCCTAAACATACAAAATTTTGATACCTGCTAAATAAAAATCTTATGTTCTTTTCTATTTGAATCAATTGTAGCGGATGATATGGCGGCAAAGCTAGTGTCAACAGTCCACGCTTGTGAGGAGCATCATTTGTCTGAGGAGGACAAATGTGTCAGAGCTTTAGAGGTCGCCAAATGCTTCAAGACAGCTATGCACGAGATCAACTGGGCACCTAAAGTAGATGTCATCATCTCCGAAATACTAACAGAAGTATAAGCAAGCCACCCCCCTTTATAGCTATCCCTATTTTCACCGAAATTGTTATAAAAAAAACAGAAAAAAAAAAAACAATCCGAAAAGAAAGTTTTATTTAAAATGTCAAATATTCGCGTAAATCTAAGAAAGTATTAAAAAAAAAAAAACAAAAATATGTATATGATTGATGCATTCTGACCACGTGACATAACGCTTAGATATATTGTTTCCATTTACTTTTTGGTTTTCTACTGGCTGACGATTGTAGAATACCATCTTCTCTAAGCTCTCTATATAGATTTTATGTAATCAAAATATAAGTTGTACGTAATGGATTTTTTATTATTAGTTATAGTACTATATTGTATAGTATTTATTTAGCACAACTGTTATATAGAATAGGTTTAATAAAGTTGGGTGTTAGTTACGAATTTATTATGTGTATATCTATTTTATAGAGATCGAAAACAATTGCTCACAAATACCATGATATATTTTTTTTAAATTTAAGCTGGTGAGGCATTTTTCAGGAACATTTACTAAGGTTGTAAATATGTTCAGTAATCGAGTATAAAAAATAATAAAAAGTATATAAATATGTAGATACATGTTGAATAGTGGCATTTAATGCCAAGTAAGATTGTTTGTTAAATATTTCAATGAAAAACCAAAAGTACCTAACTAAATAATTTCATTGCTCTACCTACATTAAATTCTCTATGTACAAAATATTTTTTCAGTTATCTGTGTATTTATTACACACAGATAACTAAAAATGGATATATTTATAAATCAAAATAAGAATGAGGTTGTACTTTGTTTTTATTATATGCATAACTCGAGTGTATGGGATGACAGAGGTGTATTAGAAACCCATATCAAAAGCTTTTAGAATTTATAACGATCGATTTTAATAAGAATTTTTATTCCATAACCAAACACCTAGAATTTTTTTACCAGTTAGAGATCGCCGCTCTGCAAACCCCTATTATGAAGACCCCTCTTCATTATAATCCTTGACTATAGACAAAATAGAAAGACATGAAATTATTGCATAAAATAGCCAGCTAAAATATCGTATACTATATTTTATGTTTATAGAAGCAAATCCACAGCTTAGTCTTAGTATTATTTAGTATTCTGGAACATTCATTAACCCTAGAACAAGACAGGACAATCGGGAAACCTAGTTAAAAGCTGTGTTTCTTAATTGAGGTTTGATGTCGCTCGTAAATTAGCTAGGATCGAAATCAGCTTTGTCCCGTAGGATTTATTGCGGATTACGCGTCAACAGTGACTTACGCGTCTGGTCTCACTACATCGTGCATAAATAGAAGGGTCCGCTGTGGTCCGATGTAACGGTGGATAGACCGATGTACTCTAGATCTAATCTGTTTCTCCTTGACTTCGTTGTTAGAAATTAAGTTCTTACATGGCTCAAATTTAATTCGATGATACTGCAGATGTGTGGAAAATATCTTAATTTTATACATAAACAAAAATTTTTTATCATCTAAACTAAATTTTTCTTAGTAGATACAGATGATGAGATACAGATATACCATCCCAAAAACATTAGATGATTCTATTTTGGGCTTTTCTTTGGGTTATTTTGTTTTGCTAAATAAACAACACATAGAGCTTCCCCAAAGCTGATAAACTATTTTATTTTATGAAAATATGTGCACTAAAATGTAATAAATATAGCAACTTGTAAGAACAAAACGAATTTCAGTCAGTATTATCATAAAATACTAACGTCATTATATCTATGAATATGGATTGCAATTATTTTATTAAGTAGTTCATTTTTTAATCATATATGTAAGTACCTCAAATAATAAAATCGTTGACTTTTAAGACCTCATTAGATATTACAATTTGTTTTGGAATATTTTATCAATTTGAATAAGTATTTCAGTATTTATTTATTTCCTTTTATTAATTTTACACAAGCGTCCATATCAATGTGAGAGGCATCAATTAACATTTATTTGAAGTACTTCTTATTTCTGTTCTAACTCCAGTAACTAAGATATAAACTCCCACATATTTCAAATTGCAAAGGCACTTTTGTGTACATGTCTTTGAACAGGTAAATACGAAAATTGCGAGCTATCGCAGCATCCGACAATAGATTGCTCTCTCCGTACACACCTGCGCCTTGTTTTCTCGTATTATCTATCCCGGCGTTACGTGACTGGTGTTCGTGTAAGGGATACGTGGAAACTTCCTTTATCCCTATAGATGTATTTTTACTCCCATATGTTTTCTTTATATGCAGTGATTTAGCTATTTATACATTACTAGCGACCTATCGTTTTTTATTAATCTGTAATAGACAAAAATAGTTATTGTGGGTGTACCTAAGGTGAGAGACTTGGAAGCGTAACAGATTAGTTTTTTCAAAGAACATCGTCATAATTCAACCATTTTGTACAAAATATTTACAAATTATATAACCAAGATTTCGTAGCTTATTGTTCTTTCTGTTAGTGAAAATCATATGAAAATCTGTCAGGTGGTTTTTTCTTCTAAAGAAGAACTTAGCTGAGAAACAGACAGAGATAAACAGCGACTTTGTTTTGAACTGTGTAGTAATATTCGTAGAAGTATATTTAAAATACTGTATGTTAGCTTCACTTGTAACTACCTAGGTATTTAATTAAAACATGGAAATCAGTTTTAATTCGCTTCTCATTGACGTATTTATTTGAATCTTTTAAGTACTATATGACATCTACATTATATTCTCATATTAAAATTTGATATCATTGAGCTAATCTCCATTAATATAATGCCAGGAGATAGAAAATGAAACTCTTCAATCGCTATCAATAAAACCTTCCAATTTCAGCATATTTGATTTCTTTCAACGCAGCCCATAAATAACAATATTTCAATATCCCAATAAACATTTCCCATCAAAGATTGAAATTGAATATCAATTATATTTCACAATCGAGAAACGAGTAACTACCACAAAAATTAATTGAAGAAAATTATAATCCAATTGTAAACCTTTTATTTATACCTTATAATTACAGACCACACCACAAAGCTTGTAAACAATTATAATAATCATGTTAAGGATAGGCTGACGAGTTACTGGGAGAAGCGCAATGAAGGAAGTTCTTTGAAACGCAGCTGAATTCGTTAATTTTAAAGACTTTTTTTTTTCAACTAGGAACATTTAGATGTTATTGATGACAAAAAGTGTGGCCAGGCCTCCCACAAGGTGGACTGACGATTTGGTTAAAGTCGCTGGAGCCTAATGGATGCGGATGGCACAAGACCGGTTGTCGTGAAAATGTGGAAACCTTTGCGGGAGGCCTATGTCCAGCAGTGGGCGTGTTTGGGATGAGACGACAACGATGACAAAAATAACCTTTTGTTTTTAAATATTTCTAGTTTCCCATGAAATTTACAAATTAGTGATTATCAAATGTGCCACTTAAGTGTAAGAAATTAATTAAAATTATAATATAACTGATATAATTCATTATTGAATAATAATTGTTTATGTGGATAAAACTAAACGTTCCTAGTTTTCTAATAATCTGTTAAACATCAGACATTATTTCTGCAAGGATTGTTTCCATGTCGGGAGCCCATTTGAGTTTATGGATTTTAACTCGGAAGCATTTAGCGATCTCCAGCGTCTTCATGCAGTCGTCCGCGATGCCGGCGTGAGCACCCTCACACTCGTGGATCATTGTCACCAGTTGTTTTGCCAAGTCATCATCTATATAAAAATGAAATTAATTATTAATAAATATAAATATAATGCCCCATTAACTCAAAACACCATGCAGTTCCATGGTAAGCTACGGCTTGTGCTATGGATACTACATAGTTGATACACTACACATATATAACTTTAAATACATACATATTATAAATATAAACACCCATGACTAGAGTACAAATATTCGTTCTTATCACACAAATGAACGGCCCCGCTACCGCTGGCACAGCAAGTACAAACAAGTATACGCTACAAACTGAGCCAAACGTGTCAATTTAAAGGTTTTATTAAAAAAAATATTATTATTATTGGTAAAGTTATATAAAAAACATAAATTACCAACTCAGAACTAAATACTAAATAGTTTGGCTTTGGGATTTTGGAATTGGGATTGGAAATTTAGTTAGTCGCCATAGGTTTCTTTTCGTAAACTTCTCGATAATTTAAAATCTAATTTTAATATTGCTCTCCACCAGTTAGTCAGTGTTAGAGTTTTGATAAGCGATTGTCAATCGTGTAGACGTAGAGAATATTATTTAAACTGATCCAATCGCTCTGTTTAACGCAATAATATATACAAAAATATATAATAATATTATATAATATATTATATACAAAAATATAATAATAATAAATAATAAATATGTTGGTACATTAACACACAGCACCATCTAGTTCCATGGTAAGTTACGAGGCTTGTGTTACGGATACCAGATAGTTGATAAACTACACATATATAACTTTAAATACATACATATTATAAATATAAACAACACCCATGACTGGAGTAAACAATCGTGCTCATCACACAAATGAAACCCGCGACCTCTGGCACAGCAAGTGGGGTCACTACAAACTGAGCCAAACGCATCGTCATTTAATATATATAATACCTACAACTCATTTTGTAAATTCTAATACATCTAAAACAAACATTAAAAATTGATATGCAATATATTGACCACCCCATAGTTTTGTTATATACCTGCACCGTGTGTCTTCGCGAATCCATGGGTATTTTCATGGTGTAGCTTCATATCATCGGTAATGAGGTCGTGCTTCGACGCCATGCACATAATGACACAGCCGATATCCCTGTTCAAAAGCTCGTAGTCTTCCTTCCAGTAGTTCATAAAGTCTTTTATTACGTTGTCGTCCAGGCTTAGCTAAAAATTAAACCAAATAATTCACTAGTAATTCGCCTTTGCATTCTTGTAGTTTCAGAAAAGTTGGTCACCGACAGAACGTATTGAGGATGATATAAGCTGTATTACTCCAGGCACAAAGTCAACTAAATTCGTTGTCATTTTTGTATTAAGAACTAACAAACCCACATACATTCAAATTTTAAAATTTATAATAATAGTCCGATCTTATTAATTGGATTAAATGTGAATATTACATACTACTTACTTCTTGTTTGCATTGATCAAAAGCTTTAGCGAATCCCTTTGTCAGCTTGTGCATGATCTCCTGAGATGAACACGCTCTGTGGGCCTGTACCAACACACATACGAGCGCAGTCAGCAGATGCCATTTTTGTAAAGCCATCTTTTCTTTTACTGCTTCCTTTCAACATGCCCATTTTATATAGTGCTTGTATACTGATTTTTATAGCAAGATTGAATAAAAATGTATGACTCTGGTTCTGTATAGTTAAATGATAGCCTTATTCTATTATTTTGTGTTTCTTTAGAGGACCAGGAAAGTCTTTAAAGGGATGAAACTTGTACTGAAAGTTTGTATGGGGAAGCAACCTAGGGACGAACCCGAGCGAAGCGAGGGTGAGTCGCTAGTTTATCTGTATACGAGTATATATAAAAATCGATATGTATATGTATGTTCCCTATATACACGAAAACGATTGGAACGATTTTGATAAAATTTTGAGACAATCATCAAATTAACCCAGCGCGGGTGATCCTGTAAAGTTTAGCGGCGATCGAAAGTTTGAATGCGGGCAAATCCGCAGGTATTGCTAATACATTTTAAAATACATTCCAATCAGTGAGGATAAGTGTGTTTTTTTAAAGTGAAATATTTTTACAGAATACGAATGTACTTTTGCGTATCTCTGATATTTAATCACACCTCGCCTATGGCTCAGAGTGAACAATTAGTCTTCTTCGGCGGAAGAGTCTAATTGTAGATCATGCGCTGCTAATGTAGTAGTCTCGTTAATTGTAAGGGACTATGTCGAGATTAATAAGTGATCCTCTTATTATTAAAATGTAATTAATTGATAGAATGAATGTACCCCACACAATGTGACATCTATATACATATGTATGTATATAATTTCCTTAGTGATTATCCTATCGCATTCATCGCCCAGATCATTCCGCTGAAACTAGCGGGCTCAAATTTTGGCAACCTGTTTCTATTAAGTTATCCCTTAAAAAGAGGTGAAAGGGAGTTACTAAGGTTATAACTTATAATATAAAAAATTACATCTAATAAATATTTTGATTAAATTATTTTCAATGGATTTGTTTACTCGATTTCGGAATTTTCGTTTGGTTACACGTAATTACGTACTTTTTGATAAACTAATGTACATTTATTTTGAATGGCGATATTATGTGTCGAAAATTACTATACAACACGACGCGACAGTGTTACTTTTCAAATTTTCACCCACTCTACTGCTTTATTTATTACAGAATGTGAGGAAAACGACCAATTAGCACGTAAACATCAAAAGAAAGCTTTGTGCAGTAATTGGATGTAGAGGAACACGACAATGTGTTTAGAGCGGCATTAAGTCAAATAGGGCACTCGCGAGTGCGCGGTCACATTTGTAATATGCTACTGGTGTAATATGGTTCTGAAAACACTTGTGTGAGCAGATTCAAATCCAGGGTATTTAATTATATTTATACTTAATTATATATACCATTTAGATAGTAAATACTTAATTTATCCCTCTTTTATATAAATAATAGGTATATTGATTATATTATCAAAAATAGTTGTATATGTTATATTTGGCCAAAAAAAATACATATTTTTTTTATTAATTATTATCATTTTCAGAGGTACCTAACGTTTTTCTTGAAATCGGCTTTTAGGTATAGCATTTTTATTAAAAAAAGAATCACGAATGTAGGTTTACAACCAATTATATCTGCATGTTAGGCTGCAAAAATGTCAACCAGTTAGCTTTACGGTTTCTAACATACCACCTTATGAAGACTATCGATCCCTTAGATAATAATGTCAAAGATTGAATAAATGAAAGAAAAATTTAATAAATAAATGAAAATATGAATAAATACTTCATAATACTTAGTATTTCTTGTAAAAAATCGGTTTTTTGTTAATAAAATAACAATGGAAACAAACTCCGGCGTGTGTGCGGGACACGCGGGACACGCGGGGCGCGGATTACTCTTCATTATGAAGCGGCGCGGTCTTCCTCAGCAAGCATTTGTCACCTAACCCTGACTTACACGAAACAATGATTAAGTTAGACGGCAGAACGTAATTAGTGTATGCAGTCATTTATTTAGTTAATCCGTACGTAAAGCCTTGAATTATAGATTTTGATCTATTAAGTTTAAAAAGTATAATAGACAAAAAATCCATAAAAACACTTTTTTTACTTCGTCAAATCGTATAAATCTAAGTAAGTATTGTATTCAGCTCTTTTTAACGCCCCACTGCTGGGGGTGGGCCTCCCTTCAATACGAGGTGGATCAAGCCATAGTCCACCACGCTGGCCAAGTGCGGGTTGGGAGACTAACTTCATGAAAGAAAGAAAGTATTATTAAGATTTAATAAAGATAGGAATATTAAAATATCTTTATGTATGAATTCGGACTAAAAATATAGAGATCTGAATAATGTCACTTTAATGTATCGATTGATGCTTAAATCGAATTCATGACTTCATAAGCACAGGGCCACGTTATAATTGCACACATATACAATTCTATTATGTTCATAGTAAGGGTGTCTGGTGTGATGTCGTTTTAAATAAAATTATCATTTTAAAAAAGCCTTGGAGACGTCTAATACCTTAGTCTCTCCCATGACCATGATTGCTGTAAACTTTTAAAGCATTCGAAATGTCAGGAACCAAAAATCAAAATAAATCCGCGAAATAATCCGAAAAGATAGTTTTATTTAAAATGTCAAATATTTGCGTAAATCTAAGAACGTTTTTTGCGGATTTATTTTGATTTTTGATTCCCAACGTTTTGAATGTTTTACAGCAATCATGATCACGATAGATACGTTATTCAGACGGATCGACCGCGAAGAATTCGAGATGATTGTTATACTGTGGCAGTGGTAGCCCAGTGGTAACGCGCTCGCTTGGGAAACCGAGTGAAGCGGGTTCAAATCCCAGGTCTCGCACCTCTGATATTTTCATGTGCGAATCATTTCTATCATGATTACCACTTGCCTTACGGTGAAGGAAAACATCGTGAGGAAACCTGCATGTCAGAAAATCCAGCAAGTTTTCGAAAGACATGTGAAGTCCGCCAACCCGCACTTGGCCAGCGTGGTGGACTATGGCCTGATTCCCCTCGTATTGAAGGGAGGCCCGTGCCCAGCAGTGGGACGTTAAAAAGGGCTGAATACATGTTATACTTAAATAATATTTGCATAAATCTGAGAAAGGATTATGTGATGATATTTATTAGTAGGTAATGTTTGTGCTAAATACCCAGAATACAACAAACCTGTTTTGTTGAAGTGAAAACTTCTATAGGCAGGTATGTATGGGGAGTAAATCCATGTAAGTCATCATCGACATGGTCACGTGACGTGTCAACGCTAACACTCAAAGCGCCGATAGATGTCGAAACCAGATAAATGTAAACAGTTTTAATTTATAAATTTTAATTTAAGACCAAACAATTAATTTGAATATCCAAAAATAACAACTGTTTGTTTATAGTTTCACTTCTGTCCGCAGTCCTCGCTGTTTATCTATAATACATACATATTTTAAATTTTTTAAATACATAGGCAGATAAAAGTATAACCGTCCTTTTGTTAGTCATATAAAAATAAGCAGGGAACAAAATAATTATGACAAATGTGGAAATTACCTCTTATTTCTTAAAGAGATTTCTAGCAAGCAGTATATGGAGGTGAAAAATAATGTCAGCGAGGTATAAGTATTATATATAACCCATATAACCCATCTATTTTAACGGAATAATATACAGCCAATGCCCACCCGGAAGGTCAATTCGAAATATTGGTCCATTCGAAAAGAGTTCCCGAATCCTCCTGTACCCAAACAATAAATGAATAAATGACTTTAAAATTTACTGCGGTGCTTTACCTATAACGGTAAATGTTCCAAGAAGCTTCGTTTACATCGCATCCCTTTACAATTCAAGCGAAATAATCGTCAAATGTAATAAAATCAGTAAGTCCACCTGTTCAATCTCGGGCTAATCCCGGCCTATCCCGGCGTCGCGACAGCTGCGTGTAACGACCTTATCTGAATGATCGCTGGTGATTTGTCCAACTGACCCTCGAAATGTAGAATTAGGAATAACATAGATAGCACCTATTATAAAATTTAAAATATAAATGAATTTTAAATAGATTGAATTTTCTAAATGTTTTGTAAACTTTAAACTTTTAATTAAAAAAATAATAGTGACATGGTTGGTTAATATAAGTTTTCTGTAAAAAATGACTCATCGATAATTTAAAAATAAAACAAGCTCCGTATAATAAAAAAAGAATTTAAGATATCTTTTATAGTACGTATAGAAAGCTCAAAATAAATATATAAAATTGATAAGTGTAGCAAAATCTAAACGTTTTTAGCTCTGTGGCGTCGGGCAAGTAGCCAGCGTCTTAAGGAATCTTATCTTCGGACATTCAGACACAGGGATTTGCGGCGCTCGGGCTTAATGGACGGGAATTAGACGAGTTTTAATGTGCCTACTACCTTACATTATACAATACATATGTCTTTGCTCTCTACAGTAGAGCGCACTAGAGTAAATACAGTAGAAAAAACAATTGTTTGTGTGAAAAAGTGTAAGAAACTAGCAAAATCCATGTTTTTATGCATTAATGGGAAGAAAAAAAGGTCATATAGTCATATTATATATCAATACATCGAAATTAATGCAGCATTTTGCATCTATACTAATATTATAAAGAGTTTCTGAGTTAGTCAGTTTGTGAGTTTGTGAGGTTGTAGGGGGTAATCTCTGGATCTACTGAACCGATTTAGATGAAACTTAGTAAAAAGATAGTTTGAGACCCTGGGAAGGACATAGGATACTTTTTATCCCGGAAATCATCTCTTAAGGAGGTGAAAATGGGGATGAAAGTTTGTATGGGGAATCAAGCTAGGGACGAACCCGAGCGAAACGAGGGTGAATCGCTAGTAATAATATAAACCTTATGTCCTCCTAATCGTTTTTCGGTCACATCGACTATCTTACTGAGACTAAGTCAACTTGCATTGACTACATGAAATAACAATAGTATTCTATATGTAAAAACTACATTTTAAACAAAGTTCTTTAAATTAACCTGAGTATTATAATTTTAGCTTCATTCTGAGCTGGTGGCAGCTCCCTCATGCTTTGAAAACATGTATATTTTGTAAAAAAATTAATAAATGGATGTTAACAGAGTTGAATGTAAACTTAATATGTCTGTACTTCGCTTAATTTTTATGTACGAAGTAAGTAATGGACTTTAAGTTTCAAGAATTAACAGAGATTCGGCTAACGGATTGTAATTTTATGCGTTTAAATGTGCAGTGATTTGCGTAGGTACCTACTGCGTAATGGTTGGGCAAAGAGATTTTGTAACAGTTTAGAGTCTTTGTATACCTAGCACATGTGTTCGACGGGGTCACGGGTTCGACAATCGTACAGTGACTTTTGTATGGAGACATGATATTTATCCCCTATTTAATTTTTTGATTATGAGTGTTAAAATAAAAATAGTGTCATTGTCGTAATCAAGATTTTTATCAGCTTTTTTAAATATTAATGCTTCAAGCTGTTTTTAAACTCAATCGATGTGTTTTAAAAAGGTAAATAATGTTTGATAGCCACAGAATGATAAAGGCTATTTATAGTCTCGAAATGAATCTAACGGAATACATTTTTTTTAAATCAATTCAATTTTCTTGTTAATGCTCAAAACTTGTCGGTTGAGTACCTTTTTGACCTTCTTTTAAAAAAGGAGGTATTCAATTCGTCTATATTTTTTGATTTGACACAGGAAGGTGGCCCACTTCGGTGGGCGGTGTGCCACGCGGGTTGCTCCTGGTACTTCTCTGACAGTAGAGTGGACTGTTGGAGCAACCCCATGGTTGTTGTGGTCGGTTTCGGTAAGCCTGCCGTCGGGGCGTCGTGGTTGAGTGCGTAATGATCCTGCGACGCCCTATTAAGACGGGGGAAGTTTTGTTGGGTTTTATTGGGTAGTACTGGCTTTTCTAGCCGGTGAGTCCACATAACCACCTGTATGTCTACACGTGGTATGCGTAAATGCATTTCCCAACATTGAAAAAATATCTCAAGGTTTACTACAAAAATAAAATCTACCCCTAAGGGACTAAGTAGTTTAAAATTTATGTGATTTTTAGTAAAAAATATTCATAAAATATAAATAAAACGTAAATC
Source organism: Fabriciana adippe (assembly GCA_905404265.1). Classification (NCBI taxonomy): domain Eukaryota; kingdom Metazoa; phylum Arthropoda; class Insecta; order Lepidoptera; family Nymphalidae; genus Fabriciana; species Fabriciana adippe. Next base: position 15,522,669 of record FR989998.1, on the reverse strand, counting down.
CGACATACTTCGGTACAATCAATTGGCGTCGTTCCAAAATACTCGTACTTTTTCTGTCATTCTTAATACCCGTAACCGCTTATCCGTAACTCTCATTTTATTACTTTTATGGGCTAAACGAAATGAAGACTATCAATAATTAAAAAAAAAAAACTATACAGCCATTAAATATTAAATATTTCGTAGTATAATACTTGTATAAGTTATTACATTTTTTTTATTATAAGGTTGAATGTCAAAATTTTTTATTACTCATAGAGTCGTGTAAAGAAGAATTTATGATCTGTAGATAAACACCTTTGACTTGACTTGAGACAAAATATTTAAAGTGTGTAATTTTAGTTTTAAAACGAAATGATATAAAAAGACAAACTTTGACTAAGACAAAATTTAATAAAAAAAATATAATATATGTATGTATGTGTAATATGTATAAAAGACATTATTAAACACACAACACTATCTAGTTCCATGGTAAGCTACGAGGCTTGTGTTATGGATACCAGATAGTTGATACACTACACATACATAACTTTAAATACATACATATTATAATTATAAATATACTAGCGACTTACCCTCGCTCCGCTCGGGTTCGTCCCTACTTACGTTTTGATGTTTAGTATAGATTTCTCAGAAATGAGATATTTTCCCGCAGTAAAAATTATCCTATATGTTTACCCGGATAACCAGCTATCATCATACCGAATTTCAACAAAATCCCTCCAGTGGTTTTTCCGTGATGCGGTAACAGACAGACAGACAGACAAAAATTCTAAAAACTATAGATTCGGCCTCTGTATCGATAATAATGACTATTTCAATAAGATTTTTCAAAAAATATTTAATGTACAGATTCGGCTTAGTTACAATTTTATTATATGTATAGATAATCACGATATCTTATAATTCGTTAGGGCTTGAGAGGGGGCGGATAGCTAGTACTTATATTTTTACACTACACTTACATCCCTATCTTCATATCGCATTCCACTTATAGAATAAGTTCAATTCATTGGGTAATTTCACAGTAATAAATAAGACAGCATTGATTTATGATCTCAGAGCACGTAATTATAGGATGCTGCGAGATCTGCTGTAACTGGCAACTTACCGAGCTATTAACGCAAAAACGTTTAGACAGTCTTTTTTTTTAAATCAAAATATCGATATCGTAATAAGTTATTTAGATTTCATATATATGGTATTATCAAATTATAGTAGGTATATATATATATATTTGTATGTAGGTGTATATATAAATATATTTATTTTTGTATAATTATTATAATTGGTTATTATATTTTAAGACGAGGCTCCCCAAATTTAATGCTGATTTGCCTGGATATTCTATGTATACCAAATATCAAATCAATGTGATAATTTAAACATATGATTTTTCAAACCTTTTTCTAACATAGTGTAAACATAGAAACACAATTGAATGAAATTTTCTCGAGAGTTTTATTTTTTTTAAATATGCCTTTTTTAGAGATTATTTGGTTTTTCCTTGAAAGCTACTTCAGTTATATATGTAAAATAAATACTCACAGAAGGAAAATATAGTTTATTACCCACTGCCAAGGCAAAATTTATCTTGACCAATTATTATTCTCATAATAAATTAAATTAGATTTTAGACTTACGTCCTTTAGTTCTGTGCAAGAATAAGGTCGATCGGATATTCGATATTCAACCTTATTCGCTAGCAGCTTAGGTGCAACGGCGATAATGATTCAGTCGGCCGCTGGCCCTTGACGAGGTAGGAGCTATGTCGCTTTTGCTCGCGCACAATCCCCCCGCTAATTTATCGAAATATTATTTCTTGGACATAGTGTAAAAAAATCAACGTTTTTGCTTTTTATACATAGCTTTGTCAAAACAACTTTAAAACGTTCATACATTTAAGGTTGAATTTACATTATTGTATACTTTTTTAAACTAGAATTACCTAAACACAATTAGGTTTTAAGAGAACTTTTGCATAGGATTGTTTTCGTATCTAGTTTAGTGATCGATGAAATCATAAGTAAACAAATTCCGATTTGCCGTATACTACGGGTTTCGTGCGGCTATGCTTATGATTAACATTTAATATGAATAAATAATATAATTAATAAATATAAGTAATTTATTATACGCGTTGTGTGTATGTAAGTGTGTGTATATAACATACATACGTACATAATATGTACGCTTATCACTTTTGTACTAGGTTCTTTTCTAGAGTTTACAAGTGTGTTATCAGTATGAACTTTCGTTTCGTTTCGTGGTGGTATAAGTGGTTATGAAAAGGTTTTTATGTAAGATGTTGATAATATTGTTTTCTCTGGTATTAGATAATCCGATTATAAAAATGCTTATAATAATAGGAAGATATACTTCACGCACCCAGAACCGCTGCATTTTTTATTTTTTTCTAAAAGTCTATGTTGCGGGACGCAGACATACACCCAAACCTCTATATATGATCTGTGCCCAAACACACTCTTACCGATTCTGCCACGACTTCATCAAGCGATTGTGCGCGTAGGATTTGGACGCGGGTTTCACATAAATCTACATGTAATATACCTACCAAATTTCATAAATATAAAGTGGACTTAGCTAACTTAGTAAGTAGGTATATCATAATAAAACATAGGGAATGTTTGTCCCTCAAGGATAATGCTGATTTCTATGACAGAAATAATTTTCAAATCGGACCAGTAGGTACCTAACTACATATTATGTAGATCAGCAGATTATCTTCATACTTATAACTTTACCTTTTATTATGTACATATGCCATTTTAAATTTACTGAAGACCTTTTGGGAATATATTATTCACATCATAATAACGTCGAAGTTTTTTTATGTAAAATAAAGCAGTATGTAAAGTTAGTGTAAATATGTTATTTGAAGTGGCGTCCCTGGTGGAATAGGCACAGTGGTTAGTGAGCGCAATCAGCTGAGCCCGGGCGTCAAGCGGTTAGAAAACCAAGCGTTTAGAAAAAAAAGCGAATAAATAAAAAAATATTTCGCACATTATGAACCACGTATTTCGCTTTGCAAGCCAAGCATGAGTTGGTGTAGCGGTATGATCTCGGACTATAATAACGATCATCGTAGGCTCGATTCTCTGTATGTATAGACGCTTTTTTCCTTTTTCTCAATTTATACATTGAATTTTGAATTTTCATGTACAAAGTTTTTTCGTATGCGCTTTAATTACTATTCCTTGTTGAAAAGTCCAAAATTCCATTTTTTTTTATCATTTCTATGCCTTTTGCATATCTATACATATAAAAAAACAATAAATGATAATAAATAAATAAAATATTAATTTCTCTGCATAATTGAAAAATGAATAATATATAAAAATTGAAAAAAAGAAAAAATCGTCTCAGTACAGGGATTCGAACCTACGACCACAGAGTGTCTTGACCGAGCTCTCACCGCTACGCCAACTAACGCTTAGTAAGTAATTTGAAATAAGTGGTTCATAATCATAGTCCTTCAATTGCTTTTCATTATTATTAATTCAATATTACAAAAGTTACATAATAATTTGTAAATTTCTAAACATCATACCAATAAAAACATAAGTAACTTCCTGATCAGATTCCTAAAGTATCCATATGAATATATAAATAATTGAATAAAATATAATTTACATGTTCAATATTTACTCAAATTCATTTATTGCATAGGGATAAATGTCTTAGCTTTTCGCGATTACTAAGTATATACTTATTATAATAAAACAAAGTGTTACCGGATCAATGCCCGTATTTTAAATTCCAATAATATTAAAAACAAATTAATGTAATAAGTTGGGCTTCTGCCTACAGACGCGCTTGCGTACTCTGTGACGCTTGGCCTGTAGTTGTGAGTTCACGCCGGCGGCGTGAGCGCACAGCTCGCTTTGCGGGAGGGGAGGTAGCGTTAAATGCCTACTTCGCGCGGACAGCCTGGTCTTAATATTAAGTTTATACCATTTAATGCTGTACCGTACCTACACCGCTCTAAATTAACTTATTTTCTCACTATTGAAGGGTTTCTGGAAGAAATATCTTAAAGAGATAAGTTATCCTTTGTCGACATTCTGTTACTTTATTTTGTATAACATATATTTTATGGTACATAAATAAATAAAAACATAACTATTATATTTTTTGTGCGTATTTCTTTAGTTTTGGCATTGACCAGTTAGTACACAAGTTAGTGTACAATCAGACTGACCGATAGAGTGATATATGTATGTATAAACATTAAACACGTCACACTTCTTTTTATTTAATGATAATATTTTATATTATGTTATTTTATTAACTTATTTAAATATTTAATTAATTATTGTGTGTCCGTTGAAGCTTATAATATATTAGTCTATAACTTGATTATATTTCTTGATATTTTTCAAAATATTCGTATTTTTATTGTAGCAGCGCCATCTACAATAATATAATGTAATGTAAGCAAAGCATTATTTATATAGTAGTTCTGCTTCACGGCGTTAGATGTCGTTGTACAATAAATCAAACAATCGATACTTACATATAAACTTTTTGATGTTTTTAATGGTTAATTGGTGCAAAAATATAAATCTCCGTAAGTTATTTCATGATTGCTTTAAAATTTTGATAAATATTGAAAGTGTTTTTCTTAGAAAACTTTTTATGCTATTTATTTCGCTGTAGCTTCAACTTCTACATCTTCAACCAATCGCCTCAAAATTAGTACTATTAACATAGATCAAAAAAGTACACAATCCTATGCAAAAGTTCTCATTAAAACGTCCACCAATTGTATTTAGGTAATTATACTAGTTGAAATAAATATACAACAACGTAAATTGAACCTTAAATGCAATGCTTAAAGTTGTTTTCACAAAAAAAAGGTCGCTGTAACGTTCAAATGAGCACTCATTCGGTGAGGACATTTTTTGTCGCTGATTGTGTATCTAGTTCTTTTTTTATCAATGAGTATGAATAAGGATAATATATTTGCTGTAACCTGCTACAGCTACAATATATTAAGTAAAAACCTATAACAAACAAAAGTTTTTTTTTTTTTTAAATGAAATCATAAACTATTACTGTACTATAAAAACGTACAGAAATTTGATATTGATTTTGAAAAGTAGTGTTTGAATAAAAATTACTGCTTATTTTGAATAAATATACAGAATTAAATAATTATTAGATTCACCGTACGATGTTCATCAACCGAAGGAACGTAAAATTTTTATTTAGATTTACATATTATGTATGTATGCAAACGTCATTAATTCTAACATAGATCAAAGCAAATATACTTAATATTATCTAGCATCTCATAAGTTATGGAAGATAACCATAACTTAAGAATCATGGTGACCATAAACAACTGTGGTCAGTTTAATTTCCGGTAGACTATCTCGCGGTGTGCCGCCTACCGGAAACCTTATCGTTTTGGGCGTTGTAACACTTTATGCAACTAGTAAGTAGCGATCCGCCCTTACTTCGATCCTAAGTACCATTTTGCAATACATAATATGACCATCATGGAAACGAATAGTTAATTAAACGAAAGTAAACGAAGAATCACTGACAGTGATACGTCAGAGTGCGAGAGTTCGATGCCCATAAAAGATTATTCAATAAATAATGAAAGGAAACTAGTGACAAAGATAAATTACTAAAATAAAAAAAAAACCGACTGCGTAAAAAGCGAACTAAAAGAAGAGAACAAGTTGACGAAGGAACATAGTATTATGCCGTCGGAGACATACCTACATATGTACATACATACATACAGGTCAAACACATAACTCCGATTTGCTTCGCCGCAGTCGGGTAAAAAGGTTTAAGTGTTGACATATCTAGGTATACTAAATTATTTTATATGTAAGCAATCAATGCCGCGGGAAACTAATAATTTCATAATTTATTTAACAATATTTTAAAATGAAGTATGACTTGCTCGATTACCGGATCCCTTCTGTCAGTTGCGTCCTTAATGAGCTGTACAGAGTACACATAACTATGTTGATTAATTTACATTATTTGTAGCTACGACGTCTTCGCTCACAAGGGGAGTGAGTGAAGATGGAGTGGAATAAAAAGAAACTTTCTATATATTTATACAAAGCTAGCGACTCACCTTCGCTTCGCTCGGGTTCGTCTCTAACTTGATTCCCCATACAAACTTTTAGCCCCATTTTAACCCCTTAAAGGATGTTTTCCGGGATAAAAAGTATCCTATGTTCTTCCCAGGGTCTGAAACTATCTTCTTACCACCTTCTAAATCGGTTCAGTAGATCCAGAGGTTACCCCCTACAACGTCACAAACTTACAAACTTCACCTGTTTATTATATTAGTATAGATTTTATTATTCTTTTTTTATTATTGTAAAATAATAAATAGTTTTATAAAATAAGAATTGTAAGTCTTCAAAATAATTTTATATCTATATACGATGGTTGACTTTCCGCAATTTTTTTTTCTCTCTCTCTCTCTCTACTTAAATATGCTGCTGTAGAATTTTAAAAAATAAAAGGTCCATTTCTAAAATGCTTACATTAAATAAAAGAAAAATTGATTTAGATTGGAATATGAACCTGTAACATCCAGGATAGTAGATAATGCTAGTATCTACAACACTGCGCTAAGACAAACGTTTTAATGTTTTAAATTTTAATACTACTCGTACAATAATTAAAATTATATTGAATAATGAAAATATGTGTTATAGTTATAATTGAATTTGAAACGTATTTATTTTTTTACATATAATATCCTTACAAATGTTATTATTGCATTTTCTTACAGCTTAGTTCATTTGACTTTACGCGCGATTAATGGCCGATAGCTAGGAATTTTCTGAACGTAACAAATATGGAATACCTGTAAGTTAGTTGTAGTTATGTATGTAGGTTACATGGGCGGCGGTAGAATCATTTCCAGGGGGTACATCTACTTCTTCACTTTAAACTACTAAATAATCTTTTAATTATCAATTTTTGAATTTTTATTCCTAAACTAGCGGCACACCCTCGCTTCGCTCGGGTTCGCCTCTAGACAAACAAAAACACACCTATCCCAAGGGAACCGTACATTTTTCCGGGATAAAAAGTAGCCTATTTTTTAATCTGATGTATGAACTATATTATTGTAAAGTTTCATTAAAATCCAATCAGTAGTTTTTGTACTGACTGAAACTATAGTAACTTATACTAAGCTGTATAAGTTACTATATTTTTTTTAAATATCCTACGGGAAATCTTTAATTTTCCGGGATCAAAAGTATCTAAAATATTGAATATAATGTGGGAATATAAGGTACCACCATGCAAAATTTCACTTAAATCGGTCCAATAGATTCGGAGATTAGCCCGTACAAATAGACAAACAGACAGAGAAACAAAAAAATTGAAAAAAATCTGGATTTGTTCTATTTCTCTTCTTACAACCCCCCTGATTCGGTTTTTAGCATTTTTTTTCTTTGAACGACATTTGACCTCTACAGTTTTATTATATGTACATTGTACATATAAAGTTAATATTTTTTTTTATATTTGTAAGGAGTTATTTTTTATCTTTTTTTCGCAGTCTACGAAATTTAAACAAGGATTTTACACATATAAATTTATTTCTTTAATTTTTCCTATATCTTTTCCTTCATGACAATGCAATCCCTCTCACGACGCCTATGTGTATTGTGTAGGTCCCGACGCACATGTGCGTACTGGGTAGCTTTGTAAGATTTTATATACATATATTGTATATTTGCAAGTCTGTATGTAACTTAACACCTGGCAAAAGCCAGAGCGGATCACTAGTGTATAAAAATATAAAATGTACATTTCTTATGAAAAATAAAATCTAAAAATAATGATCAGTAAAACTGTAAAGCAGTTCTGTATGAATACAAACAGACACGTTAAAATCTTACAGATTACGTACGATTATTTATTATGGATAAGTGTTACGCATAAACGAACATAATATATAAATAACATTTGAAAACCGGATCTAATTATATAACGATTTTTAAAATCTCTTCCTGCGGGTGCATCCTTGCTCGCAGGATGTGCGCTGAAGCGTGAACACATTACTTCCTTTTCTCTAGTCGGTAATCAATCCTCAGACCCGAGGCAGGTGGTAGAGGAGCACAACGCGTCTAGTGTTGAAATGGGGATTCAAACGTGTGTCAGGTACGTACCTATGCCACTTCAACATACAGATACAGTTAATAATATTGGTTATCTATTGAAAACGTATATACTTTAGTCTTTGTAACAACTTTATAATGCCTTTGAGACGTCTAAAACCTTAGTCTCTCCCGTGACCATGATTGATGTAAAGCATTCGAAACGTCTTGAGCCAAAGATCAAAATAAATCCGCGAAAAAATCCGAGAAGATAGTTTTATTTAAAACGTACATAATTAATGTGAAATTAGTCTAATTTAAATTGGTCAATCTTAAAATTTTACTCTGTCTTAAGAATAGCTTTCCACAAAAAATAATAGGTTATTTAGAGTGTATTTAAATGAAATATATAATCTAAAAATATAAAACTAACAAACAGCAAGACAATAATCATTCGTTTTATTTATTACTATTACGGTAACATTCTTTTGATAACAATTGTAATTAGCTTTAAATGCGTAATTGTGACATTGGTATGCAATATATGTATTTTTTTTACTCGAGTACAGCACTTTTTTGCTTTTTTGTGGGCTATAAAAACAAAGATAGAAAAATTTAGAGAGAGAGAGAGAGAGAGGGAGAAAGATAAGAAAACAATTTTTCACTAAGTTTTCTTTTATTTTACTTTTCAAACTAACTAGATTCTGCAACTTTCTATCCATCCTTCATCTAGCCTCTTAAAAAAATATTGATAAAAAAATGATTTACTTCAGTCTCATCACATTAACCGCCCTCGCCACGGTGACCACAGTGAATGGGGATTTGTTCTCGAAGGCTACAAAAACCAAAGCAGACGAGAAGAATCTTCAGAACAGTGTGTTTGACTTTATTATAGTGGGCGGAGGCACGGCCGGGTGCGTGCTCGCTAACCGGCTGTCAGCAATTTCTGATTGGAAGGTATGGAAATACAATAATCTGTAGTAGAATATTTTAAGGATAATGCTTTAACTTTTTATAAAAAATTAAATATGTGTCGTATCCTATACAATCCTAGATGATTTTTTGCTTAGGTATTTAAATTATGTTATATCGCTCGTCCCTATTTAAATAAAACAGCGGTGGGAGGCTTATGCCTGTTTTAATAGATAAATATCTAAACCCTTGTGCAGGATTGGAAACAGGAAACTTTTGTGTAATAAAACTTCCCCGCTACAAATTTGCGAAAAAGATAATTGCTGACCACATTGTAAAATAAAAAAAATATAAATAACTATTTATTTTTACATAATATAACTATTAGCTTTCGATTTCATGCTATGAAGTACAATAAACACTTTTTAAAGGTTTTAGTACTTGAGGCTGGAGATGAAGAAAATATAGATTATAACATCCCCGGAGTACCCACAAAGGAATTTCGTCCTATACTTTGGAATTTCCGAACAGAAAGGAATGGCTTTTCCTGCCTCTCAAGACCTGGGGGCAGTTGTGAGGTCAAGACAGGCAAGGTTTTAGGAGGGTCCAGTGTCACTAATGACATGAAATACACAAGAGGGTCAAAAAAAGATTACGACGCTTGGCATAGTAATGGTAAAATGGGCTCGTTGGACTGGAAGTTTGAAAACTTAATTGAACATTTTAAAAATTCTGAAGACAATGGTGAGTAAATTTAGTGATTATGGCTCAGTTAAAATAACTACACATAAACAGCACAATCGATATTTTTAGCAAAATCAAGATATGAGTACACATATAGAATCAACGAAACGACATCTTCCAGAACCAATAACTACATTTTTAATATCTTTCTCAACTATAAACAGAAAATTCGCGACATTCCACATTTATGAATATTTATAAAGATCACAATAATTATTTGTATAATAAGTTAGGGAAGATTACTAGTATTAATTAATCTCGAATTATTCTTATTCAGTAGACAGAGTTTCTTTAATTTTCTTTTTATAATTTGAAATATTTTTTAGGTGATTATGATGTCTTGATGAATTCTTTCTATCATTCTCGCGGCGGAGAAATGCATGTGCAAAGATTCAAATATGTCGATCGATACATGGAGCTATTTTTAGGCGCATTCGCAGAACTAGGATTTCGGTCTGTTGATATAAATACGAATGTACCCGAAGCCGCTGTAAATAACCAATATGTCATGTTCAACAACACTAGACTCAGTACAAATAGTGCTTTTCTTAGGCCAATTAGACATAGAAAGAATTTAACAGTAAAGACAAAAGCGACAGTAACAAAATTAATTATAGATGAACAAGAAAAAACAGTTGAAGGAGTAATGTATGAAATTGAAAAAGGAAAAGAGCAAGCTGCATATGCTAAAAAGGAGACAATTTTAACCACAGGTGCAATAAACAACGTTAGATTACTTCATCTCTCAGGTATAGGGCCAACAGCAGAATTAGCAAAACACAATATTTCCGTAATAGCTGACCTTCCTGTGGGAGTTAATTATCAAGATCAAGTAACAACTGGAGGTTTAGCCTTTGCTTTAAATGAAGTAACGCCGTTCAGTGAAAGTCAAATCATAGAGGATTTCAAAACTTGGTTTCAGAATAGAGGCGGACCGTTGGCTTCAAGAGGAATAAACCAAATATCAGCATTTATTCAACTTTTCGAAAACAAAAATGGCCCTGACATAGAATTAGCTTTAGAAGGAAATTACATCAGAAGTGACAAATTTATGCTAACTAATGTAACTGTGTATACAGCTGAAGAGTCCAGCTTGCCATTGCCATATTACAATTTAGTAATAATTAATCCAGTATTGTTAAAACCGAAAAGTAAAGGTAAAGTAACTTTAAATAAAAGAAATCCAAAATACGGTCGACCAGTTATACAGGCTAATCTCTTAAAGGAACCTGAAGATTTGGACGCTATCATTGACAGCGTGGACATAGCCTTACAAATGCTTGACACAAAAGATCTGAAAAAGGCTGACGTAAAACTAGCTCCGCTAGATCTGTTTCCGTGTGACAGGTTACAAAACAGAGATCAGTGGAACTGTATAGCGAGACATTATACAAAAGCGTTAGGTAATCCGATAGGTACTTGTCGGATGGGAGAAAATAGAACAACTTCTGTAGTCAACTATGACCTCAAAGTTCATGGCATTGAAAGGCTTAGAATAGTAGATGGTTCAGTGATGCCAACACATGTTCGAGGAGGTATCTATATACCGACTGTCATGATTGCTGAAAAAGGAACTAAACTGATAGTAAAAGACTGGAAAGAAAATAAGAGCAACTTTTTGTAATTTAATTTTATAAATAATAGTATTATTACGCTTAGATATTTTTATAGTACTGTAAATAACATGGAAATAAAAAATGTTTTAATACCAAGTACTTTTAATTAAATCACTCGCTTTTTCAGCTATCATTATCACAGGAGCAGCGGTAGATCCTCTTGTTATTTTAGGTATTATTGATGCATCAACTACTCTTAAATTTTCTACACCATACACCCGTAAGTTGTTATCAACAACAGATTCTGGATCTTTCCCAGGACCCATCTTACAAGTTCCAACGTAATTATGCAATGGGGCTGTAAAGTGTCTTATTATACATGACCAAAATTCTTGAGTGACACGTTCATATTCTCTACACTCATTATTTAATATAAGCTGTGGATCAAATTCAAAATCTGCAGACTTGAATACGTTTGTATCGAACAATCTCACAACCTCTTGTATTCCTTCTAATATTTTCTTTTCATCGTTTGGATCTTTTAAAAAGTTTGGATAAATCAAAGGTGTCCCAAAAATAGGATCCGTTGCATTTAATACAACTTGACCTCGACTTTTTGGCGTCAATAGAGATATGCATATGTCTATTTTATCATAATACATATTTGAATTATGTCCTCGAAATCTAAATTCGACGTCAGGTGTCCCTAAAATTTCTGAGATACTACTTTCAAAAAAAGCAATCACTTGAAAGTTAGCTGAAAGGGGTCCAAGCCCCTGTGAGTAGTAAGTTGTTATATCTTTTAATTTTTCTGGAAATTTACAAGTTGTAGCTGTTTTAGATAGTTTTATTACTGGTAAACAAACAGAAAGGTGATCATGGAAATTACCTCCAACAGGTAAATCATACAAAACTTTAATATTTAAATATTCTAAATACTCTTTTGGTCCTATACCAGACTGCATGAGAAGTTTTGGTGAATTTATAGCACCTGTGCTTACAATAATTTCCTTAGATGCTTTCACAACCACTTTCGTACCATTTCTTATATATTCTATTCCTACCGCCTTAATATTATCCCTTTTATCTTCGATGATTACTTTAGTTACTAGAGCATGTGTAACAATGTTTATATTAGTCCTTAATTTCCTAATAGGCTCAATAAACGCTGTGTACGCACTAACACGTTCTCCAAAATATGACATAGTTTGTATCCTCATAAAACCTAATTGATTTCGTCCATTAACGTCTGTATAATTGTAACCAAGTTCATTAAATGCACTGAGAAGCACATCAACGTTGTCGTCGACATACGGGTACCGGCCTACGTCTAGTGGCCCTTGCGTGGAGTGGAAGAATTTATTCTTTGATATATCTTTGTCGTAATTCCCCTCTGAGTACTTAAAGTAGGGCAGCACTTGGCTAAAGCTCCACCCTTCATTGCCGTTAAGAGCCCATTCGTCGTAATCCGCAGGACTGCCTCTCATGTACGCCATGTCGTTAATTGTAGACGTTCCCCCAATAACTCTACCTTGCACTACCTCACAGCCTTTTTCTTTACGATTTTGACAAAATCTGAAACATTTTAAATAAGTAATTTAATAATTAATTTATTTAATATAAATTTAAAGTAATAATACTTTCTTAGATTTACTAAGAAAACTAAAACTATCTTTTCGGTTTATTTCGCGGATTTATTTTGATTTTTGGTTGCATTCGAAACGTCGGGAACCAAAAATTTAAATAAATTCGTGAAATGATCCGGAAAGATAGTATTATTTAAAGCAAAAAATTAAGTCAACTTTAAGCAATATATAACTTAATTACTGCTACTTTACTAACTAATTTGACGAATCAAAATAAGTTAAAATAAAGATAATTATTCTAAATAATATTTTATAAACTCAGTCTAATTAACTGACATGTATAAATATGTATTATAAATAGAATATCATATTGTGCTAAATATTACCCTCTTTTGGGCCGCATTGAGTACTGCCAGTCCAGTGCAGAGCCCTTGAACTCGCTGGTGAGACCTGGGATTAATGCCATTTTGGGTTCTTCAGGACCAGCTTCTACAAGTAAAACCTTAAAAATTAAATTTATCCTGTTATCATGATACTGTTTTTTTTATATCAATTAACCTCTTTACATATGATATATGTTAAAAAAAAAAGTAAAAAAGCCATTTATTTCGGTGACAAACATGTTAAATTTTTGATACTTTATATTACTTGGATAAATATTATTTTCAAATTTATTCAATAAATGGTTAAACCATTAAATAGATATAGAATAGATTAATAACATATAAATATTTACCTTCCATTTTCTATTTTCTGACAATCTACTAGCAACGACACAGCCTGCAGTGCCTCCGCCTACAACGATGAAGTCGTACTCTTCCTCCGAATCATCTCCATTATTATCATCATTTGCAAATTTATATTTATAAATTGACTTAATCTTTGTGTCTACACTAACCTTATTTTCTGATTTAAGTAATTCTTGGTTTTTCCTAAAATAGTCTGGTTCCGGTCCAATACGTCCATATAAGGTATGGATTAGAGAAATCAGTAGTATAGCTGTGGGTGCGCACTCTACGTGTCCGTCGCAAATATTGCATAGATCCTCGGTTATATTACCAGATGATGACATGGCATCTTCAACTTGGTTTTATTCTTCATCTATATTTATTTTTACTTAAACACCTAACTTAGATATTTTTTCTAGGAAAATGGCACTTTTCTTATATGTGTCATATTTTTCACATTTTTTAAACACTTTCATTCACTATGTTTCCTAACACGTTCTGATTTAAAAGAATGCATCTTTTGCTTGTTTACGATTCCATGATACATATTAAAACAATCAATGAATAGTAATTCTGTTTGTCTGTGCATTTCAAAGTATCCACTAATTTTTAGCGCAAACTTCTCTGCGACTTTCTTAGATAACAAATAATGTAATTATGAATAGTAGCTTATTTACTTTTGTTGGATAACCAGTTTTACTGAGATAACTCGATATTTCCATCTATTAGAAATTAAATGAGAAGAGCATATTCAAGCAGCAGACAATCCACTTTTATTGTCAAGTAAACCTGTGCGACTTAACTATAGAAAAGTTTGTTTTACAGTCTGTATTTGTAACCATTGTTACATTGTATCGGGTCCGGAATTTCATTGCTCCATAGTTTCTAATGAATTTCTTCGTGTGCGCTTCTTAGATTTCTAAGAATATATAATAAAATGGAAAATATGTTGAATTGTTCTAACTGTATCCAGCATTAACTTATAAGGTAAGCAGCTGTTGTAACGATTGATAATCTGGGAAAAATAAATATTTTTACTAAGATCTAAAATTATTTAAGAAATATGATTATTTGATAACTAAATTTCAGAATACAATAATATTATACAAATAAACTTAATTGGTTTGAAGCAAGATATATGTTTTTAAATAAAATATGTATGTATGTATTCAACCCTTTTTAACGTCCCACTGCTGGGCACGGGCCTCCCGCCAATGCGAGGGGAATCAGGCTATAGTCCACCACGCTGGCCAAGGCGGATTGGCGGACTTCACATGTCTTTCGAAAACTTGCTAGGTTTTCTTAGACATGCAGGTTTCCTCACGACGTTTTCCTTCACCGTAAGGCAAGCGGTAATCATGTTAGAAATGATTCCCACATGAAAATATCAGAGGTGCGAGGCCCGGGATTTAAACCCGCTTCACTCGGTTTCCCAAGCGAGCGCGTTACCACTGGGCTACCACTGCCTAATTAAAAATAATATAAGTTATAACAATCCAAAATTAATACGATTCAGTTGTAACGCCTAGTAACAGAATATAGCAAATACACGCGCAAGAGTAAGTCTCTTTTAATTCTTTAGGAATAACATTAGTTTGATTATAAATTCAGTGTAATAATAATATTATAATGAAATATTACCTAAAATCGCAACAGTCGATAAATTACCCATTCAAAAAGCTCTTACAACGATATTTAAGTATTCGTATAAACTCGTACTTACGATAGCTGCAATATGTGATACGATCATTTTATTGCAATTTTATTATTTCATAAGCTGGAGTCGAAAATAAATTAAAATAATAAATTTGCAATGAACTCAAAATTGTAAATTAGATTTTTTTTTAATACTAAGTGCTTGCGATATATTTGGAATGTAACAGCAGCTTTATATAAGCTTCCAAAAGTTTTTAACCATGTGTTTCTGTTTTTTAAGTGCATTATTAATATTGCAGATTATCAACATTACTTTTTAAAAAGTGTTTTATGGTTGTAAACTCAAAAGATAATAACGTAGTGCATTAAGGTAGTATTTTTGTAAATTACTCGTCAAAAAAGTGACATAATAGCATGACAATTTCGTCATTTTTGAATTTAAAAACCTAAAAATTGGGCATCGGATACACGAATAATTAAAAAAATATATATTATCTCTATCTACGTACTGGCTCTAAGTACTTGTACTATAGTTAGTACCAATGTAGAGTTAGGCAATTTCACGGTAAGTTACATTATGACGGAAATAACTTGGCAATAAACTTGGAACGACACCTTGGCGGCTCACGTTTTGCATTATTAATTTACTTTTGATGAGATTTTCGATATTACTATGCCATATTATACTGCGTATGCTGTAAAATCGTCGTATCTATACAGATAAATAAAATTGAAGCGTCTGTGTGTAATGTCAAAATAACAGCTTTTTACTAAATGCATATGAAATTAAATACGGTACTTATAAGAAAAACACAATTTTATCTGTCTGTCTGTTTGTTCCGGTTAATCTCCGGAACGACTGGACTGATTTTCACTGACAGATAGGTGATGTTATGAGGAATAACTTAGGCTACTTTTATCTTAGAAAAAGGATTAGGGTTCCACTCAAAAAAATTAAAACGTACCTACCTACAGACGCGCCCAAGCGAAGCGAAGGTAAGTCGCTAGTTTTCCAATAAAGTCTTAAAAGCTCCTTATATTCTATCGATTTTATTATATTATAGATAATGAACCACATCTATACTAATACTATAAAACTGAAGAGTTTGTTTGTTTGGTTAAACGCATTAATCTCATTAACTACTAATCCAATTTGAAAAATTCATTTTGCATTGTGTACCTAGTCCATTAACTGAAGAAGGCTATAGGCTATATACCATCTCGGAAAATTGTACGGTTCCCATGGGATAGATCTGTTTTTGTCTAGGGACGAACCCGAAGCGAAGTGAGGGTGAGTCGCTAGTTAATAATAACGTATAAAAATATGTGAAAATATTTGCACGTGATTTTTCAAAAAGTGTACGTGGGTCGTTCTTCTTCTCTTGCGGCAATGAATTGGTGTTTCTCAGTTTTTCGAGTTTTTCAAGTAACAATATTTTGATTTCATTGTTAGATATTTTTTGCAAATGTATTTAATTTTCATTTGGATCATTTAATCTTTATTTTCATGCCCGTAATGTTGTTTATTTTGTGGCGATTTTCGAGAAAACACTGTGACAGAGTGGTTCGTTTTCGGTATTATGAATTACTACTCTGTCACGGTATTTAATGAAAAATAAACACATGCAAAAAAACTATTGGCTACAGAAAGTTAAAGATTATTTAGTATTAAAAGGTATAAAGCGATGAGGATGTAAATTCGAACAATGAATACATAATAATCTATACTCTAATATGACACAAAATGAGGTGAGGGACAGATCATTGTCGCTAGAAAAGAAGAACGACCCATGTACCAACAAGAGACCCCCCATATAGCTATTTATCTAACATCTGAACGTCTCTACGACCATAATGATCATAGTACCTACTTGTGGTTGAAATCCAAATTATAATACAATTACGTTTTGTCACGAAATCATTAGTGTATAAATATTGTTGTTCCTTTTTTGTTTGTTTATAACTACTATTAAAATAATAAAAACGATTTTTAATCTGCTTTTAAGTTTTCGTAAACTTCTGTAATAAATGACTTAAAGAAAAATATTAAATATAATGACTTTTTAATATTTTTACTGTAACGTTTTGTTTATTTTATTAACCGACTGTCAAAAAGAATTTATTTATTTGTTTGGTTTATGTAAGTTGTTACAAATACATACATACGTCATATAATCGATGTTGTTTTTCAATCTACAACTTACAATGATTAACACCGCATATATAATTATAGACAGGAGGTTAACAAATATAATAATAATAAGAAATTAAGACAATAAAAAAGGAAGAGGCTCTGTTCGTCTGTATGTATTATTTTAATAGGAATTTGACAAAAATATCAGTAGCCTTAGTGTTGACTTTTTCTTTTAAATTTTATGGAATCACCCTTGAGATCCTATTAAACAATAATTCCGTAAGATATTGCGAAACAAACAAAAACACATCTAAATTGATATTTTAACCTCCTTTTTTAGTTATAATAAAGGAAGAAGTCACTTTTAAACTTAATTTATTTTTGAAATTGTACCAATTACTAGTAACTACAGAAATTGTGTTATAATCATATATTTTAGTTTAAATTGTCCAAAACTTCCTTATTATGTACGTGAGGTAAATCACACGAAGACCGATCATTTGGAAAATTATTTTTGGGACATCGCGTTTAGATGATCGCGGGAAGCGGAAATAGTATGCAATTATAGCTATAATTTTAGAAAATAGATATTTCCATAATTCTAGATATTTGGCCAAACACGAACTAACAATATTCACTTTTTTAAAATACTTGGTTTTGCCTGCGCGTGGAAAGTCTTTTTAGGGTTCCGTACCCAAGAGTAAAACGGGACCCTATTACTAAGACTTCGCTGTACATCCGTCTGTCTGTCTGTCCGTCTGTTACCAGGCTGTATCTCATGAATCGTGACAAATACTAAAAAACAGAATAACATAAATATTTAAGGGGGCTCCCATACAACAAACGTGATTTTTTTGCTCGTTTTTGTTCGATATTGATAACGGCAACAGGTAGACGCTTGAAATATTCACAGAATATTTAGTTATATATTCACTTTAAAAATAAATAAATAATAATACAGCAGACATGATTTTTTTGCCGTTTTTATAGATAATGGTACGGAACCCTTCGTGCGCGAGTCCGACTCGCACTTGGCTGGTTTTTAAACGTACTTGGACAGTGACATTTATAGATAACTTTAGAATTAGTCTATATAGGTACATAAATTATCATTACGAGTATAGCGAAGTTAAATGAAAGTCGAATTGAGATCTAGTTGGGTCGCGGTTCGTGATGAGAGTAAAGTGTATAGTGGCGCGCTCTCGCGAACAACAAAACGTAATCCGTGCGTCCCCCCCGCGCCCGCGTCCCCTTGACAATCATTACGAACCGTTTACCATACTCGTATATTTCATATAATAATTTTTATAATGCGTCGCTTACAAAGGAAAACAATATTATCCATACTTAATATTATAAATGCTAAAGTAACTCTGTCTGTCTGTCTGTCTTTTCACGCTTAATCCGCTGAACCGATTTAGACGAAATTTGGTAATTTAATATTATATGTAATTAGTATAATTTTTAATAATGCGTCGCTTACACTATCTCCACCCCAGTGCTATATCAGCACTCGACCTCAGTAGGTACTTTAGCGACGCGTGCTGCCGAACGTCGTAGTAACCTTGTTTTCGTTTTTACCTCAACCACTCGTACCCGGCCATCCCTTCCGGGGATTATTCTGTGTATGATGCCTTTGGGCCAGGTATTTCTGGGGCTTTCGGGGTCAGCGATTAGTACTAGATCACCGACTCTTAATGGTTCTGTGTCGCGGTTCCACTTCTGTCTGGGGAGCATAGTAGGTAGCACTTCTCTCACCCAGCGCCTCCAAAACATATCAGCTAGCCTCTGTGTTAGCCTCCACTGTTTTCTTAGGTATAAATCGGAGTCATCAAAAGCGCCTACAATAGGTAGATTAGATGATGAACCTAGCAAAAAATGATTAGGGGTTATTGTTTCATTACTATTGGGCTCAACCGTCACGTGTGTAAGGGGTCGACTGTTAACTATTTGCTCAACCTCAGCCATTAACGTTATTAAGGTTTCTTCACGCGGCGCCCTTTCTCTTAAGATAATTTTTAGTGAGTCTTTTACAGAACGAATGAGTCGCTCCCAAGCTCCACCCCAGTGAGGACTTGCTGGAGGAATGAAGGTCCATGTAGTTCCATAGTTGACGGCCTCAGCTTTTAATATATTTTCATCCAAGTCGAGCGTTGCCTTTTTCAGCTCGTTATCGGCACCTCTTAAATTGGTACCGTTATCTGAGTAAATAAATTGAGGCCAACCTCGACGAGCAGCCATGCGTCTGAGGGCCATGATCAAGGAGTCCGTGCTCAGCGAAGGTACTAGTTCTATATGAATAGCTCTTACGGTAAGGCATGTAAATAATACACCATATCTTTTCTCTCTGCGTCTAATTACAGTAATTTCCATCGGTCCAAATAGGTCTATACCACAATGTGTGAAAGGGCGACATCTGGATGCCATTCTGGCCGCAGGTAAGTCACCCATTCTGGATGGGCACGGCTGTGCTTTTCTTATTCTACAAAACATACACTGTGAAGCCACGCTTCTTACTGTCGGTCTTAATTTTAATATCCAATATTTCTGTTTCAGTTCATTAACAACAGCTTCATTGTAACCGTGCGCCGCTCTCACATGGTAATATCTTACAATAAGCCGGGCAACGTGATGACGTCCATCTAATATAACAGGTTGTTTCAGATGCAGAGGGACATCGGTAGCTGCATTGATACGACCACCCACGCATAGGATTCCGTGTTCATTCAGAAAAGGAGATAAGGTAAGTAATCTACTTTTTTTATCTATTTCTTTTTTCTTTTCCAGGTTGGCAATATCTCCAGGGAAGGATTGTAGCTGGGAATATTTTATTAGCCATCGCTCAGCAGCCGCCCTTGTGTATCCATCAAAGCTAGTATCCAGTTTCTTGCATTTGTTAATAAAGGTAAGTACATTACAGGTTGCATTCAATAGACGTAACCACGACGAAAATCTTTCAGGATCAGGAACAGCTGGTAAGGGTTTGTTGTATGTTTGCATGGTCATAGTATATTCGAGATCCAGATGGGGCATCTCCGGTAGCTGTGTGTCTACTGGCCATTCAGTATCTCGATCACGAAGAAACGCCGGACCATAAAACCACTCATTCTTTAACACTGATAAATCACAAGTCTCCTTAGTGGCGATATCCGCGATATTAAGTTTCGTAGGTATGTAATGCCACTCGTTCGGTTTTGACAATTCATCTATTTCTCCTAAGCGATGAGCGACAAACGTTGTATAATTGCGCGTATTGTTTCGAATCCAATGCAGTACAACACTTGAGTCACACCAAAAATATCTTTTGCAAGGTTTATGTTTAAGTTCTTTACATAAAGTATCTGCTAATCTCACAGCAAGCAGCGCAGCTTGTAATTCCATGCGAGGTATTGACATATATTTAAGCGGAGCAACTTTGCATTTACTCGCGACGAACGTAACATAATAGCGATCATTCACTGTCCAACGCCAGTAAGCTACGGCGCTCATTGCTTTAGTCGAAGCGTCACAAAATATATGTAGCTGTAGGTTTGTATAACACAAAGTTATCTGCTCGTTAGGCGCGGCGGATTTACTAACACAAGACACTGGCAACGGCGGCCGCTCGGGTGACGTATGCGCATTCGGATAGGAAGTGCAATGTTCCGTCTCGTTTACTCTTGCGGCCGTCCTATAATGTCTCGGTATACGCAGCTGATTAATTTCTTTTAATAATTGTAGCCATTCAATCCATTTTTCATAAATAGTTTCAGGTATTTTTTCATCCCAATCTAATTGTAATCTCCATACGTCTTGTAACATAATTTTTCCTTTGATTGTAAAAGGCGAAAGAAATCCAAATATATCAAAAATTGACATTAAAACTTTAAGCATCTGTCTCTTGCTAGGTCGCGTGTCGCCTGTTATTATATCAACAGGAATCTTCTTAAAAGAAACATCAAAAGACAACAGATCTTCTTTCGGATACCAAATCAATCCAAGTGTACGTTCGCCCTCATTTGGTTGTTCAATTTTAAACCTTACTGCAGTCGTTCCTAAGGTCTCTTGTGGAATGCAGTTTAATACCGCTTCATTGTTACTCGTAATGTTTCTTATCTCGAAGCCACCTCTTTTATGTATGTGTATAATATCTTGTATAGTTTTAATAGCCGTAGCTTCATTTTCTATACTATCTATATAGTCATCCATATAGTGTTGCTTATGAATAGCGTCCACGGCGGCCGGGTATAATGACTCATACTGCTTTGCATTTTTATTTTTTATAAACTGAGCAATAAAGGGCGAGCAATTAGCACCAAAAATTAAAGATGTCATAGTGTATGTATTGATAGGGCCATTTTGTTCTTGGTTGTCCCTCCAAAGAAATCTTAAAGCATCTTGATCTTTAGGTAAAATCTTTATCCTTAAATACATGTCTCGTATATCTCCGGTTATGCCTATTTTATTTTCTCGAAATCTCAACATGATGCCAAATAATCCCATAAGTAGGTCCGGTCCCTTCAAGAGGTAGTCATTTAATGAAACTCCACAGGTTTTTGCAGCGGCGTCGAAAACTAGGCGTAATTTGTTTTTATTAGGGTTATCGACTCCAAAGTGCGGAAGGTACCAGGTTTTTAAGGTATCTTCTTGACAGGTAAGTTTTTCAGCATAGTCGTTCTCAAGTAAGTGGCTTATTCTTTCAGTGTATCTTCTAGAATAATCTTTATCTGTCTTCAGTCTCTTCTCTATTCCTTTTAATCTTACCGCGGCGTTAGGGTACGAGTTTGGCATCTTACAGTTCTTATCTTTCCAGGGTAAACCGACATGCCATCTTCCGTTTTTAAGTACAGATGTATTTTCCAAATATTGTATAACTTGAAGATCTTCTGGATGTTGCCTGGGTTTCATGCTGATGCCCATTGATTCGATTGTAAATGACATTCGAATTTGTTCTTCTAAATTTCGTAACTTACTTTCGTTTTCTTCATTTGAATCGTTAGTAATGAATAACGCTGAATGAAGTACTCGCTTAATGGGCGGAGTCTGGTGGAGCGGGGATGCCTCGCGTAAACATCCATGAATGCATAAGCCTAACTCAGTGCGTGTAATATATAAGTTACTATTTTTTAATTTTATTATTTGAAGCGGTAACAATAAGTCATAATTATCTTGACCAATTAATAGTTTAGGTTTACAGAGTTCATTATTTAAACAATTTTTTATTACAGGTATAGAATGTTCATAATTAGTAAGATCAATCGACGTTGAATCATGTACAGGTAAGTTTAAGTCTTTTACACTTCTCACGCGAATAGGAAATGTAGTTCCGTCTTTGTTTGACACGTTTAAGTCTACTATCTCACAAACACATTCTAATGAGCTACCGTTCCACGCACCACTCACACGCATAGTTTGTTTATGTCCATTTAGTCCGAGTTTTTTTACAAGTTCATAATCTATTAACGATACGGTCGACCCGTCGTCTAGCAAAGCGGTTGCACTAATTACACCGTTCGGCCCATGGATATTGATAGGCACGGTTTTCAAAAACACTTTACATTGAGATAGATTAATGTTCGTCACTGTTGCACTTTCTGTTATTTCCGTAATGTTTATATTACCCGGGGAACGAATGTCTTTTGTTATAGGATAATGTAATAACCGATGATGCGACTGTCCACAGTTTTCGATGTCACACGGCGCGGCCGGACATGTATCTCGATCGTGACGCGATAATAAACACTTATAACAGATGCCGTGTCGTTTAACGTGACGCCACCGATCTTTTCGCAGTGATTTTTTAAAGCGCTTGCACTCTGTTAGTTTATGTTTAGAAACACGACAATATAAACACTTAAAGTCATGATTGTCTGTTGTCACTAGCACCGTATTATGTACGCGGTTGAAGTTATTGCCGATAAGATGAATATTAGATGTCGTCGAGATTTTCACCGCTTCTTCTTGTAAGAAATCTGCTAAAATATCCAATCGTGACTTCTTGCCCTCGGTGATAAGCGGGAAACTATAGTCTGACCATTTTGAGAGTAGGACTGTAGGTAATTTAGACAAAATGAGCGACACTATATTCATTCCTTGTAGATATTCATCGCGTTTAACGGATCTAATGGCTTCTATAAAGTTCTGTACTTTTACTGAGAATGCAACGATATCCTTCTGATAATCTTGTGAAATTGGGTACAGCTTTTTTATATCTTGCATGATTTTAATCACAATGCCGTCGGGGTTACCGAATCGTAGCTCTAGTGTAGCCATTATTTTCTCAGGTTCCGTGGCACTGATTAAGAGGGCCGCGACAGCATCCCTGGCGGGTCCACGAAGACACTTACGTATTCTCCACAGGTTTTCTTTAGAGCTGAAATTACACACTTCCGTTGATTCTTCATATGCTTGTTTAAACTGCAGCCATTCCATGGGGTCGCCTGAGAAAGCTGGTAAGTCTCGAGGCGTGCTTAAGCGGCTCAGTAGTTTAGCGTTAGAAGTAGTATTGTTGGAGGAGGCGGCGAGATCCCTTAGTGCACTAGCCAGCATCTGGACTGTTCCATGTGAAGTTCTAGGGTGAACTGACCCTGGATGATGCAGCTCGCCTAAATCATTACCATGCTCGTTGGCTGGCTGCACCTTTTCCATTGCTTGTTGACTGTGTTCTAACCACCTGTTCACCGTACTATGTGAGTAATTATCTCGAGGTTCACTTTGCTCATCTTCTAGATCTGCTAAGTCGGTTGCCAACCTCTTGTCAATTAATTCCATCTGTATTTTAGCCTTAGCTTCAGCAGCCAATAATTCCAGCTTAGCTTTTCGAGCCTTTATAGAAGAAGATGATGATTTTTTAGATTCACTTTTTTTAGATGTGGGTACTTCAATGGGCGTGCCTTCTGCTTTTTTACACTTTTCAGGTAACAAAGAAGTACTATCCAGGTTTTTTCTTATATTTTCCTTCTTAATCAACGTATTATTTTCAGGCACTTCAGCTGTCTGCACGTTCGGCTGGTAAGATGACGGTTGGCTGGTCGACGCTTCCGCTTGTTTCGACATTTCACGTTCTTTACGCACTGTATTTCGCGTGTTGACCATTGTAGATGATGGAGGTGTGGTAAACATAGATAAAACAGTATGATCCGGCTCGAAGACCACTTTATAGCGAAGTTAAATGAAAGTCGAATTGAGATCTAGTTGGGTCGCGGTTCGTGATGAGAGTAAAGTGTATAGTGGCGCGCTCTCGCGAACAACAAAACGTAATCCGTGCGTCCCCCCCGCGCCCGCGTCCCCTTGACAATCATTACGAACCGTTTACCATACTCGTATATTTCATATAATAATTTTTATAATGCGTCGCTTACAAAGGAAAACAATATTATCCATACTTAATATTATAAATGCTAAAGTAACTCTGTCTGTCTGTCTGTCTTTTCACGCTTAATCCGCTGAACCGATTTAGACGAAATTTGGTAATTTAATATTATATGTAATTAGTATAATTTTTAATAATGCGTCGCTTACAACGAGTATATTGCTTAGATTATTTTTAATTAAAATTGTCTTATTTCAAAATTTTATATATAAAAATTTGTCCTTACAAAAAGTATCATCTTATATACATATGTATACATATTTTACCTTAAGTACAAACAGTACATACTACTTTATTTTGAACCATTTGATTGTAAAGATTAAACATAAATATAATATAAATATGTTGGGACATTAACACACAGCACCGTCTAGTTCCATGGTAAGCTACGAGGCCTGTGTTATGGATACCAGATAGTTGATACACTACACATATATAACTTTACATACATACATATTATAAATATAAACACACATGACTGGAGTACAAACATTCGTGCACATCACACAGATGAATACCCTCAGCGGGACTCGAACCCGCGACCGCTAGCACAGTACAACACGGGGTCACTACAACATATTAAAAAGAAAACGGATTTTTTATTCATTATTAAAAAACAAAAAGAGTAACATATTACAGTAACTGTTTAAAAGCAATGTAAGCCTTTTATTGCCAAAATTTAAACGTCGGACATAAAATTTTAAAGCGACTTTAATCCGTGCGATACGGAATGTACAGTAAAATAACAATAAAACGATGCCAATTTACTCATTATTTTAATTGAGAAATTAGTCGGACCCCACTCGAACATTGCCATTATACGTACCAAGCAGTTATTGTTAATGCTACGATATCAGAGAGGTTATTGCGCCGTTTCAACTCAACTTGCAAATGAAAATATGAGTATTAGAACGATCGTTTGGAAATTTGTGGTGTTAGAAAACGAGTATTTGCAGCCACCAGTATTGGGTATTTTCAGTATTTACTACTAACTAGTCATGGGTTTGTGTAAAAACTTTAAGCAAAGGTTTCGTTTAAGGTGAAAATATTCTTTATATTGGTAATTTCTTATATGTTTTACGGATTGAAAAATGTATGCCTAATATTTTATGAATAATATGTTTATTATAAGTATTAGAAACCAAATCGAGACTCGAGTTTTTATATTTGTATATCGATTAGATTTCAAGTAAAGGCTCAAACCGCTGTTTATTAAGCTACGAGTACATATATGTACGTAATACCACAGGTACAACAATATTGCAAAAAACAGGTTGCATAAAATTCTACAGATATTTTTTTATATTAAGGTGGGTTGAAATATGTATTTCAGGCGAGCTAGCTTAAATAAAAAAATCATGAACAGACAAACAAAGAAATATTTTAATTAATAATAATTCAATTTCTAAAAATTCTAACAAATCTATTTCTTCAAGTAAATACTACAATGCTGTATCCAAACTAGTGTATAATAGCCAACGTAACTTTGTTTTTCTGTCTGTCTGCCTGTTACGTTTTCAACGCCTAAATCGCAAAACCTACAGAAGCTTCAATTTTGGTGACTTGGTATAGAGATAGATGGGACTGTGGATATATACATTTTTCGCGAAAATAAAGCTTAAAGGAGGTGAAACAGAAATTGAAAGTTTGTATGGGGAAGCAACTACCTAAAGTACACTCACGATAACATTCACGATAACATTTTTTTTTTATCTATTAATGTACCTAGGGACGCAAGTCGCTAGTCCTGCTAGTCCTACTAGTATTATAAATACAAAAGTTTGTGAGGATGTATGGATGTCTGGATGTATAAATTGTACGGATGCTTGTTACTTTTACACGCAAAAACTATTGAATGGATTTTAATGAAACTTAACAATATATTTCATACGTCAGAATTAGGGATTGCAATCCGGAAAAACGGATCCGGTAATCCGGCGGATCCGGCATCATTAAACGTTCACCGGATCCG
This sequence comes from Fabriciana adippe, assembly GCA_905404265.1. Taxonomy (NCBI): domain Eukaryota; kingdom Metazoa; phylum Arthropoda; class Insecta; order Lepidoptera; family Nymphalidae; genus Fabriciana; species Fabriciana adippe. The sequence continues at coordinate 15,495,913 of FR989998.1, read as the reverse complement.
GTACCAATATACCGGATCCGGCGACCGGATCCGGTGCTCGCAATTTTTGGCAAAATAATAGAGGTGTTGCATGTAGAGGCCCTGTACAGAAGAGATTTGACCTTGTTAAAGGTAGACTTTCGAAACAAGCGTCAATAATGCGGCGTTTATAGCGTTACCGACGCCGCGTAAGTTGACTGGTATCAGTGACGCCTTGGTGACTTTGGATGGCCACGACAGACGTCCATCATCGTATCGCGTTTGCCGCACCCACCACATCTCGATAGCTCTTTTAAAAGTATTTCCGTCAGTGACGCTGCGCTCAAATGTCGTTCCCTATATTTACATAGTGTAAGCGTCAGTAGCGTCAGTGACGTCGCGACAGGGCGACAGATTAATGCACTATGTAAATGTAGGGAACGACATTCGAGCGCAGCGTCACTGACGCCGTGTCAGTGTCGCTGCGACTGTGACGTTAGAGCCTAGCGTTACTGCAGCGCTCATGTTCGCAGTGTCGCTGCCGCACACGTGTATTTTGAGGTATTTTCAATAAAAAATCATAAAATGGCATCTGTTGAGGCGTTTACATTGCTTTACAATTTATTTTTTATATTGTTTTAAATAAATAAAACTATCTTTTCGGATTATTTCGCGGATTTATTTTGATTTTTGGTTCTAAGAAAGTATTAAGAAAGTATTTTATATTGTTTTATAATTAATAACATTGTCGAAACCTTCATTGTTTCGACTTTTTGATGAAAATTGGATGAGTGGAGGCCCTTTCTACACTGAGATAGTATCGAATTGAAAGGTCATCATCTTCTTCCTCTTCTATAATCAATTCAAGATAATCTATAATGAAATACTTTTATAAGAGCTATCGAAATGTGGTGGGTGTGGCAAAGGCGTCTATCGTGGCCATCCAAAGTCACCAAGGCGTCAAAGTTGTTTTTATATATGTTTTATTTTTTATAAACTACCTATATTAAGTACAATCACACTTGATTAACTCACTAACAGTTAATTTTGAACCGAAAAGCGAAAATCATCCTGATTTGATCAATCCGGCCGGATCCGACCGGATCCGGCCGGATCGATGGAAATCCGGTCGGATCCGGCCGGACTGAAAATGGAGCCGGATTGCAATCACTAGTCAGAATAATACATAGGCTACTTTTTATCCCGGAAAAATGTACGGTTCCCGTGGGATTCGTTTTTATTTTTGTAGAGCCGAACCAGAGCGAAGTTAGGGTGAGCCGCTAGTATACTAATAAAGTAAAGGCAGATAGTTGGTTGCGTCACAAGTGTGCACTAGCGGTGTACTCGTGAGGTTAAATCGCAGGGCTTAGTTGTATGGGTTTTGTGGATTTATATTGATTTTAAATTATTGCTGTTTACTGCCATTTGTTAGTATTAAACGTTTTCAGTTCAAATACCTACCTTAAATCGTACGAAAATACATCTGAATGTTATTTGTTCTGTTAAATTATTGTTTCTTATTTTACACTAGCGACTCACCCGCTCCGCTCAGGTTCGTCCCTAGATACGTTTTAACGATTAGTATAGATTTCTCAGAGATGAGATATTTTCCCGCAGTAAGAACTATCCTATATGTTGACCCGGATAACAAGCTATCATCATACCGAATTTCATCAAAGTCTATCTAGTGGTTTTCTCGTGATGCGCTCCCAGACAGACAGACAAAAAAAAACTAAAATTCGGAAAATAGATTCGGCCTCTCCTTCTCCTTTCCTTTTAAATAAGTTTTTCAAAAAAAAAAAAATATACAGATTAGACTCAGAATTTTATTATATGCATAGATTTTTAAAAGAGATTTACTAACTGTGTTTTACATTTTATATTCATAATCTAGTGAAGTGAAGTGTAGATTTATTATTTATTATTATTTATTACCGAAATAATATACTTAAATTCTATGTTACTTCTGGATAAAGTAGCTTTCTAATAGGAGAAGCATTATTGAAACCGGTTCCTAGTAGTTCAAAATTAAAGAAGTATGAAATCAACTGTGTGTGTCTATCTTTGAGTATAGGTTAGGAGATATAGTAGTAGGGTATATAGTACATATAGGTTATGAAAAAATCTTTAAATAAATATTTCCATCCTCAAGGTATCCTCTGTATACACGACACGAGAATTACCACATGTTAGTAATAATCTCATTATTCTATGGTAATTAAGAATTATGATTCTGTGCTTCATCCCCTAAGATACAAAAGTTCTAAGTAATAAGCGAAGAAGTTAAGTTAATATCAATATTTTGTAGCGACATAATAACATCTATACAGATAAATAAAATTGGAGTGTCTGTTTGTAATATTAAAATAACCGCTTTTTACTAGACGCATATGGATGTATACACGGTACATATACCTAAACAACATTTTTTACAATTTTTGTCTGTCTGTCTGTCTGTTTGTTCCGGCTAATCTCTGAAACGGCTGGACCGATTTTGATGGGACTTTCACTGGCAGATAGCTGATGTAATAAGGAGTAACTTAGGCTACTCTTATTTTAGAAAAAAAAATAGGGTCCTATGAAAAAAAAGTTTGTTTTGGGAAGCAACCTAGGGACGAACCCGAGCGAAGCGAGGGTGAGTCGCTAGTTCTAAACATAAATCTATAAGTTTATCTATTTGGGTGGTCCCCGTTTAAATATAAGAGTCCATTCAGGAAACAATTTTTTTATATTCACGGATAAAATGTAGTGCCATAAATAAAGAAATGGTTTGAGGCAGCGACAAATCGAATTTTAATCGATTCTCTTTATCAATCGGTTTCACGCTGTCGTATTTAGTAGAGCGTTTAGTTCACTAGAACTGTTTACGGTTTATATTTATATCAGTATTATTATTACGAATTAAAATTGTGGAGAAATGTAACGATCTGGTTGTTTTCTAGGAACTTTAGCTCCGGTATTTTCGTTAAAACGTGGTTATTATCCCATAATAAATATTATAAATGCGAAAGTTTGCATGGATGTTTGTTACTCAATCACGCCAGAACGACTGAACGGATCTGGATGAAATTTGGCACAGACATAGATTATAGTCTGGAATAGTACATAAGTTACTTTTTATCCCGGAAAATTGTTCGGTACCCGTGGGATAGATTTGTTTTTGTTTTTCAATTTGTTCTTTATAATATAGAGTATAGACTTCTCAGTGTGATTATTTTGAAAATACATCTGTTTACTCTTTACATTATGTAAAGCTTATCCAAATATTTATATACATACATCTATACATATTATTATAAAATTCTAACTAAGCCGAATCTGTACATTAAATATTTTTTGGAAAATCTTATTGAAATAGACATTATTATCGATGCAGAGGCCGAATCTATAATTTTTAGAATTTTTGTCTGTCTGTCTGTCTGTCTGTCTGTCTGTTACCGCATCACAGAAAAACCACTGGAGGGATTTTGATGAAATTTGGTATGATGATAGCTGGTTATCCGGGTCAACATATAGGATACTTTTTACCGCGAGAAAATATCTCATTTCTGAAAAAAAAAATACAAAAACTGGTAGGAACAAAACCACGACGAAACTATTTGTAAACAGTTTAGCAAGGTAACTTACAAAATATGGTAAAAACTATAAAAATAGCTTATCTTGAAAATCAAATTATCAAAAGCGCTATTTTATCCATTAAAATAGTTATTTTAATTAATATTTATTTATGTATTATTTAGATATTCGACAATAGATGTCGCCATGTGTTTTTAAAATACATAGTTTTAATCCCAAAAAAATTAATGTACAGATATGACCTTTTTTCGATTTTATTAGAATTACTACTAAATCACCCGCGGCTCCGCCCGTGTTTAAATTATCAGTAAAGCAAACTTTTTCGCTTTATAAATTAGTAACTATACATACAATAAAATTGTAACTAAGCCGAACCCCTAAATTTAATATTTTTTCGGAAAATCTTATTGAAATATTCATTATTAGCGATATAGAACCCGAATCTATAGTTTTTAGAATTTTTTCTGTCTGTCTGAATGTGACCGCATCACAGAAAAACCACTAGAGGGATTTTTATGAATTTTGGTATGGTAATAGCAGGTTATCCGGGTCAACACATAGGATTCTTTTTACCGCAGGAAAATATCTCATTTCTGAGAAAAAATACAAAAACTGGTTAAAGTAAAAGCATGATGATCCTATTAATACTTTAGCAAGGTAATTTACTTATATATTATGTTAAAACTATTAAAAAAAACTTATCTTAAAAGAAATATTAACAGCGCTATTTTATTCATTAAAATGTTATTTTAATGAAAATTTATTTATGTGTTATTTAGCTATTTGACAATAGATGTCGCCATGTGTTTTTAAAATACGTAGTTTTATCCAAAAAAAAAATGTACAGTTATAACCTTTCTATGACTTTACTATAATTACTATTAAATTACCCGCAACCCTGCCCGTGCTTAAATTTTTAATAAAACAAACTTTTTGCCTTTATAAATTAGTAACATATTAGTAATATTTTGTTGGCCGAAACAATTTTCAAATGAGAATATTTGTAAATTTTTATAGTTTAGTAAATAATGTTAATGTTTTTTAATCTTTTAATGTAAAAATTGGGCAAATGCAAATCCAACTCGCGCATTATAGGTTTCGTATAGCAAAATGCTATGTTGTTTTTCTTACTTACGTGTTTTGTATGGTTAACACTAAAATAAATACGAATAATATTTACGTTTCCACAATACCTACTCATTTTTTGCACCGTAAAAATAAGTTCAATTTATATTATTTTATAACATTTTGTGGAAAACAAGTTTATGGCTGTTAAACTGCCAAAGCGGGTAACTAAAAATATTTCATATCTCAAAAACTATGAAAAAGTATTTTAGGAACAGTTATACCTCAACTTTTTCACTTTTTCTTGACACCTTTTCTTGGAAGGTAAAGGCTTAAAGGACACAATAAAATGCTTACGACTTTAATCATAATATTAGCCTTGCCATATGAAATAAAGAAATGTATTCGCTTAGAATTATTTACTTATTACACTCTCTTTTGAAAATCGTTTTGGAAAATATTATTAACTAGCGCTAATTAAGAAAAGTTATCATTATGTAATTTAAATAATCAGCTATACATTAAGTTAATCTATAGCTGTCTATTAATAAAAAATGATTAAAATTAATTCCGTAGTTTGAGAGTTTATCGCCCAAAACTAAAAAAACAAACAAAACAGAGGTATAGACATACATAAATGTTGTTGCTAAAACAAAAAAATCAATTTAACTGAGGAACCTTTGTGGCATTGACAATCACTGCCATTATTTACCAATCATGCGGTATGCAATGAAAGTAATGTATAATGTAAGAGTATACTAATGTGTAAAACCTAAGAATTTGGTTTTCGATCATCTGAACGCGGGCGGAGCCGCGGGAAATGCTAGTACATATTATAAAATTCTAACTAAGCCGAATCTGTACATTAAATATTTTTTGGAAAATCTTATTGAAATAGACATTATTATCGATGCAGAGGCCGAATCTATAGTTTTTAGAATTTTTGTCTGTCTGTCTGTCTGTCTGTCTGTCTGTCTGTCTGTCTGTCTGTCTGTTACCGCATCACAGAAAAACCACTGGAGGGATTTTGATGAAATTTAGTATGATGATAGCTGGTTATCCGGGTCAACATATAGGATACTTTTTACCGCGAGAAAATATCTCATTTCTGAAAAAAAAAATACAAAAACTGGTAGGTACAAAACCACGACGATACTATTTGTAAACAGTTTAACAAGGTAACTTACAAAATATGGTAAAAACTATAAAAATAGCTTATCTTGAAAATCAAATTATCAAAAGCGCTATTATATCCATTAAAAAAGTTATTTTAATTAATATTTATTTATGTGTTATTTAGATATTCGACAACAGATGTCGCCATGTCTTTTTAAAATACATAGTTTTAATCCCAAAAAAATTAATGTATAGATATGACCTTTTTTCGATTTTATTAGAATTACTACTAAATCACCCGCGGCTCCGCCCGTGTTTAAATTATCAGTAAAGCAAACTTTTTGGCTTTATAAATTAGTAACTATACATACAATAAAATTGTAACTAAGCCGAACCCCTAAATTCAATATTTTTTCGGAAAATCTTATTGAAATATTCATTATTAGCGATATAGAGCCCGAATCTATAGTTTTTAGATTTTTTTCTGTCTGTCTGTATGTGACCGCATCACAGAAAAACCACTAGAGGGATTTTTATGAAATTTGGTATGGTAATAGCAGGTTATCCGGGTCAACACATAGGATTCTTTTTATCGCAGGAAAATATCTCATTTCTGAGAAAAAATAAAAAAACTGGTTAAAGTAAAAGCACGATGATGCTATTAATATTTTAGCAAGGTAACTTACTTATATATTATGTTAAAACTATTAAAAAAAACTTATCTTAAAAGAAATATTAACAGCGCTATTTTATTCATTAAAATAGTTATTTTAATGAAAATTTATTTATGTGTTATTTAGCTATTTGACAATAGATGTCGCCATGTGTTTTTAAAATACGTAGTTTTATCCAAAAAAAAAAAATGTACAGTTATAACCTTTCTATGACTTTACTATAATTACTATTAAATTACCCGCGGCCCTGCCCGTGCTTAAATTTTTAATAAAACAAACTTTTTGCCTTTATAAATTAGTAACATATTAGTAATATTTTGTTGGCCGAAACAATTTTCAAATGAGAATATTTGTAAATTTTTATAGTTTAGTAAATAATTTTAATGTTTTTTAATCTTTTAATGTAAAAATTGGGCAAATGTAAATCCAACTCGCGCATTATAGGTTTCGTATAGAAAAATGCTATGTTGTTTTTCTTCCTTACGTGTTTTGTATGGTTAACACTAAAATAAATATGAATAATATTTACGTTTCCACAATACCTACTCATTTTTTGCACCGTAAAAATAAGTTCAAATTATATTATTTTATAACATTTTATGGAAAACAAGTTTATGGCTGTTAAACTGCCAAAGCGGGTAACTAAAAATATTTCATATCTCAAAAACTATGAAAAAGTATTTTAGGAACTGTTATACCTCAGCTTTTTCACTTTTTCTTGACACCTTTTCTTGGAAGGTAAAGGCTTAAAGGACACAATAAAATGCTTACGACTTTAATCATATTAGCAGAGCCATATGAAATAAAAAAATGTATTCGCTTAGAATTATTTACTTATTACACTTTCTTTTGAAAATCGTTTTGGAAAATATTACTAACTAGCGCTAATTAATAAAAGTTATCATTATGTAATTTAAATAATCAGCTAAATATTAAATTAATCAATAGCTGTCTATTAGTAAAAAGTGATTAAAATTAATTCCGTTGTTTGAGAGTTTATCGCCCAAAACTAAACAAACAAACAAGACAGAAGTATAGACATACATAAATGTTATTGCTAAAACAAAAAGTTCAATTTAACGGAGGAACCTTTGTGGCATTGTCAATCTCTGCCATTATTTACCAATCATGCGGTGCGCAATGAAAGTAATTTATAATGTAAGAGTATACTAATGTGTAAAACCTAAGAATTTGGTTTTTGATCATCTGAACGCGGGCGGAGCCGCGGGAAATGCTAGTATATATATATATATATATATGTATATATATATATATATATATAATCATTTGGTGGGATTTCCGTTAAGGTCAAACGCAATCCTCTATATGTTTCATACTGTGCTAATTTTATAAATACGAAAGTCTGTGAGTAAATATTTGTATTTCTTCTCAAGTGGTAGCAGCTTAACGAATATGAGTGAACTTTCGAATGGAAATAGATTGTATTTTGGACTACTATTTGTCAACAAACATACCACATATACGAAGCCGCGGGATAAAACTATAACTAAAACTATACATTATGGATGAATTTTGTATATTAATATCCGGTATTCAAAGCTATCAGTTAGGTACATTTTTTACTTAATAATATATTTAAGTAAGAGTAATGAGTTTAGGGTTATCTATTATTCGTGTAAAGCATTTCGTCAAGCGCCGCCCACTGCGCGCTGTAATGCTGCGGCTAGACGTGTGGTTAAGTGAAGGTTAACATATCGGCGTCAATTTAAATGGGCTTCTAGAAATCTTTGTGTTTGTATTTATTGTCTTAACTATATATAATAGTTTAACCAATAATATAAAACAAAATAAATAGTTGAGAATATCTGTATTTGACAATATTTTACTGTTTTTTTTTTTTTAAATCGGTTAAATAAAAAATATTATTCGACCGATAATATTGTTAACTTCTAATTTTCCGTAATTCTAATAAAATCAATCGCATTATAACAATGTTTTAGTGCTACAGTTTTATGCGACTGGTAGTTGAGGCGTATATGAGACGCAGACGGTGTCGAGTGCGAGCGCGGTCATAACCCCGCCGCGTGCATACGCCGCAGCCGCAGCCGCGCCCGCCCCCGCCGCTGCACCCGCCCCGCCAAGCAAGCGGCCCTCGAATGGAGGGAAAAAGAAGAGCCGGAGCAAACCAACTGTCAAACAGGTGCCACCATCGGGGTCGAGAAAAAACCACTCTGACGAGGAGGGCTTCATTAAAGTGGAGAGGAAGAAGAAGAAGCCCTCATGCCGTAACATCTGTGGCACAGCTCCGAACCAGCCAGACCATCTGCTGCGCCCTGCCGTACCATCGACGCCGCTGTATGTGTCCCGACTGCACTGGTCTACGAAGGTAGAGGATGTCGTAGACTACGTCCAGAAGAAGTCCAGCTTCAAATTGAGGGTTGAACGGCTGGTGCCTCGTCACAAAACGAGTTTCAATTCGTTTTTGGTGAGAGTGCCTACTCATCATCTGCCAACCTTCATGAAGGAGGACTTCTGGCCGCAGGGCGTCGTATTTCGGAAGTTCCGAGGTCGTTTGCCCGCTGACACAGCTCACACGTCGATGTCTACGCTACGTGTTAAATAGTTTATAAATATATATATGTTAGTTTTTAAGGTATATATGCTATGGGCCTCTGTTTACATATTTAAGATCTTTGTGTAAATATTGCCTGAAATAAATGATAAATAAATAAATAAATAACTAAGAATTCGACCACTGGTATTTCAAAACTGTGCCCTTTCATAGGATTTTAAATAAAATAATAAAAAAGTCATGAAACTATTTTTTATGCTTTACAGATACTATTCCTTATAAATCATCTGATTATTATTGAACGAAAAAATATAAATGAATCATTTGATCGCTAAACACATCTTAATTCCCCTTGTGTGTCCGCAACTTTAGAAAAGGGTCCCCGCTGTTAGCATTTGGGATACATCAGGAATGCTTATTACTACATATATATCCATCTCGTTTGTACACAGATTGTTACTTTTGTTTATAGCCTTTTGAGGAAATTATTTTGTTACATTAGACTATCGATGTTTGTCTCGAATTTTCATAAATAACTCGTTTCGTTACATCGATTAATACCGTAAAAGTGTTTCATACATTATGTTAATAAATAAGTGATAATAAACGCTTCAAATGAAGTATTTATATATCTTTTTCAAACTTTACGATGGATAACAATAGTTGTCTTAGTCATACAAAAAAGAACCGTACTCAAACTATTATAAAACGTATCTAGTACAAAACTGTGTCATATGTGATTTGTTTCTAAATAAGAAGATATATAGTGTTAGATACTTAATTTACAGTTACAGGAAACACGTAAAATTAACAATTTGTTACAAAAAAAATAACAAATCTCATGTTATAAATCTGCCTTCAACATTGAGTAAAACAATCAACATCTAAAAAACCAACCAAATTCCTCATAGGTAGATAGATAATGACTCATAATTTGGGGTTAGAGTCGCCGGCGGCAAGTGGCGTGCGTGGAACTCTACGTAGCTGACAGGTAGAAAGGCTGTGGGTATAGCTATTATCCTAATTTTAAAATTTTGATTACCGCCGTCAGTGACTACCTACTAAGTCGAAAGGTTTAGGTTTTATTCCTGCTTGAAGCAAATACATATAAAAATGAAAAGATTACACACTACAGTCTGAGCCAAACGTGTTTGACGACACGATCACTACAAAGTGATAATAGTAGTGACTAGGTAATACTAGTAGTGACCCTCCTTGCTGTGCCAGCGGTCACGGGTTCGAGTCCCGCTGGCGGCATTCATTTGTGTGATGATCACGAATGTTTGTACCGTAGTCATGGGTGTTCATATTTATATTATGTATATATTTTAAGTTATATATGTAGTGTAACAACTATCTGGTATCCATAACACAGGTCTCATAGCTTACTATGGAACTAGATGGTGCTGTGTGTTAATAAAAAAAAAACACACGACAGTGATAAATAAATTTTATGAGTGACCTATCGACCTAATAAAGTTAAACCTTAATACTTGACTTTTGACTAGCCCCTAAGAAATATCTTAAAATATACAATTATATATATACTTATTATATTGATAGCAATGTATTAGTTACTTTATTGAAATATATGAACACAATAGCCACTATTATCAGGAAAAGTTATATAAACTTTTTAATATAGTAGTAGTCATATCATACCTATATAAACTTATGCTCTATCCTTCACTTTGCCTCACTGATATAAACTGATAAAATTCCAATTCCCTGTCCAAGAAACCTCTATCATGGCATGACATTTAGCCTAGATCACTTTTGCTAGTGACCTAGGTTAAATTTTTCTTTCTGTACAATATTTCTTTGAAATTAATAAAGCTGTTTTTCTAATATCCTTTATCCCGCATGAAACCTATTTTTTTTTCTGGGATAAACAGGCGATATTTCTGTACCTTATACACCGCCAGCGTAAGGTAGAGTTATGGATACAAGGAGACAAACGGACAAAAAAATTACCTAATACATTTTGAGCTTTAATATCCTTGGACGAACTTTCTTGCATATACTTCAATTTTATTATGAGAATAATACATTCTTAGATTTACGCGAATATTTGATATTTTATATAAAACTGTCTTTTCGGATTATTTCGCGGATTTATTTTGATTTTTGGTTCCGGACGTTTCGAATGCTTTACAGCAATCATGGTCACGGGAAACTAAAACCTTAGTCTCTCCCGTGACCATGATTGCTGTAAAGCATTCGAATCATCGAGAACCAAAAATCAAAATAAACCAGCGAAATAATCCGAAAAGATAGTACTACTTAAAATGTTTATTATGGGAACTCGAGGCGACAAGTAGAACTAGCTCTATAGCGAGTGCTGTCATAGAGTACTTTTCAAATAACTTTCTAAGCTAACAATCAATCACGTGCAGTACAATTACATGAACAAAAAATAAATTTCCATCGGATAGATGTAATACTATATTACTGAGGCGTTTCTAATCATAACTAAATTAATAACAAAGTAACTGTAAATTATATATTTCTATAAGCGACGTAGAGATCTTTTACTTTGGATGCACTAAATTTGATAAAACAGACTATTCATATGTATTTTTTTTATTTCTGATATATAATATACATATATAATAATTATATGTTATTTACTAATTAAGTTTATGCAGGTTGAGATTATATTTCGCAAAGACAAGAATAAAAACTTTAACAAAATTAAAAAAAAATCAAAATAAGTGGATGATAATCAAAAAACGTTAAAATTACTTAAAAAATATGTAGTCTTGATATTCGTATCTGATCGTAAAATTTCGGTATAATTTTTAAAGATAATAATACAAACTATGATTAATTTCAATTATAAACTCAATTCTAACGGAACCAAGCACAGAGCAATTTAACTCTACCAAATATTGCCTTACTAAAAAATGCCGAATTAAAATCAGTTCACTCATTTGGGCGCTACGATGCCACAAACAAACACACAGATACAGACGTTAAACTTCTAACACCCCTCTATTTGTATTGGGTGTTAAAAACAAAATTCTCACGCGTAGACCCGCGGTACAGCGTAGTCGCATATATTTGAGTATAAATAAATTAGTAATGATTATTACGCAAGTAATTCCCTTAGTAAATCACAGCGACGGCGGGCGAGGAGAATCGTGATGAATGTTACCGTTTGACACCGGCCACCGTATTCTGGACGCGACGTAACGGTTCTGCGATATTGAAACTGATGTAATATATCGTTTTAATATAATCAATACATAAAATTAATGTTTAACTTTCTGGCTATGTTCGCGTTTTGCGATGGCAAATACTCTTGTTAGTAATCTGAAAAAGTTAATTCATATATACAATATATGGATTTTATTGCGGCATTATTTTAATTTTTGACCATTATAATAAACGTGATTATTAGTTTTAAGAAGTTAAAATTAAGATAGTAGTATAAGGTTGTAGCGATTACTACGGGGATATGAATAATGTAGACGAGACAAGAGTTATATGCCAACTGTTTTATTAATCAAATACATCGCTTTATATACTTTATATTACATGTGTGTGCATGCGTGTTCCCACAAGGTACTAGCGACTTACCCTCGCTTCGCCCGGATGCTTCCCTAGGTACGTTTTAATTTTTTTAGAAGGACTCTAATTCTTTTTCTAAAATAAAAATAGCCGCAATTAGTCCTTATAACATCAGCTATCTGCCAGTGAAAGTCCCGCCAAAATCTGTCCAGCCCCTTCGGAGATTAGCCGGAACAAATAGACAGACAGACAAAAATGTTAAAAAAGTCCTGTTTAATATAATAATTTTATTCACTAGCAAAATCTACTTTTGCCTTAATGTCGTAGGTATGAGAACACGGACAGACAAATATGGTTATTTAGAGATTGTTTGCTTTAGTGTCGTGCCATTAATGGAAACTCAAAATAGAGTAGCTTTCTATAGTTACATATACATAATTTAATAATTAATTATTGCAAGTATAAAAGGATGTAATATAATTACGTCACTTAAAATGATCTATAATTATAATTCGACAAGTATATCCAGTTTGAGATAAATATGATAACAAGTTTCTAAACAAAAAGTGTTAATTATTTCTCTTAACGAGAAATGAACTTGCGACAAAGATTAAGAATTAATTACTAATAAATTAAATTTTTTTACTCTACATTTTAAGGCCAAAAGGAGCTAAGTTGTATGTCAGTAATATTCATGTCATTAATATTTAAAGTGATAAAATCACTAAAAAACCTTTGAAACGCATTCACAGCGCATGCGTAGATGTGAATTGAATGCAGACTGTTACTTGATCCAATGACGGACCTGGACTATTGTCATCGCGTCACAAAACACTCTCGGAGGAATAAAATTATACGCCTATAATAAAATTTATTTCCAACTAGCGTATAATACTGTACCTAGGCTTACCGTGAAGTTTTATAGTATCAATACTATAATCTTTCTTTGACTTATCGTACCACGATGTCTTTAAAGCAAAGTCATTACAAACTTAAAAGATTCTTACTTTATTCAATCAAAAAAGCACTAGATACACAACCAGCGGCAAAAAGTGTCCTCACCGAATGAGCACTCATTTGAACATTTAAGTGCGCTTTTAATTTAATTTTTCTTTTTGTGAAAACAACTTTAAGCATTGAATTTAAGGTTCAATTTACATTGTTGTATGTTTATGTCAACTAGAATAATTATTATCTAAGCAGAATTGGTGACAGTTTTAAGAGATTTTTTGCATGGGATTGTGTATCTAGTACTTCTTTGAACATGCTTTTTTAGCAGTTTTGTGACGTCACGACACCAAAATTGATAAGAAAATGTTATTATAGTTCATTCAATTGATCGTGAGGTACATTTTAACAAATAGCATTCTTAATTATCAAATCATCTATACAGACAAATAAAATTGAAGTGTCTGTTTGTAATATTAAAATAACCGCTTTTTACTAAATGCATATAGATAGACGGTACATAGGTATACCAAAACAACATTTTTTACAATTTTTGTCTGTCTGTCTGGTTGTTCCGGCTAATATCTGAAATGGCTGGACCGATTTTGACGGGACTTACACTGGCAGACAGATATGATGAAAAGAGTAACTTAGGCTACTTTTATTTTGAAAAAAAAATAGGGTCTTACGAAAAAAATTAAAACCAAATTAATTAATTAATTTTGTTTCGGGAAGCAACCTAGGGACGAACCCGAGCGAAGCGAGGGTGAGTCGCTAGTATCTATTAAATTTCATTCATTCACCATTCACCATTTCAACGTGAAACAATAACAAACATATGCACATACAAATTTACGCATTTATAATTGTAGTGTGATGGTTTAACAATGTTTAAGGAGCCTTAATAATTTATTCATGTCATTCAATAGATCCAGTCTAAGCACGTGCATCCACCTGTCTAGTATTCAATTGAAATATTGTATTTAATATTTTCACCCATTCTCTGTTGTGTCTCACATAAGAGATGATGCTTTTGGTTTCTTAAAAAAATGGTCAAGTGCGAACTGAAAAGAAGGGGGTATATTATGCTAATCGATATTCCTTATGTTTTCAAATTTTAGGCTACATTTAGAAGGAGGGAGGAGAAATGTATAGAACTATAGAAATATCCTTGATTAATTTCAACAAGAAGAAAGTTACAGATCAAAAAATACTTAAAAATAATTATTATTTCACCTACAGTGTGTTTTTTTTTTCACTTGTGAAAATCGATGAATTGATATCACGTGATATATTCAGAAAAAAACGGTCGAACACAACTTCATTTTTTGAAATCGGTCAAAAAAGAAAATTAATCTAAATAAAAAGAAAATTATCTTACAAATGTAGGTACTCGTAGCAAAAATCATATCGCAACCGAGGCAATTCACCTGTTTTGGTAAAAGACATTTGTTTCGCTTTAAACGTGAACAACAACACAATGGGTATGTCATTTGGTCATTGTTGAACGTATAGCGTTATGGCTGCTTTAACGAAATGAGTATTCATTAACTTCACACATAAACATAATAAAAACTTTCAGTGGTAATGCTATTGGTAATGGATTGTGATTTTAAAATATGTTATACGTTTCTTTGTCTATACAAATGTTTGTTGTATTTAGCCCTTTTTAACGTCCCACTGCTGGGCACGGGCCTCCCTTCAGTACGAGGGGAATCAGGCCATAGTCCATCACGCTGGCCAAGTGCGGGTTGGCGGATTTCACATGTCGTTCGAAAACTTGTTAGGTTCTCTCTGACATGCAGGTTTCCTTACGATGTTTTCCTTCACCGTAAGACAAGTGGTAATCATGTTAGAAATGATTCGCACATGAAAATATCAGAGGTGCGAGACCCGGGATTTGAACCCGCTTCACTCGGTTTCTCAAGCGAGTGCGTTACCACTGAGCTACCACTACCTATGTTTGTTAGCCCAGTTTGAAAAATTATAACTAAGTCCACTTTATATACAGAAATTTGAATATAGATTACATAGCGTTTGCTAAGTTTGAAACTTTTGCAACTTCCAGACATTACTGCTTGTCGTGTTCTTTAAAATAAATTGCTACACTTTCAATGAATTATAAGTAATTTAATTTACATGTATAGTTAATACTAGTATTAAATCATGGAACAAACTGGAAATACATAGCTCGTACATCATATAAAGAATCAGCCAATTAAACCCTTTCATTTTCACTAAATCAAGCTAACTGATGATATTCTTCAGAAATTTATAGATATATCTATAATAAAACATTTTAAATTAACATCTTGTGGAAGGGTGGATGAAATAAGGAGCAGTAGCATGCGAAAGCGCGAACTGAACACGCAAGCGCGCGCAGATACCATCGTCCTCCACGGTGCGTCTAATTAACTCACTTTGACGTGTTAATTTATATTTATTGATGACTCATAGGCGCAGTGGTTAGTATATTCGACTGTGAAAGCAAAGATTTAAAGACTTAGGTTTTAAAATCTATTACAAATAGTTGATTTACATTGCTAGCAATTTGACTCCATCTTTCTAAGTTTAAGTAAGTTGACGTGTAGTTAATATAATTCCTTTTTTAGTCTAAACTATTATAAGACTAAAGGAAATGCCAGTTCCATCATTTTTATCTTAATTAAATTTCATAGTAGACGATCTGAAGTAAAACTATTCACCCGAACTACCGGATCTTATTCCTGCTATAAGTAAATAAATTGAATATATGTTATTCTTTAAAAATGGACCTCTTCGATATTGGACTTTTATATATATATAGGCTATATTGAGTTTTTTTTTAATTTAAATATTTTATTTATAAAAACTTTTCTTTATTTTCAGGTAAAATCATCAGAAAAAAACAAGAAAATTTACGTATTCATAGTAGACAAGTATCAGTATGAGTAAGCTTATTTTGAATTTCATTTTAACCGTTTAGTTCCACTGAAATCATACTTTTATCCAAAACACTATTTTAGTATCGGGTTCTCCCCATCTATCTTTTCTCTCTCTATATCTATAGATAATTATACAGAAGTCAAGCTAAGTTTTTCATCTATCACAAATATACATTAGTAATCTAATATCCCATGGCTTTGATGGAATCAAACCACCATTGTCCGAGGCCACTCGACTGTGTAACTCATTCCTAAGCGCTCTTTAAATTACACGCAATTTCAATAATTTGAACCTAACCTTTATTTCTATTGTTCTGTTACAATAATGGATATTAAAAAATTGGGACCAAAATGGTAACTAAAATTAAACTATTTAATTGACTGTCTTTGAAAACTGAAGATAATCAATTCGAGTGTTTTTATGAATGTTATGTCATATGCTTAGGCATATGACATAACATTCACAAAAACACTCGAAATCTTAGCTAAATTTGGATCGATTTTAAGACTAAGTAAGTAAGATTTAGGTAAGTTTTGACGTTTAGTATAGATTTCTCAGTGATGAGATATTTTCCCACAGTAAAAAGTCTCCTATATGTTGACCCGGATAACCAGCTATCATCATACCAAATTTCATCAAAATCTGTCCAGTGGTTTTATCGTAATGCGTTCCCACACACACAGACAGACAAAAATCTAAAAACTATAGATTCGGCCTCTGTATTGGTAACAATGACGATTTCAATAAGATTTTCCAAAAAATATTTAATGTACAGATTCGGCTCAGTTAGAATTTTGTTATATGTATAGATTTCGAAGAATTCTTGACGAAATATATACTACAAGTATTATCTATGATTTTTACTTTAATAATCTATAGAAATAAGGTACTTCACTGCTTTAGAAAATGTCTTGACAAAGATCCGTAAATTAAACAATAAAGAAAGGAAGGTTTAAGACTCTTGAAAGTAGGTTAAAAAAAGTAAAAAATCTCTAAAATCGTTTTCATCTATAGGTTTCTATCTCAAATTCACGAAGGAGTTTATATTTTGTTCTTTACGAGTAGGTATAACTCAATTGTATTGTTACAAATTGATTTAAAATCATTGATAATAACTCTACATTGTTTCTTTCCAGAGCGATATTAGATGAAATTGGTAGTTTTTGCCACTTGTAGATGGATTTAGTACTTCGTGACTGTAGATTATACTTTTTTTAAAGCATATAGAAATATATATAAATTATATACTATTTATTTTTTGTGTCTTGACTCTTTGAATTGGAGCACCATACTGAATTTTCAAATATGTTTTTTTTTTAAATGAACACACAGAGGCCTATTGTTGATATTTTTGTCTAATAAATTATTATTTTCTTTTAATTTTTAATGAAAAAATAAGAATATTATTCACTAAATAAAAAGTTCTGAATGTGACATACATACATATCATCAACCACATGAACATATACTTTGCATATTTTTCTAACAACGTATTATATGCTTTTATTAGAAATGTTATATATAATTTTTAATTATTTCAATTCGGTCCTGGTCGAAATCACGTCATCAATAGAAACTGGCTCCGGACGCACTTAATTAATTAACTCTAAAGCTCAACGAAGACTGTCTTATAATTAAGAACGTCTTCCGGTATATTGAAACAAGCACAAAAACCCTGACTTATGGCTCTACAAAGTAACGTTGTTGAAGAATTTGGTGTAAAAAGTTAATAGTTAATTATGCGCGTAGTATGTGTGTCAGTTAGTGTGATGAAATGACATAACTTAGAACTAATGGCCTGGCCTATAAGGATGGAGATAGTCACCCCTATCCTGTTTCTCCGTCCGTAAGTTCTTTTTTAATCCTGATGGGATAAATATATGAACAGAACTAGCACTAAGGCTAGTAGGTAGTATGGATTTAAACCCCGTATCTCGCTCTCCTGATAGTTTCATATGTGAATCATTTTCAACATGGATAAAGGAAAACATCATAAGGAAACTTGCGTATGTATATGAGAGAGTTTAGGTAGCATTTGACTAGCATGGTGGACTATGGCCTTATCGCCTTCGCATTGAAGGGAGGCCCGTACCCAATAATAGGATGAACAGTATAAAAGGGCTCAATTTCTTTTTAATCATACGACCGTCGACTAACTGCTGACATCAACACCATATTAACAAAAAAAAAATACAGACAAATTCCGTACTTTCTACTCTTTTAAATCGATATAAAATTGAACGAGGAACATAAATGAAAACTCGTCATCTTCATAAATCATTTAACTGTTTCAGTCACATAAGGTTGTGTAAAAGTTGATTACAATAGAAGATGTAGTTGTTATAGTTTTTGTCTGTCTGTACGTCAGTCGTACGCCAGCTAAGTGACTAATGGCTTCCTCATATAAACTGTCATTTTTAAACGTCTTCTCAAAAGGAGATGATTAGATAGATACTCTTTTATCCAATAATTCCATAGTAAGTGCTCTATAAGTCAGTTAAAAGAAAGAAAACTTTGATATCGTAATTTACTTAAACTATCTTTTAAACTTTAAAGAATAAAAAAATCTATACATATAATAAAAATTTGAGTCGAATCTGTACATTAAATATTTTTTGGAAAATCTTATTGAAATAGTCATTATTATCGATAGAGGCCGAATCTATGGTTTTTAGAGCTTTTGTCTGTCTAGACACTAAACAGTACTTCGTTGCAAATATAATGATTACATAAAATGTTTGAGCAAGTAAATTTTTTATTAGTTTGTATAACACTTGTGCCTTTACATATAAAATTCCATTGTGCTTATGTTCATCATTCTTCTCCTGCCGAACGGCTTGACTGATTTTGATGATTTTTTGTGTACTCATACGGTCACCAGGAACGTTCTTAACTACAGTTGGAGCTGGAAGCTGGCGCTGTTGCTTAAACAACTTTGTTTTCTTCTGTGGCAGGACAACGCATGTCCTGGAGTCTATGGGCAGTATGCCCATACATATATTTGAAAATTTCTAAAAGTCTAACCCTTATAACAGTTAATACCTTAACCAAGCCGTTACTTATATGGAAACTAGTCCGATCGTACTGATGTTTAATTGTTAGGAACATAATAATTCCCTGTTTACTCTTTTTGTAGCGAAATTATCACACCTGCTTACATCAGTCTATAATCGCATAGAACTAGTTTAGATCAAAGATTACAAGATAAAATGTAAAAGTGAAGATTTCTCAACTACAATTTCTAATTGGTCTCCTGCAGAGATCAAAGAAAATACTTGTTACTTAGAATGTGCTCGATGTAAATCAAAAACCTTATAAGTATTGACTAAAGACCTTTAAAGCCGCCACTTTCTGCTCTTTGAAGACGTAAAAATACATATGTTGTTCCAATAACTGCCTCATAGCAGAGTAGACTAAGTCTAGTATTTACGGCTGGAGATCGAGAGGTTCTGGGTTCATATCCTGGTTCTGGCCAAGTAGTTCTAATCTGTAACTATTCTGAGTTAGGAAGTTGCGGTGTATATACATTACCGTGCGGCGAATAGCATATAAAGCCATCGGTCTTGCGCCTGATCTCTCAATACAATTTCACCTACATCTGTGTGAAATTTATATGTCATAATATATTTAAAAAGTTCTAAAAGTCAAACTTTAAATAGGCTCCTATATTTAATTGTCACAAGCTTTATTAGAATCGTGTTGAAGTAGCGTTAAAACAAAACACAGTCTCGCAAATCAATACTGTTTGAAAGCATAAGGACATTTTATCTTAAAAGCAGCCCTACACGAACCGATAACACCATCGATTTATGGCCTCTCGTTTTCATAAAGATAACTATTATATGGGTTTTAGAACTGAAGCTATGGTAGAACTGACGTATACTTACTGTTTTGCTTACTTTGAATAACCCTGTATGTACTAATAAATTAATATATGAGTTAATAGTTGAAGGGAAAAAGTAATAAATAATAAAATAAATATGTTGGGACATTAACACACAGCACCATCTCGTTCCATGGTAAGCTACGAGGCCTGTGTTATGGATACCGGGTAGTTGATACACTACACATATATAACTTTAAATACATAAATATTATAAATATAAATGCCCATGACTGGATTACAAACATTCGTGCTCATCACACAAATAAGTGCCCCCAGTAGGATTCGAATCCGCGACCGCTGGCACAGCAAGTAGGGTCACTACAAACTGAGCCAAAAGTGAAAACGTATTCCGTAGTATATTAGAATAAGTTGATGAATTTATCAAAATTAAATAATCGTTGATATAGAAATTACATGAAAAATAAAAAAAAATAAAAACAAACTTTATTCTGCTTTTATTATCAATTTTATAATACAATTACATTTTATAAACGTTCAAAATCCTACAATGAAAGTGATTTCGCACACCAACTGATCTTGTGGTAGTCCATAATTCGATATTTAAGAACACTTATCTGTCTGTATCTAAGCATAAGTTAATACTTCATACTACTTCATAATAAGTTATACTTGTTATGAAGAAATATAACTTCCAGACAACTATTTAACTTCCTTTAAAATATTAAAAATGTAGAGGCGTGTCTTAAATCGAATAATTGCTTACTAATATAAAAATATTTCTAATGAACTTTATGGTAAACTACGTAAAGTTTAAAATTATTCTTTACTGGGGAAAAATAGCTATTTCTTGACCTGAGGTCAGAAAAAAGATAATAGGGCGGTCATATAGAGCAGGTGATGAAACACGTTGGCGATCTGGAAGGGCATAGTAACTGTTTATGGTAGAGTCTTCAAAATTGCTACTATTAATGTGTAGTTATAAATATATGTATATACAGACATATAAACACATATCCTTTTAATACTTTTACATTTCTGATTAAGACATTTTTATTAACTTTTTTGTAAATTACTATTAAATTGTATTTTGTAGAAATTTGTATAGAGAAGAAAGTAGTGACATTAAGCGGCGTACAGTTATATTCATGATTTTTATTTTTATTTAAATCAAATAAATTTAAATAATCTAATATTGCTGTAACGGCCATAAATGCATTTGAATGTAGCATAAATTGGATTTGATGTTAAAAAATCTATTCTGCTCAATAATATATTCATATCTAAGAAATATAATATAATCTAAGAAAGTATAGTATATTCTTTTTTCATTTTATTTTTTTAAACATGAATTTTTATTGTTGCCAAGATTAGAATTATTAATTATAAAAAATACTTTTTATATATTTTATAATATTATAAGCAATTTAGCAAATGTTTGAACATGCGACATGTGCTCATTTTATCTAGATATTTATAATGTAAATATTTCAAACTAGCAGAATCCGCGGCTTCACTCGCAAGTCGCGCTAAAACTATTAAGAAAAAACTTTTCGGCTTTATGCAAAGGACATTTTTGAAATGGTCTCAGTACTTTTTGAGCTTAAAGCACTTAAACATATTATAAACATCAGTTTTATAATAATGTATGGAAGTCTGCCCGATTTGTTGACATTTATGATTATTGCTCCGCTCTCTTGGGTAGTAGCATGATGATATATAGCCTATAGCCTTCCTCAATAAACGGGCTATTAAATGTAAAAATTTTTTTTTCAAATCGGATTAGTAGTTTCTGAGATTAGTGCGTTCAATACAAACAAACAAACTCTGCCTCTTTATAATATTAGTATAGATAACATATTTTTACTATATTATATTATAGCGGCGTTCTCTATTATATAAGTAGGAAACTTTACTGAATAGAAATCACACTTAAACATAAATACAAAAAATTTATGAATATAATCTTGATATCATTAATTTTTATGATACACAGCTATAAAGTGTGATTAAGAAAAATTTGTAACCTCTAGCTTTATACTTGTGTTGTAACATAAAATTTTGTAGCGCTTTCCATGAGTTACTGTAAATAAATGCTTTTAATAATTTAATCTTACCATTTATGGTATTACTTAGTGATAATAGGAGTTATAGAGTATTTAATTTAAAATAGTCATTTTCTCTAAAATTTATATGTATATTATGTACCTACATAATAAACTATCCGGATCGTGTAGTGGCTAGCATGTACGGCTGCAAATCCGGAGGTCCTGGGTTCGAGTCCCGGGTCGGGCCAAGTTTAGTTATTGAGTCTTTCTGTTTAGTAAGCTTTAATAGCAGCCCGGAATTAGAAAGTTGGCGGTGTTTCACCCCTGTACCTCGAAGAGCACGTAGAGCCGTCGGTCCTGCGCCTTAACTCTCACCGGTCGTGTCGAGCAATCGTCCCACAGGAGTATGAGTGTGACAGGAATAGAGAGTGCACTTGTGTCTGCGCGTGCACTTGTGCACTATAATATCTTCTCTGCAGTTGGCTAGTCTCAATGAGATTGGCCTCCGTGCCGAAAAACGGTCATAAGGACTTATGTACATACATATACACAAAACGAGACCCCTTTTGCTTGAACTTTTTAATTATTCCATATTACATATTATAAATGCGAAAGTAACTGTTCGTTTGTCTGTTTCATGAGTTATATATTCTGGCATATATATATATATATATTATATATATATAGAAAAGTGGCTGTTATTTTATAATGAAGATCAAGGGAAGGGAATGTAGAAATATCATAAATGCAAAAAACACCTAGAGGCGCACCCGAGCGAAGCAAGGGTAAACCACTAGTACTAATATAAATAATGTGAAAGTAGTATACAAACTAATAGTACTTTATACAAAACTATTTTCTCACTTCGTACAACTCCATATAACTCTATATAACTCTACACCATAGCTCAGCTTTAGCATATCAGAATGTCCTTCGCGAGAGCTCGCCATAAATCACGACACTGGTATTGTGAGGAACAATGGCTGCTCAGCCGGCTGCGGCTGCGACCGCGTGCATACTTCCCGAATCTAATGTGTCCATCGGCATTCGGATACAATCGATTATATCTTTTTCAACATTCCATGTTGAATTTAATTTAGCTATTACTCTGAAATATACATGATTCGAATACCGTTTAGGATTCCTGATATGTCGTGTGATAATGAACATTTTATAAGATCAATAGTTCTATCCGTGGTTTCGGGACGAGGATGAAAGGGAGCCGTGTGCTTATTATGCAATCTAACGTAGATTGCTTGCTGTTCAGCGGTTTAAGCGTGAAACGGTAACAGATAGAGTGAGTTATATTTGTAATATTAGTATATACTTTTATTAAAATTCACTTTATTAAGAGAGCTAAAATTATAAATTTTCTTTGTTTCAATAAAAATAACATTTAACAGAAGTCACATGGTTATTTTCATTGGACACATTTAGGTCGGTATCCCCATTGAGCAATACGGATGCAAAATAACTCCTTGAGCTCTTTACAATACGACTTCAGCATCGCTTCGGACTTGAGGAGAATATAAAATCAATCTAAAATCGCTATCAGCCAGCCCACTGTGCTAACTGGCTACCAATTGATATTAGAAACTAGCTATTTAAAACTCTTTCACCAACAGATAAAGTTGCAAACCCTTTGATAATGCACGAGTTGCTATGATGCTATGGTATTCATATTAACGTCAAGACAATGCAGTGGAAAACGATCTTTAATGTTACAGTTTAGAGAGGAATTTGGTAGAGTCCATGATTGGCTAGTGGAGGCAAGGCGCGTGCTCTCATCATTTGCGGTACCATGAATTTAAAAGACACTTGGAACGTGTTCCGTACAATCCAGAGATCAAATCACGATCGAGTTATTGCATTTCAATCTGAAGTTATACAATTTAAGAGTATTATGTGTAGGAAGTGCTTGAAACTCTATACTCGAATATAATCATCATTTACTGTTTAATGTTGATCTTCTTATTCATTAAGTAGTTATAATACGAAAGAAGTAATTTTAAAGGTACAAAATTAAACACGTTTTATTATTACAGTTTTATCTATATTGAAGTTTGTAGAGTTTCACAAAAAAAGTAACGTATTTTTCTCATGGCAGTGGTAGCCCAGTGGTAACGCGCTCGCTTGGGAAACCGATTGAAGCGGGCTTAAATCCCGGGTCTCGCACCTCTGATATTTTCATGTGCAAATCATTTCTAACATAATTACCGCTTGTCTTACGGTGAAGGAAAACGTCGTGAGTAAACCCGCATATCTGAGAAAACCTAACAAGTTTTAGAAATACATGTGAAGTCCGCCAACCCGCACTTGGCCAGCGTGGTGGTCTATGGCCTGATTCCCCTCGTATTGAAGGGAGGCCCGTGCCCAGCAGTGGGACGTTAAAAAGGGCTGAATACATACATACATTTTTCTCATTTTTATATAAAGTAAATGTATAGTATGTAATACAAAAAGATAACAACGTATAATATCCCTGCACAATTTTACACTAGTAGCGTCTTCGGGCAGAGTGATTACGTTGATTGGTAGCAAATCATATGAGAGGCGCGCTCGAGGCGACGAGAGGACCTATCATATCCTGCATTCTTTTTAAAATTACCTGCGCACTGCACTTACTAATCAACACATGTCGATACGTGTTCTATATGTATATTCTTTATGAAATTCAATAACATATATGCGTAAAATTATTTGATAAGTAAAATATAAACCTAAAGCAGTGGTAGCCCAGTAATTACGCGTTCCCAAGCAAGCTGAGAAATCAAGTGAAGCAGGTTCAAATCCCGATCTCGCACCTCTGATGTGCGAATCATTTCATTACCACTTGTCTTACGGTGAAAGAAAATATCATGAGGAAACCTGCAAGTCTGAGAGAACCTAGGTAGTTTTCGAAAGACATGTGAAGTCCACCCTGCACTTGGCCAGTACGGTGAACTACGGGACGTGCAGCACGCGGGATGTTAAAAAAGGTGGTATACAATAGTATAAATCTATAGCTTTTAGTATGAGAAATAAGATGTCTATGTTAAGCTGGATCTAGGAAAGCTATATAGCTGATGATTGTGTTTGGTGCAATCATTATATTAATTTCTTTAGGTTCAATATATTTTTAAAGTGTTCTAAAATTATAAAATATGACCAGTATCAAAATAATCAGAAAGTTTGTGAGTATGTATGGATGTTTGTTACTCTTTCACGTCAGAACTTACTTTTTATTCCGAAAAAATGTACGGTTCCTGTGGGATAGGTTTATTTTTGTTTTTCTAGAGTCGAACCTGAGCAAAGCGAGGGTGAGCCGCTAATCCCATAAATATAAATACGAAAGTTTGGATGGATGGATGGATGTTTGTTACTCAATTACGCCAGAACGGCTAAACAGATCTGGATGAATTTTGGCACAGAGATAGATTATAGTCTGGAATAGCACATACATTACATTTTATTCCGGAAAAGTAGCTTGCTAGTATAACATATGCATAATTTATTTATGAAAACGTACCGCAAAACGTAGTAAAATACAAAACAATATGTACAAAAGTATAGGATTTATATGCATATTAACTTCTAAGTTTTCTTATCAAAACACTTTAACTTGGTACTTTATCGTAATGAAAATCAATTTGTAAGCTTTTATATTTCCTATATCGCATTGGCTTTTATTACACTGTATAAAGATACCTGTAATATTTCACTGTGTAGTTTATTTTTAAGTATAAAATATCAAATTTACTGTGGTAAATTGTTTTTAATGGCGAGCGTGATATACAGCTACATATTCAGCCAGGGTGGGATCATTTTATTGCAAGGACAGTTGCAATAATTTTAAATTATTTTTATTCCGGCAAACTTTTGCCTGCAGCAATTACTTTAGTGAATAAAACCCTATATCAGTCATACCCGAACTCCGTCCACCAATCAAAATCCCATTAAAATCCGCCGAGCTTTACTTCTTTTTTTCCTCAATCCTCAAAGAACATTTCTTGAAATGATAAGCTATGATTTACGATAAATGGTAGACTATGATATCACTCCCATCCGACTATTGTATCCACAAGTGAACCT
The DNA here is from genome assembly GCA_905404265.1 of Fabriciana adippe. Lineage (NCBI taxonomy): Eukaryota > Metazoa > Arthropoda > Insecta > Lepidoptera > Nymphalidae > Fabriciana > Fabriciana adippe. The sequence goes on along the minus strand of FR989998.1, from coordinate 15,469,642 downwards.
CAATTCAATAGCACTGTCGTGAAAACTAGTAGAAAATGCAAACAAATAGACGTACAAACATTAAAATTATTTATCGTTACTTGAACTTTAGTATGGCCCAAAAAACTATTATGAATAAGCAATTTTGAAATCATAGTTGGACTTCGAGATGGTTTTCGCTTCCATAATTATAAAGTTTAAAGCGAGATTTTCTATAAATTATATTGTTCAACTGGCTATAAATTATTAAAAGAGAAAACCAACGAATAAAGAGGTACCTCTAGATCGATTTTCAACTTTCTAGTAATTAAACCGCAAATGAGAGTCGCCGTTTATGATTCGGTTTCAATTAAAACCTTTAAGTATGACTTCTGACGAAGGGATGACTCGATATCTCTGTCCTTGTCATATAAACGGGTAAAACATAGCGCTATTTCTTTCTCTATGAAGCTCTACATGGTTGGTTGGCGCCATGTCAGTTGCGCGCGCGCAGCCGCGGGATGAAGTTGTTTTTTTTGGAGATTTCATTATTTCCATTATTTTTATTTATTATTGTGAAACTCTGTGAATGGATGGGATCACATAGCGTGACACATATTCAGTGCTAGTATATAGAAAGTGAACAAAGGATTACAGTGTTTGGAAAACACGTGGGAAAGTGTAAAATTCACGGTGATGACTACGTTCTAAGTATAGTGTTTTATACACAGTGCAATTTGTTAAAAAAAAAAACAAGTGGAAGATTTCGTATACGTTGGTTACGTTTGGAATATTTTACAGTACAGACTATACTTTCAATGACAGTAATGACAGAAATACAAGCAAAAATATAAATACATTGTAGATAGATCGATATGTAGAAACTGAACGTTTTAAGAAACAGATATTTTTATTGCCACCTGTATAGAAAGGTGTTCAGACGTAACGTAATATCGCTAATAACATGTTATCGTGGACCCTTTCCTGACATTTAATAGAGTTAAAATTATCGCTGTAGGGAAGAATCGATTTAGGACTATCATTCATTATGTTTTAATGATCTTATGATTACGGGATTAAAAGCCAAATATTAAGCAACTCTAGTTATGTAGAGATACACAAGCAATAGTGATGCAGAGCGTAGAGTTAGATAGTGTGTAATAATGAATATAAGTTTGCATAAACATTAGAACAATTGTCAGAACAAAAATATAACTACCAATTTTAAATAAAACTATCTTTTCGGATTATTTCGCGGATTTATTTTGATTTTTGGTTTCCGATGTTTCGAATGCTTTACAGCGATTATGGTCACGGGAGAGACTAAGGTGTTAGATGTCGCAAAGGTATTATGTAGTTGTTATAGACAGCCTACCCACAAAATAACAAAATAATTTCGAAAAACTTGAAAATTGGCACCAAATACCTTACAATATTTGTTAATTGTAATTTTAAACATTTTTATAATTTATATTACTTTTATACTTGAATTTGGAATATTATTTACATAATTTTAACTGTTATTATATTATGCAATTATTACGATGTTTTATAAAATTTTATTGTTCGGTAATATATAATATGTAGTGTTGCCATTATTATATTTATAACCATAAAGAAAGATAAAATATTATTTTTCAATCAACTAAAAATCAACATAAATTCGCGAAAAAATCCGAAAAGGTAGTTTTATTTAAAACGTCAAATATTCGCGTAAATCTAAGAAAGTATTATAAAACTACCAATTTTAAACTATAATTTAAATTTCAAACTAACAATTTTACTATTAATCAGTGCCTTTTACGTGTTAGCAAAATATTATATTTATAAATGACATACGGATATATTGTACTTATGACCAACCCCTTAAAAGGCAAGGTTCAGATCATAAAACTTGGAAAGGCACCTTAATATTAACATTTGATTCATAAATTTTATTCATTTCTTTCTATAAGTACTTGAAAGTAACAATTTTAATAATATACACATAGTTTTAAAAATTGTTCACTTTAATTTAGATTACATTTTAAATTATAGTGAATCTTTCACTATAATTTAAATTATAACCACTTTTGGAATCAGCCCAATGTGACATGTCTAATATTAATACGTGAAGCAAAATCTTTGTACCCCTTTTTGAGAAAATTACGCGGACGAAGGAGTATGAAATTCCCCACACTTATAGTTTATATAGAAAAGGAGTGCAGAATGCTAATATTTTTTTTTATTGTGTATAAAAAGTACATTAAATCAATAAAAAAAGCATTACACACTCTACCATGTATTTGACACACACACGCATATAGGTATATATTCTTTTGTTTATTGTTAACGTCTGCGGTCAAATTGAGAATAGATTAATATTGTAATATACGCAAGACAATAAATATATAACTTAATGAATTATGGTTGATTTTCAACCACGCGGCGATCAATAGTTATAATAAAATAATAAAATGAAAGTTTTTAATAATACTTAAATATTTCGAGAACAAAATTTAAAATAAAACCGCGACATAATCCGAAAAGGAAATATCTTAGCAAATTAATATAACTACTATAGTAAAAATATTTTGATTTTTTTATAAAACGAAAGTTGTATTTATTTAACAGATTTTTTGACAAAAACGTGTCTTTTGTAGATCAAGAAACTTGCTAGTTCTCATAAAAATACATAATTCAGTCGTAAAATCCAAAACTTATTTCAAAAATAACGGTAAAATTATTTTAATAGCGCATATTACAAGAATTATTCACATCGAGCTTGTGTAATGTTTAAAAAGCTGAAAATATAAACTAGAAATCTGATTCCCAATTAAAAATTTTACGCTTAATTTAAGATCTCAATCTTTGAAATTTCAAAATACATAACTAAAACCGCATTCTAAATACTTAGGTTAAAAGATACGCCAACACACTAACTGTCACAGTAAATAAAATAAGAAAAATAATTAATACTGAATTTTTCCAATATTCTATTTTATAAAACAGAAGAATACTATTATATATGTACACTAGCGACTCACCCTAGTTCCGCTTGGGTTCGTCCCTATTTACGTTTTAACGTTTAGTATAGATTTCTCAGAGATGAGATATTTTCCCACCGTAAAAAGTATCCTAATTATATGTCGACCCGGATAACTAGCTATCACCATACCAAATTTCATCAATATTTTTTTTTGTTTTTCCGTGATGCGGTAACAGACAGACAAACATACAGACAGACAAAATTCCAAAAACGATAGATTCGGCCTCTGTATTTTCGACTCAGTTAGAATTTTATTATATAGATTACAAAAAATATACAGGAACATTGATGAATAACGGCGGATATAAACAGTGAATACAATGTTATGATAACTAATGATTAATTCACATCGCATAGACTCTGTGACATTCCAGCGTATAAAAGGTTAACAATGACCTAACGTAGCTTAAGTGGAATTTTATAAAAATCCCAAACATTACCTTTTTAGCGAGCGAGTACATGATGTAATCATTTCTACACATTAAGTTTTTTGTCACATTTCTTATCGTAAAATCTTATTTTCTGGAAAAAAGTTGAAACTCGTTTACATGGCAGGAGTAATGTCTCAAAAATGTTAGATACACGACGCAGTGTAGCATTTAACGTCAGGGGATCGGAAATATTTGCACAATTTCCTATTCGAATACGTACCTTGACTAGCTACAACTAAATTACATTCCAATAAAAATGCACTCTAATAGTTATCGAAACCGTTAATAAAATCAAACAATGATTACTACGATACTTTTAAAGATTGTGTATCTTATTTTGACGCTGACAATATTTCAACTTATATGTATCAAAAAATATAATAAAAACACAAGAAATGCTAAAACTATCTATACAGATAAATAAAATTGGAGTGTCTGTTTGTAATGTCAAAATAACAGCTTTATACTAAATGCTTATGGAAATATATACGGTACTTTTAAGAAAAACACATTTTTTTAAATTTTTGTCTGTCTGTCTGTCTGTTTGTTCCGGCTAATCTCCGAAATAGCTGGACTAATTTTAACGGGACTTTCACTGGCAGATAACTGATAAGGAGTAACTTTGGCTACTTTTATTTTTGAATTAGGGTTTCGCTCAAAAAAATGAAAACGTACCTAGGGACGCACCCGAGCGAAGCGAGGGTAAGTGGCTAGTATCAAATATTCCCTAGATATGTTGATAGTGATATCATTTACTAGAAAACAGTAAAACAGGTAGTAATTTTAATACAGAGCAATTTCTCCAGACCATTATGGGCGACGCACGAATTAGGTCAATTTGAACGATTACTACCAGATGAGAAATGAGCCAAGATAACGTGACTCATTGAAAGTTTCCTGATAACACTCTTGCATATTATATTTACGGTATTAACTGGTTCTATGGAAGGCAAAGTAAGACTTTATTTAAATCATATATGTAATTTTACACATACGTCTTTTTAATTATCTGAAATGGCAAAAGTTACAAGTAGAAACTAGATTTACCTGTCACTAGAACTAAATCTATACATACGAGTATAATAAAATTGTAACTGAGCCGAATCTGTACATTAAACATTTCTTGGAAAATCTTATTGAAATAGTCATTATTATCGATTCAGAAGCGGAATCTATAGTTTTTAGAATTTTGCCTGTCTTTCTGTCTGTCTGTCTGGGTACGCATCACGAGAAAACCACTAAATAGATTTTGATGAAATTTGGTATGATGATAGCTCGTTATGCGGTTCAACATATAGGATACTTTTTACTGCGGGAAATATCTCATCTCTGAGGATCTATAGTAAACGTTAAAACGTAACTAGGGACGAGGGAGTCGCTAGTATGGAATACAAACAATTGAATTTGAGCACAACTGTATAATACTTTGCCAAATGATGTGGTAAATGCTAAGTCCTTTTCGGCACTTAAACGTAAATTAAAATAATATTTAGAAGCTGTTTACAGCATAATATGATTAAATTGTAATGTACCTTATATTAAATTGTAATAGTAATCTCATAACAAGTGAACTATGTTCTTGCATGAGTAAATGTATTTTAACCCTAAGATTCAACTTGATTTTTTTAAAGGAACAAAAGCATTTGCTCAAAAAATCTACTTAATATCTGTATGAATAGATATATGAACAAAAAAATGAATATACAAATAATATTGATTAAATATCAGACTTAAATATTATTTAATATATTCTATATATCAAAACGTCCGTATGTACAAACTATCTGTACAGAGCCAAAATATCAATGCATAATAAAAAGAGAGCATTATCATTTTTTAAAGTTACAATGAATTATTACACTAATATTATAAAATATAGTTTATAAGAGTGTTTGTCTCCTTTTTACGCTGTAATGGCTCTAAGGATTGTGCGAAATTAGGAATAAAAATAGCTTATATCCTGAAAGATCAAAAAAATATATGGAAATGACTTACTATGATTCTATGATGTAACGATTTATTTTTTATATCAATACAATTTTATTAAACTTCTATTCTTCAACGATTGTAGAATATCATCTTAGTAAGCTGTTGAATTAAGCTATATTTAATTTTTATCGATATGCGAGAGGAGCCGGGGCAAAGTCTAGTCAATTATAAACCGAAACAAGAGTAAATACGATATAAATCTTAACGTTTAAAGCTTTTAATGCAAGCAATAAAAATACTAACATCGTAATCTTTGTGTTCAAGCCTCACAACTCAATTTATTACGCTGATTGTGATGACATGCGTTCATATTTTTCGTCTTCTTTAATGAACAAAACAATACACGTTACTTTGCGTATGCATTGTTTCTTTTTTTTTTGACAAAGTTATATAAAATAAATATGTATATTAAAATTTAATTATTGTCAATGATATCTCAGAATTTAAAAAAGTTATAGTTGTCTTTATGAAAAGTTCGCCCTATAGCATTGGACTAATATCAAATTCATAATAAATAACTCTACTACAACTATATCAAAAAAAAATCTACAAAATATTGATAAAATATTCAATGCACAATATCATTCAGAAAGTCGGAAGTAAAGTCGTATATCGCAGCCATATTGTATTTTACTGAACTTACCAATTTTTTAAAGATAGAAATCTCTGCATCTTTTAGGGTTTCTTGTCGCCAATGGGGAAATTGTATTGGCTATATAAATATCTGTGCTACTTACCACGTAAATTAAAAAAAATCGCGTCAATCTATTGAAATTCTAATAGCAATCCGTACCATAAATCACCTTCCTCTAACATATGTATGACGCGAGCAACTTTTTCAAACACATCAACATGCACCTCTATGTCCTTTTAAAAAACCTATATATCGTATAATTCGATAATTACTACCTTATATACATGTTTATAAAAAATGTCTCTACTTTTTAGTACCGACTAGCGAGTTACACAAGAGAGCGAAATTATTTACTCAGGAACCGGTTCAGCTACCTGTTGCATATACTTTACATTGCTCATTTAATATGTAAAGTTTTTCAGATACTATACAATATCACGTAATGTATGTCGTATTTGTTGATATGAAAAAAGTAGAGTTAGCTGCAGGTCAGCTTGTTTTTTAGTTAATACATCCTTTGTGCATAAAAACTGAATAACAAACATGACAGACCTACGTTTTCTTATGCACTTGTCAATTCAAGCATCGATATCACAATATACCTTTATTTAAAGTTGAGTTGTTTGTTTGAATGGTTAATATAGTAAGAGTGTTTTGAGTCGGGCATAGAGCTATATAAAAAATAAAATATAGTGCACTGTGGAAATTTGATCATAATAGTTAATAAAAATTTGAGGAAAACATACGAGTTTACAAAAATAATTATTTATTGATAACACTAAAGCTCGTCATTAAAAAAAGCTACTAAAAAAAAGAAAATCGGATAATAAGCAGAGGGGAAAAGGAATTTTATTGTCTTTGCCTATTTATGTAGAGATTTAAACGATTTATTTCATTTTCACTAATAGTACAAGTTAATTCCCATCAACCACAGGGTATGGTGGTTTCCGAAATACTATCGATTTCACCCTAGTCTTTCTCAAACTGCTATTTAAGGGCTTCTTTTGTTTACCTACCCATAAAACTCATTAATAACGAATTACAAAGGAATTACAAAAAATATATATTTTTCTTATTATTTTCTTGTTACTTGATAAGCCAAACATTACATTTTATCAACCTCTTAGTCACAGATAACGTCATAAATTTTACAAAAAAATACAATAACTAAAAAATTTACTTAGATTTTTAAGTGTTACATAGAAAAAGTTAAGCAACGCAAAGTATACAAACAGAAATTTTAAAATATTCTAAATACTTTTGCCATTTACACAGATATACTGAGATGAGCTTTTTTGTATAATATCGAGCTTTCTGATAGAGCCGACTCTATCAGAAGCTTGTTTTGAAATAACATTAGTGCAATGCTTAACCATGTAAAATATACATAAAACTGTTCAATCAACAACTTGTGGAACTACTTGTAATCTTAATACTTTAGATTACTTCGAATCAACTAATGATTTTATATACTTTCATCTTTTATTTGCTTTTTAATACGAGTCGTAAATGATTTTATAAGCATTTGACAGCCATATTTAGCTTCATTAAGCAACAACATAACATTTTTAAATATAGCCATAAGTGGTATATTATTTACGATAAGAAATATTTTAATTGTGGAATTGGCTATTTAGATTTGAATGATAAAGTGAAAAATATTCAGTAAACATTTTTTTTCTAAAATAAATACATATCACCTAAACAGTTATAAAAACTATAAGAACTTTCGTTCGCTACTTGACAATGTTTAATAGTTCGAAACGTAAACTGGGCAAAAAATAAGCACAGACAAAGTAAGGTGAATCGCTAGTTATATAAATAACATTGTGACACACGCGAAAAATGATAAAAAAAGCTACCGATCTTATCTCCGCAATGAGCCCCGAGCGAAGTAGAACTCGAAACAAATCGTATGCGTGGGATTTTGTGATCTTTTTATGCAACGCAATTTAGAACATGTCGCCGCACAGCAATTACGGTGGCAGTAAAACTTACATTCAGAGTACATATGCCCATGTGACAGATGTTAATTGAACGTCGTGTGCTCGAGTACCTTTCAGTTCATTCTGATCCTATAGTTGCTCGACGCCTTTTACTTTCAGTATCGTATTAGAGATTTACTTAATAAAATCAATACTACCTAATAGGGAAGGTCAGTGGTAAGAAAAAACTTTTAAAATTATAAAGCTTGCTACTTTATACTTAGTAATAGTTTGCCGGAATGACTGGATCGGATCATAACACAATCCTCTTTACGATAAATGTAGGAAATGTCAAACCAAAAATCCTACCCAGATCCACTAGGGTATTCGATACAAGAAAAACAGATTGGGAAAAATTTAAAAACACACTAAAATCAAAATTAGAAACAAATAATTTAAACAAAATAGAAATAGCACAAATAAATAATATAAAAGAATTAGAGGACATAGTAAAAAGATATACAGCACATATAGTACAAACAAGTTTGGAACACACAAGGGAAAAGAAATCAAACAATAAAATAAGAATACCCTGGTGGACTCAGGAATTGGAGAAACTAAAGCGGGAAACAACCACAAAAAAGCGGAGGATATCCTGCGCTGCCCCTTCCAGACGAGATTGTGTTGTGAAAGATTACCTAGAAATCAAGACCAAATACGAGATGTTAGCAGAGAAGGAACAAGTCAGGAGCTGGAAGGAGTTCTGCGGGAAACAGGATCGCGAGAGCATTTGGGATGGTATATACCGAGTCCTGAGAAGGACATCGAGTAACCATGAAGACCAGATGCTCATGAAAAATGATGCGATCCTGACTCCCGGGGAGTCCGTAAAGCTCCTGACTAACACCTTCTTCCCTGAGGACAGAACCGACGTAGACACTCCATATCAAGAACAAGTAAGAAGGAGCTCGGAAAACTTAGACTCAGGTATAGACGACGATCCACCTTTTACCAGGGAAGAACTGCTGGACATCTCAAACAGTTTTCACCCCAAAAAAGCCCCAGGAGGCGACGGCCTAACAGCCGATATATGCAGAGCAGCAGTTGAAACTGATCCAGAAGTTTTCCTTGAGATCGCAAATAAGTGCTTGGACCTATCGTATTTTCCAACGGACTGGAAAAAGGCAACGGTAGTAATCCTACGGAAGCCGGGGAAGGATGATTATACCAATCCCAAGGCGTACCGACCAATAGGATTGCTACCGCTGCTGGGCAAGATGTTGGAGAAGGCGATGGTCCAAAGGATCAGACACCACGTACTGCCGAAATTGAACACCAGGCAGTATGGGTTTATGCCCCAGCGCTGTACAGAGGACTCCCTCTATGATATGATAAATCATATCAGAGAGGATATTGCAAACAAAAAAATTGTCACTGTAATATCCCTCGATATAGAGGGGGCCTTTGACAGCGCTTGGTGGCCGGCCATCAAGTGTGGTCTCAGGGAGAAAAACTGTCCAAAGAACTTGCTGAAACTCGTATCAAGCTACCTCACAAACCGCACAGTGACTGTAAGATACGCTGGAGAGGAACACACGGCAAACACAACAAAAGGATGTGTCCAGGGCTCAATCGCAGGACCAACGTTTTGGAACGTGCTCCTGGACCCACTGCTGACAGAGGTGGCGGATTTCGGAGTACACGTTCAGGCATTCGCTGATGACATTGTAATTATAGTCTCGGACAATAGGACCCAAGTAATCGAAATTAAATCAAAAGAAGTCCTCGATCATGTGTATGAGTGGGGAGTCAAAAACAAACTGAAGTTTGCACCACATAAAACACAAGCAATGGTTGTAACAAGAAAGCTGAAGTTTGACACCCCACAAATACACATGGGCGGTAGACCAATAGAAATTGTAAATAAAATTAAAATCTTAGGAGTCATAATAGATAATAAATTAACCTTCAACGAACACATTAAGACAGTAGTCAAAAAAGTTACAAAAATTTATAAACCGTTAGCTAGATCTGCGAAGATAAACTGGGGCCTAAACTCCGAGATCGTAAGGACAATGTACACGGCAGTGGCTGAACCTATTGTACTGTATGCCAGCAGCATTTGGGCCCGGGAGGCGCAAAAATGGATCAATAAAAAAGAACTGCACAATTTGCAACGAGGTTTCGCACAGAAGATCTGCAAGTCATACAGGACTGTCTCTTTTGAGGCATCCCTGGCGCTTGCAGGTCTTCTGCCCCTCGAGTTAAGAGCACTCGAAAACGCCGAGATCTACGAAACCAAAAGAGGAAAACCGTTGGAAATGCTGAAGGGCAGAGAGATAGAACAGAGAGTCTCTTACCTTGAATTACCCCATCCTGCTGATGCGATTTCTGTCTCGTACTCCAAACTCGAGGACCTAAATCCGGATACCGTGGAGGAACGCAGCCAAATAGGGCTGCGAATCTTCACGGACGGCAGCAAGACCCGTGAAGGTGTGGGCGCAGCACTATCGTGCTGGAAGCACGAGCAGGAAACATTGAGCAGAAAATATAGCTTGGCACCTTTCTGCTCAGTGTTTCAGGCAGAAATGTTTGCGCTCCACAAGGCCACGCAGATTGCATTACGGGCTCGTGAGGAGCAGATAGACATAATCAGCGATTCAAGATCGGCCTTGGACCTCCTGAGCAGACGTTCCACCACCCACCCACTTGCACTTCCCATCAAAATGGCGCTCAAACAAATAAATGAGCAGGGAAAAACATTAAAATTCTTCTGGGTAAGAGCACATATGGGAACTGCTGGAAACGAGAGAGCAGATGAGCTGGCGAAAGCGGCCGCAAAAGACAAAAAACAAGCACCTAAATATAACTCCCTTCCCATCTCCACTCTCAAATCCTACATCCGAGCAAACACAATAGATACCTGGAACGAAATATACACAAAAAGCGATAAGGGAAAAACAACAAAAATCTTCCTACCGACAATTACAGCAGCACACAAACTCACAAAAATGATTACACTTACACCTACACTGGTTCAGGCTCTTACGGGACACGGCGGCTATGCGGAGTATTTGGCAAGGTTCAAGTGTATTACCAGTCCAGGGTGCATATGCGACCCTGACACTGAGGAAACAATAATTCATCTAATCACCGAATGCCCTAGACTCTGCATGGCGCGCTGTGACCTAGAAAGCCAAACAAACACAGCAGTAAATAGAGAGAATTTGCACAAGTTGTTGCTGGACAAATCCCATCAAGGGATATTTATAGCATTTTGCACGTATGTGACAAAAATAAGTAATAACAGGCATAAAACTACTTAAGTAATAGATAACTGTAATATATAAAATAAGTAAAAAAGTACTGGAAAAAAAAAAAAAAAAAAAAAAAAATATATATATAAAATAAAAAAAAAAAAAAAAAAAAAAAAAAAAAACCAGTACATTCAGTAAACAAAAATATAATTAGCACGAAATTGTATCATCTGTATATTAAAAATAATATGCATCATGTACAAACTTGAGTCGCAAGACAGTATCATTAAGTACTAAGTAAAATTAAGCATAATTAAGAAATGTCCCAAATGTAAGAAAATAGAAATAAGCACTAGAGTTTAAGCAAAATGCAAAATGTTAGAAAAATAAACAAGCCTAATTATAAGAAAGAATGTACCTTCTGAGAGATAATGTAACAAAATTAATGATGTAACCAAAGTCTCCGATCACCATGTCGGGGGAGTTTCGGCTATTTTAAAAAAAAAAAAAAAAAAATAGTTTGCCGGCGAAATAAGACCTTTTGATGTATCATATAATATTATTCTGTTGTAAAATGTTACTAAGGAACTCTACCATGGGATTCTAGAATTAAATTGTATCTGTATGATATTGTTTACTTCACTACGAAGTTATTTGGTCCAAATACCACTTGTTTCATCAAAAATCAAGAAATTTATGAAATAAATCGCACAAATCGATACCTACTTTATATTTAAAAAAAATATTGTAAATTTCATAGATGCTAATTATCATTCATTATTAAGCGCGACATTGTTATATTTATATAGCTCATCGTTTAGATGAGATCGGCTTTTTAGTCATTAATATACATGATGTCTTAATACTGTTGACTAAGCAAAAGGAGATAAACCAAAATATATAAAATAGATATGCATAGATGAGCCAGTGTAAAAAAACGGCTGCTAACTATTTTAGTTTTTTATAATATGATGTAAGAAAATATGTGTCAAGTTTTATAAAAGACAAATTATGGGCACATTGTGAAAAAGAAGGTTTTGAAAATATTTCACAAAAAATATAAATGCAATGTAGAGTTAGCTCGCAACGTTGTTGCGTATTCTTGCTTCCATTCAGAAAAAGTACTACATATCTACCTACATATTTACTTTTCAAATTATACTTAATTTATAGTAACATCATTGCTACTTTGTGCCTATAGGTTAAAATGATTAGCCGGCTTATTAATTAGTACACGTTTTACCTTAAAGAATTTAATTTATTGGCCTCTGGGCACGCATTCATTAACATGCATGAGTTCACGAGGATACCTTTACGTGTACATTGCATATCCAATCATATAATAATAAAACAAATTACCACTTTACATTTTAATCAGTCTTGGCATTTTGATGATACTTTGCAATAGTGGTGGCATGACTGCTCATTATACTGGTGTTTTTGGGTTCTAGATTCACTAAATTTATTGTAATAATATTTAACGTTATAGTGAAAAAATCTATATACATTCAAGTATATTTTTTTCTTAACGATTGGGATAATTTTAAATAAAACTATATTTTCGGATTTTTCGCGAATAAATTTTGATTTTCGGTTCTGGCGTTAGATTTTTTTTAAATCGTAATAATTGTAATAATAGCGACTAAAGTTATATAAATATTAATTAATTAGTCTGAAATAAATATTAGCAAATATTATAAGGTACTTTAGTACTATTTTTGTAGTTTTGATATCATTGTATAAGTTTATGGGTAGTGGCTTTCTGTAACAACTATAAAATGACCTTTGAGACGTCTAAAACTTAAGTTTCTCCCGTAAACATGAAAGTTGTAAAGCATTCGAAACGTCGGAAACCAAAAATCAAAACAAATCCGCAAAAAAAATCCGAACAAACCATTTTATTTAAAATGTCAAATATTCGCTTTAAACTAGTAATAAAAAAATAATTTCATTGAATAGTGAAGATATCCATCGATTTTCCTAATTAAAGTAATAAAGTTGAGATAAATAATTTACCTTTTAATAATAACGTATATATTTATATACATTATACATATACATACAATGGTATCTAGCGTGCGGCGGCGTGGCCGCGGCTGCGGCGGGGGCCACCTGCCGCTTTTTACTGATAATTGATTTTTAATGGACTCGCCTTCGGTCAACGTGACTTGCCTTGAGTCTATTAAATTATAGCACACGCTAGGGCTTTGATTTCACAAATAGATATATAATTTATCGATCCATCTTTTTTTCAATCAGGAATCAAAAGTTAAATTCTACAAAAAAGCTAAGATTCTCTAATTTACAAAACCAACTCATTCATTTACTCTTTACGATCATAAACTTACGAGAAACGTAGTAAAAATTAACTTTTTGTCAACCGGTACTATTAAAGTACTATATACATAACTTGCACGCTTTCTGTTATTTCATAGCGAACAGACAATATCATTTACGTCAAAAAACTCCAATTAACTGTATAATACCTAAAAGAGTTTTAGCCGATCCGAAAGTCAGCAGGTGTAACATATGTAGGTATACATATGTACAGCAATATATTATATGATCATATTATTCGCATATATATAGGTACTATGTTACAAAAAGTAATTATTGGTAATCTTAATAATAATAATTACATTTAGTAATTTTAATACAATTTCAATTTAAACTTCAATCCTGTTCGTAATACGCACTCGCCTTGCTCACGCGTCGGGTTTAATCCTCTGCTATCTCTTTGAGTATAGTTATTATTTATATGATACAAGTTTTTGCCCTCGGCCCCACTTGCGAGATACATTGATATAAAGTAACCTACGTGTCAATTCAGTTTTTAATTTATTTGTATTCCGAATTGACTTTAGGTCATTGGGCCACTACAGTTTAACAAAGTAAAAAACACACAGCATTCATAAATATTCGCATTTATATTGGAGTGATTTTGTTTTTGAGGGACTTTCGTTTACATGGTACGGTTAACGGTCGATTAAACTGCATTTTTTTATTAAAGTGTAGCTTTTTTATCAGTTAAAAAGTTTATTTAGACTCTGTACTTTTAAAAGTTATTCATTTTTAGACAACAAAACTAACAAGCAAACAGATTTTTCTCGAATTAATTGTGTGAGGCTTGCTATCTCTTTAGCCGCTTCCATAATTCATGTATTATAGTAATACATTTATATAACTTAGTAATCTGAAGTATTATTTAATTTAAATCTTTTATAACAAAATGTTTTATTAGTTGAAGCAATTACTCAAATGGTAATTTTAATTAAGGAAATAATTTACAACAAAATGTACTGTTACATTTTTTTACTGATTTTTCGGTTCGAATCTAGCGCGGGGTAGACGTTAGCTCTGCTATTACTTAGCGACGTCTGAATGTATGTACATCCATGTTATGTACTATTTACTATGTAAAAGATATTTCATATATTAGAAGTAAATAGGTACCATAATTTAAAATATGCCTGTGTGCGTATATATGCGTATGTGTGTGTGCCTATATCTAGATTGATATTATAAAGCTGAAGAGTTTGTTTGTTTGTTTGGTTGAACGCGCTAATCTCAGGAACTACTAATCCGATTTGAAAAATTCTATTTGCATTAGATAGCCTGTTAACTGAGGAAGGTTATAGGCTATATATCATCCTGGAAAAATGTACTCTTACTGTGGGATAGATTTGTTTTTCTCTAGGGATGAACTAGAAGATAAGCGAGGTTGAGTCACTAGTTTATGTATATGCATCACATATAAGTGATTAGTGAGATACATACATACAGTTTACCATACTGAAATAATATTTAATATGTAAATAAATATAATATATATTTTTCTAAGAAATATATCATGACGTTATAAATAAGAAAAGATTCATGTAATATTTTAGCGTACAACGGTACTTGCTTACGTCTTCCTGTACTCTATCTACACATTAAATATATATACAAGTAAAACATGTATAAGTAATTTAATGGTCATTAACATTGCGTTGAAATTTTATGCTTAAGCAAAGCGCAAAGCTTAAGCATTTAGAAATAATGGTTTATTTGCGAGATATAATATTATAAGCTTTAAAAGAGCACATTTTAATTAAAACGTACTAAATATTATAGTGTTTTAAGTGGTTGGTCTAAAGTGCAACGATTATAATGACTTTTACGAGTTGTTATGAGTCAATATAAAATTTTAAGATAAGAACTCTATTTAATTTTAAATTAAGTAGTTTTTAATGTAAACTTCGATTAGTTTAAATATCCATATATTTATAATATTTCCTAAATATATAATCTATATTCTATACTAATATTATAAAGAGGCAGAGTTTGTTGGTTTGTTAGAATGCGCTAATCTCAGAAACTACTAAGCCGATTTAAAAAATTCTTTTTGCAATAAATATCCCATTTATTGAGGAGGGCTATATATCATCATGCTATTATCCAAGGATGTGGAGCAGTAATCATAAATGACAAAAAATCGGACAAACTTTGGTCAAATACGCATCGTGTAAACTGTAGAGAGTAGGTATATGAAACAGGCATATATGTATAATCAAATTTAACGCGGGCGAAACTGCGGGGCACAGCTAGTTCATAATACTTTAGTGCATTTTATTTTATATAAAAATAACTTTGTGCATCTATTCTACAAAACAATATTATTCTCTTTCTGCTTCAAATTTTAAATTAACCGGTAAATCACATAGCGGGGATGAGAAAAAGACAATAAATAAAGGGAAGCGCAGGAGTGCGGCATTACGGGTAATAGGTTTCAGCGCTATAAATATCATAGCATCAATGATGATCAAAAATGAACCTTATGCTAACGGAATAATGCCATAATGAACAATATAAAGATGTAATGATTGATGTAGGTTTGTACCTTATGTTTAGGATCTAGAGTAGGCAATATCCTAGAGACTGCTTTGTAATAGAATTGATACATAATTGGGTATTATCTTCACTTGGGAATTACCCTTATATTCGTTGAAAGTATATTTTAGAGCTTATTAAATTTGATGAGACTCGCACGTCTCAATTAGTTGCACTCATATTATGGAGCAATAAAAATAAAAATACTTAGGATAATTCAACTTTATAATTATATACCATATAAACCCTATAATTATATACCATATCACACGTGTCTTCATTCCAAACGTAACCATCAACAGGCTTAGTACAAAGTGATAAAAAATAATAAAATGTCGACAACCGCGACGAGACATGTGAAATCATCGAACTCAGCAAACATATTGATGTGCAAACAATGGTGGAAAGTGTGCTGGATGTATGGAGACCAAGAGAAGTACTACAGACAATTATACGGAAGGAGAAAAATTAACACACCAACAAACCCATTCTTTCACGATGTAGACACCAAACGCGATGGCGCCCAAATAACGGAGCTAACGGACGAGTTCTTTGAAGATAACTTTAACAATATAGAACCAGCTCCAGATGAGACAAACAGAAAACCTGATAAAGAGTGGTTTGGTGCCGAATCAGAACCTATATATGGTTTCGATAAAACCTGGCAAAATGACCAAAGACGACAACCAATACAAAGTTATGATGATTTGAATGAATTCTTAGCTTCAAATATTAGTAGTGATAGTATAAAGAACATGCTTAATAACGGTCTACCTCTAGAGCCTAAGAGTGAATTGATAGATTCTAAAGAAGTTCTGCATAGAAATGGTGATGTTTTTGGAAAAACATCCAAGACAGTGTGTAAAACAAAAAAAGGTGCCATGATTACTGAAGAAACAGATATATCAAGTGATGGGAAGACAATGGCGAGTCTGAAGTTTCAAAGATCGACCGTGAAGACTGGACCAAATAAAGTTAAAGAAGTGCTCCAACCCCTTAAGGAGGATGCAGTGTTGGACGAATGCTCTCGTAAGAAGTGTGTAGGAGACAAGCTGACCACGACCACCACCACTCTGGTCACGGTCACACAAACATTAGTCACCAGTTGTAATGAGTAAGTACAAAAAAAAATCTTTAATTTCTGAATCACAAAAATATTACTTAAATAGTATAGAACAAAAAATATTTAACAAAATATTATTCGAAGAAAAGATGCAAGGAAAGGCAAGTTTTATTTATAATACAATAATTATACAGTACTATTTCTTTTGACATCTTGACAAAATAATCGCACAGCTCACTTATATTTTAACATAGCATTACAAGTTATAACGTTCCCAACGTAGCATAAATCAAAGAAAATCAAATACCTTTTATACCTGCCACTCGTTCTTATTGTACAATGTGCAGCTTTGAGCTGTCATATAAAAGACTTCAACGCGCTGCAAACTCTCGTTATAGTTTATATTAAAATGTTAGTATTGATACAAAATGAAAATAAAGTATCTCCTAAACAAAAGAAATATCATCACTCTTTGGTTACTATGTAGATATTTAAAGTTATTCATTTCTGTTAATTCATACATATAAACTATGCATATATGTACGTGTATGTATAATTGATAACTTGAATTTGTAAGAAATATTACTAATTTTATTTAAAGGAGTTAATCAACTTACAATATTAGTAAGTTTTTAAGTTTTTATATCTATGTAAGCTACAGTAGCTGACTTTAGGAGTAACACCGAGGGGACGGTTACCGCACTCGGTAATAGCTTTACCAAGAACTATACAAGTTTGCGGTTAGAAGTTTGGTGCAAGTTGCGATCAGAAGCAAAATGAAATATCTGATCCTAAATTATTAAATTCTGATGAATATATATATATATATATATATATATATATATATTAATATTTTACCGTTTTCATTTCTAATATAACGATAAATGTCATTTATTTTATTAACTGGTACAATAAAAAATACCAATAAATCGTATGAAATGATAACCTTCATAATAACTCTACAAGAATCTATTCGTACTATAATAATAGATAGATAGAGTCTGGACCTAAGGATTGTTATATTTCATGACATCGCTTCCTCTTGCCTCTCAAACCAAGCAATGGAATCCACGAAGTCCGCAATTTGACCACAGCACAATCATGCGGGTAATTTCTTGCCACATAGTGGTATCAAGTTATTCTATATGTGGTTTTTAAATCATTAATTTATATTTAATAGTGGAATTTATTATTTTTTTGCATTAATTTTGGTTACCACTCTATTTGCTTGGCAATCGATACGGCGATTGAAAAGTCTATATGTTAATTTAGAAAATGTAAAATCTATCATTACCTCAAATACTTACATCCATTAAGTTTTATCAACGTAAGGAATTAATATGTATTGTGTATATTCACTCACTCATAAGCTTTCGCATTGATAATATTACTGTCAGATAAGATTGGAACTCGAACTTGTGACTTTTATTCGTTCAGGTGGCTGTCAATGTTTTAGAAGATCAAATGTTTTGATATTAGTTTTATAAAGCAAAAACATGCAAATTTAATAACCGTCAATTATTTTTATATAGGTTAATTAATGTTATTTATTAATTCTTTCACATATTTGACTAATTTCTATATGTAAACGGGTTTTGTCTAAACGATACGAAAGCCGCCGCTACGAAATCTATTAGACACTTGTTTAATTGCTGAGAGTTCTTCAGATTTAATATGGAGACTACACACGTGTGTATGTACATATATACTTGGTATTAACGACGAAATAAATAAATAAATGTTGGGATATTAACACACAGCACCATCTAGTTTCATGGTAAGCTACGAGGCCTGTGTTATGTATACCAGATAGTTGATACATTACACATATATAACTTTAAATACATACGTATTATAAATATAAACACCCATGACTGGAGTACAAACATTCGTGCTCATGACACAAATGAATGCCCCCAGCGGGACTCGAACCCGCGGCCGCTGGCACAGCAAGTCACTACAAACTGAGCTAAACGTGTCGTCCATAATAATAACGATATCAATGTTTTTATGAAAAATCTTAAATGCATTCACTGTCTCGCTGACAGACAACACAACCTTAACTGGTTAGTCTTAGCTCTAAAGCATGTAAATTAATGGTAATAAAAGTATTTTTTCGAATATAATGAAACTAAAGGTACAGAAGAACAGAAGTTTAATGAAAAAGAAAAGTTTGTACAAAAGTTATTTCTTAAGTTAGAAATATGGCATTGATGATCTAAATCTCAAAATAGTTAACTTGTAACGATATTTAATATAAAATGAAATATTATATTTTAAAGTGCATTTCTTGAAGCAACTAATCATTATGAGAAAATCCCAACAGAAGACTACTCATAGAACTGAACCTACAGTCATACTTTTTGCTTAGTTTATATTTTACGTTTAGTACAAATTTAATCTGTACCAAATGCGCCAAACACACGAGTTATTTGCGTACCGTCGACTTATAGTGAGACTCATTCTTCATTAATTATACACAGACTGATAAGGAAACAAATTTATATAGTGTGTAAAAGTTGCTAAGCAGCGAATCCTGCCGTAACGGGTTATTGGAAACCAGATTTAAAATGCGTCGCAAATATCGTAGAATTTTGTTTATGGCTTCCCTATATACTTCCTTTAAGTTTCAATTATATACCCATTAGTTGATATAAAAACTTCTTAAAATGTTCTTTTTTTATTGATTTTTTTTAATTGTAAATAAGTTTTTATATGTTTTGAATTAAAAGTCAAGCTGTTATGCTTTCCGATGAAAAAGAATAAAAATAACGTTAAAAATAGTATTCTGTAAAGACATTAATTATAATTATTCTTCATTGTTATCTTTGTATGGAAACAAGTCTCCAGTCTATAGTTACATGTGATGCAATGCCACTGTGAGATTGTACAACTATCTCTACCTAAGCTTATTAGTAGTATAAATCTTGATCAACTGTTTCAAGAACTTTCATTTGACTGTTTTAATAAGAAATTTCAAATTCTAAATATATTTATATAAGTAATAATTTCTTGTAAAACTAAATATTTCCTGGAAAGACACAAAAATTCTATACACATTCGTCAAATGATGATTATTTGGTAATTTTTTTTAATTTGTAAGTGCCACAATTTGAAAATATGTGAGCAAAGTCACAAGGCAAGAGTATATCCCTGATAATTAAAATGAGTAGAACAAATAATCGCAAGAACAAGTTGATACAATGTCGGATTCCAACGGCTCAAAGTGTCATCGCCTGTATAGAGACGTTAACACCCGTTAATAGCGAATTATAATTTCAAATTAGAACTACATATAATATAATTAACATAAAAACATCTTGCTAATCGTCGAAAACTTTTACGGCTTTGTTTCTAGTTTATAGCCTTAAAATATTAAGTTGTATACTACTTACTTGTTCGAAAAGTGTAGCGGAGTTTTCTACCCGGGTCTCGCATCACTAAAACTTTCATATGCAAATCATCTTCTATCTATACATAAATAAAATTTTAAGTGGGCCGAATCTGTACATTAAATATTTTTGGAAAATTTTATTGAAATAGTCATTATTATCGACACAGAGGCCGAATTTATAGTTTTTAGAATTTTTATCTGTCTGTTTGGAAATGCATCACGAGAGAACCACTGGACAGATTTTGATAAAATTTAGGATGATGATACCTGGTTATCTGGGTCAATATAGGATAGGATAAGATAACAAACATCTCATCTCGGAGAAATCTATAACATAGTGTAGGAAAACATTGTTAAGTGGTCTATACGTCAAAGAAAAACCCATTTTTATTCATATAGTTTATAGGCTGGAGTATGATCTAATCCATTTTTTACTTCGGTACCATATGGTGGCTGTAGAAAAACAAAAACCTACTTAAGATTACTAGTAATCTATCAGTCGAATCTTTTTCCTTTTGAAATTTTAAAATTTATGTTCACAAAGCATTTATTTTCTTGTATGTATGTATTCAGCCATTTTTAGCATCCCACTGCAGGGCATGGGCCTTCTTTCTTTACAAGGGGGGATTAGGATGGCCTAATTACCAAACGGATTAGTGGACTGTGTCCATTACGCTGGCCAAGTGCGAGTTGGCGGATTTTACATATCGTTCGAAAATTCGCTAGGTTCTCTCAGACATGCAGGTTTCCTCACGATGTAAACCTTCCCCGTAAGACAAGTGGTAATCATGTTAAAAATAATCCGCACATGAAAATATCATAGGTTCGAGACCCAGGGTTTGAACCCCCGGTTTCCTAAGCGAACGCGTTACCACTGGGTTACCGCTGTCTTTATTTATTTTCTTAGCTCATTTTAAATTCCTGTTGACATACACATAATTCTAGATATTTCATATCTATTTTTAAGTAACATTTAAGAAGGAGGAAGTTAATCTTACACACGACATAAACAATTCGTCTGAAACCGCCGCAGCGCTGCTATAAATAACAGAAAATGATTTACTGCGCGAGAGCGAGGGATAATGTCGATTAAACTTCAATAACTGTATGTACTATTTTGTGCATTAATGTGTATTTTATTATAATAAAGCTATCCTGTAGTACTTGCATCTTAAAATGTATTAGCTTTCGCTCATAGCTAAGCTCACAACTAAGCTTTTGTTTAGTTCATACATATATTAGCAAAAGTTATGTTTGTATTTTTTTTTATATGTTAAGTGATTTCTCTGCGATCTATGAACGGTTTTGTTTAACATTCATTATTAGTAAACAGGTGGTCTTATATAAAATTCAAGAAAAAAATACACCACTAAGGGAGCAATTACATTTACATACCTACTATATAATATATTATAGCGACTCAGCTCGTCCCTAAGACCTAGGTGATTCTTTAAATTGACATAACTTTTTTATTTATGGACCGATTGAAATCATACATATATTAAATGTTAAGTGAAGCTTACCACAATAAATTTGTGAAAACCTTAACCAAATCAGTTAAGCCGTTTCTGAGATTAGCACGCACAAATGCACAGACAAACAGTAAAAAAAATATAAAAATCATTATTTTGGGTTCCAATTGCTTTGATAAAGCTCCCCAATAATAGTTTTACCCACATATCTTCCATGCACTGACAGCGATCAGTTACACTTTTATTATATCTATACATTAATTAAATATTATAATAAAAATGTTAACTACAAAATATAGTAGCTCAAATTATATAGTATACTAGATGTACATTTAAAACATAGGATGCACCCGTGCGAGGCGAGGTAGAGTCGCTAATCATAAGTATTGTTAATTAATGTTCTTTTTATTCTCTTTTAATACTAATAATATTTGAAATTTTACAAATTTCTAAACGCCACGTGATCATTAACACATCGTTTCACTCAAGCGAAGTAACGAATGCCACCTAGTTATGAATGTAAGTGTAAAAAAGTACCTTTGTTGATTTTCACAGTAGCGTGCTATATTTCCATCTTTTCCCTCCCGTACAAAAGTGCATACGTCAGAAAGAGATAGGAATATTTAATTTGACAGTAGCTCGTAATATTTGTTTAGAACTCGAAATACGTTGATGTCTTAAAGCAAATGATATGCACTTCTTGTAACTGGTCCCAATGTTTTGATAGCTGTTCGATTTATTGGGTTTGTGGGATGGGTTTGAAAAATATTTTTTTATTTATTTACAGCTTGCTCTTAGGTATAATTTGTTTTTTAAATTATCACCTTTGCAGCTAAAGGACTATGTGAGCATTGAAAATGCCAATGTTTCGCGCCTAACAATCTATGTAAGATTTATAAAAATGAAATATAATGATGATAATCGATGTGTCTATTAGTCCTTTAATAGGACGAATAAAAAATAATTATTTTTCCTTTATAAATATATATAAATTACATATAAGGAAGGACTTAAGAATTAAGGATAGACTTATAAATAATTTAGTAAAACTAGCTTAGCTCAGCTCGGCAGGTTAAGGATATGTTTTTGTTTTGCAGAAACTACTGCCCCTAAAAATATTTCTTAACCTTAAAAACTCTTGAACTTAACAATCGTTGGGATTTAAAAGAATAAGTTTCCAGCTCGGTAGGTTGAGGTTTTTTTTTTTGCATATAGAAACTCTTGCACCTGAATATTACTTATTTTACATTAGAAAACAAAAAAAGTGGTAAATATTCGTACAACCGAGAATAGTCGGGTGAATAATGTATTTTTTATTCATCCGATTATTGGATGAATAGCAACAGCCTCCTTTATTTATTATTCATCCTATTAAAGTATGAATAATATTTTTTTATTCGTTCTTATTTTAACTACGAATAGCAATAGCCAATGGGACAGAAAAAATCAAGAAAATATTCTTTTAGACAGAAAAAAGCAAGAAAATATTTTACTTTACACTTCTGATTTGTTTGAAATTTGTTATAAAATTAAATGCCTAACATTACATCGTACCATAAAAGACAAGAAAACATTAAGAATTTTATAAGAAAACATGATTAGGTTAAAAACTGTTAAATACAGTTTATTTTAACTGAGTTAAGTCTAAAGAACTACCAGTAAATAGTTCGCTGTAGACAATAATTTTGCTTTATTTAGAAATTCTCAGTTAATTAGCGCATTCCTGAACAAATAGCAGAGACCAATCGAGTGCATCTAAATTCCGTCGCAAACAAGTGTTAGTAAATGCTCAGCCACACGGTGTTTAGAATAAGTACCGTTAAGGTGAAAGATTACAAGTTTTCTAACACCAACTAACTACAATGCCACTTAGAATGATTGCTATAGGAGTGTAAATATAACTTTCGTTGACTTTTATATAGCTGAGGGAAATTTTACACTGAAGTTTGAATAAACTTTTGTATGTCTTTCAAGTAAGTGTGCTTTATACCACAAGAAAATTTAGTTACTTATAAATTAAATTAATGTGTATGTTTGTCATTTCGAAATAGCTACCTCTACTAATACTAGCGACTTAGCTTCGCTTCGCTTGGCACATTGCCAGATACGTTTCAATTTTTTGAGCGGAATCCTAATTCTTTTTCTAAAATAAAAGTAGCATAAGTTACTTCTTATAACATCAGCTATCTGTCAGCGAAAATCCCATCAAAATCAGTCCAGCTGTTTCGGAGATTAGCCAGAATAAACAGACAGACAGACAAACATTCTTAAAATTGTGTTTTTTTTATAAGTACCGTATATAATTTAATATTCATTTTGTAAAAAGCAAAACAAAGCAAACAGACGCTTCAATTTTATTTATCTGTATAGATTGGTATATTACAGACATTGAGCTTCGCAAAGATTTCAATAGGTTCCCGATTGAAAGTACTATAGGATACTATTAAACTTACGAGTGAAAAAGCTATAGCTTAGAGGATGACACAGACAGACAGAAATGGATTAATTTAATTTCAGTTTAATACACTGACGGGTGTCAGTGTATCCAACCAAAAACGTCAAGGATTACTTTTTATCCTGGTAAGTACCTGGAGGCACGATCCTTGGAATAAAGGATAGACATTTTAGGTGTTTCTTTAACGGTCATGATAAGGATAGAAGCTATAAGTGAATTGTCAGTATTAAAAAATATGTTAACCATAAAATAATTTATGTTATTCTACATTGTCTTAAAGAGCGTAGTCAAAAAATATCCTTAGAAATATTACTATACTAATTAATTACTGTACTGTACTGTACACATCAATATCTTATAAATTATCTTTCCTATATGCCTATTTTAGTATAGGAATTGTTAATCGTGATCCTCCCGTTTTGGTCGCATCTGAGATCAAAGGATATCTGCGCTTTCTGCGATGAGACATGATTTATATTATCAGTGAAACAACCCAACAAATACCTAATACTTCTTATCCAATCTACTGTCTAAGAATATGAAACATCTGCGTAACAAGTAGGTACCTACCATATTCAGAGACGTTTTGATAGATTCAAAATTGTTTACTTATGTATAAATTGATTTTTAAAACTATTTTAAAAAAATTCGTTATACCTTAAGAATGTTCGCAAATAAATAAAAAAACAGCAACATAAAAAAAAATTAAGTTCGAAGTTGGTATAATATTTTTTTTGTTAGAAAAATATTTATTTTTTTTGTTAGAAAAGCCAAAAATTATTAAAACCCACTCACTCACTGACTCATTTACATTATTTCTATTTTACATTTTTTGAAACATACTCAAAATATTGCAAGAACTAATTTCTAAAATTCTAGTTTTTGAATATTTGTAGTATAGGCTTATTTCATTTTATATTTTCAAACAATAACCACAGTTTCATGTGCGTTGAATTAAAGATTGTCCATAAATAATTTAATCCCACCCCGAATTAAGTATTGCAAACCTGCTTTTAGCAAATTAGTAGGTACATATCGAGTGTCATGCAATTTTTTTGTTAGTTAATGTAACACTTGCAATAATTGCATACAAGCTCAAGTAATCGAGCAATAAATCAATGGAGCTATTCATACGACAAATTCTTAACTGGCCTCGACTCCTGCTAGTTATGGCCCTGCATGAGAATACGCGTTTAATTAATATACTCGTATGAAATATTGCGATGGGAACGGTATGTGATGTTGTCGGTCGTAAAAGAAATTTATAAATAACGCCTATTAATGCCGTTCGGGGGGTCTTTGCTTGCTTGGTTTTAAAACCTTTGTTTAAAGATTATTGTCCATTAGCAGTAAAATCGAGATACTCATAAAATATTTGGTGTTTTATATAATTAACTTTTTTATATACAAAAAGTCTTTTAAAATCGAATATTGCATTCCGGAGAAATTAAACTCTAAGTTTTAACTTCGGCACATTTAATACGGGTCATGTAAACTTATTTTGTTTGACTTCTATATATCTATCTATCTAATATAATAAAATTGTAACTAAGCCGAATCTGTACATTAAATATTTTTTGGAAAGTCTTATTGAAATATACATTATTATGACGACACGTTTGGCTCAGTGTGTAGTGACCCTACTTGTTGTGCCAGCGGTCGCGGGTTCGAGTCCCGCTGGGGGCAATTATTTGTGTAATTAGCACGAATGTCTGTACTCCAGTCATGGGTGTTTATATTTATAATATGTATGTATTTAAAGTTATATATGTGTAGTGTATCCACTGTCTGGTATCCATAGCACAGGCCTCGTAGCTTACCATGGAACTAGATGGTGCTGTGTGCTAATGTCCCAACATATTTATTTATTTATTATTTATTATTATCGATACAGAGGCTGAATCTATAGTTTTTAGAATTTTTGTCTGTCTGTCTGTTACCGCATCACAGAAAAACCACTGAAGAGATTTTGATGAAATTTAGTATGGTGATAGCTGGTTATCCGGGTCAATATATAGAAAACTTTTTACCGCGGGAAAATATCTCATTTCTGAGAAAAAATACAAAACTGCAATGTAAGAGTATACTAATATGTAAAACCTAAGTATTTGATTTTTGATCATCTGAACACGGTCGGAGCCGTGGGCAGTGCTAGTATTTTATAAAATATTACAATAGCGTATCGAATCATCAAAAACGAAAGTAAAGATATTTTAGTAATCTTCATCAAAGCGTAGGACGATGTTTCTTGTTTATTCAGTGGCTATTTAAAAATCGTATGCACAATTTCACAATAATATTAAAAATAACTGTATCTACATATTTAGCGGTGCAAAACCTGTTTAACAATAAAAACAACAGTCAGACACCACTAATATATATTTAAATAAACCAGCTCTTTTGTATCATAAAAATATTATTTTTATGCTCGCATTGTGAAGTAGAATAACTAAATAAGAAATGGTATGTGAAACTATCTTAAATGGTTAGAAAATATGGTCAGATTGGAACTAGAACAACTATAAACTATAAGCACAATATTTCAATCACTCAGGCTTAGTTTCTAGCTGATATGCTTTCAGCAAGCCCCGTTTGAACCCCTCTAAGTTCTTATTCCATTGTTGATCTACTTAAAGTATCGTTTTGGAGTCGATTAACCTTAAACTTTAACGGTTTCTAGTAAAATTACATCTCTTACGTCTTTTAAAGTTTTACTGTTTTTGAAATTCATTTTTGTGGTCGATAGTTTACCAAAATATTTGCCTTATTGAAGTTATACTTATTTTAGGACGTTTGGAAAAAAATATGGAAGTAAAATTTTTACGATTCGCGCGCAAACCGACAGCCAAAAAGCGACATGATGAAGTTAGCTGACAACTGTTTGTTGCCATGGTTACCGTTGTTATTGTCTGATAAATGATATATAATATTATATTCTTTCCTTGAATGATATTTTATAAATATATTATTGTAATACGCCTAATAGGCCTAATTCAATTATTTTATTAATTTATCATTCCTTTTACAAACAGAGAGTTGTGACATACGGGATGAAATCTTTAGTTATTTTTGTTCCGTTACGCCAAAGAAGTATAACTTCTTACGTGCGTACATAAGTATAAGCACACGTTTTTTTTAATATCTTCTTATTTAATAAATTAAAGCAAGATAAATGAAATTATTTTCAAAATTCTATCTAATATATTACTTTGTAGAGCAAAAATCATTATAACCTGATGAAGATGTATCTATTATTGTATTCAACGTATGATGAGATTATTTACATTATTTGATTACATTTCATATTATTTTATTTTACTGAGAATATCATAACTTACAGCGGACAGTTCGGGCGGGATCGCTACAGAAGCGTGTCCGTCACGGCTCGATCCTATGCAAGGTCACTACACTATTTAGGGTCTAGCAGTTATTTGTGAAATTATTTATTTTTATTAAAAATAACTTATTTTATTGATTATACCTTAGAGCATGTGATAAAATGTATATCAATGATATCTCCATTCATAAAAAATAACTGAAATCTAAAAATTGCTATCATATATATAGATATATTTTTGATTGAGACTTATTGAGATTGTCATATAAATACATAAAATATACACATATTACTTAAACATGCTTATAAATTAGAAAAAAAAAACCATTATTACTATTTCATTTACGAAAATATTCATAGATATTAATTTTTTGCTAATCAATATTAAAAAAAGATTGCAGAGAAGAATTATATTTACTTATAAAGCATATAAATTACAATTCAATGACACTGTTAAAATATTAATGATTTTTTCTACTCAGATTGAAAAATTTAAAACAATAATTAGAAAAGTAGAGTAAAATTAAAGCAAAGCCGTCAATATGAACCAATATAAACATGCAGAACTCTGATGTTGTGGACAGGTTATACTTAGCTATATAACTTGACAGGTATGATGGTGTCAGATAGGAAACACTTTGTAGGGCTCTCGTACCGCTTCCTGTGGGAATGTTAAAACGGTACCGTTTTGTTCTAAAAGTAAAAAAACATGACGTAATTTCTGAGTAACTCGTGGTTTTTTTTAGTATTTATGTCGTAACGATTTTTTCTGCCATAATTGAATTTCTTTATTTAAAAATATTATATTCAAATGGACCAAAGTGAAGAAATTAAAAATTTCTGAGTAAAGCGAAAATGCTTAAAGAAACGCGTGGACCAGTTTTATAACAACTAAAATTGTTTTGACACAATAAATGTCCAAATCTCTCTTAGGGTTACCCTTGCATAAAACTAAATTTAATTTTTATAAAATAAATAATTGTTAAAAAATTATTGAGTGTAATATATTCACTTTATTTTTATTAAATTAATAATTATTTAATTTGTTTCAGGTGAGTACTTCAAGCAAGTTATTACTGGTAATAAGTTAAGTAAACTTTTTCAAAAGGTACTTGACTCCAAACCTAAATCAAATTATTTAAGGGTAAATTAACGCGATCACACTTAAGGTATACTAATTTATTACAAAAACAATAAATAAAATCAGTGTCAAAGAAACTCTATTGAAGTGTCCCTCTCTTTTCTTGAAGTCGGTATATAAATGGTTACGAAGACCAAATAAAAATCTCAACTCATTATTTTATAAGCGGACCTAATGTATATAGTAAAGGAGAGAGAAAATACTTTCATCTCGTTCCCACACATTGCACTATTACATTTTCATAAGTAAATCATTTATTTTCAATCCTTATATGGAATTTTCTCCTCTCTCTCGACAATTCTGAAGCTCAAATCAGTGCATTATAACATAAAATATGAAATATATAACAAAAAACGAATGAATGAGCCCGTATCGAGATTTGATTGATGGACGCCGCTCGAGTGTCTGTTTTCGTTGTCAAGCAGCAAAAAATGTAGAGTATCGGATGTCGGTTTTTAAGTAGCTTTTCTTCGTGTGATTGTTCTATCTACTTACTCTATCTATATACTACATTTATCTAGAATAAGCTATTGTAAATAGGCACAGTATGAGGCTTTGGATTCGAGTCCTGGGCTGGATCATAATATAACGCAAAAGAAATATCAATAGAATATAAAAAATACATCTCACCTAAAGTCTTTATAAAGAGCTACCCTTATAAGGCGATAATAATCAGTGAGCAACGTTAAGTGTTTTAAAAAAGTACTTAAAACTTCGATGTAATTTCTTTTAAGAATGTAAATTTACCCATTAGAGTGTTTTAAGTCGAAATAAAAGTATAGTAAATATTAAGAGTATAAAAGAAAGACAAGCTAACTTTAAGTAATTTGGTAAAACAATTTGTAGAATTTACATTATAAAATAATTTTCAACATTTATTAAAAAAGTAATTTTAAAATTTAGCGAATAACTATGAAAACTTAATTCTTACTTAAAAACCGAAAAATATATGCAACTCGTTACGGTGACTGACGTGCGGATTACAAGTAACTTCAAACTGGTTAGATTTCCAACGAACTTGGTCGGCAGTTTCAAATCAACGTATTTAAAACCATTTGCACCAAAATATTTAATTTTATATAAAATTCTATATTACGTCAGATATTTCAATGAAATAAAAAAAATGAATTCAATTAATCCTACGACTCCATTGACACAATAAAAAAATGGTCAATGTATCACAAATACAGCAATGCCTCTATTATCCCTTGTTATTTTAAAGAACAGAAATTAGATTGATTTATCTCACAAGGGAAATAAAAAAACAAAATGGAGACAGTAACTAAAGCCTCTAACAGTGACTAAACGCGTACCGAATAGTTAGCTTTAATAGTAACTCATACTCGCTTACAATTCTCGATAAGTTTGGCGTTAACTCGATTAACACGACGGTGACGTCATTCGTAAAATTTAAAGAAATCCGCAGTAGGCACGCAGTGGAACCAAACACCGCATCATAAAGATTGACCGTGTAGTACAATTTTGAATTAACTCAAAAAAAATATTTTCTTATTTAATTTGGTAGCCAAAGTATACAAGAATTAATTATTTCTTAATGAATATGTACAGTGTATAATATATATATATATATATATATATATATATATATATATATATATATATATATATACATATATATATATATATATATATATATATATATATATATATATATATATATATATATATATATATTGAAGATAGTCTCATTTATTATTGTATGAATAATAAATAATTAAATAAATAAATATGTTAGAACATTAACACACCTAGTTTTTGTTGTTTTGTTTTTGTGTTATGGATACCAGATAGTGGATACACTATAAATATATAACTTTAAATACATACATATTATAAATATAAACACCCATGACTGGAATAAAAACATTCGTGCTCATCACACAAATGAATGCCTCCAGCGGGACTCGAACCGTCGACCGCTGGCACAGCAAATAGGGTCACTACAAAGTGAGCCAAACGTGTCTATGGAATGGTCTGTGAATTAAATTATTTTTCAATGATTTTTAAGTCAAATAATATAGATAGATGGCGTTATGAATAAAAATAACCTTTATCACTACCACTGTCATTAGTATCGTAGGTTTTTGTCTGTAAAAATGATGTTGCAAGTCTATTGCAGTTACTTTGTAACTTAAAAGACCTCTCTACTCTAAAATCACTACAAAAATAATAATAAAGGCTAAGGGTGTTTAGGTGTGGATTTTTCTTGTATAAAATAATTATTGAGGTATGACCTACTTCTACTACATTTTATTTTTTTGTAAAAAAACCTAGTTATGAGAAACAGGTAATTTTATATTTGCAAATTTGCTTCCGGTTCCGTTATCGCGTGACCTACTCACACGAAAATCTCACGCCCGAACAGACATTCAATTAAAAATGTATCTGCGAGAATATAAATGGTTTCGTAGAATTTAGTAATTACTCTACAAATAAGTTTTAAAGTTTTTACGGTTGCGTACCGGAAGGGTGCCAACGGAACTCTATTACTAAGCCTCCGCTGTCCGTCCGTCCATCCGTCCGTATGTCCATCATTCAGAGAGCTCATGAAATACATACGGTTCATGAACCATAATAGGTAAAAAATTGAATTTTTTACAGAGTATGTATTCCTGTTACCGTTATAACAACAAATAATAAAAATAAATAAAAAAATAAAAATACAAGAGACTTTTTTTAACATTCCTAATCGATCGTCGAAGTTAATATACTGCATACATAGAGTAAAAGTCATATTAATAAAAAGTACACGTACGATAGTACGGAACCCTTCGTGTACGAAATCGACCGATTTTTATTTTGTTCTCTATCTCTGATCTCCATATACAAAAGTTCAATATTTCTTTCGACATCACCACATTCAACGCATTACACGTGTAAGAAATAAAATAAAAAACATCTGTTTATTCACTTTTGCTTTTGTAATTGCTCGTTAAGAGATAGGATCGTGTAATATTATAAGTAACGTTTTATTAAATCAGCTTTACGATAGTATTTATGGTTAAATATATGTGGATAATCAATGTTTATTATTTGTAAGCAATGGTTGCTCATTGATAGTGCGTTCGCATCCAGACCGATTGGAGCGGGTTCGAATCCCATGTCCTGCATCTTTGAGATTTTCATATGCAAATACTACTTTCGTCATCATTACTATTTGCTACAAGGCGAAGAAAACCTACCTGGAAGGATACATGTAAATTCTATCCCTTGTATCCAGCGTGATGGACTAAGGCATTGAAGGGAGTTTATGCCCAGCGATAGGACGTTAAAAAGCCTAATCATTATATTCATTTCTCACGTTAATATTATAAAGGCAAAAGTTGTTTAGTTTTATTACTTCTTTAAGTTATGATAGTAAAATGTATTTAAGCTAAAGAATATATGTAGATACGCAAAGGGGCCTACCTCTAAACCTAGTTATAAGTTCATGTAACAACTATTAAGTAGGTTATTTTAAAACTAAATTGGTTAAATAGTGAGTATAATAAAATTAAATGTCAGAATATTAAAGTTGTACAGATATATTGATTTTGAAAATATACTTTGTGTAGGTACTTGCCTTACGGTGAAGGAAAACATCGTGAGGAAACCTGTATGTCTGAGAGAACCTAGCAAGTTTTCGAAAGACGTGTGAAGTCCGCCAACCCGCACTTAGCAAGCGTGGTGGACTATGGCCTGATGCCCATTGTATTGAAGGGAGGCCTACCCCCAGCAGTGGGACGTTAAAAAGAGCTAAATACGTAGTGTAAAGCAATCAGTGTAAAACACAAAATTACTAGCCCTCTGTGCAAAAAAAAACGTCATAATGATCCGAAAGAATATAACTATATGTATACATTTCACGTCTATTATTATTGTATGTATACATACATACCTTAAACGATAATTTATGTTTGTTGCGCCACTTACTCGACCTACTGTGTTATTATAGAACATTTGTATAGGTTTTGAATTTTCTATAGTTACGCCTCGTCTTACTTTAGTAACAGCAATTATGTATACCAAGAGCAACTAAAACCTCTTGTATAGATATGTATATATATGTATATAATAATATTGTCTCTATGGCTGTTAAAAGATACTGCCTTTTTCAGGAATCGAACTAGTTACAATTAGAACTGACGAAGTCCTGCCATAATTGTTATATTTCTCTATTTACTGACATTTTTTTTCGTAGATAAATAATAACTTATCACAGAAGTTTTTTTCAGAAAGAAAAAATGTTTTGTTCAGAAAGAAAAATTGCATAGTAGCGACGTAAACTTTATTTTTTTGGATTTTGGTATCGAACTAATAACCATTTAAGGGGTTAACTATTTTAAAATCACGGACGAACAATAATAATTGCATGATTTATTGATTATATCTATAAAAGTGATTAGATTTAGGTATAAAAATAGCAATTTATCCTTTACATCTTGATCCAGAGTCCGCGACTTTGCGTCGTTTAAATAAAAGCTCAAGAGCTTAAAGCTGCTTTACGTGGGTTTATAAGCGTCATTACACCCGCAACATCTTGATGACAGATTTTATTGGTCCATTGGAAATAATCCCGACCGGTATGCGTGTAAGTAGAGTCCACTTTTTACGTTGTAATTAATTTTATTACTATTTAGGTTTTTATTCTTTTGTTTATTGTTTCGTAATTGTTATCTACTGGCCTATTAGGTTTTCTTTCTTGTTTTATATGGACTCTTTAGTTTATATGCGAGTGTAAATGACTTCGAACGACTTTAACTTATATATGAATAACACACCGACTTTATACAATTACTTTTGTATTTGTAAAAATCTATGGAATTTATAGAAATGACAGGTTTAAAGGTTATGAAATAAATTCGTTGCTGTCCATTTTTAGCATTTTTAGTTTTATGTTATATATATATATATATATATATATATATATATATATATATATATATATATATATATATATATATATAATAATCCTAATTCTTTTTATAAAAAAGTAGTCTAAGTTACTCCTTATAAAATCAGCTATTTGTTAGTGAAAGTCCCGTCAAAATCAGTCCAGTCATTTCGGAGATTAAGTGAAACAAACAGACAGATAGACAGACAGACAGATAGACAAAAAAATTAAAAATTGTGTTTTTCTCAAAAGTTGTATATATAATTTTATATACATTTAGTAAAAGCTTGTATTTCGACATTACAAACAGACACTTCAATTTTATTTATCTCTATAGATAAAATTAAAAATTCTACAATAATACAATCATCACATCACAATATAATTCCGCCTAAGCTCCTAGAATTATTATCTTTTCTAGCGCCTCTCATACTAGTAATATTTTTGTAATATTTAGCATTCTAATTACATTAAAAGTACGTTTTATTTCTAGGCAAATCCAGAGCAACTCCCTATTTAAATATAAACATATAATTTCACAGCAAGTATTTGCGACGTGGGCGCATCGATCGCGATTGCTGAATTCATTTACTATTTACAGAAAAGTTATCAATACATATAATAAAATTGTAACTAAGCCGAATCTGTACATTAAATATTATTTGGAAAATCTTATTAAAATAGACATTATTATCGATACAGTGGCCGAATCTATGGTTTTTAGAATTTTTGTCTGTCTGTCTGTCTATCTGTCTGTCTGTCTGTTTGTTACCGCATCACGAGAAAACCACTGGACAGATTTTGATGAACTTCGGTATCATGATAGCTGGTTATTCGGGTCAACATATAGGATTCTTTATACTGCGGGAAAATATCTCATCTCTGAGAAATCTATACTAAACGTTAAAACGTAACTAGGAAGGAACCCGAGCGGAGAGAACTAATAAATTAATTATTAATCTATTTCGAGCTACCCATTGAATTATAGCATTAAATCATATAAGAGGAAAAAAAAGCTCAACAATAAACCGAGATAGTTTTTATTATTACGAATAAAATTTAGAGCTGTCAGCATAACCGGTAAAAGTGCTGATGGAGCTGATGCTAAAATAAAATCAAAATATACTTTATTCAAATAGAATTTTACAAGTACTTTTGATTCGTCACTTTTACATCTTCTAATATATAAATGTCTCATGTCACGGTGTTTGTGGTCGCACTCCTCCGAAACGGTTTTTTTTGTATATTTGGCGGGTATGAGAAAAGGTCTTAAAGTATTTTTCACCCTCATACTCCCCTCCCCCCCCCCCCTTTTTTTTAATCATGATTTTAGTATTTTTGTATGAACAATATTATAAAAATACACAGCAATGAACCCGAGCGAAGCGAGGTTGAGTCGCTGTATAACATAAAGCCAAAGGGTTTTTTTTGTAGATTGAACGCGGGCGTAACCGCGAATTCTACTAGTTTTCAAACATATTTAACCTTATCCTCACTTCACCCGGATACTTCCCTTCGTATCTAATAGTTAGTATGAACTAAACTTAATCCAAATCCATCCTGCTATTTGAATATAAAGAAGTACATACATATTTGTATAATTATAATAGTAGTCAGATTTATTTATTTTCCGAATTCGACTTAGACACTGCCGTGTATAAATAACTCAGTAACATAATAACATGCAGATTTATTTCTCAGAGTACATCGATGGCGATATGGCCGGTGCTCGCTGAACCCCGCACAGTAGGCGTAACATCCAGATTGAACAAAATTTATTAGCTATTTTTCTTCTTATCACCATTTAAATGGCTATTAAATAAACACCTACCTACATGAATATAAAATTTTCCGCATAATTTGTCTAGAATACGTAAAGGATTTATGTTTTGTTTCGATAAAATGATTCTAGTTTCGATAAATAATCATTTGTTGTGTTTATAAATAAGTTGTTAATAGTAGTAGTAGTAGTTTTCAACCCTTTTAACGTCCCACTGCCGGGGGTGGGCCTCCCTTCAATACGAGGGGGATCAGGGCATAGTCCACCACGCTGGCCAAGTGCGGGTTGGCGGACTTCACATGCCTTTCAAAAACTTGCTAGATTCTCTCAGACATGCAGTTTTCCTCACGATTTTTCTTCAGTGGTAATCACGTTAGAAAATAATTCGCACATGGAAATATCTGAGGTGCGAGACTCTAGATTTGAGCCCGCTTAACTCGGTTTCCCAAACGAACACGTTACCACTGGGCTACCACTGCCTAAGGTGTTAATATTAGAATTATTTCTAAATAAATATACTTTATAATATCTTACTGAAGGGCTGTCTAGGAGTTTTGTTATAATTATAGACTATCGGCCATTTCGAATTTCGCCGAATCCGTACTCTTTAGTTTGATACCCGAAAATTATTGTACGTTCCTATACATACGTTGTCAAGTTTTTTCAACTGTTTATTGATAAAATTTGTAAAACTCCTGTCATACCGGTTACTTATACATTTCGCCTCTTTTTTTCTCGTCTCTCTCTAGTCAAGATAAGAATATGTATGAAGTATGTACATAATATATTATGTTAATTACAATTTACAGATTAATGTTCTTATTTTTAAACAAATTAAACACGGTTTAATTAGGGTTGTATGAACGATGGACGGTTTAGTAACTCCATTACTTCTGTAATCTATACTAATATAATATTATAAAGAGGTAAAATTTGTGTTTATGAGTTTGTTACGTTGTAGGGCGTAATCTCCGGATCTACTAAACTGATTTAGATGAAATTTGGTGAAAAGATAGTTTGAGACCCTGGGAGGGACATAGGATACTTTTTATACCGGAAATCATCCCCTTAAGGTGAAAATGGGGATGAAAGTTTGTATTGGCAATCAAGCTAGGGACGAAACCGAGCGAAGCGAGGGTGAGTCGCTAGTTTTAAATAACTTATTATAATAAGCAAGCATTATGGCTCGTTTTCTTTTTAATTCTCTTTATACAAGATAACCAAAACAATACTGTCTGTACTTTAGTAAATATCTGCCCCACGTAATAAGGTAGCGAAGACAATTAAGTTCAGGAGGAATGATTTCAAAGCGTTCTTTTTGCATGTCCTTTATGATCGCGGGCTCGATTGTGCATCTGATGGTCTCGAACGATATTAAATTTCGCCGTGTCAGCGAGCGAGCAAGACGGAGATATAAAACGGTTAATTTAATCCCGAATTTATTTTGAACTTCGCTATACATGCAGCCTTATTTACGCTAAACGAGTTTTTACCTGTGGTTCCGCTCGCATGGTAGGTACGTTGGGAAATGCCTATGAATTTTCCCGAGATATATATCCAGATATATAACTATGTTCATTCTAAATAATATTTGAAATAATTTATTTCAAATAATATTTAAAAATAGCTATCCCATTTTGAGCTCATAATATAGTTATTTGCACTAAATCAAAACCGGAAGTAAGCATTAAAAAACTTTTTTCTGCCTTTCTTTTTACACGTTCACTTCCGTTACAAATTAGTGGATAAAGGATTTGGGCGGGAGTAACATATGGTACTTCAAATGCTAAAATATAAAATAAGTTTACGTTGATTGAGAAAAACAAAAGACAGACTATTTTAATCATCTCTTGATATTGCTACAGGCCAGTACCTAATAATATTATAAAAATACACACAGATTTCTGTAATTCTGTACGTGTAAATATGTCTTTCAATAAGCAAAACATTCTCGATTTACTAAGTAAAAGCACGCTTTTTCATGTCCTTTCCATAGCTTTATTGTATGGTAGGTTGACATAATAAGGGCGTTTTTTGTTCGAGACTCAAATGACTCCTTTATGATCAAAGACACGTTCTCGAGATTTCTGAGATAAATTGTATGTGTATTTTTTTTATTTGTCTCTAATAACATTCGCGTGTTTTTAACTGATTTCAAAAAAGAAGATTATAGTAATAATATAAATATTATGACATTTTTTATCATGTTAATAAAAATGAATAGTTTAATATGATTAATCATTCAAATTATTTTTGAAAATCAAAACTAAATGTGACTGTGTTTAAATAAAACTATCTTTTCGGATATTTTCGTGGATTTATTTTGATTTTTTGTTCCCGACAAGATATTTTTATTTAAAATGTCAAATTTCAAAAATGTCAAATATTCGCGTAAATCGAAGAAAGTATTAAATCCGACTGATAAATTATATTCATATTCATATGAAAATATTTATATATTTAACGGTTAGTATAGATTTCTGAGAGATGAAGTATATTCCCGCAATAAAAAGTATCCTATATGTTGACCCGGATAGCCAGCTATCATCATACCCATCCAAATCTGTCCAGTGGTTTTCTCGTGATGCATTCCCAGATAGACAGACATACAAACAGACATACAGACAAAAATTCTAAATACTATAGATTCGGCCTCTGTATTGATAATAATGACTATTTCAATAAGATTCTCCAAAAAATATTTAATGTACAGATTCGAATCAGTTAGAATTTTATTATATGTATAGGTGAAGATACATTAGCACAATAAGTTTCCTTTTAGGACATTATATTCTAAAATACAAGACTGGAATGTTGTTCAAGACGAGCTTTCTTTTAACGTTGCGTTATAGGCGGGCTACTCGACGCCAAGTAGCCCTCTGCGTTCATTATCATCGCCAGAGGCGCCGCCGAATACACCTTGACTCACAACATGATTCTTTTCGTGTCTGTAATTACGTTACGCCATTTTTTCTTCGTGTCCGTGTGGGATTTACGTGAAATTCAAATAAATATAATATATTAAAACCATTGGTATATAAAAACATAAATGCACTGTTCATACGAAACAACAAAACCGTCAAACGGAACAACAAACCCCAAATTCTTACTGACGTTATATCCATTGATATATTTTATACTAGTGGCTCACCCTCCCTTCGCTCGGGTTCGCCTCTAGGAAAACAAAAGCAAACCTATTCCACGGGAACCGTAAATTTTTCGGGATAAAAAGTAGCCTATGTGTTATTCCAGACTATAATCTATCTCTGTGCCAAATTTTATCCAGATCCGTTCAGCCGTTCTGGCGTGAAAAAGTAACAAACATACATCCATACTCACAAATTTTCACATTTATAATATTAATATAGATATCAATGAGTAAGACATACATACATATATAATATTGACATAAATAGAGTAAAATGGATTGGTTGGCCTAACGGCAACGTGTGAAGTTGAATTTGGTTACTACCTAAGCCAAAACCTATTGATTTATTAGGTTTTATGTCAGGACACTACAACAGGACAACTAATGTTCGCCTGAGGAAAGTTTAAGACTGATTACCTTCCAACAATCTATAATATTAATGTAACCAATAGTATGCTACTACTACTTATATACATATGTACTATAACTCCCATTTACTAGATGGCTAATCTTAGTAGGGCTGACCATCATAACTAATAAAAACTTAAAAAAATAAATAAAAACCGACTTCCAAGCACTGAAAAGTAAAAAATAACTACACGGGGATTTTCATTTAGAATAGATAGCTAGTCAGATCCTCCTTTTTGGAAGTCGGTTGAAAATCAGTTTGATTGACGAAATAAAGCGTCACAGTGTTTAATCCATCCTCTATTACCTCATTTTAGTGCAATGTAGTGCTTGCTTAATAGAAGCTATGGAAAAAACGAGTTTGGCTGAAAGATGACGGGCAAAATTAAACATTTTCATTCAACAACATTGCCTTATAGCGATAAAATAATACGACGCTGTAGCTAAACTGTTACGAATTTACTGTTTTTCTATTTTCTTTCCCCTTTTGTCGAAATTTCACAGGTCATTGTTCTTTTTATAATATTTTAATGCATACTTAATATATACGAGTAACTATGTTTTGTTTACTGCTTTTACTGCCAGCGTCGTATTTAAATAAAACGAATTCACTCTCCAATTTCAAGTGTTAAAACACACCATTATGAAAACTTGTTCTATTTTTCCATTATTTGAATGAAAATTTCGTCGTATTTTGATCGTATTTAAATTTTTAGTCACAATTTTACAAAAATGTTTTGATCACGGTTTCAAATGTTAAGAAACGTAAGTTATTTACTAAAATTAAAGAAAAATATTCCTATAACTGTTCTAAATTCTTCTCGTGTTTATTTTCTATAATAATAACAATAGGTACGAAGGGCTACTTTACAATTCCATAACAGAACCCGCGGGCAAAAGCTAAGATAAAAGCTGTATGTTTAAAGTTTTCTAAAACACATATGTATCTATATTGAAATAAAAAATCTGTCGATATATGTCTTTGCCCTAACTCGTATTACTAGTATTAAAAGTGCATCTGTTTGTTGAATGATTTTTTTATTTTACACAGCAGATCGAAATTATCTCTACTAAAATAAAATAGTAACAAAGCGAAATCTGTGCATAAAATATTTTTTAAAAACAATGACTGTAACGTATTTTATATAGAATATAGACCCCAAATTAATAGTTATTGGAATTTTCATCGATATCTACATATGTCTGTTTGTCTGTGCGTATTTGAAGTAAAAAATACTGAACAGATTTAACAATTTAGGACACCTTTTACTATAAAAAATCTTTAATTCTCACGGGAAAACACAATAACTGGTTCTGTCGAGTCGTCCTTAGAAATTTACATGTCTAACGCTGGCAAAGCCTTAGAGACCTGTAGGTTTTAAAGAGGCCTACAAAAAAATCCGCTACTTATAGCATATGTCTATTTCCTAAGGTACACTCACAATAATTATTTTTATCTATTTAAAACGTACGGGAAGAGACGCACCCGGGCAAAGCAAGCGTAACTCACTAGTTATTGCATACAAATATTAGAATTGCACTTAGGGTGAGCTTACTTTTTATTGTAGTTTATACAAAAGATATCTTGTGAGTGTGTGTAAGATATTTTCATGGCAAAAATTACTTACCTACTTTAGCAAAGCAAGAGTGGCAATCTAGTATTAATGTATATGTAAACCTAATTAAAATCTACCTAATGATCATTGCTTTGAACATGCTCAAATGTTGGCTAGAATTTTACTACAAACCCTTCTATGCTCATGAGCATAAATACGGTCGCCATGCCGCGTAAATGGTCGGACGTGCCTTTGTAAATTAGCATTGCCTCAGGTCGCTGAATGAGCTGCTGTATTGAAAACCACATTTTTACACTTAAGTTATTTAACATATTATAGTACTGTTTTATGTACACATCCATACTAATATTATAAATGTGAGAGTGTGTTTGTTGGTTTGTTTATTTGTTTGTCCTTCTTTCACGTTGAAACAGAAATCCACTCAGATTGACGTAATTTTTTGTGTGGAGATATTTCGAGGGCTGGAGAGTGTCGTAGATTACTTTTTACCGCAGGAGATTAATAACGACTCATCATACCTATATTTATAAGTGCATACATAATATATAGTCTATTTATTCCATACTAACCGTTAAAACATACCTAGGGACAAACCCGAACGCGTTGCGTCGCTAGTATTGTATATAAGTTATTCAGTGTGTCTCACTGTAACACTAGTGTGAAATACTATGAGATACTATACACTACATACTACATAGTATCTCACTGTGATACCATTTTATTAAGCTTACGCAAAACGTAGGATTTTCTTCTAAAGTGAACCTTTGTATGCGTTGATACATACTCGCGTGTGATTACGTAACCGATTTATTGTATAAAAGCATCTTGAAACTGTTTGAAATTTCAAGATTCCATCAAAGGAGTGATCCGTCTTTTTAAGGGTTAATTAGCATTCTGTGTGAATCCATTATATTACAATTTATGTAATTTCGATTAATTAAACAAGGTACCTCTATATAACAGTTTTCAACAAACGGCAACTATAGGTATTAGTAATGTATAAAGGTAGAGCTAATTATAAACACTTCACGTTAATTTCAATTAAAATAAAGATTTATTCAAGTTCAATTATATTAAGTTAATAAGCTCATAGTTTTCAGTAAGGACTTCAGTCACAAACTAGCTAGCCAAGTGGTAAAGCGCTCGCTTCGAAAACTGAGTGAAGCGAGTTAACAGGCTCACTTTACCAGCGTAGTGTCCAATTCAGTCCTCAGGCCACTTTGCATTTAGAGGAGGCCCACGCCCGAAAGTGGGACGTCAAAAAGGCTGATTGCACTAACAGTAGACGTATTAAAAGATAAATAAATAAATAATGTTGGGACATCAACACACAGCGCCATCTAGTTCCATAGTAAGCTACGAGGCTTGTGTTATGGATACCAGATAGTTGATACACTACACATATATAACTTTAAATACATACATATTATAAATATAAGTACACATGGCTGGAGTACAAATATTCGTGCTCATCATACAAATGAATGCCCCCAGCGGAACTTGAACCCGCGACCGCTGGCACAGCAAGTAGGGTCATTACAAACTGAGCCAAACGTGTCGTCAAAAATATGCTTAGAGTATTCAATATAGAATGATATTCTATAGATAATTTACATAATCATAGTCTTAGACTACTGTTTGAATATGATCAAGCGGTTATAGCGGACCCATTACCATAACTAACATAGGTTATAGGCGTGGATAAATTATATTGCTATAATAATACACAAGTTTTATCATTTCTTGCATATATGCACGTTAATTGAATGCCTATGTATTCGTAAAGATTACTTAAACTTTAAGTTTATATGTCAAAATGAAAATAATTTTGCGTACTAAATAGGTACCTGTTTGATATTCTGTACAAAATAACGACAATTTTTTTTTATAAAACTTAGGAAACTTTGGAATAGACTATTTTCACTAACATTTTTAATGCAGCATAATAACACACAGCACCATATATATGTATATATATATATATATATATATATATCTTATATATAAAATTCTCGTGTCACAGTTTTCGTTGCCATACTCCTCCGAAACGGCTTGACCGATTTTGATGAATTTTTTTGTGCTTATCCGGTATCTATGAGAATCGGCCAACATCTATTTTTCATTCCCCTAAATGTTAGGGGTAGTCCACCCCAAAATTTTTTTTTTTATTTTTTAGACAAAATTTTTAATTTCTATTTTTTTATGATACAACATACAAAAATACATACAATCCTCAATTTTCACCCTTCTACGATCAACCCTTATTTTTTAATAGCCATTTTAGTAATAGGAAATTATTTATATGGCAAAACAACGTTTGCCGGGTCAGCTAGTATATATATATATATATATATATATATATATATATA
Organism: Fabriciana adippe; assembly: GCA_905404265.1. Lineage (NCBI taxonomy): Eukaryota > Metazoa > Arthropoda > Insecta > Lepidoptera > Nymphalidae > Fabriciana > Fabriciana adippe. The sequence continues at coordinate 15,426,510 of FR989998.1, read as the reverse complement.
TATATATATATGTATGTATATATATATATATATATATATATATAAGTAGAGAGAAGCCATTAACGAGTAGTTCACTTGGAAAATCAAGGATCTTCGAGTTTCTGGAAATTCAATATGTGTTGTATGTATGTAAATCACACATTTTCTATGTAAACACTACTTCTTAATATGGAGTGGAAAACGTTGTGAGGGACCTGACAGTATGTGTATCAAAACGTAACAAATTCTCAAAAAAACGTGTGAAATCTGGTAAATCCTTGTTTTAATTGCCTCATGCGACAAAATAATAAATAAAAGAATATTGTAAATGTGTAAGTGTATCTGTACTTACGTTTGGCCTTTCATTACGCATACACGTAGCTCCTCATCAACGTTCTTCTACGAGATAGATGATCTGGGAATGATATGGATGGCATTTTCAGAAATTAAATGGTTAACAATAATTTATTACGATATTGCAAAAAAGGCACAAGTTAGCAGAAATGTACAACCGAGTAAATTAAAAATTCTCCACCGAGTTAGAGGATATAAAAGATCTTTATGAAGATAAACTTGTTTGTTGGTTTATTTCTTTTCTTCTTAATTTGTCTCTTTAATAAATTTGTATCAACATAATCGCTGTAATAAATAAAATCCTACATACATTAAAAAACATTCATCCTACAGAACGTCATTATTTCACAGCGTGAAGTATTTCCTTCATGTAAATTAACTCTTTACTTTAACATAAATACTGAATTTGTTAAATTATCCGAATGCATTAAATGAAAATAACTTTATGTATATTAATTTTATATTTCTAAAATAACTTTGTTCATGTCACGGATTTAATCGCTTTCCATTTTGGGATATCTGATAAAGTTTTTATAAGAATATAGTATGTAAAAGTCAAAATTTTTTAACTTATGAAACCGTTATTTAAATTTTTTGTATAAAAACTTACCATAGTTACCAATGCAATTTTTTTTTATTAATCAATATGCAAATATTTGAACGCTGCAATTATTTGAACAACATGTTGCTGAACTTGGCGCAACACTTCCATGCGCCGTTACAAGCGCGATCCTTTTCGATTACCTTTTAAGTTTCTTTTTTATCATTTATCCATTTAATCTCATAAACCGTGCAGTTTATTACTTTGCCGGGTAAATAGCCTTATAATTATCGCGGTGTGTATTGATGGCAGATAAAATAAAAGTTTTCTTGCATTCAAATGTTTATTGCACATTGTAATCGTTTAAATCGATCCCCTTGTAGCGGTGTTTGTCATTTAATTGCTTCGTACTGCCTTTATTTTATGTAGATCACTAAACTGATACATTAATATCGACTACCTTTTGCCCACGGGTCTGCCTATGTTTATTTATGCATAATTGCTCTTAATTCTTTACTACTTATCGCACTTTGATCTTAATAACTTAATCGCTTTATAATATTAGTGTAGTACAGCCTTTGTTATGTAGTTGCAAAATCAGTGCTGTACCATATCACTCATGTTCCTAGTTAAAACAAGGTGAACTCTTATATCTATCCGTATATTAGTCCTTTGTAATTGGTATACAAAGGACTGATATATACAGGATGTTATAATAGAAAAAATCTATAAAAATATTATATATAAAAAAATATTAATTTTAAGTATCTTATTAGTGAATATATCCCATATCGATTAGTGTAGAAGATAACATGGACATATGTAGATTTTTTTTTTTTTGAGTGAAACTGAGTGTTTAAAAAAACGAGGATTATACGTGTACAAATGACCCACAAATACTTTGAATCTAACAGTTTCTTTATTAATCTATACACTATAAAAAAAATATTTAACATTCGATTCTATTAGGAAACTCGTTTACATTTTACTTTAAGCGGATTAATAAATTCGTCTTTTATTTCTTCTTGTATCCAAAAAAGGTACAATCTTCGATTAAAATAATGGATTAATTAGGTTATAAAAAAAAAAGTTTCACTTCATTATCATCTTTAAGTAGTTACTATAATATTGTAAATGTAAAAAAAAATGCTAAATATATCTATACTAATATGTATTATAAAGAGGCAGAGTTTGTTTGTTTGTTTGAACGTGTTAATCTCAGGAACTACTAATCCGATTTGAAAAAAATATTTTTGCATTATACGAGTATAGCTCGTTTATTGAGGAAGGCTATAGGCTATATATCATCCCGGAAAAATGTACGTTTCCCATGGGATAATTTGTTTTTGTCTAGGAACGAAGCCGAAGCGGAGCGAGGTGAATCGCTAGTATGTAATATGTTTAACTAAATTTATAGGCTTGCTCCACTCATGTAGTAGTATATCAACCCAGAAAATCCCTGCCGAGGTTTTCCCAGAGGGCTACAGTATGGGATCCTTCAAAAGGGGAGTGAATAGGTTTTTATAGGGTCGCAACGCGCATGTGATGCCCATGGTGTTGCAGGCGTCCATAGGCTACGGTAACCGCTTACCATCAGGCGGGCCGTATGCTTGATTGCCACCGTCGCGTCGTGGTATAAAAGAAAAATGTTCTGTTCCCAATTTCCCTCAAATCTATTTATTAATCTGTAACAGTAGTAACTAAAATAGTAACACAGATACACACTCGCTAGCTGATAAAAAATTGCATTAATAATATTAGTGTCATTGCAAAAACTCGAATAAGCCAGACGAGGGGCGTGAGCACATTATTCTTTATAGATTACAAACGTGTATTTAAAAACTACTTATTATAATTAGTTCTATAAGTATGATTTTAGCATAACATATCTGTTTCAATTAAAAAACGTTAAACTTAACTATATATACTGTAAAGTTTTTATCTAAGAAATTAAACCTGTGAGAATCAACGATCATGAGACAACGCCAAAAGGCTTTGATGTACAAAGATAATGTAATCAAATGTAAAGTGTACCTGTATATGGAGATAAGGTCAACAGTCAATCGATTTCTGTAAAGATCAAACGTTAAGTTAGCTTTATAAGAGATGTATTTTGTCATTAAAAATCATTGATATGATATGGAATGAAACTTTATTCAATTAGACTTTTTAATCGTCATTTTAAAGAGTGTCAATGTAGTCAGTCGGTGAGGAAGAGTCCGTGATATCGAAAAAGGTACCTACTATGTAAAGAGAAACGTTGAAAATTCGCCATATCATGGCATTTTCTAACGTAGCTTACGTATTTTTTTATCAATAAGTAAATTTTATTTTTAGAGGCAATTTAAATTCATACACCTCATGGATGGTTCCGCATAAAATTGAAGACTAAGTTAAAATTAAAGAAATAATATTTATCATTTAATCATTTTAATTGTTTAATAAACGTCATGAGTCTACTGTCTACCAGCTCAGAAAAAAAACCTGTGTCATGAGAAGAACATTTTTTTTATTTTTTGCAAAAAATCAGCCCTCAAATTTAAATAATTATCATCAAAGTTGTTATACTTATTTTCTAATAGCGCGAATAAATAAAACAAGATTATTTTAATATTAAAATTATAAATCAAGCCTAATGGAAGTCTTATGGAAAAATGTGAAGAACTCCATTGGAAATGGAATGAATGAATATTCAATAGGAATCTGAATGTGACTTGATGCTTTTATTAAAATAGCTTTCTACACTTTAGAAATGTTCAACATTTTACTCATAATTGGTTAAAAAAAATATTTATAAATGAAATTCTCCTGTTTTCGTGTCCTGGGAAGATAGAAGCAGATGAGATTTAGTAATATTATAATCCCACATCTCAGAATGCACGTATTTCCTTCCGGTCGTGTTGTATTGCCGAACCGTGCCAAACCACTTATGCTACATCCCCAATGTGATGGCCATCATATTTTATTTTCATTATCATAACCATCATCATTATCATATCTCTTTATTTCACTGCTGGATATAGAACTAACTCATGGAATTAATCCTTTGAGCTCAATCTTCGGCTTTTTCATTCCAACCGCTAGCAACCTCCTAACTTCTGTCTTCAACACAGCGAGACCGATAGGTTTGCTGCCAAACAAATATAATTTATCAACTGACCATACTGTTTCTATTTCATAATATTTAAGCATCCCACACATAACCCCGAAATAAATTTCGTAAGTAAAAATCTCTCCGTGATAAGTAAATACATAAATTGTCAAGTCGTCAAGCTATATAAAATATCAGGTTACATCATCAAAAGATTCAATAAAGCTTCAGATTTTTAATCAATATTAAGAATCTGATCAAATCAAATATAATAAACAAAACTTTTGAATAAGAAACTATAAAGAAGAAATCATTTAATACATTTGTATCGAAAGCTAACATATACATAAAATATGTTAATAACATATTCAAATGACACTACATAATAAATATCTCCTCAACAACTCGAGATTCCTACAATATGCGGGCAATACTTTCACTGCCATATTAAAATGCAGATTGGCTTCGAAGCGACTATTCTAACAGGTAATATGGGCTGGTTTTGTCAAATTGATTGCTATAATGAAATATATATTTACTATGCTTGCTAATCAACTTGTGGTGGGAAAAGGTATAATGCTTAAATTCATTCAGTGATCTACGCTTTATAATAATTAAAATAATTTAGAACTTTCAACGTCCCACTGATAGATATGGATCTCATCTCGTGAGGATGATAGCAATACACATTGGCCAAGTACGAGTTGGTGAATTCACATGTCTTTTGACAACTAATTGGATTCTCACAGACATGCAGGTTTCCTCATGTTGTTTTCCCATATGACATTAGCAATCGGCAATCATGTTGAAAATGATTTGCATGTGAAATTTTTAGGGTAAGCCCCGTGTTTGAATCCAATTTTTAAAGCAAGTGAGTTATCTACTAACTTTGCTACATACTTGTTTTCTATGTGTTCTGTTTTTTTTTTCCTCAAAATATGACGGAATGAGTAATTATGTCATTCTACAAATATCGCTATAAAAATTACTTTTTAATTAATTTATTTATTTAAGAGACTTTAAAATAAAATACTCAATAGATTTTACTATTGCTCTACACTGTAATATTATACAAAATTTCTTCTGGAAAGTTTATGTATGTATATAAATGTAAAAGAGAGAGAGAGAGAGAGAGAAAGTAAGTATGTAGTATTTTTTAAAAGATTTTATTAAGGAAACTTACAAAAGCTTAATACCAAACATATAAGACAAAGTTAGCGCAGTCTTTTAATTATAACATCATTTTATACTAACCAATAAAAAATCTATAAACTTATGAAACCATCCATAAAAGATCTCAACATTAAAATGTTTTAGACTGATGACATCTAAGTCATATATCAATACAAATGAGCGGTCTACTTCAAAATTATACCCTAATGAGTTACAATAGGAATCAAATTCATAAAACTTAGTTACTTAAATTTTGTTCGTCGATTTCAATTAAAACAGCCACTAATTAACGTATGTCATAAAAAAGCTTCAAATATATGCGTCTATATAAATCTTAGGGTTTATTGTAAGCTAAGTTATTCCCACGTCTCTTCTCTTGCGTACAATTTCCTTTATTACGTTAGTTTGTCTTGTTTTAACATTGAAATAAAGGATCGGATTAACGTGATTTTTTTTTATAGAGACAGCTTATGGGGTTACAAAATGATAACAAATCCATGGGATATTAGCATATAATAAAGTGAAGAGAAATTGCTTGTATATATACGCGAAAATGGTCACGAGAATTAAGCAATCTTAAGCATATTAACCACAACTCTCCATCTCCATCCATCATCTCCATCATCATCATCCATGAAAGGACCTGATTTTACCTGATGGCATTTTAAAGAAAACCACCTCTATATATTTATTACAACAATGTAACAAAACCGACATGTCAAACTGACTGTATTGAAATTTGAAACAGTTTATACCCTTATTTAATTTTTTTTATTAAACTTTTCACAACTATATTAGTAAGTAAATACTTAGTAGCATTGCACTTAAAAAGTGACAGGGTTAGGTATATTTTTAAATATGATAAAATCGCTGCGAACAAGATTGCTGCTGACGCTATAGACTTTTATCAACCGCATTGTATAATTTAGTTTTTGTGAAATAACAAAACTAACAGACAAATAAATAATAACTTTTCCATACATATCTCTTCTTAAACATAGAGGCATTCCTTAAAGAATTTTAAAAATCATTGACAGGGCCAGTTAGAAAGTAGAATAAATCATCTATGGTTGCCCCCCGCGGCGCTTGGCATTAACCGCATTTCCTCACAAATTCAATGTACGTTATATGAACAAGTTAACGGACACCATGGTCTTCATGTTCCCCATAACCGACTGTAAAAATGCTATAAAAGGAAAATGGGCATTCGCGTAAAAATTCCAAAAAATAAAGTTATACAATATTTTTTACATTATATTTAAGGTCGATTTCTCAAACATTATGAGAAAGCGCCCGCCTATAGAGACGAAAAGAGATACTCGTCTGTCCGAAAACGTTTCGTCATTATCTAAAGTTTTTTTTTTTATATATTTTAATTTAATTAATTATTTTTATTAGTAGATTTTTTAATTCTCCATTCACATGAAGAACTAATATAATATAAATCATCTTATTGAGTTATCTGTATTTTAATCTTGTAATAACTACCTCGATTGTGTAGTGTCTAGCAAGTACGGCTGCAAGAGGTCCTGGATTCGAGTCCCGAGTCGGGCCAAGTTTAGTTATTGATTCATTTTGCTTAGTAAGTCTCAGTAACAGCTCGGAGTTGGGAAGTTGGTGGTGTTTCACCCCCGTGCCTCGGATAAAAAAATATTTCTGTATTTTAAAGCATTTTTTGCTAGGCTTTCTAACACTAATTATACATATACGGATAAATTATGTAAGAATAGCCACGGTACAAATAATGTATTGAATAATTGTTATCGCTCGAGTCGTTTGTTTCATTGCAACAAAACATCTTTAATATATCAACTCTATATAGCTGTACAATACAAGTTGTCGCAAATAAAACTAATCGTTTACCTTTATTGCGCAGGAAAGACTATAAAGAAGCTTTAAAAAATTCTGATCCCTAGAATATAAATTAAGCTTTTATTGCATAAGAACGTCAATGAGTCAAGGGGTTAGTCTTAGCCTACATAAGGAGATAGGCTAAAACTATAAATTAAACGATAACACATTTTAGCGCTAACAAATGGAAAAAAATATGATCTCCAATCTGTATTCTTTTCAATTTTAAACAATAACTAGCGACTCACCCTCGCTTCGCTTCGGGTACGTTCCTAGACAAAAACAAATCTATCCCACGGGAACCGTACATTTTTCCGAGATGATATATAGCCTATAGACTTACTCAGTTAACGGGCTATCTAATGCAAAAAGAATTCTTTAAACCGGAAAAGTAGTTAATGAGATTAGCGCGTTCAATCAATCAATCAATCAAACAAACAAACAAACAAACTCTTCAGCTTTATGATATTAGTATAGATATTTGTCTTAACTTTTACTTACGAGTATAATGTAAATATGTAAATGAGATTGTAAGTGTGTCCTTCTGTTATGGTAATGAAAAATTATAATAACGCGAACAACTTCAGCCGTGATGTCACAAAGATCATTTATAGGTCGGAGACTGACATAGATTACTTTATCCTGGAGGAACAAGTCTGATGCAATCATCGTTCAAAAAAATACTAGATACACAATCCAATGCAAAAGTTCTCTTAAAACTGTGTTTAGGTAATTATTCTAGTTGAAATAAATATACAATAATGAAATGAAATGACACTTTATTCAAATAGACTTATTATAAGCACTTTTGAAGGCAGTGGTAACGCCCAGTGATAAGTAGCCCAGTGGTAACGCGCTCGCTTGGAAAACCAAGTGAAGTGGGTTTAAATCCTGAGATTCGCACCTCTGATATTTTCACGTCTAAATCATTTCTAACATGATTACCACTTGCCTGACGGTGAAGGAAAACATCGTAAGGAAACCTGCATTTCTGAGAGAACCTAGCAAGTATTCGAAAGACATGTGAAGTCCAACAACCCGTACTTGGCCAGCGTGGTGGACTATGGCCTGATCCCCCTCGTATTGAAGGGAGGCCCGTGCCCAGCAGTGAGACGTTAAGGAAGGGCTGAATACTATACTACTAAACTAAAGTTGTTTTCACAAAAAAAATAGATTAAAAACACACTCCAATGTTGAAATGAGCGCTCATTCAGAGAGGACATTTTGGTCGCTGATTGTGTATCTAGTACTTTTTGGATCGATGGATGCACTATATTAAAAGAAATAGAGACATCGCATCGCATGACTTGAAAAAATCAAAGATCAAATCAAGATCCTAAGCCATTTTTTTCGATGTAATACCTATGCGATTCTCTTATCCTTGTGGTCAACCTGCCTTATACACTGGAACAAGTGCCAACGCTTGCAGTAAAAACTTACGATGCCCATCGCTACATTTAATATTTCTTTTATGTAAAACGCACCGAAGCAATTTGTGTTGTATCCATTTTCACACTCGTAAATTAGTATGTGAAGAGTAGAGACATGAAATTACCACACAATTTCTAATAATAAAATGTAGGAATAAAGCAAATTACATCATTAAATAAATACTTTAGATTATTTTTATAAGTTACTTGAAGAAAATATACTGTGAATGATTTGTTTTCAATTTAGAATTTTCATTAATTGAGAACGGTTTGTAATAAAAAGAAAAATCAAAAGATACATTCTCTTGCACGGATCAAAGTTGAAATCTTCAATTCTCCTTAGGCCCAAGCAAGTCATTTATCTATTCTAATAAAGCTGGATTTTTTGTTTGAATGCTCTAATTTCTGGAACTACCGATTTATTACTAAATATTATAAGCTATGTAACATAAATAAATAATAATAAATATATTGGTACATTAACACACAGCACCATCTAGTTCCATGGTAAGCTACGAGGCTTGTGTTATGGATACCAGATAGTTGATACACTACACATATATAACTTCAAATACATACATATTATAAATATAAACTACCATGATTGGAGTACAAACATTCGTGCTTATCACAAAAATGAATGCCCTCAGCGGGATTTGAACCCGCGACCGTTGGCACAGCAAGTAGGGTCACTACAGAGTCAAACACTACGAATTAGGAGTGGTGCAACATTAATAAATCACGCCGGCGAAAGCACGGGTAAACATTAGTATTTTATATATCTAGACTTTAAAATAAAAATACCCAAATAAGGTAATAATAGCATAATCAAATAAACCCCTTATAAATCCACCGTACACCTCTGTCCGCCGCCCGCATACCTATGCAACCTGACGACCCGGCCATTTGAATATATAAATAAATTAGGAATATTTTAATTTTTAATCGTCTACTGCCGTCCCACTTGTAATGGCTACCATACACCAAGTACTTGATCCTAGAATGTCGTTAGTGATATTATAAATGCGAAAGTGAGTTTTCTTTCTTGTAATAACAAGTTGTAACCAACAACACAACGTAATTTTTGCATATTGATAGTTGATAAGCCAGAGAGCTATGTAGGGTACTTTTTAACCGACTTCAAAAAGAAGGAGGTTCTCAACTGGATTGGCATTATTTTTTATCTATGTACACCGATTAGGCTGAGATTTATGATCCGATTTACGTGATTCTTCTTTAGTTTGATGCGGAATAGTTGACATTTGGTCCCATAAAAATTTAACATAATTTGGCATAGTAGTTTTCATTTTGTTTGATTTGACAAGCCCAATACGTTAGAATCGGATTTTTGAGCCAGAATATTTAGTGTTACTAATAAAAGCGAATTTTAGTTTGTCAGTCTTCATACTTTGCTACTACTATTACGTCTACACTAAAAAGGGAAAAACAGAAACTTTTTAAAAAATAAATAAAAACCGACTTCAAAAAAAGCACTAAAAAGTAAAAAATAACTCATTGGTAGTTTTCATTTACTATAGATAGATAATCAGATATTTTCGAAGTCGGTGCCAGCCGATACAAATCGAAGTTTTTATTTATTTACCTTGTATGTTCTACAGGATATAAAAATATCACTACCCAAGTACTTAGTCTTAGATTTATAATATCTAGATTAATATTTTAAAGATTGTAAGTTGATTTTGCCGTATAAATAGGGAAAATTATAATATATTTTAAATTTGATGCCGACATTTTAGCGAATGAACTCATTTCCAGTCAGGTCAAATATTTGCATTAGTCATCAAATTCTGCAAATAATGTTTGTATCTGTGTCACGTTTTTATTGGATTATAGGTGACTATTGATATAGAAATTTTAAGTGAGGGATAAATATATGTATTAGATACCTAATATGCTGACAGTTCCTTTGGTCCAGAGGCAGTATGTACGGCTGCAAAGTTATTTGGGCTTTTACGTCAATAAATTCTTCCTAATATCTTGGTGCTTGACGTCAACCGTGCTACCCCCTGGTGAAGCAGAACACGTGAAGTTGTCGTTCCTGTGGCTGAACTCTCATCTAGAATATCAATTCGTCGTTCAATCGGAGTTTGAGGTTGAAACAATATCAGAGAATACACTTTTGTTTGCGTACCAACCTGTGTTCTAAAAAATCTAGAATGGCGCGAATTTGTTACTTTCAATGAAATGTGCCGCCATGACCAATTTTTGTTTTTGATGTGAAATATCTATTGGCTCGTCTTGGCAGTAAAACCGACTCGTGTTATTACGGCAAACAGTGGCGTGACGGATAAAGACTGTCATGTGATCATGCCTGTTCTACACCAAAACTCTCGTCTCCCTTGTGTGTGCGCGCGCGTATACACGCCCCTTTGTAAAACAGTCTCTTTTAAAAATACATATTTTCTATTCTATATATGAATATATTCTGTAATTACTATTATAATATATAATAACTTTTAAAAGATCAACTATTGGATTTCACGTCTATCCGCAGCAAAATTGTATTATGGCCCAGTGGTAGCTTCCAGGAAATACACAATTTCTTAAAATCGGTTTTTTGATTAAAAATGCTTGTTAATAAGTTTCTTTTTAACTATAATTCGTGCCGAATTAGGAATTTACTTTAATGTTATGCGTAAAACAGATACGAGTCACACATCTCTCTATGAAGGTGATACCTACTATAAGGCCTGTAACTACAATATCCCTTTCCAACCGGCGAACTTTTTTTTTATTTTTTCGTGTATAATGTATGTATCCTAGTTATTGAGGCTCCAAACAACCTAAAAAAAATATTTAAAAAAATCGTGTACCCCCCCTTTTTTTAAAAAAGTACCCTCACGATCGTGACGATCAGGAATAAGTTGACTTCCGCACGATGGTGATTTTTTAGGAAGTAGTTGCGTTAATGAAATAAAAATTTAGTTTAATCAACTTCATTTATATCCGTAATTAAATAATTTGGTAATCTATACATAATTCTTTATAATTGAGCATTTATTTTTGGTTTAATTAAACTTATATGTATTAATATTATCTATATTTATATTTATATATAATATAAACAACTTCAGCATATAAATTAGATAAAATCTTTGAAAACATAAAAAACAACTAACACAATAGGAACCATTTTGAGATCAACTGCAATATCTAATAATTTTATTTGTAACATACTAATAAAATTAATAGATATTGTTATTCGCATTGTATAATTGGAAATAATCTTTTCCCCGCGACATACCCAAGTAAACATTGCATTTTACACAACGAATTTTGCTTTAACTTGTTCATGTCTCCAATCTGCAGGAACGTTCAGCTGATAACTGTGCAAAGGTAGGCAGATGATCATATCCATCATATCTCTTTGCATTGGAGGATTTTGATAACCTATACTTGAAAGGCGGTGCCTCATCTTCAGTATCTGTGTCTTGACTCTATCGGCGTTTGCGATCTGGAGTACTCAACCAAACATCTGCTACTTCCATTTTGAAGTTCAAAAGAACAAATTTTTTTTTCGGAAGTTTATTAGCTTCACAATCTGTTTTATACTTCCGCCATGCATTAACTACAGCTAAATCCAAACAATGAATGATTACCTTTAGAGCCAACTTTTTCGTTTTTATGAGGGTACTAGCACTCCATCATTTGGTCTAAGACATCCACTCCACCCATATGACTAATGTAATTGCTAACTACCCTTGGAATAACAGTATCCTTGTAAGATTTTGTTTCTTTGTCCCATCGTTTAACGTAGTCTTGATGTTCAGCACGATTACAATTTGATGCCATCAACACAGCTTTATTATCTTCCGTTTTTACATAGGTAGTAAATATTGGAGTCACGAGCAGCCTGTTCGATGAATTCCTCTTCAAAATAGTCATAAATATACTCACTAGGTGTCTTAACTGGTCCTGAGGATGGACTTGGGTAATTATGATCTTTATCAGTAAAGGATGATTGTTTCCACATACCAAATAACGACCAGACATATTCTCAGTAATTACCTCATTAGAAGATGGTTCCCAATATACTGGAGGAACCTTCTGGATGAGATTCATCACTCTTCTCATCAAGAAATTTTTGAAAAAGAAAAGGATCAAATTCCTCACCTTCGTCGTGTAGCACCTCAATATCAAAGACATTTCCATTTTACAAGAGGTCCAAAACCTCTTCATCCTTCAAAACTGAGCCTAAAATTAATATAAAATTATAAAACTTTACATGCACTGTAAAATAGCAACTTTAGAAAAAAACACATTTTTCGTAATTATAAATGAATTAAAACCCGGATTGTCACGATCGTGATGTTGTAAGTTTGAGAGATCACAAACAGAAGAAAAACTATGCTATCAAAATACAAATTACGGCTTTGTGTTAATTATTATCTAAATTAAACTTTAATAACAATAAAAGATGTCAAGCAATGAAAAATATAGTAAAAAAATGTACTTATGTGATCGCGACCCATGTCCAAAATACGCTGCCATCTTTGTCGACGGTTTTTCAACAACTGGACACGTTGCAACGGGTCCTTTTAATTTTTAAATAAAGCGTATATATCAACACTATAATGTGAGGCCGATTGCGTTCACAAAAACAAATACATTTTGAATTAGAATTTTTTTACCGATTGTCACGCTCGTATTGAATCGGTCGCAAAGGGATATAGCAATAGTGGACACTCAAGTATTTAGCAGATATATGAGTATAGAAGTAAAATCATTTTATGCACGAATATATTTTAATATTTTCATACAAATAAGACGACTTTGCTAAACTCAGCTATAAAACTTTGAATAAATTCTTATTCATAAAACTTTCCAACGATTGTAAAGCTGTTGGAAGCAAATAAATCATCTGCAAGCGGTCGCTATCGAGTTCGTTAGCGACTACAGTAAATTAGGGTTTGGATGAATGTCATAACTGGAATACATGCTTTGTACTGTGTATATACACTGTTTATGTATTATTTCATTCAATAAGATCACTACAAACGAAACCAAACGTGTCGTCTACAAATATACATATATATTCAAGTATCACCACTATCTCTACCGAACGTTTATTTTGACATGTCCTTGGAGGCTAGTAAAATTTCTTCTATGTATATGTAAAATAATTTTATGTAAGACAACAGCCTTTTACTTTATTTAGTGTTGCTATTAATAAAATTATAAATTTAATTATTCAAAATTAAGTCATATTGTTGCCCTATTTATACATTTGAAAAAATAAAATATTAATTTTGAATTGCTGTTATTCTGATCTGTACAGTAAGAGCTTACTACATCTAATGGTCTATTATGTTTATGTTTGATTTTTCATTTTACCACATTAATAACAGGATCCCACAATGATGGTAACACCCAGTCATCTTATCTAATTCTTTCATATTATTATATACAATTTTGTGGGTAGTTCCTGTCTGTAACTTCTGAGTCTAAATCCTTAGTCTCTCCCATGTTCACTGTAAAGCATTCGAATCGTCGGGAACAAAAATATAAAACCGCGATAAAATACGAAAAGATAGTTTTATTTAAAATTTCAAATATTCGCGTTAATCATAAAACAACTGTCTCATGTCGGACTTACATATTCGTAATAGTTTACAAGTTCAAGTCTCGCTTCAGTCAAATATTCATTTTGGTAACACAAGTTTTGATTATCAAAAACCTCTAAAAATATTCTTTATTTTCATTTACATTTATGTAACTAATACTATGGCTAAAAACTTCTTGCACATTTCCCTAAACAGTGTAAATAAAAGCACAAAATTATTCAGTTCATGATGTCGCATGGATCTCGGCAAGGTTTTCTTTGGAATACATATAAATATGTATGCGATTTCTTAGAAAATATTATTTGCACTTAAATGGACTGTACACTAATATCTTGCCAAAGACTTTAAAACGTTTTGCTCACATGTTTGAAACATCGTGTTTATAGAGAGCGATAATATTTGATAGAAAAATGACTTCGGCATGCACTTTCGCTTTGTTCCGGTCCTATTTAGACCATAAACAAACATTATGTAGTATGACGATATTACAGGAGATTGTGTAGTGTGTTGATGTACAGGTGCATTGATAGCAAGTACTCACTCTATGGTCCAAAAACTAATGAAATATTTTGGGAAAAAATATGATATTGAAGGATATTGTTGATGTGCGAATATGATGATGAATTTGTTTGTTTGTTTCGTTGAACGCGCTAATCTCAGGAACTACTGGTTGCAATTAAAAAAATATTTTTGTGTTAGATAGTCCATTTATCGAGGAAGGTTTTAGGCTATATATCATCCCGAAAAATGTACGGCTCCCGTAGGATAGATCTGTTTTGTCTAGGGACGAATCCAAAGCGAAGCGAGGGTGAATCGCTAATTTAAACATATTTATAAAATTTAAAATTGTAACATATTAACCACACATAGCTTTTATATTAATAATTACTTAAGGACAAAATTAAAAATAATATTTGAAAAACATAGTATGAAGTAAAGTAATTACTCGTGTCTGTTTTTGCGCTTAGATATTTTAACCTATGCAACGGGTTTTAATTTGTGTGGTTTACACTATCACTTAGAGAATTTCTTCCGGAAAGTTTACGTGTATAATACATACATGTTATATTAATAGAAACTAAAATCGATGTTTTGTAATCAAGTCGTGAAGCGAAGCGAGTACAGATCAAAATATTATACATATAGCAGACTTCTAGTAACGAAACCGAGCGAAACAAGATAATTCACTAGTATAGGTAATATAGTAAAACTCTATATCTATACTAATATTATAAAGAAGCAGAGTTTGTTTGTTTGTATGAACGCGCTAATCTCAGGAACTACTAATCCGATTTGAAAAATTCTTTTTGCATTAGATAGCCCGTTTGTTGAGGAAGGCAAGAAGCTGCATAGCATATAAAATAGTCTATCTATACCTAATAATCGTACCGTAACCATAATGTTAAAGTAATATCTTAATAACTTAGATTCTGAAAGTGATCAATAAATAAAACACCATCGTGGCAAGGGATCGGTTTACGTTAGTTAAATGCGAGGCGCAATACAAATTTACTTTTACACCTTTATGGTTATTACTATGTTTTCTGACTTAATTAGATTTTAACACATGAGCGATGGTATACCGGCTGTAAAACTGTATCCATACTAATTTTACATGCGTCTTTACAGTATTTTTCTTGCTATATAAACAAAGCTTGATGCATAAACGTAAATGTCTGTAGGTATTAATGATACTATTATATTATATATATAACAGTTCTATTTATCTATTTTTGAAACGGTAGCAAAATAAGTTTTAAGTAGTTTAGTTGGTGTTAAGTATTTTATATATAACTATCTTTTCGGATTTTTTTGCGGATTTATTTAGGTTTTTGATTTCCGACGTTTTGAATGCTTTACAGTAATCTTAGTTACTGTATGATCATATCCCATGATGAAAAACTCCGAAAAAATAATTTTATTTAAAATGTTAAATATTCGCGTAAATCTAGAAAAGAAGAAGAATTGTCAGTTTTGTTACCCTTTTCAACTTTAGCCAGGGACCTGCCTTTTCCTGCTGTTTAATTATTTCGTCAGTCTATCGTTTCATGGGTATTTTTAAATCAAATCAAATTCGAGCTTCCAGCTTCTATTGACTAAAATTGATAACTTATCTTTGGAGTTTTTATACTGTTCTATTCTAAAATTTCATTCAATATAGCTAAACCTATAGATATTTGGGCGAGGATAAGTAAATTACAACAATCAGCAGTACAAAAAAGGACAAGGAAACAAACACGATAGAAATGCATGAACGTTATTTAAAAAATAATTTAAAACAGAAAGCTATTACGTACATTATATATACATTAAAGAAAAAGTTAGAAAAAATGTTGAACACATGTCTATATACATAACACAACGTCATCTAATAACATAGTATGGGAAAAGTAGCTTTAGAACTATCTATAACATATAATTAAGACGAAACTTACACCACGCTATTGTTCAAAAGAAACGTCGACAGCTTCTAATAATAATGTGCCATTACATGAATAATAATTAACAAAGTTCTCATTAAACATGTGGCTGTAACGGTCGCTAATCAGTAATTATGAATAAAGTTTTTTTTATGCTACCAAAGTGGTAGTGAAGTATATCGTTTTTATATTGCCAAAAACATATAGGGTAACTGCAGCTATCAACGACCCATCGAAAATCTGCAGGTTTCACCGATCCATTAACATATTTCGCATTTAACTTGTTTATAAAAATGTTAACCTATACATTGTAAAGAAATTATGCATGTTCATTGTATTATGTTCAATTTGAAGTTATATTTGTGTGCGTGATAGCTCGGGAAAAGGACAAAATACATTAGTTTTTCTGACGATAGCAAGTGTGCAGGTCATTTCATACTGGACCTTACTCCCTCTGGCAAGTAAGTTATACTTTTGGTTAAGAATTTTTCTGTTTGTACATTATACTTACAGTTATTCAGTTTAGCTAAACATATTAATTATGGTGTATATTATGCATTTAGCAACACATTTTATAGGATTTGAATAATATTATAAGGTAAAATTTAAAATTAAATTAGAGCGGAAATAGCTTCGTGGATTTGATTCTTAGCAGCAATTACCGACATTTGGGTCGTTAATAGCCGATGCACATTGCTTACCTTTTCGTATTTATGTTTAATTGTGTCAGTAAAATGGTTAATTTTTATGCTCCAGACAGATCTCGGGTGATCTACTCGTGAGAATATCTATTAACGACATACAATTTTTTAACTGGTTTACTTCTTTTTTTGTGATCTCTAATCACAATTTGGTTAACTTTCTAAAGATTTGTACTACATCATAGTTAATCTATGTATTCATAATAAAATAACTTACGAGTACATTTACAAATCCTATTAGTGCTCTCAATCAGTTATTTTTATCAGGATTAGGAATTAGAATTGATCTTCTAAGTACTATTTATTTTTTATGAGTCGGTAAAACATATTATAGTTGGTTATAAAGTACTATTTACCGACCCATATGAGTCGGTAATAGTCACAATGAGAAGCTATCTCCGAGTCTAACCCTATTCCACTAAGGCTACGCTTGGATCCCGCATACCCACGTATTATATTTTTTTTCTAAAACAGTTTTTGTATATTTAGATAATAATAACATTACAGATATTTTTTTTTTAGGAACATGAATCAAAGAAATTGCAGGAAAGCCTACACCAAAGTTGCTCTCAATACAGCGATTGCGGCTATTAATGAGTTTTGAGTTTATATCAAGCGTCAAAAAAAATAACATTCCAAAGACCACATTACGTGATAAGCGAGATAAAAAATACAAAAATGAGATATGTGGAGTTCAAACGATTCTTAGTTTATATGAAGAAGGAATGATTTTTTACTGGATTCACTACCTGGGCATGTAGGGCTTTCCAATCACAAAAGAACAATTTATGGAATATCAAAGGAGATTAGAGAAAGAAAAGAAAGAAAGGATAATAAGAAAAATCTTGGAAAAAAAGAACCAATGAAAGCAAAAAGAAAATTAGAAGCGTTAGATAAGAAAAAGTCACTTAAAAATTTAAAAAAATCTGTTATACAAGGTAATAATTTATTTAAGAATAACCAAACTAGCACCAGAACAATCTTTGAAAAAACCAATAAACGATATGAGTATTCTGAAAGCATGGTGGTAAATACTGAAGATTCTTCCGAAGCTGCAACAACAACAGATTGTGAAACTGATTATTCTACACAGGCGAGAGAGGCTGTAAAACGTCACTGCTTGATGTAATTGAAGATGAATCTATATTTTGAGATTATTTTTAAAGTACCTACTTAATTAATTATTATCAATATTATCTAATGGATGTATGGTCTCAATCAAAAAGTTCCTACTACCAATAAGTAATTACCTTTCACATAATTTGTTGTTATCTACTCTATTAAAAACTAAAACATGTTATTTAGTTTACATCTCTACTAAGTGACGAACCTAAAAAGTGAATGTTTATAAATATAAAATTGTTTTATTTCCTTATAATCGGTAATACCTTCATAAAAATCGTTAATAGCTTCATAGCCGTTGGAAGGGGTCGGTAATGGAAGCATTTGACTTGCTCACATTAACAATTTTTTTTTCTAAGATCTCATTGTATTTTATTATTTTTATGATAAAAAATAAAACTACATATTCAAAATTTACATATAAAAATAAACAAGTAAGTGTGTACGCATCCGCTGACCTTAAAAAATCACATCAATTTCAAAGTTGCCTTAAAGGGGTCGGTAATACCTGCATTTACCTTATATAATCAATGTCAAGAAAGAACAATGGCAAGTTTTTACCTGAATGCTTTTAAGGCGTCTTAGATTGGGACATATACAAAACTGCATTATTTAATTTGCTCATTTTTTTTACGTCGTTAGTTTTACATGGCGAAGCCACGAAGAAATATTTACATAATAAGCTACTAATTGATTGTTATTATGTACTTCCGGCTTCTCCGTTCGTAAAAGATGGTGTAAAAATTGTTGCCACAGAAGAAAATAAAATGCCGTATTTATTTTAAAACATTTTTCTCAAAAGTGTTATGTACATGATTAAATAAAGAACTATGTTTTGTTCAGTAATCTTACAGCTTTACTTATAATGTTTCCATTATATGTAAAGCTGTAAGATTTGGATTATATATTATAAGATATTATAAGATTAATTGAAGGGGTTAAGCTATAACAGTTAATACAGTAATTAAAATAATAGTAATGGAAACACAACAGATGACAATGAGATTGACTTGATATATAATTGATATTGACATATTATTTAGATTTTACATTTTTTTTGTCATCCATGATTTCATATATGCCTACTGCCTCTGACTACTACGTTTGATTTTTCTGTTATTGTTCCATTTTTCTAGATTATTTTAAGTTTTAACTGTCGTTTTGCCCACGGACCCGATTATCTGCCTCATACGACGACTTATACATTCTCTCGGACGATCTCCAGTGTATACCTACGACTAATACTGATTTCTCCTAACGGACTCAAAGTAGTACCTTGTTTCATCTATGATAAAGAAATTAGAAATGTAACTTATATGTAATGCTATCGTACTTTTTTTTTTTAATTTATAATATTTAGTTTATAATATTCATAAAATAATCAGTGACAGCTGTCATTGCTAGGTAAGTTTATAACTGCAAATCATAAAATAAAAATGCTAATATCTTTTTTTTTGTGACTTCCTAATAAAAAAATTCTTTCTGGATAAACTTGTGTTATTTAATCCTTATCGTTTTAGCATTTTTTCATTTCAAGACGCCTCAAATGGATATCAGGTGAAACGTTGTATAGAGACCTGCCATTGTTCTTTTATAATATGCGTACATTTTCATACTTATTAGAAGCATTTAAATTTTAACTACAACAGCCCTAAAAATGTCTGCATCGTATGTCAGTATGGCGTCGTATCGTGTACAAAGCATTTGATGTTAGCGTAATTTAAGGGAAATGAAGAACCATCGCCATCATAACGCGATATGTTCGCAATTGTAAATCAATTTTTATATATATTTTTGATAGGGTATAAACATGAGTATTTATATATTCTACCATAATTTTTGGACCGAGGATCCTTATCACACGTTACTCGGCACACTTCGTGAATGAAAGCTAGAGATAGGTAAAAAAGTGTAATATTTCGACCGTCACGACACTTTTTATTATTTACTAAGAGCACTCCTTTCTTAACCAAATTTGTAACATTAAGGGTACTAATTACTTTTAAGTATTTCTTTAGTTAAATCATAATTATTGTATTATGTCTGAGAATTAAGTGTCTGACAAATACATGATTGAATATAATCAAGTGAACAATGCAAAGGTCGTTGTGTGGCCGCAGCCAGGACTCAGGACAAACCGTTGCGTCTTCTGTACGCGCCTCACGTTCCATTAGAATGTCTATATGTAGACATGGTTCACTTACATGTGTTTTTATATTGAATTATTTTAATTTTATATTGCATGGCACAATGTTTTAAATAACTGTAGTTTATATATATATACATATATATATATATATATATATATATATATATATATATATATATATATATATATATATATATAATTTAATTATATACACAGCATAGAGTTAAAGGGTCACGTGCGCATCTCATTATATTTAATCTAATCTAATAAATATCAAAATTTCTTACATACGTAAGTTATAATGTATATAGATACTAGCTTTTGACAGCGGTTTCGCTCGCATAGTAAACGGGACGGGGATAAAAAGTAGTCTTATATATCTGTCCCCATGATGCAATCTACGTCCCTATTAAAATTTCGTAATCTATTCTATACTTTAGCGTGAAAAGATAACAAATTGATGGACAAAGTTAATTTCTCAGTTATAATATTTTTGTATGATCTATTAATGAACATTTAGGTACTACAAGTACTGATAAACATAAGTATGTCAATATTTAAAATATTTAAAATACTTTAAAATAAGGAAATAATATAATACTATTAAATACGAATATCAGCAATTACTATTGTATCCGTCGATCAATTTTCCATTGCTAAGATTGATCACAAACAAGGCTTTTACCCCTAAATCCTCCAACATTAATGAAATGGATGAAAAATTAATAAAATTGATGTAGTAAATGCAAAGCTGGTAGCTTTTTTTCGACGACACGTTTGGCTCAGTGTATAGTGACCCTACTTGCTGTGCCAGCGGTCGCGGGATCGAGTCCCGCTGGAGGCATTCAGTTGTGAGATGAGCACGAATGTTTGTACTCCAGTCATGGGTGTTTATATTTATAATATGTATGTATTTAAAGTTATACGTAGTGTATCAACTATCTGGTATCCATAACACAAGCCTCGTAGCTTATCATGGAACTAGATGGTGCTGTGTGTTAATGTACCAACATATTTATTTATATTTATATTTTTGTTTTATTACACTAGTTGCTTTCAATAAATATGTAAGTAACTTAACTTCGAAAGCGAAGGCAAAGCCAGGGTACATCGCATACATATCCGTATATTAAAATAAAAATATATTTTAATTAACAAAATATGTGAGATAAGATGCAATTATAAAATTATCATCCAAATGAAATATTCCAAGTCGTAATCGCAGCATCATTGGCTTGCCTTCATGCGATCCGCCGTTGATTGCCTATTGATCTCCGAGATACAATCTTTCATTGAGTCGTGACAAGATTCAATGGTCTAAAGATGTTAGACTAGAAATAACCTGCGATTTAAGTACATTACTAACTAGTTGAAAAAAAAATGTGTGTGTTCTTACGTGTGTCCTTATGTACGCACGTAAAAAGTTATATATATGTTCTTTGGCGTAACAAAACAAAAATGGCCAAAGATTTCATCCCGTATGTCACAACTCTCTGTTTGTAAAAGGAATGCAGCTAACTTCATCATGTCGCTTTCAGATAACTTCATCATGTCGCTTTTTGGCTGTCGATGTGCGCGCGTATCTTCAAAATTTTACTGTAATAATTTTTTTCAAACGTGCCAAAAGAAGCATAACTTCAAAAATCTAGACTTTTATAGTTTTTAACTTTTAGTTTGATTAACAGGAATTAACCAAAAATATATAAATACAGCGTAAACGTACGGCACGTTTTAACGGCTAATATGGAATAGATAAACTATATATAAGTAGATATAGCAAAGTAGATACGAGTAAGTACTTCAAAAAAACTTGAAATCATCCTCCATTTTACCTTAATTGGTCATAAACACCAGAATATTCTTTATTTCTCACCAAAATTATAGAACATAATAAATTTTTTTTCCTTAACTTAAGAAATGTTTTGTTCTCAATACAAACTTCAACCCCTATTTCACCCCTTTCAAATTTCATTTTTGCGACAAAAAGTAGCTTTCTCCAAGGTCCCATTCATCTCTATATTCATTAAAATTTATTCAACGGTGTAGGCGGGGAAATGTAACAGACAGGCAGACAAAGTTACTATTATTAGTATGGATTTTATTATCACATGGATATGTATATGGTTTTTGTACATACCTTTTTTTAAACGTAACAAATCAGTCATATCCGGTGGAAAACCAGGTTAATGACTTTAAACGCTTCCTTTTCTCGAAGCTCCTTATAAGCTAGCTTTCCTGCAATTACTTTGCATAAGTCTTTGAGTAATTAGTGTATCAATTACACACATTCTAGAAATGCAATTAAACACACGTAGATTAAAGCCTGGTTTATCTCGACAATATAAAAAATAGTGTTAGTTCTTACGACAGTTCTCAGGCTTGGGCTGCAGTTTTGAAGTAAAACCTCTTTACGCACGCTTGACTTGGGGCGGTTAGCTGGTGAATTCGTTACGAAAAAATGTACGTACGTTGGTCGCCATGTTAACTGTTATTATTGTCTGACAAAAGATATATAATATTATATTCTTTCCTTAAACGATATTCTATAAATATATGATTGTATTATAATATGCCTAATATGCGTTATTTTTAGTATCTCATCTATCCTAATTATTTAAAACATAAATTGAATTTCATAAAGAGTACCGATAACCGACAGAAGTTTTACTTCTTGCGCGTTTACACATTCATACACGCACTCTTTTTTTTTGTGAAATGTAGAAACGCGACTGATATGCTTGTATACTTATTGAATTACTAGTTGTTGCAGTCTTCTCTCGCGCGTTAGATACAGTGATAAGAAATAACTTTTAGTTTATTCCTAGATATAAGGTATCTGCTTTTCGAATTTCATTTATATCAGTTGAGCCATTACACGCGAAGAACCCGCACTTGGCCAGCGTGGTGGACTATGGCCTGATTCTCTTCGTATTGAAGGGAGGCCCGTGCCCAGCAGTGGGACGTTAAAAAGGGCTGAATACGTTCCACGTGAAGATGTAGTAAATTCTCACTAAAATACTTTTGCATTTATTAATCGTACCTAAATTTAACCTGAAAATGAAAAGTGCCTTGCATTACAATGTGTAATAGTACTATGCATTATACTTTTTTTTTTAATTTTTTGGAGATAATAAAATATCTTATGATGTATTTTTCTTAAGTGCTTGCTGTCCGAAAATCTCCTAAAAGTTTCTTATCATACATATGTACATACAATTCTCATTTACATTTCTCTTCTAGAATAATAAAAATAAAAGAACTGAAATAAGTCGTTACTTGAAATTAAAGTCAATCACTTACTACACTTGTTTCTTTCACATTGAGTAAGGCAAATGGAGTTAAAATGTAAAGGAATTAAAAAAACACACACAAATACCCTTTAAAAATGCGATGTTATGTTAATGTTCACTTATTTTTCATAAACTTGCTTAGCCCTAAACATGCCGTCCACATCGTTTTAGCTTTTGGTACTGTAGTTATATCTCACAAGAAACTCTATTTAATATCATGGGGTCTTCCTTCAATGTGATAAGGGATCGGGCAGGAGGGATTAGTTCACCACGCTGACCAAGTGCGGGTTGGCGGACATAACAAGTCTTTCGAAAATTTTCTAGGTTCTCTCTGACGTGCAAGCTTAAATAAGACGAGTAATCATGTTAAAAATGATTCACACATGACAATATCAAAAGTGAGAGACCTGTAATATGAACACGCTTCACTTGGTTTCCTAAGCAAACGTATTACCACTGGGCTATGTTATATGTATGTATACGGTGAATATTAAGCCCTTTTAATCATTAGTTTAGTTAATATAATCATTGTACATATTATAATTCAGTAAGATATTTTTGTTAACTTTACAGAAGCGTTCTAAAATAATTATCATTTAATATTTTCCTTTTAATAGATTTTAAAACCATTTCATTTATGCACTTTCGAGGGTGAACCCTTTTTATAATGTAAATCTGTAACCCCTTAAGAAGCGCTGACAAGGCTTTTCAAGACCATCCAACCATTCAAAGACGCTATAACAGCGATACTTTAAGTACGCCTTCATTTTAAAAATCTTCTTGACAATATTAGAAAATGCAATAAAATTTCGCAATCTGTGCAGCTCTGAACTAAGATGTTTTCAGAAACATTTGAAATATTTAAAATCTATGCATTATATACTAAATAACTTTTCGATATATTCAAAACCTATTAAATAACTTTTCTGTTTTTACAGACATTTTGATCTGCAAAATATACGTTACTGATAAACGCATATACATTTCGCAAAACTCCCTAAACGCTTTGCATTGCCGTTAGGAATTTATTTATGGACATACATATATCACTAACTTATGTATATATGTATATACATATACGTGCTATTCGTATAAAAAAGGCAATACTTCCCTTCTAATGGGGTGGTTGGCCTATCGGGGTAGACCTCACCTTCTGCCGAGCGACATGGGACTATGGATAATTTTTATTGAGGGTCTGTTCCTTCCTTCAAAACAACCAGGGGATTGATCATGATCCACTCTGCTATCAGAGAAGTACATAAGCAACTCACATAATATACAGACCGACATACAGACAGATAGACCTTCCATCTTCCAAGTCTTTCGATGTCCATCTGGAATACCGGATGTCACCTTATTTCTTCATCAATTGCGAACATAATAATATACTTATTTTAGAGCTTGATTAAATGTAACTGCGATTTGGTAGCTTTTATTATCTGTACACTAAAAACTTACAAGAATTTTATGACGGATAAGGCTTCACTAGATTTATTTTTTACTGACATTAGTTTTTATAGTATCTATTAATAATAAAGAATCGTGACGCACCACTTTGTGTAATGATTGATTTGTTCCGCGGATGTAAGTAGCAGTGATATATGAATAGGAAGTATTGCAGCCGACTGATTATCTTGTAATAAATTACTTATTAGATTAAAAAAAGCGGCAAAGCACGATTGTCGTTATCCATACTAATATTATAAACTTGTCTGTCTGTTAATTTTTTATGCTTACTCCACTGAACCAATTAGAGGTATGGAGATAGTTTGAGATCTTCGGAACGATAACTTTTATCCCGGAAGGGGATGAAAATGGAGGTGGAAGTTTTTATGGGGGATCATTCACTCCTGCAGTAATTGATATAAAACTTGTCATACCTATGCCATATTAAGTCTATTTATTCCATACTAAGGGTCAAAACGTACCCAGAGAGAAACACGAGCGAAGCGAGGGTGAGTCGCTAGTTATAATATATAATGTAATAAAAATATTCATTTAATTACGAATGGATGTACAAATGGTATAGGATGGATATAGCTTCCACTTAACCTTTTGGACATGGAACCCTAAACACTTTTTATATATTTTCGGTGAGAACAGATGTGTAATAAATTAATGTGTTCGATCAAGTATAAGATACATAAAAGATACGACACGACAGAAAAGCTGTTATAAAGTGCAAGTGGAAAGAAATAGACAGTCTTTTAACATATTTTTTTCACATACTTGAGTCAATTAATAATATAATTATTACAATAAGTTGAAATAAACATTTACTTATTACTAAAAATGTATACTGGTTTAAAAAAATTGAAAGTACTGCTTTAAAAGCACCCTGAACAGTGGTTTTGCTTTTTTATATATAGTCACTCCTGATCAACAACAACTGGCGCAAATATTCGCGTAATATACACACAAAAAATCCCGGAACTGAATACCTCCTCTTATTTGAAATCGATCAATAAAACAATACGTACCTTGTTATACTGATATAGTTTGCAATTGCTAGCTTTTAAGTATTAAGTCTACTTAATTCAGTTTAATTTTAATTACTGTTTTGTTAATTCTTTTTTTCGTCTTCTTCTTCTTTTTCTTCTTAGTCGTTACAGTCTTGACAGACTGGTTGTGGTCATCATATAGGTCTTGTAACCCGTTCGACAATTCGCCTCCACTCCTCTCTGTTCATGCAGTGGGACGTCTACTGCCGCTCTTTTTTTCTTAGATTTATACAAATATTTGACATTGTAAATAAAACTATCTTTTTGGACTTTCTTGCGGATTTATTTTGATTTCTCTAAAGCATTCCAAACGTGGGGAACCGAAAATCAAAATAAATTCGTGAAAAAGTCCGAAAACATAATTTTATATAAATACTTTAACGTTTCCAAATACAGTCCGTGATGGGTGACCCTACGCATTGCCAACTTGGCTAATTTTAAACTCGAAGGCGCCTAACGTTGAACATTGTAAACCATTTCTAAATGCTTGGAAGGAAAGTGGTCAGGACTGGTTTCCTGTAATTTGCCTCAGCATTTGAAATACCATAAAACGTATTAACAAGGGGCTTATATGAGGTTAAATTAGCTACGATATTCCTTGTCGAACAACCGTTACAGAATAACTAAACATGTAACAAGCTTTACTCTTTACATATTCACGGCGGGATATTGGTACTATTAATTTATGCTAAGTCTCTCCTATAAACATAACTTTTTAAAGCAGGATTTCCATATTATAAAGTAAAAAAAGGGTTTAACGACAACTATTTTATATTTTTAAAATTCTGTCAAAGGGACGCTAACATAGAGTTCAGATAACTAATTCCCTTCTTCTTGAATGCGTACCTGTATATTATATGATATAGTCCAAAGAAATGTTTCATCAATTCGTTTAATGTATTACTTGAATCTATACATATAAATAGCATATAGTCAGATAAAATACAGTAACCATTGTATTATTATTATCTATTAGCTAAACAATTGAAAATACTATCATTATAATATATATGTATATCATTCCAAAGATACTATAAACATAAGATACTTATACATTTTTTTTTATTTTCAGGCCAGTCTGTCGAAATTGCGTGGTATCACCGACGGGTTCATCACCACCGCCCCTCCACGAGCAGCAGTCATCCCCTCCGCCACCGGCACCCGCGTCACCCCACCTGTCATCACCTCAACCCAGTCACAGCGGGTCATCAATACCCAGTACCTCAAACTCTCCTCACCCTTACTCCTATCCAAATTTTCGGAGAAGTCAACCATATCAAGAGTTCAATCTCCTCCACAGTCATAGTGTCTCACAGTTAAACCAGCCTGGTCAGAGTTACCATTCCCCTCAATCTCCTCAATCAGCTATGTCTCTGTCTCCACATCCTGTACCTCAAGGGAAGCTACGAGGGTTGTTGGAACACGCTGAACGGCTCATGAAGCCCGGAGACCCCCACAGACATTCACAAAGCGACGACGATTCAGGCTGCGCGTTGGAAGAATACACGTGGGTGCCGCCAGGGTTAAGGCCGGAGCAGGTAAAAAATATTGCACTTAAATAATGATTTATTTAGTAAGGATGCAGTATATTTGTCTTAATTTTGCTATAATAATTACAGTATACATATATCATGTGAGTAAATATATAATAGCATTAAGATTTTTCAAAGCAGATAGAAAGTATACATTCTACATTCATCTTGTATGAGGTTGAACCCGCATCTTCTCTCTTAGTAGCCAATGCCTACCAGATACTTACTTCGTTCTGCCATTATAGTTATCAAGAATGATAATAATAATTACATTTAAAAAAAAAAAGGTTTTCGAATACTGTATTATAGGAAACTCATCAAAACGAAGGAAATAAGCTTAAATTGGATAGTTTTAGTGCAAAAATCCACTTCCAGCTTCATCATCACATTGGTGGTATAAAATTATTGCATTTTTACTAACAATCAGTTTCAATCCATTACGATTCTTAGAAACAGGTTAAGATCGACTTTCAATATTTGATTAAAGTTACTTAATTACAAGTGAAGTTAATAAAAGCGTGTTCAAATAGACAATTAACTGTTTAACTCTAGTCGGGCGCAAATTCCACATGATTGTGCGTATGTCGTACATCTCCCATAGCTTTCACGTCCGAGTAATGGCCAGTACGTTGTCCGAGAGGACAATTGTATTGTAAACATGTGTAGAGCTAAGAGCTATTTCTTTAACGGTCGTCGGCTCCGAGATTCTTATCTGCCGCTTTGAGTTTATCTCTCCATTAAACTTGTTGCTTTATTTTGTTTTTGTAATACAAATGCTTACATTAAGTAATGGTTCTAAATGATTGGAACAATTCGATTTAATCCATGTATTTTTTTTCTTTACGATTCAAGGCTTATAATAAGTCTATTTGAATAAAGTTTCATTTTATTTGAGTTAATTAGAACGTTATTTTTTGTACAAGTAATATCTGTATAATAAAAACATGAATGAAAAAAAATCGAAAATTATCGATTTTTTAATTTAATCTCGGCGTGTTTTCTAAGATGAAGTGATGCAAAAATATTTTTAATATTTTCTGTCTTCCTTTTTGTGGGTTTATTTTACACGTTTATTGAACACATTAGAGCGATAAGAAGGATTGAAATGAAGCCTTTTTTATGATACTAAGTGTATACGCTGTATGTACATAAATTATTAACAACTAGTTTCGCCTATAGCCTCGTTACCGTGATAGGTACATCTGTAAAAATAACTTATATTTGATATATCTGCAGTTAAATATCACAAAAATTCATTAAATGGTGTACTATATAAATAAAACTTTAAAAAAATAACCGACTTCAAAACACTAAAAAGTAAAAAATCCTACACTATCAACGGAAATACAAACACTTGCAAAGTTTCAAGTCAATATGACAGTTTCATTAGCTATCTTTCCACTCTTTGAGTTTTTTTTTTCAAATTTAAATGAGGCCAAACTGGAAGTATACACAAAATTCAAACAAAAATAGAATTTACCAAATCGGTTAATAAAATATGACAGAGTTCTAAGGTAGCAAACATAAAAAAATACAACCGAATTGAAAACCTCCTCCTTTTTTGAAGTCGGTTGAAAATGACAAACACACACACTTAAAAACTTGCACGCTTATAGTACGAATGTCATGTTAAGAAGTATGACGTTGATAGTAATTAATTCTAGTTCTCAGTTTTTTACCGACCGCAAAAAGGATGAAATACTCAATTTGGCTATACTTTTTTAATTATAAGTCGAGTTTCGTGGTTCTTTTTTTAACCCATTCTGGGCCGCTGTGCCATTTTGGGAACACTTGATAAATTGGGGCTTATAAAAAAAATGTGTACCATAGCTCGTAAATTTTTATTTTTCTGTGTAATCGAAAGTATGATTGTTAAGTATAGTGTATGTTATTAGACCTATATCGAGAAACACCGTTTTTATGATTTGTCGAAATCGGTCATTTACACGACCCTAGACCTGGCCGCACTTATATAATTATTATGTAATTAATTAAAGGTTTACATTCAGATGGCATTGATTACGACCCTTAAAATGTGCTGAAATTAGTGTGATTTGTTTTGTGCCATGTCTGAGGTCATCAGGGTGTCAAAAACAAAAAAAAAACATTTTACATAGGCAAACATATTTCGACAATTTTATAACACATGTGGCCATTGTGCCAATTTGGGAACACCCCTGTAAAATCATGAAAAATAATTTATTTTTAATTTTTTATAATTTTATGTATTCTTGTACTCGGCCATCATCAATAAATAACAGTTTTTTGAAAATCCGCTTGTTACTTTTTGTTTGGCTTCTAATGGGTTAATAAACAGGTTAACTTCAAGGGTGATCCCATGTAAATTTTAAATAAATCCTTTAAAGTAATACGTTCCTAGATTTGAAATAATTATTTTAAAGTTATACCTACTAATAGATTTAATTCCGCGAATATGTGACATTTTAAATAACTGAATATGATTTCTCTAAAGCATTCACAACGTTTGGGAATTCGGGACCCAATAATTAAAATAAATAAAAAAAATTACTTTTACTTTAAAGTACTGTTTTCTTTTAAATTGGTAAACTTTTTGTTATAATGTAATGATTATGAACCGGTCCAGGTAGCATTACTTGTAGTCTTACTTATTACTATTTAAAAACAATCGCCTTTAGATATTCGAGTAGAAGTTTCTATGTAAAAAGGCGAGATACGTAATTCCTAGGCTTTCTGCGTATACAATGCGTCGCATGTCTCTTTGAAACGGAGATCGAAAATAAGCAAACTTTCACGAAACAATAGCTTGTTCCGCTGACTAAAACAATGGCTTTGAATATTCTAGAAACAGTACAGAGGATACGAAAAATCACACAAAATGCAAATAAAACTTTAATGTATCTTCAAAAATATTGTAAAAATTACCGATAACATGACATTTAATTACACATTTATTACTTAAATTGACATATAAAATATTATGTTATATTTTTTATTAAAAATAAACAAACCCTAATTTCTTAAGCACACTAATCTTTGTAACTATAAGTGGGCAGTAATTAGAAAAATTCTTTGAATTTTATTAGGTCAAAATTAATTAAATTACTCAAATCTAAATAAACTCCACGAACGGAGCCGTTACTAAAAGCTAGTATGTATGATATAAACACCAGCCAGGGGTTTAAAATAACTTAATTCTAGTAATGTTTCCCACAGACATCTATAAATACACGTAAACCATTAAGCGGCTACCAAGTAAATATTTAATTCTTCTCTTGAATGCATATAGCCAAGTATTTATAATTAAGGTAAAAATAAAATAATGCTTTAAGATCCGGGGGCAGCGGAGCAAAAAATTAAAACGTCTCCCCGAACTCCCTTCCGGCCAAATTGAGTTTTCGAACTCGGAGAAATTACGGACACGCAGAATATAATTAGAGCTTTGGTGAAATGAGTCACGGAACTTTTGAAATAGGTTTAACTTTTGAGGCATCGACATTCAACATTTGAAGTCTCGCAACTTATATTAAAAGAATAAGATAGTTGGAGCGTACAGATGATAAATTGAAGGCGGAAATGGTATCATAATTACAAGTCTTATAATACTATTTCTACAACTGCCCGCACTATATCCAATGAGTAGAAAAATAAACAAAACATTAAAAATAATAATTAAATTCATATAGGTAACTACCGTAAGTGTACATTTTGACTTTGATTTCACTTGACTTCATTTATGTTATATTATACGCTCCGTCTTATTCTCTTAATGTGGATTTATAAAGTTACGGTCTTACAACTGGATGACTTATAGCCTAGTATCAATTCAATACAATTGGAAGTCGGTACCCAGCATCCCAACAGCGGGACGTTAAAAGGGTTGAATTATAACTAACAAAATAACATTTTAAATAAGACAACTATATAATACCTTTGAGACATCTAACACCTTAGTCTCTCCCGTGACCATGATTGCTGTAAAGCAATCGAAACGTCGGGAACCAAAAATCAAAATAAATTCGAGAAAAATACCGAAAAGATAATTTTATTTAAAATGTCAAATATTCGCCTAAATCTAAGAAAGTATTAACAAGATAACATTCCAGAAATTACATACATATGTGTATGTATATGCTATAGAAAAAATATTCCATCCGTCTGTACTCTGTAACTCAGTCTATAAAAAAGGTAAGATTTGCAACATCTGCCAATTTTTATTGCAGAAATTCCTTTTCCTTAATAAGTTTAATTAAAATATAATAATTATAATCTCCATGTCAGAAAACATATAAAATATGCTCGCAGGAAACCGCCATTTTTAATCATTTAGATAGCAGATTTACTTGAAATAATTAAAATTACGTTAATATTATGTGAGCTTTTATTATTTTATAGTTTATATTGATCATTAATTATATTATTAATTCAAATTTCGTTCATTTTGTCCCTATATTCGTCTTGTTTTTAACTTCAAAGAGAAGAAGGTAATTCGTCATATTTTTTCGTATGTGTAGTAACTTGTGTAAAAAAAGATAGTAATATTAGATTTTAGATTATTTTGAAGTGGGTAAAATAAAAAATATATTAATTTATGAAATAAAACAGAAATTTTAACATTCGGAACGTGGAAAACCAAAAATCAAAATAAATCCACGGAAAAATCCGAAAAAGTTCAAATATTCGTTCAAATCTAAGAAAGTATTACAAAATAAAAATGTTTCGCGACGTGCAGGACAACCCTAGCACGTCATTGCATTATAAATGTGATGGTGAATTTAGATTAAATAAAATAGTTTTTGCTTCACTTTTTATTTGCTCCGGACTGTATTAGTTGCGCGTTGAAATAAACATAGGGTGTACTGTTAAGTTGCCTTTAAGGCTTTGACTGAGCTTGATTTATTAAAACCACACCTTAACTGGAAAAAATTGTAACTAATTGATATAGCAACTCGTACGTTATAATACTCGTTCAGTGCTTCAAGATTTTACCAACATGTTTAATTCATAGCAACATTTAAAGCGAACTTCTTTATCAATATCGAGAAGCATGTTATTTTTTATCAAAGCTTTGACTATTAATAGTTTTCACTTTAAATAATTCAGTATAGCTTATGTCCTATGTATAGTTCGTCAGTTTTATCATCATTAAAGTCTCTTGCGTCCCACTGCTGGGGGTGGGCCTCCCTTCAACACGATGAGGTTTAGACCATAGTCTGGTCTAGTGCGGATTAGCGGACTTCACAAGTCTTTCAAAAACTTGCTAGGTTATCTCAAACATGCAGATTTCCTCGCGATATTTTACGCGTTCTTTTGCGTACCTCGATACCTGAATGTAATCTTACTTGTTAGATAACTAATAATAAATGGCCTTCACGGTGCATTTGGCGGTTGTCTATCAAACAGTGCTACATTAGGGATGTGGGTTTGATTCTTCTATGATTGTATATTACTGTGATAGGATGTACTACTAAGCTTATTTAAAATAAGACTCGATTTGAAGATTACACAGAACACACAACAAGTATTGCAAGATTATGTAAAGCATTCATAAATAAAATGTCTCTATTTAATTGTGAATGATTACCAAACATTACCGCCGATCCCCGGGAGCCAGAACGGCGTTAATAATCCAAGCACGTATCAATTTCATTAGCCTGTCTTCATTAGGAGCAGAGGGACGATATTACACATTTATTTCTGTCTACAACTGTTGGAGATTAATTCGCTAATACGTTACGACTTCTATATTAGGTTACTGTAGCAAAAATTTTAGCTAATCTATACATATAATAAAATTCTGAGTCGAATCTGTTCATTAAATATTTTTTGGAAAATTTTATTGAAATGGACATTATTATTGATACAGAGGCCGAATCTATAGTTTTTAGAATTATTGTCTGTCTGTCTGTTTATCTGTCTATCTGTCTATGACCGCATCACGGAAAACAATATTTTTGAAATTTGGTATGATAGTAGCTGTTTATCCGGGTCAACATATAGGATACTTTTTACTGCGGTAAAATATCTCATCTCTGAGAAATCTATTCTAACCGTTAAAACATATCTAGGGACCCGAACGAAGCGAGCGTGAGTTATACAAATATAATTTCAAATTCATACTAATATTATGAATGTTAAAAAACCTCTGTGTGTCTGTTACCTCATCACGCTTAGACCGCTGAACAGATTTTCATGTAATTTAGCAAGTATGTATATAAATTATATTATCATCAATCTTTTATCCCCGCCCCGCTTGTAACGCAAGCGGGCCGAAGGCAGTGAGTGATTGGTTATTACTTATTACACACATGTTGTATCATCTATATCTTCTATACATATAATAAAATTGTAACTAAGCCGAATCTGTACATTAAATATTTTTTGGAAAATCTTATTGAAATAGACATTATTATCGATGCAGAGGCCGAATCTATAGTTTTTAGAATTTTTGTCTGTCTGTCTGTCTGTCTGTCTGTCTGTCTGTCTGTTACCGCATCACAGAAAAACCACTGGAGGGATTTTGATGAAATTTGGTATGATGATAGCTGGTTATCCGGGTCAACATATAGGATACTTTTTACCACGAGAAAATATCTCATTTCTGAAAAAAAAAATACAAAAACTGGTAGGAACAAAACCACGACGATACTATTTGTAAACAGTTTAGCAAGGTAACTTACAAAATATGGTAAAAACTATAAAAATAGCTTATCTTGAAAATCAAATTATCAAAAGCGCTATTTCATCCATTAAAATAGTTATTTTAATTAATATTTATTTATGTGTTATTTAGATATTCGACAATAGATGTCGCCATGTGTTTTTAAAATACATAGTTTTAATCCCAAAAAAATTAATGTACAGATATGACCTTTTTTCGATTTTATTAGAATTACTACTAAATCACCCGCGGCTCCGCCCGTGTTTAAATTATCAGTAAAGGAAACTTTTTCGCTTCATAAATTAGTAACTATACATACAATAAAATTGTTACTAAGCCGAACCCCTAAATTCAATATTTTTTCGGAAAATCTCATTGAAATATTCATTATTAGCGATATAGAGCCCGAATCTATAGTTTTTAGAATTTTTTCTGTCTGTCTGTATGTGACCGCATCACAGAAAAACCACTAGAGAGATTTTTATGAAATTTGGTATGGTAATAGCAGGTTATCCGGGTCAACACATAGGATTCTTTTTACCGCAAGAAAATATCTCATTTTTGAGAAAAAATACAAAAACTGGTTAAAGTAAAAGCACGATGATGCTATTAATACTTTAGCAAGGTAACTTACTTATATATTATGTTAAAACTATTAAAAAAACTTATCTTAAAAGAAATATTAACAGCGAGCGCTATTTTATTCATTAAAGTAGTTATTTTAATGAAAATTTATTTATGTGTTATTTAGCTATTTGACAATAGATGTCGCCATGTGTTTTTAAAATACGTAGTTTTATCCAAAAAAAAATGTACAGATATA
The DNA here is from genome assembly GCA_905404265.1 of Fabriciana adippe. Classification (NCBI taxonomy): domain Eukaryota; kingdom Metazoa; phylum Arthropoda; class Insecta; order Lepidoptera; family Nymphalidae; genus Fabriciana; species Fabriciana adippe. The sequence continues at coordinate 15,391,328 of FR989998.1, read as the reverse complement.
ACCTTTCTATGATTTTACTATAATTACTACTAAATTACCCGCGGCCCTGCCCGTGCTTAAATTTTTAATAAAACAAACTTTTTGGCTTTATAAATTAGTAACATATTAGTAATACTTTGTTGGCCGAAACAATTTTCAAATGAGAATATTTATAAATTTTTATTGTTTAGTAAATAATGTTAATGTTTTTAATCTTTTAATGTAAAAATTGGGCAAATATAAATCCAACTCGCGCATTTTAGGTTTCGTATAGCAAAATGCTATGTTGTTTTTCTTACTTACGTGTTTTGTATGGTTAACACTAAAATAAATACGAATAATATTTACGTTTCCACAATACCTACTCATTTTTTGGACCGTAAAAATAAGTTCAATTTATATTATTTTATAACATTTTATGGAAAACAAGTTTACGGATGTTAAACTGCCAAAGCGGATAACTAAAAATATTTCATATCTCAAAAACTATGAAAAAGTATTTTAGGAACTGTTATACCTGTTATACCTCAACTTTTTCACTTTTTCTTGACACCTTTTCTTGGAAGGTAAAGGCTTAAAGGACACAATAAAATGCTTGCGACTTTAATCATATTAGCCGAGCCATATGAAATAAAGAAATGTATTCGCTTAGAATTATTTACTTATTACACTTTCTTTTGAAAATCGTTTTGAAAAATATTACTAACTAGCGCTAATTAAGAAAAGTTATCATTATGTAATTTAAATAATCAGCTATATATTAAATTAATCTATAGCTGTCTATTAGTAAAAAATGATTAAAATTAATTCCGTAGTTTGAGAGTTTATCGCCCAAAACTAAAAAAACAAACAAAACAGAAGTATAGACATACATAAATGTTATTGCTAAAACAAAAAGTTCAATTTAACGAAGGAACCTTTGTGGCATTGATAATCACTGCCATTATTTACCAATCATGCGGTGCGCAATGAAAGTAATGTATAATGTAAGAGTATACTAATGTGTAAAACCTAAGAATTTGGTTTTTGATCATCCGAACGCGGGCGGAGCCGCGGGAAATGCTAGTTTCAATCTAAATTCTTTAAACGAAAATATCCTTTAACATCGACAAAGCCGCTGTGTGATCAGCAGCTAGGGACAGACAGTCAGACATTTTAAAAATATTTTAGCGTGAGTACCTATGTGAACTTATTAAGTTATATAGGGTATATTATATAGGGTATCTATTTTGAAATCACAGGCTACACTTTATTTTTATTTATTAGTATAAAAGCATGGAAAATGACATGCTATCACAGGTGTCTAATATAGCCCTTTTAAGTTCTCAACACATAAATAGAGTCGGGGGAAAAGTTAGTCATACTTATTTTATATCTGAGAACAGAGAAATTACTCTCTCAAAGCACGTAACATTTTCATTAGCTGGTTTCATTAAATGAAGCATTACGGGGGTTTTATTAGAAATGTTATTATTTTCTTTATATCTCAGTTAGGTGCAGGATATAATAACTTGTTCACCATTTAGGTACAGATATAATAGATATGTTATTTTGTTTGAAATTAAATTTATTTACTCAATTAAGTTTCAATAAAATTATACACTTTTAAATCGTCAATATTAATTTAAAGTGCGTCAGTGTAGTCAGTCCGTGAAAAAGCTAACACCGACTCGGAAAGCAGATCTGCTGAGAAGAGCCCGAGAGAAACTCAACATTTGCTTCTTTAAAAAATTAAGTTAAACTATTATTAAACATTATAGCTATCTTTTATCTAAACACAATACATTCTAATAGTTTGAAAAGGATAAATAAATGAATAAAGAAACCAAGAGGTAGTTTAAAAAGTAAAATTATTTTATTATCATTAAAAATCTATATTTTAGTCCCACTGAGTTTCTTTCGCCAGTTCTTATCAGGACTGACGCATTTTCTTTCCGAAGTGGTGGTAGACTCATGAGGTTAAATAATTTAATTCAATTCTTTTATGGCTTCAAAGCACGCCATTTGAGGACAGGTTAGAAGACAAAGGTTAAGTAATAATTTAATACTAAATAAAATGTCAATAACAGTAAATGTCTATCCTTAGCAACATGTGAAATTCGAACCTAACACTCACGTCCTTATAAATACATCTACCTCGGCACCAGACAAACATCTATAATACAATTATATTTTAATTTAAGGCCCTCGTTCAGCGTTTTGAATTATAAGAAAAATAATAAACAAAAAAGGAGTGCTGACTCTATATTTTGTAATGATAAAGCAATTTGCTTAATCACAATACGCGCGTTAGCTTGCGCAAATACTGTTTGATTGGGTAACAGTGGATACTGCTGCAGGCAAAATATTTATGTATATACAAATCCTGCATCAGCGTTATCTTGTGAATGTATTTTACAATCTTTTAAGATTTAGTATTGAAAGCAGAAATAGAAAAAAATCATAATAAAAAAAAATCTACGCCGTAATATATTAAGAAATATTGCTCGCTAAGTATCTTCTTGTACTTGGCTAATATCTTATAGTCACCAATAATATCTATTTAACAAAATCTCTTTAAATTATGGTATCTACATAAGATATGGTACATACGATAAAGCTTTTTTTTTTGAAATCTATCGAAAATAATAGCATTAGGTCAATAGACTGAGGCGATGTTTTAATGCTACATTTTATGGACCGATATATATATATATATAAGTAGATATATATATATATATATATATATATATATATATATATATATATATATATATAAATATATATATATATAAGTATATAGTACTGCATTTGATATAAATCCAATAGGATAACAGTACTATATTTGCAAAATTATAATTTTATCACCTCGAGGACCGCGAGCACACCGGTGTGCTAGATAACAATTGAATTCTCGGAAATTCGCACGGATTTCTTAGAATTTGTCCGGGAGGGATTATTTAATACAAAATCGCAAAATATTTAATGTATAAAATGAATGTACTTTTCCAGGTCCACCTGTACTTCTCGGCGCTGCCCGAGGACAAGGTGCCGTACGTGAACAGCGTGGGCGAGCGCTACCGGCTCAAGCAGCTGCTGCAACAGCTACCCCCGCAGGATAATGAGGTACATTCACCATTGATTTAAACTATCAAAATGGGATATAACTTTCTTCGCTCATTGCTTATACATTGTAGTATAACAATATAAAAAATATATTATTTCTATAACGCATATAATATTAAAAAATATCATCAAAATCAGCCGTTTAAGAGAAGAAAGAACACATTCATAATGGATTTTCATGTTAAGATTGAATTGAAGTGAATGTCTATAGTTTATGAAATTTCAAAATTAAAAATAAAAAAGCTAAAAGCTTTGTCCACAATATTAATTATCCAAAACAATAATAAGCCCTCTTGGCTTACTTCTACTTACGAGTATAAAACTTATCAATCAATTTAAAAACTGTATGTAAGATTGGTGGTCATCATTCCAGGTCCGGTACTGCCACGCGCTGTCGGACGAGGAGCGCAAGGAGCTGCGGCTGTTCAGTGCGCAGAGGAAACGCGAGGCGCTTGGCAGGGGACAGGCGCGGCAGCTACATGCGCCGGCGCCGTGCGATCGGGTGAGTTTAGCTTTTACCATCTTATTTACTTGAATATAGCCTGATCCTCCTTGCATTGAAGGAAGGCCTATGCCCAGCTGTGGGGTGTTAAAAAGAGCTGGATACATACATGTTATTTACTTTTATTAGGTTTACCATCTTGCTTAGGTACTTATATTAAGTTTACCAGTATATTGAGGTACTATATTAGGTTTACGATCTTATTTACATTTAATGACTGTCTGGTATCGCTGGCCATCACCAGCATCCTCTAAATGGTTAGATCTGCCTTAATTCCCGAGGTAATATTTTTAATGCCGCAATATAATATAAAACTATACCATTTTAAAATTATAATGAATGTAATCGAATGGACATTGTAAATCCGTTTCGCCAATCGGCTCAGTATGCACAAAGTAAGCGCTCGGCTTCCGCGAACTAATCACTGCAGTAAAAAGTTAATGAGAAGGTTCCGTAAGAACAGGCCCCTGGGTTCCTATAATCGCTGCATATGTCTAATCGTCTATTAAGATCATTTAAATGCTTTACGACTTGACAGCTACTACTAACTGTTCTCACTTCTGCTATGTAGAACTCCCTACATTAGTTACTTATTTGAGTGTCATAGTACATGAAATATATTGATATACAAAAATTCAAGATACACAATTAGCGTCTCAAAAGTGTCCTCAAAAAGAAGTGCACAATTCGAAATTGTATTGCGCTTTTTTCAAATCTCTTTTGTTCATTACCTTTCGGATGACAAAATTAAAAGGTACGTTGTTTCGTTTATAAAGTACCTTACGTGGTGTGCGTAAGTTCGGATTTGTGTTAAGACAAAAAGAACTTTCGGTTTTTGAATTTTATTCTTTGGTTTGACTTAACGTTACATGTCGACACCACTTTTTGAATAGATATTTGTTCAGAAATGTGTATCTATGTTTTTATATATCAATGACGACACGTTTGGCTCAGTTTGTAGTGACCCTACTTGCTGTGCCAGCAGTCGCGGGTACGAGTCCCGCTGGGGACATTCATTTGTGTGATGAGCACGAATGTTTGTGCTCTAGTCATGGCTGTTTATATTTATAATATGTATGTATTTAAAAAGTTATATATGTGTAGTGTATCAACTATCTGGTATCCATAATACGAGTACAAGGCTCGTAGCTTACGATGGAACTAGATGGTGCCGTGTGTTAATGTACCAACATATTCATATTTAATGATGAAAAACCAATTATTTTTAATACAAATAAAAATATGGCAATTACATACTAAACAAAAAGGTACACCGACCTCAAAATAACTAAGCATTCCCATAGTTGTTTCTTTTGAAAAATGTGGAAGTACTCAAGAGAGACTTTCTATGAAGGAGTTTATCTACAAGCATCTACGCCAAATCACCTCATGAATACCAAATTACTGTATCATTTGCCCAACTAGATATACTTGTAAAAAGTCAAAACTAAAACAAAAACCTACTTTGCTTTAAATACTACGTTATTGTTAGGATATCACATATGTACAAATAAAACTTATAATGACTACAATATGTATGCAAAGATGCATAAATCTAAACCATTGACGCTCATACTTTGTTTCTAAAAGCACGGGAAATGCAAAAGAGCTTCGTTACCCTAAATCCTATTACCGCCGTCCCTTGGAGTACAAAAATAAATAATAATCCCTGTGAAGTGTAAAAATTGTTTCATTCCTTAGCCGAGCTTATCCAGCTATTCGTTAGATGCAGATGTTAACACCGCGCTTTATCTTTATGTAAACAAAATGAACTTTCATTTAAATTATTCGTGTTTATTTGTTTGTATGTTGTTACTAGCGACTCACCCCCGCTTCACTCGGGTGCGTCCCTAGGTAGGTACGTTTTAATTTTTTTGAGCGAAACCCTAATTCTTTTTCTAAAATAAAAGTAGCCTAAGTTACTCCTTATAATATCAGCTATCTGCCAGTGAAAGTCACGTTAAAATTGGTCTAGCCGTTTCGGAAATTACCCGGAACAAACAGACAGACAAACAGACAAAAATTTAAAAAATTGTGTTTTTCTCTTGTAACCTAGGGAGGTTGCTTCCTCATACAAACTTTCATCCCCATATTTACCCCCTTGAAGGATGATTTCCGGAATAAAAACTATCCTATGCCCTTCCCAGGGTCTCAAACTATCTTCTTACTAAATTTCATCTAAACCGGTTTAGTAGTTTCGAAGCCTACTCGGTACAAACAAACAAAGCCTGGGCAAGTTTAGCAATCTTTATGAATGTACAAAATAAGTTTTTTAGACTAATTTGTCTCGCCTAGACCTAACTACAATCAAACGGACTAAAACTATACAGATTTCTATAAAGACTTAGTCATTATCATTTTTTCCCCTCCAAGAATGAATCGGATAGAACAATTTGTATGAGATGTAATTCTTTTTGTTATATTATAACTGCCAGACAAAAACGAAGTCTGCTATTTAGAAAAAGAAATAAGCTTTATAAACAAATTAAAAACTTACATAAAAAAGTTTAATTCTAGTTCATCCATCGACTAGAACCTGAATATATTATAATCAAGTAGAGGCTAAGCTTGAGATTTCTGACCAAGCTGGTAAATATTATTCAATAGTTATTTTGACATCTTCATCATTTTAAATAAAACTATATTTTCGGATTATCTCGCGGATTTATTTTGATTTTTGGTTCCCGACGTTTCGAATGCTTTACAAAAATCATGGTCACGGGAGAGACTAAAGTGTTAGACATCTCAAAGGCGTTATATATTTGTTACAGACAGTGCCTACCCACAATTTTACAAAAATTATTTTAAAAATTCAAAAATGGCACCAGAGTGCCTTACAATATTTGTTGATTTTAATTATTCGCGTAAATCTAAGAAAGTATTATCTTCATCATTGTTTAAATCGTTACACAAGTATAAAAGCCAAGGTAATATGACAAAACGTTTAAAACAAATAGTTAATGATTTGATTTATCAAAAATAAAACTATCTTTTTGGATTATTTCGCGGATTTATTTTAATTTTCTCTTGGACTTTTGGTCCCACCCGTGACCATGATTGCTGTAAAGCATTCGAAACGTCAGGAACCAAAAATCAAAATAAATCCGCGAAATAATCCGAAAAGATAGTTTTATTTACAATGTCAAATATTCGCGTAAACCTAAGAAAGTATTGATTTATCTTGTTGTATGTAATAAAGCCCAGCTCGCGTAGTGACGGGTTTATTCATTAAAAATAAAACTCAATTCCAAAATTCAAAATAAATTCGAGAAAACCCCCGGAAAAACTATCTATTTTATTTAAAATGTCAAATATCAGCGTAAATCTAAGAAAGTATAACGTAAAACTCAATTATTAAAACTTATATAAAATTAATTATTCAATAATTTATAGTATTTTAATAAGTAAGCAATGTTCAATGATTTGAAACTTATTTTATCTATTTTATAAAAATATATTTTCAGAAATATATGAAACTAAGTCAGCTTTTCGTAGCTCTTTTAATATTAATAGGATACAGTTAAATGTTAACAAACCGCTTCGTCCGTGAGTGAGACTGGAGCTTTTAGCGGCAAAGCTTTTTAATTCCCACTAGAAATAAATCACGGAACCCTTCGCGGAGTATGTTACTGACAACTTGTTATATTGTTTAGAGCTGCTTGAAATATTGCTTTATTACAGTACAAAATAAAATGTGAGAGTCTCATATGTTATTTGTTCGTTGATAATTAATTTGTTTTTCTGTACATTTTAATTGTTTCAAGCCTTATATAATATTCCTGCAATATATATATATATATATATATATATATATATATATATATATATATATATATATATATATATATATATATATATGTATATATAAACATTATTTATATATTACCTAAAAAGTATACAATTATTTGTAAATTATAACGAGATAAATATATAAGTTACAAAAGTCTGACGACACGTTTGTCTCAGTATGTAGTGACCCTACTTGCTGTGCCAGAGGTCGCGGGTTCCAGTCCCGCTGAGGGCATTCATTTGTGTGATGAACACGAATATTTGTACTCCAGTCATGGGTGTTTATATTTATAATATGTATGTATTTAAAGTTACATATAAGTGTAGTGTATCAACTGTCTGGTATCCATAACACAGGCCTCGTAGCTTACCATGGAACTACATGGTGCTGTGTGTTAATCTCCCAACATATTTATTTATTATATACTGTAGAGACTTAAACAATAATTGATTACACAGCAATTCATTGTGAAAGTTGGTAGATGCGGCGGCCCTGCTTTTCTATTTAACTTTTTACATAGTATCTTGTTGAATTTGTAGAAATTCATTTGTAGAATTGTTTCAACTCGCCCTCGTCAGGGAGCCGCAGTGGAGCTTTCGGACAGTAACAATTAAAGACGACTGAAGTGTGCACACGCACGCACGATTAGTCTTATAATAAATATACTAACATGTATGTTTTTGTGTGTCCTAATTTCTAATGAAATTAAATTTTTAAATAATTTAAATTCACATAAATGCATGTAGAATATTGCTTTTATTTACTTAATAGTTTTAAAAATTGATTATTTTTTGGTGTCGACTCTACTTAGACGATAAATCAATGAAAAATAGCCTAAAATATGTTTTTCAGACATTGTAATTCCCATCACATAAATAAATCAAACAAATTTTACTTTATAATTACGTAAAATATGCTTAAAATTTCAAAGTTTACGCTGCTTTTATAAAAAATATTCCTATAGATACATTATAGAGTAGCACACGTATTTTATGCCTAGTTACTCCACTTCTAAGGATCGTAGCATGTAAAAACATCTTCCTCAATAAATAAGCTATAAAATATGCTTTTTCTGAAAATCTGTGCTATATAAAGGTCCACATTGAGAATAAACGATACAAAGTAATGCAAGACGGTCTTGTCTTGGTGTAGTAGAGTGTGCGAGTGCGCGCTTCGCGTCGGTACTAACGACTCATTCGCCTTAATTGTCAAAGTTTTTCCTCCAAAAAGCTGATCTGTTTAAATTTTTAACGACTGTATATTTATAAGTTCCCCTCTTTAACTCAACTTTTCCTTAACTTTAAACTTAACGCGTTATTTCAGCATTATTGAGATTTTTAATTGTTACTTTATTTGTTTATTTTTATTTTATTAAAAGAAAATTCATGGCAGAGGTATTTTGTAGGTAAATTGTCTTGTTTATAATTTTCAAGATTATTTTAAAAAAATCTATCTGTCTGTTGGACAATCCAAGCTGTTATATATCACAAATTGATGTATAATATACTAACTACATATAATTAAAGTTCACATCCTGTCATATTTACTTATTAGATATTCATATCTTATAGTATTATCGGCTGGCACCGACTTCCAAAATATCTGATTAGGTATCTTTATAGTAAATGAAAACTCCCAGTTATTTTTTACCTTTTAGAGTTTTCAAGCCGGTTTTTTTTTATCAAAAAACATACATAGAATATATGTATATATATATATATATATATATATATATATATATATATATATATATATATATATATATATATATGACGTGAGTGACGAAGCTGTATTTGAGTAGTTTAATTGGTTGAGTGTATGCCTCGATATAATAAATATAACAAAACGTCTTATGCTAGATGCAATAGGGTCAACGATAGGAAATCTGGCGTCGACAATAACGTCTTAAAACGTGAATTCAAGAGAATTGAATTATTATAACCTGAAGTTGTTAGTTAAAGCTCGTATGCAGATGGACTGCAAATTCTTCACGAGACACGTAAATAAATGTGGACAAAAGCTCAGCTCTGACAAGCACAACGGTAAAAGCTTACTCGTAAAATTTCTAGAATTTATTACAATAGGGACGTAAAACTTTAAGCTCTGCTTTATTTTACATATTTATGTGTGGACGTGTTGAGCCAATAACATGATTTTTACAACTGAGTCATAATTAGTAAGTACGTTTACGGGTACAGTATTTATTACTTATTTAAAGAATTTTTTAACTGTCACATTATACGTATCTTCTTCGTTGCAATAAATTGTGCAAATAATTTATAAAAAATATATTGAATGTTTTTTATAATTTACGTAAACCTTTATGAATTTTATACATATGCGTAGCAAGCTGATCTTCAGATGTTATCTATAGGTACGTGTAATAAAATTGTAACTAAGCCGAATCTGCACATTAAATATTTTTTGGAAAATCTTACTGAGATATACATTATTATCGATACAGAGGCCAAATCTATAGTTTTTAAAAATATTGTCTGTCTGTCTGTTACCGCATCACGGAAAAACCACCGGAGGGATTTTAATGAAATTTGGTATGATGATAGCTGGTTATCCGGGTCAACATATAGGATACTTTTTTTGCGGGCAAATATTAAACTTAAGCTTAAAACGTAAAGAGGGACGAACCCGAGCGAAGCTAGGATGAGTCGCTAGTCTTACCTAAATGTCAAAAAAATGCACTTGAGTGAATTTCCCCGGTTGTTTTTCCTCTTAAACTACATACAGACGTTTTAAAAGAAAATTAAATTAAAAAAATAGATAAAAGACCAACGAACAATATCCTACACGAACTTTAAAATCATTTATTACCCTTAAGATTACATTTTTCTATATAACCTTGATAAACTTGGAGTAACAGATAATAATAAAGACAGAGCGTCATAGAACTGAACATGAAGCTTAACAATAATATTTCAAAATAGTATACAAATGAAAAATTGTATACTGAGTGATAAGTAAATAAATGTTAATAAATAAAAATTGCTAACGGATTGTATTATAATCAAGAAAAATATTATTTATGGTAATAAATACTTTTTTATTTATTTTTTATTTAAAAAATAAATAAATAAGCTAGTCTTATGCTATCTCCTTTTAAGGAGAAGAGAAGTAATGCTTAATAATAGCAAAAAATATAGTATTATTTTTATTTTATTCTCGTCAATTGTATGTTAATTCATTTATTACATGAATATGAATATATCTTTACTTATCTTTATAAAGATGTATCTTTATAAAGATGTATCTTTATGAAATTTCCCTTATTCTTTAAAGAAAGTAAATGATCTGTATGGTAAAATAGTAGCATAAATATCAAATTACGCTACTATTTTTGACTTTAACATTTATTTTGGCGGACTACGTGTGTATAACTCTTTAGTCTGAAGTGATAAATTATAAGAGTAATAACTACTTACAACCTCACAAGGTATATTTCTCTATCTAAGTACAACTTTTTTTTCTTAAAATTAATGTAGAATCATGTTCGGATATAAGGAATTTATCAAAACAGTCCTAGCACTCTGTTTCCAATGGGTACATGGAGTACATACATACCTCCTTATATTTTCCTTTACGTTAAAAACTAGCGACATACCTTCGTTTTGCTCAGATCCTAATTATAGCCTGCAATTCTTGTTACTTTTTGCAATACGGGATTCTTTAAATATATCTTAAATTAAATGTACGTACATTTATTTGAAACTTCAACCTGCGACTAATACGTTCCATAATATTTTAGTAATTACTTCCACATACATTTTTTGAGAGTTAAAATTATGAAAAATACATACAAGTATGTCAGGTTTTAGTTAAAGTTCCGTCTCAACGGCTGTCATTACGCCGTCATTGTCCAAAGTTACAAAGTTAAAAATTAAAAACTTTGTATCAAAGGATGGGTAACGATTAAAACTGTTGAGGCGAGACCAATGAGTGCTCTCGCAGTGACGAGAGTGTGCTACAGCTCCACATGCATTATCTTATTATGAGAATTTAGAGACAAGCTTCATCCTTGTATACAATTTATATGTAACGTTAAGAATATATAATATACTAGCGACTCACCCTCGCTCCGCTCGTGTTCAACCCTAGTTACGTTTTATATTTTTAGTATAGATTTCTCAGAGCTGAAATATTTACCCGCAGTAAAAAGTATTCTATACGTTGACCCGGATAATCAGCTATCATCAGACCAAATTTCATTAAAATCTGTCTAGTGGTTCTCTTGTGATGTGTTGTCAGACAAACAGACAGATTAGACAGACAAAAAATCTAAAAATGATAGATTCGGCCTCTGTATCGATAATAATGACTTTTTAATAGGACTTTTTAAGAAAATATTTAATGTACAAATTCGGCTCAGTTACATTTTTTTTTTAATTTTAATAATAATTGTAATTTACTTTCGATTTGTTTTAGTCTTTCGTAAAGTTATATTTATATAATAAAAAAAAAATGTTTAAAAATCTTTCGGAAATCGAAGTTCTTTAATCTGTTGATATAATATGTTTCACCTAAATTTTGAACGACATAAAGGAGAGGAAGTACTCTATACAACTGTTTGTTTTACTGTGTATGCCGCGCGAATCTCAGGAACTATTAATCCGATTTGAAAATTTTATTTTTGCATTAGATACCCCGTTTATTGAGGAAGGCTATAAGGCTATAAGGAAGGCTCTATCATATAATATATAGTCTATTTATTCCATACTAATCGTTAAAAAGTACCTAGAGACGAATCCGAGCGAAACGAGGGTTACAAGTTCATATAAATATTCAATGATTATCTATACAGATAAATAAAATTGAAGTGTCTGTTTGTAATGTCAAAATAACAGCTTTATTCTAAATGCATATGGAAATATATACGGTACTTGTAAGAAAAACACAATTTTTTAAATGTTGTCTGTCTTTCTGTCTGTCTGTTTGTTACGGCTAATCTCAGAAACGGCTGGACCAATTTTAACGGGACTTTCACTGGCAGATAGCTGATATTATAAGGAGTAACTTAGGCTACTCTTATTTTAGAAAAAGAATTAGGGTTTCGCTCAAAAAAATTTAAATGTACCCAGGGCCGCACCCGAGCGAAGCGAGGATAAATCGCTCGTTCAAAAATATAAATTTCTATGATGATCAAAATGTTAAACTTTGGCAATAGCGTAGATTGCTGATATTCAATTAAAACATAATTATACATTTTTCTATTTAAAAAATGCCAACTATTGGAACTATTTCTATACAACAGTTAACTAGCTATTGTTCCCGGCAGAGTGGAGTCACTTAGAGTTCAAGAATATTTAAGAGTCGACCACATCGGCGGGGGTTGTTCCACTACATTACGTTGTAATTGTCGGGGGGGCAATTATAATAGCGATCATAACAAGCATTCGACTAGAAAATTGTCGGTTTGATACTTGCCGCGAGATTGCCGTCGTTTCAACGTTTTCAACACTGAGAGGGGTTTAGTGCTTTTCTAATTAAAAGTTCTATCGAAATTCGTCTCATACATTCATAAATAATTATTATATAATACTATTTTAAAGCAAAATTGTGTTGGTGTTAACGAGAGGGGCTGTTTTGATTTAAATACATATCTTGTATCTATTATAGACAAGAAGATTTAAAAAAAAAAGTATTCAATTTAGTTATATGCTTTTTTAAATATTAAAGTTAAAAAAACATGTAATCTTCCTTAACGTTCGTGAATGTAGACAGTACGTAAGTTACACTTTTAAGGGCCATAAATTCGCGATGAAACAGACCTGGTGCGGAGTGCGGAGTGCGGAGTGCGGGGGAACATATCACGTGTTTGTTTTGGGAGATACCATTAAGATATTAAAGTAACCCTTATTCTTTACAATAACCAGATATTAAATTTGATATGAAATAAAACACCAAAAATCTCATTAAATATATGAATTAAACACCGGGCAAGTGCGAACTGACTCTGAGGGTTCTGCAACGTGAACTTACATGCATATATTTATGTGTATATATTCAGCCCCTCAATCTGGCCTCCCTTCAATACGAGAGAGATCATGCCATAGGTGATGCGGTAACAGACAGATAAACAGACAGACAAAAATTCTAAAAACCATAGATTCGGCCTCTGTATCGATAATAATGTTTATTTCAATAAGATTTTCCAAAAAATATTTAATGTACCTACAGATTCGGCTTAGTTACAATTTTATTATATGTATAGATAAGTGCAAATTGAATTTGATTTATTTTATAGTTATATGTCGATTAGGTATTTAAATGATATAGGGATGCAAATTAAACAACTCATGTCCCATACGTGTGTAATTTACGCGGGCGCGAGTGGTCTTAATGCGCTATAACTGCGCCCGAACAGCACCAGTTCCGGCAACGCTGCGGTCTCATAAAGGAATCCTACATTTTGACCATAGCTACTCTTTATTATCAACTAACGTAAAACGTAGTACCTTCGCTTCATACGGGTGCGTCCCTAGATCTAACAGTGGCCTTTGTAACTCAAAATTTATCTGCATACTAAATTTCAATCAAATTCGATCATCCGTTTCACGTTTAGCGTAAAACGTAACAAACATACACACATACAAACTTTTGAAATTATAAGGGAAGTCCGATTGTGTACTTTTTTCGATCTTGTGAAATATACTGTCAAAAGCTATTAAGCAATTTTTTACTAAAAGTGTCTATTATGTTAACTATAATAAATGTATTTTTTACTATAATGTTTTCATAAAATGTAAAATTAAAAAATAACCAATATTTAAGTATAAGCTATATATATTATGTGCATGAACCTTTTACAAATTAATAATCTAATGTTAATTTTGTTTAGTATATGTTGAGTAAAAGCGCCGCCGACTTAGACCAGATATAACCTACAAGTACTTTTAAAATCCTTTCGCATTCATTTTGCTTCATTAATTTCCCAAATATTACTTCTGAATACCGCCTTATATCTCTGTTCTTATTTTGTTGAATTGAAGACCAACTTTTAAAGGTAAAACCGGAGCTCGTAAACACTTTGGCACTCTTGCGAAGAGATATTGCGAAACTTATGTCGCCATCTGTTATCAATATGATTTATCTCACGCAATGAACGCGTCGAGTGCAGATGTTTAGTTCGTTCGAGATTTATTGCGAGGGAAATTCTGAAAGTAAGGGATGTGTTTTATAAATATTGCGAAGGTACATTCGTTCGCAATTTTTTATCGGTAAATCGAACTTTAATTTTATTGTCATGTGCATAAAATCAAATTCGTCTGAGAATAAACTTAACAACTAAACTAAAGCGACTCACTCTCGCTCCGCTCTGGTTCTTCCCTAGTTACATTTTAACGTTTAGTACAGATTTCTCAGAGATGAGATATTTTCCCGCAGTAAAAAGTATCCTATATGTTGACCCGGATATCTAGCTATCATCATACCAAATTTCATCAAAATCAAACTATCAAAAATATCATCAAATTTTCTCGTGATGCGTTTCCAGACAGACAGACACAAAAATTCTAAAAAATATAGATTCTGTGTCTGTATAGATAATAATGACTATTTCAATAAGATTTTTCAAAAAATATTTAATGTACAGATTCAACTCAGAATTTAATTATATGTATAGATATAAACTTTAAAAAACGTTACTCAAATCGGCAAAAATGAAGTAACAACGAAAGTTTTTTTCGGATTTTTACGAATAAATGATATTTTCCAAAATATACTTTTACATTTGACTAATATTATTATTTAGTTTTTAAATCTATTACTATAATATATATACATATATATGTATTTAGGTACGTATGTAATATGTATATAGCGTTCCTACAGTTTAATAGATCTTTTTAAGAGGAATATTTCGTAATACAATGTTTTCGTATAAAGCTCCCATTCGTAATTTTTTTTCAACAATCATCGTCATAATTCAGCCAATTTACACAAAATCGTATGAAATTCTGTTCGGTAGTTTTTAAGTCTATCGCAGTGAGACAGACTGACAGAGGCGGCGAAGGGTTCTTTATTTAATATTAAACAGACTAGTGACATACATACATATAGTCAGGGCCGGATTTAAGGGAGGGCAAGCGGGGCTGCAGCCCCGGGGCCTCCACAAGAGAGGGGCCCCCACAAAAGAGATTTAATAAAAAAAAAACAAACTGACTGGTCGACAACTTTTTCGTTTTTATTTTTAATAAATATGATTGATTATACATATTATATAATTGTTCCTAAATATTAAAAACAATTTATCCATATTTGTTTACCGCAGTTCATCGCAGTCGGGTAAAAAAGAAGTTACAGAGCGATTATAATTAATTAATTATCAAGCGGTTTCTTTTTTCGCGTAAGTTTATTTATTTTATAATTTTTAGGTTTGCAATATTATCATCAAATGCCAATATTTTATAGATGAATTCACGTTTGTTAATTCAAATTTGAAAGAAATTTTCTTCGACCCTTTTCTGTTTTTGTTTTTTGTATTTTTGAGTGCATGCACATAACTATATCTACTCCATAGGTTTAGGTAGTTAACTAAAGGTAAACAAAGAGCCCATGGGGATTTAACCTTTTAATATAAAAATTTTAACACATATTGTCAACTAGCGACTTACCCTCGATTCGCTCGGGTGTGTCCCTAGATACGTGGATTTTATTAACAATTTCATGGGTTTTAATTTTTTGCGCGGAACCCTGATTTTTTTTCGAAAATAAATGTAGCCTAAGTTATTTTTTATAACATCAGCTATCTTCCATTGAAAGTTTCGTCAAAATCAGTCCAGCCGTTTCAGAGATTAGCCGGAAGAGACAGACAAAAATTTTAAAAATTTAAACCGTATATGCATTTGATATGAATTTAGTAAAAAACTGTTATTTTTACATTGCAAACAAACGTATAAATTTTATTTATCTGTAGGTATAGATAAAATAACTGCATTTTTTATTGAATTCACCCACAATTAACCACAATCAAAACATAACTAAAATTGATTTAGACGTATACAAATTCATAGACAATATAATACTTAAATTGATGATGTATATTACATCTACGCGACGGAAGAATCTAGCTTAAGTGTAAAATACAATAAGTATTTAGACTCACAGGAGCATATCTAAAAGATTAAACATTGTGCGTTTAAGCTTAACTAATAAGATTGTTAATTAGAAATAAAAAAAAAACGAGGTTTTGTTCATTGTGTACCATTTATAGGATAACCATAGAAGAGACAACTAGCAAGAAAAGCTAAGGAACAATCAACCAACGAGAGTTTCATTTGGAAACCCTTAAATGCAGTCCACCAAATTTAAATTTAAAAGTTTCCATATGGTATATCCTGTTAAAACAAGTGAATAAGGTTTATTTATATGCTGTTGCTGATGTTATATAATATAGATCTTTGCTTTTTACTCGACTGCGGCAAAACAGGGATATGTGTTTAACCTGTATGTATGTCTGATTCTATGTCCGTTTGTAATCACTAAATGGCTTAACCGATTTTGACGATTCATACGTAATTCGATAAGTATTGATAATGCGAGTGTCATAGACTATATAGATATTATTAAAAGTCAAAATGGCGGATCCTAGGTGCCAATTTGTGTATATTGAAAAAAAAATCGTTCGAATAAATTGAGTGGGGTATCGAAATACAACTTATTAAAAGGCGATTATAGAAATATTTACAACTTATATGTTCAAAAGGAATTTAGGATAAGAAATTGTTAAATAAAACTAAAAATGTCTAACTCTCCTAAAAAGAAGAGAACAAATTGACGAAGGAGCATAGTATTATGCAGTCGGAGACATACATATACTATGTACCTACATGTTTTAGTATACCTGTGTACCTACATGTTATAGTATGTTTTAGTATAGCTGCGTGTGTGGATGTCTCTGTAGTCAGAGACATCCACACACGCAGCTATACTAATAAAATAATAATAACATTATGTTCCTTCGTCATCTTGTTCTCTTCTTTTTAGGCCGCTTTTTATGCAGCCGGTTTTTTATTTTTGTAAAAAAAAATCTGGATTAGTTGTGTGTATTGTCCATCAAAAATCTCCGTAGTTTTAGTAAAAGAGTACTTATCCACATCTTAAAATTATTTGTATCTATTCCAATATAAAAAAATAGCTCTCCGGCTTCATTTAATCAATTGATGAAAGTAAAATATAGTTTTAAATTATTTATTGGTTAAATACCTATCTTAGTATATTTTATTTTATTAAAATAATGTATATTCTTTTACTTAAAAAGTAATTTTATCATAGATTATTTATGCTTACATTAAGTCTATAATGTATATGGTCATTTTATTATATGGGTAATTTAAGACTTTTATCCATAACATATAAGCATTAACGTTCAGCGTAATCATCAGCCATTTTTTGACAAAAAAAGCTTGCAAGGTTCCATTCATTAACGCTGTAATTTAATTTCGAATAATTCTTGTGTTTGACTATATCTACATATGTTTATTGAAATAATTTAATTTGTTTCGCAATAAATACTTAAATCACTTGACAAAAAAAATTGTTCATTTTATTCGGAAAATAATTAGGGGCCTCCACTCCGTTGTCGCCCCGGGGCCTCCACACCCCTAAATCCGGCCCTGCATATAGTTATGATAGCTACTCATTTATTTCCTAAGTCAGCAGTTAGTATAATACTTCATTACAATATGATAGTAAAATTTTTACACAGCAGCTTGTTCTTTACAACTTACGTATTGTTTGTGGTTAAACACAACTTTCTTTGCACTTTGTAGAAACGTAAACCACAATGGTAAATACTTATTTAATTTTAAAACAAGTAAATAAAATAACTAGCTGTCTTCTTCTCTACATTTTCCATTCGATTATCTGGTGAAGGCGGAAAAGCACGTATTTTACTTATTTCTTGTGAAAATTGTGATTTATTGCAGGTAAGTTTATTCTAATAATAATACGCTTTTAAATAAAGCTTCTTAGATATTAAGTATGACTTCGACTAAAGTGTCAAAATTAGAAATTTAATATATTTGCGGCTTGCTTTAGAAGTCAATTCTTTTAAATTAGTATTTTAAAATATCATTGTAATATTTCAAAATGTACAATTGCTTCGTATTTTTATTTACTGTATATATCTGTGTATGAAACGTTAATGGTAATTAATCATTTATTCTTGAACTTATTTGATTTTATAATTTATTTCGTTATTTTTCACGTAATTTATGTAATGTTTACTGCCATCTATCGATGAAAAGGTGTACTAATAATGTATAAACTATGGTTTGAGTAGAAGTAGAGACTATTTAAATTAAATTTACACCAATAGATGTCGCTGCTAAATACTAAGTAGTTTTACAATTATCCAAAAGATGTCGTTACTTCTTATATTACATAAAAGTCTAATAGATGGCGCTCCTTACTTTAGTTTTATCGTGATTTGTCGTACCTTCAATAGATGGCGCTAATTTACTTAGTTTCGTATTCTACCAATAGATGTCACCAGCTGTCACAAAACAAGCTAAAGAAAGTTAAATGTTTTTAGTTTATTTTACATTCACAATAAAAGCTCAAAACCTTTCTGCGAAGGTGTGAAAATAATTTTTGTTCTTTGATTTTTTTTTATACATTTGGGCGTGAGAACGGAACAGGTAGTGACTTCAAAGAATAATGTCTGTCGTAAAATGCATTATTGTGGCCGCATCACGTAGCCGACGTGTCATTTTTTTATTACGTAGTACCTAATCTCTTTTGTCTTTCAATTGTAAGTAAATCTTATTGTATCTGACTGAATGTAAATAAAAAATATTAGTAACAGAATTAGATCGCACATTTTATACTAAGTTGGCATAAACACAAATAACATTGTTCATTTCCTAAAACAAAAAAAAAACATAATTGTCATTTAAGAATTTATCCAAAAAATTAATATTCAGTAATTTTAAATACTTAAATAGTATACATTTATACGTATACGTATATGTTAAACAACATTTTTGAAGTTATAACACGAATAGATATGTTACACCCTACAGCGGCGGCCGGCGGCGGCGGCTCGTGGGCAGCTATGATAGACACAATGCACCGGCCACGTAAAGCGTACCCATTGATGAAAGTCGGCCATTTCATGAATGGCAGCTATATATAGTTTCCAAGAACGCACAAACCCATTCATTCAAGCTCAAATGAGTAAAACATTTGTGTTATTTATAACGTTTGAAATTATTCTTATGAATACACGTGAAGTTTTCCGGCGATCCTCGAGTTTCGCTAAAAAAACTATGGTCTAAACATACATTCAAGTACCAATTAATTACTCTATACACTACACACCCAATATATATATATATATCTACTGATCATAGTCACACTGACAGACACACAAACTAAATAATACGACGGGCGACAAAAAACATTATTATAAGACCTTCAACTATCTCAACCTATTTATACATAAATAAATTATTTTAACTTTTATGTAACTTTATTTAATGTACTTGTTGATAGCCCATAAATAAATTAAATAACTATTATTTACTTTATTACTTCATATAAGCTTTTCGTTTATTATATAAAGAGCTTTTGGAAGTCGGTTAGTAAGTAACTAAGTGATGCACGAAAGATAACTTTTTCTGGAGCTTTAATAAAAACTGGATTATTGTAAGGGCTCGAATAAGCTTTTTTAGATAAAAAACTAATACCGTGTCATTTTTTCGATACTGAATTGTATATGTATATCCCACCTGTTGTGTGAAGTTAAAGCACTTGCTACATACATTCATACGTATAAGAAAGAATAAATTACATCTATCCTAATATTATAAAGAGATAAAGTTTGTGAGTTTGTGATGTTGTGAGTTTGTGACGTTGTAGGGGGCAATCTCTGAATCTACTGAACCGATGTAGATGAAATTTGGTAAGAAGATAGTTTGAGACCCTGGGAAGGACATAGAATACTTTTTATCTCGGAAATCATCCCTTAAAAGGGTGAAAATGGGGATGAAAGTTTGTATATGGAAGGAAGCTACGGACGAACCCGAGCGAAGCGAGGTCGAATCGCTAGTACATATATATAAGAAAGTCCAAATTGAGATACTT
This sequence comes from Fabriciana adippe, assembly GCA_905404265.1. Lineage (NCBI taxonomy): Eukaryota > Metazoa > Arthropoda > Insecta > Lepidoptera > Nymphalidae > Fabriciana > Fabriciana adippe. The sequence goes on along the minus strand of FR989998.1, from coordinate 15,370,854 downwards.
TAGAATTTTAGCTTTGTGGCAAAAATATAAATATTTCGTGTTATTTTGCCTGCTACTTATGAGCTCGAGCTACTAACTTTCAAGGTTTTATTGTAAATTAGAACAAAACTATTCAGATCCTGGTTAAAAGATTACAATACAATGATTTTAAAGTTTAAAACGGCAACTACATTTTAAAACCGATTTATAAAAATAACCGATAAATAAAAGATGTATGTTTGTATGTTGAGAAAATCTATGTGTGTATGCACAGCTTAATTCTATATCCATAAGTAAGTCTACATTGTGAGCCCAATCACTATATTGTCATCGAAAACGAATGAGTGGTTTAGCTCTAAATAGAGTTTGTTGGAGATAATTTTTAAGAAGAGATAAAATCCTACGAAACAAATATATGTATACATATACTTCTTCTTCTTCTCCCTGCTCATTTCCCAAATTACTTGGAGTCGGTGCAGTACGTCTGATCATCATACTGCTGATCGGTTTCACGACCGACCGCCTGCCTGACATCAACCCTACCTATGCATACATATGTATTTTAAAACAACCTACTACCTTACTAAAAGAGACCAGTAAAACTTGAAAATTTTCCTAATAACTTACATTACAATCGTTAAGGTGTAAAATCTCAAAATTTAACTATCATTGAAGGTCGCAGATTCGATTCCCACTCTAAATATATCCTCTTCAGAGAGCATAATACATTACCTCGGAATATAAAAAATACAAATATCTCGAATTATAGAACAAACCCAAACACTTAAACGACCACTACTTAATTTATGGATTTTTAAAAAAAAACGAAACCCTTCACACTTTATTAATTAGCGTTAAGGCGTTTTAAATATATTCTCAACACCTCTGTCATTTTTAACCCCTTTTATGGCGGAGCTTAGCATTATATAACACCTTACAAGCTGACATCACAACAACGCATTACCTATGAGTTATTTAGGTAATTTAAAAAAAAATATCTTAAAAGTTACAAGTAACTTGCGTTAAATTAATTAAAAAGTTAGCTAGAAGATGACAAAAACAAAAATATCTTATCGTAATAGTTCATATAAACACTTGTTTAGTAAGCAAAAGTCAACATATAAATGTAAGATAAATCTATAATTTAATATAATCATAATAAAAAAAAACGTTATATTTTTTGGGGAAAAAAACTTAAAAAATTTAACGACGGTAATAAAATTACGCCGTCTACATACAATAGCATAGACAAAACCAACAATAAAACGTTTTATTCGATTATTACTTTTTCATAGCCCATAAACAATGTCGGCGTCTCTTATATGAAAAACAAGAAAATAAAAAAAAAACCTCTATGGCGCATATGTATAGATTAAATAAGGATGCAGAAAAAAATTTGGACGCAATGTGCAAGTAGCACGCGCGACGCCATATGCGACGAGATAAAAAACATTTTTTTTATTATGTCAAAGCCAAAAATTTTTTTTACTCATCAAACACCCACCGGAGGAGGAAAAAATGGTAACATAAGCATAATATTAGTCGACGGTAAGTTAAATAAAAACTTAATACAAAAACTCATTCTGAGGTTAAATAGATGCTTTCGAACGAGCGCTGCGCTCAGTCAGGGCTGTGCTGAAGTCTGTGCGAGATTGTCAATGCGCTCAAACTAGAAAATTTATATATTAACTAGCGACTCACCCTCGCTTCACTTCGGGTTCGCCCTAGACAAAAACAAATCTATCCCACGGGAACCGTACATTTTTCCGGGATGATATATAGCATATAACCTTCCTCAGTTGACGAGCTATCAAATGCAAAAAGAATTTTTAAATCGGATTAGTAGTTCCTGAGATTAGCGCGTTCAACCAAACAAACAAACAAACAAATAACAAACTCTTCAGCTTTATAATATTAGTATAGATTTCAAAAGGAATAAATTAAAAATATTATATTACCTACTATTAGAAAATCTATTGTATTATCAGAACGCTATTAAAAACTTTTGAAATATTTTTACTAAAACATCAAGTGTAACTATTGACTGATACATGTAATCTATACTAATATTATTAAGCTGAAGAGTTTGTTTGTTTGTTTGTTTGGTTGAACGCCCTAATCTCAGGAACTGCTAGTCCGATTTGAAAAATTCTTCTTGCATTAGATAGCCCGTTAACTGAGGAAGGCTATGTTAAAATGCTACAATGTACGGTTCCCGTGGGATAGATTTGTTTTTATCTAGGAACGAACCCGAAGCGAAGTAAGGGCGAGTCCCTAGTAGATAATTTATATATTTCATAGTAAAATTATTAACACTGAATCTAGTTTAATTATTCCAGTGCGCTGAAACTTTCAACAAACCTGTGCCTGAAAACCTCCTTGTTCTCCGTAGCAGTGGATATAGAAATTTAATATACAAATAAATACCGTAACTTATCCTGTCTGTACGTATAATATTAGACCTACAAAGCTAGTGGCAGCCCTGTGCGCGGCGCGGGCGCAGGACATCTGTCGCAGTGAAATTTGTTCATCACTGGATGCGGATTGCGTCTATTTATTAGATACACTAGTCAGATCACCCGGCGGGTGTCGAGGTACTGCGCGAATAATAAATATTTGGTTAAAAAGTTCAATAGAGTGTTGAATAGTATCGAACTCTACACACGTTATGTACTTACATTCGTTATGCACATCTTGTAATATAAAAGAAATATTCAACATGCTTATAATATATTGTATTTAATTGTGATTATATCATCATGTTCTTAAAATTTATAGATTTAATGACGCACAGACACAGTAACATATAGCACATATACAGTTTAAACTGTTACTGCCTCATTCAACAACCATAGTAACAAAAGTATTTAAGGTAATATTAACGAGCCATACAAGCTCTACTAAGAGTCAATCAAAGTCAATTAGCATATAAAAATGTAAAATTTTTACGATTACAGTTGTAATAAATCACAATCAGCGCGTAATAAGCAAATCAAATAGAAATATAATATCGTAGAGCCGTAGCTTGTCAAAATTTCGCGAGCCTTAAACCCCGCCAACGCGGCCGTTCAACTCGTCTGGCGGCGATGACTTAGTGACATTGTTTTGTGAGACTAGTCATTACAGCCGGCTTTACCTCATCCTTCCGATCTCAAAAGTCAGAGCTTTTTACAAAACGAAAGCTTTATTACATATTTTGGTCATTCAGAGTCGAACTTGCAGCATCTGTCACTTCGGAAAATAAGATGTGGGGGAGTAAATTTGCCAAAATTTCCTAATTTTCTAAAACGGAATAGTAATGGATGAACTTCAATTTTTCGCCGAGAAATAAAACATATTTACATGTATCATAAGTATGTATTATTTATTGGTTTTTTGCCATTCGCAGTGACAAGCCGCTCTCCTAAGTTAAGATGCTTAATAAAACAATTTACTATACGCTTATAAACTTTCATATTAACACATAACAAAAGTCGCATAAAAATTAGTTAAAAACAACCGTTAACCAGACTATAGCGAGCAGCGACTGACTGGCGACCTCAGAAATCAGTATGTATCTCAAAAGCCATTGTCAAGGAAATAAAATCATATTGAAATTGAGATATCAGTTTAAAAATAAAACTATCTTTTCGGATTATTTCGCGGATTTCTTTTGATTTTTGGCTACCGACGTTTCGAATGCTTTACAGCAATCATGGTCGCGGGAGAGACCAAAAGACCAAGAGAAAATCAAAATAAATCCGCGAAATAATCCGAAAAGATAGTTTTATTTTTAATATGTCAAATATTCGCGTAAATCTAAGAAAGATTGAGTTATCAGTATTAAAAAAATTAATTATATAAAGCCAAAGGCTCTTACTAGTGTTGAAACAAACTAAGGATATTTGGCGAAAGCTCAAATACAAATATAGAAAGAATTACCATACCAAGCTAAGCCATTGATTTGTTACTTCATATCCTCTTCACTAATGTTCCACATCACTTAGTAGCATACGAATATAACGTAATGACTCGTCTCATTATTAAAACTAGCATATGCCCACGGCTTTGTCTGTAGAATATACGAATTCTTTCATAGAAAATATAATATTTCTTATAATAAACATACTAAATAAGAGGGCTTTCTTCCTGTTCTTTGACTAGTCCCCAACAAGTACTTAGCTTATTCCCACGTAATGTCCCGCTGCTGGGAGTGGGCCTCTTCTCAATGTGAGTCTGGCCATAGCCCACCACGCTGGCCAAGTGCGGGTTTGTGGGCTATCAAGATTCTCTCACGGTGCTTTCCTTCACTGCAAATGACAGTCATGTTGTAAATGTGCACATGTAAATTTCAGCGGTGCGCGAGTCAAGTTTGAATCCGCAACACTTTTCTTGCAAGCGAACTTGTTCCACTGATCTGCCAGTCCTTACAACTATTGTACTTATCGTTTTTTCCTCATTTTTAATAATATGTCGCTTTTGTACGCGATGATCTCACAGTCACCTTAAAAAAATTAAAAAAATAATTCAAGTCAAGTGATTCAAAAATTATTCTGTACAAAATCTTATGTTTTGGCATTGGAATGAATACATTCTGGCATTCTAAGTAACTGTCATGGAGTTGTTATATCGTACATGAGGACACAATGTCAGGAAAAACATCGCTATAAATAATGTAGCAAACGGTCCTTTAAAAATTGCTGCGTCTTTGAAATAAAAAGAAAATAGAAATTATATGTAATATAGTTATCAATCACTTAGATCTCTGTGTAAAAAAGTTGAAAAACCTTATTTGTCAATAATCAAAAAATGAATCAAAAATAAAAATATAGATATTATCTAAGAATATTTTGAGTTATTTTCATATATTTAGTACCTACACGCGCCGAGCAGTGAGAGAACATTAGTTAGTAAAAAATCTCCAAAATTTTCATTTGATTGTTACAGATTTTTTTAATAAATGAAATTAAAGTCTCCACTAGACCTGACTTTTTCAGAGCTGACTACGAAAATATCGTAAAGTTAATTAATTTAATAAATTGGGACCAGGAATTTAGAGACTGCTTATCAATTAACCATATGTTAGACCGTTTTTACAAATTAATAAAAAATATAATAAAAGAATGTGTTCCTTTGAAGAAGAATAACGGCAACACTAAATACCCTCCCTGGTTCTCTCATTATCTTATTCGACTCCTTAAAGACAAATTTAAACTCCATCAAAAAATAAAAAAGTTTAACAACCCCCTAGATATAGTTTTATTCGAAAAACTTCGTGATGATTGTCGTAAGATATCTACAGTATGTTACAATTCTTATATTGAAATGCTTGAACATTCCATCTTTAATAACCCTAAACTGTTCTGGTCCCTAATGAAAATCAAAAGAAAGGGTAATTGCGTATATCCTTCCCAAATGCAACTTGACGATACAGTAGCTTCAACTGGTTCCGAAATTTGTAATTTGTTTGCAAAAAATTTTGCACAGGTCTATCATAACACTAATCAGGTTACAAATTACTCGGCAAAAATTAATGACGTTACACCCAATGTTGGTTTCATTTGCAACTTATCCCTTAATACCGCAGAAGTATATAAAGCTTTAAGATCTCTAGACGAAAGAAAGGGCGCTGGTAGTGACGGTATTCCCCCGATTTTTATAAAAAGGTGTGCAAAAGCCCTAGCTCCGCCCGTAAGTGCGATTTTCAATCGCTCTCTACGGGACGGGATCTTTCCGGACTTGTGGAAAGAAGCTTTGATCGTTCCGATTTATAAAAATGGCATTAAAAACCTTGTCTCTAATTACAGACCAATTTCTCTACTTCCAACACTGGGTAAAGTTCTCGAAAAAATGATAACTGAGCGATTATCTTGGCACCTAAAGCAACAAATTTCTTGTCACCAGCATGGCTTCGTACAATCAAGGTCAACAACTACTAATCTGCTAAGCTTTACTTCTACGCTATCTGAGCACATTGACAATCGAGTTCCAATCGACGCAATCTATACTGACTTTAGTAAAGCCTTTGACAAAGTAGATCACATAATTTTATTGGAAAAGCTCTCGCGATTCGGTATTAGTGGTACTCTGTTGTCTTGGTTTCAATCATACCTACATAATAGGTTCTTCAAAGTAGTTGTTGGTGGTCACAGCTCGTACACTTGCTTGGCGCCATCCGGCGTACCGCAAGGTTCTCATCTTGGTCCATTACTTTTCAATGTTTTTATTAATGACATAACAAAATGTTTTAATCACTCAAAATTCTACTTATATGCAGATGACCTAAAAATAATAAAACCTATTAAAAATGACGATGATGTGATTAAACTACAAGAAGATGTTAATAGATTGACCACCTGGTGCGTCGAAAATAAGATGTCACTTAACACCTCAAAATGCCATTATATTCAATTCACTCGCAACAAAATCGTTAACCCGAACAAATACTATATCAACTCACATCTGATTTCCCAGGTAGACACTATAAAGGACCTTGGAATTACATTAGATGCTAGTTTGCGATACAATACTCATATCTTAAATATTGTATCTAAAGGTTTTAAGTTGTTGGGATTCGTCCTTAGAAATAGTAAAGAGTTTAAGATGGCATCCACTAAAATTAAATTATTTAATACACTCGTCCGTCCTATCTTGGAATACAACAGCATAATCTGGAACCCATATTATGACGTATACACGAAAAGGTTAGAAAGTGTTCAAAAACGTTTCCTCTACCATCTTTCTTACAGTGACACTATAGCTAAAAATCTCCCTAACTATCACAATAGACTTAAACATTACAAGATGACTTCGCTCGTTTGTCGTAGAAAATTAGCAGATATTATAACACTCTATAAATTAACCCATTCGAAAATTGATTGTAGCGAATTACTACAGCTTATAAAATTTAATATACCCTCTCGCTTGCCTCGGAGAAACACATATAATTTGTTTTATATTCCATTGTGCAAAACGAATTTGGGATATCACGCCGCTATGCCAAGGATCTGTAGACAGTACAATACGCTTTCTAAACAACATGTTGAATTAGATATCTTTTCCACTAATATGTTTGAATTTAAAAGTAGTCTTACTAAATTCCTTCGTCAACTTTGTTAGTAATGTGTAAATAGGTTGTATTATGATTTGTTTCTTTTCTTTTTTTTTTTATGTATCTTTATAAATGATTTAAGAATTGTGTCTCTAAATGTACCTACCTAAACTTTTTCTATTTACTTAGTTTTAACTTATAATACATAAATGTGCAAGCTGTGGTCTCCTATAAGTGAAGGAGCACACATATTGTAAGTTTTATTTATTTTTATATTCTTAAACGATGTAAAGTGTGTATCTTTTGTTGGAGGTCCTAAACAAAATAAAAAATAAAAATAAAATAAAATTTATGAAATTTCATCTAATAACATAAACATTGAGAATTAAAAATAATTGAAACACTAATTATAGATAAAATACAGAGGACCAAAAACCATATTAATAAAACTATCTTTTCGGATTATTTCGCGGATTTATTTTGATTTTTGGTTCCCGACGTTTCGAATGCTTTACAGCAATCATGGTCACGGGAGAGACTAAGGTCTTAGACATCTCAAAAGCGTTATATACTTGTTTTAAATAACTTTTTAATTTAAATGTTTAGAATTAAATCAACAAATATTGTAAGGTACTCTGGTGCCATTTTTGAATTTTCAAAATCATTTTTGTAAATTTGTGGGTAGGCACTGTCTGTAACAAGTATATAACGCTTTTGAGATGTCTAAGACCTTAGTCTCTCCCGTGACCATGATTGCTGTAAAGCATTCGAAACGTCGGGAACCAAAAATCAAAATAAATCCGCGAAATAATCCGAAAAGATAGTTTTATTTAAAATGTCAAATATTCGCGTAAATCTAAGAAAGTATTATGTGAACCAGTACGGACTGGAAATCGCAAACAAGATACGCCGGTTAGAAGATCTGAAGACTAAGCGTGCAAGATTATTAACATCTTTAACTTTCTTGAAGAGATGTCGTGATCATCGTCTCATTCCAACGTGTGTAAAAATATCTTCCAAAAAGAACATACGAGGAAGCGCTAAGATCGTAAACCAGGCAAGTTTTAAGTTGTTACGGACAGTGATTCGACAAAACCGCCGCGATCTACGCAGAAACGACCGGGACATTGAACAGACGTCCGATATTGTTAAGACAGCATTGACACCCTGTGATTTCAACGATTGCATTGACACTTTAAATAAGCGCGAGACAACCAAATATAATCAATGCAAAATTAAACATATTTTAAAATATGAAAAACTCGTTGAAAAATTAAACATCAAAAAGAAAAAGAAAAACATAGATAATAACGGAACGCGCCCGTTTACCACAGATTCAAACTCGTGCGGACCTCAAGCTGTTGTCAATCTGTCAAAACAACCGTTGGACGACCCTACTATTCAGGTACTAAATAAAGGTTTGAATTTTGCTGTAACGCCTACGCGCATTCCTTATGAAAACATTATTTGCGCAGTTGAAGATGCCTTGGCCCAAAACGTTATGAAAACTGAGGATATGGAGGCCATACGTCAGGATGTTTCGTCTTTGTTACGTCGTTGTACTAAGCCCAAACCTAATCTCAGTAAACAGGAGTATTTAGCGTTGAAAAACCTACGCAATAGGTCAGACATCATCGTTCTACGCGCGGACAAAGGAAATGCAACCGTTGTGATGGATACATCAGATTATAATGATAAAATAAAACATCTTTTGTCGGACGAGAGCACGTACATAAAGGTTAAAACGGATCCAACTACCACCGTTTTAAATACTACTAAAAAGCTAATTAAGGAACACTCCGACACATTAAATCTAGATGTGAAAACTCTTATTCCATCATGTGCAAAACCGCCTAAGTTGTATGGACTCCCGAAAATACACAAGCCTAACGCTCCGCTACGTCCAATTGTGAGTCAGATCGACTCACCGACTTACAAACTGGCCAAACTAGTAGCAAAAGTACTCTCACCACTCAGAGGATTAACAAGAGCGTTCACAAGGGACTCTTACCATTTTGTCAATGAAGTTAAACACCTAAAACTCATGGGCAATGAAACAATGGTTAGTTTTGATGTACAGTCTTTATTTACCAGCCTACCAGTGGAAGACTGTATTAAAATAATATCTAGGAAGCTACAGGATCACAATATGTCAATAGAATACACTGAACTTTTAAAACACTGCCTAACATCCGGCTATCTACGGTGGAATGATGAATTCTATAGGCAAGTGGATGGAGTGGCCATGGGTTCGCCAGTCTCTCCCGTTGTAGCCGACATCTTCATGGAGGACTTCGAGGAGACTGCTCTGAACACATCACCCGTGACCCCTCGTTTCTACAAGCGGTACGTAGATGACACTTTCACAATATTACCATCTGATAAAATAACTGTATTCTTAGAACATCTTAATTCTATAAATCCTAAAATACAATTTACTATGGAATTAGAATCTGACAATACCTTAGCTTTCTTAGATGTCTTAGTTAAACGCAACCCAGATAACACCTTGAGTCACACTGTGTATAGAAAGAAGACCCATACTGATAGGTACCTGAACGGTGAATCTCACCACCATCCTTCACAGTTAGCTACCGTGGGAAAATCTTTGTTTCAGAGAGCACAAGGGATCTGTGACGAGCAACACCTGGCCGGAGAACTGCAACATGTCAAGCAAGTTCTGCGAGACAACAAGCTGCAAGTGCCGCGCCTGCGTCACAGTGACCGAGTGAAACCAGCCACAGTCGAGCGAGTCCCTGCAGTCCTGCCATACATGAGAGGAGTCACTGACAAGATTGGCTACATCTTAAAGCGTGCTTCAATCAAAACTTACTTCAAGCCGCCAAAGAAAATTAGTCAGTTTTTACCACCAGTCAAGTGCCACATCCCTCTCCAAGATGCAGGGGTATACAAACTTGATTGTGATTGTGGGCTCTCCTACATCGGACAAACAAAGAGATCCATTAGAACTCGGGTCAAAGAACACATAGCTGATGTGAAGCACCGTCGCAATACAACATCTGCAGTCTGTAAACATAGCCAGGATCGCCCAAGCCACTACATTCGCTTTGATAATCCACAAATACTTGCGAAAGAAAGCCGTTATCGCCCCAGGATGATTCGCGAAGCTATTGAAATTAAAAAACATCCAAACTTCAATAGGGAAGATGGCTGGGTACTACCATCATCGTGGGATCCTGTAATAAACATAATAAAATCTAATAGCAAAAACAAAGATAACAGACCTGTAGATGTAGTTAGTTCATACTGTGTGGATCGCTATAACAATGATTCGGATTAATATATATTTTATCTGTGTAGATAGTGTTGCTTAATATTATATCTTAAAATTACATTAGAAATCTAAATTAAAAAATTTAATTTTCTAAATTACATATAAAACAATAATAATACTTTAATAAATAATTAGTATTTAATAAATAATTAATATTTTGATTTTCTTTGTGGTTAGACATATTATAGTAATAGCAACACTAAATAATATTACATTATTAATTCTTAAAGTTTTTAAAATATTGTAATATTTATAATAATAACAGCTAAAATTAAACAAATAATATTTAATTATAATACTTATTAAACTTTTTAATTTAAATGTTTAGAATTAAATCAACAAATATTGTAAGGTACTCTGGTGCCATTTTTGAATTTTCAAAATCATTTTTGTAAATTTGTGGGTAGGCACTGTCTGTAACAAGTATATAACGCTTTTGAGATGTCTAAGACCTTAGTCTCTCCCGTGACCATGATTGCTGTAAAGCATTCGAAACGTCGGGAACCAAAAATCAAAATAAATCCGCGAAATAATCCGAAAAGATAGTTTTATTTAAAATGTCAAATATTCGCGTAAATCTAAGAAAGTATCATATTAATAAATCCAAAAAACTTATCAAAATGTATACAGTTGGCTTCACCAAGCAACAAGCTCTGTTGATACCATTTCCAGTGTCTATTCAGCGTCCATGAAGGGCGCGTCTAGATACCACGGATAGGACGCCGACCCCATTGATAGCGCGAAGAATAAAATATTTTTGAATGTATGTATTTGGCAAGAACTTCAGCCTAATGTGCTCTGTCTGAACCTCGACGATTGTACACAGCCTTCCAGCGTAGAGAGGGGAAGTTATCGATGTCGATCCTTTGTAGAGAAATGAGCATAGTAATTCCTTATTTTCTCGTAACTTTAAAATCAATTATTGGAAGTTGGTTTCGATCTACTTCTAATTTGATATCAATTTGTAACTTTATAAATGTATAGATCGGATGACAGTACAATAATTTGAAACCATCGAGGTGATTTGATGATGGAGCCATGAGCCATTTGATTAGTCAATAACGTTTTTTTTTATTTATTTGCTTCTTTTATTAATAAAAAATTATATTAACTAAAAAATATTATATTTTTTTTCCTGTACATTTTTTTGGTCTTAGTTCTCGATTTACGTACACGTTGGTATTATAAAGATTTTGTCTTAAAATTACACATCCGTATTAATATCAAAAAGAAAGTTTGTGAGTTTGATTTTTGTTACTTTTTCACGCTAAAACGGCTGAACGGATCTGGATGAAATTTGGCACAGAGATAGATTAAATAGCACATAGGCTAAATATACAGTCCCAGAGGGACAGATTTGTTTTTGTTTTTCTAGAGGTGAAACCGAGCAAAGCGAGGGTGAGCCGCTAGTTTTCAATACATATTAACATTTATCGTATGATGTACACATACTCGAAGGTCCAGCATTATTAGTAAGCGTTTTGGAGAGTTCCCAAGCGTTCTCCACTATGTCCGCTACACATTAGAACACTATAAGCATTAAGTTACTTGTAAGTCTGAAGATAAGTCGTTTCACCCAAAGCTACAAGATCACGCCAAGTTTAATAATAGATATCTAAGATCGAATTAACCATTGTCTGAAACATAAATGCAAAAATATGTTTAGGGGATGACATTCATTTACGAAGGTTCAACCATAATTTTTCTCTTATCAAATATTTTTAAATATTTAATGCCTCCTACGATTATGAATTTTATACTCGCAGAACCCGCAGTTTCGCTCGCGCTAAAACTACAAAAAAACTCTAAAAGGTAGGTTTTATACATGCTTCATTCCCTATTTTACTCCCTTATGGGATGAATTTTGAAAAATTCTAAAACACGTATTTATTTAATTCTATTGAAGAGCATTAATAGTTAATACCAAGTTTCAAGTAATTCTGATCATATTTTTTTTGAATAAGATAATCTCCCGCAGTAAAAAGTAGCCTATGTCACCCAACTATCTCCACACAAAAATTCACGCCAATCCGTCACTCTGTTTCGACATGAAAGAAGGACAAACTAACTAACAAACAAACAAACACGCTTTCACATTTATAATATTAAGTATGAACTTTTTCCACTATCAAAAAACATTCTATCCTTTTGTCATAACAAGCCTCAAAAACCACAACTGAATATTAAAATAACTTTACGTCCCTAATTTCGATATTGAATCCGATATTCCGCAAAGCTTCATCCAGAGTCAGATCTCTCTACACATATTAAATCAAAGATGACAAATTACAGTACGGATTCTAGTTGCGTATTATTTTGGTAATAACAATATAATTTATATTTCCGCTTTGTGACATTCCTGCCAGTGGTCTATTTATAACCTGGCGACTATTAATACGGCAGACAGCTAAATAAAGCGCGGTGATTCCTGCGCCGGCGTCGCGACGATGCTTCTTTCACTTTTTTTTATAAGGTTTTGCGTTTCCGTAAATTTAAATTTACATTATAAGTTAACGCTCGTACTGGCCTTCGCTTTGCTCAAGTCCTAACATGTTCTTTGCAATATTTTATCACATAAGGGCTACAAGATAGTCTGGATAGGATAAAAAGTATGTCACATGGGAAAATTGTCCTGTCTTTGGACCAGTGACATACCAAATATATTTACATTAATATTAAGAATAAAAGAAGAAAGTATTTCACGTTCTACCGCATATTGGGAACTTCTTGATGAGGTCTCATGGTTTTGTCTGACATTAATAAGCATTTTTTAGACCGAGCAGTTCTAAGCTCTCGCAGATTAACCTAAGTGCCTCCATATATAAAGATACGGTCAAAATTCTAAGTCTGTAGGTTAGTTTGGTTTGCTGATGAATAAGTCAACCTATTAGATTATGCACCTATAGATTGCAAATGTAATAGTTCATATTCTACGTGTAGGTACTGTATCAGCTTACTTTATTAAATTTGGTTCTTTTACGATTAACATATTGTATTTGGCTCGTCTCCACACTACGATGCACTTACACTCATATGTATGTATGTACGTATGTACCGCGTGTCTGTCGCATGTCACAATATCGGTGTATAAATCCTTCTGCGCAAAGTACATTAGCGATACAACGGCAAGACTAAATAAAATCAATTTGCAGAACATTCATCAGAGCGAATTGTAATTAATGAAAGGGCTAAAAACAAAGTAAAGGATATAAAGTTGTAATATCTCGTAGGTATTGTGCGTGAATTTGTCTGGAATTGCTAGTATTTTATAAATCTAGCAATGCTAACGTGTAATTAGCCTACTATTTTAAAGGTTACAGTCTAGATCTAGGTTTTAGCTGGCTGAAATGAGGTTACCTGTAGGTACTTATTAATTATCCAATTTGATTTATATTAGCCGTTTGACTTTACTTGGCTAATGAAAACTCACAAATATTGGCTATATTTTAAAGTATTTCAATTACTAAGACAGATAAAAAATTAAACCGATGTAGGTATATGTACATCGGTGTTATCACCCAAAACTCCTTAACTAAACAAAAACACTAATGACAGCTGTAATAATGATCAAAAATAAAATAATGATTACCACCAAAATTAGTCCACAACATTTGCATTTCGTAACGATCTTAATTACCCACATGTAGAGTACCTACTCGCGGCGGCGGCGGCGGCGGCGGCGGACCAACAAGAGAGGGGCAAAAAATTAATTTTGACGTGCAATTTGTGCAACACTTTATTTTATATCAATTTAAAGCTCGATAGCAATCTATTCACACGATTAAATATAAATTAATTTTTGTTCGACTCGTCAACTCGCTTTACATGCTACGGTATTATCGTTCTTCGGTCGTAAACAGAAGGTTTAAAATCACTTACACATATAACACAGTGTCGTGGATATGTTCGAGCTTTAGACAGGAAAACTGTCACTCTCGTATCTCTAAAATCTAAGATTGTTTATGAAAATGACTATTTGATGTAGTTTAACGACTTAATAGACGTCAAGCGTGATAAATGTTCTAAAGGGCTGGTGTAGTGTTCTGATAAAATGGTTAAGTTCTGAATTCGTATACTAGAATAACACACATTTTATGCCGTAGTAGTTTTAGATAAAAAATAGGTTAACTTAAGGATAGTGCAGCTTTCTATTAGTAAAATATTTTTATTATCATCGTAACTTGAGAGGTTATTTCTTACAAACAAACAAACTTGTACTTCATAAAGCATGATATAATTAAAAATTTCTGAAATATAAACACTGTAACAATTAATTTTTTAGAGAAATATAATAGTAACCAAATAATTGCTCCAACGCCGACTTTTAACCATATATTAGGGATATAATATAAAAAGTGTAGGTCTTAATAGTGAGCATGGGTCTCAATTAACCGATACGATGATATGAACACGTTAGAAGGCTCGATTCCAATAAGCTATTTCATCCATACGAATCCCGTCGGTGGCACGCGTCGAGCGCCGCTTGCAAATAGCCCGCGAATAGCCTCAGCCCCCCAACAGACTGTGTCGCAGACTTACTAAACTTATAGAAGTGACATTTATTATTTTAAATAAAACTATCTTTTCGGATTATTTCGCGGATTTATTTCGATTTTTGGTTCCCGACGTTTCGAATGCTTTACAGCAATCATGGTTACGGGAGAGATTCTCCCGTGTGAGTAACTCTCCAATGCCAAATATTCGCGTAAATCTAAGAGAGTATTACGACATTTATTATTTAAAATTATTTAAGAAACTACTTAATGGAAGGTATTTTTGAAGTGCTTTAACTTCCTCAATATACTATAACTATAAAGAAAATCAAATGGTCAATAATAGTTTCTCTTAATTTTAATGCAATCTGTTTATCAATAACACAGTACCTACTAGTATGTATACCAATAAATAATAACATATTAGTTTGTTTAAAACTGTGTGCAGTTAAAAAAAGGTATTTTATATCATACGTACTTATAATAATAATTTACATATTATTCTATTTTTTCTACAACTGTCGCCAAATACCCTGCTCATTGGCATTAGACGAATATACGATACGTCTGTACGTACACGATCGTAATTATAATCTGTGTAAGTGATAAACTTTCACTTTGATAACTCTTTATATATTATGTATGTATCTATTATAAGTGTATCACCTCTGGTCGCTTGTAGCGCGTGCGCAGATCAAAGCGGGCCACGCGACGGGATGCGCAGACGACGTCTCGACGCCTCCCCCCGCGCACCCCCGCGCACACCCCCGCACACCCCCCGCCGGCCTCTCACGGCGCCTCGCATTTACATACACGCATTATTGAATTCGTAGCTCTCAATGATTAAAGCTGTATTATGTTATAAATAGCTTAATGTATTTTTGCGGACGGTACGTTAACTTTGTACTAGAAAATTAAATATGCTAATGAATAAGTATTAATAATGTCAAAAATATGATAAATATATAAACAATAGAACAAATTTTATTTACTATATATACTAGCAACTTATATTAATGATTTGCCATTTTTTGTACAGGACAAACATGAGATAGTATTGTTCGCTGATGACACTTCACTTATTTTTAAAGTGAAGCGAAATTTGCCAATGTACGACGATGTAAACGATGCTCTCTCAAAGGTTGTCTATTGGTTTGATTCAAATAATTTATTATTAAATAATAAAAAGACAAAATTAATAAAATTCTCAACACCCAATGTTAAACTTGTTGATAATGGTGTAATATTAAATGGAGAAGTGTTGAAACCGGTAGAGTCAACTAAATTCCTAGGTATTATTATAGATTCCAAACTGCAGTGGGGCCCCCATATTGAGGGACTAGCGAATAGACTCAGCTCTGCAGCGTTCGCGGTAAAAAAAATAAGACTTCTTACTGATGTAGATACAGCTCGCATAGTATATTTCAGTTATTTTCATAGTATTATGTCCTACGGTATCTTATTATGGGGAAATGCAGCAACTATTAATACGGTCTTTGTCCTGCAGAAAAGAGCTATTCGTGCAATTTATAGTTTAGGTCCTAGAGTATCATTAAGAGATAAGTTTAAAGAAATAAAAATATTGACTGTTGCTTCTCAGTACGTGTACGAAAATGTTATGTATGTTCGTAAAAATATACACGAATTTCCCAAGAATTGTGACATGCATAACATTAATACTAGGAGCAAACACAAACTTGTAATGCCTGTGACTCGTCTACAGAGAGTCAGTAATTCTTCTTATGGACAATGTATACGCTTGTACAACAGGATCCCAGAAAATGTTCAAAAAGCTTCCATCGCTAAATTCAAAAAAATTGTTAAAGAACGTTTGTGTGCTAAGGGCTATTATACAATAAATGATTTTATAGAAGATAGCACGCCTTGGGAATGAAGTGATCGCCTCCAGGCTACTTCAACTTTATAGTAATATTGTAAATTATAATTTATTAAAAAAAATATTAGTCCCGCTGAGTTTCTTTCGCCAGTTCTTCTCAGGTCTGAGGCTTCTTCTTTCCGAACTGGTAGTAGACTCATGACGTTCAATAAAAAATTGTAATAATTTAATGCTGAATAAAATATTTTGAATTTGTTTTTGAATTTATCCTTGTTTCGCTCGGGTGCGTCCTTAGGTACGTTTTAATTTTTTTGAACGAGACCCTAATTTTTCTTCTAAAATAAAAATAGCCTAAGTTACTCCTTATAACATCAGCTATCTGCCAGTGAAAATCCCGTTGAAATCAGTCCAGCCGTTTCGAAGATTAACCGAAACAAACAGACAGACAGACAAAAATTTTAAAAATTGTGTTTTTCTTATAAGTATTATGCATGCACATATTATGCATTTAGTAAAAAGCTTTTATTTCAACATTACAATATACCTAATAGATAACATTTAGATTCCTAATGCTTGAATGAACGGCGACAGTGAGCTTCTTACAACTACGATGAGATAAAAATAATTAACATTAGATTTTAACCTTTGACATTTAGAATATAATAAAATATCATATAACTTTCTTTTCGCAATTCGCGGTCCGGAACAAAGGCCTAAAGCTCTCCTACGCATACGGAGTGTTGGCTTGCAATACGTGAATCAAAGGAGGCAATTCATAGGCAAAATGACTAAAAAAGCGAATGATTAATATATACATTTAGATTTCCATTTTTTATTTCTAATTTCGGTGCTTGATACACCTAAAGCAAGAAAAAGATAATATATTATAGTAATCAAAATCAAATTAGATTTAAATTGCAAAGGTAGAGTTAGTCCAAGTATGCCATTACATGTAATACTAACTTATTTATATTATATAATTACTATAAAAATAATAAGATATTATTAATAACTAACCACTTACCCTCCCTTCGCTCTGATGCGTCCCAAGGTAAGCGGATTTTGTTTACAATTTCATGGGTTTTAATTATTTTGAGCGGAACCCTAATACTTTTTCTATAATGAAAGTAGCCTAAGTTACTCCTTATAACATTAACTATCTGCCAGTGAAAGTCGCATCGAAATTGACCCACCCATTACGTAGATTAGCCGAAACAAACAAACAGAGACACAGAAATAAATATAAAAATTATTTTCTTTAGATATACCTACCGTATATTCTTTCATATGCATTTAGTAAAAAGATGTTACTTTTATATTACAGACGGACACTTTAATTTTATTTATTTGTATGTATAGATTAAGTAATTGAATAAGTTTTAGGATATTATATTATAGTATGAATCCATGTTTCCTGCGGTCACGACGACGGTCCCAAACTTACGCTCAAATCGTGTGTGGAGCGGAAACCTCTGCGGCATACAAACGATCTCTGACGGCGGCCGGCGGGTGCAGTACAGTTACACTCGTCCTACACGGATTATCGGCCAATTTGGGTCCTCGTCGACCACCGCTGTACATCGTACACAAACATGACGCTTATTCATAATTTTTATCGACAAAAAAATCATCTCATTTATTATAGTTTAAAAAACATATACGTACTATGCATATATAAAATATTGTTTCATATATTTTTGTGTGAATATTTGAATTTTCATTAATTAACTAGCGACGTAGTAACGCATCGCTCGGTTGCGTCCCTAGATGCGTAACATCAGCCTATGTGTTACTGCAGATCATTGTCTATTTGTGAGTTGAATTTCATCCGAATCCGTCCATCCGTTATAGAGTAATGGAGTAACAAACATACTCCCATATACAATATTTCGCATTAATTACAATAAAATAATTACGTAATACCGAAGTTTGTTAAATCACTTATAAACTGCTAATCCAATAGTTCAAAAACCATAAAAATTTCTTTATTAATCTAATAATAGAATGATAGCCGAAAAAAGCTAAAAAATTTAACCAAAATAAATAAAAGCACATGTTCAAGCCAACATTCAATTCAAACTTCAGGTTTAATCCAAGGCCTGTTATATCTCGAGGTAACAATACATGTTATCTCTGAAGTAACAGTACAAAAACCGCTACTAACACAAAAAACCATATATCTCAAAATCAACTAGCCCCGCCATCTGGAGCTCCTCGCCGAAATATACACATGTCTTTTTTCCAGATGACTTGCTTTCTGTAGCACTATCTCGAACAACGAATTAAAACTTTACCGTTCTATCATAAAGTTCAATTTTGTTTATGAAAAAATTGCAAATAGCTGTTTCGGGATGGATTTAAGGGTCGTTAAAATTAGGTTTTCGATGTTAGGGGGTAAGATTGATATTTGTTTGGTGCTATTATGATTTTTTGTAAAGAATTTCATATGGTAAGGAACGTGTCAGGTTTCGTGGCAGATGTGTACGCACGCGTCACGTACCTACTTACTGCGCCGTGCGGCGAATGTTTTTGTTTGTTTGTCTTCGCCTCATTACCTTCAATACTCGGTCAAGTTTGATTGCGAAAAAATTTTGCTTTTTTACCAACTTTTCAGATAGCAACAGATGTGCACTTTGACTCGTCACTCGAGGCATGTATGTCACAAAACATCGCGATTTTAGTTAATTTACAGAACATCTGTAAAATAAGAAAAACTAAGCTAAAATGTATTTATTTCTCTTCTCTCTCATTTTTTTACATTGCCATATTGTACATGCAGTATAGATGAATTCCTACTATGTATAATATGGAGAGACAGCTACTTCTAATTTCATCATTATAATAAATAATACACGCATAGTTGTAATCTAGTTTATCCCTTTTATATATAATTATCTGCATCATTAGGATCATAAGATTAACTAAAATCAAAACCTAAATACATGCAGTTTATAACGTATTGGCGAAATATTTACTAAAACTTGAATAGTTACAAAAGTTAATATTACCATAAGAATGTTACTGAGAAAATAAAAACATCTACTACAAACTAAACAAACAGTTAGGTTCCTAACAAGCTTATCACGCTGGCTCTAACCCCATAGATAAAGGGAAAACACCGCAATTTCTCAAGATGCAAATTCTCGTGGTGCGCGTGCGCAGCTGTCGCAGCTGGCGGTGTCTGCCATCTGGCACCGCGGCGCACCTCCTCCGTACTGTACCTTACCAGGATTAGTACATTACACAAACAATTAAAGAACATTCAATACTAAAGATTATAGGCACAACGTGCTCGTAGCATAAGCATTTGGATAATCTCTAAGGTTATGCGGTATTTTGGTTCGTGCAAGTTTTTCGGCCAGACGAGTGTTGCAAAAAAGTATTGATTTGTAACAATCGTGTTTGGAGAATCGATTTTCGTGTTTATAATTTCGCAATCATCCTCAATGATCGCGTGCTCTCGTTACATAAGTGTTACCTTTCTAAATATTTATAATTTTCCTTCGGTTAACCATACACCGTACCTTATAAAGACTCTAAATAAAGGAGATTAGTAACGGTTTAAAATCGACTTACAGCAATATAGAAAAAAAACCTTACGCAAATATTATTTAACAAAAAATTGGACTATACGGTATAGGTAGGTATCCATCTTTTTTACGACTAAATTACTCGAATCAGTAAAATAAAATTTGAACATCGTATTATGTTATGCCATAATATGTATCTCACTCTTCTCCACCGCATGGTCACTTCAACGGTAGATGGTATGAGCAGTACGAGGATTCCGCATAATGCTTAACAACACCATACTTAATTTCTTTTTCTGTTTATAATAACATGATTGTCGGTAGCCACGAAACTTCGCGGCTTCGAGAAATCTTAAATTACATTCAAAACGAAAGCATAGTATTCGCTTTAAGTATTAGTGTTACGTTATAAACAACTTTGAACAAGGTAACTACGTAGTATTACAAACATTTTATTAATTTCTTTTGCAGTAAGTAATTGTATGTATCTCGCCTGCCTCGGTGGTGTAGTGGCTAGCATGTACGGCTGCACACCCAGAGGTCCTGGGTTCGAGTTCCGGGTCGGGCCAAGTTTAGTTATTGAGTCTTTCTGTATAGTAAGCCTCAGTAACAGCCCGGAGTTGGGAAGTTAGCGGTGCTTCACCCCTGTGCCTCGGAGAGCACGTAAAGCCGTCGGTCCTGCGCCGACACTCTCACCGGTCGTGTCGAATAGTCGTCCCACCGGAGTATGAGAGTGACAGGAATAGAGAGTGCACTTGTGTCTGCGCGTACATTTGTGCACTATAATACCTCCTGCGCAGTTGGCTAGTCTCAATGAGATTGGCCGCCGTGGTCGGAATCGGTCAGGAGGACATTATAATTGTATGTATTGTATTCAGCCCGTTTTAACGTCCCACTGCTGGGCACGGCCATAGTCCACCACGCTGGCCGCACTTGGCCAGCGTGGCGGACTGCAGCGTGGTGGAGGACGTTGGCGGACTTCATGTAATTCCATTATATAGCATCCTTCTTTCTACACTATAAGACAATGCGTCTACACATTATGCTATGTGATATTTTGACTTAAGCTCTCGTTATCTAAAGTCTGATCGATCTTAAATGCCAATTATAATCACAAGTTATCGAACCACGTCGATGGTATAAGAACAAGTCGTTGAGTCGTTTCGGTAACAATGCTCCCACCTGCGCCTGCGCCTGCGCCCGCGCTGGCGTGGCGCATTCTACTTGCGATATAAAAATTGAATGTTTCATTGCATTACTTAATCTTGTTAATTGAAATTGAAATATTATGAAAATTTTAGATATTTTTAGCCAATACCGAGATCACTTTTTGAAATATTATCAACTACTTTTTACATGCAGGTTCGCTAGCATTATAGCTATATGTATATGTGAAAAGTAGCGTATGTGTAATCTTGGATATAAGTTAGCTCCACTCCAAATCAATTTCGTCGCAAATTCGTTGAGTTCTTAGTCGTAAGTAAGCAATACCATCACTGACTTATTCACTTATAATATTAATGTGGTATTTATGGTAGATTTTATCTAGACCAATTATTGTTGGAATAATTATATTATCTAAGAAGGATTATTTGAAGTAATATTTATCAGGAACTTCACAAGCAATAGGTACTAAGCACCGTGGTCTCGCCTGAGTCTGCTGAAATAGTTTAATGTCCTAAATGATTATTCACTATAAAACGTATTACTAACAGCTTACCTACATATGTATATGATCATCAGCTTACTTCGATGATGGCTTCAGACACTAAAAGCCTAACTAACTTCCACTTGCCATCAAAAGTGCAAACCGCAATTTGTGCTAAGTAGAAAATAATGAAGGGCACGTAAACAATTTTCGCCGTTTATAACATGTAGTCTTCAATAATTCGAAGCCGCAACGCCGACTTACGCAAAATTAAACGCACCCGCTTTGTAATTTCCTAACCGCACTTAGGGGTCACGATCGGAAAAAAAAATATTTAAGGAGTCAATGCCCTGCTACGCCATCTGGTGCGCGCGAGTTGAAGAAAAACTGCCTTTTTTGTGCGCACCCCGTAGCAACACATTACAATCTTTAAATTTATCATCAACAACCATTTATCATTTAAATTTGAACTTTATTTTCTGTGTGGTAAGAGCCGGTTACAAAGATCATGATAATAAAGTTTACCTTGGACATAGTTTTGGGGGGTTGCTTAAATGAAAAGATGTTATACCGCCGTTAAAAATCATTTAGTCCTTAAGTTAATTGAGCTAAGGCTTGAAATTGCTCATTTAGAAAGCTGTTAGGGGAAATCTGATGGTATTTTACTTAAGAGAGATTAAATTTAGATAATGGGGATAATAACACGCATTCACGTAGCGCGTGCTGTTCGTATGAATAATATGTACATAGAAATTGACTTTAAACCAAATAGCTGCAACTTAGAACTTGTTCGTAATTATTTTTTAGATTAGTTCAGACCTGGATATAATTTAGGTTTTACACTGCATATTTAGGCATTTCTTTTATTCGAAAAATTATATCAAACATTGCATGTATAACAGTAGTTAAAATTAAAAAACTATATGTACTATATATAGTGTGATATTAGAATAAAGTAATATTCTTATAAGAGTATTTCATAGATGCTTTATCTTTGTTGTGTAAATATCCGTGAAAGCTTTCACTTCAAGACGCTCGAAGCCTGCTCGAGGCACGAGTATATTATGAGCATCCACAAATCACGAACACCTTGTCGCGTATCGTCTATTCAATCAACAAAAAGGGAGCCTTCGACTAAATATAATTCAATAGACACCCTCTTCCTGCCGAATATGCGCTTGCAACTTACAATCTTATCATACGATCCTACTCACCTCTATGAAAATTGAATAAAGATCACATTACTCTGCCTTGGTATGGAGTTTTTCGTGTTTTTCAAAGCAGGTGTTCCACAAGAGTCGCCTCTCGGGCCGCGTTTATTCCTGACACGTGGCGGTCTCGCAAAAACCCAGCAGCTTTCAACTTCCGT
Organism: Fabriciana adippe; assembly: GCA_905404265.1. Classification (NCBI taxonomy): domain Eukaryota; kingdom Metazoa; phylum Arthropoda; class Insecta; order Lepidoptera; family Nymphalidae; genus Fabriciana; species Fabriciana adippe. Next base: position 15,347,673 of record FR989998.1, on the reverse strand, counting down.
ATGGCACAAATATAAACAGAATTAGATTATGTTTTTCCGGTTTGTGATTTTACTTGAGTGGTCTTGTGCCAATTATATACGTATAGTGTAGACTGTAGGGGCATGTCTCCACGGAGCACGTCAATTTGAAGTAGTTTACCAAATACTTCTTTTGTTGATTCATATCAATAGTTGTTTTTTTTTTTTACAATTAGCTATTTTTAATAAAAAATGTTACTTATTGTAATTTACTTAGTGGTAAAGTAAACTCAAATAAATAGACTGAAATTTTACAACACTTTTTAAACTATCATTATAACCTGTCATAACGCATAAATCATTGTAATTTCGAACATGACATAAATGCGAACGGAGTAATTATTAAAATTAATTCGATGTTTCTAAATAATTTTATTAAAGCATGTTAGTAGAAAATTAAAAAAATTAAATGGTTATTATTAATTAGTAAAATGTTGAGATATCAAAAATCCGTAACTAATGAAATAGTAAATAAATACTGTAAATCATTTTAATCGCTTCCCTTAGATTGTGATCGGAAAATTCAGCTTTTACTGCAGAGTGGTCGCGTGTCGGTCTACGGCAATAAAACGAGGTAGTTTTCGAATAGATTTATTATCCCCTGTCAAATAATTAGACTTCGTTATTTTTTACTTACATATACATATTTTTACTAAAACAATGCCATTTATATACGTTAAAAAATACGTACACATGAAGCCCTAAATGAAAATCTGATTATCTCGTATTGTCAATGATATTCCTCATAAAATCTAAGATGTTTTCACTTAAGTTGAAATTAGAAAACAATAATCGAAGTTGCGACCTTGTCACTCACCAGCCGGCCTTCTACCTCAGCTATCAGAGCTAAAAATTGTCATATGTCCGCATTAGCTTGGCTTCTTCGCGTGCTTGAGTAATGAAACTACATCACACGCTTCCACAGGTGGTTAAATTTGGGGTTGTCAAGGGATCTTAATAACTATGAGGGTCGTTGCTATATTATCTATTTAAGAGTCATTATTACAAATTTTATTTATTTTAAAAATATTTGATTAGTTTTTTCAAAAATCTGTGGAATTAATTATTTTATTTAAATTTGTAAAATATGATTCAATTTAAAGAAATAATAACAAAATACCAATTACAGTATTAGTAAGTTTTACTTTTTTCAACTTTAGATAAAGAGTAAGAACTTTTAACGTGACATGATATTATTTAACCATAAATACATCAGCAAAATAACATTTGAAAAGTTTTGAAAGTACTTCTAACATACTACGTCTATGTAATATATTTTTAATTCCTATATATATATTATATACTATACATACTCGCAACACACATATAATAGAGTCTTTAAAGCAAGCAGAGGGTACGAAGTTGTAGAGCGGGTTTATAGGTCGCAGTGTTTACGATCCACATTTTGGGTGCTGCTTGACCTCTATAGTTAGATTAAGTACGATTGGTCACTTAACGTTTTTATCTATCTCTTAATGTATTGTATAAACTTATATAAAAATATGAAAAAAAAAATATAACCATCGTTTAGCGGTTACGTGTAAAGCGGATTAATCCTATAATTTATAAATGTAGATAAAAACTGCTGATATGATCGAGTTTGTATGCTGAACATAATTAAAGAAAACTTAGGTTTAGCGATTTTTTTATCAAGCTTATTCGATTTCGATCTCATATACAAAGGTAGTTTAAAATTGTTCAACGTGAGTAGCTGTATTCTAAATATGACATACATAAAATTTAAAGATAACTTGAACTATAGTTATTTACTTATTAACTCTTGATAAACTTATGTTGTAATTATATAAATTTTCTTTTATTTAACTGTAAGTTATATTTTTAATGAAAGTAATCAGAATTGATCAATCCTCACCGCTACTACAATACGTCGCCTAAACCAGGTTAAATGAGTAAAGGCTGCGTCGTCACGCCATCTCCCGTGTCGCGGCCGCGGCCGGCCTTACGTCCACTCAATCCTGTTATCAACCAAATTAGCCTCTAAAAATAATTAGCTCTGTATGAAAAAGGTACACAACACCAACCAAACTATAGCTAATTATTCCACATAGCACTTTTTTAAATTTACGCGAATATTTGACATTTTAAATAAAACTATCTTTTCGGATTATTTCGAGGATTTATTTTGATTTTTGATGAGTTTGGAGAGTCTCTCCCGTGACCATGATTGCTGTAAAGGTTTTGAAGCGTCGGGAAATTTCAGCAAATATTAAGATTGTGATTTCGCCAATTTAGGTAGTCTTATTGTTTTAGCTCATAAGTTCTTCAGTTTTTTGTCTATCGGGGACAAATGATATCTATTTTCTTAGCATCCCGGTACTGCACAATTTGTCATTTTAATTAAATTTTAAATAAAATTAAAAATATTTCATCTACGCTATAGAGCTTTACAATATACTGAGTCACAATGATCGCGACACCTGGCAGAAGAAATAGCAAAATTCTTTCCCATTTAAAAAAAAAAGATATTTTAATTGATTAAACGTCATGAAAACAAAATGGCGTCACATTTTTACACATGCAAGTTAGTCGAAAAACACTTAAAAATAAAAGCGATTCGATTATATTATGTATATACATACTGTGTGTGGAGGAACAGCCTTATAATTGTCCAAGCCTGCCCCTGGCTCGACGCCAAGACGTTGTTTTTCATATCTATGGATCTACTTTTTATAAGTACGAAAGATATTATGACGATTACAATAAAGTTGGGAAATTGTTTTTTTGTGCAAATGAGACTATCTAGAATTCGTAACATTGTATTAGCAATTGATCCTTAAGAAATGTTACAAAGACGAAAATTGTCTTTGTCCATCTATACATCTAATAAAACTGCAGAGGTCGAATGTCTGTACATAGAAAAATAATGCTAAAAACCGAGTCCGAGAGGATGTAAGAAGAGAAATAGAACAAATCCAGTTTTTTTTTAATTTTTTTGTTCTGTGTCTGTTTGTCTTTTTGTTTGTTGTTTGTACGGTCTAACCTCCGAAACTGTTGGAACGATTTAAATGAAATTTTACATGGTGGTACCTTATATCCCCGGTCAACATTTTAGATACTTTTCCTCCCGGAAAATTGAAGTGTTCCCGTGGGATAGTTAAAAAACTATAGTAACTTATACAGCTTAGTACACAACAACTTATGCACCTAATTTAGTAAAATTTGGCATGCTGATACCTTATATTGCCGGTCAAACAATGTGTATTACAAAATTTATAAATTACCAAATATTTATTACTCTTTCACGTAAAAACTTCTAAATGGATTTTAATGAAACTTTACAATAATATAGCTCATACAACAAAAAAACACATAGGCTACTTTTTATCAGGAAAAATGTACGGTTCCCGTGGAATAGATTTATTTTTGGTTTCTTAGAGGCGAACCCGAGCGAAGCGAGGGTCAGCCGCTAGCTTACTATATGGATCTTCATTTATATTATTAAGGAAGAATGGATATTTTTGCATATAGTAAGATAAATTCGGAGAGTGACATGGGAAGGGACATATTATTACTATATTTAAAACAATTAGTAATAAATGCGTAGTGAGTAGTTAGTTTCAGCAAAATGACGACACGTCGTCATTATACAATACCAGTTTGAGCCACGGCTTCACTCGCATGGCACACAGAGGTAAAAGGTAGCCATCCCCACAATATATAGCTATATCAAATATCATAATAATCTGCTGTTTAAATAAAATTCTTAAAAAACTAAATTTCAGAAATTCATGTACATTTTCGGTTAAACATGACGAAACTTGCTGACAAGATTATATGCGCTGTAGTGATCCACACCAGGTGGCGGCACCGGCCGTCACAGTTAGATCATTTTTTGCAAGTTGTACCGCTCTTTCGACACCTTGAACTCGGAACGTAACTAATAATAACCATTCGATGGCCTCATAGCAATAGGAATTAAGATCCCTTACTATTCGCCTGTAATACAAACAATACTGTTGGAACTTCCTTTTCAATGTACACCTTTATATTTCGCCTGTCTCGCCATCTGGGGTCATAGCTTTTGCTCTAATGTGTTTTTTTTTGTTGCAGGTAAGTTGCAGAACTCAAAGGTGATCCGCAGGTTTGGTACACGCACGTGTTTATTTATTAGTATATAATACATGCTAACTGTATCGTATCGGCAGATGATCTTAGACCCATTCCGCTTTTCTACTGCGAGCTTGCAGGTACAGCGTATAGTATATCAGAATTATGGAGGTTTGTTTATGAGATAGTGGCCATTGAGTTTCAAAGAGTTTGATCTTTTACAGGAACTTTGTGTGTGGTCTCGTAATATAATCTCCCAAGTAATGTCTAGGAACTAGCGCCGTCATAGTTGATTCATGTCAAATCAAGCTAGCGATGGCGATATCTAAAGTGTTGTAACATGGAAATATTTTGCAAGCATTCATCTACGAGTATATTATCCATGCAAATGTTATGTAGATGAATGATTTTGTTAGTTTATAATCGATAAATTTTGAAACTACTGAATCGATTTTAATCATTCTTTTGGTCCGCCCAAGAATAAGGAGTTCATACAAAGAGTTATACAATGGATTTTGTGTATAGCTTTTTGCAAAATTATCATAAAGCATCTAAACATACTCTTATTCATATACATACAAGAACGCGATGAACACGAAGATTAATTAAATATTATGTAACAGAAATTATACCTTAGAAGGGATCTCATTGAAGGTTAAAAATAAACTCTTGCGCAAGAGTCAGTTCGCGCGTGACGCGAGCGCAGGTGCAGCTTCAATCTGTGCAGTGGACTGTGAAATTATCAGGATAAGGGTAGAAGGGTTCGAAATGTTTAGAGTTAATAGTGCACGTCCGAGATATTGCCTTGAGACTAGATATCTACTTAGTAGACGTCTAAGATCGTTGCTGCCGCATTCTTGTATCGTTAATCAGGATGAGATCCTTAAAAAAGCAATAAATTATGTGAGAGCATATGTAATATTGACTACAACATAGCAATCACGTAGGTTAACATTAAAATGCCATTACTGATTCAAAATGTCGGTATAAAATGAAGCGTACCTAAAAAATGCAATTTATTGAATAGCTAATTTTTTTCTGAATACTTAATATATTCAAAATATAAAAAAAGTGCAAAATCGTTTGCGTTTTCGGGATGTAAACAAAACAATTATCCCGTCGGAACGTAACGGCGATGCGCCGCAACACGCCATTGTATCGGCTAAAAGATAAGATACATACTAATAATATCAGTAAAAAACGGAATGATATAAAAAATAGAAATACTATAAATAATTTGATCGTTAAATTAAAAACCAATGAAAATGGACATATATATACCTATCATCATCATCATCATCATTATAATCAGCCTGCTTTCGTCCACTGCTGGACATAGGCCTCTCCCATGGCACGCCACTGAGCTCGATCTCCAATTCTACGCATCCAACCGCTGCCAGCCACTTTACGTATAACGTCGCTCCACCTAGCCGGAGGACTATACCTATAGTAGGTATACAATGTAATAGAGAGTTTTTGTTACATACATATATGTAATCTGTAATGTAATGTATTCAGCCCTTTTTAACACCTCACTGCTGGGCACGGGCCTCCCTTCAATACGCGAGGAATCAGGCCATAGACCACCACGCTGGCCAAGTGCGAATTGGCGCACTTCACATGTTTTTCGAAAACTTTCTAGATTCTCTCAGACATGCAGGTTTCCTCACGATGTTTTCCTTCACCGTAACGCAAGTGGTAATCACGTTAGAAATGATTCACACGTGAAAATATCAGAGGTGCGAGACCCGGGATTTGATCCCGCTTCACTCGGTTTCCCAAGCGAGCGCGTTACCACTTACATACATGTATAGATAAAACGTAATAAATAAGATAAAGGTTTGATCATTTATCAAATAGCCTTAGCAGATATCATCTTATTCCGCCTAATTTCCATATATAGAAACCTAACAATATTTCGCCTCTACGTCGCGTCGCGCTGCGGCTGTCGTGATCGCCGGTCGGCGTAGCATGGGCTTAATTGAAACTATATGTCATGTTCATAATCAGTAGATTAATTAGCTTTATTGAACTTAATGGTAGGAAATATTAAAATTTTATTGTCCACAAAAAATTATATACTAGTAAATGTTCGAACTACATGAAATATTCGAAGCTCACGTGACTAAATAACAAGTGTATAATGAAGGCGAATTATTGGAGGCACAGCGGGCACATTCCGCCCAGTCCATTCGTTTCCACGTGTCGAAGCGATTAGCCAGAATGTAACACGGAATGAAAATCTGATAGCTTATTGTTCTAGCTCATTAACGACTAAGTTATTAATTTGGCATGTTTTGCACGAAATTGGAATTATTTACTTTTATTTTGTTCTTGATTTGTAGTTTTGATAAAGCTTAATGTCCAGTGAAATATAAACTAGGTTTTATAGCAATCATAAGGAACCTAATTCAGTTAATGTGTCGCTTAACCTCTAAACCTCTGTTATCGGAAAGGCTAATATGTACCTACAGGTATTTAGAATTTACATAGTATGAATAAGACGAAAGCTCGAATATTAGGTACACAAATATAGAGTTAATTTGTGGTGTTAAGGAAACAGATATTGCTAAGAGCACTATTTATTTAAATACAATAATCATTATTAATTATAATAAAAAAACCTGCTACTTGTTTCCCATTTCTACTTGTCCAGAAAAAAATGGAAAACTAGTAAAAGCGAAAAGTTACAATGTATACGCATAATTGGTAATAAAAGATTAATTAATTAAGGGGCAAAAAACTTACCTCAAGTCTATCCAGAACTACAGACTGGTTCTTTGACAATTTCATTAACATCCCCACAAATCTTTTGAGAAAATTGCAAACAGCCAGAGTCACATTTATAAACCTAACAAACGTCTCGGGAAGCGACACATATTATCAACTAGCGACTTACCCTCGCTTTGCTCGCGTTCGTCTCTAGGTACGTTTAAATTTTTTTGAGCGAAATCCTAATTCTTTTTCTAAAATAAAAGTAAGTTACTCCTTATAATGTCAGCTATTTGCCAGTGAAAGTCCCGTTAAAATTGGTCCAGCTGTTTCGGAGATTAACCGGAACAAACAGACAGACAGACAGACAAAAAATGTTAAAAGTTGTGTTTTTCTTATAAGTACCGTATATAATTCTATATGCATTTAGCATAAAGCTGTTATTTTGACATTACAAACAGACACTTCAATTTTATTTATCTGTATAGATATACCAATTTACGTGCAATAAAATTTCGTTTTGAACCCCACACTCGAGTTAATAAACCTATATTTTATTAACATACAACCTTTAAAAGCTGACTTAGAACCAAATTACATTTGCAGTTAGAAAACTTAAATTCCTACATAATTAATACTAAGATTTTGTGCTTTGGAGAGCAAAATGGGGTTGTCTCGTTATAATGAGTGATTCACACTAAAATGGGTCAATCCATTATCTGCCGATCTGATAAGGCAGTGTGTTTTGTTTTTGTTTATTTTAACTTTTAATCGACACTGTTACATTCCGATAGCAACATGGAGGTGAGAAGACAAGTTTTAAAATATTGAGCAAACTTAATTTTTATTTTAGTTTTTATTTTCATAAACATTTACTACACTTTCTCTTGAATAATAGCATGAAAATTGCTACTATGCCAATGCTATGCAAAGTTTTACTGGGAGAATTATTATAATTTAAAAAATATAAATGGATATTTTGTTATAATTAACGTCAATATATTATTATAGTACCTTACATTTAGACTAGCGACTCATCCTCGCTCCGCTCGGGTTCGTCCCTACTTACTTCTTAACGTTTAGTATAGATTTCTCAGAGATGAGATATTTTCCCGCAGTAAAAAGTAACCTACGAGTATATGTTGACCCGAATAACCAGCTATCGTTGTACCAAATTTCTTCAAAATCTGTCGATTTTCTCGTGGTGCGGTCACAGACAGACCAAATTCTAAAAACTATAGATCCGGCCTCTGTATCTATAATAATGATTTATTCAATAAGATTTTCCAAAAAATATTTAATGTACTGCAGATTCGACTCAGAATTTTATTATATGTATAGATTAAATAATATATTCTTTAAATTAAAATAAATAAAATAAACTATCAATGATTAAATTATATAAATGAACTAAGAGGTGTCTCAGATACCGCATCCAAGCATGTAAATATATCACATTCTCGTATTTCTCGGAACACAATACAATGATTGTCGCTTAGCATCGAACTCGGGACAAAAAACAAGAAAAACGAAAAAAGCGTCAAATGGTCACTAGGCACCCAAACGTAGAGGCGCCGTGAGATCAACGCTTGGATCTGTGCTCCCTGGATGAGACAAAATACTATTTTATTATTCACATTTAAAATTACAATATTATAAGTGTTTGTGCATATAATCTAAGTCGATATAAAGATAAAAATAGACAGATATATGTATGTATTAAATATGTCGAAAAGTAATAATTAATATTGTTCTCAAATAAAGGGGCTGCATTATAATGTATCTTAATTTTAACAGACACTATCGATTTTATTCTTTTTTTATATACGCCGATACATAAAGTGACAGACATACATACAAATATCTAAATAAATTACGAATTGTATGAAATGTAGTTCTTTTCGGTTCAATGGTAGGAACGTCATCGCTGCAAATAGGAAATTATATAAAGATTCAAACATATGTACTTGTTAGTATAAAATATGTACATTGTACATGTGTACATGTGTACACATGTACAATGTACATATTTTATACTAACGACTCATCCTCGCTCCGCTCGGGTTTGTTTCTACTTAAGTTTTAAGGTTTAATATAGATTTCTCAAAGATGAGATATTTTCCCGCAGTAAAAAGTATCCTATATGTTGACCCAGATGAGCAGTTATCATCATACCAAGTTTTATCAAAATATGTCCAATGCTTTTTCCGTGATGCGGTAACAGACAGACATACAGGCAGACAGACAAAAATTCAAAAATCTATAGATTCGGCCTCTGTATCGATAATAATGTCTATTTAAATAAATTTTTCCAAAAAATATTTAACGTACAGATTCGACTTAGTTACAATTTTATTATATGTATAGATTCGAACAACTATACATTTAATATATTTTATAACTACAGCTATTTCTGATTTCTCATTGATTGAAGTATGTAGTATAATCATAGTGAAATACGAGATGTGTTATTTCGTTATGTTCTACATCCGTGTAAATCACAGCGAGGGCGCGGGAGCAGGCGCCACGTTATCAAGCCGCCGGTGGTCAGGTGGGAATGAAGACACACTTAATTTACGATAACCCCGATAACCACTAAATGCTGGACAACTCTCTTTTAAAAATTCAAATAAACTTATTATGTGGAACCGTACCGTCTATAGATTTCTCGGTAATAGTCCAACATCACACATCGATTTTGAGAAAAGTTTGTATTGATGTGAGCAAAAATACAGGATAGAGAATTTGAAGTTGATTTTTTGATTGAAATAGGTTTGTAGTTAAAATAACCTAGATCTGAAATCGTGTTGTTCTATTAAACCGAGTTAACTTTATCTAGAGTCTATAAAAATGTAGAATAACTGAACATAACATTTTAACACAAGTTAAATTTTTAATAATAACATATATTTTCATACTACCCTTAATTTTTTTATTGGAATAAAGTCACATTATACTCGGCACAATTGATGAGTTAGAGCTGGACGGAAACAAGTGTAATATTTTGACCGTCACGACACTTTTTATCATTTATTAAGAGCACCGCATGTAACGTCATCACAAGTACCAGGCGAGCATAAGTGTTAAGAAATAGACATGTTATAGTAATTTGTATTTCGTTCGTTCGCACTCTTATGACGGGGTTCTACAATCTACGTATATAATGGACATTTCTTAAGATTTGGGTACCATAGTACTCCTGACAAATATTGTCACCAGATATTATAAGCTAAGAGCAGTCCACAATGTGACGTCCGATTATCCCGCGACACCTCTCGACTTTTGTCATATACATAAACATAACAACAGACAAACGGACTCAACAAAGAAGACAAATTTATAAAACTTAAAGTAAGCTAAAACTACCAAAAAAAAATTAATCTGTATCCAAGACACGAATAAACACTTACCTCCCGAGCCATCGATTCAATGCGAACATTACATTTCTATACAATATGATGACGAACCGACAGACCTATTGTTTACAACTTTCATTTATCACCTCACACATTTATATTCTGATCTCGCGTGGATCAGTATTAATTGACCATTGACAAGCTGTTCTGAGGGACTCGCTGTAGCGCTAAATATCATCTGATTTAGCGTCTCTGGAGGCACAGTGTTACCACGCAGACGATGATGCATGCGCTTTCTGTTTACTAAATTTAATTAATTGCTCCATAACCACTAAACATTGGAAAACTAAATAGAATATTTGGAAAATATTATAAATTTTGTATAAGAAGTCAAGAAAGTTTTATATATGAATAAAGGTTCATATAAAAATACAACGCAATGAGTATTTTTTCCAAAATTAAACAAGAAATTTAACTGTAGTCTTAATTTTGTTTTCTAATTCTAAACTTTTCATTGAAAACTCCTGCTGAGTAGGAAATGCTTGTCAACACTCAGACCATAAAATGCCATAATAATTAAGTCATAATTACATCACATAAGATGTAACTTAATATTGTAATAGCGATTCAGCTCATGATCGTTTTACAAGTGTACTGTGTAGTGCGAAGTACGAACGTGACGCCTGCGCCGTCGTCGCCACTCGCCGCGGCCGCGCGGGCGACGCGATGCAAATGCACGGGTTTCCGCTACGTAGAGGAAGCAGGTTTATTTCCAGCTCTCGTTAACGTCAATTGTGACTAATCTTATTTACTTATCTTATCTCAGGGTCCTCCTCCATCTTGAAAATATCAATAATGCTCATTCTAACATTAGTACTAATTGATGAATATGTATACTAATGTGATAAAGACGTGAACTACATATGTTTGCATGTAGGGGGTAATCTCTGGAACTATTGAACCGATTCTAAAAATTCCTTCACTAATAGAAAGCTACACTCTCCATGACGGATATAGGCTATATTTTATTTTAAAAAGTTTTGTTTTAAATCTTAATATTTGCAAATGAAGTCAGAGTAATATGCGCTAAATAACCGCTTTACCCGCCCGCGCTGGACAAATCATTGCCTGTATTTGAAAATAATGTGTATAATAAGGATCGAACCCGAGCAAAGCGAGGGTGCGTCGCTAGGGCTATAAATAAATTCGTTGAGAAAATCTGATTAGTTAGAACAATGAGAATTGTTGGATTAATTGGATATTTTAATATTTAAACAAAATAAAGGAAATAATTAACAACGACCTTTTAGATCATAAACAAATTGCATCCTGGCATCTTGTGTACTATGTGTACTGAAGTACTTGTGTACTATGTGTACTATGAAGGCAATAATTGTCCCGACGTAGTGTGTGGACTAAAAGTTATCTTCATTTATGTACTTATATTACATGGGAAGTGATACACTTTTATAACTATGAATATGAATATGCCGACGTATATCGGGATGCAAATTGTATCCCGACGTCCTATGTGTGGATAGTATGACAGTTGAATAAAGATGTCGTGGCTGATCAATAAAAATGGCGCTAAAGAGGTTATTTAAAAGAGGAATAGTTTAAAATATTTCTTTTAAGAGTAAAAACTAAAAAAAATAGCTTTAAAAGTGTGATTAGGAAAGCATCAATCTGGCGTGCTGCTGCATGTAAACGTAGCCATCTTGGGGAGAGATACGAAGTATAATAACAGACGGGCTTTAGATATTTTTAAACAGATCATATAATATTATTGAGATTAGTCAGAAGTCGTGTTCATTGACGAACGTGAATATTCTAATACATAATGCAATGTTCAGGTCCTAGCTCGTCCAGCAGACATCGTTCTATCTTTACTGGAAAACAAAATTTATTAATAACTCGAAAGCAATGCCACTGAACGGATCTTAGCCATGATATATATATATATATATATATATATATATATATATATATATATATATATATATATATATATACGTGTATCGACAACAAATAAATTATCTGACCCTCAATCGGCTAACTTCAGAAGGTACACTCACTATCAGACGCGCCAACGGACACAAATAAAGATGGAATACTTTGCAATTTATAACTAAGATACGTCTGCAGTCTGCATTCCGCCTGTGCGGGTTCGACTCCTGAGTCACAGTTCCGGCGTGACGTCACTGGCCGACGGAAGCTGATTACATTAGTGGAAACAACCTGGAAGTTGCCTCTTATCCTATTAGAAATCGTCTGTACACCTTGATGATGAGTCAAACAATGCTACCGCACGAGCTAACATGTTCATAAATTCTTGGTATTAATAAAAGTTGGAAATATGATGAAAATGCATTCAAACATCATCACGGATAATGTTAATGTTAAAAATATGTTAAATAAATATGTTGGGTATTCACACACAGGTAAGCTACGAGGTTTGTGTTATGGATACCAGATAGTTGATACACTATACATATATTACTTCAAATACATACATATTTTAAATATAAACCCCCTAAACTGGAGTAGAAACATTCGTGCTCATCACACAAATTAATGTCCCCAGCGGGACTCGAACCCGCGACCGCTGGCACAGCAAGTAGTGCCACTACAAACTGAGCCGTGTCGTAAGAAAAAATATTACGCATGAGATAAATATGTGTTTTTTATTGATTTTAATAATATTTTTGCTTAGATATTGACTGCAATACCTATTGACTAATAATAATTAATTAATAGTTCTTTAAACAAGAAATCTTTTATCTATACAGATAAATAAAATTGAAGTGTCTGTTTGTAATGTCAAAATAACAGCTTTAGACTAAATGCATATGGAATTATATACGGTAATTATAAGAAAAACATTTTTTTTTAATTTTTGTCTGTCTGTTTGTTCCGGCTAATCTCCGAAACGGCTGTACCAATTTTAACGGGACTTTCACTGGCAGATAGATGATATTACAAGGAGTAACTTAGGTTACTTTTATTTTAGAAAAAGATTTAGGGTTTCGCTCAAAAAAATTAAAACGTACCTAGGAACGAACCCGAGCGAAGCGAGGGTAAGTCGCTAGCTAAACTATGCACTGGTAGATAAGATTGAGAAAAATTATATGTATAATATTTTATTATAACTCTAAAGTGTTTAACCGTTACTTTCCGTTGATATTATAATGACTCATTTGAATAAAGCAGCATTTATCTTTCAGCCTTGAAGGTATCTTTCATATTTGTGTGTGAAAAAAAATATGAAATCCAAGGAACATAAATGAACAAGATTGCCTTAATCTGAATTACACGATTAGCTGTTCGAGGAGTACAAACAACGATAACAGTGCGTCGGCGGGCACGCGCCCACTCCACGCTCTACGGAAAAAAGTTATCAGTAGATGTTTTCTTTTGGGGTAATTTTACAATACGGTGTCAGGAGTCGCGATAAACGATAAACAGGGTATTGGACAAATAATTGATAAGATTGCGCTCGTGCAAGGTGCGCTCGCGCCGCCCGCCGCATTAATGTCGCGATTAGAATGACAAATATTGTTTCTTATTCACTCTCAAAGGAACCACTGTTTTTTGTTATTCAAAATATCTATTAAACGCAGCTGTTTTAGATGATATGACGGATTTTGTCATTTTTTTTCGAAGTACCAATGTCAAGATCGACAGATATGATGAAGCATTTCATTTGTTGAAAATATGTATATAATAATGAACGTTTCCCGAAAAAGTATAAGCAAAACTCTCATAGCTATAATATAAGCAGTCGAACTAATTACAATCTTCACAACGTACACTTTACTATATAGATAAATATTGCAGCCATTTGCTATAATCGACTTAATTTCATGCCTGATCTTGAAAAAGTGCCGCTAATGGAGTTCCCAATGCAACTGTCCCAGTAAACGCTCAAATATTTCTACGTAGAATTTGCCACGTTAGTCTACAATTAGGATAAATTTCACGATAAATTGCCGTGAACGAAAAAAAAATTTAGTATAATAGGAGTTTCTTAATTTGTTTTAAAACACTAGAATTAGACGAGGTTCGTTCGGAGGTGTCTTGGTCTTGCATCCTTGTTTGTTCAGTTATCGTTACATTTTAAGAAACTACTAAATCATCTGTGGTTATAAGTTTTATTCTACTTGGTCTATGTCGTTTTTGAATGTTTTTTTTTTTTAAATAAAACAATCTTTTCGGATTATTTCGCGGATTTATTTTGATTTTTGGTTCCCGACGTTTCGAATGCTTTACAGCAATCATGGTCACGGGACAGACTAAGGTCTTAGACATCTCAAAAGCGTTATATACTTGTTACAGACAGTGCCTACCCACAAATTTACAAAAATGATTTTGAAAATTCAAAAATGGCACCAGATAAATGGCGAAATAATCCGAAAAGATAGTTTTATTTAAAATGTCAAATATTCGCGTAAATCTAAGAAAGTATTATTTTTTTTTTTTGTATGATGCGCCAAACAAATAATGATGTTATATCCATACTAATATTATAAATGTGAAAGTTTGTGAGGATGGATGGATGTTTGTTACTCAATCATGCCAGAACGGCTGAACGGATCTGTATGAAAGGCACAGAGATAGATTATTGTCTGCACATAGGTTACTTTGTATCCCGGAAAATGTATGGTTCCCGTGGGATAGATTTGTTTTTGTCTAGGGACGAAGCGGGGGTGAGTCGCTAGTATCTTATAACCTTTCATTATCCATTAATAGAGAATCCTCTATCTTAATTTGCTAAATATAATTTCTAAAAATATAAAATCTTGAATTAATAATAATAAATTTCTAGACACAACTTTAAAACTTTTCTGACATAGTAACAGAAAATGTATTCAGGGTTATATTTTATGTTATATCAAACACAAAATATTTTTTATCTCAGAGTTTTAGATACATACATTTTTAAAATTATAACACTTATAAGAGTTTATTTTAAATATTAGTTAAATTTAATTCATAATTTTTTGCTCTTTTGTTTAAAATTTAGATACAATTAGAATATTCATAAGTACATGCAAGTATTTTAAAGGAACCGCCCGCCATGAGTACATTTTCGCCAATCAACATCAAGAGTCAACATTCGCAACCAAACTCAAGGCGAAGTAATAAAAGAGAAACTTGGAAATAACAAACATAGAAATCAATTCTAGTTTTACATTATTTTTATCGCGTACATCTTCCCACGTCCGTCTATCTCCGAGCGCGTCTGTCGCACAATTCTTACAATTTCACCTAAACAAATGATCGCGGCTATGATCTTGCGCCGGCGCATCGCAACACATATTTAAGGCTTATGAATTAGGCTGTAACAAAAAATATTATGTAAAATCCAAAAATACACGATAATAACAAGTGGTAGCCCAGTGGTAATGCGCTAGCTTGGGAAACCGAGTGAATCGGGTTCAAATCTCGAGTCACACACCTCTAATATTTTCATGTGCGAATTATTTCTTCTTCGAGATTTTTTCTTCGAGAAAACTTGCATGTCTGAGAGAATCTAGCAAGTTTTCGAAAGACATATGAAGTCCGCCAACCCGCACTTGGCCATGTATTGAAGGGAGGCTCGTGCCCAGAAGTGGGACGTTAAAAAGGCTGAATAGGTACGTAAATGATAATAAGTATATTGATATAAAGGTATGTCTATATTTTAAAAAATAAATAAGATTACGTCACAATATGTTATTAAAGTACATTGTCATTATAAAAATAGACGAATAGATTATTTATTAATTAATTTTTAGTATATCTGGGTAACTAAAGTATGACGTGTCAATGCGTGCGTGTCGCTGCAAAAGCTATCTTAAATTCCTTTGAAAATAAAGGAATCTAGTAGAATAACCCATAGAAACCCCGGCGGGCTTAAACGGACCGACGGCAACCCTTTGTATTGCAATTCATTATTGAATTTACACCTCTCGACAGAACAGGGAGTCAAAAGTGTGTACGAAGGTGTGACAAAAAGTCTTTACACTGATTCGGAAATATAGATAGTTGCTATTTCCGGTCAAGCTGTTTATTGTTAAGCTTGAAGCTAAATATTTTGTTTTTTATTTTTTTTTTATTTTGAAGGCAAACTAATAACTATACAATAAACTGTACAATAAACTGTACGGAAGACATAGGTGACTCATATCATTGCTTAATTATGCTACATACGAGATTCTAAGTATCATAATCGGTCTAATATTAAATGTACGAATGTTTGTATGTGCATTTGTTACTCCTATATCGCTGACAGAGTGATTGAAATTTAATACAAGGACAGAGTATAACTTGAAATGACACATAAGCTATCTAGCACCCAGAGAAGCATCCGAAGATAAGTCGCTACAATAAAATATCATTTTAAATAAACTTATTATTATTTGACGCTGTAATCACATCGTACGAGTATACCTATTTTTCGATTTCTGCCGAACTTAAGAAAGGCTAAAAGATGTCAATCACACACGCTGTTGCATCAAATGTATACTAAAACAAAATGGTACCTAATTTAATATAATTATCATTATTAAAAGTTATATTACTCTATAAAAGTACATTGACAATATTGAAGCAATGCATAGAAATGTCAACATCGAAACATTCAATCGATATAAAACTACAAAAGATCTATCATATACAATATTTGCCAAACAACAGCAACAAAAGCAAGCAATTACATTATGACGGTTGACCAGAAACCTAATATAATTACATATAATGTAGCGTCCACGTATTGAGACGTATCGATTGTGATTGATTGTGAATTTTACGCCCATTTCATCGTAATGGCTGTGCGAGTCTGACAAACAGCCGTGATGGATGGCGGCGGCGTCACAAAGGACCGCTGACAATTCAGATACTACCCAATTATCCCTTCACGTGCTTGGACCAGATTTTGTCCACTCGCATCCGAACCCACCTCTATTTGCTTTGCAAAAAACTAACCGTAGTTTATTTGATCCTATTTGTAAAAAAAAATAACTCAAACAATTCTTGCAATAAATAAAACATTATTTTATAAATTTTCACTAAATAATAATAATAATAGATTTGAAATAAGAAGAATACGTTCCATTGGTATAAAGATATGTACAGATTTTAAAGAAAATGAGTAAAAAATGAATTTATCTATAAATAAAAATATTGTATTATAAACAAATAAACTGAATTATCATAACGAGGCACGAAACATTAAACACCATACTCCGTCAAATTTGGTATCAATGGCTATATTAAATGACTAAGTTAATTAAAAGCTAAGCAATATCTTCGATCCTTTTAAATTATTTTTAAAGTTAATAAAAGCTTTTATATGAATTTGTTGTGACTTTATCGAATCATTAAGCATTTAAGGTTGTTATTAAAACAAACAATCCTATAAATCATTAACATAATTTAAAAACAATTTATTTCGCCGTTTTTTAAGTCTTTTAGGTTTTTTACTATATGTTAAAAGTGCCTTTTGTAATAATTACATTTATTTTCATTAAAAATATATAACCTATTTAAAGTTCCCTCCAATTTAACTAATTTTTCTATCTTAACAGTAGTAACTCCGAGGAGACGTCGTCGTTTCTTCCCATTTGTTTGGCGCATGAGTTCTGATGCAACTCGCAGCAATACGCTCTGGTGAAACACTGCCCGCAATATTTACAACGGAAAAGACTTTGCCGTCGAACTCTATCCAGAACATGTCGACACACACAGCAGTCTCTAAAAAATTAGAAAGTGTAAAAATAAAAACTTTACAGGTAAAAAAGAGTATAGAGCAGAAAATTGTAAAAGTAATAAAATAATGCAATTTTATATACCTCGTTTTTCCCAAATTATGTTCAAGGATATGGTCGCTTAGTTCCGAAGGCTTACTAAAGTCTGCCCCACATATGTTACAAACATAGTGAGACTCTGCTGTCTTTATAGAGTGAGGGATTGGGAGCAGTGACAGATATGAATAGTAATTTAAATTTGGGATATATGACATTATGCTCTTCAAAGTATCAGCAGAAACTCTTAATAATGCCAAAATACTAAGCGGGTCAGTGTTTACCGCTATCGTCATATTTTGTTGGTAAGGGAATTGTTTTTGATTTAATGTATTTATTTCTTCAATCATGTTATTTTTGTATACATCATTATGTTTTGAAAATGATTTCGTTATTTCAGTTGAACAATCCCGAGTTGGTTCTTCGATTGATACTTGATAGGAATGAGAAATTCTTTTTGTAGCCGTACCAACATCAGGGAAGATGTCACTTAATTTTGCTACTGTACAGAGTGTACTAGGATTATGGGCAGACGTATTCACTACGATTCCACAGCTATCTGTATCTACTCTGGGAACTGCTTTCTCCAGTTTGGTTGGAATGACAGGATTGTTTACTTTATATTGTGTATTTAGTTCTTTCGATTTACCATTAGAAATTTCACATCTAAGGGTGTTATCCTTCATTAACTTTTTATTAACTTTAATCTCGTCTATAAATGTGTTTATAGATATAATCAATGTTTCAAGTTTATTTTCTATGTTTTCTAATGAATATTGTTTTAGGTCTTTATCAGACTCATGTTTTACAGACCAATTTGTTTTGTCTGACACCCTCGTGTTATTCGTAGCCTTGTCTTTATATCTATTTTGAATAAAATCTGGTATTGGTTTAAAATCTGTTTGAACTGCAGAAGTCATTTTAAAATTAGTTTTAAATTTAAACTTTTTTTTATTAAGATAACATCCTCGATCTCCACCGTATACGTGTAAATTTCTATCACTAACATGTTTACCCCAGTTATTTAAGTGTTGTTTCCTTCGCTGTTCTTTATTCATCATAATTAATCTACCTAACGAAGATGTGGGATAGCAGTATAAATTCTCTCCATACTTAACAAACTTATAATTTTTCGAAGGCTGTATTTTCTTGCTATCATTCAACTGTCCACAGCAAGTAGAATTAAGCTGCGATGTATTATATGAGTCATAGAAGTCTTCCAACAAATTTTCACAAAGTCTAGATTGCGTGTTAGATGAAAATTTGGTATTATAGAAATCGTTAATTATTTCTGGTGTTATATTTTCTCGTACATCATCATATATTGTACATGAATAGTTTGAATTATTAGTTCCATGTTTATTTTTAAGCTCATTTATGAAGTTATTCCAAGTAACGTTTTCTTTTTCACGTTGTCGAGCCATAGCTAACTTTTTAACCAGTTTTTTTAATCTGGCATTCCGTTCCATAGTTTTAAATATAAATTGTTCATTATATAAGTTTAGTACTGGACGACAGAACGTAGTTTTATCAGCATACATTTTTTCATTCGATGTTAATTTAATATCAGTAACGCTTTGTAGTTGATTAATATTAACATTATAGGTATATTTATTTTTGCAAGGATAACTTTGTATATAGCTAGTTTGTTTATAATTATTTTTTGATATTGGAACAGGATCCTCCACATTACAATATACGGAAGAAAAATTTCTGATACTATTTAAATATTCATCATTTGATTTTAATAAAGCATGTTCACCCTTATTTCTGTATAAATGAAGGTCATCGCTGTGTTTGCTACTTTTATTATCTAAATACTTACATATAATATCATTGATGACTGCATGTTCAAAATATTTATTTTGTAATTTTTCGTTACATTCAACTTGTATTGATTGATTTGCATACATTTTGGGTATTTTGTTTCCTCAGAGATGTCCTGTGATTTATTTTTTTAATTCTCCTTGCACTTATCGCACTTTCATAAAATTATTTTTTACTTATTATTTACTTACACTAAAATTTAAGATTAGCTGTGTATACATCAACAATTTTGAAATCTTTGTCAAAAATGTCATATTGACAACTTATTTATTGTAGTCACTAAATATATTTAAAAACTTTTTGATAATTTTATAAAATCCAACAGACAAAGTATGCTCTTAAAGCGATAAATTTCCTTTTTTAAGTTATAACAAAAATGTAAATAAAGACGTCAGGATCCTAATGCGCTCACTAACGAAACAATGTAATGGAGGTAAGGACCTTTGAGAATTTGCAGAGGTGTGTGTGGCCTCATCGAAATGTTAAAACATACATAATCTAAACATTTTACGTAAGGTTCCGTATATTTTTGTCACACTATTAAAATATATAATTAAAACTGTACACAACAGGTCTTGCATCCGAACAGACATACAAAAAGGACATAAATATTGGTTAGATGTGTACACTGCCGTCATAAAAAAGAAGGCCCCAACTAACAATTTGGTCAAAAATGACTTAAATGCAGATTCGGAATCAGCAAAAAAAATGCTACTTAATAGTATTACTCATAAAGCTCTAAGTCTTATGAATCCCGAGATACCATAACCATTTTCTCGTAATTACGTCAAAACTAGTAGTAATTTTGACGTAGTAGTAAGACAGAACTTCAAATAATATCTCGAAATCAACTTGGACGAAGTTGCGGCCTTCTTTTTTAAGACAGCATTATAAAGCTAAATACTTTGAAAGATCGTTCTACACTTTTTGCCAAATCTAATATATTAGAAAAAGGATGATATTGGAAAAAGTAAATTATAAAAAATATATTTTATTGGTTATTTAGCGTAAAAAATACAGTTACTTTTCAGTGTTAAAAATCGATTCAACGAATATTAAAACGAAAACAATTATCGATAACATTAAATCATAAATCACGATCACATTTACCACGGTATCCTAATCTTTGATAGCTCAGACCACCTAAAACCTTAGCAATAAAATAAAAATAATATGATAAAAGGTAGAAATAACTTATACTTTATCGACCCAAATACTGCAGAAGCAAACTGCCTTAATTATAACATTAAATTAAAATACGATTCTTTCAAATTCCTTTACCTGCTATGTGTTATAGTACATACATATATACAATTTAGTATTTTATGTTTGCTCTGCGAAAATTAACGAGCTAATATCATTTGGCTCTTCGATGTATCGATCGATTTTGTGATCGACTTGAAATGCAATAATAATTAATATTTAAATTCGAAAATTATTTGATTTATTAATTATTATTATTGACGACACGTTTGACTCAGTTTGTAGTGCCCCTACTTCGTGTGCCAGCGGTCGCGGGTTCGAGTCCCGCTGGGGGCATTTGTGTGATGAGCACGATTGTATGTACTCCAGTCATGGGTGTTTATATTTATAACATGTATGTATTTAAAGTTATATATGTGTAGTGTATAAAGTATCTGGTATCCATAACACAGACCTCGTAGCTTAATATGGAACTAGATGGTGCTGTGTGTTAATCTCCCAACATATTTATTTATATTTATTACACTTAATATTATTTCATGTACAAGTATGGCTTACTCTCGCTTCGCTTGACAATTTGATTACAAAACATGTACTTTACTTTCTTCAAATACAAATGTATGTAATATACCTACATGTAAGCTTTCCGGGAAAGCTCTCTATATCATAACTCTCTATATAATAGTGAAAACCGTATCAAAATTAGTTAAGTAGATTAAAATAAACACTATATATGTATTAATGAACTAATTTATTGAAATATGTAAAGTGTCTTCAACGACATTGCAGTAAAAATTTTACGTTTATGACTTGCTTTTTACAATAGATAATCATCTATTCCAAAATGATCAAAAAATAAACACTCTGCATAAAATTACGGGCCCACAGATGTAATACAATCTATTTAGATAATACATCGACACAACAACAGCTTTTTAAGTTGTTTTTTTTTTTTTAATTTAATTTTCAAAGTATGCTTGCATTTTTATTAGGTTCTTTGGGACACGCCCGTGCCTCGTTCACAGGTTGTCACTCGATTATGTTAATAATCTTATAGAATATTCATTGAAAAACCACCCTTATATTGTGCATTGACATCCCGATGTCATTCCACGCAGAGCTACTAAACTAGGTCTGTCGTTGGTTGCGATATTTAACTTCATGTAACGTAACGTTGCATTTTACATATTTTACAATTATACCAATCATTAAAAGTTAACCCTATACAAATCGAATATACTATATTGAACTTTTAAATAAAACTATCTTTTCAGATTTTTTCGCGGATTTATTTTGATTCTTGATTCTTGACGTTTCGAATGCTTTATAGTAATCATGGTCACGGGAGAGACCATGCCCCGACACTATGATTGCTGTAAAGCATTCAAAACGTCAGGAACCAAAAATCAAAATAAATCCGCAAAAAAATCGTTTTATTTAAAATGTCAAATATTCGTTTAAATCTAAGAAAGTATTATATTAAACTTAATTAGACTTGAATCTTATCGCCAAAACTAAAGTAGCTTCTATTTGAATTGCAAATTAGGTATCTAATTCAATGATCCCCCTTATTATACTTTAATATATCAAACCAAGGTAACACCATAATTATATAAAAACCCTTATAACTTTCCAAGCGATTTCCCCTCGACATTTGAATAGTGATTCGATTACCCCTCTAGATGAACGAGATGTAAACAACTCGATGAATAAAGAACGCCCTTCAAAGGGTCACCTTATAAAGTAGATGCCCCAGAAACATACCCTGAAGTACCCCCATGCCGTTTAAACTGCTTACCATATTTCTTAAAAAATTAATAAGATTTATTAAGAATGATATACATTACTCTTCTAGTTGCTATGATATTATACACATTGTTGTAAAAGCTTCAATGAAAATTTAACTAACAATAAGATAAACTTTATCAAAAGTTTGTCGAGAGTCAATAAATAAATTGTTCCTCAGCAGACGAAGCCGTTAAACCAAGGTGAAGGTCAGGTGTTCAGTTGTTGCCATGGCAGTCTCCAGCTCCTGGTGACAGCCAATCATCGTGTATTCAATTTAAAATAATAATCTTAGAGTACTCTTCACTAGTGTATGAGTACATGCAATTATAGTAATTTTCCTTCTGATTGTTGCCGTGAACCCTACGATTTACTAGATTCCTAGTATTTCGGGTAAGTTAATGTTACTATCGCCAGTTCTCTCTTTCTTATTGGCCATGAGCACTAAAGTTAGGCTAAACTCTAGAATTGCAAGCAGAATGTTAGCACCTTACTTTATATCCTTTTTCTTTTTAAGTTAAATTGGGTATTATTATTGTTTTATTTGTCAACCTCAAGCAAGGCCCTCAGAATTGTAAATTAAAAGGTAATTCAGGTGAATGAAATGAAAATAAAAACTGTCTTTGTGTTGGCGCGACGTCGGGACGAAACTATTGCATTGTATACACATAATGGTTTGTCTACATGCTTACACGATTGAGCCTCGAACTTGTAGGATTTTTTATTTGATCTTATTATTCATAGGCATTATTGTGTCGCAGTCACTTTTAGGGTTCAAAAATTCTTGGCTATTAACTCTTCGTTAAGTTAACATTTGTTATCTAAGTTAGAGGTTCATTTATACGTCTAAGGAGACTTACAAAGGTCTCTAGTCATGTATAAAAAAAAAATTAATAAAAAAAAAAACATGTTTAACTTTGTTACTGACAATTAGATTCTTTTTATAATAAATATCTTCTACCTAAATGTAGAGTATTACATTTTAAAATAAAGCTATTGGCGTAACTTTTTTACTATAACTTATTTTAAATTATCCTACTACATTGTATATATCTAAAAAAATCGGAACTATGATACTTATGAGGCTTAACTTTTAAAGACTAAACAGTTTCAGGCGTGTTGAATGTTTTTCAACTATATTAAAGTAGCGGCTTACCCTCGCTCCGCTCAGATGTATCCCTGGGTGCCTTGAAGTATTCTATATTGTACTCCAGGATATTATATAGCTGTGTACTAAATATCATCCAAATGGTCTATCCTTTTTAGCTTAAAGAAGAAAAAAAACATACAAAATTTCATATTTAGAGTAGTAATCAGAAAATATTCAATTATCTGAGTACAAAATTACTTATATTATAAAATATACGGAACCACATCAAACGGTCGGCGTTAACAATATTCTTTCACATCGCGCTTTATGTGAGGAATGCGAAGTTCTAGAGATTAGGTCGGCGCAAGCGCACGTTGCCGCGGCCGCCATTGTCGAACCTCAATGACTGGACCCATTGTAAGTTTTTTGGCCAAATGAATAGAAGATATGTATCATAGTGCTTTATTAATTGTATGATCGAATTTATTTGTTATTTTACAGCGGCGACTTTACTATGAGAAGAAGCTTTCTTATTTTAAGCTTTCCTATAAATAGGAACTACTCTACTCAAAAAAACAAACAATAAGAAGCGCAGGTTTATTTATTATAATATCTATAGCAATACATCCGTTTTTTAAAGTGTCCTGTAACCTATTTAGTATTTAACTTAATTCGTCAAATTACATATATTGTTTATTAATGTACCGCATTTAAAATAACTTTAACATGTTAATATTCACTCTAAACTTAAATAGAATCAAAGAATGATAAACATAGCAAACTAAATATTTTTATAATTTAGCACATTCACACATATTTTTAGTAAAAAGTTTCATGAAAATATTTAGTTAACTTATTTCATGTAATAATTAAGTCATATTTCAAACAAATGAGTAGCTTGACGACATACTTTTTATTTATTAAACAACTACGTATAGAAAATTAAAGTCAACATTATGTAAATTAATGCCATAATGGCTATTATAGATATACTCACCGAAATTAACAAATACGTGAAACAGACACATTCCACGAGCAAACACAGCACAAAATGTCTATATTGCGCTAAAATCAAATTAAAACTCTATAAAACAAAAAATCTCATAAGCAATGCACTCATAAACAATAAAAATCCGCCATATTAATTTATATTATTTCACATTGCTCGCCTCGCTTGTCAATTACTGACGTTTTGTAATTTCTGACCAATCACAAGCAGAATAAGACGTTGAGAAGTTTTTCGAGTAACAAAAATTTGATTAGTGCGCATGCGTAAAATGCTAAAAATGAATGAAGCCACGTGACAATGTTCAATCTAAAAGTATGAATGAAAGACAATTTAGTATGAACACGTTAAGCTAAAATACAACGTCTTAATATCATCGCATTTCTATGAAGAAACGCCTAAGCGATTTGGAGCGCAAATACATTTTGACGTTCAAAACATGATTATGATTTTTTTAATGCTTATGGCTTTTTGTATCCGTCATATTATTTTCAGAAATTGACGCAGTAATAATAAGTTGATTTTTAATTACTAATTATGTTAATTCAAAAAATAAATATTTATAATGGTGTATTATTGGATCTGTAAAGGGTAAGACGGTGGGAATCGTCTTGTATGGACCCTTCGCCATTGGTATAGATATTATATCACATTTCGCGTCTACCAATTCAGCCTACATGCAGAGTGACTCGCGCGTTTAAAAGATTATTCTAGTGTTCTAAAAACTAGCTTGATTCATGTGTTAAATTTATGTTGACATTATTAAATCATCAAACGTAAAGGCTTGGTACATGCGTCAATAG
Organism: Fabriciana adippe; assembly: GCA_905404265.1. Classification (NCBI taxonomy): domain Eukaryota; kingdom Metazoa; phylum Arthropoda; class Insecta; order Lepidoptera; family Nymphalidae; genus Fabriciana; species Fabriciana adippe. Next base: position 15,322,021 of record FR989998.1, on the reverse strand, counting down.
GATTGTAAAAACAAAAGGAAAACCGTAGGACAAACAGCGCTATCAGCGATAACACCAGCGCGCCCGGCTCCCACGGCCCGAGCTATTTGGAAACTATCTTACGAAATTATCTACATTAAAACAAATACATATTTACTCAGTCAATAAGTTTGAAAATTCTTTATATTTCAGCTATATTTGTAACAAATAAAAGTCTATCCATACGATTGTTTAAGGCTAATGCTTATAAGAAAAGTAATTGGCTTTGGACCCGGATCGAGGCTTAAATGGAGCTTGCATCAAATAGAACCATATAATGCACATAAACTACAGCATGTATGTCATGACTTGTACAGTAATAATTAAGTGTAGATTTGTTTTATATATATAATTAAGTATAATTTTATAATTTAATTTGTAATTTTCCTTATTGTTAATAAAGTTGAACAAGTTGAATAAAAACTCTAACCAATTCTATGGCAAAAGCAAAATTTCAGGGCTACCATCCATTTTCAAACAATCTGTTCCCAATAATTATGTAATTGGGTCTGACTGGATATCCAATACCTTGCGCTTTCGTATATTCATGTATAGCCGTCAGCAAAGCTAATTTTCAATAATTTAATGATCTTTAATCTATATATACGGAATCAATTAACTTTTTATAAGAAGCGAAGGTCGCAAATGCCGTGCATTCTCGGTTATAAATCTCTTCCCAAATAAAACGTGTCTAAAACACGGAGTACGTTTTAGCCGGTAAGCCGGTAAACAAAAAGGGTATTATAATATATTTGAATACTTTGCTCGCCACGCCCCCTGCCTCCCTCCCTCCCATCCTCCCCCCCAGGGTTAACAGGTTCCATGTTAAGATGCAGTTGAACTGATGATGAGCTTTAATTTGAAGATGCGCAGTTCTTTTACTGGCTTATTTTTATTGTGTGATTCAAATTGGAAATCAAGTTTTTTTTTTATTCAGTATAGTATACATTACAATAAATTAAATTAGTGTATGTTGTTTAAATCACTGTTAGGAAGATATTTTTATAGTTTTACTATAAATAAAGTTTCCATAGATGTAAGCTTTAGGGATTCATTAAAACATGAAGAAATAAAAATGTAACAACGACTTGGCCTTAAGATAAAGTTTCGCAAAAAATCTGAAGAATTTTAATTCAAGACCCTAAAATCTTGACCTCGGAATTGTATTATTTTGGTTGAGATTACGTTTGGGAGCACGCAGAATGTAAACTGTTTAAATGCAGTCCGAAATATATTTTTCTAAGTTAAATCAAAATTCAATAAATAAATAAATATGTTGGGACATTAAAACATAGCACCGTCAAGTTCCATGGTAAGCTGCGAGGCTTGTGTTATGTACCAGTATGGATACCATATAGTTGATACATTACACCTATAAACACTCATGACTGGAGTACAAACATTCGTGCTCATCACACAAATGAATGCCCCCAGCGGGACTCAAACCCGCAACCGCTGGCATGACAAGTAGGGTAACTACAAACTGAGCCAAACGTGTCGTTTGTTTATTGTATTGTATTTACTTGTTGGAAAGCCTATATATATGCGTGTGAACGATGTCATAAAATATATATTGATATAAATAGAAAAAAATCGGCTAACGAAACCTAAAAATATTTCGAAAATGACTTAAGCTGTCAATAAATCACAAAACATTCTGTACGTTCATAAAATTAAAAAAGAAACCAATCAATTAGTGCAACGCGAGGAATCCAAGTGGATTAAAAAAATATAAAATCTGATACAAGTACAAAATAAAAGTCACAATCCTTGGATATGAACAAAAAAACCGATGAAAGGCGATAGAGTCTACACTTTTAATTATCGTTTACCGGCCTTTGTTTATAAATAAAAAATAGATATATAAAAAATGTTAGGCGTATAGAGTTGTCTGTCCGGCGCAGCACGGTGAGACACGTTGCTCGTCTCTTCACATAAAAACTACGGCGAAAAAATGCATTATCCTTCCGTGTCATGCTTAATTGACCGACACCAAAAAAGGAGGACGCACTTAATTTGTATGTAAATCATTGTTTGTGTATGTTACATAATATCTTTGCTAATTTTACACCGATTTTTACGATAAAAATTCTGCAATAAAAGATGGAATAATTGGGTAGTTTTAAAGTTATTTTAGAGACAGCATAGCGTTTAAGTTAAATACTTAAAAATAACTTTAATTCTGCTAAAATATACAAATAAAAAACAAAAAATACCCAGAATAAAACTAAATAAAACAATCATGTCTTCTCCATCTGTCGTCTGTCGTGTGTCGTGTGTCGTGGTCGTATCGTGTTATCTAAAACTTAAGTGAAATGGTATTTTTAGTAAAAGTGTTGGATTCGATTTCACGGCGCTCGGCGCTCGGTTCACACGCGACCCCCGGCCACGATTTTTTTGACTCCACTTCTATTGGTTTTTGATATCTTTTTAAGAGTTGTTGATACACTACTATACGAGTTGTCTTCTGAAACTACTTGTTTGGTTAAATTTATCAATGATTCTGTCTTATTGTCACGTTGATTTCGCGTTTAGAGAAGGTATAAAATTAAATAGCTTCAATATTATATATACTCCAATCGGTATATCGTCTATACAAATAAATAAAATTGAAGTGTCTGTTTGTAATGTCAAAATAACAGCTTTTTACTAAATGCATATGAAAGTATATAAAGTATACACTTGTAAGAAAAAAAATATTTGTCTATCTATCTGTTTGTTCCGGCTAATCTCCGAAAAGGCTGAACCGATTTTGAAGGAACGTTCACTGGCAGATCATTGATGTTATAAATAGTAACTTCGGCAACTTTTATTTTAGTAAAAGAATAAGGGTTCCGCGCAAAAAAGTAAAATCCATGAAATTATAAATAAAGTTTAATAGATTTGTACCTACCTACGACCAAACACAATCTGTACTCAAGTGTAGATCTATAAATACATTTTCCTCAGTCACTCCGAATCCAAAGAGAAACGATAAATAAACAAGAAAATAATAAAGTCTGGGCTCCGAGCAATTATTTACAAAGCGAGTAAAAATACATCGACACCAAACATCGTATTGAGCAATCCAAGAACCAATATGATTAACTTTGTTAGCTTATCAGGGAAAAATAACACGAGTATATAACGTCGTCTTTTCTATCCTGAAATTGTCTTGCAAAAAAGTATAGGTAAGCATAATAATTGACAAAAAAAAATTACAGTTATTGGAACCTACCACCTAGAAAAAAAATGTCTTAAGACCTGAAGAACTGAAGAAGAAGAGAATAAAGACAAGCGAAATATATTTAGTTGGACTATTGTTCTACTTTTTTTTTATTCGCTATGTGGTCATATAAAGCGTAGAGTTCTTTCTTTCTCGTTCTTTCTTTCTCATATATAGTGTGGAGTTATAGTATCTTTGAAAATTGAATTAAAAGTATGACTCAGTTGTTTTAAAAGTATCGATAGCTTTTTCTAAAGTTTAAACTATACATGGACCTTCTTACATGGCGAAATATCCCTATGTGATAAAATCAATCTGAGGACCTAGATTTTTGTTTCATAAAAGTGCAGGGCGTAGGTATCTACTGATGACGTATACTTGCTTTATCTATAATTAATATTTTATGCAAAATGGCGAAATAATTTCATTAATAAATTATATTTTAAAAACATCTTGAGAAATCTGTATGAGAATTTTACCGTTTTAGTCTCGAGCCATTGTCTCCATCAATTGTAATTCAGCATTCGACATAAAAATTTTACGTTTGAGCTAAATACAATGAACTATAGAGATAACAACTAAGAATTTAATAATAACTAATTTGAAATAACGTCAACAAAAAATATAACTGTTTTAAGATTTTGAAACATCATTTAAATTAAAATTTTGTTTTCATTAAATAATTTCAAACTATGAAATTAAAAAGTTCTGAACGCAATTTCTTTACCCTGATATCTTTTACCTGGTAAAATGGGTACGTTTGTTTCAGTTCAATAATCAGGTAACAACTTACCTAATTATATTTACTTAGCCGATAATAACATAAAAAACAAAACACTCAGTCCATTATAAGTATGTGGACCACACTCGAGATACTCGTGAAGCATTTAGAGACAATAAAGAAAAAATCATCAAATTAGATCTTCGGCGCTAATCTGTCGAAAACTGCAGCAAATCAAACACGGATGGCCGTCGCCCCGCCCCCTGACGACTTTACAATTGTTCTTCAAAGGAACCGACTTGACGAAATCACTACGGAGTGTATAAAAACAATATTTTGGTCGCGGCTCTTCAAAACAAAGTGTAATGACAGAGGGCTGGTGATTGGGAGAATTATTGCGCAAATATTATACTTGCCTAATGGCCGGCCACCTACGACGCAGGATTGTCGAACTGCCCGGGGTGTAGCGAAACTGATTTAATTACATACTTCGAAATGTTAGTTTTCTCAATTTTTTGTGTATTCTATAATAGTTATGACTTCGATCGAGGCCCTCCTATTCGAAGCGATCTTTTTTATTAATTTTAGCATAAAATACCTTCTAAGTAATTTTGACAATATTCCCATCCAGCCAGAAGAAACTTCTTGAAGCAACACTTACGTAAAGTATAGTGCATAATCTCTACAAATCTCTAAAGCTCCACAAATTACTTACGTCTATTTGTTATATAATTTTAATATTGTTTGGAACAGAATAGCAATGGTGTCGTCCGTTCGTATTCCGACGACAAGATGGAATAATTGCAGGAATGTGACAATTGGGTGAGATGATGCGGATCGAAGCGCGGTCACGTATTTGAAGTTCCAAGAAAACGAAGTACCTATTTGCAAAACTATCAAAAGTTGACAAATAACTTATAAATCGCTTCACGGTCTCCATATTATTTTGCTCAAAGAAAATAATTTATTGATGGTTACTCGGAAATCGTTGTTCAGTGGTTTAAAGTTACTTTCTAAGTTAAGCTGTATTTTAACTTAAGTTTTAACTTAACTTTTGTCAATTATTATAGAGAGAATTTTTATGAGTTTACTTGATTTTTTTATATATATACCTATTTGAACATACTTATAATTCAAAACTTAACAAGAGGACGCGGCGACTTAGTTTCAACAGTTGACACCTTCAAAACCAGCATGCCGTTGAATATGAAATAAAGACCGGACAATCATAAAAAACGATTAAACCTACATCGAAGATCGAGCAATGCATCGAAATAGTGTAACCTACGATAACATCCCGTGACGTCATGTCCGTTTCCGCTCAGCTGATCTGTCCGTCTGTCACGTCCACACAATGCTAGTGAAAGTGGAACCTGTGTTAGTCATACATATGTACATACATACATACTTTATCTGATGCTGACCAAAATTGATAATTGAAAGCTCATTCATCCTCAACCGGGAACTCTTCATAACAATATATGTTGGGACATTAACACACAGCACCATCTAGTTCCATGGTAAGCTACGAGGCCTGTGTTATGGATACCGGGTAGTTGATACACTACACATATATAACTTTTTTAATAATATAAACACCCATGACTGCAGTACAAACATTCGTGCTCATCACACAAATGAATGCCCCCAGCGGGACTCGAACCACCGACCGCTGGCACAGCAAGTAGGATCAAACAAACTGAGCCAAACGTCACGTCGAAAAGTAACTATAAAATCAATACGCAATGCACTTCACTCACTGCTCTTTTAATACTCTTAATAGAGTAGTGAGTGTAGTGTGTTTGACATGTCAAAGTTAAAAGTTTTTATTCAGCACTAGCAGTACCCGCAACTTCGTGTTCGTTTTCAAACTTCCGATCACTACCACGCTTCACAGTATCACACGCTGGTCTAATCCGAAGATTGCCTGAAAATTTCATCAAAATCGCTCCAGCCGTTTTGGAGTCCATAGGAAACATACAAACACACATCTATTTTTATATATTCAGCATAAATAGGTTCTCGGATTGATACAGATTCTAGTAAATAAGTAAAAACCTTAATTCTAAGAAAAACAGGCAAAAATAGTTCTGCGTGTTATAAATGAATGAAATAATATAAGGTTTTCATATAATTATATTGTAATATTTAAAATTACAAATGTGCTTGCTTTAAGTAAATTATAAAATATATCAGGTAGGTACATTTGACTTTTTCAAGAGAAAAAGAAGGGCCTGGATAAAAATATAATGAGAATAAATTGAAAAAGGGCCTTAAAAATAACTTGGCTCGTCTGATTAAAATCTACTTCAACAATAACGTATAAATTTGCGTTGAGTGGTCTATGTTTAATATTTCACGCTTATTCATGCGTCTGCGCATCATGCACGTCTCTTACCAAGATTTGGAAAGTTAGTCTATAATACTGTCATCCTTTTGAACTAATATATTTATAAAAGTACATACCCAAACAATATCTATACTAATATTATAAAACTGAATATTATAAAGCTGAAGAGTTTGTTTGTTTGTTTGGTTGAACGCGCTAATCTCAGGAACTACTAATCTGATTTGAAAAATTCTTTTTACATTAGATAGCCTGTTAACTGAGGAAGGCTATAGGCTATATATCATCCCGGAAAAATGTACGGTTCCCGTGGAATAGATTTGTTTTTGTCTAAGGACGAACCCGAAGCGAAGCAAGGGTGAGTCGCTAGTAGCTTATAAAAAACTTAGAATATTCTCAAATATATTGGACCTTTATATGTGTTCATTTACTTTCATTCTTAAAGGATTTAGTCTAACTGCAAGTAAGCTTCTGAGATAACCAGCAGTAAACTCTAAAGCAAATTATTATTATTTTACTAATTGAAAATCATTCAAGAATCATATTTACAGATTAATACTGTTCAAGTGTAAGCAGTATTTCTTTAAGATTAAGCAAGGAAACATAATGGAACATTTCTCAACATATGCCAATTTTCAGACTATGACGATTGCTTAAAATCCGATGCAAGCACACGAAACATACTAAATACAAATACAAAATATTCTTTAAAGGCATAAAACAAAATAGCATGGTGGGTAAGAATTCGCACAAGTCGCGTCTTCGTGTAGTTTAGACCACAATGGGCGGAACTGTGAGTCATGTTGTCTGCGCGCTCAGACGAGCCTATGTAGACCTGAGTATTGAATAAATACGTTAGGTTTATGCGAATCGCAAACACTCATGATTTTAATACCATTCACGATTTCCTATCGGATATACGTTTAACTTTGTTTCCTGGACTGCGCGTACGCATGCTACTTGTTTAGCTCATTTTACATCATTCGCAGTCATTAAACATCCGATGTCTTCATAAAATAGACGTAGTTGAACTCTAATTTAAAACTTTTAGTCATTGTTTAAGTACGACAGGTTTGGCAAATAGACTCCAAAGTATATTCTTGCATATATATATTTTTTATTTTTTTCATTTAAAATAACTATTATGTATGTACGTATGTAAAAATAGATGTTGACACTGACCTATCAATCAACTTTCATGACAATCTTCATCAGACATTTCCTTGTGAACAAAACTCGTATAACTGTTAATAAATAATGATATTAACTTATAATAAAATATAGAGTTAAGCTATACACCACAATTTTCCAATCATATTCCAATTGAACATGTTCTACAATTTCCCATAGTTTGTAATGAGCCGTGATTGCGAGCTAATGGTTTCTGTGTATGAATCTAATATGCAAAAGCAGCATGGAGTTTCTCAGGGACTAATGTTGAGGTGACAAGTGGCTTACCAATAACACATATACTATACTAATATTATAAAGCTGAAGAGTTTGTTTGTTTGTTTGGTTGAACGCGCTAATTTCAGGAACTACTAATCTGATTTGAGAAATTCTTTTTGCATTAGATAGCCCGTTAATTGAAGAAGACTATAGGTTATATATCATCTGGGAAAAATGTACGGTTCCGGTGGGATAGATTTGTTTTTCTCTAGAGACGAACCCGAAAAGAAGCGAGGGTGAGTCGCTAGTTATAGTATATAATAGAATGCTTCGGTGGTGTAGTGGCTAGCATGTACGGCTGCACATCCTGAGGTCCTGGGTTCGAGTCCCGGGTCGGGCCAAGTTTAGTTATTGAGTCTTTCTGTATAGTAAGCCTCAGTAACAGCCCGGAGTTGGGAAGTGTTTCACCCCCGTGCCTCGGAGAGCACGTAAAGCCGTCGGTCCTGCGCCTTAACTCTCACCGGTCGTGTCGAGTGGTCGTCCCACCGGAGTATGAGAGTAACAGGAATAGAGAGTGCACTTGTGTCTGCGCGTACACTTGTGCACTATAATATCTCCTGCGCAGTTGGCTAGTCTCAATGAGATTGGCCGCCGTGGCCGGAATCGGTCAGGAGGACATTATTATTTATTATATAATAGAATAGAATATGACATGTTAGCACAATTTGGTAAAATATTTTCTTTATTGCCATTTCTAATAGATTTTCCATCCCTTTGCACGAAGGCCGTACACATACAAATCGCAAAGGTTGAACATAATATATTTTTGTTAAAAATGACTTAATTATGACTAGCACGCCACTCGTAGAATGCAATAAATTCATTTTTAGCATTATTAACTCGTTGGGCTTGAGGAAAATAATAAATAAATTTTTACACTTACAAATAAAATTGTGACTGTCATTTCAAAATAGCTATCTCGTATTGGTTTGATTTAAGATTTTTCAAGCAGAGTAAATAGACGGGAATAAGAACGGCATTTTCATGAGCTGTTTTATCCTTTTGACATCCGAGTGAAGCCAATAGCTAAGTATTAAATAAAAATATTAAAAACCTAGCGACTCACCCTCGCTTCGCTCGGTTTCGCCCCTAAGTTGATCCCCATACAAACTTTCATCTCCATTTTCACGCCCTTAAGGGATGATTTCCGGGATAAAACTATCCTATGTCCTTCCCGGGATTTCAAAATATTTTCGTACCAAATTTCATCAAAATCGGTTGAGTAAATCCAGAGATTACCTCCTACAACCTCACAAACTCACAAAATTTACCTCTTTATAATATTAGTATAGATTAAGTGTAGCGCAGTATTTACTTGCTATAGAGGAGGTAGTTAGTTCGGTTCCCACAAGTAAGAATTGTAAATCGAAAATTCAATAAAAACTCTAAACTAATTTAAAAATACGCTTATTAAATATATTTTTGTCACACGTTAAAGGAAAATATCGTGAGAAAACCTGCATATCTGAGAGAACCTAGCAAGTTTCCGAAAGATATGTGAAGTTCGCCAACCCGCACTCAGCCAGCGTGGTGGACTATGACCTGATCCCCCTCGTATTGAAGGGAGGCCCGTGCCCAGCAGTGGGACGTTAAAAAGGGCTGAATACATACAACACAAAATATTACATCAATAATTCTACATTTTCCTTATTTGGCTTCTTTTTATTAAATTTTACAACATTATAATGTGCGTCAAGTCTTCGATTTTTTTCTGTCTGATCCGCAAAAGAAAAAGCATGCAAGTAGAGTATATCGCCCACCATCGCGGCGGCGGCGTGGCGTGTGAATTGCGAAGTGTTACAATAATATTTAATGTGGACTTGTTTTGACTTAACATTTGAAATAGAGAAATTTACCTCAATATATTTGTGAATTATGTCTTTAATATTTTGTAAATTAACATAAATTTAACCAAAGTGTGACTGAAATTACGAATACCTAATTAACATTGCGGTATATTCGCATGTAAGCTACGAGTAATGTTTAAAACAATTCACATTATTACTTGTAGTAACATATTGACGTGACTGGGTTTAATTTTTTATATTAATTTTGCACGAAATATTTCGTAAAAGGAGTTTCTTTAAGACAAATATTTAAGATTTCAAAATCGAATAGAAGTTTTCATTCCACCCTTAATAGAGAATTACAAAAATCTATTCGCAATTGGCGAAGGTATCGATAACATAAAAAACAAAAAAAAACAGCCGATCGAGTATCGCCTTTTTTGTTTAAAATCGGTCAAAAAAATAAAATCTCAAATAAAGTCTAAAAATGTACAAAAATCAAATAATATTTGTACCGGAACGCTATTACAGCGGACACTCAACTGGATTAAAGCAATAGAGTAAATGCCCAACATAACTTACTCGGTTGGACTCGATCCAAATCGATTTTTTCCGGAGACGCTCTTTTTGGTATAAAATTCTTCACATTCTTTAAGTTTCTCGTTCTGCCGACGATAAATTAGAAGTAATCCTGTATGTATTGCTACATTTGCTTGCTGTATAAATAGAAAATTAATACTTTCTACACAAAGATCTAGACATTTACTTAGGTTATCTAAAAACATTTTAGTCCGATACGAGTATATACTTTATTACTTACTTCATATACCAGTATTTATTTTATTCATATACTAAGTTACAAAATTTAATAAGTAACAAGTTTATTTACTCCCTGTTAGATCATAAATCATACATCAATATTCGGATTAAAATTTTTAGTTCATATCTTAAAGTACCACTTGGACACAATCTACCTCATCAGTGTCAATGAGAACAGATGTTTAAATAGATCTTAACTTAGTTAACTTAATAGGTGTAAGTAATAATTATATACAATATATAGTTAAAAAAACTAAAAAAATACGCTATTGACGAACTAAAATAAGCTTGAATTTGAAGTTCTACTTGCAACTCCGAAAAAGCTCCAATTCACCTTGTGGCTCCATCATAAGAATAGCTTTATTGTATTTCGCATATCTATAAAGTTTCTAATCAATACACCTATTACAAGCTGTTTAAAACTAACTAACAATAAATCTAAAATTTGATTACATAGTCTCAAGTGAAGATAATAAATGTGATAACTTATATTCAAAGCTGAAAGCTGTTAATCATCAAATCATGTACCAATATGTCATTTTCCAAATTTCGTTGATCTGAGAAACATCTCAACAACAGTTACCAGGGACCTTAGCACGGACACGGAACAGATACAATAAAACCTTCTCAGAAAATACGTGCCATTGCATGCCTCGCGAATTGTAATAAAAAATACGTAGGTACGTGCTCGGCCGCGGGCCGCGGGAGGCGGCTTCGACAATCACCAGCTTTTATTGATCATATACGCGTATAAACATTTAACTCGAACTTCTGTGTATGTATATAAAAAGAAAAATTCCACTCATTAATTAATTACAAAGTCACAGAATGTATAAATTCTACAAACTTGAGTTTGGCTTGAAGATTCCTCATAGGGTATAGATATCTGCTAAGAATCTAGTATTAGATATAGCCGTCGTAACACTTTACGGCATATATATACACTAGCGACTCACCCTCGCTTCGCTTCGGGTTCGTCTCTAAACAAAAACAACTCTATCCCACGGGAACCGTACACTTTTCCGGGATGAATTATAGCCTAAAGCCTTCCTCGATAAATGGACTATCCAACACAAAAAGAATTTTTCAATTCCATCAAGTAGTTCCTGAGATTAGCGCGTTCAACCAAACAAACAAACAAACAAACAAACAATCAAACAAACTCTTCAGCTTTATAATATTAGTATAGATATGTATCTTCATTGTACATACATATGTCGAACTTTTACTTCTTTTACCTTTCTTTCTACTTATTTCGCTAAATGTCCAAAAGCTTATTACTTATTATGTAATCTATACTTATCTAATTGTTGCAGTTTTTATAAAATAACAGCATATATTTATTTAAACCATAAACGCTGCTAAAATGCATAAACCCCAACCATACTAAGATGTGTTTGTCTGCGACATGTGGGATAGCTATAGGTATAAAACATTACAAGTTTTGCGGAACAATACTTGCATTTTTCTAATCTTATCTGCGGAATGTATGATTCAATAATCTACATAAAATAAAGTGACCTATCATATAAATGAAGTAGCGTCACAGTTACAAATACCTACTTATGTTTTTATAATAAATAGTATTTTAGTTATTATTTAATATTAGCAATACCTACTCACTATAAGATTAGAATGACGGAAATGACGTGTACAATTATCCTGCCCTGCGGTACCTACAGTAGTAACAAGTCATTGTGTCAATTTATAAGTAACTAGCGACTCGCCCTCGCTTCGCTCTAGTTTGCCCCTAGGTTGATTCCCCATACAAAATTTTCATCCCCATTTTCACCCCCTTAAAGTATGATTTCCGGGATAAAAAGTAGGTATCCTATGTCCTTTCCCAGGGTCTCAAACTATCTTCTTACCAAATTTCATCTAAATCGGTTTAATAGATCCAGAGATTACCCCCTACAACGTCACAAACTCACAAACTTTACCTCTTTATAATATTAGTATAGACAAGATATCAAAAATAAATTTTAATTTATCCTTATATTATCTAACTTACTTCTTATTATATAAGTTTTTTATATCTTTCTTAACGCAAAATTTTGTACATTTTGTGTATCTAAGCTTTCCATTTCATATGCCCCATGCTCCTATGTAAAGCGATTTCATGGTTATTGGCTACGGCCTATATAGAAACGCACTCAGTAGCTGGTGCTATATGTAACAGTGGCATTAAAGGTTATGTATAAGAATGACACTATGGAACTCAATGAAAAGGGCAGCCCGTAAACACGGCTGTTGAAACCCGGTCGGAACGCCGGGAATAAGGTGTTTTCCTACTTACGAATACACGCATTTAAGTGCCGTAGTGTCGTTTTATACAATTTATGGAAAGCGTAAAATTAAAAAGTTATCTATACAGATAAATAAAATTGAAGTGTCTGTTTGTAATGTTAAAAATAACAGCTTTTTACTAAATGCATATGGAATTAGATACGGTATTTATAGAAAAACACAATTTTTCAAATTTTTGTCTGCCTGTCTGTCTGTCTGTCTGTTTGTTCCAGCTAATCTCCGAAACGGCTGGGCCGATTTTGACAGGACTTTCACTGGCAGGTAGTTGATGTTATAAGGAGTAACTTAGGCTACTTTTATTTCAGTAAAACAATTAGGGTTCCGCATAAAAAAAAATTACCTAGGGACGAACCCGAGCGAAGCAAGGGTGAGTCGCTAGTATTTTAATATATGTATGTAATTGTTATTTTAATAAGGTTATGTTTACCAACAGTGTGAGGAGACGATGTCAGCGGGCGACATGTGCGTGTCGGCGGCGCGAGCGGGCCCGGCGGCGCGGTGGCACCCCGCGTGCTTCGTGTGCAGCACCTGCCACGAGCTACTGGTGGACCTCGTCTACTTCTGGAAGGACGGCCGCCTGTACTGCGGCAGGCATCATGCCGAGACCTTGAAGCCGAGGTGTTCTGCGTGCGATGAGGTAGGTTCATGATAAATCAGCTTGTATTCCATGAACAGTCTACTAGTAATCAAAATTAAACTAGGCCCAAAAATTATATTCACGAGGGAAAACCATTTTAATTACTTGTTTTTATTATTATAACAGCTCATATTCTGTAATTATAAGGAAGGTTCGTTAAACGGCAAACGGGCGATCAGATATCGTAGGCTTAGAAAAACATTGTTATGAACCAACCATTCAAAGTACTCTTAAAAGTATGACCATTGACATAACGCCAATTCGAGGGCGATTTTACCGACTATTAAAGGGATACATCGTAAAACTATTTATATGACATTGTTGTCTATACAGATAAATAAAATTAATCTGTCTGTTTGTAATGTCGAAATAACAGCTTTATATACGGTACTTATAAGAAAGAGACAGTTTTTAAAATTTTGGTCTGTCTTTCTGTGTGTGTCTGTCAGGGTGCGTGTCTGTCTGGCTGTCTGTTTGTTTCGGCTAATCTCCAAAACGGCTGGACCAATTTTAACGTAACCTTCACTGGCAGATAGCTGATATTATAAGGAGTAACTTAGGCTACTTTTATTTTAGAAAAGAATTAGGGTTTCGCTCAAAAACATTAAAACGTACCTAGAGACGCATCCGAGCGAAGCGAAGGTAAATCGCTAGTATTAAATATATGCAATGAAAACCTCTATATAAAAGTAATCTACATGTCTATCGACCCTCGCAAAGTGTGGGGTTCCGCGATGATATCGCAGTTCCTCCGGATATCGACGGATCGCCAATTACACCCTTAGCATACAATGCAGCAATCCACTCGATAATATTGTTGACACGCCGGATTAAACGTGCAGCTTTTATTAAGGACACATTATCTGATCATTTATTGAACACCTATCGGATTGTTTGATCGGAGAGCGATTGGAGGGGTGTGGTCAAGTGCGAGTATATAGTATCAGAAGATGCGATACGGCTATTGGTAATAGCCTTGATATTATAAATACGACAGTTTGTTTATTTCTTTGTTCTTCTCAGCTATATGAGCTTAAATGATCTATTATAGGAAATGTGTATTGTTTTCGAATTGAATTGATGAAATGAATATTATCATAAATGAAAGTGTTTGTTAGTTTATCCATCTTTCGTGCAAGATGTTTTGTAAGTCGGAGAGTGATATAGGCTTTTTTGTATCGTGACAAAGCTTTAAAAATTTGAAATTACTTATGGACGTCCCTAAGCGAAGCTAGGCTGTACACTAATATGAAGTAGTATAGTGTGTACTGAAATATTTTTGCAGCACACAATAACTATTTACTACGTATAGAAATTGGCGAATCAGTAATGAACCTTATCAACTATTCAAAGTAATTATTACAAATATAAAAAAAAATGCATGATGCATTACGTTAAATATATGTATAACATATTTTTTATTATTTTCCTTGAATTAACCCGCGGTCAACAGCCCCAACAGTTGCGACTCCATATATCAAACAGGCTTATCAAATTGTGCTGAAAAGGGTCTATAAGTGGCCAGGGGGTGAAAATAACCCCCTACCGGAAACGATAAGGATTTAACCCGAAGGGGTTAGGTTTAAAAGCCTTTCTGAGCATAAATTTGGCAGCGACGTAATTGATGGTACCTAATTTTTAGGTAGCAATAATAATTTCTAGGTAAACTGTAGGAGGCATATTGCCTGCCGCCTGGAAAGGGAAATTATTTCTTATGCTTTATATTTTCTTTTAGTTTCGATAACGTGACCCCGATATTATTTACTAGCGACTTACGCTCGCTTCGCTCGAGTACGTCTCTAGGCGTCTAACAGTTGCTTATGTACCTACTCGTATTTGTGTTCTTGGTCATAAGTCTTTCTGTAGATTTCTTCCAAAAATAAAAGTTTTTTTGATATTATCTAAACTTAGTCTTTTTTATTAATGATTTTAATATTTATGAACAGCTGGCTTAAAGTATATATTTTTCTAAATCTACTGCGATAACCCATGTATAACCCATAAAAAAAGCACTTCTCGCTTGTAATGTTTACCTTTTATGAAGTATGTGACTACTTTATAGGGTTCCGTACCCAAAGGGTAAAACGGGACCCTATTACTAAGATTTCGCTGTGCGTCCGTCTGTCTGTCCGTCCGTCACCAGGCTGTATCTCATGAACCGTGATAGTTAGAGAGTTAAAATTTTCACAGATGATGTATTTCTATTGCAGCTATAACAACAAATACTAAAAAACGAAAAAAGAATTAAATAAATATTTAAGGGGGGCTCCCATACAACAAATGTGATTTTTCTGCTCTTTTTTGCTCGATATTGATAACGGCAACAGGTAGGTGCTTGAAATATTCACAGAATATTTAGTTATATATTCACTTTAAATATAAATAATTAAATTAAAATAAGACAAATATTTATGAGAGGCCGTTACTTGCCGTTTTAATAGATAATGATACGGAACCCTGCCTGCGCGAGTCCGTCTCGCACTTGGCCGGTTTTTCTTTCCTTTAAAGTAATATTCCTAACCTGTTATTTCGATTTTCGATAAAAAGTAAGAGATTTAGTGATTTCAAAAAATTCAGATACCTACTCAATTTGTGTACGTTACGCTATATGTTTGAGAAACGGTTATGTTGATTATTTTCAATGAATAAATTACACCTCAATTTACAAGGCTTTACATAAATGTAAATTATTCTAAAAATGTTATGGAATCGGATTACCTTCGTAGTTATTCTAGTTATTCAGAAATAAAAATATATATGAAAATCCAAACAAAGTCGCAAAATACATTTTGTAACTAATTAAACAGTTTCAAAAAAACATACAAGTTCCCAAAACTGAAATATTATCAACGCCACGCTCCACAACCGAAGTTGTTAATATTTTTAACAAGCCATAAACACGGAAGGAAATACTTTTGTAAATACCATGATACGGTCAATTCCGATAACTTTTAATAACTTAATTGTATGGAATGCCAAAAAGCGCGTACTATTCGTGCGAACCTTTACGAAGAACTAAATCGCAAACATTCACTCTCTCGTATCTGTTGCTGCTATCAATTTCAATTTGAATACTAAATAATGATAATTTGCTTCAAAAGAATCTATAATCATACCCTAACCCTTTTCAGATTAAGGAACAGATAACTTAAACGCAATCTTATTTAAATCTTGCATTCGGAATTTCGTAACTAATACAGTACATAGATGAATGAAAACGTTTTATCTTTATATGAGAACTAGCGACTCATCCTAGCTTCGCTCGGGTTCGTCTCTACGTTGATTTCCCATACAAACTTTCATCACCATTTTCACCCCCTTAATCATCCCTGATTTCCGGGATAAACCTATCCTATGTCTTATAAGCGGTGGCGCAAGACTCGACCGAGACATGACCACGACCACTCTGTCAAGAGTGAACAACTAAGAAGAAAAACGTCCTTTCCAGGGTCTCAAACTATCTTCTTACCAAATTTCATCTAAATCTTCCAGTAGTTTTGGAGCTTTTTCGGTACAAACAAACAAAAAAAACTATTCTCTTTATAATATTACTGTAGTATAGAATTAAAATCATAACATACGTTTACTATAGAGATATGAACCTAAATAATTAATATGATTATATTTTTGATCTGCACATATATTTCTGATCTATCTAACTTCAATAGACATTTGAACAATGGCAGGACTCTATACAACGATTTACCTGATATCTATTTGAGGCGTCTTGAAATGAAAAAATGCTCAAACGATAGGGATTAAATAACACAAGTTTATCCCGAAAGATTTATTTTATTAGGAAGTCACAAAAAAAAGATATTAGCATTTTTATTTTATGATTTGCGGTTATAAACCTACCTAGCAATGACAGCTGTCACTGATTATTGTATCAAATATTATAAATTAAGTATTATAAATTAAAAAAAGTACGTTCTCATTACATATAAGTTACGTTTTTAATTTCTTTATCATGGATGAAACAAGGTACTACTTTGAGTCCGTTAGGAGAAATCAGTATTAGTTGTAAGTATACACTGGCGATTGTCCGAGAGAATGCACAAGTCGTCGCATGGGGCAGGTAATCGGGTCCGTGGGCAAAGCGACAATTAAAACTTATAATAATCTAGAAAAATGGAACAGTAACAGCAAAATCAAACGTAGTAGTCAGAGGCATACGTAAAATCATGGATGACAAATAAAATATAAAATCTAAATAATATGTCAATAATCAATATCAATTATCAAGTCAATCTCACTGTCATCTGTTGTGTTGCTATTACTATTATTTTAATTACTGTACTAACTGTAATAGCTTCAATTAAACTTACAGCATAACATATAATGTTTCCATTATATGTAAAGCTGTAAGATTAATGAACAAGACGTAGATCATTATTTAATTATGTACATAAGACTTTTAATAAAAATAATTTAAAATAAATGCGGCATTTCATTTTCTTCTGTGGCAACAATTTTTACATCATCTTTGACGAATGGCGAAGCCGGAAGTACATAAAAACAATCAATTAGTATCTTATTATGTAAACATTTCTTCGTGGCTTTGTCATGTAAAACAAACGCCGTGAAAAAAAAGAGCAAATTAAATAATTCAGTTTTGTATATGTCCTAATCTTAGACGCTTTAAAAACGTTCAGGTAAAAACTTGCCATTGTTCTTTCTTAATGGAAATTTAATTTTTCGTTGTTTATTTCATTTTAATTTTATCATTCGTTATGTTAAACAAATTGTTTATAATTTCTTAAGTATTACCTCGGTAATAATATAATTTTATACAATAAAGCAATATTTTTTTCCTAATTCACATGACTTTGTAACGTTTCCAAGTAGCCTGCTTATTTTAAAAGTAAAACTAAAAAAGCCTAAATCTAATCTTGATTCTTCATACTAGATTAGCGTAAATAAGAATGAGTTCGCATAATAAAATTGTTAAAGGCGCACGGTCTAGCCCACGCTCGGCCGGCGAGTCTAACCACCCCAAGTTATTAATTTTGATTGGCAGGGGGTGGAATAAACGAAATAACATATTTCGACAAAATTTTATAGCCTTCATGTAAGCATGATCGATAGTCGGCCTAAATTGAGGTTAAGCTGGAATAATTAATTTAAAACATAGTTGTGAACCCGCCTTCATTGTACTGATTTTATTATAAAAGTACTTAAAGATAAAAATTAAAAAATATCAGGTGATTGATTCGAGAGAAAAAAAAATTGAAATAAAAAAAATATTATAATTACTTCTGTTTTTTACTTAAATATGAAAGTATATTCCGGTACCTTTTAACTTTTAATTTATAATTATATGTATATATACATAGGTATGGTGAGTTTTATATCCCTTACTTGAGAAATGATTGATTCCCCATATAAACTTTTATCCTCCTTTTCACCCCCTTAAGGGATGATTTCCGGGATAAAAACGATGTCCTTCCCAGGGTCTCAAACTAACTTCACACCAAATTCCTACACACCAATTCTAAATCGTTTCAGCGGATTCTTAGTTTATCAACAAACAAAAATACCATTTTTTTCTCTATATAATATTAGTATAATGTATATATCTTTTATTAAGGAACTAGTTACACATTCTCGTTTGTCTCAGAATTATGAATAAAGTAATAATACAGTTTAGTACATATATAATATTATAAACATATAATTTAACTAAAAAATTAAATTACATATAACATGTTCAGATGAAATACAGATTAAAAGTAAAACTACGTTCTATCGTTATCATGCATGATAGAGTAGGTAGAGTGAAGGTTTGGTGCAGTGCGGCTTCCGGCTAGCCTTGTCACTCTGCACTCTGCAGGCCTATGCTTTATTATCGTGTCGGAGTACACTCAGACACGTGCTCGTTCAATCGAACCGATCTGAATCATAATTCACGTCTATAAATAACACCTGCCTACAAATAAATATGAAAAATAATATTTTACAACTAATTTTAATGGTTTCTAGACATAACTTAAATTTTAATATTTTCAAATAACGTTTACTGTAAAAAATATTTATAATGTGGTCGAATGTACTGTTTCAATGCAGCAGTGCAAGTTTCCTTGGCATTTGGTGGAAAATTAGTGGAAAATGAAAAGGTTGCAGCTAAATAAAAGTTTTAACAATCTATTTAAAGTTCTCATGCAAGGTCAAATTGAGTTCATGCAAATATAATGTAGATACGTTAGCGATAGCGTCTAATTTGCTAAATTAATAAGGCAATATAGACAGTCGCGTGCTGCGGTCGCATAAGCGGGCTATCATCACACATCGACATGCGAAGACGTCGCGGAATGTGTACTTTTTCATGGGAATTATGCATAGTATTCTATAAAGTATAAACCTTAATCTGGGAAAATAACATATCAACTCTGCAGCCGACTGTAACAGCGATTAGATTTTTAAATGTTATGTTGTGCTACAGAATAGAGAGATTTATAGATTGTAAGTCTGTTCGATATTCACTCAATGCTTGTCTTAAAATAAGGCAAAATCAAGGCATACATACGTATGAAATATCAGAATATATGACGAAACTAGCGGCTCAGCCTCGCTTCGCACGGGTTCGCCTCTAGACAAAAAAAACATATCTATCCCACGGGAACCGTACATTTTTCCGGGATAAAAAGTAGCCTATTTGTTATTCTGATATATGAATTGTATTATTGTAAAGTTTCATTAAAATCCAATCAGTAATTATTGTGTACTAAGCTGTATAGGTTACTATAGTTTTTTAACTATCCCACGGGATAAAAAGTATCCTTAATGTTGACCGGGGATGTAAGGTACCACTATGCAAAATTTCTTTTAAATCGGTCCAGCAGTTTCGGAGATTAACCCGTACAAACCGACAAACAGTCAGAGAAACAAAAAAAAATGAAAAAAAACCTAGCTTTGTTCTATTGCTCTTCTTACATCCCCCTGACTCGGTTTCTAGCTTTTTTTTTCTATGTACAGACATTCGACCTCTACAGTTTTATTATAGTACAGAAGATAGGTATGACATAAAAAGGCATTTTATACTGAGATTTATTCATTTGAATGAAATGAACCTACTTGTTAATTTATTATATTTTTTTGTTAAATTCAGTAGTAAACAATGAGCATTATCCTTATGCATATATAAGTTTATATCAATATACTGCAATAACTAATACATAGACAATAAACATTTTCCTGTTAAGCTTTATGTAATTTGTTATATATTATAACTAGCGACTCATACGACCCTAGTTACATTTTAAAGTTTAGTATAGATTTCTCAGAGATGAGATATTTTCCTCCAGTAAAAAGTATCCTATATGTTGACCCGGATAACCAGCTATCATCGTACCAAATTTCATCAAATTTCCTCCACTTCTTTTTCTGTGATGCGGTAACAGACAGACAGACAGACAGACAGACAGACAAAAATTTTAAAAACTGTAGATTCGGCCTCTGTATTTTTTCATAATGTCTATTTCAATAACATTTTCCAAAAAATATTTAATGTACAGATTCGGCTTAACTTAAAAGACTTCAGCCTAAAAAAGATCCTAAGTTATTAATAGCCCAATAACTCTTTCATGGCCCGCAATAAATATAAGACAATTATGCGGGAAAACATTAAACACATACTATGTATAACATCAAAGTACATAAACGATCAAGCGGTTATGGGAGTACTTACCGTAATATTATAAATGGGAAAGGTACTCAGGGGACTCTTAAATAAAATCAAAATATACTTTATTCAAATAGACTTTTACAAGCAAATTTAAATTATCATTTTTTATTTTTTTCCATTTAAGTTAAACTAGCGTTGCTCCGCGATTCTGCTTGCGTAAACAAGGCTTATGTATAATTGCTCCTGTTATAAATTCTAAGTGCCCATTTTTCATCCCCAGAGACGTGTGTTTAAGACTTTGAATAAGAATAGAATACATCAGATAATTTCCAATTTTGATCATTATAACTTTAAAAATAATGGTTTTACAATCCTCTCTCTTCCTTCCTTCCTTCTTGGAAATTCAGCAGATTTCCAAAAATAATTTCTTAGTGAATACCTATTACTCATACCTACGAGGAATCTAAGTACCGAATTTCAAGTTAATGTAGCAAGTAGTATTTCGCTTTTATATACACATATACCTATAGATAGATAGCGGCACGTTTGGCTCAGTTTGTAGTGACCCTACTTTCTGTGCCAGCGGTCGCGGGTTCGAGTCCCGCTGGGGGCATTCATTTGTGATGAGCACGAATGTTTGTACTCCAGTCATGTGTGTTTATATTTATAAAAACTATGTATTTAAAGTTATACATATGTAGTGTAAAATTAATAATCTAAATTTTATTAAAAGAAAACTTTATTACTAATGTCAAGCGACAAGTGACTACATCCGCATGGCAAAACTGTCTAAGAGTGATTCATAGGAATTCTAACATTCATGTAGGCTGGTTATGTCACACGTGTCCCTTGTTTGGGAAACATGCGACGGTAATTGAACGTGTTATTAGTTTCATTTAAAGACAGTTTTCTATTGAAAATACAATCAACCTGTCTGCAGGTATTCCAAGAATGTTAGAAATCCTATAATAATGTATAGATTTTGTGCGCAGTTCCACAATGAACTATAAGATATTCGCATATCTTACATGTTATTGATCTTATTATAGTATTAAGTATATTCTCATTTAACTTACACACGATCTACTACTATATTAGCGATATATCTACGTGTATAAATAGCTTAGTTAGCTTTGCGCTTAATCTTCATCCCAAAAGAAAGATTACAGTAAAGGAATAGTTGAAATTCAGCGAGACAATAACTGTAGGTGATAATGAGCTAGATAAGACGGCTCCCAGGGCAATTGAATCAGTGAGAGCTAGCCGACCTAGGTAACCTAGGGAACTCTTGCGATATCACTTTGTTCACTTTGGGTTTTGTAACCCATAGATCTAGAGATTATACGATTTTATATTAATTTCCTCTTTTTATTTAACGCAGTCAAATGCGATAAATTAAAATTTCAATAAAAAATGTCGACAAACGACATGTTCATGTTCTCTAAAACAATTACTATAGATGCTTCTATTTCTTTCGATTTCGAGCACTTTCTCTTTTTCGCCAAATAAAGCTTTACAGATACAATAGAACAAGCAAACTTCATCGTTTTATTAGAGTGCACCACGATTTCCTCATTATACATTACGGCATGCAGGCACCTACTAGCGACCCTGGATTAAGATTAACAAATAACCTCTGCATTTCCATCATTTTTTTAGATATTTACTAATCGCTCAAAAAAAAATTAGATGTATGTGTATGTTCTTGCCCACATAATAACGTGATACTTATCACTATACAAACTAGCAAACGTTTAAACTCATTGCAATTTATATTAAAAACTAGCGACTCACGCTCGCTTCGCTCGCGTTCGTCCCGTAGATACGTTTTCACGGTTAGCTATGTTTATACATAAATAGTAGCTTGCTACTCCTAAGATATTCATTTAAGTTATACAGCGATTTACCCTCGCTTCGCTCGGGTGCGTACGTCGTACGCGGATTTTGTTAACAATTTCATGGGTTTTAATTTTCTGATTCTTTTTCTAAAATAAAAGCAGCCTAAGTTACTCCTTATAACATCGGTTATCTGCCAGTGAAAATCTCGTCAAAATCGGTTCAGCCGTTTCGGATATTAGCGGAAACAAACAGACAGACAGACAGACAAACATTTCAAAAATTGTTTTTTTTCTTCTTATAAGTACCATATAAACTTTTACATGCATTTAGTAAAAAGCAGTTATTTTGACATTAAAAACAGACACTTCAATTTTATTTATCTGTATAGATAAAGGCAGCTAAAATAATGTTTAAAAAAAATATTACGAATCGAAACTCAGTGCAGTGGCACTACATCTAGCTAGCACTGTCTACAGTAATAGCAGGTTCGAGACCCATCCGTGTCACTCCATAATTATACTTAACTTCATTATCTGGCCTAGTTAGTAAACTTCAGCTCGTTTCTATCAGAATTTAACTAAAAGTAAAAACATTGATAAGTTCCTTATACTGCATAATTTTATAACTAATCACCTCTTAAATCGAAACAGAACAAATTACGACCTAACACCAATGCGAACTCCAGTCAGAAATACTAAAGATTACAATAAATTAAAATAGAAATCATTTTAGGGTATTGATAGAAATCAATATATTAAATTTATTAGGACACATATATGTATAGTTGCACCTCATTTTCCTAAAATTAAATTCAAAAGTTTCCAAAGTCCACGTTGCAAAGCGAAGCCAGCCTATGCACTTGAAGCCGTCCAGCTCGACCGACTGAGATACCGTTTTAAAATATTAATAACGATGTAGTCCACTAATGAACGAACAAAATGTAACCGCGGCGTGGGAAACCATTGTCAGAACTTTCCTGGAGCACTGAACCGCTCGGTGATAACGTGAAGCCCAATTAAACTTGTTTATCCGAGTAATTAATTAAAAGCACGTATGGACGAATATGGATTAATTAGATGGCGCCCCTCGCTGATTTAATACTCCTTCATGAATGTCTGTCTGTCGATAAGCGAAATATAGCGAACTGATCTAATCTTCAATTGTAACTTTCACTTGGGAAAAATTGCTTTGTTTATTAATGAAAGCATTGATTATAACTAGAATAAGAAATTTATTAATTTCTTATATGTATTTTAGTTATAATAAATATTTGTCTTCGATAATATTATTATAGTATATATAAAAAACGTTAATCTTATATCCAACATTAAATATCAGTTTTGTGAAAGTCTTATAAATTACTATTCTTAGCACTGACAACAAACATAGCCCATCCTCGTCATAATGTCCTATTGTATCTCTAAAAAACATATAATTCGTTTCATAATAGAAATTAATGGCAACTTCTTCTTTTTAAAAAGTCGGTTAAGACGTAGCAAAAACGACAAGCTTTAACAAAAACAACTAAAAGACACGAGTGGACAAAGTTTCAGGGGGTCTTTGCCCTAATTTGTACAACTCATAATTATTATAATTAACCATTATTTAAAGAGTATGTATAATCGTATAATGATATATCTTCTTACTAATTTATGCAATCTTTTTTGTTGCCTGACGCGATCTTTCATTAGCTGTTGCTTAATTGTGTATGAAAAAATTAAATCGTTTCTAAACATTACATAAAAAGTTCACAATGTATTCAACAGAGTAATTAAGAGCATATTAGTCAAATTAAGCACATTGTCATAAATGTCATTAAAAATTAATCACCAATTTTAAATAGAGCTCTTCTTTCGCAGATCATCCTTGCTGACGAATGTACAGAGGCGGAGGGCAGAGCGTGGCATATGAAACACTTCGCGTGTGCTGAATGCTCGCGCCAGCTGGGCGGGCAGCGGTACATAATGCGCGAGGCGAGGCCCTACTGCCTGCCGTGCTTCGACAATTGCTTTGCAGAGTACTGTGACGCTTGCGGTGAACCCATAGGTGTCGACCAAGGCCAGATGTCTCATGAAGGACAGCACTGGCACGCCACGGAACGATGCTTCGCTTGCCATACATGTCGCGCCAGCTTGCTAGGTCGTCCATTCTTACCTAGAAAGGGAGCTATCTACTGTTCAATAGCGTGTTCAAAAGGTGAACCTCCGACACCGTCAGACTCATCCGGTCCCGGGCCTCGACCGCCTAGAGTTCCTCGACCTAGAAGAATGCCTTCTCCAAAATCGCCAGCAAGATCACCTCAAGGAGAACCTTCCCTTCATATAGATGCAGATTCGGAGCCGAGTGCCTCTTTAGCTCCAGAGTCTCCCCCGCCACACCCACCACCGCCGCCACATGCTTGCCTTAGTTTAGATAGAGCACTAGCGGACCTAAGATTAGAACAATCTATGACCGAGCACCAAATACAGCCCACGCCTACTTCGGAAG
Organism: Fabriciana adippe; assembly: GCA_905404265.1. NCBI lineage: Eukaryota > Metazoa > Arthropoda > Insecta > Lepidoptera > Nymphalidae > Fabriciana > Fabriciana adippe. The sequence continues at coordinate 15,296,781 of FR989998.1, read as the reverse complement.
AAATGAACGAGTCTCCAGAGCCACATTGGAAGCCCCCGCATCCGGTCGAGGCGCAAACTGTGGTTACCCCGGGCCACTCTACGTCTATGCCAGAACTGACACTTGTAGACGGCAAAGGATCTCAGAGAAAACCAAGAGGGGGGAGAACGGTAAGATTTTGTGGTGACGACAATGAAGCGTTCGAACCCGACGAACCGATCCGGAAAGAAAAAGTTAAAGATGACGACGCCAATAGCTACTGTAGCACCTGTTCCTCGTCATCCTCGTCGACGGAGTCGTACACGCTGCCTACGAGACGAGCGTATGGCGGTGTTAGGATATCCTACGTGCCCAACGACGCTGTGGCGTGTGCGAAGCGGGAAAGACAAAGGAAAAATGCTCAAAACGATAAAAACTGCATCATTTCGTGATCTTGGCTTCTCATTGTGCCTCAAACCTCATAGTGACACCAACCTCCGAGCGAAAGACTGACTTTTTGATAGTTTTTTAGCCCCTACACGCCATAGTATTATAGTAGCAATAAGAATATGTCTTCCTTGGAAAAAGGGTGTAAGTTAATGTAAGCAGATGTTTTAATGTCACTAATTATTATGTTGTGACAGACCGCACTAATGCCATTTGTGTGCAAAACCAATAAATAGGACTTTGAACAAATTTGTCTCGATTTAACTTTGAATCTAATCCATCAATGGGTCTCACGCATCGAGCCGCGTGCACCGGTTATGTACCTTTTCTATTGATGGATTTAGGAAAAGGGTGAATTTTTTGCAAATGTTATTTTGCAAGGGTGGATTTCGACTTTGGTGGTCGAGGAAATCAGCTTTAATGTATTGAATATAAAAGCTTGCTAAATTAATTTACATATCTAAGCTTTGTTCATATCGTTTGGAAAACTTATTTAGGACATATCCCACTTTGCCACATAGAAGTAAGTACTAAGTTAGGTAACATAAGTAATGAAGAGTTCAGTACAAAACTGCCTTGTTTATAATAACATTTTTGTATTGCAAAAATGTGTGTTCAAAATGTATATAGAATATATTTAATAAGAGAGTAAGTGACGTTGCCTTGGAATGTATAGAGTAGGTTCCGTGTGCGATCGCGCGTCGTGTAAATACTACTGGACAGATTTTAATAGAGTTTTGCAATTATAATAGGCATGAAACAATATGTACAATAATATAGCATTTTACATGCGACGTCAAAGGCAAAAGCTAGTTACACACTCGTTTATCACCACCTGTACTGCATTGTTCGAGTTGTAAGTGTTGAAATAGGTCCCCTTCGAACCGGTCTATATAAATTGTTTGTTTGTAAAATATTATATTATTTATAATTTCTATATACGACCCTAATATTTATTGTGTTTTATCAGTACATTGTTTTTTTTTAATTGAACACTTCTAATGATTCTAAATGCACTAAGACAAAATGTCTATTGAAAAAAAAAATATTTTTTTCTCTAAAAATAAAAATCAAATTGTAAATAAAATGTGATCCTAAAACCAATTTCCAGAGACACTTTTAATTTGTAGACAGTTACTCGTCTAGTAATGGAATAATATCGATATTTTTAATCTGCAATGAAAATTTCATAATCTATACATATAATAAAATTCTAACTAAGCCGAATCTGTACACAAAATATTTTTGGAAAATCTTATTGAAATAGACATTATTATCGATACAGAGGCCAAATTTATAGTTTTTAGAATTTTTGTCTGTCTGTCTGTCTGTTACCGCATCACGGAAATACCACTGGAGGGATTTTGATAAAATTTGGTATGATTATAACTGGTTATCCGGGTCAACATATAGGATACTTTTTACTGTCTTATCTCTGAGAAATGTATACTAAACGTTTAAACGTAAGTAGAGACGAACCCGAGCGGAGTGAGGGTGAGTCGCTAGTGACATATAAAATCAAAGACAGATAAGTAATAAAAAGTTTTTTTTAAATAACAGAGGTACATACTTTTGATTATTATTTTTTTTTAAATGATGAGGCGTTAACTTAAAGTAATTTCAAAGAGAACATCGTAAAGCATTGCGTCAAAGTGAAGTCACTGCAGTACGAGTAGCATTACATAATGAGGGGTCAGAGACGATGAGAACTGTTGCGGGTGTGACTTTTAATTAGATCACAAATATGCTGTTTTAAACATTTTTCTTTAAAAGATATTTTATTATACTTCTAAATTGGTATGTCGAAATAAAACCAACAACATTCTAATAGCAATATGTAACGTTTCTAAGTTATTTGTAACGAGAGAATAAAATGTTTTTTATGAATTTATCTTATTTTTTTTATTTCCTAACTCCTTGTTTAAGATTTAAATATCCACAGTTCATTTGGAAATACAAATGCTGAAATTTTATCAAGTTTTCAAAGAATTAGAGGTTTCTTATAAAGGTTGACGAGAATGTAGAAATGAAATAATATATGTATATGTTACAGTCAGAACTCTTTCGTGGTCAAAACTACTTTTGACTGACAAAAACAGTTATAAGTAGTTTTGACTGCATGCCTTGGTCAATAGCAGTTTTTAGTGACATATCAGTCAAAACTCTTATAATTATGACTGTGGTCACTGTTCTCACCTAACCTAGAAAGAAAGGAAGGGTTCTTCCGATTAACCTTCAACCCACTTACCTCCTTAACTTTTTAAGAGTTTTGACCGATATGCCAGTCAAAACTGCTATTGACCAAAGACTGCAGTCAAAATTACTTTTGAACAACCTCTTTAGTCTAAAGTAGTTTTGACTAAAAAATAGTTTTGACTGTAACATATACACGGAATATTTCTAAGTCTATGTAGTTCTTACTTACTGTTATAGAAAAACAATAGCAACTTGTAGAGACACACTTGTAGAGATAAAATGGTAAACACTTATAGATAAATAATTTATTCTCAAAAGAGCCTATATAATTGAATAAAATTATGCGACTTTAACTGTTGCTGCACATAATAATGAAGTGAGGTTAAATAATAAGTAATTTACTTTGGTTGTATGTACGTCCATTCCGCCTTCCGCGTTTCATCGCGGTACACACGCGCGGTATTGTCATCACATTTCCCATAGAACGGACGCTTTCTTGCATCACAGGACATGTATTCACTTGACATAATGCTAAGAATTTCACTGATTATGGGAAAAGTACTCGGGCTTTACTTAGAAATTGAAATTGCTTCGGAAAGTTTATTGACTCTCGCAGACTTTGTACTCGAGTGCCGACCGTATGCTTTTATTACAAGCTTATCATTTATGTCATCATAAAAATATATACGAGTATTTAAAGCAAAAGTGCTTTTTAACCGACTTTTAAAAAATGGTTTTTGTTGTTAGTGTGTAGGTATGTTACGCGATATCTTCGCGTAACATTTCAAGAAAAAGGGACAAGTAACTTTAAATACATTTACATGTTGTAAGGATTTCTGAAACGAAGTTCCTCGTCAAACGCGGTTCGATTCCGTACACGATACTTTTCAATATTCTTTGATAAGACTTCGATATAACTTTTTAAAGTAAGTTTTGTTTATGTATTCATGTAATAATAAAAATAATGTATGACTTAAAAATACCTACTCAATATGAGCCCTTATTATTTAGGTACTAGATACTAAAACCCACCTTAATACATTAAAGCAATTAAAAACATAATACTTTCCTAGATTTATGCGAGTATTTGACATTTTAAATAAAAGTATCTTTTCAGATCTTTTTGATTTTGTGGGTAGGCTGTCTAAACCTTAGTCTCTCCCGTGACCATGATGGCTGTAAAGCATTCGAAACGTCGGGAACCAAAAATCAAAATAAATCCGCGAAAAAATCCGAAAACATAGTTTTATTTAAAATTAAAGACATTATTCCATCGCAATGGCTTAACGTGCTATCGTTTACTAGGGGATAAAATATAAGAGCTTTTTTATCCCGGGCAATAAATGGAGAGTATAGCAGAAGAAGAACCCGATTGATATTAGTGGGATTTTCACTTATTCATGTATTATTTGGTGAAGAATTACCAACAATCAGGAATTTATCTCAGGAAAAATGTACGACCTATGCCGCTAATAGAAGATTTAAAAGTTTTTGGCACGATGTGTAGTGAGGGCTAAGTCTAAGCGAATGCGGTCTCACTGCGATTCCTTAATTATTTTATTTAAAATCAGTTGTAAAAAAATTATACACAAGCGTGACTGTTAATTAAATAATCTATGTCATTAAATATTTAGGCAAACATGCAAATAATAGTCTTAATTATTATAATTTAAATAGTCTGTTCCACCCCTAACCAACCCTCGCAGCCCGGGGTGAGCGGTAAACCACCCTTATTAATCACTAATATAATGACATAATAACGCGTGACATATTACAGGCAGGTCTAAAGGGTTGTTTCGAATTAACTTTTTCAGGGGGTTTCAAGGTCATAAGCTTGGGGTAGGTTAACCATTAAAGTGGTATTAATTTTAGAAAATATTTATTAACATTATAGCCGCTGTCACGTTATGGCTGTTAAACGTTTAATATCATAATTACTTTTAGTTTATACCAAATAATAAATATTCATTAAGAATTTACTGTATTTCTTTATCAAGTTTCTAACTATATGCATTAATAATCTTTAATTAAATCATTGATAATCAATAAGTACTCTTCATGATATTACTTTGATTAGAAACAATATACAGCGTAATACCTACTATTTTACATTATATAACAAAAACATAATACTTGCATATATATTTTATTTAAAGGAAACGAGGGGGAGAAGACAGATTTTAAAGCTTACCTCACTAGCTTAATTTCTATAACGTACCTATACAAATATAGAGTAGAAACTTTTTGTATAATAGTCCTTATTAATAATACTGTCATATATTTCCTTTATTTCCCCATTGCTGTCGAGCAAAATAAATGAAAGATTTAGACCAAAAATGGCTGGCCAAAGTACTGAATACTGTTGTACTGAAGTATTGTACTTGAAATATGAGTTAATTTTCTTATGTAACATTTTTTCTAACACGTCAAAATCAAACCAAAATTCATAAACAGTGATTTTAATGATGTAAGATATTAAAACAAAACATGATGTAGGCGCTATTTATTACAAACGTAAATAATAAAGTTAACAAACAATTGAAATACACATATATAAAAATATTTTATTTTCCTAAACTAAGACTTTAAATTAAAAAGATATCTGAAAAATTAATTCGAAATTGTACAACACCTGATTTCTATCAAACACGAAACCTTTCTACATTTTCTAAGAAAGTTTTGTTAAAAATTTAGATTAGGACCATAGTAAAATTTAATAATGTGCAAATATAATATATTTTTTAAATTCATATTTCATGTTAAATCTACTTTCCAAGTTCAAGCTAAGTTAAAACAAATCTCAAAACAGACTAAATCCTACTAACGATGAATCGATCAGGTGCGCGGGCGCAGGCCGGCGTGACGCCACCTGTGTTCACGCTTGACGCGAGGGGCACAAATCGTCCAGTAATGTCTAAAAGTGACGAACTCATTAACTCTGTCAAATTGTTTATAACGTGGAGTATGATATAGATTGGGACCTGCCAGTTTGCATATATGTATTATAATTTTGTAAAGTGTTTTAATCGTCGGCGAAAACAGAGAATGGTACAAGTTTGATGCCTAATTTTTTAGTTTGGTGTCGTAGATCGATTATTGTGTAGATTCGATGATAATTTAATAGAAAGCTAGTTTAATGCATTTGAAAGTGGTGTGAGAAGTTTCATAGATAAATATGTCTTCTATTCTTTTGAACAAAAAAAGAATTTTGCACTTTCGTTTATATACGAGTATAATGCCCAAACATACATAAAAAAAATGTAAATATCCGAATTGAGAACCTCCTCCTTTTTTGAAGTGGATTAATAAAAAGATAACATAATTAAAAAATATATATTTTACGCATCAATGAACATGAATATTGGTACATATTTGTAAAATTAAAAACAACGATCCTGCATACATTTGAAATAGTCTTGATATGATGCTGCTACCAGGATAGTCTGCGGAAAATCCAACTCCTTGAAACTTGTTATGTCGTGCTTAGGCTTACTATAGCGGCCATGATAAGTAGTTGTTGGTTATGATAAAATGGTTATATATTGATATATTTATAGAAAATGTTTACAATTATTATAGCTACAAGCGACTCACCCTCGCTTCGCTCGGGTTCGTCCCTAGGTTGATTCCCCATACAAACTTTCATCCCCATGCTCACCCCCTTAAGGGATGATTTCCGGGATAAAGAGTCCTATCGTATGTCCTTCCCAGGGTCTCAAACTGTCTTCTTACCAAATTTCATCTAAATCTGTTCTGTAGATCCAGAGATTTCCCACTACAACCTCACAAACTCACAAACTAAACCTCTTTATAATATTAATATTGATTACTACATATTATAAAATACTAAAATAAAGTCCACCTGCCACGTTTGTCTGTCTGTCTGAACGCGATAAACTCAAAAATTACCATACAGACGGTTTTCACCAACGAACGGAGTGAGGAGTGAGTAAGGTTTAGGTTAGGTGTATGATGTAACCAATAGATTTGTATGAAAACAACTAGTAATTTGCCCTCGCTTAATTCATTTTCTAAATAAAAGTAGCCTAAGTTACACTTTGTAACATGAGATATATGCCAGTGAAAGTCCTGTCAAAATCAGTCCAGCCGTTTCGGAGATTAGCCGGAACAAACAAACAGATACACAGGCTAAAATTTTGAAAATTGTGTTTTTTCTAATATATTATACACCGTATATACTTTCATATGCATTAAGTAAAAAGCTGTTATTTTGACGTTACAAACAGACACTTCAATTTTATTTATCTGTATAGATAAATTTTAATTAATAGCTTTAACTCGCTACTTCTATAATTTCTTGCAGAAGTTTTCTTGATAAGGAAAATAATCTCTTTCAAAATACATTGGGAAAAAAAGAGAAAGAAATTTTTAGATATATATAGTTAATACGTACATGAGTGTATCTGTCATTATTCACACTGTATCATAACGCTATCAACCTTTGATGCAATAATCATTAAGTGTTTAATAATAAAAAGCTTAAAACATTTTTAATTGACACTTAACATATATAAATTAGGAAACATATTATATAAAATTTCAAATGTTGCGAGGTTTATGAAGCTTGAAGTCTTAAGAATGTAAGATTCCAACGATTGCGCGAAGCGTCTGTTCTGTAAAATAAACGTTGCCCAACTACCTAAGTCGTATAATAATTGTAATTTATAATAATAATTAAAAAAGTAAATCTTAAAAAAAAATTAAAAAGAAAAACATGTTGGGACATTAACATACAACACCATCTAGTTCTATGGTGAGATACGACGCTTGTGTTATTGATACCAGATAGTTGATACACTACACACATATAACTTTAAATACTACATATTATAAATATAAACAGCCTTGACTGGAGTACTAATATTCGTGCTCATCACACAAACGAATCCTCCCAACGGGACTCGAACCTGCGACCGCTGGCACAGCAAGTAGAGCCACTACAAACTGAGCCAAACGTGTCGTCAAAAAGTTCTGTGTAAAATTCAGCAATTACGTCAGGATAATGTGTGCGTTAAAAATATTCGTCTATTTGTCTGAAACAGCTGAACTAATTTTGATAGAGCTTTCTCTGGCTATTAAAGATTTTTGGCGCCAAGAGATAATATAAAGGATATAATACGAGCGGAGATTTTAACGGGGTTAGAAGATTAGGTCGAAAATGGTAAATCGCTGTTAAATATTTTATCCCAGAAGGGAAAGTATCTTAATGGAGGATTTAAAAGCTGGTACCCTGGTACTAATCTATACAGATAAATAAAATTGGTGTCTGTTTGTAATATTAAAATAACCGCTTTTTACTAAAATGCATATGGATGTGTAGGTACACACGGTACATATACCAAAACAACATTTTTTACAATTTTTGTCTGTCTGTCTGTCTGTTTGTTCCGGCTAATCTCTGAAACGGCTAGACCGATTTTGACGGGACTTTCACTGGCAGATAGCTGATGTAATAAGGAGTAACTTAGGCTACTTTTATTATAGAAAAGAAAATAATATCCGACGAAAAAAAATCAAAACCAAATTAATTAATTAATTTTGTTTTGGGAAGCAAAATCTAAATAAAGTAGATAATATAAAACTTAGCAAACATCGCATAAATAACTTACTAGTGTATAAGTCACTAATAAGTAAACGTAAACAAGCGAGAATAAACTCGTGTCCATTGCTTACGGTACTGCACTCGCACTGGCACTCGGCAGAGTGACCGCAGGTGTCGCGTTACCAAGGGTCGTATATCGATTCCTGTCGCGATGTCCGCTTGCTCTCACTTCTTACTATAGCGGTTAATTAGTTACGACGAACCAATCATTCAATGTTCATTAGAAATATATTTTTACTACTGACTTATCCTCACTTCGCTAACGTTCGTCCCTAGAAGCCCTAAAGCCTAGCCTATATGTTATTCCAGCTCATAGTATATGCCGTCATAATAAAGAAAGCCCTAACTAATGATTTTGCCAAAAATGACTTAAATGCAGATTCGGAATTAGCAAAAAAAATGCTACTTGATAGTCTTACTCATAAAGCTCTAAGTCTTATTAATCCGGAGATACCATAACCATTTTCATAGTAACTACGTATAAACTATTACTAAGTACTAAGACAAAACTTTAAATATCTCAAAATCAATTTTGACGAAGTTGCGGCCTTCTTTTTTATGACGGCAGTATATGTGTAGTATTCAGTATTCAGCCCTTTTTAACGTCCCACTGCTGGGCACGGGCCTCCCATCAATACGAGGAGAATCAGGCCATAATCCACCACGCTGGCCAAGTGCGGATTGGCGGACTTCACATGTCTTTCGAAAACTTGTTAGGTTTTCTCAGACATGCAGGTTTCCTCACGTTGTTTTCCTTCACCGTAAGGCAAGTGGTAATCATGTTGGAAATGATTCGCAAATGAAAATATCAGAGGTGCGAGACCCGGGACTTGAACCCGCTTCATTCGGTTTCCCAAGCGAGCGCGCTACCACTGAGCTACCACTGCCTTTTAGTATGTGTGTACTTCATCAAAATCTGTCCAGCCATTATAGCGCGAAGGAGTAATAATGACACACACATATAACATAACATAAAATAGTAAATGCTATTGTCTATCCCACGTTTCTTTGCATAGTTGTAATACTTATATTAAATTAAATTACGGTAATAGAATACTTTGTGATTACTGAAGTAATTCTAAATCTATCAGAAATACATTACCACTTGATATCTCAAAAACTACAAGCAATTATTAAATGATTAAAATCTAATAACTTTAACTGCAATGTAGACTTCAAGATGTCAGAAACGACACTACTCAAAATATTTGGATAAAATCTATACATACCTATAATAAAATTATGAGTCGAATCTGTACATCAAATATTTTTTGGAAAATTTTATTTAAATAGTTATTATAACCGATACAGAGGCCGAATCTATAGGTTTTAGAATTTTTGTCTGTTTGTTTGTCTGGGAACGCATTACAAGAATACCACTAGACAATTTTGATGATAGCTGGTTATCCGGGTCAACATATAGGATACTTTTTACTGCGGGAAAATATCTCATTTCTGAGAAATCTATACTAAACTATAAAACGTAACTAGGGACGAACCCGAGCGGAGCGAAATGCTGCAAAGCATTCGAAACGTCGGGAACCAAAAATCAAAATAAATCCGCGAAATAATCCGAAAAGATAGTTTTATTTAAAATGTCAAATATTCGCGTAAATCTAAGAAAGTATTATGTAAAACCATCTTTTCGGATTTGTTCGCGGATTTATTTTAATTTTTGGTTCCCGACGTTTCGAATGTTTTTACTTTTTTAATAGTGATTACAATTTAGTCAAGTATTTTGTAATATCCTTAAGTTAATGTATAAGTCACGCGCGTAGTTACTGTTATACATTCGTAGATATCTAAAATACATACATTATTATGCTACTATGTCATAAACTAACAGAATATGTTATTCTTAACGAAGACCTACAAATTACATAATTGCTAGACACGTAATTGCTGCGTAATGTGACGGTCGCCGACGAAAACAATACTAATTATATACCTACTAAGTTCGGGAGTTTACACAAAGTTACTCTTGTCCTATAGAACGTACACTTTAAAAACAATTATTTCTAGACTTAAAGTTCGAAAACGATAAATATCCTTATTTATTTAAAGTTAGGAGCTATTACTATTATTATTGAAGACAGTTTGACTCAGGTAGTGACTCTACTTGCTGTGCCAGCGGTCGCGGGTTCGAGTCCCGCTGGGGTCATTCATTTGTGTGATGAGCACGAATGCTTGTACACCAGTCATGGGTGTTTATATTTATAATATGTATGTATTTAAAGTTATATATGTGTAGTGTATCAACTATCTGGTATCCATAACACAGGCCTCGTAGCTTACCATGGAACTAGATGGTGCTGTGTGTTTAATGTCCCAACATATTTATTTATTTATTTGAATAAAATACTACAAAGAGCAAGTTTTTCCGTTCATTCAAGTATCTTGTATATTTCCTAGAACTCAAGATTAATTAAATAAAATTAATTAAATTATTCATTAAATGTGGTCACTTGTGCGAAATCTGAATTAACTGGGCATTTATTATGACAAAGTCTCAAGTAACAATCAATGTAAACAAACGTGGAACTTTGACGCAGTAAGTTGAACGCGCAAGGACGTTTAGAAGTGACTCAACTCTGGACTGGAGTTCATACAAACTGTTGAATTCTTTGAGAGTGTTATCTTTAGAAGTAAGTATAATAACATAATGCGTAAGTATAATGATAATAGGCTATAATAAAATAAATAATAATGATAATCTATATATATAAATAAAATTGAAGTGTCTGCTTGTAATGTCAAAATAACAGCTTTACACTAAATGAATATGGAATTATATACGGTACTTATAAGAAAAACACAATTTTTGAAATTTTTGTCTGTCTGTGTTTGTTCCGGCTAATCTCCGAAACGGCTGGACCAATTTTAACGGGACTTTCACTGGCAGATAGCTGATATTATAAGGAGTAACTTAGGCTACTTTAATTTTAGAAAAAGAATTAAGGTTTCGCCCAAAAAAATTAAAACGTACCGTATTAGTTTGCTACATATTTTCATTAAGCTCTATCGTCTTAAATTGTATTATAAATGCGAAATCGTGTTTATTACCGTCTTTGGTATAGCAATATATCGAGATGATTTTCGATATAGAGATGATTAGTAATTTAGTTAGTTATGATAGACTAAATGCTTTTTATGAGTCCAAACACGTGCACAAAAAATCCTTTTAATAGTAAAGTTTAAGATAATAACGTCATATGTAATGTTAGAATTTTGATGACATTGTGAGTCATGTCACATCATATCGAACTCTCGACTCAGCCACTCCCGGAAATCGAATTCATAACCAATGTGTTAACGGTGAAAATACACAAGGACGATCAAGTCGACCTTTGTGACTCACCGCCCAGCTATCACACCTCGCGTCATATAAGAATAATGCAGACAGATCAATTAATCAAAGAATATTACGTAAATGATACAACTAATACAAAAAAAAAATACTTATAATAAAAATATACACTGATGTTTAACACAAAATCGTTTCAAATATATATATATATATATATATATATATATATATATATATATATATATATATATTATTTAATAGGATTGATTTTTTTTTTAATTTATATTTTTAGTCTTGAGGTATATAAAAGTTATTTTGAAAGGAAGTCGGTTTTAAATAAATGCCAATGGGTTTTCAATTGGCGTGGATACCACACCCACAAAGGATACAGATGAATTGAGGTCCTCCAGTTTTTTAAGTCGGTCAAAAATAGCATTGATTGCAATGATTCAATATTATGGAAATAAACATTGGAAAATCACAAGGATTTTACACTCAGAGATATCCAGTCCGATTTGTTTTTTTAATTGAAATTTCTCGCCACTCAGTCCCATTCAAATCACTACATAGTATAAAACAAAGTCACTTCTGTCTGTCTGTCCCTATGTATGCTTAGATCTTTAAAACTGCGCAATGGATTTTAATGCGGTTTTTTTAATAGATAGAGTGATTCAAGAAGAAGGTTTATATGTATAATACATACATATTATAGTACAGAAAAGCCGAGAAATTCAAAGATTTGTATTTCATACTAACCGTTAAAACGTACCTAGGGACGAACCCAAGCGAAGCGGGGGTGAGTCGCTTGTATGGTGATAATCTGATGATGAAATCCGAAGCTAGATAGAGCTCCTTGACGGATAGAAGTAAATTTAATATGAGTCAAGGTATACGCGGTCGACAACTCATCAAGAAAACAAGATTTATTTTTTATGAATAATTGACATGTTTAAGAGTTTTCCTCTAACAAATATGCAGAGAGAAATAGAGAGCAAAGCGTGGACAATATTACGGACAGTATATTTATGATACTAGCTGTAGTATATTATGTTAAAATATAAAGATCGATATTTTCTACAAAATAGTAAACGCGTATCAACCAGTTTGAGAACAGGTTTGATATAGATGTCGTGCTCAATGATATGTTAGGTCTCTACAATTATTAAAAGTCGAGACCTAACTGCGTGCTGTTTGTAGAAAGTAATGAGTGGAGTGGAACTTGTATTTTACAAAATACAACTATTATACAAAATAATTAGAAATATTGCAAAATCAAATAAAATTCAACTTTATTCATATATACTTTAGCACTAGCAGAACCAGCGATTTCGCCCGCGTTTAATCTACAAAAAATAAACTCTTTGGTTTTATGTTATACAGCTAATCACCCTCGCTTCACTCGTGTTCGTCGCTATGTACGTATTTATATATTGTTCATACTAAAATACTAAAATCGCGACTAAAAAATGGGGGGTGGGGGTAGGGGGGTGAAAAAGACTTTACGACCTATCCTCACACCTACCAAAAAAAAACATTAAAATCGATCGAGCCGTTTCGGAGGAGTGCATCCACAAACACAGTGACACGAGATATTTATATATTAGATTGGAAGCAATTAATTTAAAGAGCACCAGTGTCGTCAGTCCGTGAGGAAGCTACCACCATGTTATGAATGAATTGATTTTAACTTCAGGATCCATCTTCTTAGAGATAGATCTAGCTTTAAACTTTTTCGATATATGTACTTATATACAATAGGAGTCACAGAATGCGGTAATCCCTTAATATTTTCTGCGCTACACTGGTCACTTATCCAAGAAAGGCTATATGCTAGATAAATTTAGTAGTTAGCTAGTTTTGTTTGTTTGCATGTGTTCATCATTTACACATAGTTAAAACGATTTCAACAGAACTTTTATAATATAATCTATACATATAATAAAATTGTAACTAAGCCGAATCTGTACATTAAGTATTTTTTGGAAAATCTTATTGAAATAGACATTATAAAAATAAACAGAGACATTATAAAAACAAATAGACAGAGACCGAATCTATAGTTTTTAGAATTTTGTCTGTCTGTCTGTCTGTCTGTTACCGCGTCACGGAAAAACCACTAGAGAGATTAAAAAAAAATTTGGTATGATGATAGTTGGTTATCCGGGTCAATATATAGGATACTTTTTACTACAGGAAAAAATCTCATCTCTGAGAAATCTATACTAAGCGTATCTATAATAATAAAATTTAAGATATGTAAACTTTTTGGTTGTGAAGTCAATAGAATTAAAAATATAGACGATGCTCTACTCAGCTACTAGTATATGACATGAAGCTATTTAAATTTACTACTAAAATGATTCCATACAGTTTAAAAGACAAAACAAAGTTTTATAACAGAATGTGCTAATACCATGGAATACGTACACACATACAAGTATACCTACCTACATATACGTAATTTCCTTCTGTACACAGCAATTGATCTACGATGTCATCTAGATAGGTCGTCCTTGACCCATATAAGAGCCACTTCTAAAGTCAATTAGGGTAATTTAAAATTTACTGACAAATTGCATTAGTGATATCATATAGAATAGTGGAAGAACTTGACCTACAAACGACTTACAAACAGCCTACATATCTATCTCTAAGTTGAGGATTAGATTTTTCACTTATCAATGTTTTTCTTGTAATATATGACGATTACATAATATAATATATAGTAAGAAAAAATCAACATACAATTTTTAAGTTTCCCGTATTGAAACTAGTGTATGTTTAAATAGTAAAAGATATGCTTGGCCACGGCTGGAATCGAACCTATCCCAGTACCCAGCATCCCTACCAAAGAAAACAAAAAAATAATTTAAAAAAAAAATATTTTCATAGTATTAACTTTATTAAGTGTTAAGCAAATATCTGGTTTTAGTACCTTTTGAAAATAATAATCTTATCATTATTATTATTTCATTGCATATTCGATATTACAATGATTAAAAACTGATCAAGTTACCTATAAGTCCAGTGGTAATGCGCTCGCTTTGGAAACTGAGTGAAGCGGGTTCAAAACCCGCACGTTTGGTACTTTCACGTGCCATTAATAATTTCCAATATGATTAGTAGGTACTTGTCGTACGGTGAAAGAAAATATCGTTAAGAAACCTTCCTGAAAGAAACTCGTAAGTTTACGAAAACCCGCACTTGGCCAGCAGGTGGACCATAGCCTGATCCCCCCATTGAACTATATTACTAGCGTAGTCGGTTAATTTATTCAGTACTTATCTATGGAAGCGTCTAGCTAATGTGGTTGAAAATCAACCATAATTCATTAAGTTATATATTTATTGTCTTGCGTATATTACAATATTAATCTATTCTCAATTTGACCACAGACTTTAACTATAAACAAAAGAGTATATATGCGTGTGTGTGTCAAATACATGGTAGTGTGTGTAATGTTATTTTTATTGATTTAATATATTTTTATGCATAATTTAAAAAAAAATTAGCATTCTGCACTCCATCTCTATATAAACTATAAGTGTGGGAAATTTCATACTCCTCCGTCCGCGCAATTTTCGTAAAAAGGGGTACAAAGTTTTTGCTTCACGTCTATACTAATATTATAAAGCTGAAGAGTTTGTTTGATTGTTTGTTTGATTGTTTGTTTGTTTGTTTGGTTGAACGCGCTAATCTCAGGAACTACTGGATGGAATTGAAAAATTCTTTTTGTGTTGGATAGTCCATTTATCGAGGAAGGCTTTAGGCTATATATCATCCCGGAAAAATGTACGGTTCCCGTGGGATAGAGTTGTTTTTGTCTAGAGACGAACCCGAAGCGAAGCGAGGGTGAGTCGCTAGTATTAATATATACATAGATAACAACATTCTATAGTGACCGCATCTATATTAGATATGTTTATTTATTTCTTAAATAGAGTGACTTGGCCATCGGATGGAAACATAATCACATAAGAACAGTGCCACAAATAGGACGGTGCCAGCGGCACCGCCCTGCCCGAAGCCCAGGGCGCAAACCCTGGAAGGGCGGAGAAACGACCAGACCAGGACCATGCTTTGAGTCATGTATTGTGTAGTTGGCAGCATACACATCGAGCATAAAATTTGACATTTTTTAAGGGTGCAGTCACAAAAGCTCGCACCGGGCGCATAAAAAGGCTATTTACAATAGTGCATAAGAATAATCTACTACGTATTATAAATAGTTTTAATTAAACATACCGCTAGCTGGTCAAAATGTATACACGAACATAAATAAATCACTCAGAACGTTTAGGTAGATTTTGTTATTTCTAGATCCTACTGCCGTGTTTAGTAAAATCGTGTTATAACACAAAAAAAAATAGTAATTTTTACCAAGACCTTATTAAAAAAAAATATTTCAAATTTGTTCTACAAACTAACCCTGAGTCATGTAAGCGTGTTGACTGCAACAAAGTGGAAAACAGTTCAATTTAGCGAATGGTCCCATTGTTGAGAGTAACTTGTATGAACTGAGCAGGATTTCCTTACAGCGATCATGCAATCATTCACTCATGTCAAGCTCAGGTTTGCATTGTGGATAGGTTTGAAAAGTTATGTGTTTAATGTAAGTACATTTTTTTTCTTTATCACCTATCACATTTTTCAGGTACTTAAAATTCTCTTCCCCCCTTACACCGATATTAACATTACATATTAGGGTTCCGTATTCAATCCGTTAAAACGGAGCTCTTATAATTTCGTCGCGTCCGTCTTTTTGGTCAAAAGTTAGCAACGTATACGAATTGAACCCGTGATCACCATCGTAGTGGCGCCAGTCAATTATTATTAGTAAAATATCTCAATTATTACCCAAATAAACAATTAAACGCTATGTTTCTATCTATTAAATTTATATACATATAAGTCAAACCAATTTCCACAATTGGTTCACAGACAGATAAAAAAACGGATTTTTATAAATAGTTACATATAAAAATGAAACATTTCACTGACAATTATTTCGTAATAATAATTACTATTTTTTTGTTAACACAAATATTGCCTACTAAAATTAACAAAATATATCTATACATATAATAAAATTCTGAGTCGAATCTGCACATTAAATATTTTTTTGGAAAATCTTATTGAAATAGTCATTATTATCGATATAGACTACAGAGGCCGAATCTATAGTTTTTTAGAATTTTTGTCTGTCTGTCTGTGGCCGGTATCACGGAAAAACCACAGGAGGTATTTTGATGAAATTTGGTGTGATGATAGCTGGTTATCCGGGTCAACATATAGGATACTTTTTACTGGCGGAAAATATCTCATCTCTGAGAAATCTATACTAAACGTTGAAACGTACATATGTAGAGACGAATCCGAGCGGAGCGAGGGTGAGTCGCTAGTTATTAATAATATACCTAATTCATCATACATACACAAATATGTTTGTTCACGTGTTTGTCGTGAATGGATTAGAGTAAAGTAAAATATATAAAGTAAAGTTTAAAAAAGCAGTAATTTCACGCTTAGGGTTGAAATCTTTTCGAAATCAAATTTCATATTTTTCAAGAAATTTTCATGGGAAAGTAGGGGCGGTCAGTGAACAGTTTTTGCGGTGTGCGTACGTTTTTATTGTCATAGATCAAGGGTGACATCTTTTATACCGTTTTAACTATTATTGAAACTACATTTCCTTAGATAAAGAAAGTAACTAAATAATTTTAGTCAACATTCAATTTCATAATCTTAGCCTACATTAGTACAGACTGAGTGGAAACTTTGAAATAAATGACCAAAGTAAATAAATAAATAAATATGTTAGTACATCAATACATAGCACCATCTAGTTCCATGGTAAGCTACGAGGCTTGTGTTATGGATACCAGATAGTTGATACACTACACATATATAACTTTAAATACATACATATTATAAATATAAACACCCATGACTGTAGTACAAACATTCGTGCTGATCACACAAATGAATGCCTCCAGCGGGACTCGAACCCGCGACCGCTGGCACAGCAAGTATGGTCACTACAAACTGAGCCAAACGTGTCGTCAAAGTTAATCAAATTATTAGATGTCATTACGAATAATATCAATTCCCTTATATAATATATAAGATACGTAGTTC
Organism: Fabriciana adippe; assembly: GCA_905404265.1. Lineage (NCBI taxonomy): Eukaryota > Metazoa > Arthropoda > Insecta > Lepidoptera > Nymphalidae > Fabriciana > Fabriciana adippe. The sequence continues at coordinate 15,279,112 of FR989998.1, read as the reverse complement.
CCGAATCGGTGGCGAGCTCTGACTCGCAGGATGTCTACAAGTGATTGATAATGCAATCATGTAATCAAACGGTCATTCAAGTGGCGCCCGACTGCTAATAAAATAATATTGTTTGAATATCCCTCACGCTAATGGTATGCAAATTGCTTGTATTTTGACAGCGGAGTTTCATCGGAGCCGGAGGTTACAGGGTTGATTCTTACGTGAAGTAAATCATTATATTTATACTTACATTTATTTATTACAGATATTGCCGGTTGAAGAGAAAACAAGCGTCCGCCGTCAAATGTTTTACCAAATGTAAACATATGAAGTAAATTAAAATTTAAATAAATACATATATAGTAAGTATATAAGTTAAAGATGGTGTAAAAAGACTTGGAAATTAAATTATAAATTGTAACATTTTATATTTTCGTATAATACCTATTACCTAGATACTATGATGCCGCTACTTTAAACATCAATGCGTACTGCAATCATTCAGAAACCAGTGATTAAGGCTGTAAATGTGACTTCTGAAAGACCTGCAACTTTTACGACGATACCACCAAGTTAGTGATATTTATCATCATGCGAATGGACCACAATTTTGATAACTTACAGTTAAAAATAATTGAATTTTGTAGCTATTCACTTGTATAAAAAATTAATTAGATCATACACAAAAAACTGTTATAGCTAATAACAGTTTTTTGTGTTAAAGTTATATTACACTCACAACTCACCCTCGCTCTGCTCGGGTTCGTCCCTAGTTACATTTTAACGTTTAGCTCAGAGATGAGATATTTTCCCGCAGTAAAAAGTATCCTATATGTTAAGACAGACAGACAGACAAAAATTCTAAAAATTTATTTCAATAAGAATTTCCAAAAATATTTAATGTACAGATTCGGCTTAGTTACAATTTTATTATTTGTATAGATTTATATTATTTTATTTCCTGGACCTTTGGTCACGTGACCTATTTACCTTATACAAGAAAATGTGAAACAATCGCTACATTGAAATATTTGCATGATTCATTTTTCTAGAAGCCGTAAACTTTGCGTCTGGCGCCTTTTAATGATGAGCGCTCTTGAGAGTTGATGTCATCTGGGAAATTGAAAAAAACCACCTACAACATTCTCTTGGTACACCTAAAATACATTTTCCATTAATAATTAATTATTTGATATTGTGTTATGGCGTCTGTGCTTAACTATTGTCCTATGTACATATATTTTTATATTAATAAATATTATAAATGTAAAAGTTTAGATGGATGTTTGGATGTTTGTTACTCAATCACGCCAGAACGGCTGAACGGATCTGGATGAAATTTGGCACAGAGATAGATTATTGTTTGGAATAGCACATTTATCCCGGAAAATGTACGGTTCCCGTGGGATAGATTTGTTTTTGTTTTTCTAGAAGCGAACCCGAGGGAAGCGAGGGTGAGCCGCTAGTATCTTCTATGTCTTAAGCATACCGTAATTACAACAAATTAAAAAAACTAAATAAATTTCAAATAACAATATAAAATAATTATTAATGGAAATATTTCAATTTTCTGAATTTTATATACGATGACGAAATATCATCTTGTCTAAACACGATGTGTAGAAATAGTTAATATTAATAATTATTATATTATCATATTATTATAATGTTATTAATAATATTAAACGAACAATTCTTCTATAAGTAGGTATATGTAAATTTACTTTTTGTATCTCGGAAACGGCTCTGACGATTTGGATAAAATTTTGTATTTAAGCTTTTGCTTTTTAAGTTTATCTTTATAGTAGGTGTTTTTTTTTTCTAAAAAAACGTGATTTTTATATTTTTACCGAACAAAACGCCAATCGATGCTCGGTCACCCGAGTGTTGATGTTGAAGTTACCAACTAACGGACAACTTAAAAATCATAAACATAACATCACACGTACCTATCTATACCTATGTATGTAGTATTTACCAAATTTGGACATTTTGCGTGATAGACAGACAAACAAAAAACACGTCATTATACATATTTAATAGAAGTAGCAGGATATTGATTATTTAAAGTAAATTTAAAATGGTTATTTCCCTTACCTTAACACATTTTGCGGGAAAACTACTGACGCAGCGCGGTGACGCTCGCATTGCTTAGGTGGAGTTACTCACGCAGGGACTCACTCTTGCTAATCTATAGATAGCTTCGATACACTCTGAGTAATAGATGAAAATAATTATTTACTAATAGTTTTCTTTATTACATCATTGCGAATAAAATATATTCTAACATACACATACTGCTACAGATCGCCATTTAACGATGTGAATTTCTATTTCCAAGCGCATTATTATATTCTTAATTTTTCCAAATATTAATTGCTTGTGACACACGCTATGTAGTTTTGCTCACGTGTGATACACGGTGCATTTACAAAAAAAAAAAACATATTTTTCTACGAATTTACATATTTTTTTATTATCGCAATGACGTTGCAGTCGTTCGCATTGCAGTAGCCTGTATCATGCATGTGACCTAGGCACTGCAATTTTTTGAAAGTTAGATTTCAAATATCAAAACTATATGTAATTTAATCTATTATGAATTAGTAAAATTTAATTACTGTATGAAGAGAAGTTACGAAACGCGCGCGACGTAGCCTTAAAAAAAACTTACCGGAAGTTGTCAAACTAATTCATTTAAACGATATTGATTTATGAAGGCGTGAAAGTGGAACAAACAAACAGACACTTTCGCATTAACCACTGTAGCCGTATAAAATACTCGTACGAAAACAACGAGTACATATGAACGTTTACGCAAGCGCACATCAGCCACGCTTTGCTGCGCCACTAAACGTAACAAACTGCTTCGTGTTCGTAAAAACATTGATAACATTATGAATAATAAAACTATTTACGGTACTAAGAAAAATGGTATTCGGTTCTTCGGCATGACATCAATATTATTCAGAGACATGATATATCAATCGATCATAAGCATCAATCTCAATCTGACTGTCTAAAATAATACACGATTATATAAAATGATGCAGAAAAACTACGAAAATTTATAACAACTTCGGACTATCGATACTGTACTAAATTTTACTGTATTAGTATAGATATCTAGATGTCGAATAGAGGTCTATTAGAAACCCTAGTAGAAATACTAGATTTCCGGAATAAAAGTATTCTATCTCAGGAGCAACAGCAATGGAAGCCCAAAGAACACAGTCATTTTGGAAACAGAGGGAAATGGTATTGAAACTTGGGTAGCACCTCTGAAATGTTCATACATGTGAATCTCATTTCTAACATGATTATCATTTTTAAAATGGTAAAGGAATATATCATGAGAAAACTTGCTGAATAACCTAACTAGTTTTTTTAAAACGTGTTGGGTCCGCCAATCCACATTTCATCAGAGTAGAGGACTATATTAAAACCGTCTATTAAAGATGAAACAGATGATATAAGGTGACCCTTTTGACAAAGAATCTCTAAAATAAAATAAAAAATAAAGAGTGCGTGTATGAATGTGTACAAGCGCAAGATGTAAAACTTCTGTAGGTTATCGATACTCTTTATGAAATTCAATTTATGTTTTAAATAATTAGAATAGGTGAGATACTAAAAATAACGGATATTAGGCATATTACAATCATATATTTATAGAATATCATTTAAGGAAAGAATATAATATTATATATCATTTGTCAGACAATAACAACGGTTACCATGGCAACAAACGTACGTACATTTTTTCGTACCTCATTCACCAGCTTAACCCCCAAGTCAAGTGTGCGTAAAGAAGTTTTACTTAAGAAAAATATACATATAGTATACACATGCCATAAAGCTGTGACAGTCATGACAGAAGACCATGAGTGCTTACAAAGATGACTTTCATTCAATTAAGTGCTACAGCAATAAAGTGTTAGAAAGTAATAATTACAGATATGTCCGGTTCATTCATACATTGGTCACACTAAAAGTGATCCGATCGAATTTGGCACACTGATCTATTAATCATATTTATTCTCATATCACACATGGTTCATGCACCATGTACGTTATTCACATAAACATTTATTAAATAATTTATACAAATATGTGTTACTAATACGAAAAAAGATATTCTGGGCATTAAAAACAGATTAAGCATTTGACCTACTGGCGGAACCCTAATCCTTTCTCTATAAAATAAAAGCAGCCCGAGTTACTCCTTATAACATCAGCTATCTGCCAGTGAAAGTCCCGTCAAAATCGGTTCAGCCGTTACGGAGATTAGCCGGAACAATCAGACAAACAGAGGAAAAATTTTAAAAATGTATTTTTTTTATAATTACTGTGTATAATTTCATATGCATTTAGTAAAAAGCTGTTATTTATCTGTATAGATAAAAATAATATTATATCAACGACGACGGCTGGGCTACTACAACAACTACAGGGCAGACTACAACATCTAGAGGATTGTTCCTACGATCCATTCTGCTATTACAGATGTACCAGGAACAACCCACCGCCTTCAAGTGTATCTCTGGCTACGTTTTTTATAACAACGTCTACAGTCCAGCTGGGTCTTGAGGACTACACTTGATTATGTATCCATTCGCCCTTAGCAGATTTTAGCCAAGGCGGCTAATCTCACTGAAACTATCCATATGCGTAGGAGATGTTATAATCTATATAGTATATATAAAACAAAGTCGGGTTTGTTATAATACTTATAACTCGAGAACAGCTGGACCGATTTTTATAATCTTTGTTTTGTTGGATCTGTCTTATCCCGAATAGCAGAATAACTATTAAAACGTCGAAAAAAAAATCACGAAAAAAATATTTGAAAAAAAAATCCATATTAAGCGTCAAAACGTACCTAGGGACGAACCTAAGCGAAGCGAGGGTGAGTCGCTAATATATTATAACAAGTGCACTATAGTGCTAGAGCTGTTTATTCATTTCACTATCAAACTCCGGCGGAACGACAATTCAACACCACCAGTTAAAGATTACGCGCAGGACCGATGACTTTCCGCTTGCACGAGGTGTAATTCACCACCTTCCCAGCTCTGGACTATTACTGACAATTTATTGACAAATAAGACCATCTTGTTACTGATAACTTAAACTTAATCTTTGTTTTGGGTTTCTAATGCCCAGGTATTTGGTTTGGTTTGATAGGTATTTTTTTTCAGTAGGCACATAATTGTTTTTATACAAGTACGAGTAATGTCAATTTTCACCCAAATTCATAACACGATTTACGCAAGTAGATGTAATAATTCATAAGACTCCTCATGACCGTCTAATTCAACCTATTGCGATTCTTAGAGACCCCTTCAGAATTATATTTTTGTTTTAAAAATCCCTCGATGTACGATAGAATCAACTAACCTTAATCTTAATAACCGGACAAACTACTATAAAGGGTTTTTAAGACAATTAAAACTTACAAATAAAAAAAAATCATGGTTTTTTTTTCTAAAAATAAAGAATAACAATAAAATTAACTTATACACTATCACAGAGAAAATTCTCGGAGAAAAAGTGCTTTTTATTTATCCTACACAAGCTTTATGGAGCACAGATTCCTTAGAAAGACAAATATGTTTTGTATTTAGTATACCTTCGAATATTTCGTTCAACAAGAACAAAACGATCAATAACTAGATAAATAGTAATAGAAACTACACTGCCGTCATAATAAAGAAGGCCCTAATTAACGATTTGGCTAAAAATGACTTAAAGAGTCTGGGAGGCCCACTCCCCATCCCTCCTCCCTCCCTCCTCCCTTCATCTCCCTCCCTCCCTTTCCTGAAAGGCCGGCAACGCATCTGCAAGCCCTGTAGTGTTGCAGATGTCCATGGGCGGAGGTAATCACTTCCCATCAGGTGAGCCTCTTGCCCGTTTGCCCCCTTTGTCCCATAAAAAAAAATGCAGATTCGGAATCAGCAAAAAAATGCTACTTGATAGTCTTACTCATAAAACTCTAAGTCTTATGAATCCGGAGATACCATAACCATTTTCATTGTAACTACGTATAAACTACTAGTAAGTACCTACTGAGAGAAAACTTTAAATATCTCGAAATCAATTTGGACAAAATTGCGGCCTTCTTTTTTATGACGGCAGTATATTTTTTAATTTCATTCAATGCTTAATTTCGCACTTTTTAGTCAGGTTAAGCTGTTTAAAGACTTAATTACTTCAATTTAAACAAAAACCTTTCCGCTATCTTATTTTTTAAACAAAAGACCAGATGTCAAATCGTAAAATTCAGTTTCATTGATTAGCTTTAGTTGTTAATCGCAAGCAGATGTTCAGGTTGCGTGGAAATGCCAATTTTTAGGGTTCCGTTACTAAAACTAGAAGAAAAAAGCCTTAGTCTCTGGTTAAATAGAGAAATAATGGGTGCATTAACATCCTCTTTTTTAGTTTTTGATGGACGTCATAAAAGTGGTGCCAATTTCAGCTGTCTTTTTTCGTATGTTTTGTGAATTTATTTTTGTAAAACTTTTTTTTAAATTATTATATTATATGTACATATTATATACATTATTTAAGAAAAATTCTTCCTAGAGGGTTGTTCGAAGTTCGGTGTTTTAAAGCCAGTGTGTCCTTTTTTAGTAAAAGTTAATTATTTACATGAATGACATTATATTCTTCAAAAACATCTACTTAATTTGTTTTTTTTTTTTTATTTCCTTTTCTATACACATAATAAAATTATAACTAAGCCGAATCTGTATATTAAATATTTTCTGGAAAATCTTATTGAAATAGACATTATTATCGATACAGAGACCGAATCTATAGTTTTTAGAATGTTTGTCTATCTGTCTGTTTGTCTGTCTGTCTGTTACCGCATCACGGAAAAACTGTAAAAATTTTGATATAGAACTAGGCTGAGAAAAATAATTAAGAAAATTGTAGAGAACCCATTATTAGAAACAAAAGTTCTATCTAAAACGTTTTAACGCTTATCTATATTACCGATGCATTGTTTGTGGCGCTTACAGGTAGTCGTAGAGTCTGGAAAGAGATGACTTACTGTGAAAATATTTTTAAACTTGTGTCTAAATTCCCTTAGTCTCAAACATGTGTTTTACAAATTGTATTTCGCATACACCGAGGGATCTATTATTTAAATTTTTATATGCCCTTAAAGGGACTCTACTTATCTTATTATAGAACAATTGCAGGTAAAGGTTTAAAAAGAAGAATAAACACTTTACTAAAAAATACTTAGATATTTTTTATGGAAGTATAGCTTATTCCATAACATGTGTTAAGGATTTATTTCTTTAAACAACTACGCGTTGAGCTTTACAGCCTACTGGTGTATTACGTAGGTATAGACTGCTCAGTCACAAGGTGTCATTTATGCTAAAAAAATACTTTAAATATAGAATTTTGCAAAACAGAATTTAGTTTAACCAACAAAAAATGTAGATAATTCACATTTTTGTATAAACAATCGAAATTTTATTTACTTTCATTGATTAACCATTCAAATCTCTCAGAGAAAGAGCTTTGTAAGGTTTTTTTTTTTGCTTTCAGCAGACTAACACAAAAAAGTACAAGACAATAATAGTAGTTAAGTAATTGTAAATAAAGTCACAGACATCGATAGCTGTGCGGAGACAAAGTGCCGCAGTGGATGGGCGAGACGTGACGACACAATAATATAACGTCTATTTAAAAATCCCGTTCACACGCCAAAAATATATGGAACAATAGGAGTCACCATTGGCATGCCTCCAAAGACCACAGGTGTCTTGATAGAAAAAAAGTGTAAATTTTCGCACGGCACGGTTCTAAACATTTGTATGAACGTAAATTCCTGGAAGTTACACTATTTTGTCAATGGGATGTGCTTACTTAACTTTGTAAGGTAGAGTATGAAATACTATTTAATTACATACAATACTATACGATAAGAGCAAGAGGAAAATTTTGCATCTACAACGACTCTACCGATACAAATTAATTGAGTCACTTTTACCTCTCAGGTTTTTAACAATCGGCGGAAAATGGAAAAACAAGTGTCACTACGGATATGGGATTACCCTTTAAATGGCAATAAATTAATTAAAATTAAATATACCTGCCAAAGAAGGACACGGTTTGTCTTCTGATGGTTCTTCCCCAAATACCAAATGCTTCATGTTCAATTCCATACATTATCCTATTAACATCTTTTATTTCATTTCAATAAATATTTTTCTTTTTTATTAAACTTTTTTATGAAACTTTTTTAGAATCGTTGTGATTTGAAACTCGATGAAACGAAAATGTTACACGAGAAAGAGACAAATGAATAAATATATATAGTATTAAGCCGACGAAAGAATGAGATAGAATGCATGATTAATTGTTGCCATGGTAACCGTTGTTATTTGTCTGACAAATGATATATAACATTATATTCTTTCAGTATATGATAAATATATGATTTTATAGAAATTAATATATGATTGTAATATGTCTAATATGCCTTATATAATTATTGATTTGTTTTAATTTAATTGCGATATTTGCCAAAGAAGTTTTACTTCACGTAAAGGTTACACGCATCCTTTTTTTTTTAATACAGTCATTTAATAATGACTAACGGATAGATAACTTTTTTTTTAGTCAGTCGGTTAAAAAAGCAGGCGTGGATACCTTTGGCAAATGAGTTTAAATGAATAGGTAGGTTTTACAACAAAGATAAGGTGTGTGAATGCTAATGCCTTTATTGGTTTCTCACGGTCCCTGTCCGCTATCGTCTATGCCGCTTTGTAAATGTGAAACGATTTGTTTTCGTTAAATTCCTTTAATTGTTTTTACAATTATACAGTATAAATAATTGAAAGTTTTTATTTACTATCATTTGTTTGGATAATACAAATATATGTCGATTTTAATAGTTTGTTTGTTTTTTATTTTTATACGACACGTTTGGCTAAGTTTGTAGTGATCCTGCTCGCTGTGACAGCGGTCGCGGGTTCGAGTCCCGCTGGGGACATTAATTTGTATGATGAGCGCGAATGTTTATACTCCAGACACGGGTGCTTATATTTATAATATGTATGTATTTAAAGTTATATATGTGTAGTGTATCAACTATCTGGTATCCATAACATAGGCCTCGTAGCTCACCATGGAACTAGATGGTGCTGTGTGTTAATGTACTAACATATTTATTTATTTTATACAGTAAGAAATAATATATCATAATTGATAAAACTATAAAGTCACATCAGAGTTGGCTAACGTTTAATAAATTATGTGACGGAAACAGATATCTTTCTGTGTATATATAATAAATATATAGCGCATTTTACGCAGAAGAAATAAACTGTAAAAAAATTAAAAGTAAAAACTGTATGTAGGTAGAAAATATGAAAAAGATACATGTATATGTTCATATATTTTGATATTCTTCAAATATTCATAAATCTATTCAATTAAATTCTTTATTTAATGGTTTCAATTTCATAAATCAAATTAAAGAAGTGAAAAAGCATTCGCTAAAATATTTTATACTATGACACCTAAAAATACTTAATTTTTAGGGTTCCTTACCCGAAGGTTGTCAGCGGAACCCTATAGCTAAGCCTCCGTCCATCTGTCCGTCTGTCAGAGGGCTGTATCTCATGAACCGTAATAGGTAGAGAGTTGAAATTTTCACAGAGTATCTATTTCTATTGCCGCTATGACAACAAATAATAAAAATAAATACAAGAAACATTTTTTTTACGTTCGTAATCTATCATCGAAGTTTATATACTATAGCCATATTAATAAAAAATACATGTACGATGGTACAAACTCCTTCGTGTGCTAATTCGACTCGCTCTTGATTTATTTGCAACTATTATCTTTGTTATCTGTAATACATATATGTAAATTACAAAGTTTTTTTTTAAATTAGGACTAGTACATATCTAGACCCGTAAATAAATTTAAAAAAAAAATAAAGTCATACTAATCTAAGTGCATATCTATAGTACGTGGTCAACGTACCCCAGAGCAACTATCTTTTACTATTCCTATGGGATATAGGTCAAGTGCTTTCAAGTAAGTTATTTAGTTTGAATTGGCTTTTATAGGCTAGTTACAACTTGCGTCACTCTTTCCGTACTTATTTAATAAAATATTGTCACTAAATATATGAATAAAAAAATAAATAAATATGTAAATATATTGGGACATTAACACACAGCACCATTTGGTTCCATAGTAAGCTACGAGGTCTGTGTTATGTATACCAGATACGAGTATACACTATACATATATAACTTTAAACACATACATATTATAAATATAAACACTCCATGACTGGAGTACAAACATTCGTGCTCATCATACAAATGAATTAAAAAAATTTTAGTCTCGCTGAGTTTCTTTCGCCAGTTCATCTCAGGTCTGAGGCTTCTTCTTTCCGAACTGGTAGTAGACTCATGACGTTCAGTAAAAAATTGTAATAATTTAATGCTGAATAAAATATTTTGAATTTGAACGCCCCAGCGGGACTTGAACCCGCGACCGCTGGCACAGCAAGTAGGGTCACTACAAACTGAGCCAAACGTGTCGTCAAAATAAATATTATTTATAGTGAATAAAATTTAAAGTTACGATGAAATAAAATAACCTATCGATGGGGTAATTGTAAAGTTGTCATAGAAATTCAAATGGGATTTTTTTTTAAAACCATATACAAGTGGTATTTACAAATATCACTTGTATATGTCTATGATGTTAGGCTGTTATATTCCAAAATATCTGTCTAACTGAATTTGATCAATTTCATTTTCTTAAAAGTAAAACAAACTTTAAAATAATATCTATATGTGTTTGTTCCACATGATCTAAGAAAACAAGCAGTAATTGTACTGCTCTATGACAATGGGCATAGAGTTTTTTTTTTTTAAATACGTGAATGTGGTAAAAAAAGAAAAGTTGCAATTCTCACAGATGACACAATATTGATATTACTTAGTTGAAATTTTTGGTATTCTTTATTTTACATTTACATATTAAGCGTTAAGTATACGTACAAGTACATATCTATACTATAAAGCTGAAGAGTTTGTTTGGTTGAACGCGCTAATCTCAGGAACTACTAATCCGATTTGAGAAATTCTTTTTACATTAGATAGCCCGCTAACTAGGGAAGGCTATATATCATCCCGGAAAAAATTACGGTTCCTGTGGGATAGATTTGTTTTTATCTAGGAACGAACCCGAAACGAAGCGAGGGTGAGTCGCTAGTTTATTATAATAGTTTTATATCATTGTAAAAGCATACGTTATGTTTTTATAACTTTATGAAGCCATATTCCATTAATCGTCCAACCATTTATATTTGTGTAATAATTCCGCCATATTAGTAATAGCCTTGATAGTAAAATTTCTAATAAAACCAAATGCCCATGTATTTTATTGATCGCTATGACATAATATCTGCTCTAAGTTTCGTACAAATCCGATTTTTATAGTCTATAACACTACAATATATTATTTATGTTGCAATAAATTTGTATTAAATGATAATAATAGTAATGTCCTCCCGACCGATTTTGGCCTCGGTGGCCAATCTTATCGAGACTAGCCATCTGCGAAGGAGATATTATAGTGCACAAGTGTACGCGCAGACACAAGCGCACTCTCTATTTCTGTCACTCTCATACTCCGGTGGGACGACTATTCGACACGACCGGTGAGAGTTAAGGCGCAGGACCGACGGCTTTACGTGCTCTCCGAGGCACGGGGGTGAAACACCACCAATTTCCCAACTCCAGGCTATTACTGAAACTTACTAAACAGAAAGACTCAATAACTAAACAATAAACATGGCCTGACCCGGGACTCGAACCCAGGACCTCTGGGTTTTCAGCCGTACTTGCAAGCCACTACACCATTGAGGCAGTAGAATGGTACGCTTTATACAGCCTTACAGGTACCACAGATAATATAATACTATACTAGTACAGGTACTAAGTATATAGTCTTTTATTATACGAGTATATCTCTCGTTGAAAAAACCTCTAGAGACGCTACAAATACTAATAAATATGAATAAATTTAGTAGTGTATTCGTAATAATAATATTTTTACTTATAAAGTTATTTTGAAGTTTTAGCGATAATTTAAATTACTTATAAAATAAATCCCTAGAAGCAGCATATATAATATCCAAGATATGTTTTAGTAACGGTGTGGCGACCCTTCATATGAAGAAAACTTGGTACTCCTACGCGCTTCCTATCTGAAGGAAGTGGACTGGTCGGCCTACATCCACGGAGTCTACCAGCAATATGTCACATTATAACTAGTATTAAATAATACTTTGAAGATATTAAAGTATCATTATAATAAGGCATAGATATTCGCTCGGATTCGCTCTAGACAGATAAAAACAAATTTATCCCACGGGAACCGTACATTTTTCCGGGATAAAAAGTAGCCTACTTGTTATTCTGATGTATGAACTATATTATTGTAAAATTTCATTAAAATCCAATCAGTAGTTTTTGTGTACTAAGCTGGTTTTTTAACTATCCCACGGGAACTCTTTCATTATCCAGGATGAAAAGTATTTAAGATGTTGACCGGGGATATAAGGTACCATCATACAAAATTACATTTAAATCGGTCCAATAGTTTCGGAGATTAGCCCGTACATACAGACAGAAGAACAAAAATTTGAAAAAAATCTGTTTAAATCTGTGATTTGTTCTATTTCTCTTCTTACATCCCCCTAACTCGGTTTTTAGCCATTTTTTCTATGTATAAATGTGATAATATTATTATACTTTTGTTAGTGTGAGTCTTGTTGGTGTTAAATAAATAAATTAATAATGATAATAAATACTTTACAATTTTACAATAAATACTTCTTTAAAAAATAACCTCTGATGAGGTCGCGTCGCGCGCGGCGGCGCTGTCATTTGTCACCGCACGTCACTTTTGCGCGGGAAGCGCCGCCATTACACCAATTGCCGTAAGTAGGATGCTGACGATTTACTTCACTAATACTTGTCTATGAATCACGTTTTTGGCACAATATTCTTGTAATTGCTTCCGGAAAATTACAAAAATAAGTTCATTATTTTTTAATGGCATACATTACACAATGTAAAATATAAATAATTTGGATCAAATATTGAACATAAAATTACATGCTTCTAACCAGTGTATAGGTATGTATTGCGTAATTTCAGTTACATCGGTAGTTTGTACTGTAATGTATTGTATTCAGCCCTTTTTGTAACGTCCCACTGCTAGGCACGGGCCTCTCTTTAATACGAAGGGGATCAGGCCATAGTCCACCACGCTGGCCTAGTGCGGAATGGCGGACTTCACATGTCTTTCGAAAACTTGCTAGGTTTTCTCAGACATGCAGGTTTCCTTACGATGTTTTCCTTCACCGTAAGGGAAGTGGTAATCATGTTAGAAATGATTCGCACATGAAAATATCAGAGGTGCGAGACCCGGGATTTGAACCCGCTTCACTCGGTTTTCCAAGCGAGCGCGTTACCACTGGGCTGCCACCGTCTATCGCTAGTTTAAGTAGTACCAATTAATTATTGGTAGCGATTTCATTTCTTACGTTTTCAGAACTACCGAAGTCTATACTACTAGGTACTTACTTAATAGTAACAATAAAAATGCTAATTACTTTACCATGTGTAAATACTGTGATCAATTATATTATATAGTGAATAGTGAATAAGGCTTATTATACAGTAACGGAATACTTCGGAGATATCAATGTGTGGAACTAATCTGGTTGGGTCTCACGTAGGATAAATATATAATAATTATTGTATTACAATATTGTACACAATTATTATTTTAAAAGAGCAACTGTTGAGTTTCTCGCCGGCTTTTCCCAACAGAACTGCCTTCCGAGCCGGCGGTAGATTCCTCACGGACCGACTACACTGACATTTAATTTAAATATAAAATTACAATTCAAAAGTGCTTGTAAAAGTCTCTTTGAACAAAGTATATTTTAATTTGATTTCATTTGATTATATACATCACTATATCCATCCAAGTTAGATCTGCGAGTTTTATTTAGGACTAGCAGAACCCGCGGCTTCGCCCGCGATCAAACGACGAAAAAAATAAATTTTTTCGCAATACATACTTTATTACTTGCAAAAATAAGTTTGTGTAAGTTTTATTATTTGTTAAAGTATATATGGAAACAAATTTAATTTTAGCCATCGTAACTCAAAATATCAAGTAGGTATTTTAAAAGATGTTAAGCGTATATTTTGTAATTAATTTTACACTTTTGGTATTTAGCAAGCTGCACTACCTGTATTTTTTGTACATTTTTCTACTCCATCTTTCCAAAATTAGAGGAAGAGAGTACAATGATACAATCGCATACAATGCTTACGACTTCAGAATCATGTAACATGGCTAATATGGGTTTTTTAACTAACATACTAACAGGCTAACATCTACGTTATTTTTAAAGACCCAATACTATGTAGGTACACCTGAAGCTTAGTCTCCCTCCTTCTCCTTCTTTTTTAAGTTACGTATATAAAGTGTCACTCTTATTGTGTTGTAGCTTTTTGCCCGCGGCTACGCTCGCGTGAACTGAAAAATTTGCTCAGTTTTAATTTCCATTGAATTTATATGTTGTTATATCGAATTTTTAATATTATGTCTAGAGTAAAACTCTAGATTCACTTAAGTTAATCTACACTAAAAAAACCAACCACAAATATAGGTAAGGCTCTCTCTCTCTCGCGCTCTAGGTTTGTTATAGTTGTCGCTGCTGTGGCCAGCCGAAAAGTTATACATAATTTTCCTTTGGATTCGGAATAATTTCCGTTCTCTGCTTTATATCTCACACAGATAGTGTGCACTTACAGAGAACTTGAGCCATGTTACTCTATTTAAATATATTCAACAACTCAAACTTCACCGGCCAGTTTTATCCACTTAGGGGCTGAATTAAAAAAATCTACAATACATGTTTATTTAATTGTGTTGAAGAGCGTTAATACCAAGTTTCAAGTAATTCTGATCATAAAGATTTTTTTCCTTATATAAACAGCACAACCCCCTTTTACCCTTTTAAGGAATAAATTTCGAAAAAAAATGATATCTGTATTGTTTTAGTTTTCATTTTAAAGGTAAATACCATTTTCCGTGCATCAATTACAGAGTTTCATACAAACTTTCATCCCCTATTTGACAGCTTTATGGGATGAATTTCAAAGAATGTTAAAATACATATTTATTTAATTGTATTGAAGAGCATTAATACCAAGTTTCAAGTAATTCTGATCATAAATAATTGTTTGCCCATATAAACTTTATCACCCCCTTTTACCGTTTTAAGGGATGAATTTCAAAAAAAATTTAATACATGTATTTCTTATTTTTCATCTTAAAGCTGAATACCACTTACCGTATATTTCGTGTTAAGAATAACAGACTTTCATACAATCTTTTATCCCCTATTTTATCCCCTTAGGGGATGAATTTAGAAAAATCCTTTCTTAGCGGATGCCTACATTGTATAAGGAATATGTCCTCTAAATTTCACGTTTCTACGACCAGCGGTTTAGGCTGTGCGTTGATCGATCAGTCAGTCAGGACAAAGCATTTTATGTATATATAGATTATAGAATCCACTCACTGCTAATATCTTTTGTAAACTTTGTACATAGAGGTATAATAATATATAGATACAAAATTTACATATATTTTGTATGAATATATTAATTAAATTCAATTTAAATTTAGCATAGCAGGTAAATTTTATAGAATTAGCTTAAAGTTCTTATGCCGCATCATTGCTTCTAGTGAACGTGCAAATCCATTTATCGTGTTAAGCCAACAAATGTAGTTTATTTTACACTAATAAGGCTAATCTTGTTTAAAATTACTAAAGACCTTGCTTACTTTGCTTCTAAAATACAGTCTAGTAGAAATAATATATTATTATTCATACGGTCACTATGCTAAAAATAATTAACTGCCTTGGTGGTGAAGTGGCTAGCATGTACGGCTGCACACCCGAAGGTCCTGGGTTCGAGTCCATGGGTCGGGCCAAGCTTAGTTATTGAGACTTTCTATATAGTAAGCCTCAGTAACAGCCCGGAGTTAAGAAATTGCCGGTGTGTCACCCCCGTGCCTCGCAGAGGACGTAAAGCCGTCCGTCCTGCGCCTTAACTCTCACTGGTCGTGTCGAGTAGTCGTCCCACCGGAGTATGAGAGTGACAGGAATAGAGAGGACACTTGTGTCTTGTACACGCGCTGCACTATAATATCTCCTGCGCAGTTAGCTAGTCTCAATGAGATTGGACGCCGTGGCCGGAATCGGTCAGGAGGACATTATTATTATGCCAAAAAATTCAAAGGATAAATGCATTATGTGTAACTATTAATCACAATTTACTACTTATGTTGGTACATTTAAATATGTTTACTTTATTTGCAAAACCTATCTGTTTGTAATAAATAATTACTCATATATAACCAACATATAACGAAATTCTGTATTTATCCAAAACAGGATCTGAAATTTTGAAATCCCTATGACAGGTAGGTAACATTAAAAGAAAAGATTATTCTGGTATCCAACCCCTAAAGAGATTAAAAAGGGAGGGATTGTTTATATAAAAGGTTTCATCTAACCAATTTATTCAAACCTTGATTTATTTATGTACCATTATCTATGAAAATGGCAAAAAAATCATGTGTGGAGCCCCCCTAAAATACCGTCAACCGTCTACCTGTTGCTGTTATCAATTTCGAACAAAAACGAGCAAAAAAATCACCCTTGTTGTATGGCCCCCCCTTAAATATTTATTTTATTCTGTTTTTTAGTATTTGTTGTCATAGCGGCAACAGAAATACATCATCTGTGAAAATTTCAACTTTCTAACTATCACGGTTCATGAGATACAGCCTGGCGACAGACAGACAGACGGACGGACAGCGAAGTCTTAGTGATAGGGTCCCATTACCCTTTGGGTACGGAACCCTAAAAATGACCGGACGATAATTATTATATGCATTTATTATGCATATTTATATATGAATAGCAACCTAAACGTTAAAAATGGGAATTTCCGGATATTCATAAAATATGGATTCACTAATTGTAAGCAGTCATAGCAGTGGTATCATACCATGTGCCCTGAAGCAAACTATAAAACCTCAAAACTCCATCAATACGTGTGCAACGTCACATCCACACACATCGGGTTTTTAGTTAGTGACGTCAGCCGCCGTGTATGGCATCTCCCACGCCGTTTGAACCCCACTCGTGAGATTTATCTCAACTGTTTACTCAGTTTTCTAAACGGAATCGTATTCGACGCTTTACTTTCCACCTTTCGTATTACATTTATGTATGTATAAGTTAAAAAGAATTCTTCAAAAACTCCTAACTTCCACATGTTTTCAATGCTTTAAAGAGAGCTATTAAATTCCACGATTTGTAAATTTGACCGTTTGGGTTTATTTGTTACTAAATAGTCACAGGTGACAAGCTATCATTATTTATTAGTAGATACTTTCTTATGTAACAATATTAAATAAATAAATATGTTGGGACATTAACACACAGTACCATTTAGTTCCATGGTAAGG
Source organism: Fabriciana adippe (assembly GCA_905404265.1). Taxonomy (NCBI): domain Eukaryota; kingdom Metazoa; phylum Arthropoda; class Insecta; order Lepidoptera; family Nymphalidae; genus Fabriciana; species Fabriciana adippe. The sequence goes on along the minus strand of FR989998.1, from coordinate 15,261,505 downwards.
TACGAGGTTTGTGTTATGGATACCAGATAGTTGATACACTACAAATATAACTTTAAATACATACCTACATATTATAAATATAAACACCCATGACTGGAGTACAAGTATTCGTGCTTATGACACAAATGAATGCAACCAACGGGACTCGAACCCGCGACCGCTGGCACAGCAAGTAGGGTCACTACAAACTGAGCCAAACGTGTCGTCAAAAATTATCTATTATAGTTATTTTCTGGATCATATATCCAGAGGCTTTATGGAAAAGTATGACTGCAGAAGAAGCTGCAGTTTTGTGACCCCCATAAAGAAATTTCAAAGTGTTCTAAGTTCGTTTTTATGTGAAACTAGCGACTCACCCTCGCTTTGTTTCGGGTTCGTCCCTAGACAAAAATAATCTATCCCACGGGAACCGTATATTTTTCCGGGATGATATATAGCCTAAAGCCTTCCTCAGCTAACGGGCTATCTAATGCAAAAAGAATTTTTCAAATAGGATTAGTAGTTCCTGAGATTAGCGCGTTCAACCAAACAACCAAACAAACAAACTCTTTAGCTTTATAATATTAGTATACATATACTCACATTTGTTGTTTCATAAATTTGGAAAACTTCCATTCCTGAATTGTCTCGTTGGCCCGCACTTCAAATCTGGCTTCTGTAGATATCTATATTGTAAGTAATATCGCACTTATAATAATCTATATTATTGATTAAACTAGAACGTTCCACAAATATGATTAAACCTGACATTTAGGTATTCGATTAAATCGCTGTAATCTATATCAGTAAGTCTAGCTGCTAGCAGGACTACCTATACACCGCCGCGCTGCCCACACCGTGTTTACCTTCAGTACAAACAGGGATATGTTTACATATGTTTATCCCTTCATCCTAAAGTGCATTCTCATTCAACTCTAACAACTATACATTATCTACGAGTACATCGCCAAAAACTACTAAACGAATTTTGATAAAAGTTTACAATAATATAGCTTATACATTGGAATATAGGCTATATGTATAATCTATACAGATAAATAAAATTGAAGTGTCTGTTTGTAATTTCAAAAGAACAGCTTTTTACTAAATGCATATAAAAGTATATACGGTAGGTACTAATAAGAAAAAAAAACTATTTTTAATTTTTTTTGTCTGTCTGTCTGATTATTCCGGCTAATCTCCGAAACGGCTGGACCGATTTTGACGGGATTTTCACTGGCAGATAACTGATGTTATAAGGAGTAATTTAGGCTACTTTTATTTTAGAAAAAGAATCAGGCTTCAGGGAAATTAAGACTCATTAAATTGTGAAAAAAATCGTACCTAGGGATGCACCCGAGCGAAGTGAGAGTAAGTCGCTAGTTAAAAATATAAACATATAGTAATAGGTACATAGTTGATCTACACCGGCAGAACCGTGGAGAAATACTAGTCTATACAGATAAATAAAATTGAAATGTCTGTTTGTAATTTCATAATAACAGCTTTATAATAAATGCATATGGAATTATATACGGTATTTATAAGAAAAAAACAATTTTTTAAATTTTTGTCTGTCTGTTCGCTGTCTGTTTGTTCCGGCTAAACTCCGAAACGGCTGGACCAACTTTAACGGGACTTTCACTGGCAGATAGCTGATATTATAAGGAGTAACTTAGGCTACTTTTATTTTTGAAAAAGAATTAGGGTTTCGCTCAAAAAAATTAAAACATACCTAGGGACGAACGCAAGCGAAGCGATCGTGAGTCGCTAGTATAATATAAAGGCGAAAGTTCGATAATATTTAGATCGTCCTTCTTTAGCGCAGCAACAAAACCGCAGTTCAAGGTAATTATTTACATTGGCGTAGCTAATGGGGTGGAAAATTTTTACAGACTACTTTTTATAATAAGATATTCTATCTGCTTCAAAAATGTATAGGAAGAGTAGGTACCTACTACACAATACAATTCATCTACAATATATATAAAATGATAATTTAAAAACATTCATTGTAAAAAAGGAGCACAGACTTTAAAATCAGACAAAAGTAATAATTTTATAGGTTTTTTTTTTTTAATTTCCATGGAAAACATCCCTGAAGTATAAACCTATTTAATTAAAAAAAAACAGTCCTCAATCGGCGAAGACCACAAGTGACAAATCCACGAAAAAAATCCAAACAAAATTGGTACCGCCTCTTTTTTAAAAGTCCGACAAAAAATAGATCTCTACCATCGATTCGTTTAAATAAATGTCACTTTAACTGTAATCAAGTAGGAAAAATAGGTTTTGGAGGCCAATATTTTTCTATATTCGATATTTTCCTGTTTTCACACACATATTATTTACATATGTATATACATATGTATGTATAAGTACATATTTTTATAAATAATATATGTATATGTGATTTTGACTGTTATTTCTAGTATATTTATTACGTGCACTGTATTGCCCGCTGACATCTTCCACATCCAGGGGTTGACTGGAAGAGATCTCTTTCAGGGATAAGTCCACCTTTGTTAACTAAGTTTATTGTTATTTTTTTTTTCTGTATTACATTTAAAGTGCAATAAAGAATATAATAAATGATGCCTTATATTTATGTCGCAATCGTTTGACATGGTTGAAACTACAGCCACCAGTCTAAACTAGAGCTACGTGCGTAACAGCTTCGAGTACAGTTACTTAAATTATATTTAAAACTAGCGACTCACTCTCGCTTTGCTCGGGTTCGACCCTTTGTACGTTTCAACGGTTAGCATGGAATGGACAGATTATATATTAGTATATCGTACGCATAACAGTTGGATTTAGACCTCCTTTGTACAATTTGTGTATTTTTGTTAAGTTACTGTATATCATGTTGGTGATCCTTATTAAATAAATAAATATATGAATAAATAAATAAATAAGTAAATAAACATAATAAAAAACTGACCAATTACAAACTTAGGTCAGAATTGAGTTATTAGGTCAAAATAATTACACAAAACGAATCAAACGTTTAAATACTATCTGGAATAATTAAAATATATTAGTTTACATTGTAAAATTTTATTCTACTTAAGAATAAACAAACGAGGTCGTTAATGCAACATTTTTCTTGATTTATCAAATATCTAGTTTTTTGAGTTAAGTCATTTTTTTATTAAGCGTGCGATATGTATATTGAGTTGAGTTTTATATTCCTTATTTCAGAGCTTTCATCCCCCCTTTTCATCCATTTAAGGGATGATTTGTGAGATAAAATCTATTCTATGTCCTTCCCAGAGTCTTAAACTATCTTCATACCAAATTTCATCTAAATCGGTTCAGCGGATTTTTAGTTTATCCATTACAAACAAACGTACATTTTTTCTCTTTATATTATTATTATAGATATAACTTTGTAATAGTACACCGAGGCGTTATAAACGTGTAGAATTTTATAAAGAAAACAATATTGTACCTACTTACGTTAAAAAAAATCAAAACTCCAAACAAAATTATAAGTATTTTTAATTAATTATATTATTGCTAATATGTCATAGATCCAATCGTGAATGAGAGAAGATAAGTAAGAGGTATTGCATTTATACCTAAGCCATTTATTATTATTTTTAATTATATGGGTTTAAACAATAATATGTAATACATATGTACATAGTTTAATTTGCTTAAGAATAATTCAAATACGTCTACTACTTTCAAAGGTACACACAATAAATACATCAACTTCATAGTACCTATAGAATGTTACTACACAACTAAAGTTTCTACAATACTTACTCGAGTTCCTTCGCCGCCGGGTTGGATGTCATCCACACATTTTAGATGCTTGGCATCCTTCAAATGTACGTGCATCTCGTTCTTTTTTACCTCGCACGTGCAAAATGTGGAATGATCTTCCTTCTGAGGTTTTCCCAGAGCACTATAACACGGGGGTCTTTAAGAGCCGTGTCTTCAGGTCCCTCAAAGGCCGGCAACGCATCCGCAACTCCTCTTGTGTTGCAGATGTCCATGAGCGGCGAAAGCCACTTACCATCAGATCGTATGCTCTTTGCCCCTTTCTGTCATAAAAAAAGAGTATCGAATTCAAGTCCCCTTTAGACGAAGATAATTGCGCTCATTCTGCCACTACGCTAAACAGTCGTAACTTTCATTCTAAAGTTACATCAAGGTTTTCATCAAAAGTGTGTTTACAGTATAATATAGATATCAAAAATAATAATTCGTAAACAGATATGTTTATCTTCGGGTCACAGAACAATGGTGTTGACGTAAAGAACTATTGAATATAAGTATTGTATTTTGTTCAGCGGTCAGCGATTGTTCGCGCAAAGTTTGATTGTTTGGAACCCTCTCGTGTATTTAAACTGGATAACTCTCAAAAGTAAATCTACTTCAATTTTTATCAAATTCTTTATTATTTACTGGCAATATTGAAGCTCATACTAAAGAACGATACGGATGGAGCTCGCCAAAAAAATGTTAAAGTCAAAAGTACTAGCGTGATTTGCTGTTTATGCTACTATTCTAGATTTTGCCATACAGATTGTTTAGATACCTTCGTTAAAGAATAAGGTAAATTTTATATATACTAGGTATTTGCGACTTTGTCGTGAAATCGTAATAGAATTTACGATTGCGTAATTTTAAGGGTTTCCGATTTTCGCACTTGAACCCTAAATATTTCTGCAATAAAACATACCCTATACGTAACCCCACAAACTCCTCTAACTTAAGGTGAAAGTACAATTACAATAAGTTAAGCTGTTCATAGTTATTTTAAAATCACTGACAGACACTTCAATTGCATTGCCCTTTTCACCCTCTTAAGGAATGATTACCGGGATAAAAAACTATCCTATGCCTATCCCAGGGTCTCAAACTATCTCCATACCAAATATCATCTAAATCGGTTCAGCGGATTAAGCGTGAAAAGGTAACAGACAGACAGACACAGTAATAATAATAAGTAATATAATCACCTATTTATTGTGATGAGATCAACAAACTCGACAGCACGAGGCGAGGACCGCATCGAAACAAATCAAATGAAATTTATTTGTATTATGAATATATGTTAATTCACGAGCTCGACCAAATTGCAAATTACAAAACCATGTCTTCTAAAACCCTTGTTAAAATTGAATTGGAATAAAATAAAGATCCACATAAAATATTGTACGGTACCAATGCTATGTTTAGGACTTGTTTATTAGAATAATATATAGTCTGTAATTTTTTTTTTTTTTTTGTATTTAAAAAATAAACATTTCTGTTGGCAACATTGAGTCAATATTTAAATTTTAATTGATTGTTGTAAGAATGGCTCCTATTTGCTGCAGCTTTTAAACAATATTAGTGATCGCCGCATGGTTGAAAATCAACCATAATTCATTAAGTTATATATTTATTGTCTTGCGTATATTACAATATTAATCTATTCTCAATTTGACCACAGAATTTAACAATAAACAAAAGAGTATATATGCGTGCGTGTATCAAATACATGGTAGTGTGTGTAATGTTTTTTTTATTGATTTAATGTATTTTTTATGCATAATTAAAAAAAATATTAGCATCCTGCACTCCTTCTCTATATAATATATAGATTTATTAAATATATTAAAAACAAAACAAGGAAACTTTTTAACTTTTGAGAAGACATACTTATGTTTCTTATGAATACCTACTAAAATTCGTAAGTATGGTATTTGGCTTGGTCTTCTTTCGCTCAATAATTGGGCAATTGATAAATGTATGTATATGGAAAAATATCAATTAAGCACAAGTTCGATTCCTCTCCGTGATATTTATTTTAGGATTACTTTATTTTGAGCCGACAAAACGATGTGTGATAGAAGCGAGTCGACTAGTATCAAAGGTGGCAATCTGTGCATTTTGACAAAAAATAGTTAAGATTATGGCAACTCAGATTGATTTGATTAAAAACGTTTCCCTTGGAGATTACGGTTCAAAACTGGTAATAAACCATAGTAAAAACAGGTCAAAACCTGACATCAGCATCAAATCCGGCAATCTGTAAAATTTTGAAATCAAACCCGGCCATCTTACGCTGTCGACCAATCATAAGCGAGAGTTCTTTTGCGTTTTGTAACGGCTGCAGGAACATTTCTTTCTGTGAATTTTAAAGTTTTCTACGTGTTTTTGTGACTTAAACTAATATAAAGCAGTGAAAATAGTATAATGGAAGGCCACCCCACTTTAGTAACTAACAGTTTCACACGAAAACGCAAGAGGAATCCAGAAAATTGGACAAGAAACCGGGATAAGGAATTGAAGTAAGTTTACATGTAGGGTTGTCAATTCTTGTCATGTAAAAGGGCATAATATTGTAGTAATATTTTTTTTGTTTTAGGTACTCGGCGAAATCATTACCCGATAGAGTGTGCAGTCATAATTCGAAAGCACTAAAATGTGCCACTTTAACAATGGCTCAGTTAAAAGAATTACAAGAAAATTTTTACAAACATAAGAATAAAAAAGATCAAGACTCTCTTATATTAAAATATTGTTGTATTGTACCTGTGAAGCGGGGAGCGGGTTTTAAAGGGACAAAACAAACAACAATTAAATATGCCGTATTTCTACGTAATGTCAAGGTGCCAATATGTCAGAAATTATTTTTAAGCCTGTTTAATGTAACGAAACACAGAGTGGCGTATGTAATGAATAGATTTTTTCATGCTGGAGATATAATCATTGATGAGAAGCGAGGTAATAAGAGTTTCTTTTCTGTCATTTTATGAATAGTACGGTCTTTAATTTTGGGTACCTATCTATTTTAAGTTATTTTATTTTATTCCAGGTGGAAATCGTAAGGAACATTTATTTGAACAACAAAAACTATCTATTCATAATTTTATACAAAAATTGCAATGTGTTGATTCTCATTACTGCAGGAAAACAAAGACGGCTGAAAGAAAATATTTATCCTCAGATTTAAACATCATCAAGCTGTACAAAATCTACAAAAATAGTGAGTATTCGCATGCTGCTGTTAAGCTATCGTATTTCCGTCACATTTTTATTTCTTGCTACAATTTAGGCTTTGGAACGCCAAAAACTGATGCATGTTCAAAGTGTTTAGAGCTTGCTGGAAAAATTGTTTCTGAAACTGATCCACATAAGAAAGCTTTACTTGTGACAGAGAATAATGTGCACTCTTTAAGGGCTAAAGCTTTTTATGAGAAACTTAAAGATGATTCGAAAGGTCTTAAAATTTTATCTTTTGATTGTCAAAAAAATCTGCCTTTGCCAAAGCTTCCTGATCAAATGGCATATTATTCGCGTCAATTATATTTCTTTAATTTTACTGTGGTGGAGGGTGTTTCCAATATCCCCTTAAGCAAAGAGCGTGTGTTTACTTATTATTGCATGGAAAATGAATTCAATAAAGATTCGAACTTAGTCGCTTCAGCCATTACACATAGACTTAATCATACAGATTTGACCGGCGTTACTAACATACGATTGGTCGCAGATGGTTGCGGCGGTCAGAATAAAAACAGTATTCTGGTGGGTGCATGCTCTAAATGGCTTTTGAAGCATCAATATATAAAAACAATCGAGTTGGTGTTTCCAGTAACAGGACACTCGTTTATGCCTGCTGACCGGCAATTTGGCATTGCTGAGAAAAAAATGCGCAAAATGGAAGTAATATTACATCCTGATGTAATAAAAGACATTTTAGGTGAAACATCAACGTTGATGAAGCTTGGGACTGACTGCCCAGTTTTCAACTGGCGAGATGCTGTGAAGTCAGTTTTAAAACCAACTACGTCATGGAATATTGCATTTAAAGAATGTAAACGATTTATTCTGAGGCGCTCAAAAATACCCGGAAATGTTCTAGTAAGGGGAGAACTTTACTATCAAAATGATCTTGGAAAATCAGTAAATATTTGTCAACGCAATAAAACTCTAAGTAATATAATACCTAAACAGTTACCTAATGTAGTACCCGTAAATAAAAATAAATTGTCTGATGTTAAAAAATTACTTCAAAAACACTTTGGCCCAGATTGGAGAGATATAGCAGTATTATCTATTTATAAAGATATATTAGATACGCAGGAGAACCTTAACACGCCTGAATTTCAAGAACATTATTGTGAAGGGCCCATGGAAGAAGCCAACGACATGCGCATATAATTTTAAATTTAGTTTAAAAAAACTCAAAAAACTTTTTAGAGTTACTTAATTTTAAGTTATTTAAAGATTTTTTGTAACTGCCAAATGCATTATTTTTTAATTACATACTATCCCAAAAAATAAAGAGTCGTTCCATGCTTGTATGACAACCCTAATTCTGGAATAACATCTTTAGTATCAAAAACGGTTATCTGTGCCTTACTCAATTTCAAATACGGCATTCTTAAAAAAATAGCATCAAAGCTGGAAATCTTCAAAATTAAAATTGTATTTAATGATGATATAGAATGATTATTAGGGTAATAGAGCATTAATTCATCCTGGTATTTACCGAAGATGTTATTTAAATGAGTTTTGTAACTACCAACGAGATACGAAACAAACAATCCATTTTTTCGAATTTACCAACATTTGTCTTAAAGTCACATTGCCGCCTTTGATACTAGTCGACTCAATTTAGCGTATAAAATCTACTTTTACAAAAACTTAAAAAAAACCGAATTCCAGACACTGAAAAGTAAAAAAATAACCTAACGGGGTTTTTCATTTAGAATAGATACCTAATCAGATACTTTCGAAGTCGGTGTGCTTTGATTTGTATTGGCTTTGTATTTCCAACAAAAAAGTAACATCAAAATCGATTCATAAACGACGAAGTAATCCACGAAACATATATACGATCGAATTGAGAACCTCCTCCTTTTTGGAAGTCGGTTGAAAAAATTCGAGAAAAGCAATGTCAATTTCTTTACTGGTCTGAAGTTTAAATAGCACGGAAGTAGGTATAATGCAATAAAATACATCAAAGGTTAAGTAATTCCTAAACAATAATAATACCTTTATGCGTGAGTCATATGCAATATCTTAGTGAACTCTAATGTCGCAGCAATGTGACAACGAGCCTCTAATTGGACAAAGCCACAGATCGGCTCCATATCAGCGATACAGTCACGCGATTAACTTAGGCCATAGCGGTCTTTACCAGACACTAAAGTCTTCGACATCCTAAATATACTACCCTTAATAAACTTATAGTGAAATCTATACTAATATTATAAAGAGGCAGAATTTGTTTGTTTGTTTGAACGCGCTAATCTAAGGAAGTACTAATCCGATTTGAAAAATTCTTTTTACATTAGATAACCCGTTAACTGAGGAAGGCTTTAGGCTATATATCATCATGCTACTATCATAGGGAGTGGAGAAGTAATCATAAATGTCAACAAATCGGGCAGACTTCCATACGTTATTGTAAAACTATACAGCGTTGTATAACATAAAGCGTTTTTATGTAGATTGAACGCGGGCGAAGCCGCGGGTTCTATATAGGTAATATTTAATTTATTTACTACAATATAACGGTAAGATAAAAATTATATAATAAATATATTTTAGTTTTACTAAATCTATTATAACTTTTAGAACTATTGTCCGTCTGTCGTAACAATTTAATAACAAATCAAACGAAACACTTTATTGTGAACTTGGGTTAGTACATATGCATTTGATTTTTATAATAATATGTATTGTTCAGCCAAATTTAGCCTTACAGCATGCAACGTCCAGACGTTGAACTTTTTTAATACAGATACAAGTTATTATAAATTTATATTTTTTGTTAATTATAAAAAATACGGTTGTATTTAAAATAATTGGTAAGAGAAATACATAAAAGTGTCGTAAAATCGCAGGCGACGCCGTCATGTAAATGAATAATTAAAATGTCTATGAACTAGGAACGACTTGAACACTTCACGTTATAAGACTGATGCCGACTGCATTTATATAATAATTAGATAAAATCTTAGCTAATTGCAAAAGCAATTTATATGTTAATAAATAGAAGCTTAAAATATATCATTATATTTATATTTAAAACATTATTAAACACTTAACAGTGTTTTAAATATAGATAGATATACACGAAATAAGTAAAAAATGGGCAAAGCGACTGAAAATCTTATTCGAGTTAAAAATTGCTCCAAATATTTCTGAAAAACGATAATTAACCTCCTTAGACTAGCTAACTTTCTAAAATCAATATCGTTAATAGAAAAATAAATTATTTTTCCATCATTTAAATACAAAGCTACACCGATTTTATTAAAATATGTGATGACTAGCGACTCACCCTCGTTTCGCTTCGGGTTCGTCCCTAGACAAAAACAAATCTATCCCACGGGAACCATACATTTTTCCAGGATAATATATAGCCTATAGCCTTCCTCAGTTAACTATCTATCTAATGCAAAAAGCATTTTTCAAATCGGATTAGTAGTTCATGAGATTAGCGCTCAACCAAACAAACAAACAAACTCTTCGGGTTTATAATATTAGTATAGATTTTAATAATATCATGAAATATGACAAAAATGTCATGCTTAGATGTTATTTCCGTAATTTTTGGTTTTCTAGTGATAACTTTTGCAGAACTTCGTCTTCTCTAAGCTTGTAGACCTGCGATGCCACCAAAAGCGACACTATATATTTTTGAAGCTAACAGAAGGAAATACACTTAAAATTTAATAAAATTTAAAAAATAATCACGTATTTTATTTCATTCACTAACAAAGAACTATATAAAGCATCAAAAGCGCAATAGTAGAATCGCCGATTTGCGACTTCAATTATCATACCATCACCAACCGATCAAAGAATCCCGCCAGAAGGGAAATCGATAAAGTGACTCACGAGGGCTCATTCATTATAATTTTTAACTATAGCTTTAATATATTTATGGTTGTATCCTTCCTCACTCTTTAATGGTAACACCGCTACACCATTATTTAGGAAAACTAGATGACCAGGTCAGTGGTAGCCCAGTGGTAACGCGCTCGCTTGGGAAACCGAGTGAAGCGGGTTCAAATCCCGGGTCTCGCATCTCTGATATTTTCATTTCTAACAGATGTTTTCCTTCACCGTAAGGCAAGAGGTAATCACCTCTTGCCTTACGGTGAAGGAAAACATCGCGAGGAAAGCTGCATGTCTGAGAGAACCTATCAAGTTTTCGAAAGACATGTGAAGTCCGCCAATCCGCACTTGGCCAGCGTGGTAGACTATGGCCTGATTCCCCTCGTATTGAAGGGAGGCCCACTCCCAGCAGTGGGACGTTAAAAAGAGCTGAATACAGATGACCAACATCATCTAAGATGAGGCAGCTTCACAATCTAGACCCCTAACCGCTACTGGTTTAATAACAACGCTAAAGAATCTAAATACTTGTCCTCCTAAAATATACCTATTCCAAAAACTCTATGTCTGTTTCCTAAATAAACATATATTATTTCGTTCTTTAACATTTTGCAATACACATTTTATCCACAATTATACCCGGCCATTCATTACTCGACACGTGGGTCGGAACTGCTGCGGCCGGCGGCTGGCGACCGGCAGCTTACGTCACTAGCACCTAAATGTGATGGAATAAAATAAAAGCTACTATGGCCAGAAATGTGTCCTTGGTTATATATATATTTTTTATAGTTTAACACCTCCTGGTTAATTTCTAAGAAATTAATTGTTAACTGGACCACCGGTGGCTCGGCGGTCGTTGACAGGTTATAAGTTGAACAAGCTTAACTGCGTCTAGGACAGCATCTACATTTGCATTTTCTAAGACAACACTCAGTTTAAAGCGATCGATACAAAATAGACAAAATAATTCTATATATGATAGTAAATACTTAGATAGTCTAGAAATTACAAATAGATATAGGTGAATACTAACGGCTTACCCTGGCTTCGCTCGAGTTCACCTCTAGAAAAACATAAATAAATGTATCCCACGGAAACCGTACATTTTTCCAGGATATAATGACTTAGACCATCAGACTCAGATAATCTATCTCTGTGCCAAATTATATCCAGATCCATTCAGCCGTTCTGACCAGATTGAGTAACAAACATCCATTCAAACATCTAAACTTTCACATTTATAATATTAGTAAGATTAATAAGATGTGCAATTAATTTGAACAACGGAACGGAACAAATATTAATATTATATTTTTTTTAAATGCTCGTGAACACAAGACCACAGGTCTAAAAATAAACAGACTACCTTGAAAATAACCTTTTTAAAATCGATTCAAAAATGGATCGTCACCAAAATTATTCAACACACATCATACAAACCCACGACGCCGTTTCGTCTAGCGTCAAACCTGAATAGCGTGTATATTAAAATAATCACACTGAAATAAGGTTAATGTGACGTTCATTTCAGACATTCCCAACATAAAAGTTTATGATCCGAGTAAAAGATGACGACAGATTTTTCTTGAAATATAAACAAAACAATTAATCTTTAAAACTATTCTCAAGTCAAAATACTTCCTGTAAAAATTCCACCAGTAACAGAATTAAATATTTAACACTAGTAGTGGACCGCAGAAACTCATATAGTTACAATATTTTTATATAAATCGATTTCAATACTACAATAGTTAATTATGATTTATAATTTTTCTGATTTCTAGTACACACGAGCCATATAATATACCTAATAGTTAAATTTGTCATTTCAAATCAATTATTCATATTCTTCAACAATTCAAATGAAACGTATCTTTTCGGGCTTTTTCGCAGTGTTATTTAACTTTTTTTATTTTTTGGAAACCGCCAAAGACATCGAAAAAAATGTTTTACTTCAAATGTCAAAAAATCGTGTCAATCTGATCTAAAGAATTCTTCAACGATTATAGGATGACATCTTAAGCTTGCTTAAGCCCTTGTACGAAGTAAATTGTGCCCAACTGGCACTTCTGGAAGCCACTAAACAAAAGAAATGAATTTAAGCCCAAGTGTATTACAATAATTCATATCAATGCCTATATCACTTCTTTTTCATTATTTGTATATTGTTTCTTGTATGTGTTTGTTCAGTTCAATGAATCCAACACTAAATAAATATTAGAATGGACAAACAGACGTACTTACTTTAACTATTAAAAAATCGTGGTATAATTTTGTAAATCATATAATGACACATTAATTTTTAAATTATTCAAACATTAATTTGTATATTTGATAATGATTAAATTAATATAACAATTTAAATGCACAACAGAATTATCTAAATAATATTACTTTACATAATTTGTTAAAATTCGAGTGTACAAAAAATTACAACATTCAATACGTATATATTCGTTAATCTTTACACTGGCTTATATCGATTTTTTTCCACAGCCTTTACAATTGATACATAAGTACTGTTCAAATAAAATCGATACCGCGATCGACGCCGTGATCAGCACTAACTATATACCTGACACATTTAATGAGTGTGCGTTCATATACTTGACTACCAATTAAGATTTTTTCGGTAACAACGCACGCCCGATGACAGGCTCTTCATAAAACAATGACGAGATAAAAGGCAGGTGACACGTGCGTTTCGGTTTTTTCAGCCCACCCTCGAACCTAACTCGTTTAAGGACCAAAAACCGCCGAGCCGTAGAGTACAATGAAAAAAAAAAGAGAACTTATTATAATTAAATATAATGATACATGTTTTACTTAATGAATATAATTGGAGTATGAGTTTATTTAATCTCACAATCACATTTAATAATTATCTACTAATTAGTGTCAATATATGTTAATGAATAGCCAAAATTTGCATGTTAATGTAAGAAATATTGAAGTAGGTATCATCAAATTCGTTATTTTATAGACGCATTTGATGACTGTTATATTAAAGAGCTTCTGAACTTTGAATAATTTTGCTAGTGTGGTATAGATGACGAATAATGATAGGTATAAAACGGACTACCAAAAACCGAGTAGGTCCAGATTGCGCTCGCTATGACAAGTGCACTACACATAAGGAGGTGATCTATATTGCGATGTTTTTATGGAGGCGCGCACGTGCCGCCATCTGTCGCAGGAAGCATGGGCTCAGGGCTTCCAACCTGACGACCACAGGTGCAGGACGAAAAACTGACACGACTGGTTTGCACTCGACAATATTCTATCCTTATAACTGGCCGGGTGAAAGGTATGCCGGGATAAAAACTAGTCTATGGCACTGAACAATCATTAAGGTTTTAATCTCCCATCCACATCTTATAGCACTCCAAGTTCAAATTGAATCGGTTTTAATAACGTAACTAACTTGCGTTATTTTTGCTTTAGTGCAGATCGAATAGCAATCATAGTTTTTATAGTCCTGTAGGTACTTATAACAAAAATACAGCTACTGATATTAAAAAAAATATTTTCCAAACAAGTTGAAGAAATTGTTAAATTCACGAAACTTTAACAGCAGGATTTCTAAATTTTTCTCTGTCCAAGAAGCACTGCCATTGTTAAAAAAGTAAATACATAATTGTAATAACACAATTCAAGCTGACAATTAGATTGCCATTAAAATGTAAGCAACTTTTCAAAAATTGTCTGAACATTTCTACTTTAATTCATATCAGTAAAATATGGAGAAAAAAAATATTATATTTAAGCATATTTCATGATTGCTTTGAAGAATACCAAAAATTCAAATGACACTTGTCTAGCGAATGCCCTTGTGTGGGTTAGAATTACAGCTCATAGTTGAGACTATCTGGTTACAAAACCTAATTATAATTTAGTGGATGTATGAATGGCATGTGACGAACGGGAAGACGGGATTAATACATTAGTGAGGAAGTGTAGATTGCTCTACATTTGTGAGGCATTTGCGCTAATGATGAAATCATGTCCAAATTAGCCAAGTGGCATAATTCAATAAAACATCCGCAAACCAGGGGCTCAAAAGCCGACATAATGAGGCTCACGAGAACAACCGACTATCATCGCTGACGTAACGTTACAAGGTATAAAATTGAATACCTTCGTACAGCTAACTAAATAAAATAACACCCAACTGTCCGTCTGAATAATCGACACATTTATATTATTTGCCCATTGAAAAAATACAACTGCTGAGTAAAAAGTATTTATACTATCTTCTTCCTTATAAAAAAGACATCACCAGTCCCTACTATTTATTTAACATACGACAAATATCACGATAAGCTGGTACCAATTTAAAAATTTCGCAGGTAAATCCATATTCAACAAATTGTGCGGATCGAGTCAATGAAGTAGGAAGATTTTCGCGGAGCATAATAACAAAGTGGGACGGCACGTAGGCATGTTAATTGGACGCAATGACCACTGGTCGATGCCCATAAACGACGCAAGTGTAGGCAGAGCGACGCTGCGTCTAAAACAACGACCAGGATCAAGACCCTCGCAACTCTAACACACACCCGTCACTCCCCTCGTATTTCCTAAAAAGAGGAGGGGTGGAAGATCAGCTTAGACTGGCCGACGCTGTTAGTAGATGTCTCCGAACGTTTTGCCTTGAGTTGATGTATTCATTCACAGTTTTGCTCGCGGACGTAATCAAATAACTTAGTGTTTTATTTGTTACGTTAAAACGAGATAAGGATCACCATTCTATTTTTGTGACATTGTTCAGAATATTTTGTTTTCCATACATTACATTTTGGGGACATAAACATACATTACATTTATAGCTCAGTAAGTTAGTTCTATGCTATACTAGTGTATGTAGGCTGTACTAGTGGTAAGGTTTTTTATAAAAGAAAATGTTACTTAATCAACTTGCGTCATTTATGTATTTCTCAAAGTTATGAAACTACTCAACATATACATATACATTATTTTCATTCTAATCTATACATCTATACAGATAAATAAAATTGGAGTGTCTGTTTGTAATATTAAAATAACCGCTTTCTCCTTAATGCATATGAATGTATACACGGTACATATACCAAAACAACATTTTTTACAATTTTTGTCTGTCTGTCTATGTGTCTGTCTGTTTGTTCCGGCTAATCTCTGAAATGGCTGAACCGATTTTGACGGGACTTTCATTGGCAGATTGCTGATGTAATAAGGAGTAACTTAGGCTACTTTTATTTTAGAACAAAAATAGGGTCCCACGAAAAAAAATTTTACTAAATTAATTAATTAATTTTATTTTGCCAAGCAACCTAGGGACGAACCCGACCGAAGCGAAGGTGAGTCGCTAGTCTAGAATAAAATGATGAGAAAATATATGACATAAATTTGTAGAATCCTAATTGACTGTAGGCAAAGACTACAGTCAATTAGAATTCTCATTCATATATTATCATAAGGATTAAGGCCTTTAAATAACATTAACAATTCTATAATCCTAACGTTACTGCCATAAAATGTCTCACAAATTACAACTCTTGTTTAATGAATAACCTACTCTATTTTTTACATGCATACATTATAGAGGAGTCATCGATTATTGCAAGGATATATGTCGTAAAACCACTACACATTGTGTAATAAATAAATAATCAGCTTGTTGCTTTACTGTGAATGTGAATTAGGAATAATCCCACCTATACAATTGAAAAAGTTTCGTCAAAATCCATTAAACAATTTCTGAGTTATGTACGAGCGGGTGCGCTTATTAAGCAAATAGCACTCATTGAGAAACCGAGCAGAACAGAATTTACGAACATCAAAAGCGCGTAAAGTAAAACGAATTTTTGGAATAACAGCTATTTTTTTTTAACCTCATTGAGTGGCATTCACGGCGCGTCGACATCCTGTCGATGCCGACTGAGTAAGTTAAGTATTGAACCCCGAAAACTTTAATCTACTAAGCGTCTATTTCGGTCGTTGTCCATCCATCGGGACGCGCTATTCCGGGCGGGGCAGGTTTTCGGGGAATGTCAACAAACGAACGGGCACTCATTCAATGAACCCATGCGTGCGACGCCGGTGGCGGCAGGCGGACCGGTCTACGGTCTACGGTCTACGGGTACCTATTCATAAAAATATGCTACCCGACTCTCAATGGCCACAAGTTTTTTCTAGGCTCTGTACTAGGTGTTCTTTATTCCGCATTGTTTGATCCGTAAAACACAACTATGCTCGGTTTCAATGAGAGAAATGTTAGCTTTCAACTGCGTGCGACCCAAAATTAATCTCAGGCTATGCGTAACTTTGCGTGTTAAACCGAAATACTGTTGTCAAATTACATTTTAAATTAAATTTAATCAATTTACTACCTATATTAAAGTTGTTTATTTCTATAGATTCGTTACAATTTAAAAAACCGGCAGAAAGACAAAATTTAAAAAATAAACCTAGCAGAACTGACAAAGACTAGCGGTTGACATAATATGAAGTCAACAAAAATGTTAGTTAGGTGATTGTTGATATCGATTAATAGCTTTCAATTTCGATCGTGGAAATCGTTATCTTTGAGCTAATTTAAATAACAGGTGTATTGCACAAGTGAAAGAAAACCGATATGTGGGTGGCAACGCGTATGCGGCTGTGACGTAGCGTTTGCTCAACCTCTCATTAAAATATTTGCACAACTTAGATTATTGATAGAAACCAGTTCGGTCGATGTACTTCAATTAGCGAAAAGTTAAGAATCTTTCAGTCTTTATTTAAAAGGAGGTCAAGATTAAAATGATTATCGAATAGCGAGTACGCTCGTCCCCACTCCGTGTGTCCGCTCCTCAAAATCGGTAATAACGAACTGTTTCACACGGCAAGTATATAATGTTTGGACCGAGAAGATTCGATAAATTGTAGAATTCAATGCACCTTTGTCCATTCATGGAGAATACATGGCGATGAAGTGTAGGAGGTGAACTTAAGGCGAGCGTGACCAATGAAAAACATTTTTAAGGATTTAGTTTCGTATAATTTTCTTTTAACAAATGATCAATAGAAAACTGTATAATTAACAATGTAGCATCTTAACAGATATTTCAAAATTATTAGTGATGTAGGTAATATTTTACATATACTTTGGAATGTTCATATAAACGATCTCATATGAATCGATACAACATAGGACTCTCGACTCGAAACGTTAAATCGATTTGGGAACTGAGAAGCTGGTGACATCACTGATACGTCAAACACATGAAACAGCCATCGGAATGGAACAAACTACATATTGGTCTAGAATAAAACAACACCAGGTTATCAGTTCCCAAATACACATTACAGGACATAAAATCCAAAATAGATTTGCTATTTTTTTTTAATTCACTCTCACAGTGTAAGCCGCCGAATGTGCAAGTAATAAGTAGGTAATAAGGATGTACAGACAGACAGAACACACGGATTTATTGCTTAGCGAGACGTCAACAATGAGCTTTTGTATCGGAAACGAGAAAAGGAGCGAGGCCGTTTACACTGCGAGAGTGGGTTTACACACCATCCAATGTTTTACGATTTTTACAACAAACGAGATTCATAATGAGATTACATAGGGAATATACATCATACAATGATACGCGAGGCCGAACTAGCAAGGTTTAGATGCAACCGTTAGTTATTAGACGTGTCGGATGCGGCTGATCATCGAGTTTAACTAAATAAGCAGTCAATAAATAAACGTTCATAAATATCTAATAAATACCTACGCGGCCTATATTTACAAATTACAAGAAGCCTTCTCATCAAGGGCACGTCTCAGCCTTTAAACGAATATAATACAGCTCTATCCCCGCGGGATATCAGGTATAAATTAAAAAATAAAGTAAAGCTGCCGGCTTAACATTCGTATTACAAAATAATACTGACACCAAACACTCGCGCGATGGAATGTGCGGTAGGAACTGCGCTACTCGCTGCCTCACAGCATCCCAGTTCATCACATCTACTCTATACAACTATAAATACAAGTAACATTGATCCACAGCGGGTAGCAATACAGCCCCGTGCAGCTCTCTCCATGCCTTGCAAGCAAGGACAGGGCTACACGGCACTGCAGTGCAGGCACAGCGGGCTCTCCAGGGCACCGACATGCCAGGCCCTCTACTAAACATTTGCTACATTACAAAACAATAACATGCAGTGGAACCTGAGGCACCAGCGGTCTCTTTGCCCCCCCAACACAATTAATAGTAAATTACATTTGTAAGTTTATTCAATTTAACTCCAATAAGAATTTAACATACTACAAACAGTAAATGAAATAAGTAACTTGTGTGAGAGGGGCAAAGCTCCCACATCCTGCGATATAGTGCCAACAATATACAACATAACAGCTCTACTTGAAGCGAGTAGCATTAGGTACACAGTTATCGCTGATCTCACCAGTCCAATACACTGAATAAGAACAAAATAATACAGATTACATTTCACAAACACCAGGGAAGGACTGAAATTTGACAAACGCAACACTTCAGAGTGGCTCGAATTCGGTATGTACATGACATCAAAATAAATTATGAGCTTCATAAAATAATTATCACATAAATTTTATATCTCCCGGTCTCTCCGCATAACTTAACACGATCTAACTATATGTACACGAGATAGGGTACGAACAGGTCGCTCTGGCAGAGTCTGTGTGGGACACTAGGGCTGCGGGGGCGCTGGGCAGAGCTGCACGCGGCCGCGCGGCGCCGCCACGGCCACCAGCTGCACCAGCCCGCGCTCGGGCGACCGCGGCGCCTTGCCGCGCCGGTGCAGGCGCACCCACGCGCCGAAGCAGACTAGAATGGCGAGGAACACGGCCACCGTGGCGCCGCCCGCGATGGACGCCGTCTCCATCATGAGCTGTCGGCTCGTCAGCACGTACGAGTCGTCCAGGTCCTTGAACTCGCAGCGCGGCCCCACGAAGCCGCTGCGACACTCGCAGTTGTAGATGGGGCTGTCGGAGATGACGACGGTGAAGCAGGCGCCGCCGTTGAGGCAGTAGTACTCCGAGTAGTCGGGCTCGCATTTGAAGATGGGGAAGGTGACGTTGAGGCGCGGCTGCGGCTGCGGCGGCGGGCGCTGCGGCCGCGCGGGCCGCGCCGGCCGCTTCGAGATGGAGCTGGAGCACGCGTCCGCCAGCGCCCAGGCCGACACCACCGCCCACCACACTACCAACGATCGCATTGTCCGCTCGCTCCGGACGCTCGCCGCTCGCGGTGAGTGCACGATTTTGACATCGGACGGTGACTTAGATGAAATCCGAGAGGCGATGACATGACCGCTTTCGAATTTCGAACTCGAACCCTTCGCTCGCATCCGCGTCAGCGGTCCGCCCGGACATGTTTCCCGTGTCAACTTTTTTTACGTCGACGATAGCTCGCTCACAACGGAGGCGCGGTTTCTACGAGCGCCCGAGATATCGCATCGATCCCTCCGCGGGCATGTCGAAAGTGAAACACTAAACTGCAGCGAACACCGTTCGTAGTTTACGATTATTCACGGAGCACATACACACAATGTCCCGTTCGAGTGGTATACACAAAATGGTGCTGAACGAAACGGAGTAGCACTGTACTCGACGAGTTGTCTATGCGCGACTGACGGAAGGCGTCTACTGCATCCGCCATCTGCCGACGAGAATGAATGCGGTGAACTCGCTGTCGCACGCCTGTGTGCGCGCCTGTCCGCACTGTAGTACACACGCACACTTCTTGCGGTGTGCGTTGAGATCAAACATGTGTGCGTGTACTTTTTTCTTTTGTATGGGACAAAAGAGATGATAAAATCCCATTGGTGTAGGCTTATTCAGTAACCATATATTTTGCTTATTGTAATAGCAAAGTTGAACCTTAATTAAACCTTAAAACAAATATTTTTACAAAAAATTAGCTTTGTGTTTAAAAATCTTAAAATATTTAACTACATTATATATTACGGTAAATACAGTTCATTGAGAAAGAAAATAAGTACTTATTATTTACACATGAAAAAATATGTTTGAAAATGTTTGATTAAATCTAACAAACTTCCAGGCAAGTGTAATACTAACTTTTTCACAAAATAACATTTTTAAAATGATTTGAATGTTTTAAAATAACTATTAAACTTTGTATAATAATATTTCATTTTACCAAGTTCACTTTATGACTTGCGAAGTTCACTTTATGATTTTACATTAAAAATTGAGTAACGAATACAATACATTTCATTTAATACATTATATTTTAAATTTAAACAAATAATATTTAAATAAATTTATAAATCATACTAAAGCTAAAATACTTGAATGCTACATTTTTAATCTTCTATAAGTGAAATGTCATTGTCATTTTGCAGTTGACAAAACGGTACCTACTTAAAACGTAGTGGTGACATTCTCTTTGCTTATTTGCTTCATTGCTTGTCAACATTCTGAAGGCTAGCTCCGGTCTCCGACTTTCGAGCTAATATCAAATGTTTTACATTAATATAGTAAAAAATACATTGTTTTCTTATTATCTCTATGAGTTCCTTAATTTCCAAATATGTCAGAGTCCTCTAAATCTAAATCTTCATTAAATTTAAACCCATCACCGACATTAGAATGCAAGGATCTTCACGAGTATTTAAAAAGTCGTTCACAACAATTTTTAGATACATTGTATAATTACCCTACGATATGTCTTGCAGTTTATCGGTAAATATAATAACAAAGTGTTTTTAGTTGGCTTTTATATAAGTATATTAGGTTATACCTACAATTGAATATCTTTAAAATAAAAATAAACTATAGTCATTATTATGTATGTGTTATCTGAAGTGAATATTATTTCCGAATGTTTTTAAAGTTGAAATATCCTAAGTGAATATCATTTGTCTATTTCCTTTATGTATTAGAGAACTTCCGGAGCTGGCAAGACACTTTGTCATACGCCTGTTATTTGTAGAACAACCAGTACCACAAGCAGTGGTTGCATCATGGGTCACACAAACACATGCTAAGTATGATTTTTTCCTTTAAATCCATTTGGAATTGTAAATTATAAAATGAAATATTGATATGTTAACTTCAAAACATGTGGAATGTGCAATGTTTATGAATAGTTATGACCATTGAAGAGGATGTATGAATTATAAAGTTTCTTTTTTTCCATTTCCACTGTGTCTTCTTCATTCTATGTGACACTGCAAAAATAACAACCGCAGATAGTTTGAAAGCAAATTACAAAAAAAGAAAAGGATTTTATTTGTAAATTAATTGTAATTTTAAATAAACATTATTTTATATTAAAAAAACATAAAAATTGTATTCCATTTTGTTTTTGGAAGGGAACAAAGTAAAGCATGCGAAGCTCTCTCAGAATTATCAGTATGGCAAGAAGCTCCAATACCTGGTGGATTACCTGGCTGGATTCTTTCTCAATCTTTCAAAAAAAATTTAAAAGTTGCGTTACTTGGAGGGTAAGTACTTGAATATTAATTTATGTTAGTAATAATTATTTAGTGCTCTTAGAATTTCCTATGTAAAACATCAAAATATGCATTCTGAAGCTAATTAAAAACATTAACTTTTAATTCTACAGTGGACGCCCTTGGAGCTTATCTTCATCACTAGAACCAGACGGTAAAGCAAGAGACATAGCATTCTTAGATGCATATGCAACAGAGAGGTGGGAGTGTGTCCTCCATTATATGGTAGGATCTGCACAGACGGAAGGTATAAGTGCAGATGCAGTTCGCATATTGTTACATGCAGGGCTTATGACAAGGTATGTTTAATTTTTTTATATATTTAATGCAAAATGATTTCCTTTAGCTTGACTTGAAACAAACTTTCAAAATCAATAATTGATGCTAATTTAATGAAATTGTTGTATCATAGTATTTGAAACTTTATAAATATTTAAAGGTACAATAATTCGATCATTAAGCTGATCTGATAGAGGGAGGGAAAGTGAAACTGTCCCACTCCAGACATTCTAAAACCTTAGTCTCCTCTTTCCCTTGAACATGATTTCTCTAAAGGATTTGAAATATCGAGAATCAAAAAATCTAAATAAATTTGCAAAAAAACCCACAGAAAATAATATAGTGGAACTCTTTAATGCTACTAGTAAACTTTCATGTATGGGTTTATATTATTTGTTTTGTGACATTGGGTTTCTCAGAAAGAAAATGCCTCAATCCCAAGAAGAACTAGCAAAAATACCTCATAAAAATATCATATATGCCAATATTTTTTTATGAATAAAAAAAAAGTAAAAAAAAAAAACATTTTACAGAGACGCAGAAGATGGCTCAGCTGTAATTACAAGAGCTGGCTTTCAGTTTTTACTTCTTAGCACCGCTAAACAGGTAAAATTACCACACAGATTGTATATGTTACTGTGTTTACTGTTAATATGTTTTATTCAAAAATGTTATATTTGGTTATTTTTTTAGTATTCTGAAAAGTGTTTCAATAAAAAAATGTTTATTTGTACCAGGTATGGTTGTTCCTACAACATTATTTGCACACAGCCGAAAAACGCAGTCTCAGTGCAGCGGAGTGCCTCGCCTTCTTATATCAGCTCAGTTTTAGTACACTTGGAAAAGTAATTATTAATTAATAAATTTTTTATTTATTTCTTTTAATAAATATTTTAGTCAAATGATAAATAAAAAACTTATTTCAAATCTGTTTCCAGGATTACAGCACTGAGGGCATGAGCAACAATATGTTAGTGTTTTTACAACATTTGAGAGAATTTGGGCTTGTTTATCAAAGAAAGGTTAGTGAAATTAAAAAAAAATATATTTTTTTAAATATAACATTACAATTTATATAAGATTACTTTATAATAGAATCAAAAAAGAATAATAATTTGATTATGCAGTGTTATTATATTTTAAAGCCCACCAACTCTAATTTTGCTAGTACGGTGGACTATGATTTGAGTTCCCTGCATTGAGGCCAAGCATGGTTGTGTCCAAGAGTGGAACATGAAATGTCTGCCCAAGATAAGGATGGTTCTGTGAGGGAGGCTTTAGCCCAGCAGTGAATGGCGAAAAGCTAAAAAAAAGTTTGTAAGTTTGTATGTAGGTAGTCTAGTAGCCTCTGAAACTACTGATTCGATCCTTAATTTTTTTTTACTTTTAGGGAACTACCCACCATCGAGTGCTGTAGCGTAATTGCTACCCACAAAAGGTACAAAAGCAGACGCAACCAAGTCAAGTCAGAGTAAATCGCTAGTTTTTTCATAAATGTTTAACACATACGATGTAATGCATTGGCAGCGCAAGGCGGGCCGCTTCTACCCCACGCGGCTGGCGCTGCACATGGCGCGCGTGCGCGACGACGCGCCGGCGGCGGGGCCCGGCGCGGGGGCCCCGGCGGCCGCGGGGCCCGGCGCGGGGGGCCCCGGCGCGGGGGCCGCGGGGCCCACCGGCTACATCGTGGTGGAGACCAACTACCGCGTGTACGCGTACACGCAGAGCAGCCTGCAGGTGGCGCTGCTGGGGCTGTTCACTGAGCTCGTGTACAGGTGTGCTGTGGTTTGGCTTTTGTTTTGACAACCTTCAAGCCTCAAGTATTTTTTTGATATCGAGTTACGTAATAAAATTATCGGTATATATAACTATTAATAGTATTAACTTAAAAAAATATTAGGGTATTAGACAACTTAAAAAAAAAGATTAAATTATTAAATAACTTAAAAAAACTTTAATATGAATTTTAAAAGTTTAAAGATGAAATGGATATACGGTAACTATCTAGTCTATCCGGTTTAATTTTGTTACCCAGGTGGATACTTGATAGTAACGTAATATCCGGCCGAATAAGGATTGTAAAATCATAGAATTTTTTGTAATAAACTACTAGAAAAAAAATTGTGAAGCAGGTAATACAAAATTATAAAGTAACGAATTTTATTAAAATATAAAAATCAATATTCAATTTATTTTTTATTTATTTATTTTTTTAAATGAAAGAAGAGCATGGGTATATTTTAATCTAATTCTTGTCTTCAGTCGTGGCGCTTTTGTCGTCACGTAACAAGGGGTCAAATAGCCGGCAAAAAAACGACCCGTTGCATCTCTCAATTTTCAATGTGAACTTAGAAAACTCGAATACAAAAAAAAATATACAAATGATATTTTTAATTTACATAAAACTTAATTTATGTGAGCATAGTAGAGTACCAACAATATGTGTGCGGGTGGTGTGTTGGCAGGTTCCCCAACGTGGTGGTGGGCGTGCTGACGCGCGAGTCGGTGCGCGCGGCGCTGCGCGGCGGCATCTCCGCCAACCAGATCATACGCTACCTCGAGCAGCACGCGCACCCGCAGGCACGCGCCGCACTACACTACTACACTGCTACACTACTACACTGCTAAACTGCAACACTACTGCACTACACTGCAACACTACACTACATTGCTACACTACACTACTGCACTGCAACACTGCTACACTACTACACTGCTAAACTGCAACACTACTGCACTACACTGCAACACTACACTACATTGCTACACTACACTACTGCACTGCAACACTACTACACTACACTGCAACACTACACTACATTGCTACACTACTACACTGCTACACTATACTACACTACACTATTACACTTCATTACTACATTGCTACACTATATTATATTATTTAACATTCAACGACAAGTTTGGCTCAGTTTGTACTTTGTAGTGACCCTGCTATGCCGATGGTCGCGGGTTCGAGTCCCGCTGGGGGCATTCATTTGTGTGATGTGCACGAATATTTGTACTCCAGTCATGGGTGTTATATTTATAATATGTACATATGTATTTAAAGTTATATACGTGTAGTGTATCAATTATCCGGTATCCATAACACGAGCCTCGTAGCTTACCATGGAACTAGATGGTGCTGTGTGTTAATGTACCAATATAGTTATTATTATATTATATTATTATATATTACTTACTAAATCATCTTAAATTTTTAGTTCTTTTTTTTTACACTGCACATTTATGAAGAATAATCCCGACGCATTTCATTTAAATAGGTTTTTTACAAATGAAATTTATAGGATGTTGTCCAGGGCATTTTATTTTTATTTAGACTCTTAGAAAATTCTGACAAAATTATAATAATTGTAGAAAGACCCCCACTATTAGACTACTTTGGAGAAAAAAAACACTAAGGTATAGGTTCACATTTCAACTGTATTTGCGAAGTTTAATGTAAAATTTGGTTTTCACAATTATTAAAATCCAAATAACTTTGGAGCCACTAAAAATCGCTGAACATTGAAAATGAAATCGATATGTATTGAAGTCCTCGACCCCCGTCAGCTCTGATCCATCAGTCACGTTACACACTGTATAAAAATATATAAATATTTATTTCACTTTCCAATATGGGAAATAAATCTATACTAATATTATAAAGCTGAAGAGTTTGTATGTTTGAACGCGCTAATTTCAGGAAATACTAATCCGATTTGAAAAATTCTTTCTGCATTAGATAGCCCGTTAACCGAGGAAGGCTATAGGCTATATATCATCCCAGAAAAAATGTACGGTTCCCGTGGGATAGATTTGTTTTTGTGTAACCGAACCCTAAGCGAAGCGAGGGTGAGTCGCTAGTTAAATATAAAAGATGTCCCTAAATCGATTTTGATGATAACCCACATGTGAACAGATGCTGAAGTCGGAGACGGGCGGCGTGCGGGCGCGCGGCGCGCTGCCGCCCACCGTGGTGGACCAGGTGCGGCTGTGGGAGGGCGAGCGCAACCGCTTCACCTACACCGACGGCATCATATACAACCAGTTCCTCTCGCAGGTGCCTCGCTACACACAAATACACTTACGATTGTGACGTGTGCCTGATTAATTCCCCATACAAACTTCCACACGCTTAGGGGATGATTTCCGGGATAAACTTCCGGGAAAACTATCTTATGTCCTTGTATGTATCAAACTATTTCCATACTAAATTTCATCTAAATCGGTTTAGTAGATTAAGTGTGAAAAGGTAACAGAGAGACAGACACACGGAAAATTAAACAGTAATGAATGTATGTGTACGTCCGTGCGTGCAGGCGGAGTTCGTGGTGCTGCGCGACTACGCGGCGCGCGCCGGCTACGTGACGTGGGCCAGCGAGCGCGCGCGCACGCTCGTGCTCACGCGCGCCTCGCACGACGACGTGCGCCGCTTCTGGAAGCGGCACTCCAAGGCCAACTAGCCACCGACACCGTCCTCCCCTCCCCCACCTACTCCTCCCAACTCCACTCATCATCATCATACTGACATCTCATGTCCTCATTTTCCTCATAATAATGTCTTAACCAACTGCGCAGGAAATAGTATAAAACACGTACGCGTAAATACAAATGCACTTTCTCTTCTTATCACTCTCGTCCTGATCACAGTATAAAAATTACCAGCATAAAATTTCATATAGTAGGCGATTGATTGTAAAGGAACTACTATCAAATGTTACAGTCAATATTATCAATTTTTATGGAGAACGATTCCGAAGTTGAAGCCCAGTATTGCCATTCGTAGCAAAATATCTGTCAATCCTAAAGCCGTTTCCCAACTGTCATATAAAAGTAAGTATCGCAACATTTATCTCTCCTCTCGACGTCGTTAGACGACTGTGGATTAGTAGACTGTGCTCTCTTGTCCTTATCCTCATCTTCCTACTCCCTAGGAAGCCCCGTCTTATTCCTCACTTCCCCCAAAAACTCCTCACGGTTCCTCACGTCTTACACCCTGACTCCTTACACCGCTTCACCCAATCGTTGCGACATTTTAAACTAAACTTTTTGATTGATACAAGAATAATAACCGAATATAAACAATATGTTAAAATGTCATCAAACACTTTGTTTTTATGATGATGGCGGTGCCAATTTTTTGGTTTATTTGATCTTAAGTGTTCAATAACTAAGACTGTACATTATTAATCGTTGTAAATAAACTCAATTACGACAGTTTATCGTTTTATTTATTAGTATTATATTAATTTACAATTATTATATTAATTTTCTTTCGACCTGAATGAAACCTTGGATATTTAGTAATTCTAATTATTTTATTTTATAAAACTAAATGTATGATAACTAAAAAGATGAAACCAAGTTGACGAAGGAATATAATATTATATAGTTTGAGACATACACATGTATGTATGTAAATCTCGCGGCGGCGATTTGTTTTTGTTCGTCTAGAGACGAACCCGAGCGAAGCGAGGGTCAGCCGCTAGTTTTATATAAATCGGTTCAGTAGATCCAGAGATTATCCCCTGCAACCTGACAAACTTTACCTCTTTATAATATTAGTATAGACAACACTCGCGTTATCAAGACGTACGTTATAATCATCAAAATCGGTCCAAGCGTTTGCTCTCTAGAATGCCATATAGAAACAAACAGACATACATAAACTGATAAACACATTACTCTACGTCGTGCAGTCGGGTACAAAAATTAAAACAGCATCAATTCTTACATAATTTATTATCAATTATTTACATAATTTATTATCAAAATAACAATCATATCTTCACAGAAAATTATCACTTACAATTAGTTATATTACCGCGGTGTCAATAATAAAACTA
This sequence comes from Fabriciana adippe, assembly GCA_905404265.1. Classification (NCBI taxonomy): domain Eukaryota; kingdom Metazoa; phylum Arthropoda; class Insecta; order Lepidoptera; family Nymphalidae; genus Fabriciana; species Fabriciana adippe. The sequence continues at coordinate 15,233,057 of FR989998.1, read as the reverse complement.
ATCTAACATCTGTGGTTCTCATCACTAGATTAAGGGATTTGATATAATTTGTATAAAGTTCAATCTCTCTTGCGAGGAAAACGGTAGAGAGATAGGTTATTTCTAGACGGGGCACTTTGAGTGGCTTCTAAATGTTTAGATGGAGGATGGAGAAATCATTTACAGCTCCTCATGATGCAAAAATCCGGTGATCGTTTATGGTAAATTACTATTTCATTAATTTTGAATGATAAAATCTTTTAAAAAAATAACATGTTTCTTTGTATATGAAAAAAAGCAGTCAAGAGGACTGCCGACAGAAGTGAAAACTTAAAACTATAAACAAACAGTTGTTATTTTTGTATATTCAAATTAATCGTTTGATCTTAAATTAAAATTTGTAAATTAAAACTGTTTACATCTATCTGGTTTCGACTTCTATCGGCACTCTGAGTGTTAGCGTTGACACGTCACGTGACCATGTCGATGACGACTTACATGGATTTACTCCCCATACAAACTTGCCTATAGAAGTTTTCACTTCAAAAATACTGTGACTTAAAAGGAATATGAGATTTAATGTTACTATCGTTGGCCATTATTTGTTATTTTTTTAAGTAATCTTACTAAGAATTATAAGTGAGTATTCCACTTTTTATTTATTTAATTTTGTTCACCAGCACCAGTTGTTGTTTTGGCCAGCGTGGTGAACTATGGCCTAATTCCCCTCGTAATAAATGGAGGTCCGTGCCCAGCAGTGGGACTTAACAAGGGCTGAATACATACATACGTACACTCCACTTTTACTTCATATTGTATTAGAAATGCTTACCCTGATTTATTACTCACTGTACTTTTATAAAAAAACTTTTGATCAAATTTTCAGAATTTTTGATATTGACTCACGTCGAGTGTAACATGCAACAAAAATAATCGTGCATTATCTCTTTTTTTATCTTAATAAGAGATGTACGTTCAAAAATAACTACACTAGCGCCATCTTGCAACAACTTACGCAGCCCACAACACATTTTAAATTAGTTTCATAATAATCAAAAATTAATTATGAAATCAAATATTATTCACCATCATTTCATTTCGTGAAACATTAATTATGATTCAATGAAACTTGACAAATAAATGGTACTTAATATAGTATGGAACATTTCATTTATTCAACACTCAACTTAAAACAACTGTATTCAACGGACACGTTTAAAAGTTATCAAACAAACAGAATAGTAGGTATCGTGTGCCGATACCTCAGCTGGGCGGCGCGGTGGGCGCGGTGGGCGGGAGCGGCGGCGGCGGCGCCTTGACGGGCGCCAGCGCGGCGTACAGCTTGGCCAGCGCCGCCTGCACCGTGCGCTCCAGCGCCGCGTCCTCGGCGCACGACACCTCCTGCGACACACACCACCACTTTATATATACATGTAATAGATTTATTGAAACAAAAACTTAAGTTGTTGCTCTATAAAGAGAAACAACATTAAAAGCTATTGCTTCAAATAATAATTATTACAATCGGAAATATTTCTTTTTAAAAACCTCGTCAATTTATTCTTGTACCAAGCCAAAGAGAATTTCTCTAGATATAGACTATAGAATGCACATAGTGCAAAGTGTTGCCACCATAGATAATACTTTAATTTAATGAAGGTCCAAAAAAGCTTCATTTACATACATATATACCTTATCATATTATATTGTTGTATGTATATGTCTTGAACTACAGAATCCTACTAATCTATACTAATACTAGCGACTCACCCTGGCTGCGCTCCGGTTCGTCCCTAGGGTGAACCACCCTTATCACTTAGGGGTATGAAAAATAATTTACACTTATAAAAAAATAGTTTACGTCTTATTCTCAGACCTAATGAATATGCATACAAAATTTCTTAAAAATCGATCAACCCGTTTCGGAGGAGTTTTGTTACAAACACTGTGACAGGTTTTTTTTTTTATATTAGATTATGAATGTGAAAGTTTGTGAGTATGGATGTATGGATGTTTGTTACTAAACCACGCCAGAACGACTGAAGGGATCTGGATGAAATTTGGCACAGAGATAGATTATAGCCTGGAATAGCACATAGGTTACTTTTTACCCCGGAAAAAGGTACGGTTCCTGTGGGATTGGTTTGTGTTTGTTTTCTAAAGGCGAATTCGAGCGAAGCGAAGGTGAGCCGCTAGTATTGTAAATGTAAAAGTTTATGAAGATCTCTGGATGTATGGATGTTTGTTACTATTTCACGCAAAACCTACTAAATGGATTTTAATGAAACTTTACAATAATATAGCACATACATCAGAAAAACTATATTTTCGGATTTTATCCGCGGATTTTTTCCGTGACCATGATTGCTGTAAAGCATTCGAAACATCGGAATCCAAAAATCAAAATATACCCGCGAAAAAATCCAAAAAGACAGTTTTATTTAAAATTAAAAATATTCGCGTAAATCTAAAACAGTATAATGTTAATAGTAAACGAAAAATAAATAAAAGTGTGTTGTGACCATGGAGAGCAGGTCGATGTGCGCGCGGCGGCCGGCGACGGCCACGTGCAGCTTGTCGCCCTTGAACATCTTGGGCACGGCGTCCTCGCCGAACATCTCCTGGAACATCTCGATCACGCACTCCTGCACACACACACATTAAATGTACAATTATTATATAGAAAATAAAGTTTAGCTCCTATACAAACAGAAAGTTCATTTATAAAGATATTCCCATCGAACAAAAAATTACTTGACACACAATCCCATGCAACAAACAGTTCTCTTAAAACTGTCATCAATTGTGTTTAGGTAATAATTCCAGTTGAAATAAATACACAACAATATAAATTGAATCTTAAATGCAATTACTAAAGTTGTTTTCACAATATATTTTTTTAATAAAAAGCGCGCTCAAATGTTCAAATGAGCGCTCATTCGGTGAGGACATTTTTTGTCGCTGATTGTGTATCTAGTATTTTTTTAATCGGTAGATATTCCAATAAATAGCTACACTTGATATTGCTGTAGAGAGTTAAATGGTTGTTTTACACAAACATATTTGAAATTATACTTTATTCAATTACACTAAATAATTACAAACACTTTTGAACCATCACCATGCGTTTACACATGGGGGGGGGGGATTTACCGAAATAATGTATGTTGATCTCTAAAAATCAATTATATTGGTAAAACCATTGATATGCAAAAATTTAAGATACAAAGTATCCTTAGAAGGAAAACATAAGTTTTCAAATCTCTTTTGTTCATTGCTTTATGGACGACAAAATTAAAATGCACGTTATTTCTTATAGAAAAGTACTCTATACGGTGTGACGTAAGTCCGGTGTGCTTAGACTATTCAAATTTTCGAAAGTCTAGACAATTACAGCTTCTTATTGAAAATGATTTTTGAATTTTATTATTTGGTTCTGACTTAACGTCACAGGTGACATTTTTAAAAGATATTAGTCAGTGAATGTGTATGTACGTATGTGTATCGTGTATATAGGTGACCTTGAAGTGCATGCGGTCGAGCTTGGGCGCGAGCGGCGGCGGCGCGGCGGCGGGCGCGGCCGCCAGCACGGCCGCCGCCACCGCGTCCGCGTACATGTCCGTCACGGGCTGCGCCTGCCACTGCGAACACACCAATCACATTTATGATAATAATAATAATAATAAATGCACCGTCACAGTTAGAACAGTACAATTTAGTTGTTATTAGAGTGGTGGAGTGCACAAGTTAAAATACTTATGAGTTTGAAGTATTTTAATTACTAAAAGGTATAATTTTGACGACTCTAACAGGCCACGTCTGTTCGGCTAAGTGTCTTTAAGTGCACTGGTAAAAAACGTAGCGAAGCATCGCCTCGAAAGGCTGTCGCGCAAAGTAAGCAAAACAAAAAATGTCTATGAAACTGTACAATAAAGATATAGCAGTTTGTAACATTTATAACCTGCTCACTACATACACACAAAAAATGACAAAATACGTACACCTGGCTACCGAAATAAAAAGACAGTGGCAGCTGGATACAGTTAAAGTCGTACCCGTTGTTATATTCAGTACAAGTGTGGTCCCTAAGAGTCTACAGCCTAATCTTAATACCCTGGGTGTGCCCAAGTCTACTCTTACACTTTTGCAGAAGGCTACATTGCTAAATACATGTCGTCTCACTTCCTAAATTCCTTGTTTCATCGTCATCATCATAATAATTTTCTTTTCCCAAGCTTACACACTCGGTCAAGGCCCGTGTGTAGGTTTTATATAAATACCCCTTTAAAAAGGGAAACGAAAAATCAATAAAGTATAATAATAATAATAATAAATACTCTTTATTGTACACTCACAAAAGAAAAATATAAAAAGAGCTATGTACAAGAGGCGGTCTTATCGTTAAAACAGCGATCTCTTCCAAGCAACCATAAGGTATTGGAATTGACAAACTGTAAGAAGGGGTGTGAATAATATGGTAGAAAAAAATTAATAAAAAAATAATAATAATACAATAACAACAATAATTCATAATAATAATAATAATGTATATAGCTATAAAACACATAAACAGTAAACAATAAGTACAAAAACAGACATACGTTTATTATTATACAGAACAAGCCTTAGTATCTAATCTCAGTTTAACATAAGCTGTATCGATGCAAAAGAATATATGGTGACCACTGTCGCCGTGCTAGGAGACCTGTATTACGGCATATAGCACCTATCCCCTAAATATCTGTTTTTATCAATTACCAGCGACTCACCCTCGCTTCGCTTCGGGTTCGTCCCTAGACAAAAAAAACCAATCCCACGGGAACCGTACATTTTTTCCGGGATAATATATAGCCTATACCTTCCTCAGTTAACAGGCTGTCTAATGCAAAAAGAATTTTTTAAATCGGATCCAGTAGTTTCTGAGATTACCGCGTTCAACCAAACAAACAAACAATCAAACAAACTCTTCAGCTTTATAATATTAGTATAGATTATAAGTCATTTGATACAATGTGAGGTTAAAAATACGTTAATGCACACTCTTAATAATTGTCTTGAGGTTATTAAAAATTGCACATTTATAACATTTGTTCTATAAGCCTAAATAAAAAAAACGTGGCATTGTCGAAGTAATCTTGATGATACATTTGGCTCAGTTTGTAGTGATCCTACTTGCTGTATCAACGGTCGCGGGTTTGAATCCCGCTGGGGGCATTCATTTGTGTGATGAGCACGAATGTCTGTACTCCAGTCATGGGTGTTTATATTTATAATATGTATGTATTTAAAGTTATATATGGTGTTTCCGCCAATAGTGGACTTACATCATTTTTATTCCTACCCGCTTCCTTTTTATATGCACGCCTACGATTTAAAGGGTCATTATACGCAGTTAATTAGCATTCATTGTTTGAGCCGCAAGAAGTAAACCCGCGCGCGCCTGCTATAATTGCATGGAACATTCGAGTGCTTGTGACGTGTACCCTCATGAGTATCGTCACCGCCATCGCCATCTAACCGCTGCCGTTATCATCCTTGGCGCTGCAGCCGAGACCTGACGCAGAGCTCCAGCAAGGTAGGCGTGCTTTTTATTCCCGCTGTCCGCACCCTCTTTTTTTCTTATATACAGTCCTACTTAATTTTACTCTTAGAACCAGCCCTTTACCGCATTTTTTACCGCCAACAATATGTGTAGTGTATCAACTGTCCGGTATCCATAACACAAGCCTCGTAGCTTACCATGGAACTAGATGGCGCTGTGTGTTAATGTCCCAACATATTTATTATAATTTATTTCTGTGTACCTCTAGCGTGACCGTGGGCAGTTCGACGATGAGGTCGAGGCAGCCGTAGAGGCGCCAGCGCGTCTCGCTGAGGAAGAGCGCGGCGCCGCACAGGCGCAGCACGGCGTGGCGCAGCGGCGCGGCGCCGCCCGCGTACGGCAGCGACACGCGCTGCTGCACCGACGACGCCGACAGCTCCGTGTACTCTGCGGTGTTACTCGTATGGTGATTTCGTTTAGCCTACTTTGAGTTAGTATTTAAGCTACTGTATCCTATTATATTGGTGCAGAATTAAAGTGTGATTGAACCTAATGGTCGTCTCTTTACACTCCCTCTCCGAACCCTATACTCTGCGAGAACGTTTAGCTTTAGAATAAAACTCCAGTAATCGGAGTGTGGTTAATAATTTAACTTCTTCAACGTTACTTATATAAATTTTAACCAAACGATAGCGCGTTTTGTAGTACCTCTAATACCATCTATCACAAATATATGTATGATTATAATTATTCGATCTAAAGGTTGTTTACCGAACACATAAGCAATAATGCTTAAACGGTGCATCATAAATACATGTAAACTCTCCTCAAAAAGTCAATGCATGTCCGGACAGCAACCAAACCGGCTGCATTCATTATCATTAATCAGTAGTTCATTATCATATCATTATATTAAATCAATAAATTCTACAACGACCTCAGACTGTATTTAATTTAGCAAGCATTTAGTTAGTAGCAGGTCGCGTCCCCTACAATAATATATTTAAATTTTAAACATAGAATTTACAGATAGGAACTTATTATATAGAAACGTATACATATACATACATAATAAGTTCTGTGATTTGCAAAGCTCAAATAAAAACACGAGACACAATAAATAGAATGCCATGAGAAATATAAAAAAGCAGATACGACTCACTGTTGAGGTCCGCGGGCGCGAGGATGTGGTAGTTGAAGTTGCGCTTGACGAGGATGCCCTGCAGCTGCTTGCCCGCCACCGGCGGCTCCTCCGCCAGCGACCCCATCACCTGGCGACACCATACATTATAATATTGTCTTCAGCTCTTTTTAATGTCCCGCTGTTGAAGGTAGGTCTCTCTTCAATACGAGGAGGATCAGGCCATATTCCACCAAGTTGGAAGCGTACGGGCGGATTTCACATGTCTTTTGAAAACTTACTAAGTTTTTAGATATTGTTTCCTAACAATATTTTCTTCACCGTAAGACAAATGGTAATCATGTTGGAAAATGATTCGTACATAATAATTTCAATAGTGCGAGGCCCGGGGTTTTAGCTACTTCGTTTGCTTACCCAAGCAACCGCGTTAACGTTGGGCTAGCACTACCATTTATTACAATATCATTTCCATCATATAATATATATATATATATATATATATATATATATATATATATATATATATAATTTAGTGTAAATAATAAAAGTGGATATATATTTGACACATGTAATTTATTATTAATGATTAAAAAAAATATTAAATATTATAAAAAAAAGACAGGCTCAGTCCGCCCCGCACTCGGCTAGCATGGTGGACTATTGCCTAATCCCCCTCGCATCAAAACTATGTCGTCCCAATGCTTATTTCTCCAAACAGCTAATTTATCAAAAGTTTTTAAAATATTTTTTTAAACGTCGATTCTATTGATATACAATCAAAAAAGTACTAGATACACAATCCCGTGTAAAAGTTTTCTTAGAACTGTTACCAACTAGGCTTAGGTAATTATTCTAGTTGAAATAATTATACAACAGTGTAAATTGAACTTAAAATGCGATGCTTAAAGTTGTTTTCACAAATAAAAATCATCGAATGGAGGCCCGTGTCCAGCAGACGGACGTTAAAAAGGTCTGTATGTATGTACGATTCAAACGTTGCTTGCACGAGCGTGACAGGATGGGTGTAGGGTGTAGGGTGTGGGGTGTGGGGTGTGGAGTGTGGAGTGTGGAGAGTGAAGAGTGGAGTGTGGGGCGTGGGGCGTGGGGCGTGAGATGCGTGGCCTGGGGACGGGGCGCGGGGCGCGGGGCGCGGCGTACCTTGGCGGTCTTGTCGCCGCGGAAGGTGAGCGCCAGCAGCTGCGTGTTGCGCGGCGTGTGCACGGCGAGGCGCGCGCGGTGCTCGCGCTGCAGCGCCGCCTTCAGCCGCGACATCTCGTTCTGCTCGCCGTGCACCAGCACCTACACACAAACCGTTTACTATCACCACCGTCGATCTACTACTAGATACACAATCAGCGACAATAAATGTCCTCACCGAATGAGCGTTCATTTGATTATTATTTGAGCGCGCTTATAATTTAATTTTTATTTGCAAAAACAACTTTAAGCATTGCACTTAAGGTTCAATTTACATTGTTGCATTGTTCGAATTGCATTTACATTGAACTTTAAATGCAATGCTTAAAATTGTTGTTCCAAAAAAAAAATTAAAAGTGCGCTCAAATGTTGAAATGAGCGCTCATTAGACGAGGACATTTTTTTATCGCTGATCGTGTATTTAGTACTTTTTTAATGGATGAACACAACTAACAAAAAGAAATAATTAATTTTAACAATATAAAACGATTCGGAATCCTTACGACGTGTGGAGGTTTCAATATGTTAATGAACTCCGAGGTCTGCTGGTAGTCGGTGTGCGCGCTGAACGAGATGTAGTCCACCGACATCTTCAGCGGCAGCTTCTGCCCCGACATGGACGTGATCTCCTCGGGCTCCGACAGGATCGTCTTCGCCAGGGTGCCTTCCACGCAATACCCTGACAGACATATTCATTATGTACATAAAGTATTTATACATATAATAAAATTCTGAGTTGAATCTGTGCATTAAATGTTTTTTTTTGGAAAATCTTATTGAAATAGACATTATTATCGATACAGAAGCCGAATTTATAGTTTTTAGAATTTTTGTCTATCTATCTGGGAACAAATCACGAGAAAACCACTGGACAGATTTTGATGAAATTTGGTATAATGATAGCTGGTTATCCAGGTCAACATATAGGATACTTTTTACTGCGGGAAAAATCTCATCTTTGAGAAACCTATACTAAACGATAAAACATAACGAGAGGCGTACCCAAGCAGAGCGAGAGTTAGTCGCTAGTGTTATTATACTATATTATAAATAGAATTTATCTATACTATACGGTACCTAAGTTAGGTTTGTACATAAGCAATCATGGTCACGGTTGAGACTGACTAAGTGATTCTCCAGTGACAATGAGTGCTTCCGAAACGTCAAGAGAACCAAAAATCAAAATAAATCCGCGAAAACATCCGAAAAGATAGTTTAATCTAAAATATAAAATATTCACTTAAATAAATCTATGAGAGTAATAGGTATGTCCAACGATACCGGCAATAATAACCCCGTTCTTGGGGTCCGTGCACCACGACTCGAACAGCTCGCGCGACAGCCCCGACTGCATCATGCCGGGCGACGCCATGATCACGCACGGCCCTATGTCTTCGAAATGGTCGATGCCCTGGAAAAAACATTATTTCTTTTCAAATCTACACTTCTACACTAGTATTATAAAGAGAAAAAAAATGTTATTCTTGTACATATGTTTGTAACAAATAAACTCAAAAACTACTGGACCGTTTTATTTGAAATTTGATAAGAAGATAGTTTGAGACCCTGGGAAGGACATAGGATAATTTTTATCCCGGAAATCATCCCTTAAGGGGGTGAAAATGGGGATAAAAGTTTGTATGAGGAATCAACCTAGAGACGAGCCCGAGTGAAGCGAGGGTGAGTTTCTAGTATAACTATATTTTGGGGGGTTTTTTATGTTGTTTAATTTCACTTTTTTTTGGGCAGAATTCCCCGATGGAAAAAAATAAAAATAGTTATGTTTGAAATGTTGAATATCTCCGCAAATCTAAGAGAGTATTACATCGCCTCAGTGCTTATGTGTCCAAATTACCAATTTACCCGAAAGAGTTTTTAATACAGAATTATTGACTTTCAAATGTCAAGTCTATTGGTCTAAAATTTTACTTAAAACAAAAAACGAAATATGTACCTCATCTATATATGTACGTTAAACAATTAATATTAAAACTTTGTTTTCATAATATCATGGAACAGATTTTAGTGATTATTTATTTTATATATGGTCTATACCGGAGTGCGGTTCCAAGAAAGCTCCAAAAATATTCTATCCCGAGGGTTGGAATCAGCACTTTCAAGTTATTTTGAACTTGATAAACCTTTTTATTTAAAAAGTAATAAAATTTTATCAAATATAATAAATAATAAATATGTTGCTACATTAACACACAGCACCATCTAGTTCCATGGTAAGCTACGAGGCTTGTGCTATGGATACCGGATAGTTGATACACTACACATATATAAGTTTAGATATATACATGTTATAAATATAAATACCCATGACTGGTGTACTAACATTCGTGTTCATCACACAAATGAATGCCCCCAGCGGCACTCGAACCCGCGATCGCTGACACAGCAAGTACGGTCACTACAAACTGAGCCAAACGTGTCGTCAATATCATCATATTATATTATATACTTAAAAAGTATAAATGATAACCTTTTTTTCGGCTTGACCCAGTGCAAGCCAATCATTCTATATAAGTAATTCCGACTGTCGGTCGCTTCACTGTGCGCGGACTAGATAGTTTTATTATCTTGATATTATCAACAAATTCGTGTATCTATTTTTATTGTTTATCTTATTATTTAATTTTATTGAATGCCAAGGACAAAGTTTTGTAGTTTTCTGTATTCGTGAATAAGATTTGAGGTAAGTCCAGGCCCCTTTTCCATTGGGCACCCTGGGCAAGTGCCCAGGGCCCCGCGATCGACGGGGCCTGTCCTCAAAAAAAACATTTTTTGCAACTGCCGTCCCATTCTACATATTATTCATGTTTGCAGTGCGATTTGAATTGAACATTAAAAGAAATTATATTTGTCAACTATCAAAATACGTAAAACGGGACGAAATGCGGAAATTATATTAATAATTATATAACTAGCATACTAATTAAGTCGAAAACCTTATCCAAAGTAAAAAACTTAAGAAGTACAATGCAAAAACAAATAAGATTAACCAGTTTGTCGCTAATGTCAATAGAATGTGTTGTGCTGAAAGACAGACTGAAAAACTGATTGACAATTTTGCATAGTGAAAACTAGAAGGGTACCTTAACAATAATCATAGAATTTTAACCTGTGAATGCTAAAGGGTTACTTTTCCGAATAATTTTTAAAATTGTTGAATAATTTTAGGATTTTGCTTATCTAAACAGGGACCCCGTGATCCTTATGTGCCCAGGGCCTCCGATAAGTTAAAGACGGCCCTGGGTAAGAGAGCCCGTGTACTAGGCAGCCTGGCTGCGCAACCAGGCTGCGGCAGCCAAAATAATTGAGCAGCCAGTTATGGCAGCCAATCGACGGCCATTTGTATCGAAAGTCATTTTGTGAAAAAAAATCGAAACGAAAAATGCATCTGGCTGCTACAACAAGTGCGCGGAGACTGACGGCAGTCGGCAACCACATATAAATACATTCGCCTACATTCGCTCTGGCTGTGCGCAGCCAATGGGCTGCCTTGCAATGAGGAGCGTTCTGATGGCTGCCACAGCCAGGCAGCCTAGTGCGCGGGCTCTCTAAGTCTAGACAATAATATTCTAGAATAGAGATCGGATTACATGAATTTACAAATGCTTTTGAATATTTAACATTTTACCAATTAATACAGTATTAAACTCAGTGATTGTGACGGTCTTAATACAAAAAAAATATTTAAATTAAAATATGTATATTAATTTCATATTTTATACATAATTTTTTATTTAAATTTACGTATTAAAACCGGCACAATGTGCTACACGTATATATAAGTAAATCGGATCTGCACTCCGTTTGTTCGTATACAAAGCTGAGTTATAAAATATATAAGATACCATCTATACTCCAGGTCTCGACGCAATGTTGCCATCGTGGATCAAAAGTCGTCTCATACAATGGTTAGAGGAGCACCGTGAAATGGTGGTGTGCTTATTCTGTCTGCCCGCGAGCTTTTTGTTCACTTTGATAATGCGTTTAAAAGCTTTTGTGAGAAAGCTCAACAGTGACCCACAGAGACATGACAGCGCAGTGAGGAAGATTCAAAATAAGGTCAGATTTTACTTTCCGGTCTTTGTGTAGAATAAAACAAACACAGAGTTAAAAACAATACACATTTGAAACAAGAATTAGGTAGTTACTTATAAAAACTTATAAAAAAAATCAACAAACTTTTTCAATAACGCTTTGTATTCAACATTTCAAAAAAGGCAATGGTAGCCCAGCGGTAACGCGCTTGTTTGGAAAGACCGAGTGAAGCGGGTTCAATTCCCGGGTCTCCCACCTCTGAAATTTTCATATGCCGATCAATTCCATCATGATTACCTCTTGTCTTACGGTGAAAAAAAACATCGTGAGAAAACCTGTATATCTGAGAGAACTTAGTAAATTTTCGAATGACATGCCTCAGTCCACCAACCCGCACTAGGCCAGCGTGGTGGACTATGGCCTGATCCCCCTCGTATTAAAGGGAGGCCCGTGCCCAGCAGTGGGACGTTAAAAAGGGCTGAATACAATAATTCAAAATTTCAGGTGCAAGAATGGAACAAACTACCACCAAGCAAAAGACGACTTCTATGCACATCGAGACCCAACTGGCTGTCTCTTTCTACCACATTCTTCCAGAAGCATCTACACCACAAAGTCCCGATACCGTTATACGATATTTTGGAGTTAGACGAGAAAGCCATGACGGTTAGAGTCGAACCGATGGCGACTATAGGGGACATAACCGAGTATTTAATACCTAAAGGATATTCTTTGGCGGTTACTATTGAGTTGGTGGACGCTACTTTAGGAGGTTAGTGCTACTCAGACATTTTTTTTATATTCTTATTTATAGGACTTGTCCTTTAGTAAGTGTTTTAATATGAATTATACCACAAAACAACTCTCTGCTTTATTTCACCTCGCTCATGCTAAGAACACTGTATATAAAAAAAATTGTTTTAATAAAAGTGCGTAATCTAAATATATATATATATATATATATATATATATATATATATATATATATATATATAATGGACGTTTTTATCTGTGTCTTTTGTTTCAGGCCTTGCTCTCGGCACAGGAATGTCTACACATTCCCACAAAGCGGGGCTCTATCACGAAACAATCACCAGCTACGAAGTAGTCCTAGCAGACGGTACACTAGTGACCGCTACAGCGGAAAATGAATATTCTGATTTATACAAAGCCCTGCCATGGTCTCACGGAAGTTTGGGTTTCCTGGTCGCTTTAACCTTGAAAATCGTCAAAATCAAACCTTATATAAAAATCAAGTATATACCCGTTGAAGGGCAGAAGAAATACTGCGACATGCTAAGAGATCTATCCGGAGCGAACGAAGCCAGTCCTAAATGCCACCCAGATTATATAGAAGGCACAATATTCAGTAAAAACAAAGCGGTGATTATGACTGGGGAATATTCTGACTACGACCGAAAGATCGCCGTTAATCACTGTGCGAGATGGTACAAGCCTTGGTTCTATAAACACGTCGAATCCTTTTTGAAGAAAGGTGAAAGTGTCGAACTAATACCTTTGAGGGACTATTTGCTACGTCACAACAGACCTATCTTCTGGGTCGTCGAAGATATGATATCGTTCGGCAATGACCCGTTATTCAGACTGTTATTTGGATGGCTGTTGCCTCCTAAGCCAGCATTTCTTAAATTCACAACAACCCCTGGTGTAAGAGCTTATACATTCACTAAGCAAGTTTTCCAGGACATCGTCCTTCCTATACACGAATTGGAAAAACAGATTGATATAGCGAGCGAATTGTTCGAGAAGTTTCCTTTGCTAGTGTATCCGTGCAAAATAATAGACCACGGTCCATTGTCGGGTCAGTTGGGGCGACCTAAGGGAAAATATTTAGTACCAAATACAAACTATGCGATGTACAACGATTTAGGAGTTTACGGTGTTCCTGGGAGGGTCAAAGAGAAGAAACCCTATAACCCAGTGGATGCGATGAGAAAGATGGAAAAGTTCACGCGTGACGTTGGCGGGTTTTCCTTTTTGTATGCAGATATATTTATGACCAGGAAAGAGTTTGAGGAAATGTTTGATTTAGCGCTGTACGAAGTCGTCCGGAAAAAGTATAGAGCGGAAGGGGCTTTCCCGCATCTGTACGACAAGGTTAAGCCAGAAATAGACGTATTTGCGATTGGTGAACAAAATGTTATACAAAATTGATATACCTACTGTTTTCTTATATGAATATGTATAGATAATAACATGTAATAAAATTCTAACTGAATCTGTATATTAAATATTTTTTGGAAAATTATATTGAAATAGCCATTATTATCGATACAGAGGCCGAATCTATAGTTTTTAGAATTTTTGTTTGTCTGTCTGTGACCGCATCACAAAACGACTGGACAGATTTTAAAAAAATTTGATATTATGATAGCTGGTTATCCGGGTCAACATATAGGATATTGTTTACTGCGTGAGAATATCTAATCTCTGAGAAATTCATACTAAACGTTAAAACGTAACACCCCCAGCGGAGCGAGGGTGAGTCGCTAGTTATTATATATTAATGGAAATTCATCTAAGAAACATCAACTTAATTAAATTAAAATATTTTTTTTTATGCTACTATCCTCAGGTATGTGCAAAATCGGTTTTTCGCGTTAAATAATCGTACACAAAAAAAAAACACTCGAATTAACTAACCCTTGTTAGAAATACTTAATAAGCTAAGCTAATTTTTTAAAATACCTTAACCCTTAAGAATATGGGAGTTTATTAACCGACCTTCAAGTTGGAGATGTGCCGGAAGACGAAGGGGTTGTTGACGGCGATCTGGCGGCGGATGCGGTCGTTCATGGCGTTGACGTACGTCTGGTACACCGCCATGCACTTCTTGGCCAGCGACGACGCGTAGTAGATGGGGATGTCCTGCAGCTCCGGGTGCAGCGACCAGTACTCGTCTGCCATCGTGTCACACAGCAATAAATACGTTGGGACATCAACACACAGCACCATCTAGTTCCTTGGTAAGCTACGAAGCTTGTGTTATGGATACCGGATAGTTGATACACTACACATATATAACTTTAAATACATACATACTATAAATATAAACATCCATGATTGGAGTACAAACATTAGTGCTCATCACACAAATGAATACCCCCAGCGGAACTCAAACCCGCAACCTCTGGCACAGCAGAGTCACTACAAACATGTCGTCAAACTTAATATATTATATTTTCTGTAAACCAATACAACGCGCGTTTTTTTGACTGATTAATTTAAAAAATACTTGTAAAAATTAACTCAAACTCGAAAATTTTACTGGTAGCCTATAATATCGATTATCGATAACTACACCATTTGACATATGTATATAAACAGCTAATCAGATAGATAAATGCTGTTCATCATGTGTTTAGTTCACCTGCTGACGACCTATAAACTGTAGACATATAAGTGTATAATCGATGCTGTAGACTGTATCGTGTAGACTGGTCATTCAGGCAGAAAGATGGATATGCTGCACTAGTCCAGCAGCCGGCAATGACAGAACAGATGGATGAAAGTCAGAGACTGACCAAGTATGACCTTGTATGTATACAAACAGACGTCAAGACAGACGGCCAGATATCTGGACCAGGGCTAGGATTGAGCTGGTGGCGGACTGACCGAGCATCAGCTTGCATTTATAACCGGGTAATAGATGTAGAGAATAAACTGAGCAATACTGACATTAAATCGACCAGTTTAGAAAGCGAACGCGCAGCCAATACCTATCTTTTATTCCAATTTCAATTTACAAATGGAATGTAAAAAAAATGATAATACTGTGTGATAGAAAAAAATATGGTTATAAATAACTATCTTAATTAAACGTATTTCAATTAATACACTTCTGGCCGCACATTCGTTTTATCTTTGATTCCTCGAGGGAGAGGGGAGGGAGGAGAGGGGGAAGGCGGAGAGTGGAAGTGGTGAAGGGGAGAGGGGGGGGGGGGGTGACTGACCCAGTATGAGCAGCAGCTCCTGCGCGCGGCCCAGCGCGAACACGGGGATGAGGCAGCGGCCGCCGCGCTGCACGATGTCGCTCACCAGCCCCGTGAACCGCGACTCGCGCTCCTCGCGCTTCTCGTGGATGTGCGTGCCGTACGTCGACTCCTGCCGCAAACACAAACACACATACAAACATACACACACCATATAATAATAATAATAATAGTGACGTCCTGACAGAATTCGGCCACGGCGGCCAATCCCGCTGAGACTAGTCAGATACGCAGGAAATATTTATAGTGCACAAGTGCAAAGTCCCATAGGACGATACTTCGACACACGCGATGAACGTGACGCGACTCTTGCACTCCGAGGCACGTGGGTGAACCAACCCTAACATCCAATTCCGAGCTACTAGTAAGAATATTTTAACGAATAACTCAGTAAATTAACTTGGCCCAACCACGAATCGAACCCAGGCCACGGGCCATGCACTGTACCGTATTTAGTTAGCATTGACACTGATTTGCTTCATTGTATTATTATTCTAAATATTTTAAACAAACAATTCAGAAGTAATGTACCTAGGGGTCTGTTTGTTATACATTTTATTCCTTTATTTCTAACTGTTTAAGCACACTAAAGAAACTCAACTGCCACTTTTCTGTGGATTTTAATGAAATTCATTTAATTTTTGACAGTAAACAGATAGTTACTGTCCAGTACATCATTACTGACTGTCCTTAGTACTTCATACTTCTTTATAAGCATTTATCATTTATAATAACCAAAATTCCTCTATAAAAACTATGAACATTCTCTGTTTGTCATATAATACAATACTTACAGTAATCAAAACGTCAGGATGCACAGTGGGAATCTCGGCTGCCATCAAATGCCTGTCTTCTTGCCTTGAAAAATCACCCGTATACAATACCTATGGAAAATAACAATAATTAATTAAATTCATTAATATGCAAATCATTAGCTAAGTCAAAAATATGGAAATCTATACAAATTATTTATAAAATTCTGTCCGTCTTTTAATTTTAAACCTCCTCTACGTTGAACACTGAATTCATATGTTAAAAACCCAAAAAGTATTAAAATATAGCATTTTTCTTTGTATACTCAAAATTCTTGAAAAAGCTTGATCTATTTTAATAAAACTAATTCTGGCAACATTTCTTTAAAAATTGAATATTATATTATTTAAAAACTTACTTTAACTCCAGCTATCTCAATCATAAACATGGCAGCACCAAGCACGTGACCAGCGTTGTATGCCCAAAATTTAACCCCTCTAACATCCTTCTCCTCATGAAAGTTTATTGTTTCTATACGGTCCATGGAACCTTCTAGATCTGATTCTGTATATAACATCTGTTCTGTTGATATATTGCTGTAATAAATCAATCATAAATATAACAAATGAATGGTGATTAATCTAATAAATTATTTATTACTAGCAACTCAGCCTCGCTCAGCTTAGGTTCGTCCCTAGTTACATTTTAACTTTAGCTTAGAGATTAGATATTTTCCCGCAGTAAAAAGTATTCTATATGTTGACCTGGATAACCAGCTATCATCATATCAAATTTCATCAAAAACTGTCCAGTGGTTTTCCCGTGATGCGGTAACAGACAGACAAAAATTCCAAAAACTATAGATTTAGCTTCTGTATCGATAATAAAGTCTATTTTAATAAGATTTTTCAAAAAATATTTAATGTACAGATTTGACTGAGTTACAATTTTATTATATGTATAGATTAGCTAAAAATTTAAAATTAATGTTTTCTTTGACCAACTACAGCTTTTACCTCCAATCACAATAAATTGTAAATTTGTTTATAATATTACATAGACATTAAAATTCATTCATAAACATCTTTAGATTATTTAGGTGATTACAACCACTGCCTAATAACAAAATCCTTATTTCCTAAAAAAAAACCTTTTTTTAGTAATATTTAGATTTACACGAATATTCAACGGGATACCTCTCCAATGACTATGATTGGTGTAAAGCATTCAAAACATTGGGAATGAAAAATCAAAATAAATCTGAAAAGATAGTTTTATTTAAAACTGCTTTTTGCTTATTATTAAAATTTGTTGATTAAAATACAACTGCTTAATCTAAATGATACATACTTCATTTTTAAATTATAAAGCAACTGAAAAATTAACTTACCTAACTTTAATATAATCTGATACGAGCCACCTATAAATAGCTTTAGTAGCATGTGTCATAAATACTCTGCCTTTGAAAGAAGTTTTTGTGAGAAACCATGGCAGAGCTCCACTATGGTCCAAGTGAAAACTGAAAAAAATAATAATCATAATATACTATCATCTATAATTCTTTACTCGAATTAACCAATACCAACATAACTATAATGTTTTTTTTTTTAATTCACATACTTATTAATGACAATAAACAATTACTGTTAAGATTAAGTTTTATATAATAAATATTTAATTCTCATTTTGTGATATTTTATAATAATATGATATATTAGCTGTATATTCTACTAAAGTTGAAAATGCACTTTTTATAATTATAATATTAAATCAAAAACTTACTGTGATATCAATAGTAAATCTACTTCATCAGCTTCAATTAAGTCCACAAAAGGCAACGCATCCATTCCTGACAGCCCAGGGTGAATTCCACAATCCAACTGAAATAAAAATAACATAGACGTATATTATAATAATAATAAGTCTTAAAAAGTAAAGTTATATATTATCCAACACAAACTATAGATGAAAACTAAAATATTGTCAATTACCATTATTTTCTTTCCTTTGAACTCCAACATAATACATGATCTCCCTACTTCTTGTCCAGCTCCTCTGAAAGATAATTGTTTTTCATAATATAAGTACTTTAAGAACATACTACTAAATAATATTTTTATCAACTTTTACAAACATTATACTGGTTTTAACTCTTAATAAGAGCATGAAATATGAATGAACTATCTCATAGTACATAAGTAACAATAATTAAGTTATACTGTTACAGTTTACATGAAACAATATGCGAAATATAGAAAAATATTGATATTTACAAAGGACGTATAGTTAGTTGATCACTTTCTTCCAAAGGCACCGGATCGGTACCTTTGCGTGGGTTTGTCGTCATGATCGAGGACTCTCTATTTTAATTTGTTTATAGTTTATTAACACTATATTACAAACATATAGGCTCTACAATGTTATTTACAGTATCAACAAACAAGTCAACCGGTCCCAATTATAGGTTATATTTTTATATCCACATTCCACAGATAGTAAGAAGATTTGACAGTTGGCACAGACTAAGTTGGGTAATATCAATATTGCCAGGGTTTATTACTTAGTACTATGGGAAAGAATTTTGCCTTTTTGTCCCGCCAGATGTCGCGATCACTATAGCCCTCAGTATTTTGTAAAGCTCTATAAAGTGGATAGATTTCTTTTTTCGTTTTATCTAAAATTTAATTAAAATGACAAATTGTGCAGTTCTCAATAGATAATAAAAAAAATTAAGAAAAAAATAAAAACTGAGTTCAAAAAAAGCACTAAAAAGTAATTTATAATAACTGATAGGTAGTTTTCATTTACTATAGATATCAAATCAGATATTTTCCAAGTCGGTGTGCTTTGATTTGTATCGGCTGGCCGACCGACCGACCGACTGACTACCTACCGACTTTCGAAAAAGGATTTCGAAAAATCTTTTCTTATCGGATGCTTATATCGTATTAGAATACGTCCTTCAAATTTCACGTTTCTACAACCAGCCGTTTAGGCTTTGTGTTGATCCATTACTCAGCTAGAACTAGGGACCACCGCAAGATGCACCTCTTCTTTTTAAGCTGGTCTAACTTCTGAGTACAATAAATTGCACAAGTAAGATGCGAAGACAATAAAAGCAAAAAACCATGTATAAAAGATGTAATAAATTGCTTAACCTCAAACTGAATGTAAATAGGCAATACGTGTGGCGCCCTCCTTCCGATAAATCTTCCCCCGTAGTCTCCTTAATCTGTGATTATAGCCTAAGAGTTGGCAGCCATTGTAACTTGACAGAAAGACAATGATGAAAATCTAAAAAAATTAATGTGCAATGACAGTGACACAAGACATTTGACATATTTTTTGGTTCACGTCTCACGATTCACGAATCACGGATGGAAGTCGATGGCCATGCTGTAGTGTTATTTACATTTTTTGGTTATATTTACTACGTGATTTAGTTAACTAAATGTTCAATTGCATCTAAACCTACTATTAGGATGCCAAAACAAACACTTTTCGATGAAGATTCAGAGGAAGAAGTGACTCTAAAAACAGAAAATGAATACGCAAAAAAATACGATGCTTGGCGTGAAAAAGAAGAATTACATAAATGTGAGTTAAATCTCACAATACAATTATTTAAATTATTTATATAATATTAAACTAATAAGTGCAACTCACAAATACACTTTATTATTTTAGTGGAACAAAAGTATGGCTCAAAAGCCCTAAACTCAGATGCTTCAATATCATCTGATAGTGAAGATGAAAGTGATGAACCTCCAGAAGTTTCAGAAGAGGTGGAGAAACAATTCCTTAAAACCTTGGCTCTTCTAAAAACAAAGGATCCTAGAATATATGACCCTAATTATAAGTTTTTTGATGAGCAAATTGAGAAAGAAAAAGGTAAAATAAAACGAAGCTTATTTAACTGTTTCTACTATAATAATAATTCAAAATATAGATTTCAACAAAGTTGTTCTTTTTAAAATTTTACATGTTTCACATCATATGTTTATAAAATTTATTCAACAAAATATTTACTACTTCTAATTTAATACTCACAAATCTGTGGTGCTTAAAGGAAAGTACCTACTTACATATATCAGTGAAGTTTTTATATTTACTATTATTAAAAATCAAATGTTGACTTTCTCATTTAAATCCAGGTCTTAATTTCTCTACAATGGTGCTGCAATTTAAAAAAAAATATATTTTTATATTTATATATATAAGCTTTAATTCATTTAAGAATGCTTTTTATGTGTCCAGTTTTATTATAGTCCCAAATCACAATCTAGATCAAAACTTGAGGTCATTATTTTTATATCACACGATGTAATAAATGTAATTTTAAGTATTGGTATGGTATGGTATGGTATAAACGGGCTAGTTTCCGCAACTCGACGTCTTTGCGCCTATTTTGCGTGTGTGGGAAATAATTTGCTCCTGTTATTCTTGCCAACCCAGTTCCTCCAGGAATCTCAGCAATCTCTTCGTCTTGCTGAAGACCTCCGGGAGTGTACTAGGAGTGCCAAGATGTTGAGCCCGGTACGCCGCTACACCTGGACAGTGCAAGATTACATGTGCAGCCGTTTCGTCTGCCCTCATGCAGGCCCTGCAGAGTGGGCTGTCAGTTAAACCTATATTAAATAGATGTTTGTTGTATGGTCCGTGGCCAGTTAGGACCGCGGTTATCTGCCTGAGTTGAGGTCTACTAAGATTGATCAGGCGGTTAGTTATTTTGGCGTTAATAGTAGGAAGCGACTCCTTTGCCTGTCTACAGTCTGCGATTTTACGCCATAAATCGTCATGCAGTCGTCGTGTGCGTTGCCGTATTTGGCCTTTGAGCCAGCAGGAAGGTAGCGACACGATTGGCTCGGGTCCTATAGCTGTAAGATTCGACCCCCTTCTTGCTAGCTCATCGGCCCTGTCATTGCCCCACGAGTTACTGTGGCCTTTGATCCATTGTATGGTGACATCGTTTCGGTCACTTACCTGAGTCGAGGCGTTGTGACATTCATAGATCATACCTGAAGTGGTAGAGTTACTATTCAATGCCTGTAGTACTGACATACTGTCTGATAGTATGCGGATTGAGAAGTCTTTGACGTCCTTTTTCGCAATTGTTCTAGCTGCCTCAAGGATACCTACACATTCAGCTTGGAAAACCGTGTTGTAGATGCCTAGGGGTAGTGAAATTTTTATGTTTAGATCATCAGAGAAAATACCGCAGCCTGTCCCTGATTTAGTTTTCGAGCCGTCCGTGAAGATTCTAAGGTTCTCGCTATCGCGACCTTCTTGTTTGTCTTCCTCCAGCTCTATTTTGTATTTTTTGTCAAAAATGTACTTGACCTGTATCCCGTCGTTAGGTGCTCCCATGAGAGGAATGTCTTTGGCTACGTCGATCAGGATTTTTGTGTGTGGCGTGCCTGTTTTTTGTAGCAACTTTTGATTATCTAATCTTATTGCGGTGGTTGCAGCCTCTTGTTGGATGAACAAGTGCAGCGGTAGGAGGCTTAGCATGGCTTCAAGGGCCGCTGTTGGTGTTGTTCTCATACAGCCTGTGATTGCCATGCACACCAGTCTTTGCCAGCTTTGTAGCTTGGATTGTACAGTGGTCAGGAGTGTTCTACGCCACCACACCAGGGCACCGTAGCTGACCATAGGTCGTATAACTGCTGTATAAAGCCAGAGAGTTAGTTTTGGTTTGAGGCCCCATTTCTTACCTAACATTCTTCGGCATTGCCAAAAGGTAATGCTGGCCTTGTTCAGTTTGTTTTCTAAGTGTTTAGACCAATTTAGCTTGTTATCTAGAGTGATACCTAGGTATTTAACTTCTGTCGTTAGTGTTAAGGTCGAGTTAAACAGTTTCGGCAGGGTGTAATTTCCTAGGGCTCTTTTGTTTGTAAACATTATTAGTTCTGTTTTGCGCGGATTAACGGTCAAATTGAATTTTTCGCACCATTTTTCAACTATTATCAGGGCTGATTGTGTTAGTTCACAGACCGTACTTGTGAATTTGCCCGTTACAAGGATGGCTAGATCATCTGCATAGCCAATTGTGTAAAATCTGTTATCGTTGAGCAGGGTTATTAGGTCATTGACTACCAGGTTCCATAGGAGAGGCGATAGTACTCCTCCTTGAGGACATCCTTTGGCGACGATGGCTCCTTGTTTGTTACTGTTGCCCAGCCTGACCACTCTGTTTACGAGCATTTGTTGAATCCAGTTCGTTATTACTGGGTTCACATCGTGCCTGTCTAGTGCGGTTCTGATGCTGGTGAAGTTGGTTTTGTCGAAGGCACCTTCAATGTCTATAAAGGTACCTAGACATAGGTTCTTGGTCTCTAGCGCCTCCTCGATCTTGCCTACTACTGCGTGGAGGGCTGACTCCGTTGATTTCCCTGAACTATAGGCATGTTGGTTCCTGTGTAGGGGTGTTTTTGCTAATGCGTTATCTCTCAGGTGTCTATCACATAATCTTTCCATAGTTTTTAGTAGGAATGATGTGAGACTGATTGGTCTGTAGGATTTTGCATCCGAGTAGTCAGACCTGCCGGTTTTCGGTATAAATATTACCTTAACCTCTCTCCAGATCTTGGGCACATAGCCTAGAGCTAGGCAGGCCTGAAATACTTTGTTTAATAAGTGGTACAGTCTCGGGCCTCCCCATTGTAAAAAGGCGGGGTAGATACCATCTAGGCCCGGCGTCTTGAAAGGCTGAAAGCTTTTAATGGCCCACGCTATTTTCTTTGTGTTTATGACCTCCGTCGCAAGTTGCTGGGAAGTGTCTGTTATTGTTTGGTTTACGTCCAACCAATTGGTTTCATTAATCATTGTGCAGTCGGGAAAGTGCGTCTGCAGAAGTATTTGATGTGATTCTTCTAATGATTTGGTGAAAGTGTTGTCTGGTTTCCTTAGGGAACCCAGTTCTCGTTGTGGCTGTCCGGTTAGGATTTTACGGATTCTGTTGGCCTGTATAAACGATTCTATGGACTCACAATATTTCCGCCAAGCACGGTTTCTCCAGTATCTTATTCGTTTTTTGTACTTGGCTTTGACATTTTTGTAGTGGTCCCATTCTAGGTCGTTATACGTGTTCATAGCTCTGTTGAAGGCTTTTCTAACCTTGGTTCTAAGGCGTTTTAGCTCTGGTCCCCACCAAGATCTTTTGTCAAGTGGGTTTTCCGGAGGGTGTATTAATGGGCAGGTTGCCTCGTAGCATGTGGTCATTAACTGCGTTAGTTTAGTGACTAGTTGTTCAATACTATCTGTGTCAACTAGCCTGTCAGGGTAGTCTAGTACCCGCAGGCCGTCGATTAATAGTTTACGGAATTCTTCTTTATTTGTTTTTCGTACGTTCCTAAAGGGTTGTGGGGGTGTGGAAATTAGACCTAAGTCGAAACGTATCCACCTGTGGTCCGAACAGGAAGCTTCATCGGACACATGCCAGTTGGATATCAGTTTGGCCCCACCTTCGTTTGCTAGCGTGAGATCAATAATGGTATTGGCACGTCTTGTTACAAAAGTTGGTTTATTACCAGTGTTAATGATGTCTAAGTTTGTGGTCGATAAGTATTCAATGAATATCTTACCTCTGTTATTTGTGTTTTCGTTACCCCAGATCGTGTGATGGCAATTCGAGTCTGTGGCAATGATGATATCTAGCCCTTCAGCTTCACAGTAATTGACGAGTCGCACCAGGTCTTGGGGAGGTGGGTCTTCCCCATCCGGCATATAAACCGACGAGAGGACCACTTCCCTTGACGTCGTCGTGGCTCTGGCTGTTTTGATAGTGCAGATGTCTCTAGAACAGAAGTCGGTTAGGATCTGCACAGGGATGTTATTTGTAATGTATATAGCGGCCCTTGCTTGGGGTTCGTTGCTTGTTATTATCTTACCTTTGAGGTTGTTCAATCCTTGTATGAACCCTGATCGAGATAACCAGGGTTCCTGGATGAAGGCTACGGCTGTGTTATTTACCTCCAACCACTTGCGTAGCTGCGCTGTGGCTGTGAGACTGTGGTGGAGGTTTATTTGTAGAGCTCGACTACTGGGTAAAAGGGACTCCATCATCCGAGTCATCCCCTGTACCAAGGTCGAGCTCTTCCATCCCTTGGGCCCAATCCCCGACACTCTCCGCCTCATCACTGACGCTCGCCATTTCGACGCTCGCCTGATCGTGCGGTGTGTCGGTTGGATCCGCCGAGGGGAAGTTGTTGTCTTCGCCGCTAGTGCTGGGGTGTTGATCGCGCTCGGTGTTGTCCGTAGGTTTACTGGCCTCGTTGTTGGCGTCTGTTTTCTCAGGTGGTAGGTCCGAGAACTTACCCTTCCGTACCTCGAATTTGACGTAGACGGCACCCAGCAAGTAGCAAAGCTGCCGTCCACGTTCTATTATTGCAGGAATAATATCTTCCGGTATGCTGACTATAATGAAGGTTCCTGCTGTTTGTTGGTGGGCGGTATGCAGTAGCCAGCGTTCGACTCCTGCCCACGGGTTGAAGTAGTGTAGAGCCTCCCCAATTTGTTTTGGTTCGACTTTACCCGGTATTAGTATGGCGCATCTAACTTTCTTTGGGAGGTCCGCCTGCTTCTGGACCTCAACCTTAATCCCGGAAGTTAGCGTGTGGCCGTGAATAGCTGATTTCAGCCAATTCATGGCCTCCACGTTCATGCACCATATCTGTAAAGATCCACCCGCATAGGTAGGTCTACCTTGGAATGTTGGTGGATCTTTGGCTTTGGCCTGGACTAAAGACCAGAGCTTGTTGTTGAGCACCTCCTGGATCTCCTCCGCCTGTTCCCTACTTAGGTGCCTTGAGTTACTAGCTGTAATGGCTGCTATTAGGTCTGATTTAGCAGCCGCAGCGTAGGTTCGTGGTGTTGCGCCTGTGCGGGCCTTCTTCTTGGCTCCGCTAGGTGTTGTTGTCTCGTCCGGTCTGTGCCGCTTATTGGTCCTGCTGCCTCCGCTGGCGGAACCAGAGGTCCCTGCCTTTTGGGGCTGCGTGCCGCTGGCGTTCGGTTTGGCGTTGTCTGCCGAGGTGTTGGGTGCGTGCGCTGCCGGAACTGCTGCTGAAATTTTAAGTATTTTAATTATTTTTATTTGTAGAAAAGGAAGAAGATGGCAAGAAATTAACTTTTGGTGACAGTGATGATGATGACGATGATGATCCCAATATATTTAGTATTGAAAAAAAAGCTGAAATTGATAAACCAGAGGAAGAAAATAAGGGCAAATCATCAAAGGTTTGCTCAATCTATGATTAGTATTGTTAAGCCATATAATTATAATAAAATTTACTCAATATAGCATTATAGTATATAAATAATTTATATGGCCTTTATGTACTCAAAATGAAACTAAAATTTTAAATAACATGTTTTCTTTTCCTTTTTATATTTACAGGAAAATAAAATTAAAGATTATTTAGTTGGTAAGGCTGAACATGTAGATGAAGAAATTGAAAAAGAGCTGGCTCCACTCAGGGAACTATGGTCAGATCCAAAGCTAAATGATGGAGAAGCTTTCTTAAGGGATTACATATTGAATAAAAGGTAAAATTAATATTATCCATACTTTAATATTATTATAAACCAGAAGCTCCCCTTCACTTCACTCGGGTTCGTTCCTGACCTGCTTTACCATACAAACATTCATCCCCATTCTCACTTCCTTAAGTGATGATTTCCAGGATAAAAACTATTTCACACATTCAGTTATCATATCATAAATCTTATTTTAGTAAAAATGTTTTTTTTTTCTTTTTTCTTCTATACAAAACTTGTTCTGACAATAACAACACAAAAAAAAGAATTATCCGATTTGGTGCAGTCTATCGGAAGTTATGCGCGTACATACATTTCTGTGATTTGTTTTTATTTATATAGATTCTGCTTTATTTCAGGTATCTAGAAGATGGCGATCCTGGAGAAGCAGGTGATAAGATACGTGATGATGATGATTTAGAAGAAGATGAAAAGATGGTGGAGGAGCAGGGCAAGTTTGAACGTGCCTATAATTTCCGTTTCGAAGAACCTGATGACGAATATGTAAGAGATATTTCTGTTTTTTTTTCTTCAGCATAAACATACCAAAGGAGTATGCCATCTTGTTGATAATAATATGGAAGTCTATGTATGCTTGTAAAACCAGTGATACATACTTATATCTTTTTACTGAATGCGTCTTCATATGAAGGAAAAAGTTGAGGGTGTTTTTATGTAAATCAATATTACATAAAAACTATCTTAATCTTAACTTAAATACACTAATAATTTTTTTATTCACTTTGCTTTGTACATGTTCAGTTCGCCCGAACTTGCCCTCATCATCCCTTGTTAAAAAATGTTAAATATATGAATACAGTATTAGAAAAATATTTTTCTTGCAGTTAAAAAGATTTCCTCGTACAATGAACTACATCCGTCCGAAGGACGACCGCCGCTCCCGCAAACGAGCTGAAATACGAGAGAGGAAAGAAGAAGAGAAAAAGAAGAAAATGGAAGAGATTGCCAGACTTAAAGCATTAAAACTGAAGGAGATTCAGGAGAAGATTGCTAAGATTAAAGAAGTTACAGGCAATGATGATTTAGCATTTAAGGTATATATTTATTTATAAATGTATGTAATTGATAGCCTATTCATATGTACGTTTTGAAAGGACACCTACATATTATATATATATATGTGTGTGTGTGTGCGTGTGCATGTGCGTGTGCGCGTGCGCGTGTGCGTGCGAATGATAGATGAAATTTTGTAAGAAATCTACCTTTTTAGGGGTTTTTTTTTTGTAGTTTTTGCGCGAACGATGCCGCGGGTTCTTCTAGTTAATAACTAAATAAATAATATATTGTTTGCAGGAAGAAGACATAGAAGGTGACTTCGATCCTGAAGAACACGACAGAAGAATGAAAGCATTGTTCGATGAAGAATATTATGGAGATGCAGATGATCAAAAACCTGTGTTTCCTGATTTAGACGAGGAGCTGGAAATAGGTTGGTTGTATAATATTAAGAAATATATTTGTGGATTTTAGTTGATGATGAACAAGAAACACATTTATATGTTGTTTTTAATATAAATAAATAAATATAAATTTGTTAGGACACTAACACACAGCACCATCTAGTTCCATGGTAAGCTACAAGGCTTGTGTTATGGATACCAGATACACTACAAGATTGATACACTACACACACACACACACACACACACACACACACACACACACACACACACATATATATATATATATATATATATATATATATATATATATATATATATAACTGTAAATATGTACATACATATTATAAATATAAACACCCATGACTGGAGTACAAACATTTGTGCTCATCACACATATAAATGCCTCCAGCGGTACTTGAACCCGCGACCGCTGACACAGCAAGTAGGAACACTACAAATTGAGCAAAACGTGTCGTCAAATATATACTGTATATATATTTCATAAATTGATTTTTATTACAGAAAATTGGGAAAAGTTTGAAAACGAAAACAATTATAATGAAGATCATGATGAAAGTGGACCTCATTGTGAAGATGAAGACTTCAATGTTTGTATTATCAATTAATGATATAATTCATTTATTTAAACTTTCTCAAACTTCCAAATACCCTAATATTGTTTAAAATTGTTAAAGCTATTATATTTTGAAAATATTAATAATTTATCTGTATATTTTATATTCGAGTTTACAAATAAGAATACGAAAAAAATGAACAAAAACTAGATATTTAGTTTAGTTTATTAAGTCACATTATAATTTGATTGACTTTAATACTTTCTTAGATTTACGCGAATTTGAAATAAAATTATTTTTTATTTACTTTTTCGCGGATTTTTCTTAAATTTTTGGTTCCCGACACTTCGAATGCTTTGCAGCAATTGATTGGCTTTATCTCAGCAATAAAAATCATTTCCTAAATATTTGTCGCACTTATTAATTTCAATCCAATGTATTTTTCATTTGTCTTTATTATAGATGGATGCCGATTACGACCCAAAGAAAGCAAAAGAGAACCTTCTAGAAGAACTCAAGCGGAACATGGGCAAGAAAAGAAGGAATAGAAAGAAAAAGTCAAAATTGGCCGAGTTATTATCAGAAAAAAAACCGAAATTTGTGCCTGAATTTGATAAAACTTATTCAGATTTTATGGAGGAGTATTATAAGATGGACTGTGAAGATGTCATTGGTGGGGATTTACCGACTAGATTCAAATACAGAGAGGTTGTTCCCAATAATTATGGATTGACCGTTGAAGAGGTATGTTGTTCTTATGTAATACTAGCAACTCGAGCTCAATTTCTCCCTTGGCTCGGGTTCGCCCCGGTACGTTTTAACGGTATGGATATCCCAGAGGAACTATACATTTTTCCGGGATAAAAAGTAACCTATGTACCATTCCAGACTATAATCTATCTCTGTGCCAAATTTCATCCAGATCCGTTCAGCCATTCTGGCGTAATTGAGTAACAAACATTCATACATCTAAATTTTCACATTTATAATACGAGTATTTATGAATTATCAATATAAAAAAATATTTTAAAGTTTTAAAGTTGTCATAGAAGAGTTTCAGCGACCCCTGGCTCAATAGTCAGATCAGCTTGTTGAAATTCATTTATTGTATTATCATCCCGATCTCACATCATAAAGTTTAAAATTAATATAAAAATAGAATACATTGACTGACAATAAAATTTTATATATTTATTTAATTCAAAGATTTCATTACTTAATACAAAGTGATATGAATAGGAAAGCTGGTATGCAACTAGTACTTTATATATATATATCTACAAGAAATAAAATATTCTTACAGATACTTCTAGCAGATGACAAAGAACTAACTCAATGGGTACCATTAAAGAAAATAATTAAGTACCGACCTGATAATGTAGAAAAAAGTGATGTCAAGGTTTATTCACAAAAAGCAGCTGATGAAAGGTTGAAGAAGAAAATACTGCCGAGCCTCTTCAAAGATTTACCTGAGTATGTAGATTATATAATACTAGCGACTCATCCTCGCTTCGCGTCGGGTTCCTCCCTAGACAAAAGAAAACCTGTCCCACGGGAACCGTACATTTTTCCGGGATGAGCCTATAGCCTTCCTCAGTTGAAGGGCTATCCGATGCAAAAAGAATTTTTCAAATCCTATTAGTAGTTCCCGAGATTAGCGCGTTCAACCAAACAAACAAACTCTTTAGCTTTATAATACTAGTATAGATTTAAATATGTCTAATAAAATCTATCTACGGAACTAAATTTAGGCTATATGATGTATCCCGTGATTTCCTCAGTCTAGAAAAGTGAAGCAAGAAAAAATAGCTAGTCTTATGAATTATTATTAAATTTACTTTTTTTACAGGGAACCCGAAATAGTGGTGCCGCCAGAACGAGTAAATAAGAAGAAGAAAAAGAAGAAGAAAAATAAAAATGAAGAAGAAACACAAGTAACAGATAATATAGATGACAATGAAGTCAATACACCAATAGCGTCAGAAGAAACTCCTAAGAAAAAGAAGAAGCGGAAAAATAAAGAAAATGGCAACATTGATAATAATTCTGTATTAGGCAATAAAGATATTGAAAGTAATGATTTAGAAAAGACTAAAAAAGAAATAAAGAAGGTTAAAGAATCTTCGGCTGAAAAGGAAGAAATGAATGACGAAGCAACTGTTGTTCCCGAAAATACACAGATAATTAGTAAAAAGAAGAAAAAGAAACATGTAAATTCTTTCACTATAGATAACGTTGAAAATGAAGGCCCTAGCAAAATTGATAATGAAATAAACAATGGAAGTGAACAAAAATCAAAAAAACACAAGAAACATAAAAACTCTGTAGTTGAAACTACAGATAATGATACTCAAAGCGACGTAATTAATAATTCTAATAAAAAAGAAGGCAGTTTGAAACGAAAATTAGAACCTGACTCTAATCAGGTGCCCAAAAAGAAAAAGAAGAAAAATAAACAAAAAGGCACAGATAATAAAAATCAGGCAAATAATAAAAATATAGGCAAAAACAAGTTTAAAAATAAAAACAATAAACAGAATGACAAAACAAGTGATCCTCTTAATAAATTGTCAGATGAAAGACTTAAAGCCTATGGATTAAATCCGAAAAAATACAGAGGATTCTTAAAATATAAGAAGTTTTAATTGTAATATAATATAGATTGTGCAATTATTTACTTATAAGTATAATAAAATATATCTAACAAATAAATAAAATACTTTTTCTGAAACATTTTTTTTTATTACTATAATGGTCAGATCTGATTTTACCATAAAGGCACACCTGCATATGCCTAGGGCTCCTGGCTTCACGAGGGCAACATTTTCGTTTACATGGAAAAGATATAAACTCAATTGTTAGGTTTTAAAATACCCTACACTGTATACTATAGACTGAATAATATTATGTTCTTTCGTTAACTTTTTCCATCTTTTTAGCTGACTCTTTAACGCCATCATTTTTTTTGTAATTTACTTCAATTTTTTTGTCATTCAAATTTTTTCACATTTCAAAAAGGGCCCTGAATTCTGTACCCAGGGTCCCCGCGTGGCTTAATATGGCCTTGATAATGATAGCGTTAATATAAAATTCTAAAACCCTAAAACGAATGAAAAAGTGTCTGCATTTTTTATTATTTAACAAGCTTTATATTTTTTATGGTTACTAGTAGCATTGCCAGCTGTCCGGATAAAGCCGGACAGTCAGCCTTTTTGTTTGCGTGTGCGGTGGTATTGTAATTTTTATAAATAAATTATATTGTTGTTATAATAAATAAATATAAAATACGTTATTATATTAATAATAAACTTAAAAAATAAAATGAAACCACTAAAATTTATGTTTTTTCAGTTCTTAATAATGTGGAAGAATTTTGCCTTTTTCTCTCGCCATATGTCGCGATCACTATGGCTCTCAATATATTGTATAAAGATGTGTCAACTCGATTTACTAACTCGAGTTAACTCGAGTTGGGCTTAACTCGAATTAACTCGAGTTGAATTCTCTCTGACTCGAATTAGGCATTCTTAAATCCGATTTACATCAAACGAGCGAATGCTCATTCTATCCCCACCCTATCAAATTCTTTTAATGTAAACAGAGACAGAGCATTCTTTCGTTGTTCTCTTTGCGTTCACAAAGATTCTATAGAACATTCTAAGAATGCTCACTCGCTTGATGTAAACGGCACTAGAACAGTGTTCGCAACTGACTGACATGACTGCGTATGATGTACGAGAATACATTGCAAATGTACGATAATTTGTGAAGATGGGATGGGTTAAAATTTTTATCAGGATTAGGTAATGTTTTATAAAGAAAATTATTTGATTATGCATTTTAAGTATTTAGAATTTGTAATAAGGGAAAAAATGAAAACAGTCCTTTTTTTTTTTTTTTTTTTTTTTTTTTTTTTGCTCTCTCGTTTGCAGTGTTCGTAATCATAGGATTAGTTTTTTTTTTTTTTTTTTTTTTTTTTTTTTTTTTTTTTTTTTTTTTTTTTTTTTTTTTTTTTTTTTTGCTCTCCCGCCTGTACTAGGTGCAAACACTTTCAGGTTTACATTAATTTAAACCAAACAAATCATTCACTTCAATTTTCATCCAGTTAACTCGAGTTATGTAACTCGAGTTCAATTCGAGTTACGTGAATTTCAATTCGAGTTAAATCGAGTCATATTTTTTCCGAGTTGGCACATCTCTAATATTGTAGAGCTCTATAGAGTATAGCGTGGATGGATTTTTTGAAGTAAAAACTTCTATAGGCAGGTTTGGATGTGGAGCTTAAATTCATGCAAGTCCTCATCGACATAGTCACTTGACGTGTTAACGCTAACATTCAGAGTGCCGATAGATGTTAAAACCAAGATAAATGTAAACAGTTTTAATTTGCAAATTTTAATTTAAAATCAAACGATTAATTTAAATATCCAAAAATAACAAGTGTTTGTTTATAGTTTTAAGTTTTCACTTCTGTTGGCAGTCCTCATAACTGCTTTTTTTTTTTTAATTTATTAAAATTTTAATTAAAATGTCAAATTGTGTAGTACCAGAATGCAAAGAAAATGGATATTATTTGTTTCCAAAAGATAAAAGCTAAAGAAATTGTGGGTTAAAGGAATAAGACGACCAAAATAAAACTGTATCGATTTTATCGATTATTCAACTCGCCAAATCGTATTGAGAAATGACAATTGACATTTGACAATTGACGTTGACAACTTAAAGTTGAGTTTGATAGTTCTTTCTGTTTCTTTTTCGGCGGGCCTCGTTGCTTGAAGGTACGAAATATAAGTAAATCTTTTTTAATTTTTAAAAATATACTGTAAATCTCGTGTAAGTTGTTAAACTAAAGTGTGTGGTGAGTAAAGAATATATAATTGTTTTCGAATTTATGTGATGAAAGTGGATTTTTCTCGACTCAAACAACCTACAAATTACATTTGATTTTATATCAATATATATGTAAGTGCCTTTATGTAGATCATAATCACCTTCTTATAGGTTGTTATGAGGGAAAAATAAGGCTAAATTATTGCCACGTGCACAGATTCCCAAGCATATATAATCCAGTAATGTTCTTCCACAGAGGCATTCCTGGTAATTTAGGTTTGCAACGGCTAGTGGCTACAAACCCCCTAAAATATCTTAAAAGAAATTTATATTGATTCAAAAGAGTAGATTGCTTATAATTCTTAAAAAAAGTCATTGTATTATAGCTCGCCATCATGGTGAACAACCGAGTACCGTCAGTCTTTTCGAAGACATATGTCACACCGCGTCGTCCTTTTGAGAAGGCGCGTCTTGATCAAGAATTGAAGATCATCGGTGAATATGGTCTGAGGAACAAACGTGAAGTATGGAGGGTCAAGTACACCCTTGCCCGCATTCGTAAGGCTGCCCGTGAGTTGTTGACCCTTGAAGAGAAAGACCCTAAACGTCTTTTTGAAGGTAATAGACACAAAAATCTATTATTAAATAGTCAATCTCACATTTTAGTATAGTTTTTAGTAGCACATGTCTAGGATGTTTACATCATGTTTTTTTAATATTTTCTTAATTCTAAATGATGATAGATTTATGGCAACCTCTTGTCAGATAATTTTATGGTGATTTTACTAATACTGAGCAATAACTATTAATAATAGTTTAAATGAAGCAATAAATTAATTTACTGATTTACATCTATTTGATTTACAGGTAATGCCCTTCTCCGTCGTCTGGTCAGGATTGGAGTGTTGGATGAGAAGCAGATGAAGCTCGATTATGTCCTCGGTCTCAAAATTGAGGACTTTTTAGAACGCCGTCTTCAGACACAAGTGTTCAAGGCTGGTCTCGCTAAGTCCATCCATCATGCTCGTATTTTGATCAGACAGAGGCATATTCGGTAAGTGTGAATTTTTTAACTTACAATTATATAAAATAGTACAAGAAATATCAAAATATTATAATGTTTTCTTACATCATAGTAAGTTTCAGAAAAAATTGAAACTCGTAACATAAATATCTCCTGAAATATTTGAACATTATGCTAATTGCAATAAAATACAGGTAACACGTGCAGCTATTCCGAGAACTACTGGTTTGAATTGAAATATTCTTAAAGACCACTTGATATTCACTTTGTGAGATCAATGTCTTGAAATTTATAAGCTCTTTAGAGCTAAATGCAGGTAAAGTTTTCACCATTTGTGTGTTATTATACATTATGGTTTGTAAGGATAGCAAAATGGCTCTCTTCCATCAACTCATATATTGGATTATGCTTTAATTTACCGTTTTTAAAATCAATAGTTTGCTTGCTTAAATTTTTAAGCTCAAACTTATACTTAAATTAATTACATTTTATATAATACATGTCTGTATCATTATAAATATGTAGTTAAAATAAGATAAATCTACACAAATTATAATTCTGTCAGCATATATTCTTAATTTCATGGGTCTTAATTTTTTTGCATGGATTTTTTTTTTCTAAAATAAAAGTAGCCCGAGTTGCTCCTTATAACATCAGCTATCTGCCAGTGAAAGTCACGTCAAAATCGGTCTAACTGTATTGGAGATCAGCTAGAACAAATGTACAAACAAATTATAAAAATAGTTTTTTTTCTTATTAGAACTGTATATGCATTTAGTAAAAAGCTGTTGTAATATTACAAACAGACATTAGATTACAAGTTGGCAATTAATTCAAAATATTTAATTTCAGTGTCCGCAAACAAGTGGTGAACATCCCATCCTTCATTGTCCGTCTGGACTCTGGCAAGCACATTGACTTCTCGCTCAAATCGCCCTTCGGTGGTGGCCGACCTGGACGCGTCAAGAGGAAGAACCTGCGCAAGGGACAGGGTGGTGGTGCTACCAATGATGAAGAAGAGGATTAGACAATAAACGTCATGATTAACTATATGTTGTTTAATTTCCATTACATTCATTCTCGGCTGCCCAAATGTAAAAATTGATCTTATTTGATGACATGTTTGGTTCAGTTTGTAGTGACTCTGCTTGCTGTGTCAGCAGTGGCAGGGAAATGTTATATAGTGTTGGGTGGTATGAAGCGATGGAATCATGAGTTAGTGTTCCTTAGTAAAGTAAGAAATTTTGCGAAAATATTTTAAAAAGTATGTTTCCAAGCGAAGGCAATATTTATAAGAAATAAAATTATAAATTCTGATAATAAAATCAAAGCAACCTGGGATGCAACGGCTGGTATTACAGGGAAATCTAAGAGCTGCTAAAGAACCTATTAGCTTAAATATTAACCGATTCATTGCGGGTGACACCTTAGGGGTGTCATACATTTCTTTCCTGTGTGGCGTGTGACACCCGAACGGTGTCATAATTCAATTCGTCGAAACTATGTTAAAATGACATTTTTAAAGGTTTTCGCTAAATAAATCTATCATTATTTTATCACACAGATCATGCCTGTACTGTTCGTTTCAGGATTTAGTGTGAATAGAAAATTTTCAGGGGTTAAAAACCTTCTCATTGTTCCGAATACATTTCTTTCACGTGTGGCGGATGACACCCGAGAGGCGTCATCATAATCCAATCCGTTGAGACTCTGTTAATCGTAGAATAACGTATGGAACTGAACATTTTACCCGTTTTGCATAGTTTTATACCCGACTGCGACGAAGCCGAGAAAGGCTATGATTATGATGTATGATTTGATGTTTCCTCGTAGCTACGGAACGAATAAAGTGTTTTCTATAATGTATTTTCTATAATATATATATCGATATTGATCGGTAGATTCTTCTTTGGTGACGGGAATGTCCATGTGTAAATTAAAATAACAAAATACCGGGTGCTATCTTTTAGGCTTTAAATCTTTTTTATCAAAATGAAGGGGTCTCAAAGAAAATGTATGTTATTTTTATATTCAAAATAATTATGTTTAAAAGTAACTTGTAATAGTACAATCTATATTTTCTTAATTTCTGTGCATGTCCCAATATCTTTCATTTTCTTTTTTTTTAGGAAGAACATACTCTTCATATGATTGAGAGTTCTGTTCCAAAGTACACTGCGTTTCGTCTTCGTCACTCTGCGATTCAGGGATGTATAGGCGTTTTCGATTCAATTCAAAAAATTGTAACAATTCTTTAAGCTATAAAAAATATAAAGTCGCAGTGTATTACAAAATCTATACTAATATCCATACTAATATTATAAATGCGAAAGTAACTCTGTCTGTCTGTCTCCTTTTCACACTTAATCCGCTGAACTGATTTAGACGAAATTTGGCATGGAGATAGTTTGAGATCCCGGGAAGGACATAGGATAATTTTTACCCCGGAAATCATCCCTTAAGAAGGTGAAAAGGGGGGTGGAACTTTGTATGGGAAATTAATCTTTTCTCAACTAAGAGATATAAAACTCATCATACCTATGTATGATATATGTATATAGACTATATAGTCTATGTATTCCATACTAACCGTCATAAGGTATCTAGGGCCGAACTCAGGCGAAATAATAGACGTCATCTCAATAGCTAAACTCAATACTTTCAAACTTTTCTTGGGAATTTTAGTTGCCAATATTGCACCAAGTATATAAAAAAAACTTTGCAACACCAATTTCAGAACATATTTTAAAATATATTCTTAAGCTATTTAAATTGTATAGTCAAAGAAAAAAGAATACCAAATGTTTACAATATCTGATTCAAAATAGTCATTTCAAGTAAATCACGTATCTAAACACAAGGAACTCACTCTAAACGAATTAACAAACTGCTTAGGTCTGATATTAGATGCTGACTGAACGAAATCAAGTGTAAATAAGCCAAAAAAAAGAAAAAAAAGCACAAAGTTTTCATATATGGCTGAAGGCACCGTAGGGGTGTCATTTTAAAGTATGGCGCGTGACGCCCTAGAGGTGTCATGAAAAAATTGTTCGCCGCCACGGGCCGTAGTTCGTAAAAAAGGTCGTCGCAATGAATCGGTTAACATTACAATAACTTTGGACTATAAATTGGCAGATAGTTCCGAATTTTTTTCTCGGAAATACCCTTGACAGTAAATCGTTAAAATCATCTCCATTGGATGCAATTAACAAAAATAAAATTTATTTCCATTCGAACATGTTTCTTCAACGGATGTGAAATTATTTAAAACCTTAAATCCAAAAAAGACCAGTAATTTTTGTCAGTAAAACCACAGATTAACTAATAGTTCCTTATGGAACAGATACTAGAAAAAGATGATACCTACCGCTATAATTACCTACAAAAATATTTCAGGCCTTCGTGCGCGCTAAAATGTACCATACGTGGACGCCCGAAAGTATCTATTACGTCGTCTGCCGTGGTGTCGGGCGATCACGTGTGTCATTAAACATAACGCTAGGGCTGTCTATGTTAAGAAATTATAACAAAAGAATGGGTGACTAAAACAGTTTTTTTTTACATTGAAAATAATATTTTGATCTATAGAAAATCACAAATGCCTCACTTTAATATAATGGTCAATGAACCTTTTATTCTCCCGTGATTAATAAATAGTTATAACTAATATAACAAATTACTTTGACAAGTACTCCATAGGAAAACATGTAAATAAATGTGTAAATTTCACTTCCTTTAGCATGTTATACAGAGTGCTTCCTGGTCGGCTAGGTATAGTTTTTTCAAAATTATTTTAAAATAATGTTTCTAAATCTTTTGTACATTGTATAAACGATTCCGATGGTACTTTTAGTTCTCCATAAAAGGTACAGTTTTTATTATATGCTTTAAAACGAGAAATCACATTTGTTTTGTCCAAGTCCAGAATTTTTTATTATCTCATTATCGAAGGCGCGGATGCAGTATTTATACAGTACACTCGAGCGAGCGCGCGGTAAGTGGCAACCACTGGCATGTTGTTCGGTCGGGCGAACGCGAGTCGTAGGTACGTTAGCGCGTGACCTTGAACGAGTGACGGAGGAGTTTGTATATTTGGTAGGCATGAGAATGATTATATTATAAATATAAGCGTGTGCACAGGCATAGCTGGGTAACCAAAGCAAAAAAAAACTTGCCCTAACTATTTAAGTTTTATCAAGTCAAAATAGTTATATATATATATATATATATATATATATATATATATATATATATATATATATATATATATATATGTATGTATTAGATCTTTTCGAATTCATTCCATAGGAGGTGATAAATTTTATATGGGCAAACAATTATTTATGATCAGAATTACTTGAAACTTGGTATTAATGCTCTTCAATACAATTAAATAAACACGTATTGTAGATTTTTTTTAAATTCAGCCCCTAAGTGGGCAAAACTGAGCGTGGAACTTTGAGTTGTTGAATATATTGAAATAGAGTAACATGGCTCAAGTTCTCTGTAAGTGCACACTTACTGTAAGGGACATAAAGTAGAGAACGGAAATTATTCTGAATCCAAAGGAAAATTATGTATAAGTTTTCGACTGGCCACAGCAGCGACAACTATAACAGACCTAGAGCGCGAGAGAGAACCTAGCTAGAGAGTATCCTGCTATGTATATCCTCCTTCTGAAGGTTGGCACATCTGCAATAAAAAAGTCGCCTAAGCTATGTAACGGGATTAGGCTGTGAGTAATTCAATAAACATTATAGTGGTCACTGTGTTTGCTGGATGTGCTCTGGGGTACTCAGAATTCATACCTTGAATACCTCTGATAACTTCTGACTACGCCTTTGAATTTATTCTATTGTAATTCCTTCTCAAAGTTTGCTTTGAAATGACCAATATATATGTATGTATCTCAGGGTCAGTCGTTAAAAGTAGCAGGCGTAGATTTAAGAGATGATAGCTTCTCACAGGGACATTTTAGCAGAACCCAGAACTAGACAGAACATTCATCAGTATGGTATATTTGTGTTTAGTTTTTTTAGTGTAGACTAAGTTAAGTGAATCTAGAGTTTTGCTCTAGATATAATATAAAAAAATCGATATGACAACATATAAATTCAATGGAAATTAAAACAGCAAATTTTTCAGTCCACACGAGCGTAGCCGCGGGAAAAAAGCTACAGCAAAATAAGAATGGCAATTTATATGTGTAACCTAAAAAAGAAGGAGAAGAAGGGAGACTGTAAGCTTCAGGTGTACATAGCACTTAGTCTTTAAAAATAACGTAGATGCTAGCCTGTTAGTATGTTTGTTAAAAACCCATATTAGCCGAGTTACATGATTCTAATGTCGTAAACATTGTATGCGATTGTATCATTGTACTCTCTTCTTCTAACTTTGGAAATATGGAGTAGAAAAATGTACAAAAAACACAAGTAGGGAGCTTGTTAAATACCTAAAGTGTAAATTTATTTACAAAATATATGCTTAACATCTTTTAAGATAGGTACCGGATATTTTAAGTTACGATCGCTAACATTTAATTTGTTTTCCATATATTTTTAAGAAATAATAAAACTTACACGAACATAATTTTGCAAGTAATAAAGTATGTATTGCGAAAAAGTTTATTTTTTTCATAGTTTTTCTATCGTGGGCGAAGCCACGGGTTCTGCTAGTTGCTAATATTTGCAATGTTTTTCCGATTATCTTTTCCTTTCTCTAACATTATGTTCCTCTCTTCTACTTTTTTCTTCTCCTAATTTACTTTTTGCTCTTTTTTAAATCTCGATTTATTTAACTTTCTCAGTTCTTCCAAAATCATACTTATAAATACAGCATGATAATAATTATTAAGGGTTTTATGTGTTCATGTGGATTAAATATTAATATAAATTAATAACGAAAAAAAATTTTTCAAATTATAATTACATTTTTTTTTTGTTTTAGTAACGAAGTTTTCCGCGTGATAAAGACATTAATTAGTCTGTAATCTCTCTGTAGTAATTATTTTTTTGGTTTAAAAATACATATTATAAATAAATATAATATATAACTACTATCCATCTATACATACAATAAAATTGTAACTAGGCCGAATTTATACTTACATTAAATATTTTTTCGAAAGATCTTATTAAAATAGTCATTATTATTGATACAGAAGCCGAACCTATAGTTTGTAGAATTTTTGTCTGTTTGTCTGTCTGTCTGTTACCGCATCACGAAAAAACCACGACCGATTTTGATGGGTATGATGATAGCTGGTTATCCGGGTCAACATATAGGATACTTTTTACTGCAGGAAAATATTTCATCTTTGAGAAATCTATGTATGTATTGTATTCAGCCCTTTTTAACGTCCCACTGCTGGGCACCGGCTTCCCTTCAATACGAAGATGGGAGAATGGGATCAGGCCATAGTCCACCACGCTGGCCAAGTGCAGATTGGCGGACTTCACACGTCTTTCGAAAACTTGCTAGGTTCTCTCAGACATGCAGGTTTCCTCACGATGTTTTTCTTTACCGTAAGGCAAGTGGTAATCATGTTAGAAATGATTCGCACATGAAAATATTAGAGGTGCGAGACCCGGGATTTGAACCCGCTTCACTCGGTTTCCCAAGCGAGCAGTGCCGGATTTACCTATGACGGGGCCCCAAGCAATTTCAGGTTTTTGGGGCCCTCATTCTGACATTAACCCCCCCCCCCCCTCCCCCCGAATATTTCAAAATAATAAATAACCAGTTAATTTTGCAAAATCAATATATTATTCAGTTTACTTATAATTTACTAACTAAATTACAACTTTTTCCTACTTTTCTCAGTCGCAAATTGATGAATGACATCATCAAAGTCAAGTTTTTGAAGCTTGTCTTTTTCGATAAACAGTAAGCCTAAATCACTCACTTTTTCTTGGCACATCGACGAGCGTAAATAATTTTTGACGCGTTTCAATGCGCTGAACGATCTCTCCCCTGTACTATTAGTTATCGGTAGTGTAAGGAATAGCCTGATGAGGCATTCAACATTTGGAAACGCTGAAAACAATTCATCTTTGAAAGTGATAACTATAACTATACTATAACTATAACTAGTAATTTAAAATCATTTGGGGACAATGAAAAATCGATATTATTTACCATATCGATGGATTGGATTGTTTTATTTTGGATTTTTTATTTTGTATTTTGTATTTTTTTTTCAAATTTGCGAATATGTTTTCAAAATTTTGCAAATTTTGGGGCCCCTGTCCAAGCGGGGCCCCACGCAATTGCTTCCTTTGCTTCCCGGTAAATCCGCCACTGCAAGCGAGCGCGGTACCACAGGGCTACCACTGCCTTAAAGAGAAATCTATACTAACCCTAAAATGTAGGGACGAACCCGAGCGGAGCGAGGGTGAGTCGCTAGTATTATATGTATTTTAAAGACTATAAATATATAATAAATGAGTTCATTGTTGAGCACAGTAGTGTAGTCAAACCGTAGACGTAGAGAAGCTGTGAGAATGTTTATTCACATATATATTTTATTATTATTTAATGTGTTTGGTTATAGTTTAGGAATGATATACGATCTAAATGGTAAGTTTATTATATAAATTACACTTTTCTAAAAATCATTTAAGTCTATATTTGTACATGGTGGAGCTGAAGTTAAACAAAGAAATTCGAATTAAGACTATATTAATCTATATAATAATACGCGAAGAGTAAACTTTTTAAGCATAACGAATACCTACGGAGGAGTGTGAGCTTTGGCGTTGAAGCTTAAAGTTTATATGGAGAAGGATTACAGAAAGCTGAACTGACTTGCTTTTGCCCGTGGCTCCACTAGCGTAGTTTTATTTATAATTAATTTGTTTCTAAAAGTTGCCGCCTGATGTTAGATAGCCTATAACTTTCATAAATTTTATGCTAATATATAAAGATGAAGAGTTTATTTGTTTGTCTCTCTGTCGGACTTAAAATAAATTATAGTCTACTGGCGACTTACCCTCGCTTCACTCGGGTGCGTGCGTCCGTAGGTGCCTAATAATAATGTCCTCCTGACCGATTCCGGTCACGGCGGCCAATCTCATTGAGACTAGCCAACTGCGCAGGAGATATTATAGTGCACAAATGTACGCGCAGACACAAGTGCACTCTCTATTCCTGTCACTCTCATACTCCGGTGGAACGACTACTCGACACGACCGGTGAGAGTTAAGGCGCAGGACCGACGGCTTTACGTGCTCTCCGAGGCACGGGGGTGAAACACCGCCAACTTCCCAACTCCGGGCTGTTACTGAGGCT
Source organism: Fabriciana adippe (assembly GCA_905404265.1). Lineage (NCBI taxonomy): Eukaryota > Metazoa > Arthropoda > Insecta > Lepidoptera > Nymphalidae > Fabriciana > Fabriciana adippe. The sequence continues at coordinate 15,190,703 of FR989998.1, read as the reverse complement.
TACTATACAGAAAGACTCAATGACTAAACTTGGCCCGACCCGGGACTCGAACCCAGGACCTCAGGATGTGCAGCCGTACATGCTAGCCACTACACCACCGAGGCATTACGTAAGGAATTATTAGTTAATCTGTGGTATTACTCCAAGTTTGACTCTGATCCTGTCTATCTATCTACTAAATTTCATTCAAATCCGTCCAGCCACAAACACACATACGCGTACACGCACACATACAAAATTTCACGTAGGTATCATATATGTAGTATTCCGATTACGATATAATAAAGAAAGAAACGCACTTAAATTAGATATTACATTATTTATACAAAGTGTCACAATGCATATGAGTAAAACACTAATGGATGTGTTTAGCCCTTTTTAACGTCCCACGGGCCTCCCTTGGCACGGGCCTCCCTTCAATACGATGAGGATCAGGCCATAGTGCACCATGGTGGTGAAGTACGGGTTAGCTAGGTTTTCTCAGATATGCAGGTTTCCTCACGATATTTTTCTTCACCGTACGATAAGTCGTAATTACGACTTACCGAGTCGTACTTATATTAGAAATGATTCGCAGATGAAAATATTGTCGCTTAGTAGAGAGTGTGTGACGTCATTAGTAGGGATGAAACGATACCCATCACTGAGGTATCGATACTTTCACTCGATACAGTATCGATGCCTACTTGGTATCAATAGAAAAGTATCGATACATGCTCTTATCGACTGTTTTTTTATAGAATTAAGGATAAATAAAAACAGCAACAAGTATTGATACTGTTTATTGATTTATTGGCTATGACGAATTAGGCACACCACAAAAATAATAATTAAAAAGGCACGTTTGAAGCATGCTTTATACATCCTAAGACAATTTTCAACACAATATGACAACAGACAAGAACGGTTAATTATGTATATTATACTAGAGACTCACCCTCGCTCCGCTCGGGTTCGTCCCTACTTACGTTTTAACGTTTAGTATAGATTTCTCAGAGATGAGATATTTTCCCGCAGTAAAAAGTATCCTATATGTTGACCCGGATAACCAGCTATCATCATACCAAATTTCATCAAAATCCCTCCAGTGGTTTTTCTGTGATGCGGTAACAGACAGACAGACAGATTCGGCCTCTGCATCGATAATAATGTCTATTTCAATAAGATTTTCCAAAAAAATATTTAATGTACAGATTCGGCTTAGTTAGAATTTTATAATATGTATAGATTATTTAGTGTTCGCCCAGTGCTCGAAATTAGACCATAATCATTATTGAAATTTTGAGGAAGACTATATATGTCTAGAATTTACCTAGCTCTATAAAAAAGTTAATGCTCTCAATGTTTTTTGTTGATAACAATTATAAAGTCGGGTGACAAACAGAGGACAATAAGGTACTAAACTGTTTTGTCTTTGCCTATTTATACATAGACTAGCAGAATCCGCGGCTTCGCTCGCGCTAAAACTACAAAAAAAGTGTGCACATAAGAAGTTGTATTTCTTTGATTCTTAGAGCAATTATATAAAAACTTGTTTATTTTTTAAATGTTTAAAATTTTTCTTTATGTTTTTTTACTTTATTTTCGTATTCTTCTCAGCAAACCCTTTCATTTGATATGCATATCATGGAGGTGCATAAAAAAAAACAGTCCGCGCTCTTTGGGAGTCCGTCATATTGAATTTACAACGGAATCACTTTGCTTATAGTATTTCGCTCGCATTTTTGAAATGGGTTCAGTAGTTAGTAGTAGTAGCAAACAAACTCTGCCTCTTTATAATATTAGTATAGAATAATAACTGTATAACCTAAAATTCTGCTATCCACAGAAACGAGTTACACGGATTTCCCACCGCTGTACCATTTTGATGAATGGATTCAGTGCCAGCGACCCAAGGATGTGTATTGCTTGGTGGATGCTGTTCTATTCTCGTCGACATCATCACCGCTTCTGGACTACATAAAGGTTTCTTTTGCTACTTTCTTTCAAAATATTACTATAGAGACAGATAGATTCATTTGAGTACTGGAAATTTTTAACATTTGACGAATTGCTTAAGTTGATTTAATTCGTGTTAGTGTTTATGTGTTAATTTAATTCAATGTTGATTGTCAGGGAAAAAAGTATTACGACTATTTTTGTGGATAATTTTATGACCTACAATTTTTGAATGAACTATATTTTTGATAAAACCAAGCAAAACCAAAAAAAATGAAAAATTTGACTTTGACCATGAATAACTTTTTTAGCTCACATGGAATCGATGGGAACTTTGGGCACATTATTTTTACTGGTGTACCCAAGGTCTCTAGCAAAATTCAGCTCTGTCGGAGTTTTTGTCATTTGATCACTAATTTTATCTCTAATTTGACCGGACTATTATTTATAGATTAAAGTTTGGACGCATATTTCTTTATTGTCAACGTGTAATTAACATACTGTTATTATATAGCTATTATTGCTTTATAATTTGACTTTTTGTATGTGTGATTATAACTCCTTTAGACTAAGCCGGTTAGACTGATTTGTGTAAAATTTAGTACACAAATAGACTTTTTTTAACGTTGGGAAATGCAATTAGGCACGAAGAGTGGGACTCACCGGCAAGCCAGTACTACCCACTAAAACTTAACGTAACCTCCCCCGTCTTAATGGGGGCCTGCCGAAGCAGACCATAATAACCATGGGGTTGCTCCACAGTCCTCTCTGCCGCCCACCGAAGTCGAAGTGGGCCTGTGCGTTTCTTGGCTTCGCGCCCGGCTGAACTGCCGGAAGCTAATGAGCTCCCCCCCCCCCCCCCCCCCTCCCCCGCCATCACAAGGTGAACGCTCATGGGAGGAGGGGGGGCGGTTCCGGGCGGCCACAGATAATAAGTATATGAGCTTTAATACGTAAGCCACCCTTCCCCCCCCCCCCTCAAAATACTTTTGAAATAAAATTTCAGATAAGGTTTGCTGAAGTACAATTATTAATATATTATATTTAACACAGACATTATTCTGCGCAGGAATATTCAGCACACACACAACGCCATTTTAACCGTACTGTGATTCATCGAGGTGTTTGCATGACGAGATGTGGTGCCGAAGGTCCAGACACTTGGCATGATGCTGCACAGCGCTGTATCAATAAAAGCTTGGCAGATTATGGACTTGAGGTCTGTTACTTGAAAATATTAGCCTAAGATATTTCCTTTTTTATTAAAAAGTATGTAACTTTTTAAGGCTTACTACTTTATTTTGTTCAAATATATGTATGTACTTGAAAAAATTCAGCTATTTACAATCTTCCTATATTATTTTATGTTATATTGTTAACATGATTTTATTCACTTTAACAAGAAATACCGTGTATTGAACCTGTAACAAAGTCGTCAATTTTTGAGAATTTTACTTTTCAAAAATAAACATGATTTCTTATGCGACAATCATCACTATATACTCTTGTATATTAATTTTTCAGGCGAAAGTTCTTCCAATCCGGTTCTGTAGTTCCCCTGAAGTTGATGAGCCCAGTATGTCAGCGAAAGCATTCATTATTGTCTATCTTACAATTCTGGCGCTTACTCTGTTGGCCACTGGACTGCACGTGTTGGGGCGACGACGTTGTGGACGTCTAGCAGGTATGTACCTACATATATTTTTTAATTTTTAATAGATGTAGGTATATCAAGACTATATAATGTTATATTTTAGTCGAATTATTTATTATCTTTGTTGATTTGTACTAAAAATTACGTAAAACAAAATTAAAAACCGTTAAATAATGCAGGGCCGTATTACGTCGATATATGTACATATATTTCATGTGTACCTACTCTTCGAAACCTTACAACACAATAACACTTCTAAGGAAGCACAGATAAATAGATAAAGTGGTATAAAATGCACAGCACACAGAATAAATTAAAGCACGACATAGAATTAAACGGTGTTTCAAAAAAAAAAAACATTACGTGTGCCTTATCACTATTCAAAGTAAGCCCAAAATAGTGTTTTGTTTTTTTTACAGATAATAAATACGTACTTGCACTTTCCTTAAAAAGAAACTGGCAAGTGCTATTGTCTAATAGATTCAACTCAGAAATAGAAATTCAAAAAACATATTATGATCTCAGCTTTTTTGAAGGAATTCGGTATGTAAAATACTCTATTACACTTTATTATACAAACTAGCGACAAACAAAAACAGATCTATCCCACGGGAACCGCACATTTTTCCGGGATAAAAAGTAGCCTATTTGTTATTCTGATGTATGAACTATATTATTGTAAAGTTTCATTAAAATCCAATCAGTACTTTTTGTGTACTAAGCTGTATAATTTACTATAGTTTATTAACTATCCCACGGGAACTCTTTAATTGTCCGGGATGAAATGTATCTAAAATGTTAACCGGGGATATAAGGTACCACTATGCAAAATTTCATTTAAATCGGTCCAACAGTTACGGAGATTAGCCCGTACAAACGGACAAACAGACAAACAGACAGAGAAACAAAAAATTTGAAAAAAAATTGGATTTGTTCTATTTCTCTTCTTACATCCCCCTGATTCGGTTTTTACCATTTTTTTCTATGTATAGACATTCGACCTCTACAGTTTTATTATATGTATAGATACGTATACAATGGTTTTTATACTTTATAAGGCGAATACACATGCAATACAATTTATTTAAAGATTTTTTTAATGAATTGGATTTGAATAACTTATAATTTTTCAGCTTTCTCGGTATGGTCGTCGTAGTTCTAACACACGTCTTTACTATTTATGTTCAGTCATATATCGACAATCCCGATTTTTTGGAACATGTAAGTAAAGGACAATATATTTAAATTATGTATTTATTATTTATACGACACGTTGGCTTAGTTTGTAGTGTCTCTACTTGCTGTATCAACGGTCGCGGGTTCGAATCCCGCTGGGGGCATTCATTTGTGAGATGAGTGTGATGATAGTGGGTAGGCACTGTCTGTAACAAGTGTATAACGCATTTGAGATGTTTAACACCTTAGTCTCTCCCGTGACCATGATTGCTGTAAAGCAATCGAAACGTCGGGAAACAAAAAGCAAAATAAATCCGCGAAATAATCCGAAAAGATAGTTTTATTTAAAATGTCAAATATTTGCGTAAATCTAAGAAAGTATTATAATAACGACAACATTAATTATTTCGCTAGAACGTAACGCTGATGTTGCTTCATGCGGTATAGTGCCATCTATAATTTTAGACTTAAAACAAAATATTAATAAGCAAGTCAGAAGGCGGATACAATTTCTTAGATTTTATTAGTCATTTTTCATACTAGCAATATTCATAAATGTACTTACTTGGTATTAGATGAACGACTCGTTTAGTGACAAGGCTGCATTCAACACTCCTCTGTGGATGCAAGTATTCTTCTCGATCACCGGCTTCCTCACCACTTACTTAACTCTCGTACATTCAGAGAAATCTTCTTTAACATTCTTGAAGTGCTGCCTAGCTATTATAAATCGGTATATCAGGTAAGAATATTGTACTTATGCATATAAATAATAAAAAATGGTATGGTGTGTTTGCGACTATGAATTGGACCTAGAAGGATCTTGGACCTCGCGGACCGCGACGGAGCAACAGGTCAACGTAATTTCTTGCATATAGACTTTATTATCCGGAGAAACACATGAGCTACTTTCCATTGGAACTGCTATAAATCAACCCCGTTTCATTAATATACATAAAGGGAAAACACAACATAAATTATCATAGCAGGATAAATAACCTGAGAAAATTCAAATTATTTCAGATTAACTCCAGTAGCAATATTCACATTATGGTTCACAATGACTTGGTACCCACGCCTTGGCTCGGGCCCACACTGGGCGCTGCAGGTACAACGAGAAGCCCAGGTCTGCACCGAAACCTGGTGGCACCACGTGCTTTATATACACAACTACTTGCCTTTAGGAAATTTCTGCATGGAACACACTTGGTAAGTGAATATCATTGACCCGAAGAAATATTTTTTCTATTTTAAAGCCGCCGTATCTTATTCAGAGTCTTTATTAAAAATATTTCGTATTTCAGGTATTTGGGAGCAGACATGCAGTTACACGTCCTGGGAATGTTTCTGCTACTATTGTTCATTAGGTGGAGGCGTACTGTGAAGCCAGTTATTTTCCTCATCCTTTTGGGTTCCATCGTATCAAGTGGTCTCTTGGCGTACTTTTACAATTTAACACCTATCATAACTGGACAATCACCTGAGTGGGTATATTTTTTAGTAGCAAAATACAATTTTCTTTGAGAAGTAATCGAAAGGAAATATTAATTACGATTAAGATTTTTTGTTTTATTTCGATAAAACGTTTCTTCTGGCAAAATTATTTAAAACATACATCCCTGTTTAAAAACTTCAATAGGATCCCATCCATCCCTCCCATCCCCGAGTAAATATTTATTGGTTTTTATGTGGCTTTTGTCGCTTTTGATGGGATCTTATTGGAATTTTTCAACAGGGATATTACTACTTAATATGGACATTTTGCTAAGTTTTTGTTTCATTAATAATACGTTTTTGTGGCCATTTCATTTCATGTGAAGAGCATACCTAGCGAGCAATTATTGTTTAGTTTTAATCACATTTCATTATAATTTATGACTTTTTTATTTTTAGAGTTGTAGCCAGTATGTACGAAGATTCCCAAATCATAATGAAACTTTACGACCCATTTTGGATGAATCTTTCGGGATATTTTCTGGGCGTTGCTACTGCATTCATCTACTATAATAATCAGATCAATGGGGTCAAGCTGAGCGAAATAAAGGTATTGACAATATTATTATTATTTTTTTACTTTTAAATATATTTCTCTGTATTGAGCACTGTCTCATTCGTCATCATGAGGTATTTTGTGTTCGAATTTTGAATGTAGCATGATAAGTTCTTCTTTTATTTATGAGACTTTTTATTGGGAACCCGCAAGCGCAATGGACATATGCAAGTATCGTTTTATTTCAATAGTCCACTCGGTCCACATAAAAAAAAAAACAGCAAATTTCTTTTTCAAGCTATGGAGAAGATTCAAAGACACAACTTTAGCACATAAAGCAGTTCGTGTTCAGTAGATGTAGATTGAATAAAAGCACATCCAAGTGCGAATTCGCCGGGAAAGTAGTTAGATAACAAATAAACTTTACTTTACAGTGGTTTAACATACTTTTTCATCTCACCCTGGTCGTCGCTGTTATGGTCACTCTCCTTGGAGTCGTGTTCCTTGCGGAGAAAAAGCCTCCTCAACTGTTTGCATTAATATACAGTTCGTTGGATCGCTTCATTGTCGCGCTTTGCTTCAACATATTCGCCTTAGGATGCGTCAGCAATTGCAAATGTAAGTAATACACCACCAGTGGTGAGTGATTTGGAATACTTACCGCGTAAAAATCATCAACAGTTTACGTTTAATTCAGTAACTAACGTGTCCATAAATATAATAGTACTTTTGGAAACTAATAACAAGTAACTTTTGTGACGTCTAAAACCTTACTTTCTACCGTGACTATGATTGCTGTAATGTAATGCATTCGAAACGTCGGGAAACAGACATGAAAATATAACTCGCGGAAAAAGTCTGAAAAGAATTTTATTTGTATGTTATGAGATATCTTCGCCAATTACGATCCTTTATACTACCGATTGTAGGTGCTTTATGGTTTTAGTTTACATGTAATTATAATTTCAGCAATCTTACGAAGCGTGTTATTGTGGTCAGGATTCCGCATGTTGGGACGATTGTCCTATTCTGTATTCATCATCCACTACATCATCTTGAGGTTCACGGTTGTCACCAACACTCAACTTGGACACGCCTCTACTTACTCTATGGTAGGAATTAAATTTATAATTTAACAGTCTTATACTATTATACCAGTTCTTGTTCACGGTTTCACTCGCGTGGTACCTTGGGCGGGGATCAGAGGTAGCCTATGTCCATCTCCAGGATACAATCTATGTTAACTTACTTGAATTATGTTTCTATGTCCCCTAGGTGAGGCAGAGGGCGTCGATAGTGCATCGCCATCCTGTTCGGTCTTGAGCTACGCGTTTGATTTCACTCCAGGTTTTCCCGATGGCCTTCGTTTGGTCAATGATAGTCCTCCGCCAGGTCTATTTGGGACAGCCACGTTTGCGTATTCCTTGGGAATTCCAATCTAGGGCTTGCCTCGGTATATGGCTTGGATCCCTTCAGAGAGTGTAAACTATCCAGCTCCATTCACGGCGTTTGATCGGTTGGGTGATTGGGACTTCATTGCAGCGTTCCCAAAGGTGATCGTTGGAAATTTTGTCGTGCCAGTAGATACCGAGGATTTTCCAAAGTCATCGGTTCACGAAGACTTAGAATTGGAATTGGAATTGGGAATGTACTCTTTGCTCCACACCTCATCTCCTGGATCTTCCTTGTATTAATTTTGAGTCAGGTCATCCAATTTGGTCTGCATATCTGTGCGAGTGTGGCTTAAGAGGCATATATCATCTGTATAGTCCAAATCTTCTAAGACGTTGATTATGCATTACATACTGCGGCGCTTGTTTTCCGTGGTGCTATGCAAAATGCCATCAAGAACGACAAGGAAGAGAATTGGTGAAAGGAAACACCCCTGTTTTACGTCTGCGTGAACCGCTATGTCTTGCGAAACGAGCCCGTTATGCGTCAACAATCTATGTCCTTGCCAAATTTTGTCGAAATCTGTTGTGTCTATCTGTGTACTTTTCACCCAAATCCATCCAGTCGCTTCAACGAGTAACAAACATACAGACATACAATCTTTGCATTCATAATAGTGTTGTGATATTCACTTTTCAGATTTCCCTGTTAATAGGAGGTGTGGTAACGTCCTACATAGTAGCGATTCCAGTCTATCTCATCATTGAAATGCCGCCGGTGCAACTGTGGAAAGCTTTTCTTAGCAGCGACAAACAAAAAGCGAGTAATCAAGAATCACCCATCAAATTAAACGGTTTAAGCCGACAAAATGATCTCCCGGCATGATATACTTAAGTAATCTAATGCCATATTTATATTATATTACTTTCGAATGTCTTCCGAAAATAATTTCAACAACTGACTCGCTAGGGCTTCTACTAGCATGTACAGTATTAGCGTGAGCAAGTATGAGATGAATACCACTCCTGTGTACGTTAAAAACTAAAATTCAAACAATTTAATTAATAAAACTTAATTTTTTAACGGTTGGTATGGCATAGACAGACTCCCTATAAACATACGTACGATCAGTTATCGTGGGTTGTATTATAACGTATTTTTCCGTGGGAATGAAATAACCTTCCGAGGTAAAAGCCTATGTCACTCTTCAGCCCTCTAACTATCTCCACACAAAAAATCATGCCAATCCGTCACTCTGTTTTGACGTGAAAGAAGGTCAAACTGTATATTGTAGAAAGAGAAAGTGTCATATCTACAAATGTATTCAAGTAGTTTATATTAATTTTAAATTTGCATTCATAACAAGAAAATAGTAGCAAGGAAAAAGAAAAATGTGATATTTACGTTTTTTCGTGAAATTTTTCCAATTTTTCTTATCATAAGAAGTAAGAACCTTTCTCAGGCTTCAACGAATATTTGGAAAAAAAAATTGCCAAATTGGTCTAGCCGTTCTCGAGTTTTAAGCATAGCAACACATTTAACGATTCATTTTTATTTATAAGATATTCTTAATTTTTGACAATTTGCAAGGGCTAGGTGAAAACATTGTTTGGCAAAATTTGCACCAACGAACTATGCTCTATGCACGAAGGTTTTATACTGCTGAAACAATATATTTTTATTAAAATGTTGACCAGAGAAATAAGTTATCACTTCACTAAATTTCGTTGAAATTGATTAACTACTTTTTGCGTGAAACGCGCACACACAGACAAAAATTGTAATAACTATTGTTTTGGGAGTCTATATTGTGTACATAAAACTTTTTAAAATTAAATTATAATTTCACAGTTTTTACAATTTACCTGCGACATATTTGATAGCTGCGACATTAGGTAGCCCAGTGGCAGCTCGCTTGGGAAATCGAGTGAAGTGGGTTCAAATCCGGGTCTCGCACTTTCATGTGCGAATAATTTCTAACGTGATTACCACTTGTCATATGGTTAAGGAAAACATCGTGAGGAAACCTGCATGTCTGAGAGAACCTAACAAGTTTTCGAAAGACATGTGCAGTCCGCCAACCCGTATTTGGCCAACGTGGTGGACTATGGCCTGATCCCCCTTGGACTGCTTAACTAGATGAAATGCGACGGTACCTCTCTTACTACAGAAAGAAATAATTTCAAACGATTTTTATTTTATTATTTTATTTTTGTATTCCATAAAAATATAGAAACAATATGTTGTACGAATTTCAAATGTGTATACATGACGTCATAATATAGGTACAGGTGTTTTTAATATAGGTCATATTTTAACAAAACCAGGAATGTATCTGTGCGTTAGAAATATTTATTATTTTAGTACATACAACTATTGAGACTAATAATTTCTATTTATTTATAATATAGCCTTTATTTCCAAGTTGGGTGCATTTTTACATTAAATAATCATTACCCCTATTTAAAAACTCCAATAGGATATCATCAAAAGCGACAAAAGCCACATAGAAACAAAAAAAAACACATAGAAACCATTACATATTTATTGGTTTCTATGTCGCCTTTGTCGCTGTCGCTTTTTATGAGATAGGTATTAGGGATTGCAATCCGGAAAAACGGATCCGGTAATCCGGCGGATCCGGCACCATTGAACGTTTACCGGATCCGGTACCAATATACCGGATCCGGCGACCGGATCCGGTGCTAGCAATTTTTGATGTATAGAGATTTTGCATGTATAGGCCCTATGCAGAAGAGATTCGACCCTGTTAAAGGTAGACTTTCGAAGCAAGAGTCAATAACGCGGCGTTTATAGCATTACCGACGCCGCGAAAGTTGACTGGTGTCAGTGACGCCTTGGTGACTTTGGATGGCCACGACAGACGTCCATCATCGTACCGCCTTTGCCACGCCCACCACATCTCGACAGCTCTTTTAAAAGTATTTCCGTCAGTGACGCTGCGCTCGAATGTCGTTCCCTACGTTTACATAGTGCAAGCGTCAGTGAGGTCGCGACAGGGCGGCAGATTAATGCACTATGAATATGTAGGAAACGACATTCGAGCGCAACGTTACTGACACCATGTCAGTGTCGCTGCGACTGTGATGTTAGACCCTAGCGTTACTGCAGCGCTCATGTTCGCAGTGTCGCCGCCGCCCACGTGTATTTTGAGGTATTTTCAATAAAAAATCATAAAATGGCATCTGTTGAAGCGTTTACTGAAAATGATGAAATTTTAATTACACTGGTGTGTCGGCATCCATTGCTTTATAATTTATTTTTTATATTGTTTTATAATTGATAACGTAGAAACCTTCATTGTTTCGACTTTTTGATGAAAATTGGATGAGTGGAAGGCCCTTTTTACACTGAGATAGTATCGAATTAAAAGGTCATCATCTTCTTCCTCTTCTATAATTTATATAAAAGTTATTACTATCACAACAACAATTTATGAAATTTGGTTCTTGTTTAGAAATAGTGCATTTTTTTTTGTGGCTAGTTTTCCTACAGTATTATACTATTTTGGAATCTTGGTAAGTTGCGTCAATTTTTAAAAAAACTTGCCATAGTAGCGTCGATACTTTTTTTTTACACCACGATGATTTAAAGTGGACTGAAAGTAAAACTCATTCAAAATTTTAGGGGAAAAAATAATTTTGATTTATTTTTGTGTAAAAACTACAAGTATTTTGGAATTTCTAAGGATTCTAGTGGATAGCAGTGCTACTAAGGTTGCTGATACAAAAAAAAAATTCAGAAATATTGGAAGAATTGTGGTAATGGTAGTTAAAAATATCTTAAGGGGTGTCAATTTTCATAGAATTTCGAAATATGCTTATAATTTAAAAAAAAAAAATTGAGATATATTTTTTTCTTTTTTTTTCTCGAGTGGTCGTAAGCAGGTCCACCCTCTGGTGCCCGCTTATCGTTGAATTTTGGGACACGTTGTATATATATATATATATATATATATATATATATATATATATATATATTCTATTTAAACAATATTAAAATTAAAATAATAATTCACCTATATTACTAATTACTACATATAAAAACAAATCAACACTTCCCCGTTAACATCATCCCTTTTTAAAATCGGATCTGTATAAATAATTGTATATTATATTTGTACTTAATGTTTAAAACGCGTAAATGTTTAAAATTTACAATTAAGTACATACACTGTTTTTTTTTTAATAATAAATTGTTACTTAAAATAACATTTATATAACACTGGCGACTCACCCTCGCTCCGCTCGGGTTCGTCTTTGCTTACGTTTTAACGTTTAGTATAGATTTCTCAGAGATGAGATATTTTTCCGCGGTAAAAAGTATCCTATATGTTAACCCGGATAACCAGCTATTATCATACCAAATTTCATCAAAATCCCTCCAGTGGATTTTCCGTGATGCGGTAACAGACAGACAGACAGACAAAAAGTTTAAAAACTATATATTCGGCATCTGTATCGACAATAACGTCTATTTCAATAAGATTTTCCAAAAAATATTTAATGTACAGATTCGGATTAGTTACAATTTTATTATATGTATAGACAAGCGACTTACTCTCGCTTCACTCGGTTGCGTCCGTTTATGTCCGTCTAGGTACGTTTTAATTTTTTTGAGTGGAATAAGAATTGTTTTTCTAAAATAAAACTAGCCTAAGTTACTTCTTATAACGTCAGCTGTCTGCAAGTGAAAATCCCATCAAAACCAGTCCGGAGATTAGCCGGAACAAACAGATAGACAGACAAAAATTTAAAAAATTGTGTTTTTTTTACAACTACCGTATATAATTTCATATTACATTTAGTAAAAAAAGCTTTAATTACGACATTACAGACAGACACTTCAATTTTATTTATCTGTATACTTTGTTATTGTTACATAGAAAACATGTACCTACTCCTTAAGAAAATGTTTACTCATATATTGAATAATGAATCGACTTAATAATATAGTATAATATATTAGATATAATTCAAATAAAATATTAACTTTCTGATAATAACTTGGAACTTTGTAACTTGTCAGTGATTTCTTTAGCTGAATCCATTGTTTTCACTTGATCCCAACATAAATCTAAAATTCTTTCTAGCGCCCTTGCTGTTTGCTCTGATGAATAAATATTCATATCTGGGACATGAATGAAGAGAGTTCGTGTATTGTCCACGCTCAGTGATGTGTAGTAAATATATTCACATAGATATCTGAAAAAAAAAAACACACTATTTTTATAATAATAATGTCTTTCTGATAGTTTTCAGTCAAGGCGGCCAGTCTTGGTGAGACTAGGTATCTGCAAGAGATATTAAACTGCTTCAGTAAGTTAACACTGCTGGAGCTGTTGGACAAAAATGCCACTTCAATCTGAGTGACTATCCGTTTTGCACCATTGCACCGCTATATAATTTATTAATTGTAGTGTTTTGGTGTAAATAAATCTTTCTTTCTTTACACAAGTGCGCTCTCAAACACCGGAATAGCTTTAACCAAACTAGGCTACCCGGGAATCGAACCCAGGACATCCGTATCTGCAACCGTACATGCTAATCACTAGTATCTATACTATAATAAAGCAGTAACTTAGCGAAATCTGTACATAAAATATTTTTAAAAAACAATGACTGTAACGTATTATGTATACGATATAGACCCCAAAACAATAGTTATTAAATTTTTTGTCTGTTTGTCTGTTTGTCTCTTTGTCTGTACGCGTTTCACGCAAAAAGTAATGAACCGATTACAACGAAATTTGGTGAAGTGATAACTTATTACCCGGGTCAACATTTAGGATACTCTTTATTTCAGAAAAAATTTTCTTTCCCACGGGAAATCGCAATAACTGATTTTATCGAGTCCTCCTTAGAAACCTCCCGCTGGCTAAACCTTAAGACATACGTCAAAACAATGTACTAAAAAATTGTAGGTCTTGAAAAGGTCAATAGAAAAATCTACAACAGTGTATGTCTATCTCTTAAGGTACACTCGCAATACCTATTCTTATCTATACCTATAATAAAACTAACTTAGTCAAATCGATGTGCGCGTTTCACGCAAAAAGTACTGATCCGATTTTAACAAAATTTTGTATAGTGATAGCTTATCACTCGGGTCAACATTTAGGATACCTTTTAGTACAGGCACATTTTTCGTTCCCGCGGGAAAACGCAATGACTGGTTCTACCGAGTCGTCCTTAGAAGTTTATATGGCTAACGCTGGCTGAACCTTAAGAGATACATCAAAACAATGTACTAGAAAATTGTAGGTCTTAAAAAGTTATACAGGGAAGTTCGCAATATTATACGTCTATCACCTAAGGTACATTCGCAATTACTATTTTTATTCACTACTCGCGACTCACAGACTGACTTATCAACGTTTAGCTCAGTTCAGCAGTAAAACGTAATATTTTTGTATAAACCACAATTTAAAGACATAATACTATAAGAATACCTGATACAAAGAAATTGAATTGTTTGGGTTATATTCTTTGGCCTGAAAGATAATAGATGGCATTTAGCCGAAAGCGGCCCAACTAGGTAGTAGGTAGGTATTTTATAAAAATTGGTTTAAATTGTAACTGAGTTCCCTATTTAAAAACTCCAATAGGATCTCATCAAAAGCGACAAAGGCCACATAGAAACCAATAAATATTTATTAACTCGTTTTAGTTTATGTATTTTCCTTTTCAATAAATAATGGAAACTAAATCAAATTATATCTACAGAATAAATACAAAAATCACATGAATCTATAGCACTATGTTGGTGTGAAAGAAGGATAAAGAAATAATCAAATTTTTCCATTTGGAGCATTTCATGTGAAGCGGACACTGAAAAATATCGAGAACTTTGATATTAAGCCTAATTGTACTTTTAGGTATGACAACATCTATTTTGTCTTGAAATTCAGTTGAAAAGTACGAGCTTTTAAAGAATTGATTTAATTTCAATTTTAAAAATTTCAGATTCATAATATTTAAAAATGAATTACAATCTTGTTACATGTGTAGAAAATAGTTATAAATTTATTTACACAACTATTGTCGTTATCAATAAAATAAACAATACATTATCACGAGATCAAGATAATGTAAGTCTCTTTGTAACTTGAATATTGTTTGTTAAAATGCAATATATCATATTATGTATTATATTCATGCATGCAATTGTTTTGTTATGCGTATCACGATTGAACTTCTGATACCTCCTAACTAGAATTTTTGCACAAAACTTGATTTTATGCCATCATTTGGCAAAAGCAACATAATACTAAATACGTTTTATTATTTATACATATAATAAAATTCTTACTGAGTCGAATCTGTACATTAAATATTTTTGGAAAACCTTATTGATTTAGTCAATATATTCGATACATATTATGCCGAAACTAAAATTTTAAAATTTTTGTCTATCTGCCTGTCTGTGTGTTACCATATCATGGAAAAACCACTGGAGGGATTTTGATGAAATTTGGTATGATGATAGCTGGTTATCTGGGTCAACATAATATAGGATACATTTTATTGCAGGTAAAATATCTCATCTCTGAGAAATCTATATATACCTGTTAAAATGTATCTAGGGACGAACCCGAGCAGAGCGAGGGTGAGTAGCTAGTGATATCATATAAAGACGTAAATATCAACTTGTCCAAGATCCCAGAGCGATATGACACAACTTATTTTCACACAAATGAAACTTTAGGATCTCAGTCATGTTTCATGGGCTTTGAATACCTGCGTACTTGTGGAGTTCGCCCGGTGACACCTGGGCAGGTACCAGGTGAGAAAGGTAACTAAAAATAAGTGTTACTTAACTTAAATTTGTATAGCTGATTTTTACATATGATCTGTAGAATATTATCCTAAAGTAATATTATAAGTGTCTGACACTTTCCATGGACCAAAACTTTTGTAAGACGCTTTAAAGCTTCACAAGAAATAAATCAACTTCACTTATTTTTACATGTCTGATTTTGAAATATATTGTTAAGATAACTATAACAAAGTTATATTTCATCAGTCAGACAAATAGTAATGATCAAACATCCCCTAAACATGAAAATTATTCAGCCGGGAGTATGAGCGTACACTAAAATTGTTTTTCATATTTGTAATATAGACGCTCAAGCAAATTTTGTTATAAGATGTTCTGATACCGACATTGCGATAATTATGTTAAGACATATGCATAATTTGAAAAATGATGATTCCAACGTATGGTTATACGCAGGCACCGGAAATAATCAAAGATACATAAATTTAACACAGGTTTACGAGCACTTGGGAGCATCTTTGTGTAGAAGTTTACCAGGATTCCATGCATTGACTGGATGTGACTTTAATCCCGCATTTTTTAAAAAAGGTAAACAAAGACCATTTAATATATTGATGAAAAAATATGAGTATCAGCAAGCTTTTATGCAGTTTGGAGATCCAGAGTTGTTTACCAATGGGACAATGCAAGTAGATATTTTTAACAATATACAAAAATTTGTCTGCGAAATTTATAGTGTTCCTGGTATACTTGACGTTAATGCTGCCCGGCTCCAGTTGTTTTTAAATAATTACAGCGTATCTAATATTAACGAAGAATTCAATCCAAAAAATTTAAAAAAATTTGATGCTAGCAGTTTACCACCATGCGAAACTGAGTTGTTTCAACAATTTCTCAGAGCTAATTACATTGCTAGCATATGGAATAATGCCAATGAGAAACAACCATCAATTTTTACTCCTGAAAACAATGGGTGGACGTTAGAAGAAAACCAGTACCACTTTCATTGGTTTGACGGTGACCAATTACCAGGTCAGTCAGTCAGTCAGTGAATCTCTTCAACAATCAGGTACTGTACTTTGACTTCTACTTTACAATTTATTATATTCGTAATTTTATGTTTTTTAATTTTTTGATCTGTTTTTGGCAGAAGAATCTGCCAGCAACGACAACATGATTGATGATGAAGAGGACGATGACTTGTATGGCCAGTATCATGACTGGCATAATGATGAAAATTCCAATGATTATGACGATGATAACGATGATTAAAAGATAAATAAATACTTTCTTTTATTAATGATAGTTAATTTCTTTTTTAATCAAATGATTTTTCTTACAATTGTTTCTAATGGTACTTTTATTATAATAAAATCAAAATAATTGTTTTAAAACAATTAATTAATTTACCTTCATATTTATTAATTATTACCTTAATGTTGAAGTTCATCTTATTTAAATAAAGCTGTAAAAATATTGAATTTAAAGCAGTAAGTACTTTTCCGATATTTAAATATTTTACACTATGGCGCATGCGCACAGTGCTCTCGCGCTCATACTCCCGGCTGAATAATTTTCATGTTTAGGGGATGTTTGATCATTACTATTTGTCTGACTGATGAAATATAACTTTGTTATAGTTATCTTAACAATATATTTCAAAATCAGACATGTAAAAATAAGTGAAGTTGATTTATTTCTTGTGAAGCTTTAAAGCGTCTTACAAAAGTTTTGGCCCATGGAAAGTATCAGACACTTATAATATTACTTTAGGATAATATTCTACAGAACATATGTAAAAATCAGCTATACAAATTTAAGTTAAGTAACACTTATTTTTAGTTACCTTTCTCACCTGGTACCTGCCCAGGTGTCACCGGGCGAACTCCACAAGTACGCAGGTATTCAAAGCCCAAGAGACATGACTGAGATCCTAAAGTTTCATTTGTGTGAAAATAAGTTGTGTCATATCGCTCTGGGATCTTGGACTAAACTACTTCTTTGTTTTATCAATAATCTCCACACTTTTTTTATAAATTTAATAAATGAGTTTTATGTTCCTCTTGTAAAATTTGTTTGTAAGTCGATAGACCTCAGAAGTTAATAGATGATATGTGAAATGAAAATTACATATTTATAAAAATTATAATATAATTTATTGACTTAATATTAGTGTACATTTAATTGGTAGCTTTCAACTTGTAATTTTTAGTGAGGGCCTATATTATATATATATATATATATATATATATATATATATATATATATATATATATATATATAATATAGGCCCTCACTAAAAATTACAAGATGAAAGTAAATATATATATATATATATATATATATATATATATATATATATATATATATATATATATATATATATATATATATTTAAATTTTGGGTTCAGTAATAATGATAAAGGGCTCTTAACTAACTTATTCCGTTAGAAAAAATAATTAGATACATAAGTGATCCTACAAGGGCTCTATTTTTAACCCCCTTTCATCAAATGTTTGGAAGCCTATAAAGCATATTATTTTTTCAAATAGCTTTTGTGATTTATTCAGAAAAATAAAAATATTATAAGAGATAATTTTCACTCACTAATATTTAGTTTCAAAGCTTTTGTTAAGCAATATAATAAATAAATATGTTGGGACATTAACACACATCACCATTTAGTTTTATGGTAAGTTACGAGGCCTTTGTTATGGATACCAGATAGTTGATACACTGCACATATATAACTTTGCATACATATATATTATAAATATAAACACCCATGACTGGAGTAAAAATATTCATGCTCATCACACAAATGAATGTCCCCAACGGGACTCAAACCCCCCACCATTGGCACAGCATGTAGGGTCACTACAAACTGAGCCAAATGTGTCGTCAAATATAGTTTTATTATTTACACAGTAGCTTCACCCCTCATATACCCGACAAATAAAAAATAAGACACTTAAGAATAAATAACGATTAACTTATTAAACCAAATTATATGTGAAGATTTACCTTCCAGCATCTTTTGATACAATTGCATCGGTATTATTTTGTGGATTATTTTCATTAAATTCCTTACATATCCTTTCTACATCAAGTTTTGTATTTATTCTTATAGCTCCTTCAGCAGTACATACATGGTTAGCTGGGCATTTCTCGAAATAGTCTAATCTTTGGTAGCCCTTTCTATGAGCTTGAGCTTCTAATGTCATTTTATTTGCTATACTTGATACACCAACATGTATCATTAACTAAAACAAAAGGTAAACTTAAATAGGTATATTAAATTAAATATATTTTTATGTAAAATAAATAAATACCTTAGGTGTATGAGTTTCCCAAAGCGCTGGAACGAATTCATCTACATTTTCGTAGGTTACAGGCATCTCTATCGTTACTAATTCTACATTATGTTTCTTTTCTATTTCCTCTTTATTCATCAATTTTACGGCTTCCCAGCTTGCATTTACTGGGTGATTAAGAAAAGGGCCAAATCCAGTTACAAGGATAATAGGTTTAAAAAGATAATCAATGTCACCCATCGTTAATTACACTTTAAACTGTATAAAAATTCTGATATAAAAAAATATCGCAGTTTTAACACGAAGTACCAAGTTTGAATACAAGTTAGAGATGAGCGTTGAATTAACGAACTAGTTGAATCAACCGTTGATCTTCTGTCAACGTATTAACGTTAACTGTGTAAGAATCAACTAGTTGAATTCGTCAACGACGTTTATTTTAATTCGTTAAATTCGAGAACGCAAACACAACGAACAAATTAAAAAACTTCATTGTAAATAATGTCATAGATTGCGAGCGACTGTCGATTGTCATCTAATAAAATAGAATAGAATTTGAAGTTTGAAGTTGAAATCTAAGTAATTTATCCAAAAATAAATTTTTGAAATATTAAAGTGAAACTTCTTTAGAATCTTTGTGGTTTGAATGTCGACAAAAAGACAAGCACGTAAATATATAGGATTAAGCCGGCGAGATAGAGATAACAACACTCGTTAAACGTTGAAGCCGTTCAACGAATGAACGTTGCAAGTTGACATTAATAGCACGTTAACTCGTTGACGAATTTAACTAGTTAATCGACTAGTTGACGAACGTAAATCAACGTTAACGTTACGTTGACAAAAAAACCGTCAACGACTCATCACTAATACAAGTTACTTATGATTGAATTACCGAATACCGATTACGATGTTATCAGCAAAATATGACAACAGTCAGCTGATAGAGTTTTTTATGTTGGTATACATGTAACATGGGCAAGCAGTGTAGATTAAAAATTTTGGACCTATATTTATAAAAATGTGAAAGTTTAGATGTTTGGATGTTTGTTACTCAATCACGCCAGAACGACTGAACAGATCTGGATGAAATTTGGCACAGAGATAGATTATAGTCTGGAATAGCATATAGGCTACTTCTTATTCTGAAAAAATGTACGAATACACACGACATAGATTTGTGTTTTTTTTTATAGTATAACATAAGCTAGTATAATATAAATATTAACTTTTTAATCTGTATAAATTCATATACTATTTTAAAACATTCATTCCAATATTAATCATTCATTTTGTCATTCACGACTGACGACATAGACAGATAATACATCACTAGGAGTAGTCCAGACAATGTCGTATGGAAATATTTCCATGGACTAAAGCGCGTTCTATTATATATAAAATATAATGTATTTGTCATAGCATTTGTGATTAATTTAATTTAGTATAGTTTTTCTTCAATTTGAAATATCGTGTGTAGTGTTTCACGCTGCCAGCAACGTGAATTTATCAAGAATTAAATTCGCTTTTAGGTTATGTTAGTAACGAGTTCATATTTATTGTATAAATCATTTAAACGATGACCGAAGGAGAATCTGGGAATAATTGCCGGGTCGTAGCGATACCATGCCCATTTGTGAAACGAAAAGTGGAATGTGCGGGTGGTGCATTTTTACGATATTATAACATAAAATGTCACGGCGAAGAGACCCTGCTGCTTACATCAAACTCTAAGGACAAAGCTGAAGAAGTAGTATTTGAAGATGATGTAGACTATCTCCGAAGCTTAGATCCTAAAGAATGGAAGAAACAGGATCATTACGCCGTTCTAGGTATAAAAAAATTACGTTATGAAGCCACTGACGATGACATCAAACGTGCTTATAGGCAGAAAGTTTTAAAACACCACCCCGACAAACGTAAAGCACTAGGTGAGGAAGTCAGAAGCGATGACGACTACTTCACATGTATAACGAAGGCTTATGAAATTCTTGGTACACCAAAAACTAGGAGATCCTATGACTCTGTTGATCCAGAATTCGACGATTCAATTCCAACATCAAGTGAAATTAAAAAGGACGGCTTTTTCAAGTCATTTGCCAAATACTTTGAAATGAACGCTAGGTGGTCAGAAAAAAAGAATGTGCCTTTGTTAGGTGATGAAGAAAGCCCTCGTGAATTTGTAGAAAAATTTTATTCTTTTTGGTATGAATTTGATTCTTGGCGTGAGTTTTCATATTTAGATGAAGAAGAAAAAGAAAAAGGATCTGATCGAGAGGAGCGTAGATGGATAGAAAAGCAGAACAAAGTTGCTAGAGCAAAACTAAAGAAAGAAGAAATGGCTAGAATACGTAGTCTTGTTGACTTAGCATATGCCAACGATCCCAGGATACAACGCTTCAAACAAGAAGATAAAGATAAAAAGTTGGCAGCCAAAAGGGCAAGACAGGTACATCATTATATCATCTACCTTTGATAAGTATAAAAAATATTATCAGTAAATAAAACATATTTTTACTCTTTGCATATTATAATATTTTTAATTTATTGAAACACTAGCAATTTTACAAAAAAGAACCTGTACATACAACAAATTATATATGTAATTGATACAATAATCTATACTGATATTATAAAGAGATAAAGTTTGTGAGTTAGAAGGGGGGAGGGGGGGGGGGTTACCTATGGATCTACTGAACCGATTTAGATGAAATTTGGTAAGAAAATATTTTGAGACCCTGTGAAGGACATAGGATACTTTTTATCCCGGAAATAATCCCTTAAGGGAGTGATAATGGGGATGAAAGTTTGTATGGGGAATCAACCGAGGGTGATAGTCCTTGCTATCACCCTCAGTGAGTGATAATGGGGATGAAAGTTTGTATGGGGAATCAACCGAGGGTGATAGCCCTTGCTATCACCCTCAGTGAGTTGCTAGTTCATTATAAAATCAGAATAAATAACATATTGTGTTAAAAAAATCTTTTTTTAAAACAAAGTAACGGTTTTAAAAAGCTTAAAAAGTTCTTAAAAAGCTAAATAGAAATATTTTCTGTACATTACAGGATGCAGTGCAGGCTAAAAAAGCAGAAGAAGAAAGAATTATAAAGGAAGCCCAGCTCGCCAAACAAAAAGCAGATGAAGCTGAAAGAGCAAAAATAGAGGCAGCAAGGGCTGAAAGGGAACTGCAAAAGAAGAACCTTCGTAAAGAACGAAAGTCATTCAGGGATCTTTGCAAAGCGAATAATTACTATGCGAGTAATGATGATGAAACAGTATCACATATGGCAGCCGTAGAAAAAATATGTGAAATGCTCAAAGCTGTTGAGTTACAGGACTTAATTAAAGATTTAGAAAGCAAAGGACGTGAAGCATTTGTTAAAGCACTCACTGAATCTGAAGAAAAGTTAGAAGCAGAGCGTCGGGCTTTGTTTGAAAATAAAAAAGTAGAAGAGCATAAAGCTAAAAAGAGTACAGCATTAAAGGCGCCTATAGAATGGTCGGTAGAAATGACTCAGTTACTCATTAAAGCAGTCAATTTATTTCCAGCGGGAACAAATCAAAGATGGGATGTTGTAGCTAATTTTCTAAATCAACATGGCACTTTCACAGATGACAGACGTTTTAATGCTAAGGAAGTTTTGAATAAGGCTAAAGATTTACAAAGTTCTGATTTCTCCAAAAGTAGTCTCAAGAAAGCAGCAAATGAGGAGGCATTTGATCAATTTGAAAAAGACAAAAAGAAGGTTGTTAATGTTGTTGATGACAATAGTATATCTAAGAATGATGCTCCAAAACTGGTGAATGGTACAACCAAACCCAAAGTTAACGGAGATGTGAAAGAGAAAGAAATTAAAGAAGACAAGCCATGGACTAAAACTGAGCAAGAGTTACTAGAACAAGCAATTAAGACATTTCCAGTGAGTACACCGGAGCGATGGGACAAAATAGCTGAATGTATACCAAACAGATCAAAAAAAGACTGCATGAAAAGGTACAAGGAACTCGTAGAGTTGGTCAAAGCTAAAAAGCAAGCGGCAAGTATTGCCAAATAACACTTATTGATAGTAATCCACAAATAAACCTCTATATCTATTTTAAAGACCTGAAGTTGCACATTGAAGAGATTTATAAAGTAAATTTTGTATTAAAAAATTGCACATTTTGGTTACAGCAATAAACGATTTCCACATTTGAAATTAACATCTAAATTGACAAATGTTGTATTTATTATAGCAAGTTCAATAACATTAAAAATTAAGTTTTAACAACTGCAGATTCCCCTTAAGCTTTGTTTTTTTAATTTGTTAAAACATATGCCTTGCTGTTTTAAATTGGATATAAAATTTACTTTGTACTAATGAAATAAAAAATAAATAAATATTGTAAACTTCTTTTTTTTTTAATGCATATTTAAAAAATAATTATAATTCATGGTAAATTATTTTGTAATGTATCGAAGCCATTTTGAAATTTTTTTTTAATGACTTGGATTATTTTAATTTTGACGCAACACTTATTGACTTTCTTTATAATTGTTATAAAAAAAATACGTGTATGGACACTTCAAATGCCCATTTTATACACAGCACAATACCTTTTCAATAAAAATTGATTCCCTCCTGTTTATTATTTATAATTATTTATAATAAAAAAAAAATTATGGTAATAATTGTCTATGATCATGTATAAATTATAAAAAAAGATTATTTTAAATAATATTTTTTATTCTACTTATTTATAACCAAGGAACCGCCTTCGCTTCAGATACTATTGTAATTTTTGAAATGTTCATGGAATGTACTATAATAATAACTCTTTATCCTACATTCAAAATATATATATTTACAAAAAAGAAAAAGTGCAGAAGGCGGGCTTATCGCACCCAAAAAACCTTTAAAAATCAAAATATACTTTATTCAAATATACCTACTTAGCAGCATTTTTAATTTGTCACATTTTACATTTTCAAAATTTAAATAAACTAGTGACTCACCCTTGCTCCCCTCGGTTTCGTCCCTAGTTACGTTTTAACGTTTAGTATAGATTTATCAAAGATGAGATATTTTCCCGTAGTAAAAAGTATCTTAAATGTTGGCCCGGATAACCAGCTTTCATACAAAATTTCATCAAAATCGATGTCTAGTGGTTTTCTCGTGATGCGTTCCCAGACAGACTGACAAAAATTCTAAAAACTAGATTCGGCCTCTATCGATAATAATGACTATTTCAATAAGATTTTCCAAAAAATATTTAATGTACGGATTCGACTCACAATCAGTTGGAATTTTATTATAGGTATAGATACATATCAGTATGTAAGTCCGCGAGGAATCTACCACCTGGCTCGGAAGGCAGTTCTGCTGAGAAAATCCGGAAAGAAACTGCTGTTGCTCTTCTATACATATAATAAAATTGTAACTAAGCCGAATCTGTACATTAAATATTTTATTGAAAATCTTATTGAAGGAGACTTTATTATCGATAGAGAAGCCAAATCTATAGTTTTTAGAATTTTTGTCTGTCTGTCTGTCTGTCTGTTACCGCATCACGGGAAAACCACTGGACAGATTTCGATGAAATTTGGTATGATGGTAGCTGGTTAGCCGGGTCAACATATAGGATACTTTTTGCTACGGGAAAATATCTCATCTCTGAGCTAAAAGTTAAAATGTAACTAGGGACGAACCCGATCGGAGCGAGGGTGAGTTGCTAGTATAAAATAATATTTGTTTACTAGAGGGCAGCGGCTCACCCACGCTTCGCCCAGGTTGCCTCTAGAAACTCAAACAAAAACAAATCTATCCCACGGGAACCGTACATTCGTACATTATTCCGGAATAAAAAGTAGCCTATTTGTTATTCTGATTATTGTTATCTATTATTATTGTAAAGTTTCACTAAAATCTAATCAGTAGTTTTTGTGTACTAAGCTGTATAAGTTACTATAGTTTTTTAACTATCCCACGGGAACTCTTTAATTTTCCGGGATGAAAAGTATCTGAAATGTTGATCGGGGATATAAGGTACCATCATGCAAAATTTCATTTAAATCGTTCCAACAGTTTCGGAGATTAGCCCGTACAAACAGACAGAGAAACAAAAAATTTGAAAGAAAACTGGATTTGTTCTACTTTTCATCTTACATCCCCCTGACTCGGTTTTTAGCATTTTTTCCCATTCCCTTACTTTATTGGCAGTGGATGTTACTGACGTTGAACTAATTATTAACTCCCTGCACTGTGATTATGCCACTGATTATGATAATGTTCCTGCTAAAATAGTAAAGCAATCGGCCCTATGGGGCCGTTCATAAAATACGTCACGCTAAAACCAGCTTTTTATGACAGCCTCCCTCCCTACTATCGCGTTGTGTCACACTTATCGTGACCCCCCTAGAAATATTTCGTCACAGAAACAAAGACAATTTTGTGAATTAAAAATATTTATTTAGTTATTATAATACAATTTAAATAAATCAATAAATATCTTTTACAATGAACATATAAATAATATTTCTATTAATCAGAAGTCCAAGGATTTTGTAAATGGGCCGAAATAGCTATAATCGGTATTGCAGCATGTTCTTCATCATCTTCAAAACTACCGTCCACTTCATCGTCATCTAGCCATTCTGCATCGCCGCCGCCAGTGCCGGATTTACCTATGACGGGGCCCCAAGCAATTTCAGGTTTTTGGGGCCCTCATTCTGACATTAACCCCCCCCCCCCCCCTCCCTCCTCCGAATATTTCAAAATAATAAATAACCAGTTAATTTTGCAAAATCAATATATTATTCAGTTTACTTATAATTTACTAACTAAATTACACCTTTTTTCTACTTTTCTTAGTCGCAAATTTATGAATGACATCATCAAAGTCAAGTTTTTGAAGCTTGTCTTTTTCGATAAACAGTAAGCCTAAATCACTCACTTTTTCTTGGCACATCGACGAGCGTAAATAATTTTTGACGCGTTTCAATGCGCTGAACGATCTCTCCCCTGTACTATTAGTTATCGGTAGTGTAAGGAATAGCCTGATGAGGCATTCAACATTTGGAAACGCTGAAAACAATTCATCTTTGAAAATGATTTGGTATAATTCAACGAATGTTTTACGCTCGTCTACGTATACCTGTTTCACATAGATGTGAAAATTTTGAATTTCGGGCACAATGTTAACGTTAACGTCTTTTGGATAGTCTTTTACCAGCCTTTCCAAACTTTCTGTAATTTCCTCCTTCGACGCATTTAAATTGACAAGAAAAGAGAATTTAGCCGCGATATCAGTATATGCCGTTGCACGTTGTCGCAAGTTTGTTGTCAAAGAATCAATCATCGGAAGAAACGATTTTATCCGAAAACTATCACGCGGAGACAAATTTTCATGCGCATCTGGAGCAGGCCCGTCGTTACATTGCGTCTTTCTGCGTCTTGTTCTTTGCGTGCTTGCTTTATAATCAGAACCAGGAACAAGCTCCTTTGCTTTGGCTTCGATATCCGAAAATTCATCACGATAATTTTCGACGAACGTGATTAACGCAGTGTACAAGTTCGCACATGTTTCAAGAGAAATCGACGGATTTTGTAAAGTAGCTGATACTTTCTCAAATTCGTGAAGGACTATTCCCCAAAACATCATCATGAAAACGAATTCAAGTTGCTCCATACTCTTTACCAAACTTGCTGCTTGGTTCCGAGTATCACCGTCGAGATCACGATCATCCGAGATCTTTTGTAAAGTATCAGCTATTTTATCATAATTCGTCGATACGGCTGACACAGCCTTCGCGTGCGCGTTCCAGCGAGTTTTTGACAATTGTTTTACGGTTAGAGCGTGTGGACCTAAACAGTCACCAAGACGAGCCCATCGTTTCGTTGAACCTGCGAAGAATACATAAATAGCTTGAATTATACCAAAAAAATTCACTGCTTCTAAGCACGACTCCACAGAAGATTGTCCAACTAAATTTAATGAGTGCGTAGAACACGGTATATAACACGCGAAAGGATTTTCTTCTAAAATTGCCTGCTGCATTCCGTTATACAATATATACCAGACATATTGGACGCATTATCGTACGACTGTCCTCTACACAAATCGAAGTTGAGCCCTCCGTTAACTAAATACTCTAAAGTAGTTTTTGCTAAGTACCTTCCAGTATGATTTTCTATCTCAAGAAAGGCCAAAAATCTTTCTGTAGGTAATCCAACTATAGAACACACATAACGAACGATGACAGTTAATTGATCAATGTGAGATACATCTGGCGTGGAGTCGACTGAAACACTAAAGTACCCTGCAGCAATCACATCTTCGAAAATAGATTGCCTAACTTTGTTTGCCATCAGGTGGATCAATTCATCGCAAGTTGTTTTAGATAAATACGATGTATTACCACTACCGCAATTGCCATACTTATCAATATGGTTTTTCAAAAACGGATCGAATTGAGCCAGCAGTTCTAATAAACTAATAAAATTGCCACAATGCGATTCTCCAAACTTCTCATTCGACCCTCTGAAGGCTATACCTTGTTGCACTATCGTTCGAATGACTGCAATAACACGCTTAAGTACTTCTATCCAGTACTCCCGTTCCTTGTCGATTTGTTCGGTAAGATTACATGAAATATTAAACTGTCGTTGTCTAACTAAAAACGTCAACTGGGCATCCCGATGTTTTTGATTACCCTCATGACTTTGCACATCGTTACAATTTCGCCAGTCTGAGAACCCGTCACCGCTAAAACGAGTAGTGCCTGGACAAAACAACAAACATATAAAACAATAAACATTGCCCGTATGTGGAGAGTAAAGCAACCATTCTCTCGAGTACTGTTCTCCGTTCATTTTCGTCCCACGAAAAATGTTTGTGGTACACTGTCTTGCCGTCCCATGAAAAACTCTTCTGGAGCTGTCGAATGGCCCATTAGAATGTTGACAATCACTTGGACCTTTACGAACCCAATGTTCGATGTCAGTTGAGGACAAATTCTGCCATAATCCAGCGTCATTCCGGAGGTTTGGACGATCATCTGCATCGACATTTGGAAGAGTTGCATCTGTCTTGACGTCTACCGAAACTTCCATAGCTTGATTCGATATCTCATCGGATTTTTCGATCAACTCACTCAGATCATGCGAATTTGAAATAGAACTAGGAATACATTCTTCAACGGACTGATTTTCATCTGAAGACAGGCCTTCAGATTCATTTTTAAAAAATTGCGTTATTTTTGGAATCGTTTTGACCGACGCTTCAGCAACTGCCTTTTTTTTTCTTTTTTGGTAACCACTCTCATATGACCTCTTCATGACTTGTTTGGTAAGAATCTAAACAGAAATTGAAACAAAAAACAAATAATGTTATATGTTTTATTTTAGGTTTTATTTCTCAAGTTAAAACACTCGTTCTAAAAAAACTCACCTATGAAGCCTATACTAATATTAAAATGTGGCCCTTAAGTAGTCAACGATTTAAAAAAGTTGAAAAATTTGCCTGGCAACTAACAAGTCTGTGAAAACAAAACAATTTTAAATAATTCAGGTTCCGTTAAAACAATTTAATAATGTTGATGGAAGAAATTGAAACAAAAAAACAAATAATATTATATGTTTTATTTTAGGTTTTAATTCTCAATTTAATACACTCGTTCTAAAAAAACTCACCTATGAAGCCTATACTAATGTTAAAATGTGGCCCTTAAGTAGTCAACGATTTAAATAAGTTAAAAAATTCGTCTGGCAACTAACAAGTCAAAATCAGTTAAAAATATTATGCCACATCTAGCCGAAAAGATAAAAAGTTATAAAATATTCCATTTACATACATACATACACGTACGTACTTACGTTCACATCAAATAAAAATATTCTATTACGTATACACTTACGTAGTAAGTTTACGATAATAATCTAAACAATAATACATATATATAATAATATACATCTAAAAAAAAATATATATAATATATATTTCATACGTACGTACTTACGTACATACACACATAGCATACAGGTAGCCGAAAATATAAAATATATAAAATATTTAATTAATTTACATATATACATACATAAAAATGAAAATATTATATATAAATATTATGTTTACACTTATACAAATACGTATATAAAAAGAAAAAGACAATGTAATATATAAGCCATAAGTTATTCAATTCACACTTACATAAACAATCTAACAAAGTAAGCATTGTATCGATAACGTAAACAAAGCGACGATGTAATATGAGACCCATAACCATTAATATTAGGCGACTACAAAAAATACATCTACAACATGTACCCTGTCATACTATTATAGACCATACTAACTTATGAATAAAGACTACATTTGCGTATTGTGTTTTTGTTAGTTTTTGCTTTGAATTGTTCATTATTTCATTACAAGTGGATGTGTTTCTATTGTAAATACGTTTATGAAGCTTATTTCAAGGGTCTTTTGCTATATTCACACGGAAATCACTTGAACAGGGCGAGAAATATTACCGCTATTACAATTAGAAGATTTTAAAAAATACAACAAAACTAACAAATACAATTATGTAAATAGTTTCACTGTTCATCTAATAATACAATTATCATAATAGTTGTCACAAAATAAATCACTTACCTCCATAAAACACAAAATTACCGAGTTCATACCCACTTGCACATTCACAATTAGTCGAGTTTTGAAGTGATTTTGACATTGTCACTGACCACTGTCTTCACTGTCAAAAGTTGTCCAAACAAAAGTATACTCTGTGTAAGTGAAAATAGCGTTTTAAGTGGATCGGCGGGCTGACACACCGGTGTGCCCGCGTGCTTTGACGGAGTATTTATGTATGTGACGTCACTGGCACACCTATAAAGTTAAAACAAATATCATAATTCTGTCCCTAGTTAGTCAAAGAGATTTGAGTGAGATAAAAAGCTCGCCTGTTCACTGGTCTGCAAAAATATGAACATTTTCACATCATAAAGGTTATGCGATAACAGTGAAATAAAAGTGTTTCCATTTTTTAATCAATTATAGTACAATTTTGTTCGTTGAACTTGTTTTGATTTAAAATTGAAGTAAGTTTTTTTGTGTTATTGAAATCTGATATATAATTCAATTACCTATTACTTGTTCGGTGTATTAGAGAAGATGATGCTTTTACAATTACAGCTGTTCAGACGAAGACACAAACACGAGCGACTGAAGCGCCAACTATACGCGCGAATATAGTTTTGAACTAGTAATTTAAAATCATTTGGGGACAATGAAAAATCGATATTATTTACCATATCGATGGATTGGATTGTTTTATTTTGGATTTTTTATTTTGTATTTTGTATTTTTTTTTCAAATTTGCGAATATGTTTTCAAAATTTTGCAAATTTTGGGGCCCCTGTCCAAGCGGGGCCCCAAGCAATTGCTTCCTTTGCTTCCCGGTAAATCCGCCACTGGCCGCCGCCACATAGCTAGCGCTCATGTCGAAAAATAATGAACGGCGAACGTCACGTTGCCGTAGACCCCCCCGTCCCCTCTTGTCACATTCAGCAAGATCCCCCCCCTTCCCCCACCTATTTGCTTTAAGAGCTTAATACATCTATATCTGTGAGCTTAACCTTTGATAATATAAAATAAAAACAATACAATAAAATAGAAACAATGGGAATGAAATGAAAAAATGAAATGAATTATGAAAAACGCAAAAAAAAAAAATAGTCAAGTGCGTGATGGACTTGCGTAGCGATGGTTCTGTACCATCGCTAGATATATTAATATGTATATGAATATAGCTCTTCATTCCGGTAGAATTCCTTAAATGCAGGGCTGCTGGTGACGACCATTGAGCTTTGGGTCTCACATACTTGGTAGCAAGGTCCTAACACGATCCTTCGGTACAAAATTCGGTAACACTAAAACTTCTGAACCTATAGAATTTTTATTTATTAATTATTATCTCGGCTATAATATACAAGGTGTGGCTTAAACTCAATCTAACTAGACCGTGGAAATGAGAGTTAGCTTTGTTTATAGGCTTAAAAAATAACGTATTACAATAAAGTCCTCCTGACTGACCTGACTTTCGGCCACGGCTGCCAATCTCACTGAGATTACCCATGTGCACAGGAGACGTTGTAGTGTACAAGTTTTTGCGCACAAAAGTGGCTTTCAAGCAACGATGGGATGACAATTTGACACGACTGGTGAGAGATCCGAAGCAAGGGGGTGGAAACACCGTCAACTTCCCAACTTTGGGTTGTTACTGGTAATTTCTTGCCATAACTATATTTAGCCCCACCCAGGACTCATACCCAGAACCTCCGGATCTGCAGCCACCACTAGACTACCGAGGTAATTTACCTGTGAAGATATCTGATGCATCATCCTACACAATAATGGGTCGCGAGATAGATTATTTAGAATTTATTGGTCTGAATATTACAGCTACTATATAATATGAATGTATGTTTGTATGTAGATATGACATGTTGTCTCTTTTTACACCCAAGTGAAGTCAAGGTAGGGGACTATACTATTATATATGCGAAAGTTTGTTTGTGCGTGTGTTTGTTACTCTTTCTAGCTGAAACGGCTAGTCGTACTTGGATGAGTACACAGATAGACTATGTCCTGGAGGAGAACTGACTCAGGCTACTGTCAGTCAGCTAGGGACGCACTCGAGCGATGCGAAGTAAGCCGCTTGTGTTGTAAAGACATTAATTAGCCTGGGAATTATTTTTGTTATAAAAAATATAGTTTAAACTCAAATTAATTCAATCTTATGATATTTTTAGGAGTATATATAATAAGAGTTCATTGTTGAGCACAGTAGTGTAGTCAAACCGTAGACCTAGAGGAGCTGTGAGAATGTTTGTTCACATATATATTTTATTATTATTTAATGTGTTTGGTTATAGTTTAGGCATTATATACCATCTAAATGGTAAGTTTATCATATAAATTACACTTTTATAAAAATCATTTAAGTCTATATTTGTACATTATGGAGGTGAAGTTAAACAATGAAATTCGAATTAAGACTAGTATGTATTTATTTAGTATTTATTTGACGGCACGTTTGGCTCAGTTTGTAGTGACCCTACTTTCTGTGCGAGCGATCGCGGGTTCGAGTCCCGCTGGGGACATTCATTTGTGTTATGAGCACGAATGATTGTACTCCAGTCATGGGTGTTTATATTTATAATATGTATGTATTTAAAGTTATATATGTGTAGTGTATCAACTGTCTGGTATCCATAACACAGGCCTCGTAGCTTACCATGGAACTAGATGGTGCTGTGTGTTACTGTCCCAACATATTTATTTATTTATTTATTTATTTATTTATCTATGTATATACTAGCGACTCACCCTCGCTTCGCTTCGGGTTCGTCCCTGGATAAAAACAAATCTATCCCACGGGAAACGTACCTTTTCCGGGATGATATATAGCTTATAGCCTTCCTCAATAAACGGGCTATCTGATGCAAAAAGAATTTTTAAATCGGATTTGTAGTTCCTAAGATTAGCGCGTTCAAACAAACAGACAAACTCTGTCTCTTTATTATATTAGTAAGGATTAAATAAGTGAAGAGCAAACTTTGTGCCCACCTTTTTAAGCATAACTAGCGTAGTTTACTTAAATATATACCTAATTACTACAAAAGCTAAAAAGCTGCCGCTTGATGATTGTCCAGTCAAATAAGGTTTGAAATTAAAATATTGACACTCAACTTTGCATTTTTGATATAATGTAGTTTTAATGATACAAAAACAATGTGTAAAGGTTTTTGTGTCCGCAACCCCCGGCAAGGGTTGAAAAAAAATTGTGAAAAGTGGTTTTTCGTAATTACTCGAAAACGGTAGAAATTACACAAAAAAGTTTTAATATAAATGTGTAAAACTAAAAATTTTACATAAAAAAAGGTTTCAATATAATTTTTTTTTCTTCCGGTCAAAATTAACCGAGTTAGAGAGGTTTTAAATTTATTAGTCCAATCCGAACCCGGTTTGGGAACAAAACCTGAAGTTTTATGTTTTTTTTTAAACATTTGCAGGTATATAAGAAATAGAAAAAATGCCCTCGATGCCCAGCTACCCCAAAGAAATGGGGGGACGCAAAGCGTTGAAAAAATAGGTTTTTTCAATTTCCGGCTTACTGTGACGTTCTATCTCTTAAAATGTAGTTTACAAAGAAAAATTATCGATTTCTTCGATCGAAAATTGGACAAAAAAAATTCCCGAGACCATAAAACATACTTTTCTCGGAAATGACTAAATATTTTTATTTCAATTTTTTTTCTTTATTATATGTATTTCGAAGATTACGTTCCTTTAGTTTCATTAAATCAAAAGATTATTCTAGAAATTAAAAATAAAAAACAAAAACCGAGTTCTTTGCAAATATCTTGAAAACTTTGAGGTTATTGTAAAAAGTGTCTTCTATAAAAGTTCTAGATTTTTACTAGACTTACAACTGTTGTAGAAATCATTTTTCGATAGAACGTCACGGTAAGCCGGAAATTGAAAAAAACTATTTTGCGTCCCCCCATTTCTTGGGGGTAGCTGGGCGTCGAGCGAATTTTACAAAGAACAATGGCAAGTTTTTACCTGAACGTTTTTAAAGCGTCTAAGATTAGGACATATACAAAACTGAATTATTGAATTTGCTCTTTTTTTCACGGCGTTTGTTTTACATGACAAAGCCACGAACAAATGTTTACATAATAAGCTACTAATTGATTGTTTTTATGTACTTCCGGCTTCGCCATTCGTCAAAAATGATGTAAAAATTGTTGCCACAGAAGAAAATGAAATGCCGTATTTATTTTAAAATATTTTTATTAAAAGTCTTATGTACATAATTAAATAATGATCTATGTCTTGTTCATTAATCTTACAGCTTTACATATAATGGAAACATTATATGTTATGCTGTAAGTTTAATTGAAGCTATTACAGTTAGTACAGTAATTAAAATAATAGTTATAGCAACACAACAGATGACAGTGAGATTGACTTGATAATTGATATTGATTATTGACATATTATTTAGATTTTATATTTTATTTGTCATCCATGATTTTACGTATGCCTTGACTACTACGTTTGATTTTGCTGTTACTGTTCCATTTTTCTAGATTATTATAAGTTTTAATTGTCGCTTTGCTCACGGATCCGATTACCTGCCCCATGCGACGACTTGTGCATTCTCTCGGACAATCGCCATCTTTTTTTGTATCCAATCTTTTTTTTGTATACTTACAACTAATATTGATTTCTCCTAATGGACTCAAGGTAGTACCTTGTTTCATCCATGATAAAGAAATTAAAAACGTAACTTATATGTAATGCAAACGTACTTTTTTTAATTTATAATACTTAATTTATAATTTAATCTAATATATAAAATTCTCGTGTCACAGTTTTCGTTGCCATACTCCTCCGAAACGGCTTGACCGATTTTGATGAAATTTTTTGTGCTTATCCGGTATCTATGAGAATCGGCCAACATCTATTTTTCATCCCCCTAAATGTTAGGGGTAGTCCACCCCTAAATTTTTTTTTTATTTTTTAGACAAAATTTTTTAATTTCTATTTTTTTATGATACAACATACACAAATACATACAATCCTCAATTTTCACCCTTCTACAATCAACCCTTATTTTTTAATAGCCATTTTAGTAATTTAATCATTTTTCCTCTCCGGTCGAAAACTGATCAATCGTGATTTAATGCAAGCTAGGGACGAACCCGAGCGAAGCGAGGGTGAGTCGCTAGTATTATTATAATTATAATATTTGATACAATAATCAGTGACATCTGTCATTGCTAGGTAGGTTTATAACCGCAAATCATAAAATAAAAATGCTAATATCTTCTTTTTGTGACTTCCTAATAAAATAAATCTTTCTGGATAAACTTGTGTTATTTAATCCCTATCGTTTGAGCATTTTTTCATTTCAAGACGCCTCAAATAGATATCAGGTAAATCGTTGTATAGAGTCCTGCCATTGTTCTTTCTATTTCTTATATACCTACCTGCTAATGTTTTAAAAAACCATAAAACTTCAGGTTTTAATGATTTTGTTAACTTAAAACCTCTCTAATTCGGTTAATTTTGACCGAAGGAAAAAAAGTGATGAAACCTTTTTCATGTAAAATTTTTAGTTCTACACATTTTAATTAAAACTTTTTTGTCTAATTTCTACTGTTTTCGAGTAATTACGAAAAACCACTTTTGACAATTTTTTTTCAACCCTTGCCGGGGGTTGCGGACACGAAAACCTTTACACATTGTTTTTGTATCATAAAAACTAGGTATATTATATCAAAAATGCTAAGTTGAGTGCAATCATTTTGATTTCACACCTTATTTGATTGGACTTATAATAAATCGCCAATATTTTTATTAATTTCATAACGGTTAGTATAGATTTCTCAGAGATGAGATATTTTCCCGCAGTAAAACATATGTTGAGACGAATAACCAGCTTTTATTATGTATACCAAAAATTAATCAAAATCTGTCTAGTTATTTTCTCGTGATGCGTTCCCAGACAGACAAACAGACAAAAATTGTAAAAACTATAGATTCGACTTTTGTATCGATAATAATGACTATTTCAATAAAAATATTTCATGTACAGATTCGACTCAGAATTTTATTATATGTATAGATAGATAGATAAAGCTGAAGAGCAAAAATCAAAATAAATCCGCGAAAAATTCCGAAAAGATAGTTTTATTTAAAATGTCAAATATTCGCGTAAATCTAAGAAAGTATTAAAGGTGAAGAGTTTCTCTATACGTGCTAATTTCTGTCGGGCTTGAAATATTTTTTTGCATATTATTATAGTCTACTGGCGACTTACTCTCGCTTAACTCGGGTACGTACCTAGGTGCCTAACAATATTACTCCAAGTTAGACTTTGTCCATCTACATACTATGTATTATACTTCGTCAACTTTCGCGTATAATATAGTATTGCGATTCCGATATATTGAAGAAGGAAGCGCATTTAAAATAGGTTACTCATTAGTTATACAATCACAATGCATATGTAAAATGATTAATACACTGATGTTACATACATTCAGCCCTTTTTAACGTCCCACAGCTGGGCACTGGCCTCCCTTTAATACGAGGCCATCAAAGCCAATCAGGCCATAATCCACCAAGCAGGCAAGTGCGGCTTGGCGGACTTCACACACACGTCTTTCAAAAACTTTCTAGGTTCTCTCAGATATTCAGATTTCCTTACGATGTTGACTTCATCGTAAGATAAGTGATAATCATGTTGGAAATGATTCGCACATGAAAATATCAGAGGTGTCAGGCCCGTGATTTGAACGCATTTCACTCGGTTTCTTAAGCGAGCGCCGCTGCTACTGCAATAAATTAATACTTACTCTTATTAATTCTAGCAGAAATTAAAAAGTCGTGCAGTATATTCCTTAAATAGAAAACTTAAAAATAAATATGCTGGGTCAAATAAATAAATAAATATGTTGGAACATTAACACACAGCACCATCTAGTTCCATGGTGAGCTACGAGGCCTGTGTTATGGATACCGGATAGTTGATACACTACATGTATAATGTATATATAACTTTTTAAATACATACATGTTGTAAATATAAAAATCCATGACTGCAGAACAAACATTTGTGCTCATCACACAAATGAATGCCCCCAGTGAGATTAGAATCCGCGACCGCTGACACAGCAAGTAGGGTCACTACAAACTGAGCCAAACATGTCGTCAAAA
This sequence comes from Fabriciana adippe, assembly GCA_905404265.1. Lineage (NCBI taxonomy): Eukaryota > Metazoa > Arthropoda > Insecta > Lepidoptera > Nymphalidae > Fabriciana > Fabriciana adippe. Next base: position 15,153,666 of record FR989998.1, on the reverse strand, counting down.
ATGAGTTATATAAAGTAAACTTAAATAAACTTAATTTAGCACGCCGCATCGTTGAGATGTTGTGACATGACACCATCTCAACTTAATTTATGTTTCCATGTACTCGGAAGTGTCTTTTTTATGGAAATATTTTTTTTTATTTCAGTTTCACTTTTATAAAAAATTAGCACATAAATTAAAAAAAAATAACACTCCTATCTCGTGAGAACTCTTCTTATCGTCATTTTATTGTTCTAAATCAAAATCCATGTAATAATTATTCAAATGTGACTGTAAACTACGTCAATTCAAATCTAAACACCTAATATTTTAATATTTTTTATAATCTATATAGGTACATATATCTACGAATAAATATATATATATATATATATATATATATATATATATATATATATATATATATAACGTGAAATTTGGAGGACATATTCCTTATATGATGTAGGCATCCGCTAAGAAAGGATTTTTCGAAATTATTTATTAGGGGATTAAAGTTTGTATGAAACTCTGTCATTCTTAATGTGAAATACATGCAAGGTGATATTTAGCTTTAAGATAAAAAATAAGAAATATATATATTTATTTTTTTTGGAAATTCATCCATTAAATGTCAAAGGGGGTAATAAAGTTTATATGGGCAAAAAATTTTTTATGATCAGAATTACTTGAAACTTGGTATTAATGCTCTTCAATACAATTAAATAAATACGTGTTATAGAATTTTTTCGAAATTCAATCTCATAAGGGTGTAAAATGGGGGATAAAAGTTTATATGAAACTCTGTAACTAATGCATGGAAAGTGGTATTTAAAATGAAATATAAAGGGATACAAATATTACTTTTTTTCAAAATTCATTCCAAAAAAGGGTAAAAAGGGGGTTGTGCCGTTTATTTGGGGAAAAAAATGTTTATGATCAGAATTATTTGAAACTTGGTATTAATGCTCTTCAATACAATTAAATAAACATGTATTAGAAATTTTAATTTGAAAAATTGAGTTTTTCAAAATGCGACCCTTAAGGGGGTAAAAGTGGGCGGTGAAGTTGTAGTTGGTTGAATATATTTAAACAGAGTAACATGGCAAGTTCTCCGTAAGTAAAGTACTGAATTTTCGAAGCCTATTTTTATACATTTATTTTATTTTTTTACTAGCTTAGGTATATTATAAATAGACAAAAATAGTTATTGTGAGTGAATGTTAGGAGATAGACATTTGTTATCGTGGAATTTTCTGTAGGGACTTTTAAGACCTACAATGTTTTTGTACATTGTTTTAATGAACGTATACGTGAACGTATATTTAAAGTACTTACACTTTTTAACAATGAGATATACACCTATATAGTTATAAACCTAGGTAGTTTTTTTTACCATCGTACTTCATAGCTCAGTTATTTTGTACAAAATATTTACAAATTATATACGCACTTTTCAAAATCCATTGTGTCGTTCTAAATCAGAAGACGATGTAGGCGAAAAAATATGTAGATAGACAGCGACCTTGTTTTAGACAATGCATAGATATAGATGAGCGAATTGCTCTCGAACTTGTATTTTCCCATGGAAATGAGAGACTTAATACAAAAAGACATACAGACAAAACATTTCGGGACAACTAGAACTATTCCCAAACAAAACAAACATCAAAGTATAATAATACATTTTAAGAATTAACTGCCTCGGTGGTGTAGTTGCTAGCAAGTACGGCTGCACATTGATGTCTGGGTTCGAGTCCCGGGTCGGGTCAAGTTTAGATATTGAGTCTTTCTGCTTAGTAAGTCTCAATAACAGCCCGGAGTTGCGAAGTTGGCGGTGTTTCACCCCCGTGCCTCGGAGAGCACGTAAAGCCGTCGGTCCTGCGCCGACACTCTCACCGGTCGTGTCGAATAGTCATCCCACCGGAGTATGAGAGTGACAGAAATAGAGAGTGCACGTTGTGTCTGCGCGTACATTTGTGCACTAAAATATCTCCTGCGCAGATGGCTAGTCTCAATGAGACTGGCCGCCGTCGTCGAAGTCGGTCGGGAGATCATTATTATTATTTTAAGAATAAAATCACAGACAATTATTAATTAGGTTTAATACACAGTATTTGTTCAATATTTTTTTTGCAGAGACAGAGCACAAGAAATTGCCTCCTCTATTCGGACTCGACGACTATGAGAGCTGTTCCGGCGTCTACTGCACGGCCTCCTTCGACCTGTATGGGGAACCCGACAATGAAATCTATACTCTTATACGAGTGAGTTCAAAACCAATTATAAAATCTATTACCATTTTAATACTAAACTACTACAGTGAATTGTAGTTGAGCATCATTTTATTAATTGGTGAGTAACGTCCTTGACGTGAGTGTGTAAATTTTTCAACAAACGGTATAAATGACGATGGTCTCGTTAATCTTGTTGGAGCACGAATGTTTAATTTAGCCAACAGATATGGACTGTCAACGACGCCATTCACCAATCTATGTAAAAAAACGAGATCAAGGAGTCGTCTTCGATTCGAAAGTGATTGAAGATTGAAGTATTTTAGCCTGTCATTATAACTATTTAGTGTTTTAGCTAGCTTGTGGTCGTAGGATAAATGCCAAATAAATCTCTTTTGTATCCTCTCTATCCTGTGTGAGTAAATGTCGAAATAAGAATTCCATACCACACTAGAATACTCCAAGATGCTTCGAACTAAGGCTGAGTAAATAATGATTTTTGTACGCGAGTCCTTAAAATCTTTACAATTGCGGATGATAAAGCCAAGAGTTTTAAAACCTTTTTTTACCACATTCTCTATGTGAACGTTGTAACGAAGCTTATTGTCTAGCGTTACACCCAAATCGCGTATTTGTTTAACTTCGGATAAAGTATGACCATCGATACTATAAGTTCTTGCGAAAGATGTTTTTTTCCTAGAAAAAGAAATAACATGGCACTTGTCCGGTTTGAGAAACATACCATTATTACGACACCACGAAGTCAGATTATTAATGTCTTCTTGCAAGAGTTTTGTGTCAGAAACAGAGCTAACTGTTCTAAAGTGTTTTAGATCATCTGCGAATAGATAGAATTTAGAATTAGCAATGCAACTACTGATGTCGTTGATGAATATGTTGAATAATAAAGGCCCAAGATGAGATCCTTGTGGTAAACGGTTCAGAAGCATATCCATTAACGACGACAGTTGAGGACTTATTGGTAAGATATGATTCAAACCACATCAGCAATGGGCCCGATATACCAATCATTTTTAGTTTCCTTAGTAAGGTACCGTGATTAACTTTGTCAAAGGCCTTACTGAAGTCTGTGTATAGGGGCCATCCATAAATTACGTCACACGAATTTCGTGATTTTTTTACCCCTCCCCCGTCCTTGTCACAGCTGGTCACATTTGTGAGACTTCCCCCCCTCCCTAGTGTGACGTCACATATTTTGCAATTTTATATCCATTTAAATTATTTTTTATTTATTATTTATAACATGAACATCAATTTAAGCATTTCAAGAAATTAACAAAACAAAAAACGATTACTTTACGATTTGGAAATGTGACGTCACGAAATCTAGGACCCCTCCCATCCCCCTGTCACACAATGTCACACTTCGTCGACCCCCTCCCTCCCCCTTAACGTGTGACGTAATTTATGGATGGTCCCATACTGCATCAACAGATATTTCTCCTTCAAATATTCACTCTCCTTCTAAGATTAGATATACTGTATTTATAATGTTTGTTTTATATTTATTGTATATTACTCTATGTTAAAGGCATACACAAGATTATATAACCAGGTATACATTTTTTAAGTTTAAATATTAAACACTACATGATGTTTTTAATTTTTTTTTAATTGTACATTGTATTTGAAAATATATCTATATCAGGATACTTGGCAAGAGATTTCATTATAGTTTTGTCTTTTATTTTGTAATTGTAAGACGAAATTGTAGAACACAAAAATGTTCTTTATTGCGTTCCAAAACTTCGTCTCCGTGTAACTTTATAATGTTGAATTTAACCCCGGTTTTGGAGAAACCAGTAAAGTATTAAGTTCTTTTGTATCATGTGTTTGCTATCAATTCTGTTCTATTAATCTTCATAATGTTATTTATTAACTTTTTTCACAACATATCACTTTGTGAATAAAGGGTTTCGGTGCGGACGTTCACTTTTGTTTGTGACTCAAAAACGCGTAAATAGACTGTTTTGGATTGATCCTTTACACTCTTAGGGTGCGTTTACATCAAACGAGCGAATGCTCATTCTATCCCCACCCTATCAAATTCTTTTAATGTAAACAGAGACAGAGCATTCTTTCGTTGTTCTCTCTGCGTTCGCAAACATTCTATAGAATATTCTAAGAATGCTCACTCGCTTGATGTAAACGGCACTAGAACGTGCGAACAATTGCTTAGAGCGTTCTTAGATGTTCGAACGCGCTCGCTCCCCGTAGCGGTTTCTTCAAAGCGTTCTTGTGTTCTAGCAATTTGGATATTTACGAGTACATACCTACTTACCGAATCATGGATTGGTCTCAAGATAAATGTCTATTAATAAAATTTGTCACCCACCAACGTCTCTTTCTTCTTTTCTTTTTGACTGTTTGAGACAAAATAATAAATGCAGCACTTGCAATTATAATATCGCTGTCAGAGTCGGACATAACCAAAGAGTATATAACTACACCGTGAAAATTGAAATAATGAAACACTACCAACCACAGAATTGACATGAATGGGCAATGAGCATTCGTTCGGCTGATCTAAACGTCATTGCAAGAATTCTAGTTCTATGTTCTCATTTTGCTCGTTGATTTTTTGGTGTAAACGCTGAAATCGAGATTTCGTTTACACTAAAAGAACAAGAAAGAATGCTCTTGCTCTAGCTCTAGTTCTTTGTTCGTTTGATGTAAACGCACCCTTAGGCATACATGATAAAGGCCATAAGCTGGAGATAAAAAAAAATAAGTTTAGTTTAATGCTTTTTAATTCTGAACATATCAATAGATAATAGTTAGTACTGCCTAAGAAAGAAAGAAAAAAAAGCTCTTCTCATCCGGATGAAGAGATTGGAAGACTAGTTTTAAACGTATTGACTTTATTTTCAGGAATATTCAAAGCACACTCTCAAACATTTCAACTATACGAGGCTAGACAGGGGTATATGTGTGCAGGAAACATGTCAGGAGTATATAAAAAGCAATGGTCTCGATATAGATCAGAACATAGAATTGGTCCTTGAGGGATGCTTTAATGAAACGATACAACAAAAATATAATTTGGGCTCAAAATTACAATTTATAAGCTGCGAAAACCAAAAAGACAAAAGACAGGAAATTCAACTTGATAGTAAAGATATTGCAATGCTTTTGATAATAGGAGGCATTTGTGCAGTAGTTGCATGGGGGAGCTATTTCGACTTATGTCAAAGAATACGAAAAGCAGACAAGACATCGAAAAAGGGTAAAATTTTTGTAATTCTTATTATTATCAGTCCTTTTTAACGGTCAGCAAGGGGGATCAGGCCATAGTCCACAACGCTGGCCAATGCGGATTGACAGACTTCACACGTTCTCGAAAACCTGCTAGGTTCTCTCAGACATGTAGATTTCCTATGATGTTTTCCTTCATCGTAAGAAAAGTGGTAATATTTTTGGAAATGATTCGCATATGAAAATATCAGAAGTGCGAGACGCGGGATTTGAACCCGCTTCACTCGGTTTCCCAAACGAGCGCATTATCACTGGGCTACCACTGCCTAATTTATCTATAACGGTATTGTAAACTTAAAAAACTAAAAAATATTACAATAAAATCGGTTAAATACGAGTCAGAGTGACACCAGACACGCCGGTGGACACTACATTGTGCATATATAGGTAATACTACCTACCTACTTATGTTAGCGTGTGTCCGATTCACACTTGGCCTAATTTTTATCATCGGCTCTTATAAAAATCACACTAAGGGTGTCAATATATTTCAGATCGTCACCCACTTCTATGTTTTTCCATTCTTCGAAATTCCGAAAAACTGTTGCAAGAAGAGAGAGGTGATGAGAGACTAACAGAATTAAAAGGACTTCACGGAATACGGTAAAATCTATTTTTAATTAAAACCGTAATCCTCAAAAAATTTAACACGCTGTATCTTGATAGTATTGAGAGGTACGATTAAATATCATAATGTCAATATACACGAAGAAAAATAAAGTGACCGAACAAAGGTAGAGTAATCTATACAAAGTATACATATAATAAAATTGTAACTAAGCCGAATCTGTACATTAAGTATTTTTGGAAAATCTTACTGAAATAGACATTATGATCGATACAGTGACCGAATATATAGCTTTTACAATTTTTGTCTGTCTTTCTGTCTATCTGTCTGTTACCGCATCACGGAAAAACCACAGGATAGATTTTGATGAAATTTGGTATGATGATAGCTGGTTATCCGGGTCAACATATAGGTTACTTTTTACTGCGGGAAAATATCTCATCTCTTAGAAATCTATACTAAACATTAAAACGCAAGTAGTGGCGAACCCGAGTAGAGCGAGGGTGAGTCGCTAGTTTATACATATAATAAAACTGTAAAGGTCGTTCAAATTTTTTGTTTCTTTGTCTGTTTGTCTGTTTGTACGGACTAATCTCCGAAACTGTTGGACTATAGTACACAAAAGCTTAGTACACAAAAACTACTGATTGGATTTTATTGAAACTTTACAGTAATATAGTTCATAGATCAATATAATAAATAGGTTACTTTTTATCACATAACAATAGGCTATTTTAAATATAAGGTTCCCGTGGGATAGATTTGTTTTTGTTTGTCACAAAAAATCATAATTCGTTATCGGGAAAACTGTGATGTTTTATGAGCGACTAAAAATAGTCGCTGACATGGACTGGGAGTGATGTTTTTAACATTTTTTATTATGAATTTATTTCTATTAGATCAGCTTAGTAAAGATAATTTCAAGTAAATTGCGACATCAATTACTAAGGAAAATTTGAAGGAAGTCAATTTGGTTAAATAATGTAAATTATTTTTCAGTGCATTCAACTCATTTCTCGTAGTGTTCGGCCATTGCGTATTCTTGTTTGGAAAATATATCCGCGACCCTCTTGCTTTAGAAAAGGTATAGTATAAAATAAATATTGATAATGATTTTGTTAAAGGCTTATGCTTCTCTAAATTGAGCCCCTAAATTAGACATTACCTACTTAAAATATGTAAGCAATTATGATATTCTCATTTTAAATAAAACTATCTTTTCGGATTATTTCGTGGATTTATTTTGATTTTTGGTTCCCTATATCCCTAATCTGGAAAGATAGTTTTATTTAAAATGTCAAATATTCGCGTAAATCTAAGAAATCATTATAATATGACATTCTCCTTCGAGAACTAGACTTAAAAATATAATAACATTTTTTTTAATAAAATAAACGATTATAAGATTAACGCCAGAATTTACATTATATCAAATCGTGTGTTATTTACTATTGTTATTTACGATCTCCGGTGCTCAAATACTCTTTCGATTGAAAGAGCGATTGAGCAGAACCGGGGGTCCAAGGTGTTCGTACAATCTCTTGGAAGAAGCCACCTGATAAAGCTGACCACAGAAAGTGGAGAAGTTGTTGCTTCGAAGCCGGCAGTCCTTTTGGAAGTGGAAAAATTCTATGGCCGGTTATACGCTTCGCATGCATCTCGTCCTGATCCCGAAAATGAGTATTCTAGAGCCACATTAACACGCCACTACACCGAAGACCTGCCAGAAGTCAGCATCGGCGAAATCGAGATCGCTCTTAGGCAGCTTAAAAATGGAAAAGCCCCTGGAGAGGATGGCGTTACAACAGAACTGATAAAGGCAGGAGGTAAACCCGTACTGAGGGAGCTCCAAAAGCTTTTTAACGCCGTCCTGTTTGAAGGGAGAACTCCGTAGGCGTGGAGTAGGAGTGTGGTCGTCCTGTTCTTCAAAAAGGGAGACAAGACCCAGCTGAAGAACTATCGACCCATCTCTCTTTTAAGCCACGTATATAAGCTGTTTCAAGAGTGATCACGAACCGTCTTGCGCGAAGACTCGACGAATTTCAACCCCCGGAACAGGCTGGGTTTAGGAGCGGATACGGCACCACAGACCACATCCACACAGTGCGGCAGATTATACAGAAGACCGAAGAGTATAATCAGCCCCTGTGTCTAGCATTTGTGGACTATGAGAAGGCCTTTGACTCGATTGAAACCTGGTCCGTTCTGGAGTCCCTGCAGCGTTGCCAAGTAGATTGGCGATACATCCAAGTGATGAGATGTCTGTACGAAGCCGCCACCATGTCCGTCCAAGTACAGAATCAGCAAACAAGTCCTATACCGTTGCATCGAGGAGTGAGACAAGGGGACGTTATTTCCCCGAAATTGTTCACAAATGCAATGGAGGATATGTTCAAGACGCTGAACTGGAAAGGACGTGGCATCAACATCAATGGCGAGTACATCTCGCACTTGCGATTTGCTGACGATATCGTCATAATGGCGGAAACGATGCAGGACCTACAACAGATGTTGAACGACCTAGCTGATTCTTCTGAACGCATCGGTCTACGGATGAACTTGGACAAAACCAAGGTCATGTTCAACGAGCATGTACTACCGGAACCGATTGCAATGCACGGAAACGTACTCGAAGTTGTTCAAAAATATGTTTACCTCGGGCAGACATTGCAGCTGGGTAAAAACAACTTCGAGGGGGAGGTGATCAGAAGAATTCAGTTGGGTTGGGCAGCATTCGGGAAGCTACGTCGAGTCTTTACAGCGTCGATCCCACAGTGCCTAAAGACGAAAGTCTTCAATCAGTGCGTCCTACCCGTTATGACTTACGGAGCCGAAACGTGGACACTGACGGTACGGCTGGTCCACAAGTTCAAAGTCGCTCAGCGGGCTATGGAAAGGGCTATGCTCGGCGTTTCTCTGCGTGATCGCATCAGAAATGAGGTGATCCGGCAGAGAACCAAGGTGATCGACATAGCCCACCGGATTAGCAAGCTGAAGTGGCAGTGGGCTGGCCATATCAGTCGCAGGACCGACAACCGCTGGGGTAAACGAGTCCTGGAGTGGAGACCGCGAACTGGCAAACGGGATAGAGGGCGTCCCCAGGCACGGTGGAGTGACGATATACGCAAGACGGCTGGCAGGAGCTGGATGCAAGAAGCCCAAGATAGATCGAAGTGGCGTGCATTTGGAGAGGCCTATGTCCAGCAGTGGACGGATAGAGGCTGATGTGTGTGTGTGTGTGTGTGTGTGTGTGTGTGTTATTTACTGACTTCCAGCACTTCTCCAGTAATATACTGTGGAAGCCGAATGTATACATTGTACTGGTTACTGTAACTCAGGCATGATATTCCCTTTTTCGTAATAATAAAAAATAATTGATATATAAATAAAACTATCTTTTCGGATTATTTCGCGGATTTATTTTGATTTTTGGTTCCCGACGTTTTGATTGCTTTACAGCAATCATGGTCACGGGAGAGACTCTTCCGTCACTATGAAAATCAAAATAAATCCGCGAAAAAATCCGAAAAGATAGTTTTATTTAAATGTCAAATATTTGTGTAAATCTAAGAAAGTATTAAATAATTGATATATATTTTTTATTATCTTCTAGTTCTTCGATTATAAATTTTTTGTAATCCTCGGTGGCTACACGAGCATTGTGCAGTTCTTCTTCTTCCTTTCTGGCTTCTTCATGACTTACATCTTACAAATAAGAGAAGAAAAATACAAAATGTCCTTCAGAGATGTACCCCCATCTATATTTTTCAGATGGTGGAGGTAAGATGTTGTTTTTACAAAATGAGAATATATATTATATTATATATAATATAAATACGTGGGTATAAAAAAAATGTAGAAGAGTGAAGTGGTGATATTTTTTAAATTATTTATATTTATATTTGGGGATGGTATATATGTAGTCTGTTCATTGTCAGTGTCACTTGAACATGGATTTCTTAATATCGCCTAATCGTAGGATTGGATTGTTGATTACAGGATTAAAACGTAGCTAAGATTTGTATCAATTAGTCCAGAATCCAGTAGGTCCAAAGATATTGATCGAGCTTGCATGCGTGTGTGCACTTATTTAATAAATATTTTTTAGTAAATTAGGCCATACTCACAATCTTGCTGTTATTAGCGTGAATGAGCCAGTAGACACGCTGTTGTAGTATAACTTACACTCTTCCTATCCTTTACGTTTTTCTTTCTGTCTTGCCATCTCTTTCATTTCAAGTGGTAAATTAAGAGTTTAAGTTATCTTGAAATAAAAACACATAGCTTATATGACTTATAAAACAGTTCGTGTTTCGATTAAAACCCTAATTGAATCAAATAAATACATTGGGGGCTTTGAGAACCAACATTCTGAAATAAGGTTCAAAGGAGAATCGTAAACCTATAAATCCTTAAGAAATACTAGAATATCAACTTTAAAAGAGCAAAATTATCTCTATTAGATAATACAAACGGCTTTAGATATTGATTAACTTTTCATATATATATATATATATTTTATTATTTTAGAATGACGCCATCATTTGCAGTTGTAATAGGAATTATGGCGACTTTGTTCCGGCATGTCGGATCCGGGCCTATATGGAAGTCTTACATAGTTGAAGGAGTTACGACGCAATGCAGAGAATATTATTGGGCTCATATCTTTTATATCAATAACTTCATGATTAATGATACTCTATGCTGTTTAGAGTCTTGGTATGTATTAATATCTGAAGTGTTACCAAAAAATGTTGTTTTATATTTTAAAAAATTGCTAAAAATTAAAATAAGAAATTATGGCGCTAGGAGATGTTTCTCGAAGTTTGGCTATTTTTAGTCGTGGCCAGACACCTATATTTTCAACGATATTTTATTTATTTTCAGGCATATTGCCTCAGATATGCAGTTGTCAGTCCTTGGCATTATCGTCTACTTCTGTATTCGTCGACGAAGCTGGAGGTTCAAGATTGGAACTTTGTCCTTTCTGTTGCTGCTTGGCATACTTAGTCCTATCGCCCATGTTTATTTCCAAGATTTGAACGGACTTGTTGTAGGCACGCCTGAGTATGTAATTGAATTATAAACCTGATACCACTTTTTTCGCGAAACTTTACGATTTTTTTTTTCAAAGTATTTATTTCAATGTTCAAGTCCAAATCACCCTTTCGGTAAATTGTTGTGATCCCCTTTATTTGTGTGTGTGTGTTTTTTTTAAACTATTTAATACCCTTGTACAATTTATTTTAATTTTGACTTTAAGAATGCTTATGCATGTTTATATATTTTTTAGACTACTCAGAACATTATACGACGAAACCTTCCGTAAATACCACGTGTTCTTTTACAACAATATAACTTGCTTTGTTATGGGAATGGCGATTGGATATTTGGTCTACTACTTAAAACAGAATAAAATGGAACGTCCTGATTTTAAGGTAACTTAATGGTATTTGAGCTTACTCTTAAACTTGTAATTTAGAGTAATAGAGAGTAAGTCTAAAAAATGGCCAAGTACGAAGTATGACTCGTGGGGTTTGGGCATGTTCCGAACCCTTAGTTTGTCCATAAAATAATACAATAATTTGGCAGAAAGTAAATTCTCGTATGTTTCCAGTTTTTTCCATCGATCATACGCTGCACTACAACGACTGTACTTACAATTTAATTGAATTACAATTTAATTTCTTAACGGCAGTTTCCAATATCCTAGTTTTCCTTAGTTGAGGTAGTTTCATAAATTATGTAAACATCCTATCTCTAGTAAGGAGTCTATATATATATATATATATATATATATATATATATATATATATATATATATATATATACATATAAAATTACCTTATATCCCCGGCCAACATTTTAGACACTTTTTATCCCGAAAAAATGTACAGTTCCAGTGGAATAGATTTGTTTTTGTTTGTCGCTAGTATATATATATAGATGACAGTATTTTTGGGTTTACAGATTGGTACTCTAATGTGCTGGCTTATCATACCAACGATATTTGCTTTATACTATTTCACAAGCTCCGTCTACGACGATATTGAAAGAAAATCCCTTACATGGCGTCTTCTGTACGCGTCCTTACATCGAGTCGTTATCGGGATAATTGCAAGCGTTTGGGTTCTTGGACTCACGATGAAATTTCATGGTATGATTTTGATTGGTTTTATTTAAAAATATAGATACGGTAATATTTCGTACGGTACGTACGGTAATATTAGTAAGAGAATTTGCGGGACTCAGTAAGACTGGAGAGGTTACGTAGGGTTTTAGCTTGAGGTACACCTTAGGATCCTTAGGGCCTTTTAAAATAAAATAATGCAAATTAATCTTATTATATAAAAGGCAAAGGTGATTGACTGATGTATCAACGCACAGGCCAAACCATTAGGGCTAGCAAATTGAAATTTCGCACACGTATTTCTCATATGACGGAGGCATCCACTAAGGAAGGATTTTTCAAAATTCAACCCCCAAGGGGGTGAAATAAGGGATAAAAGTTTGTATGAAACTTCTTATTCCTTGGACATATTTGCATGAAATTTCGTATGAATTGAGTACGACAAAAATAATGAGTTACGTGTTTCAGCGTTTTCTAAAATTCAACCCCTAAGAGGGTGAAATGGGGAATAAAAGTTTGTTTGAAACTTTTTATTTCTTGGACATATTTGCTTGAAATTTCGTATGAATTGAGTACGGTAAAAATAAGGAGTAATATATTTTAGCATTTTCCAAAATTCAACCCCAAAGAGGGTAAAATAGGGGATGAAAGTTTTAAATATACGCACAGGCTAAACCCTTAGGGCTAGAAACTTAAAATTTCGCACAGTATTTCTTTTATGACGTAGGCATCCACTAAGAAAGGATTTTTAGAAATTCCATCCCTAAACGGATAAAATAAGGGATGAACGGTTGTATGAAAATCCATCATTTTCGAAGTTAGAAACGTGAAATTTCATATACAAGCTTCGGATTAGAAATAAATAAATATTTCAGAGTTTTTGAAAATCTACCCCTGAAGAGGATGAAATAGGGGTTGAAAGTTTATATGGGAGGTTCGTCATTTTTGAAGTAAGAAGCATGAAATTTCTTATACAAGCTTCTGGTTAGAAATAAATAAGTACGTATTTCAAAGCTGTTGAAAATCTATCCCCTAAGAGGGTGAATAGGGGATGATGAAATTTTATATAAGGAATCCGTCATTTTTGAAGTAAGAAGAATGAAATTTAATATTAAAGCTTCTCAACAAAAATAAATACATACTTATTTCATCGTTTTTGGAAATTCAACCCCAAACGTGAGAAATAGGGTGAAAACATTAGTATAAAATTAAAAAAAATGGCCTGATTTGCTTGAAATTTACTATTTGTCTTTCTTGATTGAACTGATAAGCAAACTATAAACATGTATTTCAAAGTTTTTCAAAATTCCATCTCTTAGACGAGAGAAGAGGTGAGAATTAATTTATGTTTGTTTCGAAGGGTTAGCATGTTTGTATGGACATATTCCCAAAAAAACTTGATGTACATACTTCTAAATACAAAAAACTTAAAAAAATAATAAAAACTGACTTTAAAACACTAATAAATGTAATAAATTTAATTTAAAAAACACGACTGCGTAAAAAGCAAACTAAAAGGTGAGAACAAGTTAACAAAGGATCTTTAAAAATAGCGTAGATTTTAGCCTGTTTATAATATGTTAGCCGAGTTACTTGATTTTTAAGTCGTAAACATATGCGAGTTATATATCATTGTAGTCTCTTGCTCCAACTTTGAAAAGATGAAGTAGGAAATGTGCAAAAAATAGGTCTGTTAAGATAGCAGTGAAAGGTTAGCAGAATCAATCGAAACCTACATGGTATTTTGTAGCTAATTTGTTGCTAATTAGTTGCTAAAACCCCGATTTTGTTGCTTTGACCGACTTCAAAAAAAAAGAGTTACTGCTATCTTAACGTTAAGCTAGCAGTAAACTCGCGGGATCGGCACGGATTAAATGCAATTGTACATCAGAATTTGTTGCTAATTTGTTGCTGAAGAATAGTGTAAGAAAATTTGAAAAAAACCTAGAATTGGCTAGACCTGGAGACCTGTAGCCGTGTCCATGCTATCTTAACACAGAGTTTTTGGTAACAAGGTGATGGCATGGATTTTGTTGCTGTTCGCAAATAACATCAGGGCACCCCAAAGAGCCAGCAACAAAATAAAAACTAAAAATCTGCTACACCTGGAGACCTGTAGCCGTATCCATGCTATCTTAACATGCACTTTTTTTAACAAGACGATGGCATGGATTTTGTTGCTAGTCGAAAATAACATCAGGACACCCCAAAGAGCCAGCAACAAAATATAAACTAAAAATCTGCTACACCTGGAGACCTGTAGCCGTATCCATGCTATCTTAACATGCACTTTTTTAAACAAGACGATGGCATGGATTTTGTTGCTAGTCGAAAATAACATCAGGACATCCCAAAGAGCCAGCAACAAAATATAAACTAAAAATCTGTTACACCTGGAGACCTGTAGCCGTATCCATGCTATCTTAACATGCACTTTTTTAACAAGACGATGGCATGGATTTTGTTGCTAGTCGAAAATAGCATTAGGACACCCCAAAGAGCCAGCAACAAAATATAAACTAAAAATCTGCTACACCTGGAGACCTGTAGCCGTATCCATGCTATCTTAACATGCACTATTTTAAAGAAGACGATGGCATGGATTTTGTTGCTAGTCGAAAATAGCATCAGGACACCCCAAAGAGCCAGCAACAAAATATAAACTAAAATTCTGCTACACCTGGAGACCTGTAGCCGACTATCAGTGTCCGTGCTATCTTAACGTGCAGTTTTTATAACAATACGGTGGCATGGATTTTGTTGCTAGTCGAAAATAACATCAGGACACCCCAAAAAGCCAGCAACAAAATATAAACTAAAAATCTGCTACACCTGGAGACCTGTAGCCGTATCAACGCTATCTTAACATGCACTTTTTTAAACAAGACGATGGCATGGATTTTGTTGCTAGTCGAAAATAACATCAGGACATCCCAAAGAGCCAGCAACAAAATATAAACTAAAAATCTGTTACACCTGGAGACCTGTAGCCGTATCCATGATATCTTAACATGCACTTTTTTTAACAAGACGATGGCATGAAATTTGTTGCTAGTCGAAAATAGCATTAGGACACCCCAAAGAGCCAGCAACAAAATATAAACTAAAAATCTGCTACACCTGGAGACCTGTAGCCGTATCCATGCTATCTTAACATGCACTATTTTAAAGAAGACGATGGCATGGATTTTGTTGCTAGTCGAAAATAGCATCAGGACACCCCAAAGAGCCAGCAACAAAATATACACTAAAAATCTGCTACACCTGGAGACCTGTAGCCGTATCCATGCTATCTTAACATGCACTTTTTTAACAAGACGATGGCATGGATTTTGTTGCTAGTCGTAAATAACATCAGGACGCCCCAAAGAGCCAGCAACAAAATATAAATTAAAAATCTGCTACACCTGGAGACCTGTAGCCGTATCCATGCTATCTTAACATGCACTATTTTAAAGAAGACGATGGCATGGATTTTGTTGCTAGTCGAAAATAGCATCAGGACACCCCAAAGAGCCAGCAACAAAATATACACTAAAAATCTGCTACACCTGGAGACCTGTAGCCGTATCCATGCTATCTTAACATGCACTTTTTTAACAAGACGATGGCATGGATTTTGTTGCTAGTCGAAAATAACATCAGGACGCCCCAAAGAGCCAGCAACAAATTATAAACTAAAAATCTGCTACACCTGGAGACCTGTAGCCGTATCCATGCTATCTTAACATGCACTTTTTTAACAAGACGATGGCATGGATTTTGTTGCTAGTCGAAAATAACATCAGGACACCCCAAAGAGCCAGCAACAAAATATAAACTAAAAATCTGCTACACCTGGAGACCTGTAGCCGTATCCATGCTATCTTAACATGCACTATTTTAAAGAAGACGATGGCATGGATTTTGTTGCTAGTCGAAAATAGCATCAGGACACCCCAAAGAGCCAGCAACAAAATATACACTAAAAATCTGCTACACCTGGAGACCTGTAGCCGTATCCATGCTATCTTAACATGCACTTTTTTAACAAGACGATGGCATGGATTTTGTTGCTAGTCGAAAATAACATCAGGACGCCCCAAAGAGCCAGCAACAAAATATAAACTAAAAATCTGCTACACCTGGAGACCTGTAGCCGTATCCATGCTATCTTAACATGCACTATTTTAAAGAAGACGATGGCATGGATTTTGTTGCTAGTCGAAAATAGCATCAGGACACCCCAAAGAGCCAGCAACAAAATATACACTAAAAATCTGCTACACCTGGAGACCTGTAGCCGTATCCATGCTATCTTAACATGCACTTTTTTAACAAGACGATGGCATGGATTTTGTTGCTAGTCGAAAATAACATCAGGACGCCCCAAAGAGCCAGCAACAAATTATAAACTAAAAATCTGCTACACCTGGAGACCTGTAGCCGTATCCATGCTATCTTAACATGCACTTTTTTTACAAGACGATGGCATGGATTTTGTTGCTAGTCGAAAATAACATCAGGACACCCCAAAGAGCCAGCAACAAAATATAAACTAAAAATCTGCTACACCTGGAGACCTGTAGCCGTATCCATGCTATCTTAACATGCACTTTTTTAAAGAAGACGATGGCATGGATTTTGTTGCTAGTCGAAAATAACATCAGAACACCCCAAAGAGCCAGCAACAAAATATAAACTAAAAATCTGCTACACCTGGAGACCTGTAGCCGTATCCATGCTATCTTAACATGCACTTTTTATAACAATACGGTGGCATGGATTTTGTTGCTAGTCGAAAAAAACATCAGGACACCCCAAAGAGCCAGCAACAAAATATAAACTAAAATTCTGCTACACCTGGAGACCTGTAGCCGACTATCAGTGTCCGTGCTATCTTAACGTGCAGTTTTTATAATAATACGGTGGCATGGATTTTGTTGCTAGTCGAAAATAACATCAGGACACCCCAAAAAGCCAGCAACAAAATATAAACTAAAAATCTGCTACACCTGGAGACCTGTAGCCGTATCCATGCTATCTTAACATGCACTTTTTTAAACAAGACGATGGCATGGATTTTGTTGCTAGTCGAAAATAACATCAGGACATCCCAAAGAGCCAGCAACAAAATATAAACTAAAAATCTGTTACACCTGGAGACCTGTAGCCGTATCCATGCTATCTTAACATGCACTTTTTTAACAAGACGATGGCATGGATTTTGTTGCTAGTCGAAAATAGCATTAGGACACCCCAAAGAGCCAGCAACAAAATATAAACTAAAAATCTGCTACACCTGGAGACCTGTAGCCGTATCCATGCTATCTTAACATGCACTATTTTAAAGAAGACGATGGCATGGATTTTGTTGCTAGTCGAAAATAGCATCAGGACACCCCAAAGAGCCAGCAACAAAATATACACTAAAAATCTGCTACACCTGGAGACCTGTAGCCGTATCCATGCTATCTTAACATGCACTTTTTTAACAAGACGATGGCATGGATTTTGTTGCTAGTCGAAAATAACATCAGGACGCCCCAAAGAGCCAGCAACAAAATATAAACTAAAAATCTGCTACACCTGGAGACCTGTAGCCGTATCCATGCTATCTTAACATGCACTATTTTAAAGAAGACGATGGCATGGATTTTGTTGCTAGTCGAAAATAGCATCAGGACACCCCAAAGAGCCAGCAACAAAATAAAAACTAAAAATCTGCTACACCTGGAGACCTGTAGCCGTATCCATGCTATCTTAACATGCACTTTTTTAACAAGACGATGGCATGGATTTTGTTGCTAGTCGAAAATAACATCAGGACGCCCCAAAGAGCCAGCAACAAAATATAAACTAAAAATCTGCTACACCTGGAGACCTGTAGCTGACTATCAGTGTCCATGCTATCTTAACGTGCAGTTTATAAAACAAGACGGTGGCATGGATTTTGTTGCTAGTCGAAAATAACATCAGGACGCCCTAAAGAGTCAGAAACAAAATAGAAACTAAAAATTTGCTACACCTGGAGACCTGTGGTCGTATCCATGCTATCTTAACGTGCAGTTTTTATAACAATACGGTGGCATGGATTTTGTTGCTAATCGCAAATAACATCAGGGCACTCCAGAGAGCCAGCAACAAAATAAAAACTAAAATTCTGCTACACCTGGAGACCTGTAGCCGTATCCATGCTACCTTAACAAGCACTTTTTTTAACAAGACGATAACATAGATTTTGATGCTAATCGTAAATAACATCAGGACACTCCAGAGAGCCAGCAACAAAATAAAAATTAAAAATCTGCTACACCTGGAGACCTGTAGCAGACTATCAGTGTCCATGCTATTTTAACGTGCAGTTTGTAAAACAAAACGGTGGCATGGATTTTGTTGCTAGTCCTAAATAACATCAGGACGCCCCAAAGAGTCAGAAAAAAAATAGAAACTAAAAATTTGCTACACCTGGAGACCTATAGTCGTATCCATGCTATCTTAACGTGCAGTTTTTTTAACAATACGGTGGCATGGATTTTGTTGCTAAACGCAAATAACATCAGGACACTCCAGAGAGCCAGCAACAAAATAAAAACTAAAAATCTGCTACACCTGGAGACCTATAGCTGACTATCAGTGTCCATGCTATCTTAACGTGCAGTTTATAAAACAAGACGGTGGCATGGATTTTGTTGCTAGTCGAAAATAACATCAGGACGCCCTAAAGAGTCAGAAACAAAATAGAAACTAAAAATTTGCTACACCTGGAGACCTGTGGTCGTATCCATGCTATCTTAACGTGCAGTTTTTATAACAATACGGTGGCACGGATTTTGTTGCTAATCGCAAATAACATCAGGACACTCCAGAGAGCCAGCAACAAAATAAAAACTAAAATTCTGCTACACCTGGAGACCTGTAGCCGTATCCATGCTACCTTAACAAGCACTTTTTTTAACAAGACGATAACATAGATTTTGATGCTAATCGTAAATAACATCAGGACACTCCAGAGAGCCAGCAACAAAATAAAAATTAAAAATCTGCTACACCTGGAGACCTGTAGCCGACTATCAGTGTCCATGCTATTTTAACGTGCAGTTTGTAAAACAAGACGGTGGCATGAATTTTTTTGCTAGTCTTAAATAACATCAGGACGCCCCAAAGAGTCAGAAAAAAAATAGAAACTAAAAATTTGCTACACCTGGAGACCTGTGGTCGTATCCATGCTATCTTAACGTGCAGTTTTTATAACAATACGGTGGCATGGATTTTGTTGCTAATCGCAAATAACATCAGGACACTCCAGAGAGCCAGCAACAAAATAAAAACTAAAATTCTGCTACACCTGGAGACCTGTAGCCGTATCCATGCTACCTTAACAAGCACTTTTTTTAACAAGACGATAACATAGATTTTGATGCTAATCGTAAATAACATCAGGACACTCCAGAGAGCCAGCAACAAAATAAAAATTAAAAATCTGCTACACCTGGAGACCTGTAGCAGACTATCAGTGTCCATGCTATTTTAACGTGCAGTTTGTAAAACAAAACGGTGGCATGGATTTTGTTGCTAGTCCTAAATAACATCAGGACGCCCCAAAGAGTCAGAAAAAAAATAGAAACTAAAAATTTGCTACACCTGGAGACCTATAGTCGTATCCATGCTATCTTAACGTGCAGTTTTTTTAACAATACGGTGGCATGGATTTTGTTGCTAAACGCAAATAACATCAGGACACTCCAGAGAGCCAGCAACAAAATAAAAACTAAAAATCTGCTACACCTGGAGACCTATAGCTGACTATCAGTGTCCATGCTATCTTAACGTGCAGTTTATAAAACAAGACGGTGGCATGGATTTTGTTGCTAGTCGAAAATAACATCAGGACGCCCTAAAGAGTCAGAAACAAAATAGAAACTAAAAATTTGCTACACCTGGAGACCTGTGGTCGTATCCATGCTATCTTAACGTGCAGTTTTTATAACAATACGGTGGCACGGATTTTGTTGCTAATCGCAAATAACATCAGGACACTCCAGAGAGCCAGCAACAAAATAAAAACTAAAATTCTGCTACACCTGGAGACCTGTAGCCGTATCCATGCTACCTTAACAAGCACTTTTTTTAACAAGACGATAACATAGATTTTGATGCTAATCGTAAATAACATCAGGACACTCCAGAGAGCCAGCAACAAAATAAAAATTAAAAATCTGCTACACCTGGAGACCTGTAGCCGACTATCAGTGTCCATGCTATTTTAACGTGCAGTTTGTAAAACAAGACGGTGGCATGAATTTTGTTGCTAGTCTTAAATAACATCAGGACGCCCCAAAGAGTCAGAAAAAAAATAGAAACTAAAAATTTGCTACACCTGGAGACCTATAGTCGTATCCATGCTATCTTAACGTGCAGTTTTTTTAACAATACGGTGGCATGGATTTTGTTGCTAAACGCAAATAACATCAGGACACTCCAGAGAGCCAGCAACAAAATAAAAACTAAAAATCTGCTACACCTGGAGACCTATAGCTGACTATCAGTGTCCATGCTATCTTAACGTGCAGTTTATAAAACAAGACGGTGGCATGGATTTTGTTGCTAGTCGAAAATAACATCAGGACGCCCTAAAGAGTCAGAAACAAAATAGAAACTAAAAATTTGCTACACCTGGAGACCTGTGGTCGTATCCATGCTATCTTAACGTGCAGTTTTTATAACAATACGGTGGCACGGATTTTGTTGCTAATCGCAAATAACATCAGGACACTCCAGAGAGCCAGCAACAAAATAAAAACTAAAATTCTGCTACACCTGGAGACCTGTAGCCGTATCCATGCTACCTTAACAAGCACTTTTTTTAACAAGACGATAACATAGATTTTGATGCTAATCGTAAATAACATCAGGACACTCCAGAGAGCCAGCAACAAAATAAAAATTAAAAATCTGCTACACCTGGAGACCTGTAGCCGACTATCAGTGTCCATGCTATTTTAACGTGCAGTTTGTAAAACAAGACGGTGGCATGAATTTTGTTGCTAGTCTTAAATAACATCAGGACGCCCCAAAGAGTCAGAAAAAAAATAGAAACTAAAAATTTGCTACACCTGGAGACCTGTGGTCGTATCCATGCTATCTTAACGTGCAGTTTTTATAACAATACGGTGGCATGGATTTTGTTGCTAATCGCAAATAACATCAGGACACTCCAGAGAGCCAGCAACAAAATAAAAACTAAAATTCTGCTACACCTGGAGACCTGTAGCCGTATCCATGCTACCTTAACAAGCACTTTTTTTAACAAGACGATAACATAGATTTTGATGCTAATCGTAAATAACATCAGGACACTCCAGAGAGCCAGCAACAAAATAAAAATTAAAAATCTGCTACACCTGGAGACCTGTAGCAGACTATCAGTGTCCATGCTATTTTAACGTGCAGTTTGTAAAACAAAACGGTGGCATGGATTTTGTTGCTAGTCCTAAATAACATCAGGACGCCCCAAAGAGTCAGAAAAAAAATAGAAACTAAAAATTTGCTACACCTGGAGACCTATAGTCGTATCCATGCTATCTTAACGTGCAGTTTTTTTAACAATACGGTGGCATGGATTTTGTTGCTAAACGCAAATAACATCAGGACACTCCAGAGAGCCAGCAACAAAATAAAAACTAAAAATCTGCTACACCTGGAGACCTATAGCTGACTATCAGTGTCCATGCTATCTTAACGTGCAGTTTATAAAACAAGACGGTGGCATGGATTTTGTTGCTAGTCGAAAATAACATCAGGACGCCCTAAAGAGTCAGAAACAAAATAGAAACTAAAAATTTGCTACACCTGGAGACCTGTGGTCGTATCCATGCTATCTTAACGTGCAGTTTTTATAACAATACGGTGGCACGGATTTTGTTGCTAATCGCAAATAACATCAGGACACTCCAGAGAGCCAGCAACAAAATAAAAACTAAAATTCTGCTACACCTGGAGACCTGTAGCCGTATCCATGCTACCTTAACAAGCACTTTTTTTAACAAGACGATAACATAGATTTTGATGCTAATCGTAAATAACATCAGGACACTCCAGAGAGCCAGCAACAAAATAAAAATTAAAAATCTGCTACACCTGGAGACCTGTAGCCGACTATCAGTGTCCATGCTATTTTAACGTGCAGTTTGTAAAACAAGACGGTGGCATGAATTTTGTTGCTAGTCTTAAATAACATCAGGACGCCCCAAAGAGTCAGAAAAAAAATAGAAACTAAAAATTTGCTACACCTGGAGACCTATAGTCGTATCCATGCTATCTTAACGTGCAGTTTTTTTAACAATACGGTGGCATGGATTTTGTTGCTAAACGCAAATAACATCAGGACACTCCAGAGAGCCAGCAACAAAATAAAAACTAAAAATCTGCTACACCTGGAGACCTGTAGCTGACTATCAGTGTCCATGCTATCTTAACGTGCAGTTTATAAAACAAGACGGTGGCATGGATTTTGTTGCTAGTCGAAAATAATATCAGGATGCCCTAAAGAGTCAGAAACAAAATAGAAACTAAAAATTTGCTACACCTGGAGACATGTAGTCGTATCCATGCTATCTTAACGTGCAGTTTTTATAACAATACGGTGGCATGGATTTTGTTGCTAATATAATAATATCTGCTACCTCCAGGTCTCCAGGTGTAGCAGAATTTTAGTTTTTATTTTGTTGCTGGCTCTCTGGAGTGTCCTGATGTTATTTGCGATTAGCAACAAAATCCATGCCACCGTATTGTTATAAAAACTGCACGTTAAGATAGCATGGATACGACCACAGGTCTCCAGGTGTAGCAAATTTTTAGTTTCTATTTTGTTTCTGACTCTTTAGGGCGTCCTGATGTTATTTTCGACTAGCAACAAAATCCATGCCACCGTCTTGTTTTATAAACTGCACGTTAAGATAGCATGGACACTGATAGTCAGCTACAGGTCTCCAGGTGTAGCAGATTTTTAGTTTTTATTTTGTTGCTGGCTCTCTGGAGTGTCCTGGTGTTATTTGCGTTTAGCAACAAAATCCATGCCACCGTATTGTTAAAAAAACTGCACGTTAAGATAGCATGGATACGACTATAGGTCTCCAGGTGTAGCAAATTTTTAGTTTCTATTTTTTTTCTGACTCTTTGGGGCGTCCTGATGTTATTTAGGACTAGCAACAAAATCCATGCCACCGTTTTGTTTTACAAACTGCACGTTAAAATAGCATGGACACTGACAGTCTGCTACAGGTCTCCAGGTGTAGCAGATTTTTAATTTTTATTTTGTTGCTGGCTCTCTGGAGTGTCCTGATGTTATTTACGATTAGGAACAAAATCTATGTCATCGTCTTGTTAAAAAAAGTGCTTGTTAAAGTAGCATGGATACGGCTACAGGTCTCCAGGTGTAGCAGATTTTTAGTTTTTATTTTGTTGCTGGTTGTCTAGAGTGTTCTGATGTTATTTTCGACTAGCAACCAAATCCATGCCATTGTCTTCTTAAAAAACGTGCATGTTAAGATAGCATGATACGGCTACAGGTCTCCAGGTGTAGCAGAATTTTAGTTTATGTTTTGTTTCTGACTCTTTGGGGTGTTCTGATGTTATTTGCGACTAGCAACAAAATCCATGCCACCGTCTTGTTTTAAAAACTACACGTTAAGATAGCATGGACACTTATAGTCGGCTACAGGTCTCCAGGTCTAGCAGGTTTTTAGTTTTTATTTTGTTGCTGGCTCTCTGGAGTGTCCTGATGTTATTTACGATTAGCAACAAAATTTATGTCATCGTCTTGTTAAAAAAAGTGCTTGTTAAGGTAGCATGGATACGGCTACAGGTCTCCAGGTGTAGCAGATTTTTAGTTTATATTTTGTTGCTGGCTCTTTGGGGCGTCCTGATGTTATTTTCGACTAGCAACAAAATCCATGCCATCGTCTTGTTAAAAAAGTGCATGTTAAGATAGCATGGATACGGCTACAGGTCTCCAGGTGTAGCAGATTTTTAGTGTATATTTTGTTGCTGGCTCTTTGGGGTGTCCTGATGCTATTTTCGACTAGCAACAAAATCCATGCCATCGTCTTCTTTAAAATAGTGCATGTTAAGATAGCATGGATACGGCTACAGGTCTCCAGGTGTAGCAGATTTTTAGTTTATATTTTGTTGCTGGCTTTTTGGGGTGTCCTGATGTTATTTTCGGCTAGCAACAAAATTCATGCCACCGTATTGTTATAAAAAGTGCACGTTAAGATAGCACGGACACTGATAGTCGGCTACAGGTCTCCAGGTGTAGCAGAATTTTAGTTTATATTTTGTTGCTGGCTCTTTGAGGTGTCCTGATGTTATTTGCGAACAGCAACAAAATCCATGCCATCGTCTTGTTTAAAAAAGTGCATGTTAAGATAGCATGGATACGGCTACAGGTCTCCAGGTGTAGCAGATTTTTAGTTTATATTTTGTTGCTGGCTCTTTGGGGCGTCCTGATGTTATTTTCGACTAGCAACAAAATCCATGCCATCGTCTTGTTAAAAAAGTGCATGTTAAGATAGCATGGATACGGCTACAGGTCTCCAGGTGTAGCAGATTTTTAGTGTATATTTTGTTGCTGGCTCTTTGGGGTGTCCTGATGCTATTTTCGACTAGCAACAAAATCCATGCCATCGTCTTCTTTAAAATAGTGCATGTTAAGATAGCATGGATACGGCTACAGGTCTCCAGGTGTAGCAGATTTTTAGTTTATATTTTGTTGCTGGCTCTTTGGGGTGTCCTAATGCTATTTTCGACTAGCAACAAAATCCATGCCATCGTCTTGTTAAAAAAGTGCATGTTAAGATAGCATGGATACGGCTACAGGTCTCCAGGTGTAACAGATTTTTAGTGTATATTTTGTTGCTGGCTCTTTGGGATGTCCTGATGTTATTTTCGACTAGCAACAAAATCCATGCCATCGTCTTGTTTAAAAAAGTGCATGTTAAGATAGCATGGATACGGCTACAGGTCTCCAGGTGTAGCAGATTTTTAGTTTATATTTTGTTGCTGGCTTTTTGGGGTGTCCTGATGTTATTTTCGACTAGCAACAAAATCCATGCCACCGTATTATTATAAAAACTGCACGTTAAGATAGCACGGACACTGATAGTCGGCTACAGGTCTCCAGGTGTAGCAGAATTTTAGTTTATATTTTGTTGCTGGCTCTTTGGGGTGTCCTGATGTTTTTTTCGACTAGCAACAAAATCCATGCCACCTATTGTTATAAAAAGTGCATGTTAAGATAGCATGGATACGGCTACAGGTCTCCAGGTGTAGCAGATTTTTAGTTTATATTTTGTTGCTGGCTCTTTGGGGTGTCCTGATGTTATTTTCGACTAGCAACAAAATCCATGCCATCGTCTTCTTTAAAAAAGTGCATGTTAAGATAGCATGGATACGGCTACAGGTCTCCAGGTGTAGCAGATTTTTAGTTTATATTTTGTTGCTGGCTCTTTGGGGTGTCCTGATGTTATTTTCGACTAGCAACAAAATCCATGCCATCGTCTTGTAAAAAAAGTGCATGTTAAGATAGCATGGATACGGCTACAGGTCTCCAGGTGTAGCAGATTTTTAGTTTATAATTTGTTGCTGGCTCTTTGGGGCGTCCTGATGTTATTTTCGACTAGCAACAAAATCCATGCCATCGTCTTGTTAAAAAAGTGCATGTTAAGATAGCATGGATACGGCTACAGGTCTCCAGGTGTAGCAGATTTTTAGTGTATATTTTGTTGCTGGCTCTTTGGGGTGTCCTGATGCTATTTTCGACTAGCAACAAAATCCATGCCATCGTCTTCTTTAAAAAAGTGCATGTTAAGATAGCATGGATACGGCTACAGGTCTCCAGGTGTAGCAGATTTTTAGTTTATATTTTGTTGCTGGCTCTTTGGGGTGTCCTGATGTTATTTTCGACTAGCAACAAAATCCATGCCATCGTCTTGTTAAAAAAGTGCATGTTAAGATAGCATGGATACGGCTACAGGTCTCCAGGTGTAGCAGATTTTTAGTGTATATTTTGTTGCTGGCTCTTTGGGGTGTCCTGATGCTATTTTCGACTAGCAACAAAATCCATGCCATCGTCTTCTTTAAAATAGTGCATGTTAAGATAGCATGGATACGGCTACAGGTCTCCAGGTGTAGCAGATTTTTAGTGTATATTTTGTTGCTGGCTCTTTGGGGTGTCCTGATGCTATTTTCGACTAGCAACAAAATCCATGCCATCGTCTTCTTTAAAATAGTGCATGTTAAGATAGCATGGATACGGCTACAGGTCTCCAGGTGTAGCAGATTTTTAGTTTATATTTTGTTGCTGGCTCTTTGGGGTGTCCTAATGCTATTTTCGACTAGCAACAAAATCCATGCCATCGTCTTGTTAAAAAAGTGCATGTTAAGATAGCATGGATACGGCTACAGGTCTCCAGGTGTAACAGATTTTTAGTTTATATTTTGTTGCTGGCTCTTTGGGATGTCCTGATGTTATTTTCGACTAGCAACAAAATCCATGCCATCGTCTTGTTTAAAAAAGTGCATGTTAAGATAGCATGGATACGGCTACAGGTCTCCAGGTGTAGCAGATTTTTAGTTTATATTTTGTTGCTGGCTCTTTGGGGTGTCCTGATGTTATTTTCGACTAGCAACAAAATCCATGCCATCGTCTTGTTAAAAAAAGTGCATGTTAAGATAGCATGGATACGGCTACAGGTCTCCAGGTGTAGCGGATTTTTAGTTTTTATTTTGTTGCTGGCTCTTTGGGGTGCCCTGATGTTATTTGCGAACAGCAACAAAATCCATGCCATCACCTTGTTACCAAAAACTCTGTGTTAAGATAGCATGGACACGGCTACAGGTCTCCAGGTCTAGCCAATTCTAGGTTTTTTTCAAATTTTCTTACACTATTCTTCAGCAACAAATTAGCAACAAATTCTGATGTACAATTGCATTTAATCCGTGCCGATCCCGCGAGTTTACTGCTAGCTTAACGTTAAGATAGCAGTAACTCTTTTTTTTTGAAGTCGGTCAAAGCAACAAAATCGGGGTTTTAGCAACTAATTAGCAACAAATTAGCTACAAAATACCATGTAGGTTTCGATTGATTCTGCTAACCTTTCACTGCTATCTTAACAGACCTGCAAAAAATAGAAGTAGTGGAGCGTGCTAAATACTTTAAATAAAAATGAATTTACAGAATATACGTAAAATATCTTTTCAGATACTGGATATTTTGAGTTACGATCACTTAAGTTTTGTTTTCTATAATGTCTTCAAAAAATAGTATGAAATGCGAACTTATATTTGCAATTAATAAAGTATGTATGGCGAAAACAAAAAATATATATATATATATATATATATATATATATATATATATATATATATATGTGTATATATGTATATATATATGTGTATGTGTGTGTGTGTGTGTGTGTGTGTGTAAATGTGTAAGTAACAACAACACAATATTCGGAGGTTCGGAGCCCTCGATGCGCGAGTCACAATCATACATGTGCAAATCATTACAGTCATCAAATTATTACTAATAGCAAAAAGCCAAAGAGGTTTTCTGTAGTACATATTTGCTTGAAATTTCGTATGAAATGAGTACGGTAAAAATAATAAGTTACGTATTTCAGCGTTTTCCAATATTCAACCCCTAAAAGGTGATGAAAATTTTAAATAAACACACAAGCCAAACCCTTAGGGCTAGAAACTTAAAATTTCGCACACGTATTTCTCTTATGACGTAGGTATCCACTAAGGAAGGATTTTTCAAAATTCAACCCACAAGGTGGTGAAATAGGGGATAAAAGTTTATATGAAACTTTTTATTCCTTGGACATATTTGCATGAAATTTCGTATTTTTCGTAGTTTGATCGCGAGCGAAGCCGCAGGTTCTGCTAGTTAACAATAAAGCTACTGGCACACTACTTAATATTATGTACAACGCAAGTTACCATGACGGCTATTAATAATATTCTATACTAGTACTCACCCTCGCTTCGCCCGGGTCCGTTCTTAGGTTGATTTCCCATACAAACTTTCATCCCCCTTAAGCCATAGGGATAATAAACAGGTACTTCCCAGGGTCTCAAACTATTTTCTTACCATATTTCATCTAAATCGGTTCAGTAGATCACAAACACACAATCTTTACCTCTTTATAATATTACGAGTAGTATAAATTATGCTTTAATATCGTGGGTTTATGAATTTTTTTATTTGAAGTTTTTCTCATGTGACAATTTTTCGTCGTGAGGTTTTAGTTTAAATGGTTTCTATATAATATACTCGTAGCTGTGATATACGGATAGACTAGACTAATTCTCTAATACTGTAATAAAAAAATTAAACTATTAACTGTTATTCCCAGGTAACTCCCTATCCATATGGGAATGGCGAGGATGGCTGGTACCAAGCAAGCTCTCGTTCTGCGTGTATCTGATACATGATAATATATTGCACTACATGATAGGATCGAGGTCCCAGCTATATTCGGCATCCTTCTCAGAACTGGTAAGAGTGAAATATTTTAAAATTTTAACAGTAAGTAGGATACCTACCTATGTCTTTTACTATCTTTCACAATGCTTGCTTGTATATTTTGCAACGAAGTTCCTTAACGCGGCTTGCGGTAGGAGTTGACAGGTCGCAGGGGTGTTGTAGTGTGTGCACAAGCGATCCTTCAACGCCTCATTGCACTGCGGCGACGGATTCCGCTGTGGGTTTTAGTGAGTAGGAGTCTCACAGTACCTTTGATTGACGGCCGGTAAGGTCCCCATGATGGGTTTCTCCAGCGTCATCAAAAAAAAAAGGAGTTGACAGGTCCTCCCCAATGTTTATGTTGTCGTGGTTAGAAGCTTATTAGCGTACGACAATCTAGTCGCGCGCGAAGCCAAGAAACGCACAGGGAGGTGGCTTACCTAGGTAGGTGATGTGCTATGCGGGTTGCTCCTGATACTTATCTGATAGTATAGTGGACCGTATGAGCAACCCCACGGTTGTTGTGGTCTTCTTCGGCAGGCAGTCACCGGAGAGTCGTGGTCTTGCGGGGAGGTTCTGTTGTGTTTTATTGGCTAGTACTGAATTTTCTGGCAAGTGAGTCCCATATAACCAGCTGTATGCATTGCAGATGGTATCCGTAAATGAATTTTCCAACGTCTTCACAGACCGACTACGCTAACCTTAATTTAAAAGAATTTAAAATAACGATTCAAAGGTGTTCGTATTAGTCTGATAGAATAAAATATATTTCGAAATGATTTTGTTAAAATTTAAGAATTTTAAAACTACCTAGGGAGTCTAGTGGCTAGCATGTACGGCCGCAGATCCGGAGGTTATGGGTTCGAGGGTCGGGTCAAATTCAATTATTGAGTATTTCTGTCAAGATATTCTCAGTAACATCCCAAAGTTGGGAAGGTTGACGGTGTTTCACCACCGTGCCTTGGAGAGCACATGTCGCGTTGGTCCTGCGCCTTAACTGAAGTATTATCCCATCGGACTTTAAGAGTGACAGAAATAGAAAGTGCAGACACAATCTGCGCGCACACCTATACACGCGCTGCACTATAATATATTCGCCGTAGCCGAAATCGGTCATGAAGATATTATTATTATTATGGAAATTTATTATTTTCCTTTCTTTTCAGGCCTACGTCTATCTATTAGTGATGTTCTGGGCTCATGTGCTAGCGCTGGTATCGCATCTCTTCGTGGAGGAACCTTGCAATGAATTACTTAAGATATTCATGGGCTCCAATAAGAAAAAAAAAGAAGCTTAGGTACAAGAAGGACTATTACACACATACTCGCCCACAAGATGATGTGCAAAGATATTAAATTAATTCTGAAAATTATCTTTTGTATTTGTTTTATTAATATCTGTCATGTAAATGTAAAATATACATCTGCCCACTTAAGAATTGAACTCACGATCGCTAACAAAAGAAGAAAACCACAGATAATTTCATATTATCATTTAACACCAATATGTTATTGACTTCAATGTTTAGAAGAATTGTCTCATTGGCCTCGTTAACATCATAGCCATGTCGTGTTTTTTTAACGTAGAGAAATACATTTACGCATTCCACCTCTATAAATACTGAGGTGGTTATGTGGGACTCCCGTTCGAGAAGCCTGTACTACGTACTAAAAATTAAAACCTAACGGAATTTTTCTCGTCTTAATCATAGCATGCATCCCATGCAATGCAGAATGACTTAACGCACGAATGGGATGTGTTCCGAACGTTGCTCCTCTGTTTTGTTATATATATATATATATATATATATATATATATATATATATAAATATAATGTTAACTTTAAGCTCAGTGAAAGATCCGACTCGAATGGTAGATGAGAAACCTTTAGCCATCTTGTTAGGCATATAATAAAATAAAAAAATAGCGACAAAAAATATAAAGAAAAAAATATCCTTCAAAGTAATTTATTTAAACATCATATAATATTTACAAAAACAAATTATATTAATAACTATATTTCATACATTAATTGTTGTTTCTTATACAAACAATATGTGTATGTATTATTTTGCAATGCGATAGACGGATAACATTAGAATATTATTGAAAAAAAATGCCTTCATTGACATTGTAATCTTAAATTATTATAAAAAACATGACGTCAAGCTGTAAATAAACAGAAAATTAATAAAAATTTACATTGAAAACTTCCGTTGATAATATTGTATAAAAACGTATAAACATCAAAATAAAATATTTCGCGCATCGAGGGTTCTATGCCATACGTCACCTTGAATGGCAAACAATATATATTTACTAGTAAACAACCGTAGAAAAAGGAAACTGAAAATAAAATCAAATTTTTGAATCTCCATAACTAAGTATAATAACAATAATAATTGTAATTAATATGGTAACTAATTTTTAAGGACGTTTTCGTTTGACGGGTTTAATATTTTTGTGGGTAAAAACTAAATAATATTTTTAAAAACTGACTCTGACGAATGGTACTTGGATATTCATTTTTTTCAAATTGAAAGTTAGTAGTTAGAAAAATTATGGGTTATATCCTGTCTAAAAATACAATCGACAAAATCGGACTATCCTGAAAAATTTATTTATTGCCTGGGCATATATAAAAAAATTGTCGATAATATGAAAACTTCTTCCTTTTTTCGTCGGTTAATAATATGAATTTGAATTCAATATTTTATTCAACCAAGAAAGCTCTTTGCGTGATTGTAAGTTCCACTTTGCTGGTTTTTAATACTTGTTCCACATAAAAAGGAGTACCTAATAAAATCATGAAATTTTGTTTTAAATCACCATAAGAATTTAAATAATTAATTTACATTATTTATTATTTATTTATTCATATTTATTACAAGTATAAAATAGACTATGAGCTGGATAACACATAATATGCCACAGTTCAGTACACAGGGAGCACCTTTCTTTTTTTTTAGTGTTGGGCAATGCATTTACGCATACCACCAGTACGTACAGGTGGTTATGTGGGACTCACCTTTTACCAAAGCCAGTACTACCCACTAAAACCCAACAAAAACTTCCCTGTCTTAATGGGGCGTCGCAGGATCGCTTATGCACTCTACCACGACGCTCCGACGGCAGGCCTGCCGAAGCAAGCCACAACCATGGGGTTGCTTCCACGGTCCATTTTACTATCAGAGAAGTACCACGGGCAACCCTCCGAACCTCATAATGAAGCCTTTAAGCTTTTGCCTACAAATTTTATAAGAGCAATTGTTGAGTTGGGTGAGTTAAGTTGTGTTAGCTCTGGTTCGTAGATAGAGAATACTCTGTCTACGGTCTGGTTCACATAGAATAATTCATTAATCAAGTTGAAAAACACAGCTGTATATGACACAACATATGTATGTGATATGCATAGTTATTGTCTTTAACAAAATTAGGTATATTTCTTCTGCTATAAAGAAACAACATTTTACAATTATTACATTTTAGATTTACGCGAATATTTAACATTTTAAATAAAACTATCTTTTTGGGCTTTTTTTGTGGATTTATTTTGATTTTTGGTTCCCGACGATTCAAATGCTTTTAATCAACAGCAATCATTGTCACGGGAGACAATAAAAATCAAAATAAATCAACGAAAAAATCCGAAAAGATGTTTTATTTATTATTCAGTTATATGGATTTCAATAGTACTTTGCCGTCTGAATTCTGATGAATGTCTCAAAGTTTGACTTTTTGTTTCTGGTACTTAATGCTATTAACTTGGTAATTTAATTTTTGATTTCTTTTTTTTTTCATTAGATCAATATTTTTCAACCTTAAATGAAGCCTATACATATGTATATATATATATATATATATATATATATATATATATATATATATATAGGTATACACATTACACACACATACATCCTCTTAATACTTTTCCATTTTTGATTAAGACCTTTTAAGTTTTTGATAGATTTTGGAAAAAAAATATAAAGAGGACATATAAAAAGCCTACAATTATATACACGATTTTTATTTCTATTTAAATAAAATAAATTGAAATAATCTAATATTGCTGCAACGGCTATACATATGTATGAGTATGAACATGAAACGTGTTTGTATTCAGCCCTTTTTAACGTCCCACTGCTGGGCACGGGCCTCCCTTCAATACGAGGGGATCAGGCCATAGCCCACCACGCTGGCCAAGTGCGGGTTGGCGGACTTCACATGACTTTCGAAAACTTACTAGGTTTCCTCAGACATGCAGGTTTCTTCACGATGTTTTCCTTCAACGTTAAGACAAGTGGCAATCATGTTGGTAATGATTCGCACATGAAAATATCAGAGGTGCGAGACCCGGGATTTGAACCCGCATCACTCGTTTTCCCAAGCGAGCGCGTTACCACTGGGCTACCTACCACTGCTTGACACCGCTTATTAGTTTATTAAATAAATAAACATATCTATTATTGATACGTTCAATATAAAATGTTATTTAACTAATTAGGTAACAATTTATGACAAAATTAAAAAAAATATCATCGACTCTCCCCTACTTAAAAGCAAAGTGAATTTTGCGTGTCACATGTTAGGAGCACAAAATAAACCTCTTTCATCCACCTCCATTACGTAAAGTTAAAACAAAGTATGATTCAAAGTTTCAAATAGTTTTTTATCTCGTGCATGTTATAAATTTAATTTAAAATGTTATGAATAAGATATCTTCCATCTTAAGTAGTAAGAGCTACAAAAAATAATTGTAAAACTTAATTTATAATTTGTAGTTTTTATGTATAATATTACTTTTAACTGTGTAAGTACTTAATGTTTAATTATAGTTAAATATCATTCAGTTATTTTTTTTATTATTCTATATTCTATATAACTGCCTCGGTTGTATAGTGGCTAGCAAGTAGGTACGGCTGCACATCGAGAGCTCCTGGGTTCGAGTCCCGGGTCGGGCCAAGTTTAGTTATTGAGTCTTTCTGCTTAGTAAGTCTCAGTAACAGCCTCGAGTTGGGAAGTTGGCGGTGTTTCACCCCCGTGCCTCGGAGAGCATGTAAAGCCGTCGGTCCTCTCACCGGTCGTGTGGAGTAGTCGTCCCACCGGAGTAGGAACGTGACAGGAATAGAGAGTGCACTGGTATCTGCGCGTACACTTGTACACTATAATATCTCCTGCGTAGATAGCTAATTTTATCCAAATTTGTCTAGCCGTTTTAGCGTGATGAAGTAACAAATATATACACAAACATTCACACAAACACACGAACAAACTTCCGCTATTACAATAGTAGGCTCATGTATTTATCGATCGGAATCCTCCAACACAGGACATCAAGTGTGGCCTGTTGATAGTATAGTATTATTTAAATAAAATAATAATTGATTAAATACAATGATAATTAATTGAATAAAATTATAATTATTTAAATGAATTTTTGAATGTGTAAACATTCACGGGAATAGCAAACATGGTCACGGGTGAAACTATAAAAGACAACCGCGACAAAATCTGAAAAGATAGCTTCATTTAAAGTGTCAAATATTCGGGTAAATCTAAGTAAGTATAATATAATAGTTTTCTCTTTTAAATTACATATAAAACAATAATATTGCTTAAATAAATAATTAATATTAAAAAAAATATTCTTTATGGTTTTAGATAATATAATTTATTTATAAATAATAATAACTAAAATTAAGTAAATAACATTGCTATATTTAATTATAATACTTATCAAAAAAAATAATTAAAATTGTTTAGAATTAAAATCAACAAATATTATAAGGTACTTTGGTGTCATTTTTGAATTTTTTGTAATCATTTTTGTAAAATAGTGGGTAGGCACTGTCTGTAACAAGTATTTAACACCTTTGAGATGTTTAACACCTTAGTCTCTCCCGTGACCATGATTGCTGTAAAGCATTCGAAACGTCCGGAACCAGAAATGAAAATAAATCCGTGAAATAATCCGAAAAGATAGTTTTATTTAAAAAGTATAATTTAATTTAATGAATTAAAATATAAAGCATATTCAGATTCAGTGGTCAGCTTACTTTCACTAAAATTTCACCGGCGCCAATATTGTAATATAATAATAATATCTTTCCCGTACATAGTCTCAGCGAGATTAATTGCCATAACCGAGATTATATCATGATTTCATCAACATAATACTTTATTTTAATAAAAAATAAAACAAGTTAGTAAAAACATAAGTCATACCAGCCTTCCTACTGATAACATAAACACGGCCTGAATAAAATTAAACTAAAACAAAACATTCCCTAGAATATAATCGTAGTTACGAGAGCATTTTTTTTATTTTTTTTCTATCAGTTTTTTCTTTAAATTGTGTATTGAACAGTATTTGCATTCAACCCGCGTTGCCCTAATGCCAGATCTACTTGCCAAACCTTTACAAGTCACAGAAAGGCTTACGTGTGCTTAGTATCATCGTTCAATCTAAAAGTGCTTAGATAAATAGCCTTGTAGCCACTGTGGCTGAAAGACTTGACAGTCACATAATGTGGCATTGGATGACGACACATAGATCGTCATTTAAATACATACAATAATGTTCCTATTAGTATTAAATTCCAATATATTATTAAATGTTAAATGTTTATAATGAAATGTTATGTAAATATGGACCTGTGTCTGAACGAAAATAAATAAAAAAAAAAAAAAAAATTAGATGTGCACGCAAGCCGATCAACATTTTCGTAGCGCCTACTCGTAGATCTGTGTTAGGTAATCCCTCACCCTTGTCACGTTTTTGCAATATTATAATAAATCGTAAAATTGTAATTGCCACTGGTGAATCTAATAAATAAATAAATCACATGTTGTGGCCTGTATTGGTTTGCAAGCTGTTTGTTCGTGTTGTTATGCACAAATCAAAGGGCGACAAAGCGTATGTGGTGTGGTTACGTGTACGTGTTGTTTTTGTGGATAATTGCAAACATGTAGATCCGGTGTAAAACATTATGCGCAGTAATAAATAGTAGTACCTACGAATGTGCGAAAAATGCCATTTAATGTTTGAATGCTTCACAAATTTAATTTTAGTGCATAAGGATTATGGTATTGCGGTCACTATGAGAACACTAATTTTATAAATGTCGTTAAATTGTGAAAGCAATTTAGCGGACTGTTAAAAAATAGTAAATCTTTATTAACATCCTATCGTCGTGTCGTAAATTGTAAATACTATCTGTATCTTAAAAGCAATTTATAGTAAAAATGTGAACTGTGAATGGGTATTGGTGGTGGGAATAAAAAGTCGCCCTAAATAAGTGTGTGTGCACGCGCGTGTATACGTGTATACGTGCGTGCGTGCGCGCTTGAGCGTGCGCATCAACACTTCTTAGGTATCGTACAGATTATAACAATACACGATTGCGAACGAACGAGGCACGATAAGCCGCCTGACACAAGGCAAAACTAACTGACCGATTAAAACCATGCTGTAACGTGAACATGTAATTACCGAATTTCTATAAGCAATAAAAACATCTCTTCCCTTCCAAATGTCCACATTTCGTCTGATCTCTTATCCAAGCTCGTAATAATATGTATGAGATAAATGATACATAATTCAGTATAGTCTTATTCATATTCCTAGGCATACAGTTTTCTAATTTCTTCGCTTTTGTTTTAAATTTTGATATTATCATCAAATTAAGGTATATATATAAAAATAATAAACTATACAAGCAAATGAACGGGACTTGTATTGACAAGGTTTTTGGTGTTTCGATTACCTACTAGCTCAGGGCTAAAAGTTAAAAAAGAAAAGTTTAAACGCAATTAATCTTATTTAAAAAATTAAATTAAGGATGTTTCCTTTGAGTGAAAGTCGATTTTTTCACTATTTAAAGTAATTTTCCACCATGTCCTCTGCTTATCTATACATGTTTTACATATAATAAAACTGTATCTAAGCCGAGTCTGTACATAAAATATTTTTTGGAAAATCTTATTGAAATAGACATTATTATCGATACAGAGGCCGAATCTATAGTTTTTAGAATTTTTGCCTGTCTGACTGTCTGTTACCGCTCACAGAAAAACCACTGGAGGGATTTTGATAAAATTTGGTATGGTGATAGCTGGTTATTCGGGTCAACATATAGGATACTTTTTACCGCAGGAAAATATCTCATTTCTGAGAAAAAAATACAAAAACTTGTTAGAATAAAACCACGACGATATTATAAACATTATAGCAAGGAAACTTACTAAATATGGCAAAAACTATTAAAAATAGCTTGTCTTGAAAAAAATATATATTAATAGCGCTATTTTATTCATTGAAGTAATCCCAAAAATATTTATTTATGTGTTATTTAGATATTCATCAATAGATATCGTTATGCGTTTTTAAAATACGAAGTTTTAATTCCAAAAAATTGAATTTATTATTTCATTATTTTTATTTATTACAGGGAAATAAACAGTATTATAGTACAGACAATTTACATTAAAAAAATAAACACATTTACCAATTAAGTTTCCATAAATAAAAAAAAAAACACAAAATTAGAGAAAAGAGTAGAAAGCATAAGACTAAATAAAACAACTATGCAATACTATATACCAGGGGTGGCCAACTTGACTAGACCCAAGATCTACTGTTTATTGACGAAACCCTGAGCGATCTACCAATTACATACTTCTTAAAATTAGAAATGAAACAGTTTAGTTCAGTATACAATTATGTATTATTTTTTGTTTTATTAGGAGAGAAAACATAAAATTGAAAATTATATTCTTAGTAATTACTTTTTTATATTAGTGTGAGCATTGCGTCTGAACATTTTTTGCTAGATTAGATATATGAATATTATTATAAGGTATATTAAACTTATATGTTTTTTGCCTTGCCACGATCGACTGGATTCATAGACGTGATCGACCAGTCGATCGCAATCGACTTAGTAACATACTTACATAGTTAAGTATTAAATATTATGAAAATTATTGGATTATGTTATTAA
The DNA here is from genome assembly GCA_905404265.1 of Fabriciana adippe. Taxonomy (NCBI): domain Eukaryota; kingdom Metazoa; phylum Arthropoda; class Insecta; order Lepidoptera; family Nymphalidae; genus Fabriciana; species Fabriciana adippe. The sequence goes on along the minus strand of FR989998.1, from coordinate 15,115,969 downwards.
TAAATTTCTTGAAATTTAGAACGGAACAGTTCATTATATCTATATGGTTAAAGTGAGTATTATAATCACGACATGACCTAAGTAAGAACAGATTTGTTTTGGTAAAAGGCACATGGAATAGATCTTTTTTACGTGTGTCGAAACTTGGACATCTAAAGTAAATATTACTCAAAAGATATGGAGAGTCGATAAGGTTGTTAAGTAATTTAAATAAAAATAATTGATCTTTCATTCTGCGACGATTCAATAGAGACTGAATAATAGGACACCTTTGTTGGAGGGAACGATTTCTAAAAGTCAAATGTTTAATAAACTTACGCTGTACTTTATCAATTGCATCGATACTGAACTTATATTGAGGGTGAATGTGACCTTTCTACGATTTTATTAGAATTACATTCTTAATTACCAGTGGCCCCGCCCTTGCACAAATTATTAATATAACAAACGCCTTTTGCCTTTATAAATTAGTAACATATTATGTTTAATGGTTTTTTTTATATATGTTGGTACATTAACACACAGCACCGTCTAGTTCCATGGTAAGCTACGAGGCTTGTGTTACGGATACCAGATAGTTGATACACTACACATATATAACTTTAAATAAATACATATCTATACAGATAAATAAAATTGGAGTGTCTGTTTGTAATATTAGAGTAACCACTTTTTAGTAAATGCAAATGGATGTATACACGGTACATATACCAAAACAACATTTTTTACAATTTTTGTCTGTCTGTCTGTCTGTTTGTCTGTCTGTCTGTTTGTCTGTTTGTTCCGGCTAATCTCCGAAACGATGATTTTGACGGGACTTTCACTGGCAGATAGCTGATGTTATAAGGAGTAACTTAGGCTACTTTTATTTTAGAAAAATAATTAGGGTTCCGCGAAAAAAAATTAAAACCCATAAAATTGTGAACAAAATCCGCGTACGGCGTACGCACCCGAGCAAAGCGAGGGTAAATCGCTATATAATTTAACTGAATATCTTAGGAGCAACAAGCTACTATTTATGTATAAACATGGCTAACCGTGAAAACGTATCTATGGACGAACGCGAGCGAAGCGAGCGTGAGTCGCTAGTTATAAATATAAACACCCATAACTGGAGTACAAGCATTCGTGCTCATCACACAAATGAATGTCCTCAGCGGGACTCGAACCCGCGACCGCTGGCACAGCAAGTAGCGTCACTACAAACTGAGCAAAAAATAATATATTTCGACTGGAAAAAGAATGAGGGGTCCATTACATAGATCGGGATCTTAGACCAATAAGCTGTCATTACATAACCAGACGTGTATATTGGCATAACGTAATCTTGTAAACGTTTGAAGGACGAGACCCAGAACTTAAGCAACGCTTTCGCAATAAGCCGCGATAAGTTCAGTCGACTTCAATGTGCGTGATCGTTCATACTTAGCCGTTGAAATAAGCTTTATATTTATTTAATATAATATTTTATTTTAAAAGTATTTTTCTGTTTATTTTTTTTATTATATTGTTATATTTATTTATTTATTTTTTTTAATTTATTTAATTTTCAGTATTATTTGACAGTTTAATATATGTAAATTTTCAATTGTAATTAATGGATATATAAACAATAATATTCACAGAAATTATTTTTCATTAATTAATTAATAAAATAAATAATTGATGAGATATTTATCGATATAATTGAAATATTTGATATAAACTATAATAAATAAAGGTGTTAACGAGTGATAATGAAGTGTACACAGACTATATATTTAGTGCTAGCGATATGCTCGAGCTTTGGCCGCTCTATGGAACTTAATGGTAAATATATTTTAACACATTTTAGATTACTTACTTAGATTTACGCGAATATTTGACATTTTATTATATTCTTTATTGCACTTTAGATGCGATACAGAAAAAAAAACAACAATAAACATAGTTCACAAAGGTGGACTTATCTCTAAAAGAGATCTCTTCCAGTCAACCTCTGGATGTGGAAGAAGATGTCAGCGGGCAATATAGTGCAAAAAAAAAGTAAAATAAAAGTAATGATAACATATACATAATATATTACTGATAAAAGTATATAATACTACACATATATAATACTTAGTGTAAAGATTCTACTTATACATACATATATACATATACACATACATATACATACACATATATAATATATAAAATATGAAAACAGAAAAAGGTGCTGATTGATACTTGTCTATGTTTGTGCTAGTAAATAGTTTTTTAATTTACGTTTGAAGATATGGATAGATGGGCTCTCGTGGATGGTTTTGGGTAGTTGGTTCCATAGTACTGCGGCATGGACAGAAAAAGAATTTTGTTGGAATTTAGTGTTGCTCCTAGGAATGTCAAGCATATAAGCAATGCAAGACCTCCTGGAACGTGTTGGGATTGGTAGAAAGTTAAAACGGGAACGAAGGTAGGGAGGGAAATTTTGATTTTTAAATAAAACTACATATCTTTTCGGATTTTTTCGCGGATTTATTTTGATTTTTGGTTTCCTTTCGAATTCGTTTATGGGAAGAGTTTAAGGTTTTAGACGTCTCAAAGCTTATTATATACTTGTTACAGACAGTGCCTACCCACAAATTTATAAAATTTACAAATTATAGTATATAATGACCTATGAGATGTCTAAAATCTTAGTATCTCCCGTAACTATGACTGCTGTAAAGCTTTCGTAACTTCGGGAACCAAAAATCTAAATAAATCTACGAAAAAATCCGAATAGATAGTTTTATTTAACTTATTTTATTGAAACCATTATCGTATTTATCAATATCTAGAATCGTTTCCATATAACTTTCAACTAATTGATTGACATAGATATAGCCAGGAACGTAATCTTACTTTCACAAAAAAAAAACAAGTTATGATAAAACTTATACTAAGTCGCTAATCTATACATATAATAAAACTAGCGATTCACCCTCGCTTCGCTTCGGGTTCGTCCTTAGACAAAAACAGATCTATCTCACGAGAACCGTACCGTTTTCCGGGATGATATATAGTCTATAGCCTTCCTCAGTTAACGGGCTATCTAATGTAAAAAGAATCAAATTTTTTTCAAATCGGATTAGTAGTTCCTGAGATTAGCGCGTTCAACCAAACAAACAAACAAACTCTTCAGCTTTATAATAAGTAGTATATCTATACATATAGTAAAATACTAAAAAAGCTAAAGTAAAAAATCTTTACAAAAACAATGACTGCGACGTATTGTATACAGTATTGTATTTATATGTAAGCAGCCTCTCTTAACGTCTCACTTCTGAGGGTGGGCCTCTGGGAACGGCCTCCTTTCAGTATGACGGGGATCACGGCTTAGTCCGCCACGCTGGCCAAGTGTGGGTTGGCGGACTTCACATGTCTTTCGAAAACTTGCTAGGTTCTCTGATATATGCAGGTTTCGTCACGATATTTTCCTTCATCGTAAGACAAGTAGTAATCATGATGGAAATGATTCGCATATGAATATATCGGGATTTGAACCCACTTGACTGGGTTTCCCAAGCAAGCACGTTACTCGTACCTCTGAGCTACTTTACCCTGTATACAGAATATGGACCCCAAAATATAGTTGTTAAAATTTTTGCCTCTCGGTCTGTGTGTCTTTTTGAATAGGCATATAGAATATGTGTGCATTTCACGTAAAAAGTACAGAACCGATTTTAATTAAATTTTGTATAATGATAACTTATTGCTCGGGTAAACATTTGAGATACCATTTATTAAAGAAACATCTCTGGTTCGGCTGAGTAATCCTTAATACGAATTTTTTCATAAATTATTTCAAAAAACAATTACTTCATTATTAGTATGTATAATTCTAAAAGAATCATTTAGTGGCATGACCACTCTGTTTGGACATTGATAATTTTTTGGATTAAAATTGCGTATTTCACAAACTCATGGCGACATCTATTGGTGATTTTCTAAATAACACAAAATAACAACGTTTCAGTTATTAATGATTAAAGTATTTTCAACACGGTTTTATTAGCTTCACCTATGTCTATCTATCTATGTAACGAAACCTTTATACGCGATTTTCATTCACTTCAAAACTTCAGATTGAACTGAAACTTGGCACATTGAACAGGGACCGATGACAATATAATAATTTATTAAAAAATATATTTAAAAAACAAAAAAAAAAACTTGATGATGATGAAAAAATGATTTTGTAGAGTGTATGTGTGTAAGCCTTCCCGGTACCTATATATTGTACGACCTATTATTATTATTGGAGAGTATTAAACGAACCTTGGAGCGAAACGGTTGTCTCATTTTGTTCCCACATTACATGGCGACCCTGCCAGGCGGTGTGCGTGCAAGCGCTACAAAAGACACACACACTGTCCTCGGAAAAATTAAGCGGATAACTTAAATTATTATTGAAAATTTGAAGAAAACAAATATATAGTTTTATTTATAAATAGTATAAAAAAATACGAAGACAAAAAAAGAAGAAATATTTTTTTAACAAAAATGAAGATAAAATCACGAAGAAAAAAGGTATAATCTGAAAAAATATATATACTTCTACAATGTGTGACAATAATATTTTGAGCAGAAATAAAATATAGTGAAAATACTGTCTTTGGAAGCCAATTCAAGAATCCGAAAAGAACATCCAGTAAAAATGAAGAAAACAATGTCAGGAGATTTGTGAAAAATGACGAGGCATGAAAATAATGTCAGAAGGAGTGGAAAAATGAAATAAAAATGAAATCGACATGAACATCATCTACTACCGTCTACTAAGTCTAATCAATTAATATAAGGTAATGGCCAAAAAATATTTTTAAACAATTATTATAAACATTAGAATTCTTTTATGTAGTTACGAGTTACGATATAATGTTTTTTTTTTCTGTAATAGCAAACAATAATAAATATTACTATTATGAGAGAGTTTTGAAATAGGCAACAAACACTGTAAATTCTAAAAAATATATATTATGAATTAATATGTAATAGGTATTTCGTATATAACTTTTAATATTTATCATTTAATAATTTCGTTCGTTTTTTTATAGAATTACTCATTTCATCCGCATTGTCACCTCCTTAAGGGTTGATTTCCTGGATAAAACCTATCCTATATCCTGCCCAGGGTCTCAAACTATCTTCTTACCAAATTTCATCTTAATCGGTTCAGTAGTTTCGGAGCCCATTCGATACAAACAAACAAACGAACAAACAAACAAACAAACAATCAAATCTTTCTTTATAATATTAGTATAGATAATCGAAAGCACACTTACGTATATATCAATCCTTAAATATAACATTAATTTTGTAAAAATAATTTTTTTTTAACATTTTTATTTTCTATAGTAATAATTACTATAGCTGGGCTAAAATATTGCATAGAAACTGTTCCTAACGATAAATCAGATTCACACTTTCTGACGCGAAACTTTTACGTATATGGACAGGGATTCGTATACTGACATGATTCTCGAGATCTTATTACAGCCTGATGCAATAACTAGTAAACTTCCATTGTTTACATGTTTTTAAATTCAACTCTTTAAAAAAGAGAGACAAAATCAAAGTTTGAATTAAAATTCTATTTTTTGTTTGTATTGACCAGCAGTAAAAATTGTGAAATAATTATACTTTTTTTATCATTATGTTTATGTTGTTTAAATGTACTATAATTACTCTAAATACATGTTTTTTTTTATTATATATGTAAAAGAGTCTAGAGATTAGATTGTTGGTAATAGATAATTAGATATCTACGAATTTCAGTTTAATAAAAATGGAATTGTAACTTAGATTACATGTTTTAAGGACAAGAACTTAGTGGAAGAAAGGCTAAAATGGAAGGTATAAAAAAGTGTATAAAGATAAGAATTTTTTTGAGTGAGCTTAACTGTAGGTAAAATGGAATGGAAGGAATTAAGAGTTGGTTCTATTGACAATTAGCTTTTACACCGATGATAGGTCTGAAGGTTTAGACAAGTTGCAAACGCTCCATATCGATTCTTCGACGCTAACGCCTTGGCAATTTCTATAACAACTAGCGACTAACCCTCGCTTCGCTTCGGGTTCGTCCCTAGACAAAAATAAATGTATCCCACGGGAACCGTACATTTTTCCGGGATGATATATAGCCTATAGCCTTCCTCAGTTAACGGGCTATTTAATGCAAAAAGAATTTTTCAAATCGGATTATAGTTCCTGAGATTAGCGCGTTCAACCAAACAAACAAACAAACAAACAAACTCTTCAGCTTTATAATATGAGTATAGATTTGGTAGCCAAATGTATAAGGACTTGTCGAACGCTCAGTCTATTCAATCGTTCGACAACAACGTAGTCATGGTTTTGTTTGTGAACCTCATTTTGACACTGTGGAATGCGCTAAAATTTAAACGTATACGAGCAACACTTAGGATTTCTTTATTAAAAATTCACTAATTATAAGGATTATTTCGCCTAGCAGTATTTGCTACAATAACAATAAATACAATAATATACAGGGTCATTTTTAATTTACTGAAGTTGTTATGATCTAAATAGTATATTCCCAAAAGGTCTTCAGTAAATTAAAAATGATCCTGTATATTTGTCAGACAATAACAACGGTTACCATGGTAACAATTAGTCATAATAGCTTTTATTTAATTCATGCACATTCATCCCACCCACAGTAATGAATATGAATTTTTATAAATAATAAGTTTAGTTTTTTTTACCAAGTCTAAAAGTTATTTTACATTTTATTTAACATATATTATTTAATATATTATTCAGTGATTCGCTATTTTGTAAAGTTTTTTGTTAAGTTCGATAGGTGTTGTACGCTAGCAGCCGAATTCGTTTGTCAAAAGTGCCACTCGTCTTCCATTTCTATGGAGATTAATGTGTGATTGTGATTAGTATGTACGTGTGTAAGCCTCCCCGGTACCTATATATTGTACGACCTGCTATTATTATTGGAGAGTATTAAACGAACCTTGGAGCCAAACAGTTGTCTCATTTTGTTTCTACATTACAATTTATAGTTTAAAAAGTAAAAACCGAACCGAATTAAAAAGTAAAAAATAAATTTTAGTATAAGAATAAAGTGATTAACGATAAAATTAATGTTATTGTGAAAAAAGCGTGGGGTGCTTAATATTAGTTGTTATAAATATTGGTACGATTTTAAAAGTAGAGTTAGTATAAAAATCTTGTAAAAAATATCCAAACTTTTGTTGTCGCAATAAAATTAATTTACTTGTTAATCGCTTTTTTTCTTTTTTTTTCTTTATTAGGTTCACCAACAACTTTACATTATATACACAAGAAACCATATTAAAAATACAAATTTAAATTGCAAAGCCCCCTACAGGTAAACAACATGCATCATAGACGGTAAAAATACATAATTAAAATAATTTACTACTAGCGACTCACCCTCATTTCGCTCGGGTTCGTCCCTAGGTTGCTTCCGAAAACAAAATTAATAAATAATTTGGTTTTAATTTTTTTCGTGGGACCCTATTTTTTTCTAAAATAAAAGTAGCCTAGGTTACTCCTTATTACATCAGCTATCTGTCAGTGAAAGTCCCATAGAAATCGGTTCAGCCATTTCAGAGATTACCCGGAACAAACAGACAGACAGACACACAAAAATTGTAAAAAATGTTGTTTTGTTATATGTACCGTGTATACATTTTGTTATATGCATTTAGTAAAAAGCGGTTATTTTAATATTACAAACAGACACTCCAATTTTATTTATCTGTATGGATAATGCCTAAGACAAAAAAAAAAAAACTACACATTAAATTATTTATACCTTATATGCTAAAATTACTATTATAATAAATTCAATTTTTTAAACTAAAATTTTTTACGTATATTTCGTTATTTATTTCTCTGAGACATTTATAATATTTTTTTGGCTTATTTTCCAAGTTAGTGGAAAATAAACTGCCTAACTGGAAGTTATTACTACATTAATATGAAGGGTCTAGGAAGAACTATTGAACTTTGAGAGCGTGTAGCGGTCACGCAGATGAAGTCACTGCTGTGAAATTTAGAGGTTATCATTAATTATTATTATACAAATCACCATGAAAAGGTTTTTACGAGTAGTTAAGCAACGTGTGTTAATCAATAAATATTACTTGTTTGTACTATTCATACATTATACTTAGACGAGTGGCTCACCCTTGCTTCGCTCGTGTTCGCCTCTAGACAAATAATAACAAATCTATCCCACGGGAATCGTACATTTTTCCGGGATAAAAAGTGGCCTATTTATTATTCTGATGTATGAACAATATTATTGTAAAGTTTCATTAAAATCCAATCAGTAGTTTTTGTGTACTAAGCTGTTTAAGTTACTGTAGTTTTTTAACTATCCCACGGGAACTTTTTTGGGCGGAAACCTAATTCTTTTACTGAAATGCCTAAGTTACTCCTTATAACATCAACTACCTGACTATAAAAGTCCCGTCAAAATCGGCCCAGCCGTTTCGGAGATTAGCCGGAACAAACCGACAGACAGACAGATAAAAAAAAATTAAAAATTGTGTTTTTCTTATAAATACCGTATATAATTCCATATGCATTTAGTATAAAGCTGTTATTTTGACATTACAAACAGACACTTCAATTTTATTTATCTGTATAGATTTTTTGATTTTTTGAATGTTTGAAGTGAAGAAGGCAAAGAACGTTTTTCGCTTATTCTACGTTTAGAATTTCTATTTTTCTATATCTGTTTAATGGTATATCAATCAAAAACTGTTAAATGAAAACACAAAAATGCTACTTGATCCGATCCTTGTACGTGCGCCCATACAAAATAGAGGTCTTTTTAAAGTGGACCAAATATCAATGGTGGCTAAAAGAAAGGCTGTATTACAGACAGATTTAAAACCTAAACTTAAACTGTCATTATCGGTTATGTAAAGATGCGAAGATCAAAATAACACTGTGACGAGATTACATATTAATTAAAACAATTGTTGATATCATTTCGTTTTGCGTCATACATTGTAATACAAATTTAGGTCGAAGCATTGTTTCTTGCTGCAAATAATACTACTTTTTACTGTAGTCCTTGCTTGTGGAATTCCTTAATCTATACATATAATAAAACTGTAAATGTCGAATGTCTGTACATAGAAAAAAAATGCTAAAAGCCTAGTCAGAGGGGTGTAAGAAGAGAAATAGAACAAATCCAGACTTTTTTCAATTTTTTTGTTTCTCTGGCTGTTTGTCTGTTGGTACTAACTCGGTTTTTAGCATTTTTTTCTATGTACAGACATTCGACCTCTACAGTTTTATATGTATAGATATGTTGTATATATTTACAGTTACATATGTGTAGTGTATCAATTATCTGGTATCCATAACACAAGCCTAGTGCCATCCCATGGAACTAGATGGTGATGTAATTAATGTCCCAACATATTTATTTTATTTATTAATTATAGATGTAGTATGAATGTTGTTGTTACAAGTAACCATACAGTACTAAATTAAATGAGACATTAAACTGATAAAACAGACGTAATGGTGAAATATTCTGGGTACATACGAGTATATGTATGTGACGACACGTTTGGCTCAGTGTGTAGTGACCCTACTTGCTGTGCCAGCGGTCGCGGGTTCGAGTCCCGCTGGGGGCGTTCATTTGTGTGGCACGAATGATTGTACTCCAGTCATGGGTGTTTATATTTATAATATGTATGTATTTAAACTTATATAATATGTGTAGTGTATCAACTATCTGGTATCCATAACACAAGCCTCGTAGCTTACCATGGAACTAGATGGTGCTGTGTGTTAATGTCCCAACATATTTATTTATTTATGTATGTAAATCAATTTGCGGGCGAAGCTGCGGGCCATGCTAGTTATTTATATATTTCCAGCCTCTATTATTATTATTATTTTTTTTTTTGGAGTTCATGGGCTCGAAGGAGCCCGGTCCTTTGAAAGGCTTGCGTGGGGACACAGGTCCAACACGTAGAGGCCCTTTAAGAGATTCAAGCTTGTTTAATGTGACGCATCAGCCGGGATCCATCTCTGAGTAATCCATAGGGAGTTGCCCATAGATGGCCTCCGGATAATGCGTAGGGACTATGGAAAATATGGAAAACTAAATAGGGTTATGGAATGGAGTTTGGATGGACTAAAAATGGGCTATTGGATGAGACTACCGGACGTCCGCCTGCTCAACAGTCTCACATTGAATATTTGGCGGACGGTGACTCGCCTCCCACTAGATGGGCCCCCACAAAGTGGTATAGTGCCTCGGGCGCAACATCAGCGTGGTCGGCTAAGGGTGTTGAGAGGTGTGCACCGGTTTCACCATCGCGAGAGTGCTCGTGAGCGGGTTTCCCCGTTATTACGCAGATTGAGCACTTCCACCCTTTCGAGCACTTGGCTCTTGCGCTCCACTCTGGACGGCCAATGAAGGCAAGCCAGAGGCGGGGGACAGATGTTGTTTCCCCCGGGAGGTCTCAGGTCCGTGGTGTCGCCACTCACCAACAGCTTGCCACAAGCTGCCCTGCGGGCTTATTATTATTATTATTATATTTTCAAGCTAACTTTTTAACTGATGGTAGAATATAAAAATAAAAATATATTATAAAATATATAATATTATGTTAATAAAAAAATAAACTATGTAAATTATAAGTATTATGTTTCTGTAAAATAATATATTTTTTACAAGACTTGTAAAAACTTTACAACATTATCTTGATATACATACCTACATTTCTCGATTACGTTTGAAACATAAAAAATGCAATTAACCATTTTTAGAATTTCGTTTTGGATTAGTCTGTTGCGCATATTATACGAGTATCATTGTATGTATTCAGCCCTTTTAACGTCCTACTGCTGGGCACGGGCCTGCCTTCAATACGAGAGGGATCAGGCCGTAGTCCACCCCGCTGGCCAAGTACGGGTTGGCCTGGCCAAGTGCGGGTTGGCCTGGCCAAGTCTCATCTTATAGAAAACTAGCGTCTGACTTTCGTTTCTACGCCTGATCTCCTGCGCTTGAACTTACTGTAGGGTCATCTATGGCCCAGGGAAGCCAAACCTCGTTGAATATCTATTAATTACTATTATGATTATAATATTAAGTTCTTTTTTGTAAATGTGTTTGTACAAAGTGAAAAAAAATATTAATGCCCTTTAATTCCTATAATATATACATATGTTCTTTTTTAGTATTGCCTTTAGAAGACGCAAGGTGTGCACAAAATAAGGGGTAGCCATTCTTATGTTACGGTATTGGAAAACATTGTGAGGAAACCTGCAAGTCTACGAGAACTTAATAAGTTTTCGAAAGACATGTGAAGTCTGCCAATCCGTACTTGACTAGCAGCACTATGGCGTGATACTCCTCGCGTACTGAAGGGAGGCCCACTCCCAGCAGTGGGACGTTAAAAGATGTTATAGGCCCAAGTCGTCTTTGTAAATATGTTACTGCATTGTTTTGTCGAATTGTCTTCCCAATGTAGGAGAGACTGGGTACGTTTGTAACAATTTTCCTTTAAATGTCCACAGCACAGTTATTATAGCTATAAGCAGCGATTAAAGCCTTTGCGATGAAAGCATAATTATTTGTTTTTAAAATAATATCAAAACTAATAGCTCAGCTATGACAGTTTGGCAGGAATATGTCATTTTAATGAGTGTGTGCGATTGTTACAACCGTCCCCATACCAGGGGCGGTTGTAACATCAATGGGGGATGGTTGTAACACTCAAAAACAATACATAACTCAGGCATTTAAAATCAGTTTTATTATTCAAAAATACTGAAATGTACTTAAAACATATTTAAAATATGTAAGGCACGTGTAAGATAGATAATTATTAAAACTAAACTAAAACAAGTCAACAGAAATAGTATTTCTTTTTTTGGAGTGTATCACTGGAGTAGTTTTATAATTAGACTTGCCAAACAAAAATTATACTCGTATATAAATAATAATTAAAAAAAAAACTAAGCAAAAAATTCTAAGTTAAAACAAAATATTTTTTACGTGTAATATTTAATCAGACTCATCGCAGTTATGGAATATTATATAATATTTACTCCCATCAGTACAAGCTACGTGAGACCATTGCTCTCCAGATCGACTCGCTGAATATGTCGTGGTAAAGAAGACAATAATATTCTTCTTCTTCAGATAATTCGGGAGGTGGGTTAGTCTTCTTGAACAGCTCGTCTTAATGAAGTGCCTAAGTTTACTTCATCGTAAGCGTTCTTATACGACAGTCAGTCAGACATATCAGTTTCACCTCTAGAAGTCTTTCTTATACGTTTCCTAGGTATCTGCAATAAAAAAATTATAAAATTACTGTTACAACCATCCCCATGAAAATCGTTACAATCGTCCCCACCCCGCTTTTTTGGTCATAAGACTGCCATAGTAACGAGATAACATAACCTATACAAAAACGAATCAGCGTATTATAATCTCTACAATACGAGGATTACGTAAATACATTTTGAAATACAGTAATAATATTAATATTTAAGCTATATCATAAATAAATTCGCCAAAAATACTTACTTTTGGTTGGAAAAAGACAATAGGCCTCCTCGTAAACGCACTCACCGCGCGAAAGACGAAGCAACGCTGTAGTCGTGTCATTCACGTTTTATTACCGAATTGTTTTTTCTTCGTGTGCTAAACTTCTTAATCATATTATTTAAATTGATAAGAACTAATACTAACTTTTGTAAACTGTTGTGTAATCAAATTATATACAAATACACTATTACTACACCCAGCAAAATTGCTGCTCACAGAAACACATATACTACAGTACACAATATACATGTAAACAAACTTATATACATTTTTATACCTCTACAAACAAACACACTATGTATTCAATTTATATATAAACATAAAAACATTACACTTAATAATTTTATGCACAAACCCTTACACATTGCGTCTGATACTAGTTTTATACTTTATTTTTATTCTGAGATTGCAGTTGCACGCGACTTAATTCGTATCTTTTTTGAAACCTTAACACCCGTAATAATTCTACATGCTTATTTTAACTATTTCTCTAATGGATAATTCTGTCAGTACACTTAATGAAATAGACGATACAATGATTGCCCATATACTTCGATGCGATGCTGAACTCCTTAGAAATAATATTCGGATCAAGCAACAGGATATCTTAATAGCTACGCAAAATATCAGAAGTGTATATAGTAATTTTGATGATCTTACACTCACATTGGCAAGCTTAAAGGTGTCCCTGGATATTTTGGTTCTAACGGAATGTCGACTTAGACCTGACCTACCATTACCATGCCTCAGTAACTACAACTCTTTTGCTACGACCCATCAGATAAATCAAAACGATGGTGTGGTTATATATGTTAAAAATAATATCACTGCCAATGTTAAGGAAATTAAATTGGACCACGCATTTTGCTTACAAGTAGAAACCCTTAATGCAACTATCTTGGGTATATACCGATCACCCTCTAATATTAATGCTGTGAATTTCATTGATTCTCTTAACTCACATCTGGGCAGCATAAAGACACATAAGAATATAATAATAACAGGAGATTTGAATATAAACTTAATTTCTAAGCAATCTGAGGGCACTTATGAACGCAACAACAGAACGAATTACCTTAATATGTTGTGCTAACACGGCTTATTATCTGGACACTTTATCCCTACAAAAGAAAATAGTTGTCTTGACCATTTTATGATTAAGATCGAGAAAGAAAACATTGCTGCACAAATTGCGGTTCTTAATACAACAATTACCGATCATAACATGGTATTGTTATGTTTATCTAGGCATAAAATACATCAAATTAAATGTACAAAAAGTAAATTAATAACAGATTATAATAAAGCGCTTCTTAGTTTAGCTGAGAAAAATCTTCAAGAACTACTTTTCTGTGACAATCCAAACTTAATAATAGAAAGATTAACTGATAGTATACGCAAATCACTTCAAGAAAATACAACTATAAGAAACATTCCTAAAACCAGACGCATAATCAAACCCTGGATTACTCCGGGGATTTTACGCTGTATTAGAAATAGAAATAATATGCAGAAAAAATTAAAAAGTGATCCATATAATGAAATTTTAAAAATTAGTTATAAAAGGTACCGAAATTATTGTAATAATTTAATAAAAAAGCTTAAACGTAATTATGATAGGCAACAGCTGGACGCATCTATAAAAAATTCTAAGAAACTCTGGTATAATGTTAAAAATATAACACATTTAAATCAAAAGAAATTTGACAGTTCTTCTTTATTATGCATAAGACCATCACCTGTAGAATCGGTGAATCACGTGAACACATTCTTCTCTAATGTAGGTAAAGCCCTAGCAGAAAAAATTCATAAGGATAATACAATTGAAATGAATTCTCGAAAAAATTATACACACTTGACGTCTTTTGTACTGTTGGACACTGATGATATGGAAGTTCATGACACGATAATGTCTCTCAAATCTAATAGTGCTCCGGGGTGGGATAATATACCATCTAGTTTCTTAAAATTAGCCGTTAGTGAAGTTACTCCCATCATAACTCATTTGGTTAACCTTTGCTTCAACAAGGGCATTTTTCCTTCTTTACTAAAGCAAGCCATTATCACTCCTGTTTACAAGAGTGGTGCCAGAGACGACGTCAACAATTATAGGCCAATTTCGATTTTGTCCTGTATTTCCAAAATAGTAGAAAAACTAATTAACAAAAGACTAATATATTTTCTGAATAAATTTAACATCTTATCAGACTCTCAATTTGGCTTTAGACAAGGTAAATCTACAGAGGATGCTGTTACAGCCCTAACTTCATTAATTGTGGAACAACTAGATATAGGTAACAAAAGTCTTGCCGTCTTTATAGATCTAAAAAAGGCTTTTGACACCGTCTCTGTCCCCATTCTTGTACAAAAGTTAGAAAATATTGGCATCAGAGGGACCCCTCTTTTGCTTCTTAAAGATTATTTGTGTGATCGTAAACAGAAGGTAAAAATTGGACAACTGTTGAGTGACGATTCATACATAACCTACGGCGTCCCACAAGGCAGCGTTTTGGGCCCGACTTTGTTCCTAATTTATATTAATGATTTGTGTACTTTAAACATAAACGGGGCCAGGATCTTTGCCTATGCTGATGATACGGCTATAGTGTTCAATGGGCCTACGTGGGATGCTGTCCATGAAGCTGGTGAAAGAGGACTCCGTGAAGTTGCCTGTTGGTTAAGAGCAAACCTGCTTTCGCTTAACACTGAGAAGACAAACTACATCTGCTTTTCAAAAAACATCCGATCGCAACCTTCATCTAACTTCACCTTACAGATCCATTCCTGCAAAAGCACTACTCATCAAAACTGTAATTGTCCTATAATTAACAAAGTAGCCACAACTAAATATCTAGGTATTATGGTTGACCAAAGACTGTGGTGGCACTCACATATTGAATTAGTCGCTTCTAGAGTTAGAAAATTAATATGGATCTTTAGGATCTTAAGATATTCAGCGTCTAAAATACTCTTAAATAAAATATATGTCGCATTAGCCCAATCAGTGTTGTGTTACTGTATCTCAGTGTGGGGTGGAACCTCTAAAGTAAAATTTCTGGAAGTGGAAAGGGCACAGCGGTCGCTACTCAAAGTGATATTCTTCAAGTCATACATATATCCTACTCATGAATTATACTTAGAAAGCAAAATTCTGTCTGTTAGAAAATTATACATTGGGTTGTTTTAAAAAGACATAAAAATTTGGTTATTGATCCTAACATAGTAGATAAAAGGAGAAATCGTGGTATTCTTATGTTGCCTAGGATCAAAACAGTTTTCGCGGCACACCAATACAAAATTCAGTCAGCACGCTTATATAATAAAATAAACAAAACTATAGAGATCTATCCTTTGAGCTATCACGATTGTAAATCAGTCTTAACTAATTGGTTGCAGTCTCAAAAATATGAGGATACAGAAATACTTTTGAAATCAATCTCTTGAAGATGTAACACACACGTAACACAAACACCCACACACACACCCACACACACGCGCACACACACACACACACACACACACAAACACACACGCACACACACACACACACATCACACACCACACATTTTTTTCTTTACTAAAAATAATGTAAAACTTATTTGCTAAAACAAGTAATTTATGATTTGGCTATGGAAGAGCGAGATTGCCTGTTACAGGTGTTTTTACACTTAAAAGGCGATTTCAACCTTGTTTGTAATTACTAAACATTTGGTTAATGAATAAAATATTTTTATTTTTTTTTATTTATTTTAACTGTAGTGCAATATGATAGTGAACGGATTTGTGCAATAAAAGTAGTCATGCATGGCAAATGTTTTATGTTTATATAAATACGTATATGCCGATGGATTGCAGTGAAAACCTTCCAGGTTTTACGGAATGTCTCAGTGAAATTAATTCTATGATACAATACAATAATATTGAATCTGTTTATGTGTTGGGGGATTTCAACGCGCACCCAGGTGAGTCATTTTTTAATGAACTTCTTAGTTTTTGTACCGAGCAAGAATTGTTGTGTGCCGATATTAACTACCTAGGTATTTCATCGCAAACGTATACATACATAAGTGACTCACATGGGTGTAAGCGTTGGTTAGACCACTGTCTTGTAACTTATTCGGCAGCAAGAACAATTGTAAACATTAAGGTTATACTTGATACATTTTGGTCAGATCACTTTCCTTTGAAGTTAGAGTGTGATATCAATGTTATTAGATTAAAAACTTGTGCGATTAAGCTTGCATGTAACGGTATTAGATGGGGGGAAAGAACTACTGAGGACATTGCAAGTTATTCACAATTGTGTAATAGTAAGTTAAAAAATGTTGAGTTTCCTAAACAATTTGAACGCTGTGCGGACATATTCTGTAATAACTTACAACATAAAAGTTTGTTAGACAAATTATATAAAAATATTGTTTGTATATTAGGTGATGCTGCGTGTAATAGTAGAACGTTAAGGGGCATTATAGGAAATTATAAGGGTATAAAAGGGTGGAACAAGCATGTAAAAGAATTTCACGCACAAGCCAGAGCTAAGTTTCAAATATGGATGTCGTATGGGCAACCCACTAGTGGGCGTATATTTGAAGAAATGAGATTAAGTCGTAAGATATTTAAATCAAAATTAAAATGGTGCATTAAAAACCAAGACAAAATAGAAATGGACATATTAGCTGCCTTATATACAAAAAAGAAATTTTCATCATTTTGGAAGGGGACTAGAAAACTAAATAATAGTCCAAGCCTTCCAGTTAGCGTGGAGGGTAAGAGTGATTATGCTGAAATAGCGAATACGTTCAAAGAGTATTTTAAAGTGATTTCACCTCTTGAATCTCAACCGAGGGTGAACGATGCTGAGTTTTGTCAATCAGATACCCCTATAAGATTCACTTGTAAAGAAATAAAAAATGCAATTAAAGATATGAAGAGAGGTAAATCTCCCGGGCACGATGGACTCAGCATCGAGCACCTTCAAAATGCTGGTGTACATCTGCCAGGAGTGTTGACAATGTTCTTCAATCTCTGTATAGGACATTCTTACCTACCACAGGAGATGTTGGATACAATAATTGTACCTATTGTAAAAAACAGAACAGGGGACATAGCGGACAAGGGTAACTACCGGCCTATTTCACTGGCAACTGTGATAGCGAAAGTATTTGACAGCGTGCTCGACTCTCGTCTCAGTGGATACACACAGTTACACGATTCACAGTTTGGTTTTCGTGCAGGGTTGTCAACTGAGAGTGCCATTTTTGCACTGAAGCACGTTGTTAAATATTATACTGATAGGAAAACACCAGTGTATGCTTGTTTCCTGGACCTGTCAAAAGCCTTCGATCTGGTTTCCTATAATGTCCTGTGGGAAAAGCTTCGGGGAAGCGGCGTGCCTGCGTCACTAATATTGTCCATTTGGTATGACAAGCAGAGAAATTTTGTAAAATGGTCTAGTGCATTGTCTGAACCATACAAACTTGAGTGTGGGGTAAGGCAAGGGGGTCTCACTTCCCCGAGGCTTTTTAATATTTATATTAATGAATTACTTGTTGAACTCGGCAACACACATGTCGGATGCCATATAGATGGTGTATGTGTAAATAACTTAAATTATGCAGATGACATGGTGCTGCTGAGTCCTTCAATATGCGGAATTAAAAAGTTACTTACAATCTGTGAAGGATATGCTGAGCAGTATGGCCTAAGATATAATCCTAAGAAAAATGAGCTATTAGTCTTTACAGGAAAAAATAAAAGTCCAATATGTGTCCCTTCTGTTCAACTTAATGGTACACTGTTACAGAGAGTAACTGAATTTAAATATCTGGGACACATTGTAACTGAAAATTTAAAAGACGACATGGAAAGAGAACGTAGGGCGTTGGCTGTAAGGGCTAATATGTTGGCTCGAAGGTTTGCTGGTTGTTCAGTACCTGTTAAAATTACACTGTTTAAGGCTTACTGCCAAACATTTTACACCAGCAGCCTCTGGGCTAACTGTACTCGAAGAGCGGCACACGTCCTGCGAATTCAATACAATAATGCCTTCAGGACACTGCTGAGGCTTCCTTATTATTGTAGTGCGTCAGGCATGTTTGCAGATGCTCACACTGACGATTATTTCGCGATAATGCGTAAGAAGGTGGCGTCAGTAATACGACGGGTGAGGGTAAGCACCAACAGCATCCTGAAGGTATTTGCGGAAAGATTAGATGGGCCGACCGTGGGGAGGTTTATCAAGTTACATGTACAAAATGTGACTGGATCAATCTCCCTGTGGTAGCTATTTAATTATTTATTTTGTTTTACTAACATAGTTCTTAAGTAGTTATATTGTACTAACAAACTATGAGCCTATGTTGCTTGATAATAAAAGATTTTTATTTTTATTTTATTTATTTATTATTTATTATAGTATAGATTTAGAATAAAGTATAATAAAAAAACAAACGAATAAAATTAAATGAAGGCGTTCACCACAAAATTTTGTAATCTGACAATTTGTAAATTTCTCGCTTGTATCTTTCATCGTTTTTGCGATGTAATTATATATACGACATACGGCAAAAATAACTTTAAAAATACGTTTTTATGTGGACTTTATTACTTTTTCATTTTTAAGATTCCGTTTTTATCCTTTGTAGCC
This sequence comes from Fabriciana adippe, assembly GCA_905404265.1. Classification (NCBI taxonomy): domain Eukaryota; kingdom Metazoa; phylum Arthropoda; class Insecta; order Lepidoptera; family Nymphalidae; genus Fabriciana; species Fabriciana adippe. The sequence goes on along the minus strand of FR989998.1, from coordinate 15,096,734 downwards.
ATAACCTTCATGATTTTATCATGTCTGTGTCATAGCCATTGTATATGGATAGGTCTTTAGAAAAATCCCGACTGCGTAAAAAGCTACTAAAAAGATGAGAACAAGTTGTCGAAGGAACATAGTTAAATGCACTCAGAGACATACATACTCGTACACGTAGCAAGATTTGCAGCAAAAATAAAGCATGTACTACTTTTCCAAAATACAGCGGCTTGCGAAAAACAAATATTTATATGAGTATACTTTTACACTTTTATTTCCCAAAAAGTATTTTTATTCACTTATAATTTTGAAATTACCGTAAAATAATACGCAACAGTAAATAATGAAACAGTAATAAAACCTGACCTTAATTAATATCGCCAGACGCATATAACAGGTTTGATTTTGTTCATTATAAACATTCAGTATTAAAATAATAATTATGAAGGCTAAAACCATGGCGACAAGTAAGCCTTACCATAAAAATATCGGACATATTGAGGAAGGAGGCTCTGGCTCGGAATGCGGAGAACAGTATTTCATAATTGAATGTGTTATATAAATATTATGTAAGAAGTGGATATTCCGCTTAAAAGTCGAACGGTCTCTTTGTTTGTCTCGTTATCTATATATATATATAAAAATCAATTGTTGTTCGTTAGTCTCGCTTAAACTCAAAAACAGCCGTTTTTACCGATTTGAATAATTCTTTTTTTTTGTTTTGTTGGGGGTGTGTCAGGGGTGGTTTAAATCTATCTATATATACATAAAATGCTTTGTCCTGACTGACTGACTGATCGATCAACACACAGCCTAAACCGCTGGTCGTAGAAACGTGAAATTTAGAGGACATCTTCCTTATACAATGTAGGCATCCGCTAAGAAAGGATTTTTCGAAAGTCATCCCCTAAGGAGGTAAAATAGGGGATAAAATATTGTATGAAACTCTGTCATTCTTAACGCGAAATGCACGGAAAGTGGTATTTAGCTTTAATATGAAAAATAGGAAATATATGTATAAGATTTTTTTCGAAATTCATCCGTTAGAAGGGTAAAAGGGGGTGATAAAGTTTATATGGGTAAACAATTATTTATGGTCAGAATTACTTGAAACTTGGTGTGAAAGTTCTTTAATACAATTAAATAAATACGTATTTTAGCATTTTTTGAAATTTATCCCATAAGACTGTCAAATAGGGAATGAAAGTTTGTATGAAACTCTGTAATTGATGCTCGGAAAATGGTATTTACCTTTAAAATCATAAAACAATACGAATATATATATTTTTTTGGAAATTCATCTCTTAAAAAGGTAAAAGGGGGTTGTGCTGTTTATATGAGGAAAAAATTATTTATGATCAGAATTGCTTGAAACTTGGTATCAATGCTCTTTAATGCAATTAAACAAACATGTATTGTAGATTTTTTTAATTCCGCCCCTTAGTTGGTAAAACTGAGCGTTGAACTTTGTGTTTTTTTTTTGCGTAGATTAAGTTAAGTTAATCTAGAGTTTTACTCTAGACATAATATTAAAAATTCAATATGACTATATATGAATTCAATGGAAATTAAAACTGAGCAAATTTTTTATTTCACGCGAGCGTGGCCGCGGGTCTGCAAAATAAAAATGGCACTTTATAAGTGTAACTTAAAAAAGAAGGAGAAGGAGGGAGACTAAGCATCAGGTGTACATAGCACTGGGTCTTTAAAAATAACGTAGATGTTAGCCTGTTAGTATGTTAGGTAAAAAAACCCATATTAGCCGAGTTACATGATTCTAAAGTCGTAAACATTGTATGCGATTGTATCATTGTACTCTCTTCCTCTAACTTTGGAAAGATGGCGTAGAAAAATGTGCAAAAAACACAGGTAGTGAAGCTTGCTAAATACCTAAAGCGTACATTTATTTACAGAATATATGCTTAACATCTTTTAAGGTACTGGATAATTTGAGTTACGATCGCTAAAATTTAATTTGTTATCCATATTTCTTTAAGAAATAATAAAACTTACACGAACTTAATTTTGCAAGTAATACATACCTTATGTATTGCGAGAAAGTTTATTTTTTTCGTAGTTTTATCGCGGGCGAAGCCGCGGGTTCTGCTAGTATAAAATAAAATTAGTGAAAACAAAAAAAAAATTAAAAAGTTCTAAACTGTTTATTTTGTATGGGAATTACTAACCGTTAAAATGTACCTAGGGACGAACCCGAGCGAAATGAGGGTGAGGCGCTATTCTTATAAATATTCTTGGACAGTTCAAAATGCCTTTAGTCTCTAAGTAAATTTTGCAGTTATGATATTACGACGAGGTTGGAGGAGGCCTTTTGCCGATTGGCAAACAGATCTGCAAAAGATAAAAAAGCAGCAAATATTGGAATAAGTTTTAATTAAAGCTTTAAGTTTTTGAGCATGCTTATAGAAAAAAATATATTAGGTTAAGTTGAACTGAATAAAAGCTATTATTATTATTATATTATGATATTACGGCGATATGTATTCTTCATATCAACCTTCCGGAAGATGTTTTCAAAATGAAATTGAAAACTGTATCAAAATCTGTTGAGTATTTAACTTAATTTTAACTTATTTAAAATGACCACTTCTTTATTACTTGCTATACAAAAGAAGATATTATAACACAGGCTAGTTTTTAGTGATAGTGTTTTAAATAAAACTATGTTTCTGATTTTTTTGCCTATTTAATTTGGTTTTTAGTTCAGGAATTTTCCAATACTTTACAGCAGACGTGGTCACAGGAGAGACTAGTTTTATTCCAAAGTAGCGACTTACCCTCGCCTCGCTCGGGTGCGTCCCTAGCTACGTTTTAGTTAGATACATTTTATTTTTTTTTGAAAGGAACCCTAATTCTTCATCTAAAATTAAAGTAGCCTAAATTACTCCTTATAACATCAAGCTTTCTGCCAGTGAAAGTCCTGTCAAATACAAAAAAATGGCGGCATTTAGGTAAGCGTGCAGTCACGAGAACCAAATGAGTTGTTTTTATAAAAATACCAGAATATAAGTATATCTTGAATATAGACATCACACTAAAGGAAGATTTAACAACTAACTTCACACTGTAGCCAATAACGACTAACTTCATACTATAGTCTAAATCAGTCACATCGTAAAAAAATCACTCTCATCATTCATTTTTCATAACGCACCAAAAGTAGAAGAAGTATAACTTCAATAAAAATAATGATTAAAAACATATTTATAATTAAGATTAAAAAAAACTAATAAGTACGGTATATAATTTCATATGCATTTAGTAAAAAGCTTTTATTTCAACATTACTCACAGACACTTCAATTTTATTTACCTGTATTGATGTCAAATATTCATGTAAATAAATATTTGATATCTATACAGATATAATAGGCATCATCTACATCGTTTAGTGATCGATGATCGTCTAGTGTTTTTTAACAAATTGCTAAAAAAATACTTTCTTAGATTTACGCGAATATTTGACTTTTTAAATAAAACTATCTTTTCGGATTTTTTCGCGGATTTATTTAGATTTTTGGTACCCGACGTTTTGAATGCTTTACAGCAATCATGGTCACGGGAGAGACTGAGGTTTTAGATGTCTAAAATTGCTAACAAGGTATTAGCTAGTCTGTGTGCTAGCAATGATGTTGACATTACGTTATGATTTCGATTTCCATAGCCAGTTTTTTTTACATTGACACACTTATTATGTAATTATATACAATATTCCAAGAATGAAGTTAATATAATAATTATTATTGGTACCTGGGCGACCTTTTTTGTTATATCATATTTTTTAGATAAAAAATACTAAAAACTTGAATAAATACAAAAAAATAAAAAGTAAAAACTTTGTATCCCGACCGGGATTCGATCCGAGATATATGTGATTGTCTATTTTGCGCCTTGGTCGCTTGACCACGATATTTATGCCCGAGCGTGTGAAATTAGCGACCATATTTTGTGTGGAATAACGCGAAAGAAAACTGCATGAAAACTCAAAAAAAGGAAAGAAGAGTACTTTCTCCCTACTATAGTCTATATTTTACCATTTTTTACTATATAATTAAATTTCCACAAAATCTTTGTTTTGTTGCTACAATATCTAGCGTGGAAGACTTCTGATCCAGTGATCCCGGGTTCAATTTCCGGGTAGGACTATATATTGAGATTTTTTGTCAAGAAAGTCTTTGTTCATCAACGGTGGTCAGGAAGGTGGAAGCGCCGGAATCAACCTCACGACCTCTGGTGTACTTCCAGATTACACATTCCCATAATATATGAGCCACAAAGATCTTAAGTTCTAAAGGAATTATTATTGCATTTTCCAAAAAAATATAATCGTAACTTTTAGCTGCTACATAACCAAACACTTATTTCTTAAAATATACAAGCTCAAGATACCTGTATGTATTCACCCCTTTTTTCTTTTTTTATCGTCCCACTGCTGGGCACGGGCCCCCCTTCAATGCGAGGGGGATCAGGTCATAGTCCACCACGTTGGCCAAGAGCGGGTTGGCGGACTTCACATGTTTTTCGAAAACTTGCTAGGATCTCTCAGACATGCAGGTTTCCTCACGATGTTTTCCTTCACCGTAAGGCAAGTGGTAATCATGTTAGAAATGATTCGCACACGAAAAAATCAGAGGTGCGAGATTCGGGATTTGAACACGCTTCACTCAGTTTCCCAAGCGAGCGCGTTACCACTGGACTACCACTGCCTGATACCTGTATATGCCATTAAAATAAAGAATTATACATTTTGAACATAAAATATAGACTAATGTGTTTATACCTCCCTTTCCTGGACTATTTTAAGTGACATACTTAACCTAAAATACTTCTATCCACAGAAACGAGTTACATGGATTTCCCACCGCTGTACCACTTTGATGATTGGATTCAGTGCCAGCGACCCAAGGATGTGTATTGCTTGGTGGATGCTGTGCTGTTCTCGTCGATACCATCACCGCTTCTGGACTACATAAAGGTTTTTTTTGTTCTTTTCTTTAAAACTATCTACCTTGAAACCCAATCATAGAAAATATAAAGAGATATCAGTACACATATTTTAATCTACATCGTGACAACTCGGATGAGAATGGGCATGGTGGTCTCTAACTTCAAAATATCAATAAATTCATACCAAAAAAAAAAAAAAATATTTTTTTTTTACTTAACATCACCAATTCGATAAAGAAAAGCCTTATTCTTGAGAATAACTGTCGAAAAAAACTCAGTGGAACTATTTTTTCCTCTTTGTTATTTTTTTTTATTTTTCCAAATCGAACTGGTAGTTCCAGAAATTATCGAGTTCAAATAAATAAACACAAACTCTTTAGCCATTCATTTTAAGTAAAGATAATAATTATTATATCTTATTCGAAACATTTCCGATCATTTTGAAACAAAAGTTGAAGTTATAATCGAAGGTTATATACATTTTTTTATTTTTAAATTAGCAATAGCTTTTTACGATGATGAAATAATGGAATTGAAGGTCGTGAAATAATGTAATAAGCAATACAAATAATATATAAAAACTAGTGTCTCACCCTCGCTTCGCTCGTGTTTGTGTTCGAGTGTCGAGTAGGCGTCCCACCGGAGTATGAGAGTGACAGGAATAGAGAGTGCACTTGTGTCTACGCGTATACTTGTGCACTATAATATCTCCTTCGCAGTTGAATAGTTTTAGTGGGATTGGCAGCCGTGACCGAAATGGCTCAGGAGGACATTATCTATACCCATAAATAAAATTGAAGTGTCTGTTTGTAATGTCAAAATAACAGCTTTATACAAAATGCATATGGAATTATATACGGTACTTATAAGAAAAACACAATTTTTAAAATTTTTGTCTGTCTATCGGTCCGTCTGTCTGTCTGTCTATTTTTTCCGGCTAATCTCCGAAACGGCTGGACCAATTTTAACGGGACCTTCACTGGCAGATAGCTGATATTATAAGGAATAACTAAGGCTATTTTTATTTCAGAAAAAGGATTAGGGTTTCGCTCAAAGAAATTAAAACGTACGTAAGGACTCACCCGAGCAAAGCGAGGGTAAATCGCTAGTCATATATAAAAAATATATATAAAACTAATTAATCTTTTATAATAATAATTAGCTTAGAAATATTTCCTTGAGTAATAAAAGCTCAAAAAGGTAATACAAACGAATTTTATTTAGTATGGACGTATAAAGAATGGGTTTATGAATGGTTTTCCTCTTTTTACTTCTTACTCGTAAACTACGGTTATCTTTATTCACACTGGCCGGTATAAAAGGCTATCTTACTTAATCACGCCAGAACGGTTAAACGGATCTGGATGAAATTTGGCACAGAGATAGATTATAGTCTGGAATAACACATAGGCTGGTTTTTATCTCGAAAAAATGTACGGTTCCCGAGGGATAGATTTATTTTTGTTTTTCCCTAGGCACGAACTCGAACGAGGCGAGAGTGAGCCGCTAGTGTTTTTATATATCAAATTAAAAAGCATTCCGTAAAATTTTAAAATGCTAACGTGTCATATATGTATTTTTTCCGTACAAGGCATATATAAATAAAAAAAATTAAGTGACTTAAAATTTATTTTAAGTTAACAAACACACTTAATTTTGCATTGAATATCAATTTTATTATTATCATATATTAAAACTGCACGAAATTATTGCAGGCCGTGATTAAGAAATATTTCTAAAAAAATAATATATGCGAGCACTGATTTATCCTTTCTATCTTTTCGCAATAATATAACCTTTAAATTATAATATAGTAGCTGTGTCCGCGACTGCGCTCGTGTCGATTGATTGCCAATAACAAATTATAGAGGAAAAAGTGAAAAAATTATATATATATATATATATATATATATGTATATATATATATATATATATATATATATATATATATATATATAATTAATAAGGGTTTAATTTTTTTTGCGCGGAACCCCCTGATTGTTTTTTTAAAATAAAAGTAGCCTAAGTTACTCCTTATAACATCAGCTACTTACCAATAAAAGGCCCATCAAAATCGTTTTAGAGATTAGCCGGAACAAGCAGACAGACAAAAAATTTAAAAATTGTCTTTATCTTATTAGTACTGTATAAACGAGGGGAGGCCAAAAAGTTCGCGGAATGGAGGGGTTGGCGGGGGTAGGGATGCTTATCCAGGTACTCGCTAATTGAGTAACTCATTTTTGCTATAAATACCAAGAGTCAGCCTAATTGGGTCATTAGTCTTCGAGTTATCAATGATTAAACAAGTGAATCGGGAAGAAAGTCACCAGTATGGAAAAAATTGGACATCGCGCCGTCATAAAGTTCCTCACCAAACAGGGAAAAACACCTCAAACTGTTTTTCAAGAGACGTTAGCTGTTTACGGGGACTCTGCTCCTGGAAAAACTATGATTTACAAGTGGTATAGTCTTTTCAAGCAAGAAAGGGAGTCAATTGAAGATGACCTTCGACCTGGGCGGCCGATCGAGGCCACCACGCCGGAAATCATCGATAAAGTTGAGAAACTTGTATTGGAAGATGGCCGTTTGAAGAAGAAACAGCTTGCAGCATTAGTTGGTGTATCAGAAACTACCATTTTGAATATACTTCATCAACATCTTGGCATGAGTAAAGTCTGCGCGAGATGGGTACCGAGAATGCTCAAGCCACTTCAAAAACGAGACCGCGTTGCTTGTTGCCGCGAGTTTTTGGACCGCTCTGGAGAAAAAAAGGAAGAAATTATGGCCCGTATTGTGACTGGGGATGAAACTTGGGTTCATCATTATGAACCTGAGTCAAAGCAAGAGTCGATGCAATGGCAGAAAAAAGGCACTACCCCTCCCAAGAAGTTTAAAGTGTCTCAATCGGCCGGAAAGATCATGGCGACAATTTTTTGGGATTCTGAAGATATCCTTTTGGTGGATTACAAGGAACGTGGCCTTTTCATAACGGGAGAGTACTACGCTTCCTTGCTAGACCAATTGAAGGAAGCCATTAAAGAAAAAAGAAGAGGAAAACTCACCAAAGGAGTGCTGCTTTTGCATGACAACGCGCCCGTACACACCAGTCATGTAGCGACCGCTACCATTCACCGATGCGGTTTTGAACAACTACGCCATCCACCCTACAGTCCAGACCTGGCCCCTAGCGACTATTATTTATTTCCAAAGATGAAAAAAGAGCTGCGTGGAAGGAAATTTAACGACGATGAGGAGGTAAAGTCAGCGATTTCGGCTTATTTTGACGCACAAGATAAATATTTTTTTTCGACGTTATAAATAACTTATTTGATAGATCCAATAAATGTATTAGAGTTAAGGGAGAATACATCGAAAAGGAAAAATAGTTTCATATTTAATTTCACCCTTCTTCCCTGTCATTCCGCGAACTCTTTGACCTCCCCTCGTATATACTATAGTATATACTTCCATATGCAATTAGTAAAAAGCTGTTATTTTGATATTACAAACAGACACTTCAATTTTATTTATCTGTATAGGTGAAATGATCCCGCTCTACATTAGGTTACAAGAGGTGTTTTAGCTATTAACGATGTTACGTTAATCAGAGTCGCTACCGAAAAATCGTAGAGCTTGTTTTAACAAAGTCACTATTTAGTCTGTGCGTATATTTGCTCTCGGCATTCTGTAAATCCGTGAGCAAATATACGTTTCATACGATATGCCTGACACATACTATTTGATTATACATATGCTTCATATTTGATTATACATATGCTTAATTAACTATTTTTAACTTTATTAACAACGATAATTATTTTATTACTAGCGAGTAGCGACTCACTCTCGCTTCGCTCGGGTTCGTCCCTAGGTACATTTTAATTGTTTTGAGCGAAACCCTAATTATTTTTCTAAAATAAAAGTAGCCTAAGTTACTCCTTATAATATCAGCTATCTGCCAGTGAAAGTCCCGTTAAAATTGGTCCAGCCGTTTCGGAGATTAGCCGGAACAAACAGACAGACAGACAAAAAATTTAAAAATTGTGTTTTTCTTATAAGTACCGTATATAATTCCATATGCATTTAGTATAAAGCTGTTATTTTGACATTACAAACAGACACTTCAATTTTATTTATCTGTATAGATTAAGTAATAATCTGTATAATGCTCTCATTAGTTCTGTAACCAGTCACTAAGGTAATCTAATCAGTGCCAATTTTCACGACTACTTATTAACGTGAACCTATTAATTTGATCTTTTCTTGCTAGATGCAAAGGCCATCTGAACCCCACTCACAGATGCCATGCTTTCGCCATAACTAATCTGCGAAATTTGTACTAGTTTTAACACACGAAAAGTATATGCATTTCGAAACCAGAAGCTTAATACTATATAGTGTGCAAAAAATCTTAACGTATTTCTTCTACGAAATTACGTAAAATTCATGTACTTTTAAACCATTTTGTTTTATTTTTTGAATAAACTCAAAATATTCATTGATAAAATTCATGAAAATATATAACTAGCGACTTACCCTTGTTTCGCTCGCGTGCGTCATTAGAAGCCTGACAGTAGTCATAATGTATTTGTGTACTAAACAAATCCATTCAGTCGTTTCAGCGTGATGGACAAACAAACAAAAAAACGCTTACACATAATAGTGACACCTACATGATATAGTCGTCCGAAAAAAGTCTCTTGTCGCGCAGATTTTGTATTTGTTCGTTCAAATCTCAGAAACTACCAATAATAAAAAAAAAAAAAACATTCTGACGAAAATAAAACCTCATCTGTCTGCAAGTATAAAAGAGAGATAATTTAATAAGCTACCGATATGATTAATGAATTGAGGTCAAAAAAACGGCCCTTCAAAGTTATGTAATAAAACTTCCTCATTATAAATGTGAAGGGCACTGTTTTTTTATAAAGTTATATAATAAGTTGCTCAGATGTGTTATTTTTTAAAAGGTTTTAAAAAGACGATAGTTCTCAATTTGTTTTTAATAATATCTTCGAGATGGTTCTCTATATAATATGGATAATAATATCTTCGCCTATTGTAAACCGAATAAATTAAAGATTCTATCCATAAATGTAGAATAATGCTTTTCAGGTGCTTTTGAACTCGATCGTATAACTTTTTAGTTATAATTCATCATTATTTTGATTCGCCTCCTTTCTCCTTTCCTTGTTACATAAAATGATACATTATTACATTATAACGGGTCATTTCAATTTATTAAGTTATTTTTTATAGCTATTAAGTTATTTTGTTAATTGTCTGGAGTTAAAGGTGCCCCAAGATATTCAAACGTACATACATACTTATACCTTTGTACGCGCTTGACGTATTAAACGAGCGGAGTTAAGAAAATCTATATTTTATGTATGTATGTATGTATATAAACATTCATGTATGTTCCTTATGGACATGCAAACGGCTGGAGCAATTTTGATGAAATTTTTAGGCAATCTTCAGGTGATGTTGTGAAGTTTGGTAACGATCGGAAAGAACGCGGGCGCAGCCGCGGGTATTGCTAGTTAGTTATCTATACATATAATAAAATTGTTACTAAGCCGAATCCGTACATTAAATATTTTTTTGGAATATCTTATTGAAATAGACATTATTATCGATACAGAGGCCGAATCAATCGTTTTTAGAATTTTTGTCTGTCTGTCTGTCTGTCTGTCTGTCTGTTACCGCATCACGGAAAACCACTGGAGGGATTTTGATGATATTTGGTATGATGATAGCTAGTTATCTGGGACAACATATAGGATACTTTTTACTGCGGGAAAATATCTCATCTCTGAGAAATCTGTACTAAACATTAAAACATTGTAGCGACGAACCCGAGCGGAGCAAGGGTGAGTCGCTAGTATAATATAAGTGATGAATATTCTATTATATGTAAAATTATTAAAAAAAAAATTAAATAAACCGTCTCATTATTTAATATAACATAATTTGTTTTACTCGACGCCTATTTACGTATAGTGAGGTATTTGAACTGACTAGGTTAAGGTCGACTACATTTTAAGTTGCTTCTGTCAGAGCTGTTCAAACATATTTGCAATAAGAGTCGCATTATTGGTTGATATATAAAATAACCATTAGTTATGAGAATACTTATGAGTTATTACTGAACTGCGCCATAAGGAGGGTTATGTTTTTTCTAAGTGTATGTATATTTCTTTCGCACGCCTAAACAACTTGATGGATTTTAGCTTGAATGGTGTCTTTAGATTCATCTTAATTATGAGTGACACTGTGTATATTAAAATTATAAAAATTAAAATGGCTGATTTTTGGCGTCATTATGTATTCAAAAATTGTTTTTCCTCAAAACTTCGAGTGGGGTATTGAAATAAGGGTTTGCTTAGAAGAATATGAATAAAAAAAAAGAAAAAAAACTTTTATTTACATTCTTTAAAAAAAATAAAGAAGTAAGTATAACTTCTTACGTGAGTACACATTTTTTTTATTTTACACACTATTGGTGCAGCCCGCGTGTTGAAACATCCTGATGTTCTGAACAGGTTATTACAATTCATGAGAATAGAAAGGAAAAAAATGTCTTATTTTTTTGATGCAAAAACATTGCTATAGATACAAATTCATTTAATTAAGTATTGCAAATTTTTGACATTTGACGCATTGCTTATGTTAATTTTATGGCAGTGTTAATGAATTCGAATCCTGTGCGTAACAATTATTTATAGCTTAGAGTTTGGATAGACGTTTCTTCATTGATTATGATATTTTCTACCATATCTTCAAACGTGTAATCAATATTCTGTTGCTTTATAGCTATTATTTCTTTATAACTTGGCTTTTTAATAGTATCACTATTATAAAAAAAAAAACCAAAATTTGTATGTGTGTTTATCAGTTTATAACTCCTTAAAACTTAGACGGATAGACTGATTTATATGAAATTTGGTACCCAGATAGATTAAATTAAAATATAACCTGGAGTAATACATAACCTACCATTCGGCACCTATTAATAGAACTAGCTTAAAAATATCTATACAAGGAGTACAAATACAATATATAAGGATTACAAGTTTACCGCAATTTAACCTAGCCATTAAACATTTACCTAATGCTTGAAAATGGTCAAAAATATCAACTATACCTAATACCATATTAAAAATAAAACTTAGCAATGTTTCATAATTGCAAAATGACTGCATAATTAAAAAGCCATTTAAAATTTACCAGACCTTTTTATGAGTTTCAACCACTAGACAAAACTTTTAAATTGGTTGTTTTTCAAAAAAAAAAAAAAAAAACGCGTGTGTGTAGTGTGTACTTAAATGTTCGCACGTAAGAAGTTATACTTCTTTGGCGTAACAGAACAAAAATAGCTAAAGATTTCATCCCGCATGTCACAACTCTCTGTTTGTAAAAGGAATGATAAATTAATAAAAATAAATATATTTTTTTATCTCCACTGATATAAAACACGTGTTATAGATTTATGATTATATAAGAAACTACTTTGAATATACTCGTAGTTATGAGTTTTCACGGAAACCGGAGAGACAGCTATCAGTCAACTTCATCATGTCGCTTTTTGGCCGTCGGTGTGCGCGCGCATCGTAAAAATTTTACTCTCATATTTTTTTCCAAATGTGACAAAAGAAGTATAACTTCAAAAGTATGAAATAGTTATGAATCTGCCTACAAGTGGCTGCTTTCCTCGTAAACAGGGTTTTCGAGGGACAAAACTGTATTCAGCCCTTTTTAACGTCCCACTGCTGGGCACGGGCCTACCTTCAATACTAGAGAGATCAGTTAGCGGACTTCACATGTCTTTCGAAAACTTGCTAGGTTCTCTCAGACATGCAGGCTCCTCACGATGTTTTCCTTCACCGTAAAGCAAGTGGTAATCATGTTGAAATTGATTCGTACATGAAAACATCAGAAGTGCGAGACCCATGATTTGAATCCGTTTCACTTGTTTTCCAAAACAAGCGCGTTACCGCTGGGTTATCTCTGCTTTCATCACTATACTGCGCAAACCCAAGACATGCTTTATAATATTTCTTGCTATCTTTGAATCCATAACTAAGCCCGATCATATAAGAACTACAATTGACCCGTGAAATTCGTGAAACCTTTATATTTAAGTGATGCGACAGACCGACAAAACTTTTTTTATTATATATAAGCACAAATGTATATTTGTTTGACTGTACGTACCTACATCTATCGTAAATTCCAAAGGCATTGACTAACATTCATCTGTACAAGGATAACCATATACAATGTATTTACATTTAATGATGTAACGATTTTATATATTAAATAAACTAGCGACTCGTCCCTAGGTTGCTTCCCAAAACAAACTTTTTTTTTTTGGTTTTAAATATTTTTTTCGTGGGACCCTATTTTTTTTCCAAAATAAAAGTAGCCTAAGTTACTCCTGATTACATAAGCTATCTGCCAGTGAAAGTCCCGTCAAAATCGGTCCAGCCGTTTCAGAGATTAGCCGGAACAAACAGACAGACAGACAGACAAAAATTGTAAAAAATGTTGTTTTGGTATATGTACCGTGTATACATCCATATGCATTTAGTAAAAAGCGGTTATTTTTAACTGACTTCAAAAAAGGAGGAGGTTCTTAATTTGTCGGAACCTTTTTTTTCTTATTAACCGACTTCAAAAAAGGAGGAGGTTCTCAATTCGTTGGAACCTGTTTTTCTTTTTTTTTATGTATGTTCACCGATTATTCGAAGACGCCTGAACCGATTTAGAAAATTCCTTTTTTGTTTCAAAAGGTACTCTTCCCCGGTGGTCCCATATAAATTTTATCAAAATCGGTCAAGCGGTTTTTAAATAAATGGCTTAATCGAATATGTTTTTAAAAATCTTTCTTCTTACAAATTACCTGCTTATTACGTCTACACTAAAAATGGAAAAATAAAAACAAAAAAAAAACCGACTTCCAGGCACTGAAAAGTAAAAAATAACTAAACAGGGGTTTTCATTTAGAATAGATACCTAATCAGATATTTTCGAAGTCGGTGTGATTTGATTTTTATTGGCTGGCACCGACTTCGAAAATATCTGATTAGGTATCTATTCTAAATGAAAACCCCTGTTTAGTTATTTTTTACTTTTCAGTGCCTGGAAGTCGGTTTTTTTAAGTTTTTAATATTACAAACCGACACTCCAAATTTTATTTATTTGTATAGATGTGTATTGATGTTATATCTGATGTAATATTTAATATAATGGTAGGCCTAAAATAATTAAATATAGGAAATGAACTCAAGGCTATGAATATCATTATTTTTAACCGACTTCAAAAAGGAGGGGGTTCTCAATTCGATTGGTCATTTTTTTATGTATGTACACCGATTACGCTGAGATTTATGATCCGATTTACTTGATTATTCTAGTTTGATGCGGAATAGTTGCCGTTTGGTCCCATAAAAATTTTACATAGTTTGGCCCAGTAGTTTTCATTTTGTTTGATTTGACAAGCCCAATACGTTAGAATCGGATTTTAGAGCAAGATTTTTTAGTGTTACTAATAAAAGCGAATTTTAGTTTGTCAGTCTTCATATTTTGTTGCTACTTTACTATTATGTCTACACTAAAAAGGGAAAAATAAAAACTTCTTAAGAAAAAAATAAAAACCGACTTCAAAAAAAGTAAAAAATAACTGATAGTAGTTTTCATTTACTATAGATACCTAATCAGATATTTTTGAAGTCGGTGATAGCCGATACAAATCAAAGCACACCAACTTTTTTCCACTGTGGCACGTGATGGTCATGTACCATCATACCACAGTGTGTCAAGTGACCATGAGCTGTATAACAAAACTATTACGCCTCATTTGATGAGATAATGAACCATAATAGCATTCGGACAAACTTGTTGCTCGCCTCGTCTTCGTCTAGATTCTAGTTACTCCTGAAGTCTGACATTCCTAAAAAGCATAATTTAATAGCGGCGGAAAAGGCTGAACTATTAAAATTTCGTCAAGTTTGGCTCAGTTTGTAGTGACCCTACTTACTGTGCCAGTGGTCGCAGGTCGCAGGTCGCGAGTCCCGCTGGGGGCATTCATTTGTGTCATGAGCACGAACGTTTGTACTCCAGTCATGGGTGTTTATATTTATAATATGTATGTATTTAAAGTTATATATGTGTTGTGTATCAACTATCTGGTATCCATAACACGAGCTTCGTAGCTTACCATGGAACTAGATGGTGCTGTGTGGTAATGTCCCAACATATTTATTTATATTTATTCGTAAATATAAATAGTGAAAATTAGGCCTACATAACTTTTGCAGTAGAAACCCTTGGCCCCTGGAATCAAAGATCACTTAGTCCTGTACTAGTGATAAGAAAGTTGGCTCGTTGTTGCTCAAAGAATCGATGTTGTCATTGAATGCAAAAAACAATTTTGTGGTCGTTTTATACTCGTGTTACTAATTTTACTGCCTATTTCTTTACTAACAGTGAAAATGAACTGAATAGTAATGGCCTATGTAAGTTTAAGAATTTAAGAGCTTTAATACGTAAATTTTAAATTTAATTAAATATAAACTGTCCTTTTTCACCCCCCTTTTTAAAATAAAATAACAATCTAAATATATTATATTTAACATAGAAATTATTCGCGACAGGAATATTCATCACACACACAAAACCATTTCAACCGTACTAAGATTCATCGAGGTATTTGCATGACGAAATGTGGCGCCGAAGGTCCAGACACTTGGCATGATGCTGCACAGCGCTGTATCAATAAAAGCTTGGAAGATTATGGACTTGAGGTCTGTTACTTGAAAATATTAGCTTAAGATATTTCCTTTTTTATTAAAAAGTAGAGTTAAACGAGACCCTTTTACGGCTATATTTTGTTAAAATATATTACTTGAAAAATTTTAACGTTGTAAATCTTCCTATATTATTATATGTTATATTTTGAACATAATTTTATTCACTTTAACACGAAACACCATGTATTTAGCCTGTAACGCAGTCTATAATTTTTGAGTATTTTACTAATAGTAGAAAATAAACATAATTTCTTATGTGATCATCACTATATACTCTTATATATTAATTTTTCAGGCGAAAGTCCTTCCAATCCAGTTCTGTAGTTCCCCTGAAGTTGATAAGCCCAGTATGTCAGCGAAAGCATTTATTATTGTCTATCTTACTATTCTGGCGCTTACTCTGTTGGCCACTGGACTGCACGTGTTGGGGCGACGATGTGGAAAGCTTGCAGGTATATATATTTTTAAATTTTGAATAGATGCACATATATTTAGACTATATAATGATATATTTTAGCCGAATTATTTATTATGTTGTTTGTTTGTACTAAAAATTACGTAAAACAATAAAAAAAAAGTGTACTGTATACATATTCTGTAATTTCTAAAGCGTTCAGAGTTTATTATTGTAACACTTTTAAAGAAACAAAGACAAAAAAATAAAGTAGCACAAAAAGCTCTGCATACATCACCAATAAAAACACTACTTAGAATAAAATGAAAAACACCTCAAGAGCTTTACATTACGTAAGCATCATCACTGTTCAAAGTCCAAAATAATGTATTGTTTTTTTTTACAGATAATAAATACATACTTGCACTTTCCTTGAAGAGAAACTGGCAAGTGCTATCGTCCATTAGTCCCAATTCAGGAACAGAAAATCAAAAAGAATATTGTGATCTCAGCTGTTTTGAAGGAATTCGGTATGTAACATACTACTGTACCTTTTTTTTTAATGTTGGGAAATGCATTTACGCATATCACCTGTATACATTCAGGTGGTTATGTGGAACTCACCGGCTAGAAAGCCAGTACTACCCCCTAAATCACAACATAACATCCCCCGTCTTAATGGGGCTTCGTAGGATTGCTTACGCACTCAACCACAACATCCCGATGGCAAGTCTGCCGAAGCAGACCACACAACCAAGGGGTTGCTCCCACGGTCCACTCTGCAGTCAGAGAAGTACCAGGAGCAACCCGCGGGGCACACCGCCCACTGAAGTGGGCCTCCTTCAAGGGTGTCTCTTGGCTTTACGCCCTGCTGGATTGCCGGATGCTAATGAGCCCCCCTCCTCCCCATCACGACAAGGTGAACCCACATTGGGTGGGGAGGGGGGTGGGGGTGCGTTGCACTATTACTGTACCTAGTGTTACACTTTATTATACAAATAATCATACTCGTAGACAACAAATAAATATATATAATATAAACTCTATTAGTCCTTTCTAGCCATATCATGTATTAAAGAGGACATCATTACATTTTCAGCTTTCTTGGTGTAGTCGGCGTGGTTCTAACACACGTCTCTATTATTTATATCCACTCATATATCGACAATCCTGAATTTTTAGAACATGTAAGTAGAGGGGATGCATTTAACATTATTTTTACCTAAATTAATAATTTTCTTATATAATAATTCAAAATTCAAAAATTCAAAATTCTAAATATTTTATTCAGCATTAAATGATTACAATTTATTATTGAACGTCATGAATCTTTTGAATTTTTAATTTTGACAAATTAATAACGACATCATTAATTATTATTCCACTAGAATTTAACGCTGATGCTACGAATACCTTATACGGTACAGCGCCATCTATAATTTTACACTAATCAAAAGAAAAAAATCAAGGGAAATCGACTGTTAATACATCAAAAGTTTCTAAAACAAAGCAAAAATAAAAATTTTCACACTATTTATATTTAGAAATGTTCTTGTTCTTAGATGTACGACTCGTTTAGTGGCAAGGCTGCATTCAACACTCCTCTGTGGATGCAAGTATTCTTCTCGATCACCGGCTTCCTCACCACTTACTTGACTCTCGTGTATTCAGAGAAATCTCCTTTAACATTCTTGAAGTGCTGCCTAGCTATTATAAATCGATACATCAGGTAAGAATATTGTACTTATCACAAATTTTATACTTTCAAATATATATAATAATCATAAATTTTAAAGTGAGTTTGTGCCCATGTACTCGACGTGATTTCTTGCATAGAGATAGTTTATTAGCCAACGAATTGAGAACCTCCTTCTTTTTGGAAGTCGGTTAATAAATTAACATAGCGAGATAAATAATCCGGCAAAATTCATGTTATTTCAGAATAACTCCAGTAGCAATATTCACATTATGGTTCACAATGACTTGGTACCCACGCCTTGGCTCGAGCCCACACTGGGCGCTGCAGGTACAACGAGAAGCCCAGGACTGCAACGAACGCTGGTGGTACCACGTGCTTTATATACACAACTATTTGCCTTTAGGAAAGTTCTGCATGGGACACACTTGGTAAGTGAAATTAACACCATTGACCTGAAAAAATATTTCTTCTATTTTGAAATCGACGCGTTTTCTTATTCAAAGAGTCTATGAAAAATATTTTGTTTTTCAGGTATTTGGGAGCAGACATGCAGTTACACGTCCTGGGAATGTTTCTGCTACTGTTGTTCATTAGGTGGAGGCGTACTGTGAAGCCAGTTATTTTCCTCATCCTTTTGAGTTCCATCGTATTAAGTGCTCTCTTGGCTTACTTCTATAATATAGGACCAATCATAACTGCACAAACACCTGAGTGGGTATATTTTATAAAATACTAACTACGAATCAGATTTTTTTTTTGTTTAATTTTCAACAAAACGTTTCTTTTGGCAAAACTATCTAAAACATACATATTACATAGTTTAATACTGATATGGAATGCTAAGTTCTTGTTTGTTATTTATGATACGGTTTTGTGGCCATTACATTTCATGTGAAAAGTAAATCTAGCGTGCAATTATTGTTTCGTTTTAAGAAACTACATTTTAATTTATCACCTTTTTTTATTTTTAGATCTGTAGCCAGTATGTTCAAAGATTCTCATATCCTAACAAAATTTTACCTCCCATTTTGGATGAATCTTTCGGGATATTTCCTGGGCGTTGCTACTGCATTCATCTACTATAATAATCAAGTCAATGGCGTCAAGCTGAGCGAAATAAAGGTAATGACATTTTTTTTTTACTTTTAAATTTTTTTTTTCTGTATTGGGCACTGTCTTATTCGTCATCATGAGGTATTTTGTGTTCGAATTTTGAATGTACCATGATTAGTTCGTCTTTTGTTTATTAGGACTTTTTATTGGGAACTCGCAAGTACAATGTAAATATGTATGGTCCACATAAAAAAAAACAGCAATTTTCCCTTTCAAACTTTAGTGCCAGATTGTACATTCTTTTATATAAATCAGTTTGTGTTCAGTAGGTGTAGACTGAAGAAAAACACATCCAAGTGTGAAGTCACAGGGATAATATTTAGATAAAAAATGTAAACTTTATTTTTCAGTGGTTTAACATACTTTTTCATCTAACCCTGATCGTCGCTGGTATGGTCAGTCTCCTTGGAGTCGTGTTCCTTGCGGAGAAGAAGCCTCCTCAACTGTTTGCAATAATATACGGTTCGTTGGATCGCTTCATTGTCGCGCTTTGCTTCAACATATTCGTCTTAGGATGCATCAGCAATTGCAAATGTAAGTAATACACCAGCAGTGGTTAGTGATTTGGAATACCTACCGTATAAATAATATTTATTTTGATTATACAAATATATCCTCCATATAAAATATAGACTGAAGCATGATACTTAGCAAAGTACCAATTAAAATTACTGTATTATTAAAATGAATTTAAAATCTATATAAATAAATGAAATTGGAGTGTCTATTTGTAATATTAAAATAACCGCTTTTTACTAAATGCATATGGATGTATACACGGTACATATACCAAAACAACATTTTTTTGAATTTTCTTTTGTCTGTCTGTCTGTTTGTTCCGGCTAATCTCTGAAATGGCTGGACCGATTTTGAGGGGACTTTCACTGTCAGACAGCTGATGTAATAAGGAGTAACTTAGGCTACTTTTATTTTAGAAATAAAAATAGGGTCCCACGAAACAAAAAAAAAAACAAAAAAAAGTTCGTTTTGGTAAGCAACTAAGGGACGAACCCGAGCGAAGCGAGGGTGAGTCCCTAGTATTATTATAAAAATAGAAACATTTGTTGAGAGGTAAGGATCTAGTTTGACTGATCTAGTTTGATTGACTGTTGCTTCTCAGTATGTGTACGAAAATGTTATGTATGTTCGTAAAAATATACACGAATTTCCCAAGAATTGTGACATGCATAACATTAATACTAGGAGCAAACACAAACTTGTAATGCCTGTGACTCGTCTACAGAGAGTCAGTAATTCTTTTTATGGACAATGTATACGCTTGTACAACAGGATCCCAGAAAATGTTCAAAAAGCTTCAATCGCTAAATTCTAAAAAACTGTTAAAGAACGTTTGTGTGCTAAAGGCTATTATACAATAAATGATTTTATAGAAGATAGCACGCCTTGGGAATGAAGTGATCGCCTCCAGGCTACTTCAACTTTATAGCAATATTGTAAACTATAATTTATAAAAAAAAAAATATTAGTCCCGCTGAGTTTCTTTCGCCAGTTCTTCTCAGGTCTGAGGCTTCTTCTTTCCGAACTGGTAGTAGACTCATGACGTTCAGTAAAAAATTGTAATAATTTAATGCTGAATAAAATATTTTGAATTTGAATTTGAATTTACGTCTACCTATATTGGTCATAGACAAGATCTGTCGGAGTACCAACTTTGATATAAATCGGTTTAATCATCAAATGGTTTACATTTAATTCAGTAATTAACAATCTCCATAAACATGTTAGTAGTTTTGAATGACTTGAAATAAGTATTACTTGTGGGTTCTTTACGCAATAATATTATTTATAATTTCATATAGTTTACTTGCGTGCTGCGTGTCGCGAGTCTGCGCCAGATTGCGTCGTCACGTCACATGTCAAAAGTAGCATGTCGGTGACGAGAACCAATAAGTTTTGCCCTTATCAAAAATCACTTAACGCGGCTAAAGAAGTTTTTACTTTAAAAAATCCGCGGAAAAATCCAAAAAGAATTTTATGTTACGCGACATCTTCGCGAATTATGATCCTTTATACTACCGATTATAGGTGCTTTATGGTTATAGTTTATATGTAATTATTATTTCAGCAATCTTACGAAACGCGTTGTTATGGCCAGGATTCCGCATGTTGGGACGGTTGTCCTATTCTGTATTCATGATCCACTTCTTCATCCTGAAGCTCCCGGTCGTCACCAACACTCAACTTGGACACGCCTCTACTTACTCTATGGTAGGAATTTATTACAATACCAGTTTTTCCCCCGGCTTTGCTCGGGTGGTTACTGAGGCAGGGATCAAAGGTAGCCTATGTCTATCCCGAGGATACAATTTATGTCCTTGCCAAATTTTTCTAAGTCTGTTTAGCGGTTTAAGCGTAAAATGGTAACAGACAGATTTACATTCACTTAAAAAGTGGAGGACGTTATAAGTGCTAAATATTGACCGATTTTAAAGATGACTGTACTAATAGTCATCGCTAGTCCCATATAAATTGAAAAATGTAGCTCTACCCTTAAGGTTGAAATAGGGTGGGTTAGTATTTATATAGTTTAAATGTACTTACAGCCAAAATTTTATGGCAAGTTTTTATCCGTTTTAAATATAAATATTTTTTTATTTCCAAAACTATTTTATATTAATTAATTAAGATAACATTAAACCCAGTTAAAGGATAGGCAAGAAACGATTGTTTTATCTATGAAAATTTTTTATAATATAATCTAGTGAGGTCTTACTTCGCTCGGGTACATCCCTAGTTAGTTGCTCTGTATAGCTTGTTAGAAAAATACAAATAATATATGTATTCATCTTTTGGAAAACAATAAGCGCCATCTTTTGGCAAATTTTATTTCAAAGTCTGTATTGCTACAGATCATAATCTGTTTGCTAAATTTTATCCAAATCCACCCAGCCGCTTCAACGAGTAACAAACATACACAAGTACAAACTTGCGCATTTATAATAGTTATATGACTATTTTTCAGATTTCCCTGCTAATAGGAGGTGTGGTAACGTCCTATATAGTAGCTATTCCAGTCTACCTCATTATTGAAATGCCGCCGGTGCAACTGTGGAAAGCTTTTCTTAGCAACGACAAACAAAAAGTGAATAATCAAGAATCACCCATCAAATTGAACGGTTCAAACCGACAAAATGATGTCCCCGCATGATATACCTAAGTAACTATAAGTGTTTTTGAGTAACAACAACAATATTATATAAATATATAATGATGAAATTATCATAAAAATAATGTTAATGTAAGCTATTACCAAAAGTCCTATGAAAAAATGTTTAATGCTGTAACGTGTTACGAGTTTTGTAGGATAATATTTTCTAGAAGAGAAAGAACATATTGAATAAGAGATAAGGGATCTCTTATTAGGGCGGTCCATCACAGAGAGTATTCGCCTGTAATGTAACAGTTCAGATTCGAGCATTATGTTATAGAATGAGAAGAACTGAGCATTACAGTTGCAACCTGTAATGATACAATTTGTAACATCGTGATACAATGTGTAACGCATCTGTACTTGTTTGATTGTTTGTTCGTTTCTTTTGCTTTTTTTATGTAAATAACATGAGCGAATCAATATTACCGTGCTTAATATGACCGCTTCGTCCGACGTTGTAAAAATAACTGACTTGACTGCAAGCGAATACTCAAAATCGAATCTAAACTGTTACGTTACAGGCGAATGCTCGTCAGTCAGTGAGGCAGTATGGTAACGTAATGCTTAAGATCGAATCTAGATTGTTACATTACAGGTGAATGCTGATCAGTCAGTGAGGCAATGCTGTAACGCAATGCGCAACATCGAATCTTAAATTATTACATTACAGGTGAATGTTTCCGGTGAGGGACCGCCCTTAACTTTTAATCTGTCATCTAAATACAATGTACATGTAGTTTATACATACTCGTATATACATAGGTAGAACTTACATACATATATAATTTTGCAAATTTTTTAATAAACCTAATTATTTATGTTAATTGTTATACGAGTAAACACTCGTGAATGTATGATTTAAACAAAAACATAATAGCATTGTTATTTTTATAAGAAAGTGTTAAAGTATTGGCTCTTAAAGGAAGGAAATGCTTTAAGCTAGGTAACCTTAGTGCAACAGACATTGGGTCTCATCAGAAAGAAAGAAAAATATTTCAATAGATGGCGTTGATGTATTGGTTTGTTATGGATGTTTGTGCCAAATGTTTATTTTAATTACCAAAATATTCTCAGCAAAACAATATTAAACTTTTTTTTTTGGAAAGAAATAGAAGTAGAAATCGTAACATAACGAAAAAAGTGTTACGGAGACGTTTGTTTCCGTCTGACGTAATGAAATGTTATCGTCAAGCACTTCCCGGACTATATTTTGTTTAAATCACATCTTAGTTAAATATGCTCGATGGCATACTCCTATTTAATAATATGGTTTTTCAATAACTAACAGTTTTATTAAAAGTGAATTACATTATCTGATTATTGCAATTCTGTAATGAAGGTTTAAGAATTGGAAACTGCAGCAAGTATGTGTAATACAAACTTTAGAAACGTAAGTTAATAAAATATATTTTGTTACAAGTATTTACTGTTTCCATACGTTTAATGTTTTTTGAGTGTTAATTATGTACATTTAAGTTATCCGTGTCTCTAAGGGTTCCCATACTAAAGTATTATATCCGTGAAGTGTGCCAATAGACACTTTATATCAAACTAGCGACTTTTCTAGCGAGTTTTCAATTTAATTTAGAAAACATCTTCCGGAATGTTGATATGAAGAATACATATCGTCGTAATATTATAATATAACTAGCGACTCACTCTCGCTTCGCTCGGGTTCGTCCATAGGTACGTTTTAACGGTTAGTGATTTCCATACAAAATAAACAGTTTAGAACTTTTTGATTTTCCAGCTGTTTTTTTTTTTGTTTTCGATATTCATATCGGTCGAATTGATTCGGTCGAAGAATTATTCATATCGGTCCAGCCGTTTTTGAGTTTTAGCGAGACTAACGACAAGCAATTGAGTTTTATATATAACTAGCGACTCACCCTCGCTTCGCTCGGGTTCGTCCCTAGTTACGTTTTACTGCTGAACTGAGCTAAACGTTGATAAGTCAGTCTGTGAGTCGCGAGTAGTGAATAAAAATAGTAATTGCGAATGTACCTTAGGTGATTGACATATAATATTGCGAACTTGCCAGTATAACTTTTTAAGACCTACAATTTTCTAGTACATTGTTTTGATGTATCTCTTAAGGTTCAGCCAGCGTTAGCCATATAAATTTCTAAGGACGACTCGGTAGAACCAGTCATTGCGTTTTCCCGCGGGAACGAAAAATATGCCTGTAGTAAAAGGTATCCTAAATGTTGACCCGAGTGATAAGCTATCACTATACAAAATTTAATTGAAATCGGTTTAGTACTTTTTGCGTGAAACGCGCACATCGATTTAACTAAGTTAGTTTTGTTATAGGTATAGATAAGAATAGGTATTGCGAGTGTACCTTAAGAGATAGACATATTATACTGTTGCAGATTTTTCTATTGGCCTTTTCAAGATCTACAATTTTTTAGTACATTGTTTTGATGTATGTCGTTAGGTTTAGCCAGCGGAGGGTTCCTAAGGAGGGCTCGATAAAACCAGTTATTACAATTTCCCGCGGGAAACAAATATTTTCCTAAAGTAAAAGGTATCCTAAATGTTGACCCGTGTAATAAGTTATCAGTTCACCAAATTTCGTTGAAATCGGTTCATTACTTTTTGCGTGAAACGCGTACAGACAAAGAGACAAACAGACAAAGAGACAAACAGACAAACAGACAAGCAAAAATAACGTCCTTAAAGCTTATAATTAGACGTTATATTTGGTATATTTAGGCTAGTTCTTATTTGTGTATCAAAGTTTTATAAAAACTTTTCACAATTAATTGCAGATATTATTTTAGTTCTTAGAGTTTCGAACCCTTTTTGGTTCGAGGATTCTAGAAGAGGGGTTTAAAATGGACCTTTATCACTAAGTCTACAATACACCTTCCATGTGGCTTTCTGTTAGTGACTAGTGCTAGTTGAATTTTTACATGATAAATATAAATAAATAATAAATACAGTATTTTTATGGTGATTTAAAAAAAATATATAAAAATGTTCATAGAAAAAAAGTGTTTTTCAGGGTTCTTCAAGTTTTTACTTCGTTCGACTATAACAGGTACTCCCTTTTATGTGGAACAAGTACAAAAAACGGTATATATATTTTGACGCTCGTACTGTTACCGACTTTAGATATTGTTAATATTTAATAAAGCGGAAATGTGCAATATTATATATAATAAATCACGAAACTGTATATTATAAATATTTTGGTATTTCAATTGACACTTTCCGCTTAGAATTAAATAATTATTTTATTGAGAATATAGATTTTATTTTGACTCGAAATTGAAGATAATTGAAGTCGGAAAACAAGCCACCCGTTGCCTAGACACGAAAAAACAAGGTGTTTTAACAAATAAATAATATTTATAATAAAAATGTCTTTAATTACAATTCTTATCTAGAACATCAATAAAGTGTAGTGCTGGATAAAAAGTGTTGCGCAGTTCGAGACTAAGTTTTTACGAAGAAGGCGTTTAACAGTACATTTTTTATACAATTATTAGCGACACCCTCGCTTCGCTTCGGGTTCGTCCCTAGACAAACATAAATCTATCCCACAGGAACCGTACATTTTTCCGGGATGATATATAGCCTATAGCCTTCCTCAGTTAACGGACTATCTAATACAAAAATAATTTTTCAAATCAGATTAGTAGTTCCTGAGATTAACGCGTTCAACCAAACAAAGAAACAAATAAACAAACAAATTCTTCAGCTTTATAATATTAAGTATAGATTACCAACAAAATTTTTCAAAGTACAATTATCAATTTACTGATTATTATTTACAGCTTCATCTCTTGATTTTAAAATAATTTTAGAAAAATGTCAACGCATTTATTGACATTAGTCAATGAAGTCATTTTTCCTCAACGATATTCTAATGTTTTCCGTCTATTTTATTGCAAAATAATATATTTTTTAATGAGAAATAGCAATTAATGTATGAAATATTGTTGTTTGTAATGGTTGTTTTTGTAAATATTATAAGGTGTTTGAATAAATTATTTTGAAGGATATATTTTTTTAATTAGTTGTCGCTAGATGTAATATTTTTTTTATTTTATAGTATCTTCGGATTACTTACTGGGAAGATTCGAACATACTTATTGTAAAGGAGATTTAAGAAATAAAATATATACATATATATATATATATATATATATATATATATATATATATATGTATATATATATATATATATATTATGAGATGGCTAAAGCATTCTCATCCACTATTCCAGTTGGATCTGCCACCGAGCTTGACTTTGCAATACAAAGAAGCAACGTTCAGGACACATTATTCGTGCGTCAAGTCATCCTGTGACATCCCATAACACGAGAGAAGGAGGTTCTGTTTGGTTTTAGTGGGTAGTACTGGCTTTTCTAGTATGGATGCAGGTGGAATGCGTAAATGCATTTCTCTACGTTAAAACAGGCCTAAAAGATGCTGACGAGGTTTTTTTTTGAAAATCATTAACAAGCTATGGTTAAGTGGTAACATGAAATTGTCTTTGGCTTAGTCTTTTTGCTGACGACTGTAAGTTCGATTCTTAAGTGGACAGAATGTTTATTCTCAACATGTTCTTAGATGTTGTCAAGTAAATAAAAAAAATATTATATTCATAAAACAAATAAAAAAGGTAATTTTCAGCATCAATTTAATATCTTTACACATCATCTAGTGGGTGAGTATGTGTGTTATAGTATTTCGTGTTGTTAAGCTTCTTTCCTTTTCCTATTGAAGCCCATAAATATCTTAATTAATTCATTACAAGGGGCCTCCACGAAGAGATGCAACACCAGCGCTAGCACATGGGCCCAGAACATCACTAATAAGAAGACGTAGGACTGAAACGAAAGCAAAACGTTAAATTTTAATAAACTCAAATCGAAATATATTTTATTCGATTGGACAGATACGACGATAACTTTTAAATAGTCATCTTCATTTGAAGGTTAGGTTAGTGTAATCGGTCTGTGAAAAACACCGGTTTAGAATGTAGTTCTTAGAAAGAGCCGGCAAGAAAAAAATTCTTCCTTTATATATTGTATTTCAGTAATTTTAATACAACGGTTCCTATCCGCATACGAGCGAGTTGAACTACGTTAATTCCGCACGTTTTTTCTACAAGAATCTCCCTAACATAGTGATTTTACTTTTAACATTTTAAAAATTTACTACTTTGAAAATGTTAAAAATAAAATCTGAGACTGCAAAATTCATATACAAGCTTCCTGCGGTTTACCCACGGTCCTCCCGCGGTTTAAAATAGTTCTTTGGCATTTAATCTCTGGCTATCTTCATTCTGTGTTTCACTTTAATTCGTTACAGAATAAAATGCTAAAAACATTTAAACATTTAAACAAACACTTCAGTTTGTTACGTCACATCATAAGACGTTAAGAATACTATTAATATATAAATGAATGAAATAAACTTTATTCAATTAGACTTATTAAAAGCACTTTTTAATCATCAATTTAATTTAAGCGTCAGTGTAGTCTGTCCGTGAGGAAGCTACCACCGGCTCGAAAAGCAGTTCTGATGAGAAGAGCCGGCGAGAAACTCGACAGTTACTCTTTTTAATATCGAAGTTACATTAATAAACATAATATTACATATAGCCATATGAGTCAATATATATTAATCCCACACATTTCCATCAACAAGAAACTTTTGAACCGTGTAATACGCTTTGCTCAATAAAATATTTTCAATTTTATCTTCAAATTTTTGAAAAGATAAATCTAGGACAGTTTGGGAAATCTTATTATATATTATGCGTATACTCAGGCCTATGAAGAATTTGTTTACCTTTCGGAGTTGAAATCTGGGCGTAACAAGCTTATTTCTATCCCTTCTATTTATTATGTGTCTATGACTGTTTTAAATAAATATTCAAATTTTTGCGAACAAATAATAAATTATTCACTACATATAGTGATGCAACCGTAATAATACCATTTTTTTTAAAACTCACACAGGGAATCACGAGCTGTTAGATCATAAATGGCCCGTACTGCTCTTTTTTGAAGTATGAATATAGAGTTAATTTCCGAGGCACTGCCCCAAAAAAGTATTTCGTAAGATAAAATACTATGAAAATAACTAAAATATACAAGTTGAGCATTGTTAATATCTGTTAGGTCTCTAACTTTTATAATTGCAAAGGCGGCGGAGCTAAGTTTATCTGCAAGTGTTGAGAGATGGGATTTCCATTGGAACTTAGAGTCTATGTATTGTCATGTATTTTAGACTATACTGCTGATTCAGCTATTTCCAGTGTTTCATTATTCAAGATCAGACTAAAATTTTGGTTTTTTACTTAAGGCAATGTAAATTCGACACATTTTGCTTTTTTATATTTTATACAAGGTTATTTAATTCAAACTAGCGAAGTACAAGTATATGCAAAAATGCACTGTTTACTTCGTCATAATTAGGTTAACTACGCTCAACTTTAGAAATTAAGGAGGTGTCATCAGTAAAGAGTACAATATCGCATAATTTCTTTACGTAAGAAGGTAAATCATTCATATATTTTTATTTATTTTTAGGCTTTTATGTTTCCATGACCAACACTACATTTAAATTATATTATATTACATTATGATTGGTGATTGTATTAATTAGATTCAAATGGTATTATTAATTTTGGCATTAATTTTGAGAAATCATGGTCCCTTTCGGGTATAGGCGTTCTCCAAGTGTGGAGGCACTTGGAGGACGCCTATACTTTTTCCTATATCTAGTTAATTCTAGCCAGCCTGTGCCTATTAGTTTAATGATCTCGTCGACCCAACGTTCTTTTGGTCTGCCTCTTGCTCTTTTTTAAACTTCTCATTAATATATATTAAGAATAAAAAAGAGCCAAGAATAAATCCTTGTGGAACACCCATTTTTAAAAGAGATCCAGACGATTTTACATTATTTATATCAACCCTCTGAGCTCTCTGATTGAGGTAGGAAGCAACAAAATTAAACGCAGCACCCTGAATGCTATAGCGATTTAGTTTAAGCAAAAGTGTTCGATGATCTACACAATCAAAAGCTTTAGACAAATTGCAATATTCATCAATAGCATTTTACGAATTCTCACATGTGTCGTAAAATGTGCCGCAGCGCAGCACCCGAATCAATTATCGATTTACCTTTGGTGAAGCCATTTTGTTCACTATGCATAAAATTGTTATAATAAAAGAAACTATTTAATTGGTTTAAACTATTTTTTTTAATATTTTGCTTAATGTAGATAATATTGAAATGGACCTGTATAAATTAATACAGCCATGTTATCAAAAATAAGCAAGCAATATTTTAGCAGGAATTTTATCTTTAGAGTTGTGTAAAATAAATAATAAAAAATATAATAATTGTAAAATAGGCATTAACTGACTATAAAAATTATAAAATGTCTATCACGTACCAGTTCTGAGAAGGAGACTGTATATAGCTGGGATCTAGTGCCCATTATGTAGTGCAATATATTATCATGTATCAAATACACGCAGTATGTGAGCTTGCTTGGTATTACCCATCCTCGCCATTCCCATATAGATAGGGAGTTTCCTGGAAGTAAAAGTTTGAAGTTTTATTAGAGTACTAGTCTAGACTATTAGTTCGTATATCACAACTATATTACACAAAAACTAATTAGCGTGAAGTTAGAGGACACGAGAACACTTATCTTTCGTAGGCAGCTATACTGTGATGTAGTGAAAAAAGAGAGGTAGTGTTCTACATATGTATGTGGGATATAAATAATAATAAATAAATATGTTAGGATATTATCACATAGCACCATCTAGTTTCATGATATGTTACGAGGCTTGTGTTATGGATACCAGATAGTTGATACACTACACATATATAACTTTAAATACATACATACATACATACATACATATTGTAAATATAAACATCCCTGACTAGGACTACAAACATTTGTGCTCATCACACAAATGAATGCCCCCAGCGGGACTCAAACCCGCGACCGCTGGCACAGCAAGTAGGGTCACTACAGACTGAGACAAACGTGTCGTCAGCCAAACGTGTCGTCTTGATGAAAATGATATGAAAATATTAACATCTATACATATATTTAAATCTCATAATATTAAATATTTCGTGTATCTTGGAAACGGATCTAACGATTTGGATGAAAGTTTTGTATTTAGATAAAATTTTGCTTTTTATGTTTATCTATATAGGCGTTCTTCTTAAAAAATACAAATTTTATATCTATTCCGAAAAAACGCACGCAAACTTCTAAAGCATATCTTCATTCAACAGCTCTATATACGAGCATGACGGGCTAAACTCCTCTAATATCATCTACCTGTGGACCTTACGGTGTAACTCAAGGTAAAACCCTACGGAATCTCCTCCATCTTATTGGGTCTTGCAGGATCGCTTACGCACTCAACTACGACTCCCTGACAGACAAAGCTATCCTATCTATATCTATATTTTTAAATAGTCAATCAAAATCATACCATGAAATTTCATCGTGAGTCCAAGAACCCAAACGCTTGCAATTATCCCGATAACGACTCGATGTAAGGACGCGTACAGAAGACGCCATGTGAGAGATTTTCTTTCAATATCATCGTAGACGGAGCTTGTGAAATAGTAGAAAGCATATATCGATGGCGTGATAAGCCAGCACATAAAAGTACCAATCTGTAAAGCCAAAAATATTGGCATGTATATACATGTCATCTATATATATATATATATATATATATATATATATATATATATATATATATACAGGGTGGAACAAATCTACGGGACATGGAAGAAAAGTACCTTAAATATTGAAGTTATCAAAATTTACTCAAAGGAAACATTTCTTTATTTTTAAAAATAATAATAACTGCATTTAATTTTTTTTAAAAAAAGGTTACCTGAACCGGGAATCGAACATAATAAAAATGCAAAAAAGGACACCGTCACTATTTTATCGAATTAATCGTTAGGGTCTATGGTAAGGATAAAATCTCTCGAACAAGCATTGCGTCTTAGAATTAAAGAAAACGATGAAATCTTACAAATTATACATATCAACTCTAACATCGTGGTACAAAAGCATAGGACATGGAAGAAAAGTGTCTTAAACACTGAAAATTTCAAGTTTCACTCCAAAGAAACATTATTTTATTTTTAAGAACATGATAAACTGCATTTTTATTTTTTTTTATAAAAAGGTGACCTGAATCGGTAATCGAACCAACGGAAAATGCAAAAAGGTACACCGTCACTATTTTATCGACGAAAATTGTAGAAAATTGAAGAAAAGTATCTTCCACTTTCTATGCGTTTGTTCCACGATGTTAATTAGAGTTGATATGTATGTATAAATTGTAAGATTTCATCGTTTTCATCATAACATGCAACATAATTGTAACATACAATTTTTGTTCAAAACATTTCATCCTCTCTATCTATTAATTTGATAAAACTTTACATACCTTTTTGCATTTTCCTTTGGTTCGATTACCGGTTCAGGTCACCTCTTTTAAAAAAAAATGCAGTTTATCATATTCTTACAAATAAAATAATGTTTCTTTAGAGTGGAACTCAATATTTTGAATGTTTAAGACACTTTTCTTCCATGTCCTATGCTTTTGTTAAACGATGTTAGAGTCGATATGTATCATTTATAAGATTTCGTTGTTTTCTTTAATTCTAAGATGCAATGTTTGTTCGAGAGATTTTATCCTTACCATAGACCCTATCGCTTAATTCGATAAAATAGTGACGGTGTTCTTTTTTGCATTTTTATTTTGTTCGATTCCCGGTTCAGGTAAGCTTTTTTTAAAAAAAATTAAACGCAGTTATTTTTATTTTTAAAAATAAGGAAATGTTTCCTTTGAGTAAATCTTAATAACTTCAATATTTAAGGTACTTTTCTTCCATGTCCCATCGATTTGTTCCACCCTGTATATATATACATATATATGTCATTTATATATTATGTCATCTACATTTCTTAACTCTATTCTGTTACTGAGACTTTCCTAACAGAAAAACTCAATAACTTAACTTGTCCCTGGCCGGGACTCGTAACTAGGACCTTCGGATCTGCCATACATGCAAGTCCCTAGACATATGAGACTGGCAGTTTACCCGGGTTGGTCCGAGCTACGTTTTTTTTATTTTGACATCTGAAAAGTTTTGAAACCTTATTAAGGGCTGAATTTAAAAAATATATTTTTATAGAATGTTAATAGTATTAATTTTTAGTAAGGCAGTATGATACTTCCTTACGGCAAACTTTACTACTAATAGATATTTTTATATTATTTATCAAATTTCTATCTCTAGTATGAAAAACTGTAGATAATTTATTGGGATTCGCCGTCAATAAATAAAAAAAATATGTCGGACAGGGACAAAAATCACATTAACAAATGAATTAGCATGATAATAACGGATAAATTGTAAGTAAGATCTTTCCAGTACAACGTATGATCGTTGGAAAAAAACTATTGTATAATTTTGTAGACAGACTAACATTACAGAACCTGACCAAACCGATACTTCGCACTTGGCCATTTTTTAGGCTTATTCTCTCTCACTAAAAAACACAAGTTTAAAAGTAAGTTCAAATACCATTAAGCTACCTTAAATTCAGGAAATTCTATTTTATTCTGTTTTAAGTAATAGACCAAATATCCAATCGCCATTCCCATAACAAAGCAAGTTATATTGTTGTGGAAGAACACGTGGTATTTCCGGAAGGCATCATCGTATAATGTTCTGTATAGTCTAAAAAATATACGAAACTTAAAAATCACATACAAACATGTATAAGGGTAGAAAGGATCTCTTGAAGCTAAAATTAAAATACAAAGGTATTAAATAGTTTAAAAAAACACACATAAATGGGATCACAACAATTTAACGAAAAGGTAATTTGGACTTGAAATAAATACTTTGAAAAATAATTAAACTTTGTAGATAAAATTTCACAGAAAAGGTGGTGTCAGATTAGCAGTTTAATTACATACTCAGGCTTGCCTACAACAAGTCCGTTCAAGTCTTGGAAATATACATGGACGATAGGACTGAGTATGCCAAGCAGCAACAGAATGGACAAAGTTCCAATCTTGAACCTCCAGCTTCGTCGACGAATACAGAAGTAGACGATAATGCCAAGGACTGACAACTGCATATCTGAGGCAATATGCCTGAAAATAGAAAAAATTATTATTAAAAATATAGGTCATGTCACGACTAAAAATAATCAAACTTCAAGAAACATCTCCTAGCGCCATAATTTCTTATTTTGATTTGTAGCAATTTTTTAATAATATAAAACAATATCTTTGTTGATAATAATACTTCAGATATACATACCAAGACTCTAAACAGCATAGAATGTCATTAATCATGAAGTTATTGATATAAAAGATATGAGCCCAATAATATTCTCTGCATTGCGACGTAACTCCTTCAACTATGTAAGACTTCCATATAGGCCCGGATCCGACATGCCGGAACAAAGTCGCCATAATTCCTATTACAACTGCAAATGACGGCGTCATTCTAAAATAATGAAAAAAATATAAATGGAAAGTTAATAAACATCTAAAGCCGATTGTATTATCTTATAAAAATAGTTTCTCTTTTAAAGTTGACTTTCTAGTATTTCTTAAGGATGTATGTGTCTATGGGGTTCTTAAAGATGTATGTGTGTATGAGTTTCTTTCGAAACTTTTTTCAGAATGCTAGTTCTCAAAGCCCCCAATGTATGTATTTGACTCGTTTAGGATTTTAACCGAACAACAAACTTTTTTATAAGTCATGTAAGCTATGTGTTTCTATTTCGAGTTAACTAAAACTCTTGATTTATCAGTTGAGATACAAGAGATGGCGGGAAACGAAGAAGAACGAAGAGGATAGAAAAAGTCTACGTGTACTGCAATGCTACAATACAACAGCAAAAATTTTAGTGTACATTTAAAATTATTTATGAAATAATGCACACACACATATATATTATGTTGTACGTACAGCTTATTCAATATCCTTGAACCTATTGGTGTCTAGACTAATTGATATAAAAATTTGCTATGCCTATAATCAGCAATCCAATCCTACGATCAGGCGATATTAAGAAATCCAAGTTCAAATGACACTGACAATGAACAGACTAACAAATAGCCTAAAGTTATATTGTATACATATTCGCATTTTAAAAAAAAACAACATCTTACCTCCACCATCTAAGAAATATAAATTGGAGTACATTTCTAAAGGACATTTTGTATTTTTCTTCTTTTATTTGTAAGATGTAAGTCATAAAGAAGCCAGAGAGGAAGAAGAAGAATTGTACAATGCTTGAGTAGCTACCGAGGATTACAAGAAATTGATACTCAAAGAACTAGAACATAAAAAAAATATATAAATCATTTTGCATTATTACGAAAAAGGAGAAAAAAATGTGTATCATGCCTGAGTTACAGTAATTAGTATAATGTATTATACATATATTTGTCTACCTGCTACCACAGTATATTACTGGAGAAGTGCTGCAAGTCAGGATTATTATAGGTATAAATAACACACGATCTTACAAAATGTATATTCTGGTGTTAATCCTATAATCCTCTATTTCATTTTAAAAGAAGTCAGTCGTAAGACTGCACGTCAGAAGTGAAAACTTCTTAGTTTCACAAAGTTGAAAACATTTTATTTGGGTTTTTAAGAAATATTTTTTATTAGGGCAATAATTTTTATCAACATATAATATAGTAATATTTTTTTTATTTACTGCGCTGTTTTACATGAAAAACAAGATTGTTATCTATAAAAGACAAACAAATTTATAAGTACATATAAAGTTAAGTAAAATATAACTGGTATAAGTTAAATAAAATATAACTGGTGTCACTATCTGTCCCGCTCACACTTCGTAAAATGACTCTCTCCGTCTCTGTCACTTTAGCGTCACGTGTATCCATGACAGTCACGCGAGTTCAGTGTTTTTCCCCATTCCCCATCCCCCAAAAGTAAACCCAACCCAACCCAACGTGCCTAAAGAAGTTTTCAGTTAAAAGTCAAGTTAAAAACATTATTATTAGGGGGTAGGAGGGAGGGAGAGTGGGCCTCCCGGACTCTTACTTACCGGACGAAACGCGACAGCATAGCTGCCACTTCACGCCGGTCTTCTGTGAGAGAGTGGTACTGTGCGGGGCGTGCAGGCCCATTCGGGTTGTACCCGAAGGTAACAAGCATGGCGCTACCACTTTAGAAAGTTGTAGTGCCATGCTTGTTACTGAGTCAACACGACAAAAAGATATTTTCGCGAAAACTTGTAAGTACAAAAAACATTCATTTTCAATTTTTTTTATTTTTCGGAATATTCCCTTTACTTGTGCTGTAAGACCTTGCTTTTAATCAGTATTGACAATTCTAGGTCAACCAGAAGTACTCTATAGGTTTTGGGTCGAAAACATATTATATGTTAATTCCCGTGGACCTAGAATCACGAAATTTGGCAAAAAGCAAGGTCTTTCAGCACAAATAAAGGAAAAATTCCAAAAAGTAAAAAAATGGGAATTAAAGGGTGTACAATGTACATGTAGGGTAAATACATACATACATAGTTGACGCCAAGGTAGTCCTATAAGTTGTATGGGCGCTCATACAGTTTATTTATAATATGTACCTACAAATTTGTACGGAACCCTCGGTGGGCGAGTCCGACTCGCACTTGTCCGGTTTTTTTATTTTTAAACCTAGTTTACTTGTAGAAGGAGAATATTATAATTTAATATACGTACATATTCATTTAATATACGTGCATTTAAGAAAATCATTTGTATGTATTTATGTTCTACTATACCTTTTCGAAAGCAAGAGGGTCGCGGATATATTTTCCAAACATGAATACACAGTGGGCCAGCACTATCAGACCTGAGTTGAATGCACTGAAAAATAATAGACATAATTTAATCAAATTGACCTCCGTCAAAGGATTATGCATAAGTAATAATTGACGTCGAACGAGTGAAATTTTCTTTATCTAATAGAAATAAATCTATACATATAAAACAAAGTCGTGTTAGTTACACCGTTTATAACTCAAGAACGGCTGGACCAATTTTTATGATATTAGAATTTTTGGATTTCTCTTAGTCCGGAATATAATAAGTATTAAAACGTCAGAAAAATTAAAAATAAATAAAAAATAATAAAATTATATTATGGCTAACTCTGGCAAATAACTATTTTAAATATCCATGTAAAACGTACCTAGCGACGAACACGAGCGAAGCAAGGGTGAGCCGCTAGTTTGTAATAAAAAATGTTTAAAACATCACTCCCAATCTATGTAAGCCACAATCTTTAGTCGCTACTCGCTGTTTGAATTGTGTTTTTTTTTCAGGTCATATTATTTTACTTACCATAACCTCACATGAGGTCACCTCGAGCAGTTTTTTTAATCATAAACGAGATAAATTACACTTGCGGATACAAAAATGGTGGAACTGTACAATATAATATGCCATCGACTTAAGGGAGGAGAGAGGGTGGTGGAGGAGGGAAGGGGGTAAGAGGAACTCTCCTTTAAAAGGGGAAACCGCGGAGGTTAGTAGATTTCGAGATATTTGATTTTCAAAATTTTGAATTTTCAGGTTAATTTTTTGTGAAAACGAGTTTAAATATTGCATTTAAGGTTCAATTTACATTGTTGTATATTTCAAAAAGAATCAACCTAACCACAATTAACCAGGCCAACTGAAGTTTGCGTACAGAAACTACGATAAGTCGCAAGACCTGGTTTACACCCAGGCATTTTATGCAGCGGGCATAAGAAAAAAATTTTTAGTGTTTCTGTACCCAAACTTCAGTTGTCCTCAAAGAGTCTTTTGATCACATTAAAAAATAGGACCGTTTGGTAACGAAAAATATTTCGAGTTGATTAAATGTTTTTCCATACAAAATGTATGGGAAAAGATTTTGGCGATTTCTGTCATTTCTAGTACTCATACCTTAAATGGTCCCATAGAGCCTTTTAATCCCTACATAAAATAGGATCGATTGACATAATTTTTTTTTGTATTTTAGCATTTTTCTCGCTGACTGTAAATTTTTTCCAAAATCTGTGAATGCGGTTCAGAATATTTCAAAAAGTTATGGATGGTTTCCTAGGAACGTTTTTCTGTAACTATATTAGTTAAGGTACCTGCCCTTACTGTCCCGTCTCAAAAATCCACCCTGTATATACGAATAAATCAAGATTTTAAGTATAAAAAAAATATTCAACTACAATAATGATTGAAAATAACTCAGAGAATAGAATATTGTAACGAACTTTGTGAAAAACATCGATAAGTGCGTGTATAAATGTGGTAAAATTACATAAAAAGTTGAAACTTTAAATTTTTTTTTGACAAAACTATTTCTTTCCGCGGTCTCAAATTTTATATACATATTAGCGACTCACCCTCACTTCGCTTCGGGTTCGTCCCTAGACAAAAATAAATCTATCCCACGGGAACCGTACATTTTCCCGGGATATATATAGCCTATATTCTTCCTCAGTTAACGGGCTATCTAATTCAAAAATAATTTTTCAAATCGGATTAGTAGTTCCTGAGATTAGCGCGTTCAACCAAACAGACAAATAAACAAATAAAGAAACAAACTGTTCAGCTTTATAATATTAATAATAGTATAGATAGGCTTCTAATAGAGATCTATTAGTGAAAAAAATATGAAGTCTTAACTCGATGTATTGTACAGTTGAGCCTTAATGATATTTAATCGTACCTGTAATACTATCAAGATACAGCGTATTTTATTTTTATGGATTATGGTTTTAGTTAGAAATAAATTTTACCGTACTCCGTGAAGTCCTTTCAAATCTGTTAGTCTCTCATCACCTTTATCTTCTTGCAATAAATTTCCGAAATTTTGAATAATGGAAAAGCATAGAAGTGGATGGCGATCTGGAATATATTGACACCCTGTAAGTTGTTGTTATAAAAGCAAATAATAAAAATTGGGCCAAGTGTGAATTGAACACACATTAACACAAGTAGGTAGGTAGTATAAGTAAATAGATAAATATGTTGGGACATTACCACACAGCACCATCTAGTTCCATGGTAAGCTACGAGGCTCGTGTTATGGATACCACATAGTTGATACACTACATAAGTAAATAATATAACTTTAAATACATGCATATTATAAATATAAACACCCATGACTGGAGTAGAAACATTCGTGGTCATCACACAAATGAATGCCCTCAGTGGGACTTAAACCCACGACCGCTGGCACAGCAAGTAGGGTCACTACAAACTGAGTCAAACGTATACAATGTGGTGAAACCATCGGTGCGTCACACTAACTAACACTCGTATTTAACCGATTTTATCGTTATATGTTTTAGTTCTTCAATATCGTTTCTTTACTGAACATTACGAAAAAGTTTACAATATATATAACCGTTATAGTTAAGTTAGGCAGTGGTAGCGCGCTCGTTTGGGAAACCGTGAAGCCTTAAACCGAGGTTCGAATCCTAGGTCTCGCACTTCTGATACTTTCATGTGCGAATCATTTTCAACATGATTACCACTTTTCTCACGGTGCAGTGAAGGAAAACATCATGCGGAAACTGCATGTTTGAGAGAACTTAGCAAGTTTTCGAGGACAGGTGCATTCCGCCAACTCCCACCTGGCCACCGTGATGGACTATGACCTGATCCCCCTTTGTTGATCAGTGGGACGTTAAAAAGGGCTAATAAAAATAAGGATTACGAAATTTTACCCTTTTCCAATGTCTTGTCTGCTTTTCGTCTTCTTTGACGTAAGTCGAAATAGCTCCCCCATGCAACTACTGCACAAATGCCTCCTATTACCAAAAGCATTGCAATATCTGTACTATCTAGTTGAATTTCTTTTCTTTTGTTTTTTTGTCTTTCACAGCTTATAAATTGTAATTTTGAGCCCAAATTATATTTTTGTTGTATCGTTTCATTAAAGCATCCCTCAATGACCAATTCTATGTTCTGATCTATATCGAGACCATTGTTTTTTATATACTCCTGACATGTTTCCTGCACACATATACCCCTGTCTAGCCTCGTATAGTTAAAATGTTTGAGAGTGTGCTTTGAATATTCCTGAAAATAAAATCAATACGTTTAAAACTAGCCTTTCAAACCCCTCGGCTCGATAAGAAGAACCTTTTTTTTTTCTTAGGCAGTACTAACTGCTATCTATTGATGTGCTCAGAATTAGAAAACTAAATTAAAGTTAAATTTTTAATCTCCAGTATATTGCCTTTAACATGGGCGTGCCTAAGTGTGTAAAGGATCAAACCCGTTTGAGTCACGAACAAAAGTCTAAACGTCCGCACCGTCACCCTTTATTTACAAAGTAATAGGTTATGAGGTAGTAATGAATATTTGGGGGAGAAATAAAAAAATATGTATACTGGAAACAAAACAAAAATACTTGCATATAGTTTAGTATTAAAATGGCAATAGATTTTGTAATAATTGATTTTGAACTCACACGTATAAGAGTATAGATTTCATTGTCGGGTTCCCCATACAGGTCGAAGGCGGCCGTGCAGTAGACGCCGGAGTTTTTCATGCAGTTCTCATAGTCGTCGAGTCCGAACAAAGGAGGCAATTTCTTGTGCTCTGTCTCTGCAAAAAATAATCAAACAAATACTATGTATTTAAATCTCATTAATTTTTATCTGTGATATTATTCTTAAAATACAGAGTGGATTTTTGAGACGGGACAGTAAGGGCAGGGTGGTTTTTCTCACTGACTGTAATTTTTATCCAAAATCGGTGAATGCAGTTCAGAATATCTAAAAAAGTTATGGATGGTCTCCTAGAAACGTTTTCCTGTAACTATAGTATTTAAGGTACCTGCCCTTACTGTCCCGTCTCAAAAATCCACTCTGTATATCGTACTTTGATGTTTGTTGTGTCTGAGAATATTTCTTTTTTGTTTCTTTTTTTAAACGCATTAAACTATCTAAATCAACATAAACATACTACGCGAGCTAAGCTCCGGCCAAATACTATTGTATGAGTATGTATGTATGCAGGTTTGTTACTAATTCTTTATAAAATCATCCTAAAAATCAGTTAAGTATCCATAATTTATAATTTAATTTTATTAAATAACAAAACAGGATTTCTGAATTTTTAAATGTAATAATATTATTTGAAAATTATTAACGCCTTACTATTTGATTTATTTTTTTAAACATTTAGTTTTAAGCATATTAGTAACTCGGAAATAAGTTTAATTTTAAGATATTAACTGTTAAATTATTATATTTTAAAATTAATATGTTCTAAAAGTAAAATCAATAGAATTCCATATTAATTTGAAGTAGTCAAATTATCTCCCATTAATTATATTAATTTATCAATGACTTTTAATTAAAATATTATCATTCATGATTTCTAACTATTATATTATTCTCTATATGTATCTCTATGTACTATGTACATGCATGTAGTTTATCAATTATTCATAAGGCATTTTTTGCAATTGAAATTATAGCGATTTAAATTATTATATTTGTATTTTAATTTAGGACAATAAAATGACAATAAAAAGAGTTCTCACGAGATAGTGAGTATTTATTTTTATATCAAAAAACAACTTCAAAAAGGAAAACATTGAATAGTAAAAAATAACTGCTTAGTAATTTTCATTTACTGTAGATACCTAATCAGATATTATTGAAGTCAAGGTATCCATAGTAAATAAAAAGTACCAATTACTTATCTTTTTCTTTTTAGTTTTTTTTTTAAGTCTCAAGTTGTTTTTTAAGTTTTTATTTTTCCCTTTAGTGTAGACAGTAGTAGCAAAGTAA
This sequence comes from Fabriciana adippe, assembly GCA_905404265.1. Classification (NCBI taxonomy): domain Eukaryota; kingdom Metazoa; phylum Arthropoda; class Insecta; order Lepidoptera; family Nymphalidae; genus Fabriciana; species Fabriciana adippe. The sequence continues at coordinate 15,055,728 of FR989998.1, read as the reverse complement.
AAAGAAAGTATTTTAATAAAATATTCGCTTAAGCCGTTTAAGTTACGAGAAGTTTAATTGCCAATTCTTATATAAAGACTGACTGACTGACTAACAAACTAAAATTTGCTTTTCCAAAAAAACCAATTCTAATGTATTTGGCTTGTCAAATCAAATAAAATCAGCCCAAACTCAAAATATTTACTATTAACCGTTGAAGAGTTCCACCTATCCACCTTCTGGCCTTACCATCAGATTAGGTCGATGATACCGAGTCACTGCACTATCAACGGAAATAGAAACATTTGCAAAGTTTCAAGTCAATATGCCAATTAGAAGTAGGTAAAATTTTAATTAGCTATTTTTCCACCCTCAGGGGTGGTACTTTTTTCAAATTTAAAGGGGACCAAATTGGAAGTATACACTTTCAAACAAAAGAAAAATTGTCCAAATTAGTTAATAAATGACGGAGTTTTGAAGTTCCAAAAAAATACAGCCGAATTGAGAACCTCCTCCTTTTTGAAGAAGTCAGTTGAAAAGTAGATTCTACTGCCCAACATTTTAATTTCCACTAAAATTATTAATATATTAGTAGTACCCGCGGTTTCGCCCGCATTCAAACTACAAAAGAAACAAACTTTTTGGCTTTTTTTGCTGGCTGATTTTCAAATGTGTGAGTAAGATTTTGACTCGCGCATCGAGGGTTCCGTAGCGCCCAATATTGTGTTGTTACTAACATATTTAGACACTAAAATAAAAAAAATTCAATTTTCGCAATATAAACTTTATTTTTTGCAAAAATAAGTTTTGTGTTACTGTAGTTTCTTAAAGATATTATGGAAAAGAAATTTAATTTTAGTGATCGTAACTCAAAATATCCAGTATCTTAAAATACATTTAACGTATATTCTGTAAATTAATTTTCGTATACATAAAGTATTTAGCAAGTACCACTATCTCTATATTTTGCACATTTTCTACTCCATCTTTCCTAAGTTAGAGGAAGAGAGTACAATGATACAACTCGCATGCAATGTACATGAGTTTAGAATCATGTAACTTTGCATAATATATGGGCTTTTCAACAGGTAATAGAGATAATAACCTAATGTTATTTACAGCTGAAATTTGCAGTACTTACAGGTAGGAAGGATCCTCCCCTTCCTTTTTTTAAGTTACATGTATAAAGAGCCGTTCTTATTTTGTTATAGCTTTCTGCTCGCAACTACGCTCGCGTGGCCTAAAAAAATGGTTTTCGTTGTTGTGTCTAGTTACATAGTTTAGGTGGCTTATTCCTTACAGGTGTGCAAACCTTCAAAAGGAGCCTATGAGAAATGAGGCCTGGTGGGTTAACACTATTAAGGAACTCCGCAGGAACTGCTTCATCCATTTGCATCACTGAATCAACAGATCTATATATATTCTATTTCTGACCTTTTACAGGACTTAAGCAGGATGTTATTAAAAGCAATAGCACTGTTTATTTTTGTGGTCCATTCAGCATTTCTCTTCAGTAAATCGATGTAGCGGTATAGGTATGTCAAAGAACCATTTTACGAACAGTCGATATAGAAGCACAAACCTAGAAACGTTTTTACTTGCGTCTAGTCTTTAGGAGTCAGCCAATATTTTTCAGCGGTGTTTTTCCGATATTCCGTTTTCAGAAATTACGTACCCAAAGTAGTCTTCTTTTTTCTAAAGAATGTGCACTTCTTCACATTTAACTGTAAATTGGCTCCTCTCATCTTATCAAATACCACCTCGAGCTTCTTAAGATAATTTTCAAAATCACGTCTCATAATAATTATATCATTCAGAACAAAACAGGCTTCTCCTAATAATCCATCAACTATACACTACAACAATTTCTCGAATGTAGCTGGTGCTTTAAAAACCCGAATGACATATGTGCTATTAAAATCATAAGAACAGATTCGATAAACGAACGTTGGAGTAATGATGTGACGAAGAGCGCACAAAGGAACCATCATGGAATGGTTAAGGAGTGGCAGGCCAAAACCTAACCTAAGTTTGTGCGAAAAAAAGAGAAACCAAGTGAAGTGGGTTCAAATCTCGGGTTTCACATCTGTGATATTTTTATGTGCGAATCATTTCCAATATGATTACAACGTGAGGAAACCTGCACGTCTGAGAGAACCTAGGCTCTATGGCCTCTGTGGACTATGGCCTGATCATCATCATATTGAAGGGAAAGATATTAAAAAGGGTTAAATACTTACAATTATTGTATTATTCATACACATTGTGATCCTTTGTATAACTAATGTGTAACCTATTTGAAGTGCGCTTCCTTCTTTAATATATCGGAATCGGAATATTATATTATACGCGAAAGTTTGTATGTCTGCGTGAGTGCGTATGTGTGTAAAGCTCACACTCTGTACTCGTTATGCTTAAAAGGGAAAGTACAAAATTTGCTCTTCACGTATTAATATTATCTCTAGTAATATTATAAAGAGGTAAAGTTTGTGAGTTTGTTAGTTTGTGAGGTTGTAGGGGATAATCTCTGGATCTACTGAACCGATTTAGATGAAATTTGATAAAAAGAAAGTTTGAGACCCTGGGAAGAATATAGGATACCTTTTATTCCGGAAATCATCCCTTAAAGGAGTGAAAATGGGGATCAAAGTTTGTATGGGGAATCAAGCAAGTCTTTATTCGAATGTCGTGTTTTACTTTCATCTATACCATGTAGATTGTAGAACTATGCAGAAATGTTATGTTAAATGGTTTTCAAAAAAGTGAAATTTATATATATAATAAACTTACCATTTAAATGGTATATAATACCTAAACTGTAACCAAACACATTAAATAATAGTAAAATATATAAGTGAACAAACATTCTCACAGCTCCTCTAGGTCTACGGTTTGACTACACTACAGTGCTCAACAATAAACTCTAATATTATATATAGTCTTTTAATTATTTTTTTTATAGCATTGAAAATAAGACAAGATTAAATTAATTCATAGTTCTATGTATTTTTTAAAACAAAAGAATAATTCCCAGGCCGATTAATATCTTTATTTTGAGGAGAACTGCATTATTAAATAGTATACCTATAACACAAGCGGGTGACTTCGCATCGCTCGAGTGCGTCCCTAGCCGACTGACAGTAGCCTGAGACAGTTCTCCTCCAGGCCATAGTCTATCTGTGTACTCATCCAAGTACGACTTGCCGTTTCAGCTAAAAGGAGTTACAAACACACGCACAAACAAACTTTTGCATATACATATTGTAATGTGGGAAAAAAATGAGAGAACTGTTGAGAGAACTGTCCAAGGTTCTTTTAATATTCTCCAATAATAATAGCAGGTTGTACAATATATAGGTACCAGGGAGGTTTACACACACACTACAATTCTCTCGGCATTTTGAAGAAAAAAAATTATGTACCTATTTATATTTTTTTTTCACAAATTTCATTTTTAAATACTTCTTTAATCTTTACATATTTGGAAATACATACCTAAATATAACATAATGTAATCATTTATTTAATTAATACAGAATTTACACAAATATAAAATTACATTTAGGTACGAAATAATAAGTAACAGAAATTGTATATATCTATATAAATTAATAATAATACTATTATTATCCATCATACATCTCATCATACATCTCATATCGGATATACATATCGGACATACATATCGGATCATACATCTCAGCGCAATCGGTGTACATACATAAAAAAAAACAAATACCAATCGAATTGAAAACCTCCTCCTTTTTAAAGTCGGTTAAAAATCATTAACATATTATCGTTAAATGGTAACATGAAATTGTATTTTTTTTTTGGTTAGTCCTTTTGCTGTTGATCGCGAGTTCGAGTCGCAAGTGGACAAAATGTTTGTTTTTAAAATGCAGATATTATCTCTCGAATAAAAATAATATTATATTCTTAAAATAAATACAAAACATAATTTTCAGCATTAATTTAATATTTTTGCACATCATCTAGTGGGTGAGTTTGTATGTTATAGTTTTTGGTGTTTTTAAGCTTCTTTCCTTTTCCTATTGGAGCCCATTAATATTTTAAGTAATTCGCTACAAGGAGCCTCCACGAAGAGATGCAATACCAGTGCCAGCACATGGGCCCAGAACATCACTAATAGATAGACGTAGAACTGAAACGAAAGCAAAACATTACATTTTAATTAACTCAGACTCAGGTTAGCGTAAATGGTCTGTGAGGATGCTACCACAGGTTTGGAATTAATTATTTCTTCGAAAGAGCCAGCAAGATATTCAATATTTTTCCTTTAAATATTGTGAGTAATTACTGTAATTTCAATACAACAGTTGCTATCTGCATACGAATGAGTCGAACTAAATTAATTCCACACGTTTTTTCTACAAGAATCTCTCTAACAAGGTGATTTTACTTTTAATATTTTTAAAATGGTAAATCTGAGACTGTGAACTGCTCCACTCGTATGGTATTGAGGTACTGAGGTAGTGCGATGGGAGCCGCAACTTAAAATAGTTTTTTGTTATTTAGTTTTACTCTTTATCTCCATTCTGAGTTTCACTTTAGAGTTTCGTTACAACGTAAAATGCTGAAAACATCAATAATTTAAACAAACTCTTCAGGTCGTTACGACTCGTCATCAGATGTTTAGAATACGATGCACTAGGTTACTCAATACGTTATCCTATAAATAGTAATATATACGCGAGCGACCCCACAGGCAAATAATGGTTTTTTTGTATAACTTGCAAATAAACTGATGAGTGTATATTTAATTACTTACATACATATATTCTCTTTATCTTTTAGCAGGAATTTTATTTCTGATGTTGTGTAAGATAGTAGAAATCATAGGCATCGCTTGCTGTAAAAATTTTAAAATATCTATCACTTACCAGTTCTGAGAAGGATACTGTATATAGCTGGGATCTTGTGCCCAACATGTAGAGTATTATATTATCATGTATCAGATACACGCAGAACGAGAGCTTGCTTGATATCAACCATCCTCGCCATTCCCATATGGATAGAGAGTTTCCTGGACGTAAAAGTTTTTGTAAGAGAACTAGTCTAGTCTGTACGTATGTCACAAGTATATTATACATAAACAACTAATACTAAATGGCGTGAAGTTAGAGGACACTTATTTTCCGTAAACAGCTATACTATGATATATGTATGTGGGGTGGGATATGAAAAAATTAGGTTCTACACGAATCTTTAAATCTCATAATATTAAATGAGCAATTCTTCTATAGAATATATAAAATTTCGTGGATATCGGAAACGGCTTTAACGATTTGGATCAAATTTTGTATTTAGATAAAGTTTACCTTTTTAACATTATCTATATTGGTGTTTTTCTAAAAGAATGCAATTTTTATATCTTTTCCGAAAAAACGACGAGCGAAGCTGAGTCGCCTAGCCTACTGAGTCACTTAAATAAGATGTTTCAAACCAGCTTCTTCTTTCGGCAGCTCTATACGTGACGGAATAAACTCCTCTAATATCATGTACATATCATTCACGTGTGTAATAGTGTGAATTAAAAACATAGCTCTTTTTTATTTCAAAAGGCCGTGTGGACCCTAAGGTGTAGCTCAAGGTAAAACCCAACGGAACCTTCTTCGTCTTACTGGGTCACGCAGGATTGCTTACGTAGACCACTACGGCGCCCCGACAGGAAATCTACCGTGATTATACATTTTTTAATAATCAATCAAAATCATACCATGAAATTTCATCGTGAGTCCAAGAACCCAAACGCTTGCAATTATCCCGATAACGACTCGATGTAAGGACGCGTACAGAAGGCGCCATGTAAGGGATTTTCTCTCAATATCGTCGTAGACGGAGGTAGAGAAATAGTAGAAAGCATATATCGATGGTATGATAAGCCAGCACATTAGAGTACCAATCTGTAAAGCCAAAAATATTGTTATTTATATACTGACCGATTTCAGCCACGGTGGCCAAAAACACTAAGACTAGCGTACTGTCCAGGAGATATTAGGTCCTTAAATATGGAATTGGCGTTTTATATGGAAAAGGTAAAACGAAAGAAAATTATGATATTATATAATATTTAATCATTCAAACATGTACCATTCATATGTATAGTTCATTGATACCTTTGCTGAAAAATCTGTAGGAGCGAGAATGGATGAAATTTCTGAAGGCGGTTTTGATTGCCACATCGAAATTGAATTTTTTTCTCTGCAAGAAATTGTCCAAATTCCGGAAAAAAAGGTAACCTGTTGGAGCAAGATCCAGGGAGTACAGAGGGTGTCAGAGACATTCTAAGCGCAGCTCTTCTAATTTAACGACCGTATGTTATGCAGTGTGTGGTCTAGCGTTGTCCTGAAGCAGCAGTGGGCTAGAGTAATTGACCAGTCTCGGTTGTTTAACGGCTAGCTTTTCCATCATGGTTTGCGATTGTCAACAATACAGATCTGCTGTAATCGTCTGGCGAGATCTTAGGAAGCTGTAGTAAATGACACCACCACTGGTCCACCAGACACTTATCAGTTGTACCTTTTTGTGAGTCAACTTTCGCTTGGGGCGGGAATTGGCCTGTTTTCCTGGGTTCAACCATTATGATGAGCATTTCCCACTATCGTACAGGATATCTTTTTCATCACAAGTAACCATACGATTCTAAATCCCCTCGACATTGTGACGGTTGAGTAATGTAACGCAGCACTCGACACGTGTTTATTGGCGTTTTTCACTTAATTCATGCGGTACCTATTTTTTAAGCTTTTTAATTTTTCAAATTTGTTTCAAGTAAATTAAAATTGTTTTGTCATTCACACCGAAGCTTGCTGCTAACTTTGACGTGGTTTGCGATGGATCCGCTTTCACGATCACTTTAAATTCTTCATTGTCAATTAGGGTCTCTGGCCATCCACGGGGTTTGTTCTGTAGGTCAAAATTTCCAGAACGAAAACCTTGGAACAAAAAACATACCGTGTTTTCTTTCACAATAGCTTTCTCATTCACGTCATTAATCCTTCGAGCCACGGTGGAACTCGTATTCGTAAATAACGCGATATATTAAGTTTTTCATATTGTGAACAGACCGATGTCAAAAAAATCAAATAGCGCGAAAACAAATTAATTATTAAATTAAAAACACAAATACACAAACCTAAATTTAATTTGGAATAAATTTTAATTTGGAATTCCTAATCAAACGCCAGATATTTGAGATCAAAGTAGCCAGTTCGACATAACGCCAATTTCATATGTAAGGATCTAATATTATAGTGCACAAGTATGCGTGCATACATAAGTGTTTATTCTTGCCACTCTAATACTCCAGTAGGACGACAATTCAACACGATCCGTGAGTGATCAGACGCAGGACCGATGGCTTTACGTACTCTCCCAGGCATGGGAGTGAAACGCTGGCAATTTCCCAACTCCATTTTGTTACTGAGACTTTTCTATAAGAAAGACTCGATTACTAAATTTGTTCCGACCCGGGACTCGCACCCTGGACCATCCAAAGTTTTTGGTATTAACTTTTAGTAAGGCAGTATGATAGTTCCTTACGGCGAATTTTCTTTACTGCTGATAGATTTTTTTATATAATTTCTATTTCTATCTCTAGTAAAGTAAAATACAAATAATTTATTGGGATTCGCCGTCAATAAATAAAAATAATATGCCGAACTGAGACGAAAATCACATTCAATTAGCAAATGAATTAGCATGATAAAAACAGGTAAATCATAAATTCGTCGTCAGTCGTTACAAAGCAGCGTATGATTGATGGAAAGAAGTATTGTATAATTTTGTAGACAGACTCGCATTTCGCACTTGGCCATTTTTTAGACTTACTCTCTATTACTCTAAATTACCAGTAAGTATAAAAGTAAGCTCAAATACCATTAAGTCTACCTTAAATTTAGGAAATCCTATTTTATTCTGTTTTAAGTAATAGACCAAATATCCAATCGCCATTCCCATAACAAAGCAAATTATATTGTTGTGGAAGAACACGTGGTATTTCCGGAAGGTCTCGTCGTAAAATGTTCTGAATAGTCTAAAAAATAAACGAAACTGAAATCACATAAAAACATACATAAGGGTATAAATGATTTCTTAAATCCAAAATTAAAAAATAAAATTGTACAAAGGTTTTGAATAGTTTAACAAAAAACACACACATAAAAAGGATCGCAACAATTAACCAAAATGGTGATTTGGACTTCAGTATTGAAATAAATACTTAAAAAAATACAGATAAAGTTTCGCGGGAAAGGTGGTATCAGGTTTTAATTCAATTACATACTCAGGTTTGCCTACAACAAGTCCGTTCAAATCTTGGAAAAACACATGGACGATAGGACTGAGTATGCCAAGCAGCATCAGAATGGACAAAATTCCAATCTTGAACCTCCAGCTTCGTCGACGAATACAGAAGTAGACGATAATGCCAAGGACTGACAACTGCATATCTGAGGCAATATGCCTGAAAAAGAAAAAAATATTGTTAGAAATATAGGTGTCATGTCACGATTAAAAATAATCAAACTTCAACAAACATCTCCTAGCGCCATAATTACTTATTTTAATTTGTAGCATTTTTTTAAAATGTAAAACAACATTTTTGTTGATCACACTTCAGATATTATACATACCAAGACTCTAAACAGCATAGAGTGTCATTAATCATGAAGTTATTGATATAAAAGATATGAGTCCAATAATATTCTCTGCATTGCGACGTAACTCCTTCAATTATGAAAGACTTCCATATAGGCCCGGATCCGACATGCCGGAACAAAGTCGCCATAATTCCTATTACAATTGCAAACGACGGCGTCATTCTAAAATAATAATAAAAAGTTAATGCATAGACATCTAAATCCAATTGTATTATTCATTAATTGTAATTTTATAGGTTTCCTTTGAAACTTTTTTCAGAATGCTAGTTTTCAAAACCCCTAATGTATGTATTTGGATTAGGATTTTAATCGAACCACGCACTGTCTTGTAAGTCATGTAAGCTATGTGCTTTTATTTCGAGCTAACAAAATCCTTGATTTACTATTTTATATTTTGTATTTTGAGATGAAAGAGATGGCGGGAAAGGAAGAAGAACACAGAGTACACATACATATCTGATCCCACAGACAAATTGTGCAAACAGTTTTGTGGGTCCACTTATGTAAAAATGCTGTATTAGTACATATATAGTATGTACATATGTAGTACTATGATAACCAAATGAATAATAAAAATATGTAGATATGTACAGCTTATTTAATATCCTTGAGCCTACTGGTGTCTGGAGGTCCAGACTCAGGACTAATTGATATAATGCTGTATTTTAATCGTTTAATCAGCAATCGAATCCTACGATCAGCCGATATTAAGAAATCCATGTTCAAATGACACTGACAATAAACAGACTAACAAATAGCTTAAGCTATAATATAACTATTTTTGTTTTTGCTTCTATCACACCTTAACCATCCCCAAATATAATTATTTTAAAAATATCACAACTTCACTACAATATTTTCATACTTATGTATGTACTCATATATTGTACCTATATAGTTTGTGCCATCCACGAAGACGCGCCCCTCTCTTTATTGACAGTTGAAATCTCGCGCCTTCGTGGATGGCACTATCTATACATATTTATACATTTTGTAAAACCAACATCTTACCTCCACCATCTGAGAAATATAATTTGGGGTACATCTCTGAAAGACATTTTGTATTTTTCTTCTTGTATTTGTAAAATGTACGTCATGAGGAAACCAGAGATGAAGAAGAAAAATTGCACAATGCTCGAGTAGCTACCGAGGATTGCAAAGAATTGATACTCAAAGAACTAGAACATAATAAATGATATATCAATAATTTTGCATTATTACGAAAAAGGGGGAAAAAAGTATATCATGCCTTAGTTGCAGTAAATTTACAATGTATCACGAGTATATATTTGGCTACCAAAGTATATTATTGGAGAAGTGCTGGAAGTCAGAATTATATAACTAAGACACAATTTTACAAAATGTAAATTCTGGTGTTAATTCTATGATCCTCTATCTCATTAAAAAAAGTCAGTCGTAAGACTGAACATCAGAAGTGAAAACTTCTTAGCTTCACAGACTTGTAAACATTTTTTTTGGGCTTTTAAGAAATATTTTTAGGAAGTATATTTTATTAGAAATTATTTTTATCAACGTATTAGTATAGTAATTAAATTTTCATTGATTGCGCTGTTTTACATGAAAAAGAAGATTATTATCTGTATAATACAAACTTTATAAATACATATAAATTTTATAAAATTTTATATAACTGGCGTCACTATCTGTCACGCTCACACTTCGTAAAATGACTCTCTCCGTCTCTGTCACTTCAGTGTCACCATGTATTTATCCGTGACGGTCATTCGAGTTCAGTGTTTTTCCCCCATCCCAAAAGTAAACCCACCCCAACCCAACGTGCCTAAAGAAATTTTCACTTCAAAAACATTATTATATTTTAAAATTTAGTTCACGAAGGAGAATGTCATAATTTAATATACATACGTGTTCTAAATGATGTCTAATTTAGAGGGTCAATTTAGAGAAGCATGTCAAATCATTTAAGAAAATCATTTATATGTATTTATTTTATACTATACCTTTTCGAAAGCAAGAGGGTCGCGGATATATTTTCCAAACATGAATGGGCAATGGGCCAGTACTATCAGACCTGAATTGAATGCACTGAAAAATGATTTACATAATTTAATCAAATTGATTTCCTTCAAAGGCGATTATACATAAGTAATTGATGTCACAATTCAGCTGAAATTCATCTAATAGAAAGTAATAAAAAATGTTATAAAGGCGGTCCTTCACCGGGAGCATTCGCTTGTAATGTAACAGTTCAGATTCAGAATGAGGGAGAAGAACTGAGCATTACTAATATTAATATGCTCAGTTCTTCTCCCTCACTCTGAATCTGAACTGTTACATTACAAGCGATTGCTCTTGCTGAGGGACCGGCTTAAGCATCACTCCCAGTCTATGCAAGCGACCATTTTTAGTTGCTACTCGCTGTGTGAATTGTGATTTTTTTTATATTTCAGGACATATTTTGTTTGGAACTACTCACCATAACCTCACATGAGGTCACCTCAAGCAGCTTTTTTAATCATAAACGAGATAAATTACACTTGCAGACACAATAATTTTAAAATATAAATTATATTACTTACCTTTGTTCGGACACTTAAATTTTTCTTCGATATATACATTATACATACATTATATGTATGTATAACTATAATATTATCAAGATACAGCGTGTTTTATTATTAGGGATTATGGTTTTAGTTAGAAAAAGATTTTACCGTATTCCGTGAAGTCCTTTTAATTCTGTTAGTCTCTCATCACCTTTATCCTCTTGCAATAGGTTTTCGAAATGTCGAAAAATGGAAAAGCATAGAAGTGGGTGGCGATCTGGAATATATTGACACCCTTAGTGTTATTGTTATAAAAGCAAATAATAAAAATTGAACCAAGTGTGAACCGAACACACGCTAACACAAGTAGGTATAGTATTATATGATCTGTGCAAGTAGGTAGATAGTATAGGTAAATAAATATGTTGGGACATTAACACACAGCACCGTCTAGTTCCATGGTAAGCGACGAGGCTCGTGTTATGGATACCAGGTAGTTGATACACTACTCATATATAACTTTAAATAAACGTACATGCTATAAATATAAACACCCATGCCTGGAGTACAAATATTCATGCTCATCACACAAATGAATGCCCCCAGCGGGACTCAAAACCACGACCGCTAGAACAGCAAGTAGGGTCACCACAAACTGAGCCAAACGTATACAATGTGGTGAGGCCATCGGTGCGTCACACTAACTCGTATTTAACCGATTTTATTGTAATATATTTTAGTTCTTCAATATCGTTTTTTTACTTGACATTACGAAAAAGTTTACAATATTTAAAACCGTTATAGATAAGTTAGATTGTGGTAGCCCAGTGGAAATACGCTCGCTTGGGGATCCCAGTAGAGCGGCTTCAAATCCTGGGTACTCGCACGTCTGATATTTTAAAGTGTGAATTATTTCCAACATGATTACTACTTACGGCGAAGGAAAACATCATAGGAAATCTGCATGTCTGAGAGAACCTAACAGGTTTTCGAGGACATGTGAAGTCCGCTAACCCGCAATTGGCCAGCGTTGTGGACTATGGTCTGATCCTCCTTGCTGACCAGTGGAACGTTAAAAAGGGCTGATAAAAATAAGGATTATGAAATTTTACCCTTTTCCAATGTCTTGTCTGCTTTTCGTCTTCTTTGACATAAGTCGAAATAGGTCCCCCATGCAACTACTGCACAAATGCTTCCTATTACCAAAAGCATTGCAATATCTTTACTATCAAGTTGAATTTCCTGTCTTTTGTCTTTTTGTCTTTCACAGCTTATAAATTGTAATTTTGAGCCCAAATTATATTTTTGTTGTATCGTTTCATTAAAGCATCCCTCAATGACCAATTCTATGTTCTGATCTATATCGAGACCATTGCTTTTTATATACTCCTGACATGTTTCCTGCACACATATACCCCTTTCTAGCCTCGTATAGTTGAAATGTTTGAGAGTGTGCTTTGAGTACTCCTGAAAATAAAGTCAATACGTTTAAAACTATCCTTCTGATCCCGTCGTCCCAATGAGAAGAGCTTTTTGTTATTTTCTTTCTGTTTTAGGTAGTACTGACTACTATCCATTTCTTAGAATCAAAAAACATGAAATTATAGTAAAATTTTTAATCTCCAGAGTATGACCTATAATAATATGTATATGCCTAAGTGTGTAAAGGATTAATATAAAACTGTCAAATTATGTACGCGTTTTTGAGTTACAAACAAAAGCCTAAACGTCCCCCTTTAATCACAAAGTAATAGGTTGTGAAAAGTTAACTCATGAAAAACATAACATGTAAAAAAATGCAAGTCTTGCAACGCAGATCTTTTACCGTAAAAAGTTTTGAGATATAATGTAAAACCAAGTAGTTTAATTTATTCAGTACCTTTATATGGAAGCATATTTCCGATAACTTTGTCATAAATTGTTACCTAATTAGTTACATAATAATATATATACCTATAGGAAATATATCTATTTATATTATGTCCTTTTACTGTGCCGTTTTTTTGCTTGACTTGGCTGGGGAACTGCCGTGCCCCCAGATATATAACATTATGAAGATTAAAAGAACAGAATTGAGAGCAAAAACATAATACAAAAAGAAAATATCAAATATGTATAGATAAATATAATACTTTACTGGCTCCTGCAAACCCGGCGTTAAATTCAAAATTATAAAGTTCCATGAAGGCGAAACTGTAGAACTGTGCGCAATAAAGAACATTTGTACGTTCTACAATTCAATAAAATATATTAAGACAATACTCGTCTTTAAATAAAATTTTAAGAAACTATAATAAAATCCCTCGCAAGTATCCTGATATAGATATACTAGCGGTCTAGATTCTCTCCCTCCTAGAAAATTATACTGGAAATAGAAGGAAAATACCTGCATGTAGTTCATTATTAAAATCGCAATAAATTTTATGATAATTGGTTTTGAACTCACTCGTATAAGAGTGTAGATTTCATTGTCGGGTTCCCCATACAGGTCGAAGGAGGCCGTGCAGTAGACGCCGGAACAGCTCTCATAGTCGTCGAGTCCGAACAGAGGAGGCAATTTCTTGTGCTCCGTCTCTGCAAAAAAATAATTACACAAATACTGTGTATATAAACTACATTAATTATTGTCTATGATTTTATTCTTAAAACTAGCGACTCACCCTCGCTTTGCTCGGGTTCCTCCCTAGGTTGATTCCCCACACAAACTTTCATCCCCGTTTTCGCTCCCTTAAGGGATGATTTTCGGGATAAAAACTATCCTATATCCTTCCCAGGGTCTCAAACTATCTTCTTACCAAATTTCATCTTAATCGGTTCAGTAGTTTCGGAGCCCATTTGGTGCAAACAAACAAACAAACAATAAAATTCTTCCTCTTTATAATATTAGTATAGATATATCTTTAATATATCTTGTTTAGTCTGGGAATATTTTTTGTTGAATCTGAGATTTTTTTTTAAACTCGTGGAACTCAGGAAGTTGTATTTTGTAAATGTTTTTGCTTTTGATATTATCTGCCAACTATTATAAATGCAAACCCACAGACGCACTTGAGCGAAACGAGTTAACACCATAGTAGACTAAGGGCTGGTCCACACTATAGTGTTGATTAAAATTCGTTCTCGGTCCGATATTGGTGTGGTAAAGTATTTTGAGTATACAATACTTTACCAGGCCCAATTGTAGGAATCGGGCCTATATGTATTAAGGCTAGATCATTAAGTTCTTAAGAGAGGAGCGATAATACTTTCTTAGATTTACGCGAATATTTGACATTTTAAATAAAACTATCTTTTCGGATTATTTCGCGGATTTATTTTGATTTTTGGTTTCCGACGTTTCGATTGCTTTACAGCAATCATAGTCACGGGAGATATTATCGCCCCAGGATGATTCGCGAAGCTATTGAAATTAAAAAACATCCAAACTTCAATAGGGAAGATGGCTGGGTACTACCATCATCGTGGGATCCTGTAATAAACATAATAAAATCTAACAACAAAAACAAATATAACAGACCAGTAGATGTAGTTAGTTCATACTTACTGTGTGGATCGCAATCATGACAGTAATTCTGATTAATATTTTATCTATAAAGGTAGCAATAGTGTTGCTTAATATTTTAACCTTAAATAATAGTAATCTAAATTATTAATTAACTTCTTTTAAATTACATATAAAACAATACTGCTTAACACGGCGGGAGGCGCGCCCCATAATACAACACGAACTGTCGCTACTGGGTAAAAAATACCACAATTTAATAAATGAAAAAACCTAGCTTTTATATGTATATTTAAATCAAATACATTCTTATTTTGTATTTTATTATATTTAAAACTAATTAATTTAGGAACAAAGTGATTAACTTTTTATGTAATGTGTTATTTTTTAACATTGAAAATGTTTTTTTTGTCGCTTCTGTATAGGCCCGATTTTCAGCGAAAGTGCGACATCGCGCTGGTGTCGTGGCTTTTGAGACTACGTGACTGATTGGGATGTCAAAAGACGCATCTTAACGAGGGCTACTAAATGCAAAAAAAAAAAAATTGAATAAACTCAATTGCTTTTTTTTTAAATCAAAACAGTATGAAAAATGCGGTCGTTTTTCGCCCGGTTTCGCTCAGAAAATAATTCATATATCGAAAACGAAATGAGATATCGAAAAAATGAAAAAAAAAAACCCCTAGAGATACGATTTCGGGCTACATTTAAAAAATCATTGGAGGTGCGTATCATAGCTGGGTTATTCAGAAGTTGTACCTTTGTGACGCAGAGTTTACGCCCGAAGAGCGTGTGAGCGCAATATTGATGGTGAATAAATATTTTAGAACATGATTATGTGTTTGAACGAAGTGATCCTTTATGCATTAATAAATATGTATTTAAACTAATAACTAATTAATATCTATACACATAATAAAACAGTAACTTAGCGAAATCTATACATGAAATATTTTTTTAAAACAATGACTGTAACTTATTGTGTACAGAATATATACCCAAAATAATAGTTATTAAAAATTTTGTCTGTATGTCTGTTTAGGTGTGCGCGTTTCACGCAAAAATTACGGAACCCATTTTAACTAAATTTTGTGTAGTGGTAACTTATTACTCGGGTCATATAATATAATTTAATCCCATTAATAAAATATTATAATTAATTGAAATATTATAAATGCGAAAGTTTGGATGGATGTTTGTTACTCAATCATACCAGAACGGCTGAACGGATCTGGATGAAATGCACAGGGATAGGGATATAGTCTGGAATAGCAAATTGATTATTTTTTAACGCGAAAAAACGTACGATTCCCGTAGGATAAATTTGTTTTCGTTTTACACAAAGCAAGCGATCGACTATCTGTTCAATGATGTCCTCCTGACCGATTCCGGCCACGGCGGCCAATCTCATTGAGACTAGCCAACTGCGCAGGAGATATTATAGTGCACAAGTGTACGCGCAGACACAAGTGCACTCTCTATTCCTGTCACTCTCATACTCCGGTGGGATGACTATTCGACACGACCGGTGAGAGTTAAGGCGCAGGACCGACGGCTTTACGTGCTCTCCGAGGCACGGGGGTGAAACACCGCCAACTTCCCAACTCCGGACTGCTACTGAGACTTACTAGACAGAAAGACTCAATAACTAAACTTGGCCCGACCCGGGACTCGAACCCAGGACCTCCGGGTGTGCAGCCGTATATGCTAGCCACTACACCACCGAGGAAGTTATCTGTTCAATACTAACCGTTAAAATGTACCTAGGGACGAACCCGCGCGAGACGAGGGTGAGTCGCTAGTCTGTATTGTATCTATACATATACTAAAATT
Organism: Fabriciana adippe; assembly: GCA_905404265.1. NCBI lineage: Eukaryota > Metazoa > Arthropoda > Insecta > Lepidoptera > Nymphalidae > Fabriciana > Fabriciana adippe. Next base: position 15,039,208 of record FR989998.1, on the reverse strand, counting down.
CAGAGTCAAATCTATATATTAAATATTTTTTGGAAAATCTTATTGAAATAGTCATCATTATCGATACCGAGGCCGAATCTATAGTTTTTAGAAGTTTTGTCTGTCTGTCTGTCTGTCTTCGAACACCTCACAAGAAAACCGCTGGACAGATTTTGATGAAATTTGGTATGATATTAGCCGGTTATCCGAGTCAACATATAGAATAATTTTTATTGCGGGAAAATATCTCATCTTTGTGAATTCTATGCTAACCGTTAAAATGTATCTATACATATAATAAAATTCTAACTGCGTCGAATCTGTACATTAAGTATTTTTGGAAAATCTTATTGAAATAGTCATTATTGTCGACACAGAGGCCGAATCTATAGTTTTTAGAATTTTTGTCTATCTGTCTGTCTGGGAACGCATCACGAGAATAGCACTGGACAGATTTAGATGAAATTTGGTATGATGATAGCTGGTTATCCGAGTCAACTTAAGGATACTTTTTTACTGCAGGAAAATATTTCATCTCTGAGAAATCTATACTAGACGTTAAAACATAACTAGGGACGAACCCGAGCGAAGCGAGGGTGAGTCGCTAGTATATATATAAAAGGCTTTGTCCTGACTGACTGATGGATCAACGCACAGCCTAAATCACTGGTCGTAGAGACGTGTATTTTTGAAGAACTTATTCCTTATATGACGTAGGCATCGGATAAGAAAGGATTTTTCAAAATTCATCCCTTAAAGGAGTAAAAGGGGATACCAAAGTTTATCTGTAAAAAAAAATATTTAAAATCAGAATTACTTGAAACTTAATATTAATGATCTTCAATTCAATTAAAGAAACACGTGTTTTATCTTTTATTGTAATTCATCTCGGTAAGGGGGTAAAAAAGGGGATGAAAATTTGTAATTTATTTGTATTAAAGTCTGTAAAAAGCACGAAAAGTGGTATTTAACTTTAAAATAAATAATTAAAATACGTATGTAATATGTATATTAGTTTTTTTTTTCAAATTCATCCCTTAAAGGAGTAAAAGGGGATGGTAAGGTTTATATGGATAACAAAATGTTTATTGATCAGAGTTATCTGAAACTTGGTATTAATTAACTTTGTGCTTTGGGCTTTGTGAACGTGCTACACTGACCCCCAAAAACAACAATGCTACTGATTTTAATAACAAAAACGATTTTGATTTCAATAACTTAAGTCCTTTGAAGGGTCAGAAATAGAATATAAGTCTGTCGTTTCAGTGATGCAAATGGATGAAGCAGTTCACTATCGTGTAGAATTCCTTAACAGTATTCTATCCTTCTGAAGGTTGGCACACCTGTTATGAATAAGCCACCAAAGCTGTGTAATCGGATAAGACTGCTAGTAACCTATAAAAAATTATTGTGGCCACTGTGTTTGCTGGATGTACTCGAGGGGAATCAGTATTCATAACTCGAATAATACCACTGATAATCTCTGACTATGGCTTTGAATTTAATCTATCATAATTCCTCCTTAAAATTTGTATTGCAATGAGTATTAATAAATATCAGGGTCAGTTGTTAAAAGTAGCAGGTATGGACTTTAGAGATTTGCTTCTCACATGGACATTTTAACAGAATCCAGAACCAGACGGAATATCTACCAAAGTGGTATACAAAGAAGCTCTTAATCAAATTTTAATTCTTCGGTTTCTCCTAGTAATTAATATGTTATAAATGATTTAATTAAATTCATTTGGCAGATTCATTTTCAATGTACCCGAAGGTCGTGGCAGACACGAGATCTGTGGATTTTTTTATAAAAACACGGCCTAAAATTACTTGTATTTTATACATTGCACATTAAGAAACAAAAATTAGACTCTAAACTTATTAATAAACTTAAAAAACGGGATCAATATTAAATTAATATGAAATACTATTATTTATAATAACAATTGCGACATATTTTAATTTAACATTTTTTAAAAAAAAATCACTCTCAAGTATACTATAAAAAAATCACTCTTCTTAGCAAATATCCCAACATGTTCTAGTTATATATAACATTTTTGAGCACATTCTTCACAAATAGTAACGGCATGTTCTCTAAATATCTTTTTATAATATAGAGTGCAATAATTAGTCTTAGGTTTTCGATCCTTTTTTCAAAGACAAGGCTTCAGGATTCGTTCTTGATGAGAGCGACTCAGATTGTCGTTTTGTTCATTGCTACCATCAAGTAAGAACATTATTTTACCCAAAAATAGTCTAAAATCTTCGGTAATAGTAGCACATTATTTATCTTCATGAATTGGGACAAATTTATGTGTGATAATATTATCTAATCGCCACCAAATATACTGTGCGGGTTCTAAAAAATGCACATGAGTAGTTTTATCTTTTTCGGCAAATTTTCCACGTTTGATATAAAGCAAGGGCTAGATCTAGATACCAGTTATTATAGATATTTATACGAGGCTGTAGTACCGTATCCTCTTCATTAGATATCGACATCGCTGAGGATGTTCGTATGTCCTCTCCTTCTTGCTCTGAATCACTTTCATGTTCATTATATTCTTCATTATCTTCTATTTCAGAAATATTTTCTTTGTCACTATTTTTTAAAAGCAGGCACTCTTCTATTGGCTCTTCATTTAAGGGAAAATAAGACATTTTGATTTTCCAAGAAAAGAAAAACAATATGAACCAAGATAAAAATAATGAAACACAAATAGTCGCTACAGGGTAAAAAATACCCATAGGCACTTTTTACGTCTGATGTAGCTGATGCCATGCGCCAACTGGCCCTTTAATTCAAAATAGCGGATTGTTGTACCTCTTTCGAAAGGTACCTAAAATGGCATTGCATAAAAATAAGCACAAAAGTAAATATTTACGAAATTATGCACTATGTGGTAAATTTTACCCGGTAGCGCCTCCTGCCGTGTTAAATAAATAATTAAAAATTATATTTAAAATGTTTTTTAATATTCTTTATGGTTATAGATAATATAATAATAGCAACACTAAATAATATTACTAATTAATAAAGTTTTTAAAAAAAAATGTAATATTTATAACAATAATAGCTAAAATTAAGTACATAATATTGCTATATTTAATTATAATACTTATTAAGGTTTTAAAAAAAAAATTAAAATGTTTAGAATTAAAATCAACAAATATTGTAAGGTACTTTGGTGCTATTTTTGAATTTTTTGAAATCATTTTTGTAAAATAGTGGGTAGGCACTGTCTGTAACAAGTATATAACGCCTTTGAGATGTTTAACACCTTAGTTTCTCCTGTGACCATGATTGCTGTAAAGCATTCGAAACGTCGGGAACCAAAAATCAAAATAAATCCGCTAAATAATCCGAAAAGATAGTTTTATTTAAGAGGAGCGATAATTACGAGTAACATCTACATAAACATACTACGCGAGCTAAACTGCGGGCAAATATTAATAAATATCACACTATTACTCGTACTAACAAAGCGAAAGTTTATATGAGTATGTATGTAGGTTTGTTACTAATTCACGCTTAAACGGCTGTACAAGTATGGATGAACTTTAATACACAGATAGACACCAATCAGGACACCCGGTGACCCGAGTGAAGCGACATGCAATACTTTGTGCCACATGTGAAAATAATCAATCATTTAAAAATAAAATACTAGATTTAAAACTACTAAGAAGATCTTAAATAAAACTAATCTTTTACAATTTTTTCGCGGATTTATTTTGATTTTTGTTTTTCGAAGTTTCGAATGCCTTACAGCGGTCACGGTCACGGGAGATACTAAGATTTTAGACGTCTCAAAGGTCATTACATACTTGTTACAGACAGTGTCTAACCACAATTTTACAAAATGATTTCAAAAATTTAAGAATGGTACCAAAGTACCTTATAATATTTGTTGATTTTAATTCTAAACGTTTTAACTTTATTAAAATATATTATATTTTATATTAATTATTTAATAAAGTTTGTAAAAATCATATCTATACATAGTCTAAAACAAAGTCGCTGTTTACCTCTGTTTCCGCCTACTTCTAGAACTAAAGAAGATTCTACTGCCCAACCTTTTAATATCCGCTAAAATCTATGCTAATATTATATAGAGGTAAATTTTGTGAGTTTGTGACATTGTAGGGGGTAATCTCTGGATCTACTGAACAGAGATAATTTGAGACCCTGCGAAGGACACCGGACTTTTTATCCCGGATATCATTCCTAAAGGGGGTGAAAATGGGGATGAAAGTTTGTGTTAGGAAGCAAGCTAGGGACGAACCCGAGTGAAGCGAGGGTGAGTCGCTAGTTATTAATATACTAGTAGTACCCGCGGCTTCGCCCGCGTTCATACTAGAAGAGAAACACACTTTTTGGCTTTATGCTATAACTTATAATTTGCTAGCTGTAATGATTTTCAAATGTGTGAGTAAGATTTTGACTCGCGCATCGAGGGTTCCGTAGCGCCCAATATTGTGTTGTTACTAACATATTTAGACACTAAAATAAAAATTTTAAGTTTTCGCAATTGTTTAAGTTGGGATAGTCGAACTTAAACAATTCAATTATTTTTTTCTTCTTCTTCTTTTTTATTCTTGTTAATATTGTTCTTTGTAACTCTTTAAGCGTAGGCACATCAACTATCAAGCACAGAAGCAGCGGGAAAAGAGACCTGACATTCCCTTCTATCCGCTTATGTACATTTTTTAAGTATATTGTAAACAATTAATATTTTCTATTCTCATCTATTTTAGAAAAAAAAAACTTTTAACGTACGTAATTAATTATTATACGAACTTACTAACAAAGTAGTAATTACTAACTCTCATTTATTATTACACCAGCGACTCACCCTCGCTTCGCTTCGGGTTCGTCTCTAGAACAAAACAAATCTATCCCACGGGAACCGTACTCCCTCAGTTAACGGGCTATCTAATGCAAAAAGAAATTTTTAAATCGGATTAGTAGTTCCCGAGGTTAGCGCGTTCAACCAAACAAACAAACATACTCTTCAGCTTTGTAATATTAATATAGATTTATAATCTGTTATCTTAAATGATTTTCAAAAAAGTTTAATTAATATAAAGAACTTACCATTTAGATGGTATATAATACCTAAACTATAACCAAACACATTAAATAATAACAAAATATAAAAGTGAACAAACATTCTCACAGCTCCTCTAAGTCTACGGTTTGACTACACTACTGTGCTCAACAACGAACAATATCATAAGTGATAAGATTGAATTAATTTGAAGTTATAAGATCGATTTTGAAAACAAAAGGGTAATTCCTAGGCTAATGAATGTTTTTATCGCGCGAAAAATTACATAATTAAATCGTGTACCTATAACACAAGCGGCTTACATCGTATTGTTCGAGTGCGTCCCTAGCTGACTGACAGTAGCCTGAGTCAGTTCTCCTCCAGGCCATAGTCTATCTGTGTACTCATCCAAGTACGAATAGCCGTTTCAGCTAGAAAGAGTAACAAACACACGCACAAACAAACTTTCGCATATATAATAGTATAGTCTCCTACCTTGACTTCACTCAGGTGTGAAAAGAAACAACATATCTATACACAAACATACATTCATATTATAGCACTGTAATATTCAGACCAATAAATTCTATATAATCTATCTCGCGGCCCATTATTGTATAGGATCCTGCATCAGATACCTTTACGGATATATTGCCTCGTTGGTCTAGTGACGGCTGCAGATCCGAAGGTCCTGGGTACGAGTCCCAGGTGGGGCCAAATATAGTTATGGAAATTTTTGACAAGAAATTACCAGTAACAACACAAAGTTGGGAAGTTGATGGTGTTTCCACCCCGTGCTTCGGATCTCTCACCAGTCGTGTCAAATTGTCATCCCATCGTTTATAGAAAGCCACTTTTGTGCGCGAAAACTTGTGCACTACAACATCTCCTGCGCACATGGGTAATCTCAGTGAGATTGGACGCCGTGGCCGAAAGTCAGGTCAGTCAGGGGACTTTATTATAATACGTTATTTTTTAAGCCTATAAACAAAGCTAACTCTCATTCCCAACGGTTTAGTTAGATTGAGGTTAAGCCACACCTTGTATACAGCTGAGATAACAATAAATAGACATTTAATACCGAAGTTTGAGTGTTACCGTATTTTGTACCGAAGTATCGTGTTAGGACCTTGCTATCAACCGCGTGGGGCCAACATTTAACATTCGTCGCCATCAGCCCTGCCTTTAAGGGGCAGAACCCCTTATGAACTTTAATGGATATTGAAACTTTTCCAGAACATATACAATTACAGTGAATGTCCTAACAAATAATAAAAGCTCACAGCGATACCCCGAACCTGAACCACGCGTATATCCGGCATCTGTATTGAGGTGAGGACCTCTCAACTACCAAAGTTCACGACATCGAGGTTTTTTCCTAGACATTTTTTGCTAAAGCCCATATAGTGGCACTCGAGAACCGACCGCCTAAAGCTCAACAGAAACTGATGAGAAAACACAAACACATCCGCTAGTCTCGTCGAATGTACACTCCTCGACAAAACTATATTACACCATATATTGTTCACTAAAGCTTATAATAAATATGAACATTTAACTCCTATATCAATAAAAAGCAAGCAATAAAAAGATGTCCTTCTTCAAGGTCCCATCTATCTCTATACCAAAGTGAATTAAAATTAGTTTAGCGGTTTAGGTGTAAAAACGTAACAGTCGGACAGACAGACAGACAGAAAGAGTTGCATTCACATTTATAATATTAGTAACGATTACGACTTCGATGACGTTAAATAGCCTAAAAATAGCTTTACTCAATATATAGGCTATAAGATCTCAAACATTTTTTTTTCAAATCTACTTGACAGCTCCAGAGTTTAGCGTGTACAAACAAACACTAAAACGGAAACAAGAACTATATGTATAACTTTATTTGACGACACGTTTAGCTCAGTTTGTAGTGACCCTACTTGCTGTGTAAGGGGTCGCGGGTTCGAGTCCGGCTGGGGGCATTCATTTGTGTGATGAGCACGAATGTTTGTACTCTCATGGGTGTTTATATTTACATTATGCACGTATTTAAAGTTATATATGTGTAGTGAATCAACTATCTGGTATCCATAACACAAGTCTCGTAGCTTACCATGGAACTAGATGGTGCTGTTTGTTAATGTACCAACATAATATTTATTTATTTATATACAAATTTATTATTATATCTAGCGATGGTACAGAACCATCGTAGCGCGATTCCATCACGCACTTGACCAATTTGTATTGCGTTGTCCATTACTTATGTCTCTCATTATTTTCATTTTATCTGATTTTATTATCTAGTTTTTATTTTATATTATCAAAGGTTAAGCTTATATAAGCAAATAAGTTACTTTATCAATGCGTTTTTGACATAGATATGGCCGATTGTTTTCCTATTTTAGCAGGAATATTATCATAATTAGTGATATAATCACAGTGTAGGGAGCTAATAATTAGTTCAACGTCAGTAACATCCACTGGCAATAAAGTAAGGGAATGGCAAGAATATCCAAGTATATTATGTTTAGGCAGTGGTAGTCCAGTGGTAACGCGCTCGCTTGGGAACCCGAGTGAAGCGGGTTCAAATCCCGGCTCTCGCACCTCTGATATTTTCATGTGTGAATCACTTTCTAACATGATTTCCACATGCCTTACGGTGAAGGAAAACATCGTGAGGAAACCTGCATGTCTGAGAGAACCTAACAAGTTTTCGAAAGAGATGTGAAATCCGCCAACCCGTACTTGGCCAGCGTGGTGGACTATAGCCTGATCCCCCTCATATTCAAGGGAGGCCTGTGCCCAGCAGCTTTATGTGGACCACCTTTGTATTAGTTAGAAACTTGAGTTGCTAGCGATTTTCCTACATTAACAAAAAAGCTATTAGTAGGTATTTACATTCACAAAAAACACCCTCCAAATTTCATGTCTCTAGGACCAGAGGCTTAAACTGTGCGTTGATATATCAATCAGTTTTAATTTTACATTATATATTAAGAAACAAATTACTTTTAAGTATATTGGTCTACTTCAAATAATTATATTTAAAACCTTATAGCACGCACTTTGAGCACTTGTCAATTGGACCATAAAAACCTTAAGAAAAAAAATCGACTTCAAAAAAAAACAAAAAAACACTAAAAAGTAAAAAATAACTTATTAGTAGTTTTCATTTACTATAGATACCTAGTCAAATGTTTCCGAAGTCGGTGTGCTTTGATTTGTATCGGCTGGCATTTGATTTGATTTGTATTCGCTTTTTGAAGGCGAAAACTTGGCGCTATTAGTTTATCCTTATTTCTAGCACTCGTATTTATTTTATGTCTGTCTTTATGTTTTCAATAGCAGTGAAAGAATGAATTTCAGAGTCGATTCTTGCAGTAGAAACCTTGAATGAATTAGTTTAGATCCTGATGACAGAACAGATCCGATACAAACGTCGTAACATAGAAGATCTTTAAACTTTGAATACCAATTAAGTGATCAAAAACATTAAACCCCTTATGAAAACATTTGACGTGCATTCAAGTGGCAGCGAGGAAATTATAACCTTAATGACTGAGTTAAACTTTTGCAGATGGAGTACGCTTTGAGGTTTTTGGAGTACATACATTGGTGATCAAGCTGGCAGCCTAATGGAGTACGAAAAAATGGAAGTTAGAACGGAAAGTGTTTGGTGTGGAAATGGCTGAGCAACGTTTACTAAAAGCTGTGATTACTAAATTAGTATTCATTCTAACTCACTTCGACATACTTGACCCGAGGAATAAGTTATCATTACACAAAATTTAGTTGCGTGAAATGTTTAGACAAACAGACAAAAATTTCAATGTATTGTATTCAGCTCTTTATAATGTTCCACAATACGAGGCCTCCCTTCAATGCGAGGGGGATTAGGTTACGACGCTGACGCAATACGGGTAAGTGAACTTCACAATTCACATATCTTTCGAAAATTTACTAAGTTCTTTCAGACATGCAGGTTTTCTCACGATGTTTTTCTTTACCGTAAGAAAAGTGGTAATCATGTTAAAAATGATTATTCACACATGAAATTGATAATTTCATGTGTGAATAATCATCTCAGGTACGAGACCCGGGATTTGAACCCGCTTCACTCTATTGTTAATTTATGTAATCAACTATTACATAATTGTATTGTGACTGTGACTTTATCATATTATGATATTTTGAACATATGAAATAATAAGGTATTTCATTATTTTAAATTAAAAAAACTTAGCTATTTTTGGTTATATATTGTATACTAGCTTTACCCGCAACTTTCGCGTTTAAAACATCATTTACAAAACTTCTTGATAAACAATGTTCCTTATAGAGCAAATATGTTGGTGTTACTGTCGCGGGAAAGAGCTATATACAGCTGTCTACTCAGGTCAGCTCAGGTCTACGCCAGCTACGCTCAAGGTTTGGCCTTGAGCTTTGCTTATTGTCATCGCGTAGCATACATTTATGGGAAACTGAATACATTTAAAGCAAAACGGAAAATTATTTGGAGTGATTTCCCACCATGGGGATAAAAACACTGTTACCTGCGCTACAGCCTGTCAAAATTTCAGCTTCCAGTATACTCTGTTGCAGATGTATGTATCATTGTATGACTCTCTTATTCTGGTTCCGTTACATAGTTTTGGTGGATTTAAATTTCGTAACAGAATAATGATGACACCAACTTCTAAAGATATTTTGTGGGATGGCTAGCCTAGATTTGCATAAAGAAATTAAAAATTCTTTAGGATAGTTGGTCGCTATTTTGTGTTCCATAACTCTGTTTATAGATTGGTATTCTATTACTTCTCTGGGAATGGTTTCTAATATTTTGAGGTAAATTCCTGTGGATCGATCATATCGCGGCAAAAGAATAGTCCTTTCACAAAACCAAGAGTTTTCTTGATTTAAAATATCTCGTGTGTTACCGTATACAGAAGTAATGAGCCCCTACAGTGATGAAAATGTGTAATATAAATTATTTGACAAAATATCACTCTCATTTATTTTTGGATATCTGTCTTCACCAATTTGCAGTAGTAGGTCAGAGATATCATGTGCGTTTAGATTGTCTTCAGTATGTGTGTGCATATTTATTGTTAAATGCATTGAAGTAACGTATTTCCAAAGGTTGCGGTTCCAAAGAGTTCCAGACTCTTTAGGGAGGTACTGACTTCATAATCATAAGCTCTAGTCCCTCGCAGCGTAAATAAAAACATTCAGCGTTATTTCAGGAGTTCAGGATGAGTTGAGTATACTCTTCCAATCACGTGTTCTTTAAAAATACCGGTCTGACCTACCACCACTGTTCCACATCTTTTACAATTGAAAACATCTTGCTTCTTGTTAAAAGTGTAATAAGATGTAATTTCATCGTATAACAGTGTTCTCGCAAAGTCATCGGTTTCACACAATCGAAAGAATGCCATCAACATGGTTTGTCTTGGGTTCTCTAAACGTGCTGCGTTATTCTGAGATTTAAAGTAAACTTGTTGACCTCCTTCAAGATGAATATCAAAGTGAGTTACTGTGAAAAACTTAAAATGCGCCTAATTGCTTCAGAAAAATTTATATACCGACCAGACTGGAAACTTGTAACTTCATCGTGTTTATTATTTCTTAACGCAAATGACGCCTGGTCACTTCCTTTATTAACATATTTGGATGTATATTTAATTAATTCAACGCTGTCAAAGCTCGACGTTGATGTGGACTTGAAAAGTTCTTGATAACATAGGTGAATAAGGTACCCAGCCTATTATCCAAAATCAGGTCTTAGCCACGGAATCTACTCGTAGCAGCAAAACTGCCTTGCTAAGGTGATTTACGTCGGCAAAGTGGGTATCCATTCTCTCCCGTGATTGTTTGCTATAATTATCGTCTAGGGTAATTTTTAGAGCATTTGCCATTCTTCAGACAAGGAGAGAAAAATTTAAAGTGCCACATGGTCCATGAATCATATTTTTATCTGCATTATAATCAGGAATATCAGCACTTATAACTGTGCCAACAGCATCAGGATGAATTTTTGGTGAAGCTTCAATAGGATGTGAGCATGTGATAGACCACACATTTGGTGGTTGAGAAGTTTGTGGTTGAGAAATTTCATTCCATTTTGGGCTTGCAAATAAAAAGACCAGGCCGACCTTATTTGCGAACGTAACAGAAACCATCTTGCATGCGCTCATTCATGTGTCGGAGCCCACCGGTGAAACTGGATGGTAAGATAACTAACCGACCCAAGTGTTCCGAATTAATATAATGTTGCATCGCATCGCGTAGACGCACGCAATCTTCAGCACACAACCGTTTCTGGTTGGTTACAATAAACATTGCAAATAAATAAAGCAATTATATCGTATCTATAATATACACGAATAAAATTGTTGCGCTGAATATCTTTGTTTGATGTAGCCCCTGTAGTCCCCTAGTAGGATTTACTTGGTATATTGCAAAGTTATAACCATCTTTACCTTCGCTGTAAATTAAAGGGTATTGTACAGCAGCTGTGCTTGCGTAGTAAACTCGATGAATTACACAAATACAATGCAAGCGATTTTCGCGAGTGCGCAATACAATATCGCGTGTTTCGTACTCCTGGTCCATCAAAACAACAGCTATTTTATTTGCAGTGGTAGCATTATATCGACCACGATGGTCTGCTACAGGTCAGCGATCAGCACTGATAACTGATTTATATTGGTCTCGAGGAAATGATTTTAGGGCAGCTTTGAAGTTGTTTACGTAAAGATTAACTTCATGTAACATGCTTTGTAGGTCATCAATGAGTCGATTCTTTATATTAGCTTGTTCATTATTGTCAGATACAAAGTGTACTTGTAAAAATTTCGGTTCCTCCGTAGGTAACAGTGAATCAATCAAATGATATACCTGGCCTTGGATTTTAAAGGTAGGCATAAAAAAACCCTTCGAATACTTGCTTTACTCCTAAAGAAGTCATTTGGAAAGCACTGTTATATAAACAAATATTTTCCAAAAACTGTTTAGAATGCCGATACGCTCCACTCAGTAACGATTTAATAAGCTCTGGGGGGTCTTGAAAAACATTTAATTGGATCTTTTCACCAGAACAACACCTTCGATTTGACTCTTTTTGCCATTTCAGGGCAGTGAGTACAGATCTTTGTCATTGCACCAATGTTAGCAAACTCCGCATAATTAATTGAGGGTAAAAAAAAATACTTATATGACTCTTAGTGATTCAAGGAAGCTCTTCATTAATTAGTTCCATCCCATCTCGTCCGTCTTCGACCAAATTTTCAGAAGAGATAGACATTCGGTAAATAGATTGACCGACACGATCTTCAGTTAATTTTCATCCACATTGTTTCAGAGTCTCTGACTGCCGAATTTCGACAATTATCTCTCTTTCAGATGCAAATAGTTCATTAAATTCTGCACGTATACGGTTATAATAGTCTCTTGCCGATTGTAAGCGCACTTCACGTTGCGTGATGGATTCAAAAGCACGGGATTGGGAATGACGCTCGCGATTGCTTGTTAATCGATCCATACGTTGCGTAAATGTTTCTAATGCCCGAGTCATAATGCCGCTTGCGATCTGAGGGTAATCTCTCCTCTCGCCGAGTAAAAGTTTCTGATACTCGAAACAGAGTATGGTGCTCGCAATCAGCGGTCAACCACTCTTCTCGCTGCGTAGAAGTTTCAGATGCGCGAAACTCGATATGACCCTTGCGATCAGAGCGTAGACGTTCTTCTCTCTATGTAAAAGTTTCATCCGCGCGGGATTTGATATGACGCTTGCGATCGGAACTTTCTTCTGGCTGCGTAAAATTCGCAACGCCATACCGCGCAAGATTCGGTATGGCGTTTGCGATCAGAGCTCAACCATTCTCCTCGCTGTGTAAAAGTTTCGGATGCGCGAGACTCGGCATGACACTCGATCTACGGTTAATCTTTCCTGTCACGGCGTAAAAATTTCTGATGAGCAAGATACGGCATGACGTTCACGATCAGAAATCTGCCTAGTGTCACGTTTTTCTATATCAGTCTCCTGTGATCGAATCTGCCTCATCAGCTTAGCCTTTATAGAATACCAAGAAAGGTTTAATTTCTTTCTAGAAGTCATTTCAGCAGATATTTTCGATAAAAATTCGATAATAACCAAAAAATTTAATAAAAAATTGTCAGTCATTGCAAAATCAGAAACCCTTATTGCCGAGTGTAACTAATACAACAGCTTGATCCCAATACAAATTTTCATCCCCATTTTCACTCCCTTAAGGGATGATTTCTGGGATAAAAAGTATCCTATGTCCTTTCCATGGTCTCAAACTATCTTCTTACCAAATTTCATCTAAATCGGTTCAGTAGATCCAGAGATTACCCCCTACAACCTCACAAACTTACAAACTTTATCTCATTATAGTATTAGCAGACCTCCTTCACTCGTTCAAGGTCGCGCGCTAACGTACCTACGACTCGCGTTCGCCCGAGTGAATATGTTTTCTCATTATAAAGCATATAATAAAAACTGTACCTTTTATGGAGGATTAAAAGTACCACCGGAATCGTTTATACAATATATAAAAGATTTAGAAACATTATTCTTAAATAATTTTGAAAAAAACCATAACTAGCCGACCAGGAAGCACTCTGTATAAAATGCTAAAAGAGATGTAATTTACACATTTATGTACATGTTTTCCTATAGAGTATTTGTTAAAGTTATTTGTTAAATTTTCCGTAAGGAAGTATTAGTTATCTGTGATATTAGTATAGATAATAACAAAATAAAGTTTTGATTACATAAAATTATTATTATTTGCTGAATATGGGCTTAATGAGTTTGTTATGTGGTACTTAATTAACATGGACTTTGCCATAAGTTTTTGCTAGTTAAAATGTACTGAATACATACATACAAAGGACACGTGAGTCATAGTTTGGAGCTAAACGAAGCGAAAGAAAATAATATTATTATATAAGCGAAATAATATTATTATATATATTATTTTTTATTTAAAGTAATAATTAATCGATTTTAATGATTTACTATCTTGATTATAAAATAACTAAACCCACATATAGTATTGTAGGAGTTCTGATGAAGTAAACACCGATAGTAGCTCATCTTTACTACAGATAAATTACACATAATAATTTCATCAGGGGAAGTCGACAGCTAATTTTAATATTACTAGCGTTCGAAATACGACTATAATTATTATTGAAAAACAGATACCTGTATGAATAAAATACATATATATTACAGCATGGGGGCAGGTGAGACGGAAAATGTAATCTTGTATTGTCCAGGTGTAGCGGCGTACCGGGCTCAACATCTTGGCACCCCTAGTACTCTCCCGGAGGTCTTCAGTAGGATGAAGTAGCTGCTGAAATTCCTGGAGGAATTGGGTCGGCAAGAATAATAAAAGTAAATTTCCCACACATGCAAAATAGGCGCAAAGTCGTCAAGTTGCGGAAATCAGCCTGAACATACCATACCATAACATATTTAAAAAAACTGATTAAACTTTTTTTTATTTAATACTTTCACCCAGGGTAACAGGATGGGCTACAGTCGGGAACCAAAAATCAAAATAAATCCGCGAAATAATCCAAAAGATATTTTAATTTAAAAAAATATATTGTTGATAACACTTAAAGCTAAAGAAAACGAAAGAAAACCGAATATTTGACATTTTAAATAAAACTATCTTTCTAGAGATTCTCTACCTTGACCATGATTTCTGTAAAGCATTTGAAACGTTAGGAACCAAAAATCAAAATAAATCCGCTAAAAATCCGAAAAGATAGTTTTATTTAAAAAGAAAACCGGTTGACTAATAGGGGAGACAAAGGTACTGAATTGTTTTTTCTTTGTTTAAAACTTACATATAAGCGCAGACTATATATAAAATGACAAGTACATACGAAAACTTATATAACTAATTAGACTTATATCAATGTGTATGTATAAAAAAAATTAACGTTTTTTTAATATTTCTAGCATATTTTCTGTGTCTGTGTAGTTCAAATTTGATGGAATTCCGATATTATTATTTTACATTTTTTATAACTTATGCTAAATAAATCCAAAACTCTATTGAGTTTGTTGTACAAAAAAGCTCCTAAAAATATATAAAATTCGTGGCTTAGTACAGACCAAATCTGTATGCTGTAGTATGCTGTTTTAATGAGACGTGCAATATAAATGATTGTCGGACCGTCATCACCTTGCATTCCAAGTAAAGCATGTTTGTGGGAAAAGAATAAGAGCGACATGTGGCTACTTTTAAGATTGTCCTTTGATTACGATCAAGTGGTAGTACAATAGTTTTCGCATCACCACCCCAGGTAGTTATGCAATAGGTAAGGATGGATTCATACATATTAAATGAAGGGAACACCACAACATTTTATACAATTCGGAACAACACCGAGTACGAGAGCTGCGTAGATATAACTGCATGCACCTTCCGGGGAAAGCTAGAAACTCAAGGGTAGAGCAGGGTGTGACCAGCTCCGACCACAACACCCATTGATTCGAGTTGGAAATGAAAGCAAATAGCAAGCTAATCCCTACCGGCACCACCACGATATACAATACTAGGAAAGCAAATTGGACAAAATTCATAGAAGATTTTAGAAAAGAACTGCAAAATCTAAATTTAAACTTAGTAGTAATATCGGAACTCATAGAAATACAAGTATTAGAAAAAGCAATAGCAAAATACCAGGAATCTATAACAAAATCATGCCAAAACAATATACCTAAAAAAGAAAATTACGAATACAATTAAAATTCCATGTTGGTCCAAGGAACTTGAAGAACTAAAGCTGGATACGGTCACTAAAAAGCGGAGGATACCTTGCTCACCCAAATTTAGAAGGGAGCACGTAGTTGGTGTTTAACTGAGTGCTCGGCTCAAGTATAAACTAGCAGCAGAGAGGGCCCAAATAGAAAGCTGAAAGGAATTTTGCGGGAAACAGGACAGAGATAGACTATGGGATGGGATTTATAGAGTCCTTAGGAGGATATCAAAAAGTCACGAAGACCAACTTGTAATAAAAGAAGACACGATCCTGGCTCCCACAGATTCAGCAAAACTCCTTGCAGAGACCTTTTTCCTTGAGGATATAGAGAACGAAGACATATAATTCCACAAAAGAACCAAGGAAAAGGCAGCAGGAATTTCAGCGGAAATAAAAACGATGGACGATCCTTCTTTTACTAACGCAGAAATTATAGATACTGCCGACAGTTTCAACCCTAAAAAGGCACCCAGGACGTATGTTGGGTAGCTATAAGTACATCCCTACCCTTTGCTTTTTAGGGGTATCCTAAACAAGTGCCTCGAACTATCGCAATTCCCAGCTGATTGGAAAAAGGCAAAGGTAGTGGTCCTACAGAAGCTCGGGAAAGGTGATTACACCAATCCTAAGGCTTTCCGGCCAATAGGACTACTACCGCTGCTTGGAAAAATGTTGGAAAAGGCGATGGTTTGAAGAATCCGCTTGCATATTATACCGAAGATCAGCCTAAGGCAATATGGCTTTGTGCCCCAGCGTTGTACGGAAGACTCTCTCTATGATATGATAAACAATATTTGAGATGGCATTGCAAGCAAAAAAATAATTGCTGTAATATCACTCGACATAGAGGGAACTTTCGACAGTGCTTGGTGGCCAGCTGTAAAATGCAGATTAGTGGAGAAGGGATCCCCCGTAACATATTTGGACTGGTTTAGAGCTACCTGAGTGGTCGCTCAGTGGAAGTCAAATATGCGGGAACTAACCATACAAAACCACAAGTAAACGCTGCATCCAAGGATCAATTGGCAGACCGCTGTTCTGGATAGTCGGTAGAGGAGAAGAAGGTCTCCGACTCCAATATCGGAGGTGTGCCAGTGTTATTTAAAAAAAAACCTTACGCTCTTTTTATAATTTACATATACACTTGTTTCTATAAACAAGGTATATGTAAAGATTTTTTATAAATAAGGTTCCGTAGATAAAGCTGCAGTATAGGCAATTGGCACTAATATCGTTTTCACATGATGCAGGCAGGGTCATGTCTTTTTTATTTTATTGCTTTACTTTTACTCTCTCCTCAATTTACCAGGAGGTTTAAACAATATGTCATTAGATTACTTAAGTATATTATGCCGGGACATCATTTTGTCGGCTTGAAGCATTCAATTTGTTGGTGATTCTTGATTATTCGTTTTTTGTTTGTCGTTGCTAAGAAAAGCTTTCCACAGTTGCACCGGCGGCATTTCAATAATGAGGTAGACTGGAATAGCTACTATATAAGAAGTCACTACACTCCCCATTAACAGTGAAATCTGAAAAGTAAATATCACATCACTATTATAAATGCGCAAGTTTGTATGTCTGTAGGTTTGTTACTCGTTAAAGCATCTGTGTGGATTAGGATGAAATTTAGTATACAGATAGACAATGACCTGGAGAAACACAAAGTTTGTAATAATATTTGTCGCTGATAGTTTTCCAAAAGATACATACATTTTGTATTATCTAAGAAGTCTCAAAGGGCAAATAACTAAGATTTAAGAATGGACCCGGGCGAACTTAGGATACCTTACTAGATTATAGTATAAATATGTCATATCGTGAGATCACAAGTAATTACTGTTTTAATTGATAAAACATTTCCTTTCTTGTCTATCCTTTTAACTGGGCTTGATCATCCCTTAATTATTTAATATAACAGTTATTTATATTAAAAAAAATAATTATGCTGTCAAATTTTAGCTGCAAGTACATGTAAACTAAATACACCTTTTTTTAACCTTTAAAACTATTTATTCAATTTATATAGGACTATTGATGACTCTGTCCATATAGTCTTAGTTTTTTTTCTTCTTTAAAATTGGTTAATATTTAGCAAATATAACCTTCTCTTCTCTTTTAGCTTAAACTTTAACCCATAATATTATAAACTAACGACTCACCCTCGCTCCGCTCCGGTTCGTCTCTAGGAACGTATTAGCGGTTAGTATAGATTTCTCAGAGATGAGATATTTTCCCTGCAGTAAAAGTCCTAGGTATATGTTGAACCGGATATCCAGCTATCATTGTACCGAATTTCATCAAAATCTGTTCAGTACTTTTCTCTTGATGCTTTCCCAGACAGCCAGACAGACAGACAGAAAAATAAACATTCTAATATCTATAGATTCGGCCTCTGTATCAATAAAAATGACTATTTCAATAAGATTTTCCAAAAAATATTTAATGTACAGACTCGACTCAGTTAGAATTTCATTATATGTATAGAATAGATGTGAAAGTAACTCTTGTCTGTTACCTTTTCACGCTTAAACTCTGAACATAAATTTGGCAAAGACATAGACTGTATCCTGGGGATGGACATAGGCTACCTTTGATCCCCGCCCAAGGTACCACGCGAGCGAAGCCGTGAGCAAAAACTGGTATAATAATATGTCTGTTAAATTATAAACTTAATTCTTACCGTATAGTAAGTAGAGGCGTGTCCAAGTTGAGTGTTGGTGACGACCGGGAGCTTCAGGATGATGTAGTGGATAATGAATACAGAATAGGACAAACGTCCCAACATGCGGAATCCTGGCCACAATAACACGCTCCGTAATATTGCTGAAATTATAATTACTTTAAAACTAAATCCATAAAACACCTACAATCGGTGGTATAAAGGCTCGTAATTGGCGAAGATATCTTATAACATACAGATAAAATTCTTTTAAAATTGTTTCCGCGCATTTATTTTGATTTCTGTTTCCCGATGTTTCTAATGCTTATCAGCAATAATGGTCACGGTAAAAAGTAAGGTTTTAGACGTACCAAAAGTTATTTGTTATTAGTATTCGAAAAGTCGAAAACCAAAAATCAAAATAAACCTGCGTAAAAATCCGAAAGGATAGTTTTATTTAAAATAAATAAATACATTGGGACATTAACACACAACACCATCTAGTTCCATGGTAAGCTACGAGGCCTGTGTTATGGATATCAGATAGTTGATACACTACATATATATATATATATATATATATATATATATATATATATATATATATATATATATATATATATACCTTTAAATACATAAATATTATAAATAAAATGTCAAATACTCGCGTAAATCTAAGAGAGTTTATTGCCTAATATTTTAAGTAATTCAAAAAGTACTATTATATTTATGGACACGTTAGTTACTGAATTACTCGTAGACGTAAATCGTTGATGGTCAAAATCAAACTGATTCGAATGAAAGTTGGTTCTCAGATCATGTCTTAGAATACGACTATGCTTATAACTAATTCTTTATCTCTCGAAAAATACTAATTGCCGATTTTTTGATAAAATCATGCTTCCGTCTATCTATATAAATATACATATAATACTAACATTAATAGGAAAGATTTATTTTTTTGTTTGTTTTGTTTTTGTTTATTTGTTTGTACCGAATAGGCTCCGAAACTACTAAACTGATTTAGATAAAATTTGATAAGAAAATAGTTGAAGAGCCTGAGAGGACATATGATAGTTTTTATCCTGTGTATCATCCCTTAAGGGGTTGAAAATGGGGATGAAAGTTTGTATAGGAAAGCAATCTAGGGACGAACCCTAGTAAAGCGAGGGTGAGTCGCTAGTATTTTATATTGAGGATATATATTTGTATGATCAATACAAATATTATTAACACGGTAGGTATTCTAAATCACTCACCAATGGTGGTGTATTACTTACATTTGCAATTGCTGACGCTTCCTAAGATGAAGATGTTGACGCAAAGCGCGACAATGAAGCGATCCAACGAACTGTATATTATTGCAAACAGTCGAGGAGGCTTCTTCTCCGCAAGGAACACGACTCCAAGGAGAGTGACCATGACAGCGACGACCAGGGTTAGATGATAAAGTATGTTAAACCACTGTAAAGTATTTTTTTTTAATTTATGTATTATCTTACTACTATTCCTGCGTCATCGCACTTGGATGTGCTTTTATTCAGTCTACATCTACTGAACACGAACTGCTTTATGTAAAAGAATGTAAAATCTGGAGTTGTATCTTTTGATCATCGCCATAGTTTGAAAGGAAAAATTGCTGTTTCTTTTATGTGAACCATTGAAATAAAACGATAATTGCGTATGTACATTGCGGGTTCCCAATTAAAATGTCTCGATAAACAAAAGAAGAACTTAATATTTCTTTATTGACATATTTGTTTGTTGTTACGTAAGCCTCTTGAAGCCTCTGACTCCCAAAGTAGATTAAACCTGTATGTCAGGAGTCAGGGCCCTCTTCCATCTTTAATTATAAGTGCACGTCAATAATATTACAGAGCATTTTTAACAGTATTAGTTTTACTATTTGATCGTAAAAGAAGAAAATAAAAAAAATATATAAAATAAAAGTTAATTTTAGCAAAATGTACTTAGTGAAAAAAAGTAACGTCATTGTATGAAGTGTAGTGCATGTGTGTGTGTGCGCGCGCGCGTGCGCGTGCGCGTGCGCGTGTACGTGTGTGTGTGCGTGTGCTTGTGCGTGTGCGTGTGCGTGTGCGTGTGCGTGTGAGTGTGCGTGTGCGTGTGAGTGTGCGTGTGCGTGTGCTTGTGCGTGCGCGTGTGCGTGTGCGTGTGTGTGTGTGTGTGTATGGTCATTCAGCATCTGATATAATCCTTTCTAATATCTTTTCTGTTTCCTCATAGCAAGTGTAAGCAGCCAATCTCTAATTTTTTTTGACATTCACGCAGTGTGAGTGGGTAAAAATTAAGAATTTTATTAATTTTGTTGTACAAATACACGGCGAGAGAACTACCTTGACGCCAAGTCATGGAGCTATGACATTTTTTGGGAGGTATAATGTTTATTATAGTACGTTTGTTGCGAAGTAAGTTAGGATCATAAGGAGTAGAGCGGTGTAGCTTAATACCAATTAGATAAATAAATAACTGCCAAGTACTCAGCACGTTACATAGATCATATAATGACTGCGTGGGGAATCGATAGGGTTTAAACGTCATCGTTTTTAGGACGGAACGTTGAGCTCTCTCGAGGTGTATCATGTGCGTTTTGGGCGAGCCTCCCCAAACCCCAATGCAATAACTAAGGACAGATTGGACTAGTGCGTAATAAACGGAAAGTAGTAGTTTAAAATCAGCCACATGCCTCAGATTATTAAACAACCACGTCAATTTCCTGACTCGAAATGCAATCATGTCAATATGGGGTCACCAGGTAAATTTCTCATCCACAAGTACTCCGAGGTATTTAACGACAGCAGTTCTACCGATGTCTTGGCATGAACAATTGTGTTGAATTGACACATCGCACTATGTAATCGAATTTTTATAACGAGTTGTTTTTTCTGAAAGTTTGTAAATGTAACAATGTAAAAATGTACAAAAGTTGTTTTAGCAGGATTTAAGGTTAGCAATTTTTTTTTTATAGAAAAAAGGGGCAAACAAGCAAACGATCCACCTGATGGTAAGTGGCTATCGCCGCTCATGGACATCTGCAACACAAGAGGAGTTGCGAATGCGTTGCCGGCCTTTAAGAGACCTATAGACATTACTCTTGAAGAGCCCCATGTTATAGCGCTCAGGGAAAACCTCGGGAGGAAGATCATTCCACATCTTGCAAGTGCGAAGTAAAAATGATCGAGACGCACGTACATTTGCCGGATGCCATGCATCTAAAATGTGTGGATGACAGCCAACCCGACGGCGAAGGGTGCGATGGTAGAAACGCGACGGTGGCACCATATCAAAAAGTTCATCAGAACACTCTCCATTATATAGACGATAGAAAACACACAGAGGAGCCAACATCTCTCCGAAGGCTTAAAGGTTCTAAGTCGTCTGTGAGTATGGGATCGTCGACAATACGAACTGCCCGGCGTTGGATACAGTCAAATGGAAGAAGCTGGTATTGAGGGGTGCCAGCTCAAAGATGAGAACAGTACTCCATGAGAGAGCGAACCTGTGCTTTATAGAGCAAAAGACGATGCCCCGACGTGAAATACTGTTTCGCTCTGTTAAGCACACCCATTTTTTTTGAAGCCCATTTGGCTTTTTCTTCCAGATGACATTTAAATTTGACGTAGCTCTATATTTCGACTCCTAAGATCCCGATACTCTTACAGATGTTAAGAGGAGTGTTCTGGAACTTTGGCGTTATAGTGAATGGGTTTTTTTTAGTGGTGAACGCACAAACTTGTGTCTTTGAGGGGTTAAACTGGATGAGATTTCGTTGACCCCAATCGGAGACTTGCTCCAGGGAAGCCTCAATTTTCGACACAAGTTGAACTCCATACTCCTCTACTTTAGCTCAAGAGATGCTTGCTCGGCCAGTATAATAGGCATCGACTGTACTGTCATCCGCATAGCAATGAGTGTTGTTAGTTAGCAACATATCATTGATATACAGGAGGAACAGTGTAGGCGATAGCACTGAGCCTTGGAATACGCCAGCGTTGATCTGCACAGTGTTGGAGCATATACCGACGATAACGACTTTTATGCTGCGTCCAGAAAGAAATCTAGCGACCCATTGGCATAATCTCTAATGGCAGCTTCGAATTAGCCACTGGTAAGCCTTGTGAAGTCCCATTTCCGCATTTTGACAAGCTTTGTCCCAAGTGAACACAAGCGCTGTGTCATCGGTATAGGTGAAAATTTTACCATTATTGAGTGACATTTGACGCAGATCGTCTATGTACAACAAAAAGAGACTCGGACCGAGAATGCTGCCTTGAGGAGCTCCACAGGTAACAGTTGCATCACAGCTAACATAACCAACACCATAACCATCACAGCTAACATAGCCAATCCTAACCCTTTGCTGTCGACCCGTGAGAAAATCAGTAAAAATTTTCCGTACTGTTCCCCGTATGCCATATCTCTCTATCTTCTCCACGAAAATGGGGATCGAGACAGTATCAAATGCTTTAGTGAGATCAACAAAAACACCTACACACTTTTGCTTTTTACTAAGATTTGTTGTGACATATTCTATCTAAGATCCGACAGCGCATTCAGTGCTTTCCCCCGCTCTAAAACCGAATTGACAGCTCGATACTAATTGATTTGTTTCCAAGTAATTTACTAGTTGATTATTTAAAATTCTTTCTAATATTTCAGAGAGCGCTGGAAGCACCGAAATTGGTCTATAATTAGTTACACTGTCTCGTGCCTCTCTCTGTGTAACAAACACAGGCGTTATTAGAGCTTTTTTAAACACTTTGGGAAAAATACCTTGTTCGAAACATAATTTGATTAAAGAAGTAAAATGTGGTACTATAATGTGTTTTGACATTTTAAGGAACCTATTTAAAATTGAATCCCAACCAACAGCACTATCATTTTTTAGGTTAACGATCAGGGCCTCAACTTCACTTTCATCAGGTGGTAGCAGAGCCATCGAGTTTAAGGTGGAAGGAATATAATTACTGGTTGAGAGCGAAGTGATCCTTGGTGATTGTGTAATGTTTTCGAAAGTAACATCCCAACATTCGAAAAGTATTTATTTACCTCATCTACAGCGTCATAGGGATCCTCTCTAATATTAAGGAGATACTCTGAAGTTGTCTTCTGATTATTAAAACCTGTAATCATTTTAACAGCAGACCACGTTTCTTTATTTGTTTTTGCATTTTCTAGTGCCGATTTTTTATAATTTCTTTTTAATTTATTTAACAAAGAATTACAGAAATTTCGTGAGCGTTTATATGATATTATAAGTAATTGATTGTCAGGATCTTTTTTATTTTTTTTATGCAATCTATCCCTATGTTTAATACATCTTAGTAGGCCGGGTGTAATCCACGGTTTCAAAATTTTTTACGTGCCTAAATGGTATAACTAATGGTATTAGATTTGATTACGGTCGACAATTTATGAACAGAAAGAGTTGTTGCCTCTTCAGCATTGCTTTTTGGACGAATGAAAGAAAAATCAGTTTCTAATTGTTTAACAGCTGCTGAAAGGTCAGTTTTGAAAGTTTGGTTGCAGAAATTTTGCTTACGTGTATAGGTTAAGTTAAGGGGAATCGTGTCTTGATCAGTGACTGTGGATTCTATTAATGTGATGATTGCCGGCAACTGAGTATTTAACATGACATGATCCAGGCAATTGTTTTTTCTGAATGGCAACGTGTGACCTGGGAGTAGACCTAATTCAGCACAAAGATTTAATTGTGTGGAACTATTTCTATCCACGTTATTTGGCTTAATATCGATGTTGAGATCACCAATAAGGATAATATTTTTACTTGTACAAGGACGTAGTATATTGTCAAGAGTGTTAAGAAAATTATCAATACAATGTAAAGAAGGCAATCGGTATGCCGCTAAAATAGCAATATCACAGCTAATCATAATCAAAAGGAAGCTTGCACCTACTGGATCCGGTTCTACAACTGTACATTTTATTTCATTTTTGGTGTATACAACATTTACAACTCATCACATTACAGTCAAGATTCGAACAAAAGATATCTCGTGACGAGGAATGAGTTAATACCTTTATTTCGCTCAGCTTGATCCCATTGATCCGATTATTATAGTAGATGAATGCAGTAGCAACGCCCAGGAAATATCCCGAAAAATTCATCCAAAATGGGAGGTAAAGTTTCATCACAATTTGGGAATCTTTAAACATACTGGCTACAAATCTAAGAAAAATGTAATAAATTATAATGAAATGTGATTAAAACTAAACAATAATTGCACGCTAGGTATGCTCTTCACATGAAATTTAATGGCCATAAAAAAAATTTAATTGATAAAATAAGAACTTAGCAAAATGTAATATGTATGATTTGAATAATTTTGCCAGAAGAAACATTACATTCAAAATAAAACAAAAAGAAACCTTAATCGTAATTGGTATTTTCTTCTGACTACTTCCCGAGTAAAATTGTGTTTTGCTATTAAAAATTATACTCACTCAGGTGATTGTGCAGTTATGATGGGTGTTAAATTGTAGAAGTATGCCAAGAGACCATTAGATACGATGGTACCCAAAAGGATGAGGAAAATAACTGGCTTCACAGTACGCCTCCACCTAATAAACAATAGTAGCAGAAACATTCCCAGGACGTGTAACTGCATGTCTGCACCCAAATACCTGAAAAATAAAATATTTTTAATAAAGACATTTTGAATAAGAAGATACGGCGGCTTCAAAATAGAAAAAAAAACAATTTTGTCGGGTCAATATTGTTAAGTTCACTTACCAAGTGTGCCCCATGCAGAAATTTCCTAAAGGCAAGAAGTTATGTATAAAAAGCAAGCTGTGCCACCAGTGATCGGCGCAGTCCTGGGATTCTCGTAGCACCTGCAGCGTCCAGTGTGGGCCCGAACCAAGTCGAGGGTACCAAGTCGCTATAAACCATAATGTGAATATTGCGACTGGAGTAATTCTGAAAAAATGAGTACTTTTTTAGGTTATTTATCTTGCTATAATAATTTATGTTGTGACTAGCAGAAGCCGCGGCTTCACCCGCGATCAATCTACGGAAAAATAAACGTTTTATTTCTTGAAGATATATGGAAAACAAATTTAATTTTAGCGATTTATTATTTATAAAGACTCAATGCTATGTACACCTAAAGCTTACAGTCTCCCTCCTTCTCCTTCTTTTTTAAGTTACATATATAAAGTGCCATTCTTATTTTGCTGTAGCTTTTTGCCCGCGGCTACGCTCGCGTGGACTGAAAAATTTGCTCAGTTTTAATTTCCATTGAATTTATATGTTATCATATCGAATTTTTAATATTATGTCTAGAGAAAAACTTTAGATTCACTTAACTTAGTCTACACTAAAAAAACCAACCACGAATATACCACATTGATGGATGTTCTATCTAGTTTTGGGTTCTACTAAAATGTCCCTGTGAGAAGCAATCCTCTCTTAAGTCTACGCCTGCTACTTTTAAGGACTGGCACTGACAGCTAAAGAGACCTAAAAGGTCATTGCAAAGCATATTTTAAGAAGGAATTACAATCGATTGAATTCAAAGGCATAGTCAGAAGTTATCAGTGGTATTCGAGGTATGAATTCCGATTTTCCCGAGTATATCCAGCAAACACAGTGGCCACTATAATGTTTAATGAATTACTCACAGTCTAATTCCGTTACATAGCTTAGGCGACTTTTTATTGTAGATACTCGTATGCCAACTTTCAGAAGGAGGATATAGATAGTAGGATACTTTCCAGCTTGGTTCTCTCTCTCGCGCTCTAGGTCGGTTATAGTTGTCGCTGCTGTGGCCAGCCGAAAAGTTATACCTACATAATTTTCCTTTGGATTCGGAAAAATTTCCGTTCTCTACTTTATATCCCACACAGTAAGTGCGCACTTACAGAGAACTTGAGAAATGTTACCCTATTTAAATATATTCAACAACTCAAACTTCACTGCCCAGCTTTACTCACATACGGGCTAAATTAAAAAAGTCTACAATACATGTTTATTTAATTGTATTGAAGAGCATTAATACCAAATTTCAAGTAATTTTGATCATAAACATTTTTTTCCTCATATAACAGCACAACCCCCTTTTACCCTTTTGAGGGATGAATTTTGAAAAAAAAAGTGATATTTTTATTGTTTTAGTTTTTATTTTAAAGGTAAAAACCATTTTCGGTGCATCAATTACAGAGTTTCATACAAACTTTCATCCCCTATTTGACAACTTTATGGGATTAATTTCAAAAAATACTACAATACGTATTTATTTAATTATATTGAAGAGCATTAATACCAAGTTTCAAGTAATTCTAATCATAAATAATTGTTTGTCCATATAAACTTTATCACCCCTTTTACCGTTTTAAGGGATGAATTTCGAAAAAAATCTTATACATATATTTCTTATTTTTCATCTTAAAGCTAAATACCACTTTTCGTGCATTTCACGTTAAGAATGACAGAGTTTCATACAATCTTTTATTCCCTATTTTACCCCCTTAGCGGATGCCTACATTGTGTAAGAAATATGTCCTCCAAATTTCACGTTTCTACGACTAGCGGTTTAGGCTGTGCGTTGATCGATCAGTCAGTCAGGACAAAGCATTTTATGTATATATAGATTTATCTTTATATTTATTCATTAATGACACGGGGTTCAGTTTTGTAGCAGTTCCAATAGAAAGTAGTTCATGTGTTTCTCCGGCTAATCACATTAATTTTTGTTTGCAAAAAATGATTTAAAACCATATTTATGTATTAGAACGTGAAAACTAAATAGGGAGGGGATGGGAGGAGGGGTTAATGGGGGAGTGGGGGTCTTCGCGTATACTCCGGGTGGTCACCAAGGGAGGAGGGGGAAAATAATTGTAAGAAATGGGTCACCTATATATATAATATATTTAAACGAGCAATTCTTGTATATTTATACCTTTATTTATTTATTTATACCAGCGATCTCGGAAACGGCTCTAACGATTTCGCTGAAATTTGGTACGTGGGGGTTTGGTTTTCGGGGGCGAAAAATCGATCTAGATTAGTCTCATGTCTGGGAAAACGCGTGTTTTTGAGTTTTCATGCGGTTTTCTTTTGCATTATTCCACGCAGCAGCATATAAGCATCGTGGTCAAGCGACCAAGGTGCAAGATTAACATATCAATAGGTGTGTCTGAGATCGAATCTCGATGGGATACAGAGTTTTACTTTTTTTTTTGTATTCATTCAAGTTTTTAGTTCTTTTTATCTAAAAAATACGATATAACAAAAAAGAACTCCGAGCGAAGCTCGGTCGCCAGGTACTTATTATTTATATGTGTAAGTATAATGATAAGTACAATATTCTTACCTGATATATCGATATATAATATCTATGCAGCACTTCAAGAATGTTAAAGAAGATTTCTCTGAACGTACGAGAGTCAAGTAAGTGGTGAGGAAGCCGGTGATCGAGAAGAATACTTGCAACCACAGGAGAGTGTTGAATGCAGCCTTGCCACTAAACGAGTCGAACATCTAAGTAGGTACAAGTACATTTATAAATATTGCTAGTAGGGATTGCAATCCGGAAAAACGGATCCGGTAATCCGGCGGATCCGGCACCATTGAACGTTTACCGGATCCGGTACCAATATACCGGATCCGGCGACCGGATCCGGTGCTAGCAATTTTTAGCAAAATAATAGAGATGTTGCATGTATAGGCCCTATGCAGAAGAGATTAGACCCTGTTAAAGGTAGACTTTCGAAGCAAGAGTCAATAACGCGGCGTTTATAGCGTTACCGACGCCGCGTAAGTTGACTGGTGTCAGTGATGCCTTGGTGACTTTGGATGGCCACGACAGACGTCCATCATCGTACCGCCTTTGCCACGCCCACCACATCTCGACAGCTCTTTTAAAAGTATTTCCGTCAGTGACGCTGCGCTCGAATGTCGTTCCCTACATTTACATAGTGCAAGCGTCAGTGAGGTCGCGACAGGGCGGCAGATTAATGCACTATGAATATGTAGGAAACGACATTCGAGCGCAGCGTCACTGACACCGTGTCAGTGTCGCTGCGACTGTGATGTTAGACCCTAGCGTTACTGCAGCGCTCATATTCGCAGTGTCGCCGCCGCCCACGTGTATTTTGAGGTATTTTCAATAAAAAATCATAAAATGGCATCTGTTGAAGCGTTTACTGAAAATGATGAAATTTTAATTACACTGGTGTCTCGGCATCCATTGCTTTATAATTTATTTTTTATATTGTTTTATAATTAATAACGTAGAAACCTTCATTCTTTCGACTTTTTGATGAAAATTGGATGAGTGGAAGGCCCTTTTTACACTGAGATAGTATCGAATTAAAAGGTCATCATCTTCTTCCTCTTCTATAATCAATTCAAGATAATCCATAATGAAATACTTTTATAAGAGCTGTCGAAATGTGGTGGGTGCGGCAAAGGCTATGGACGTCTGTCGTGGCCATCCAAAGTCACCAAGGCGTCAAAGTTGTTTTTATATATGTTTTATTTTTTATAAACTACCTATATTAAGTACAATGACACTTGATTAACTTACTAACAGTTCATTTTGAACCGAAAAGCGAAAATCATCCTGATTTAATCAATCCGGCCGGATCCGGTCGGATCCGGCCGGATCGATGGGAATCTAGTCCGGATCCGGCCGGACTAAAAATGACGCCGGATTGCAATCACTAATTGCTAGTGTGAACATTTATGACTAAAAAATCTAAGAAATTGTATCCCGCTTTTTAGATGCTTATTAATATTTTCTTTTAAGTCTAAGATTATAGATGGCACTATACCGCATAAAGCAACATCAGCGTTACGTTTTAGCGAAATAATGTTGTCGTTATTAATTTCATATCTACAATTATTTCGACAAGTAAATTATAAATTAAGTAATAATAATAATAAATACGTATAAAAATATTCTCCTTTACTTACATGTTCCAAAAACTCAGGATTGTCGATATATGAGTGAAAATAAGTAACAGAGATGTGTGTTAGAACCACGAAGACCGAACCGAGAAAGCTGAAAAATTATAAGTAATTCAAACCATTTGCATTTCACGTATATATACATATACTCGTATACCTTATAAGGAACTGTCTCGGTGGTGTAGTGGCTAACAAGTACGGCTGCACATCGAGAGGTCCTGGGTTCGAGTCCCGGGTCGGGCCAAGTTTAGTTGTTGAGTCTTTCGGTTTAGTAAATCTCAGTAACAGCCCGGAGTTGGGAAGTTGTGGCGGTGTTTCACCCCCGTGCCTCGGAGTCCTGCGCCTTAACTCTCACCGGTCGTGTCGAGTAGTCGTCCCACCGGAGTATAAGAGTGATAGGAATAGAGAGTGCACTTGTGTCTGCGCGGACACTTGTGCGCTATAATATCTCCTGCGCAGTTGGCTAGTCTCAATGAGACTGGTCGCCGTGACCGAAGACGGTATTGTTGATGTTTGTTGGTATGGTATTTCTTAGTACATGCACTTGCCCGTAATAATGTGGGTTCGATTCGATGACCATTGTAGGTGACTTATAACGTAATATTTAGTTTATCATATTTGTATAGTAAACTTTCCATATAATAATATTTATATTTTATTTCATTTACGTATTAATATTACATTACACACACACACACACACACCTACATACACACAACACATAAACTTAATTATTTATATTTATTAATTAATATTTATTCACTTTCCATTAATTCACAAGCATAGCCGCGCGAAACCCGTAGTATACGGCAGATCGGAATTTGTTTGTCTCCTACCGGCCACTTGTGATTTTTACTAAGCAAACAGTCGATGCTTTACTATCATACGCTAATTACTTGTCTTATATAATTTAATCGTTTTTCGTGAATTTTTGTATGTGGACTTCTTGCGTTTGTGCTGTAACTCTTTGTATATTGTGTATCTCCCTAAGTTATCCCTTCTGTACTGTTTTTACGTGTGTGTTGACTTTTGCATTACAATTTAATTCGTGACGTACATAGACTTTTATTTCTGTTTTGTCATATCTCCGCAACAACCACCAAAACCATAAATATAAGCATAGGTAAAACCACGTTTCTTTCTAAATTCAGTGATGTATGAGCGTTTGTCTAGACTTTACAATATTTATTTTATAATGATGTATTTTATTATATGATATGGCTAGAAAGTAATAATAAAGTGTATTTATTTATTATATTAGAGTGTGTTTCTTACCGAATTCCTTCAAAAAAGCTGAGATCACAGTATGTTTTTTGATTTTCTATTTTTGAGCTGGATCTAATGGGCGATAGCATTTGCCAGTTTCTTTTTAAGGAAAGTGCAAGTACGTATTTATTATCTGTAAAAAAAACAATACATTATTTTCGGCTTACTTTGACCAGTGATGAGGCTTACTGAATGTAAAGGTCTTGAGGTGTTTTTCGTTTAATTCTAAGTCATGCTTTAATTTGTGCTGTGTGATAGGTATTTTATGCCTTTTATCTATTTTTCTTTGCTTCTTTTGAAGTGTTATTGTGTTGTATGCTTTCGAAGAGTACATACATACATATATGCACGTAATACGACCCTGTATTATTTAAGAGTTTTTAATTTTGTTTTCCGTAATTTTTAGTACAAATCAACAAACATAATAAATAATTCGACTGAAATATAACATTATATAGTCTTAATGGACATCTGTTCAAAATTTAATAATATGTACCTGCAAGACGTCCACAACGTCGTCGCCCCAACACGTGCAGTCCAGTGGCCAACAGAGTAAGCGCCAGAATAGTAAGATAGACAATAATGAATGCTTTCGCTGACATACTGGGCTCATCAACTTCAGGGGAACTACAGAACTGGATTGGAAGGACTTTCGCCTGAAAAATTAATATACAAGAGTATATAGTGATGATTGTCAAATAAGAAATTATGTTTATTTTTGAAAAGTAAAATTCTCAAAAATGGAAGACTTTGTTACAGGTTCAATACACGGTAGTTCTTGTTAAAGTGAGTAAAATCATGTTAACAATATAACATAAAATAATATAGGAAGATTGTAAATCGTTGAATTTTTTCAAGTACATACATATATTTTAACAAAATAAAGTAGTGAGTCGAGTAGTGAATCTACTTTTTAATGAAAAGGAAATATCTTAGGCTAATATTTTCAAGTAACAGACCTCAAGTCCATAATCCGCCAAGCCTTTATTGATACAGCGCTGTGCAGCATCATGCCAAGTGTCTGGACCTTCGGCACCACATCTCGTCATGCAAACACCTCGATGAATCACAGTACGATTAAAATGGCGTTGTGTGTGTGCTGAATATTCCTGCGCAGAATAATGTCTGTGTTAAATATATTAAAAATTGTACTTCATCAAAGCTAATCTGAAATTTTATTTCAAAAGCATTTTATAGGGATGAAAAAGGCCGGTTTATATAGAAACACGATTTGTAGGCAGACTCCCTAGTAAATATTTTTTTTTAAGGAAAGTTACATCTATACTAATATTATAAAGCTGAAGAGTTTGTTTGATTGTTTGTTTGTTTGTTTGTTTGTTTGTTTGCTTGTTTGTTTGTTTGGTTGAACGCGCTAATCTCAGGAACTACTGGTTGGAATTGAAAAATTCTTTTTGTGTTGGATAGTCCATTTATCGAGGAAGGCTTTAGGCTATATAACATCAAGCTTCGACCAATAGGAGCGGAGCATAAATGAAAAATTTGCAAAAACGGGAAAAATGATTCCTTTTCAGAGCTTCCGTTGCGTACGCTGCGTAAACGGTTAAAGTTACGCAAAAATAGTGTATGACGGAAATGTTCCCCTTTAAAAGTTCTAAAAAAAGTCTGCGACAGCATATGTCTATCTTTTAAGGTTGACTCAATATAACCCTTTTTACGGTAATCAAATTTGTTCTAAAATAATGCATTACTTCCGAAGGTGTTTTTATAAACATGATATTAATCCTTATCCAAATAAATACCTTATTCATCACAAGTATTTAATTTTGAACAAAATTGCCCTTGACGTAATTTGATTTCAATGAATATCTTAGGAGATATCATAGATTTAAAATATACATATTTAACTTTACGCGGACTATGGGTGAGCGCGCTCTCAGCCCGATGCAAGGCGAGAGCGGGGCGGTCGTGAGGAGAGAGGGCGCTGGCCGCCGCCCGGTAGCTCTGCGAGCAAAGTCACTATTCCACGCGGATGAAGTCGCGGGAAAAAGCTATAAGTAATATTATAGAAGCCAAAACAACAATTTTAAAGGGTTCAGGTTAAAAACGCCTGTTAAAAAAACGACATTTAAATTATGCAAGTATTTTGTAGTTGTGAAACATTGCTAAGTTTTATTTTTCGGAGTGTCTTTTCGTCTTTTAATAGGAGGAATAAAAAATAATTATTCCTCCTTTATAAAGTATATAAATTATAAGGAAGGATGGAAAAATATTTTTTAACCTTAAAAACTTTTAAACTTAAAAATCATTGGGATTTAAAAGAATAAGTTCGTTTGTTCGTTCGTTCATTCGTTCGTCTGTTTGTTTGAATGCGCTAATCTCAGAAACTACTAAGTCGATTTGAAGAATTATTTTTTACATTTGATAGTCCGTTTATTAATTCCGTCCGATTATATAATCATCATCATCGTGCAAAGGGAGGGAAGCAGCAACCATAAATGTCAACGAATGGGACAGACTTCCATACTTTATTGTAAAACTATAATTAATATTTTGAAGTTGGAGACAACCATGACCATCTAATCTGAGTTGTCACGATGTGGACTAAAATGTGTGTACTGATTTCTCTTTATATTTTCTGTAATTGGGTTTCAAGGAAAATAATTTTAGAGAAAATAACAAAAAAAAACCTTTATGTAGTCCAGGAGCGGTGATGGCGTCGACGAAAACAGCACAGCATCCACCAAGCAATATACATCCTTAGGTCGCTGACACTGAATCCATTCATCAAAGTGGTACAGCGGTGGGAAATCTATGTAACTCGTTTCTGTGGATAGAAACATTTTAGGTTATGCAGAAAAAGGAGTTGTGAAGAAGTTTGTAGTTTGTATTTTGTTTGAAGTTTGTATGTATGTTCAGAATGTATGATGCTTTATTTTAATTGGCGGTACCTACAGTGCACAGTGTCTTGTGTCTTATCTTGAGCTTGTGCATTTTGAAAAATAACTATTTTCATTCGTTCTTTTAGTAGCCAAAAGGTATGGTTATTTATTTTTTGGAAAATACAATGATACTTAATTCCTTTAGAGCTTTAGATCTTGGCTCATATATTATCTGAATATGTAAATCGAAAGTACACCAGAGGTCATGAGATTGATTCGAGCACTTCTGCCCTCCTGACTCACAACAGGTGAACTAAGTGTTTATGCACTAAGATTCTCAACAAAAAATCCAAAATATAGTCTTAACTGGAACTCGAACCCGGAAACATCGAAACCGAAACAAGTCATACAAAGATTTTATATCTACTCAATGACATAGTAAAAAAATGGTAGAAAATAGAGTTTAGTAGAGAGACCGTACTCTTCCTTAAGGTATCTCTGTGCAGACGATCATATCCAATTCATACAAAAGACGGTGCAAGGGAAAAAAAGCTAAAATATAATTATAGCATTTAATCTTACTAATATAATAGTTAACTAACTAATGTGAAAGTTTAGATGCATATTTGGATGTTTGTTATCAATCACGCCATAACGGTTGAACGGATCTGGATTAAATTTGGCACAGACATAGATTATAGTCTGGAATAGCACATAGGTTATCACTTTTTATACTGGAAAAATGTACGGTTCCCATGGGATTGATTTGTTTTTGTTTTGCTAGAGCGAGCGACAGGAGGGTGAGATGTTAGTATACAATAAGCCTAAATTGGCAAAGCCGTAACGTATTCTTACTGTAACTCACTCAGGCTAGTGTCACTGTCAATAATAATAATAATATAATTATTACAATAAC
The DNA here is from genome assembly GCA_905404265.1 of Fabriciana adippe. NCBI lineage: Eukaryota > Metazoa > Arthropoda > Insecta > Lepidoptera > Nymphalidae > Fabriciana > Fabriciana adippe. The sequence continues at coordinate 15,004,740 of FR989998.1, read as the reverse complement.
TTCTTCATCATCATATTTAGCCTGCTTTCGTTCACTGCTGGACATAACCCTCTCTTTTGGCATGCCACTACTACTTCAGCTTTTTAATTCTTTGGGCTATGTCGATAACATTGGTACTCTGTCGGATTTCTTCATTTCGGATCCGATTCTTCAGAGAAACTCCAAACATAGCACGCTGAGCCACAAATGGGAAACTACACGTAAAAGTTATATCAATTTTCAACTAATTGTACCTAGAATAAAAATATCCGACGTAAGTACACATTTCGAGCCTATCATGACGAGTCTCCGATGAATATTTAGGTGTAAAAAAAACGAGTAAAAAAAATCAAGATCAAGGAGCGATTTTACTAGTTGTGCTGCCATGATGATGTTGTTAAAAATGCGTGCATTCTGCTTCGTCAAGGATCCTCAAAGTAGAGGGGCAATGGAATTATACAACATTGGGGCACTATGGGGCAGAATCCCATTAGACGTGGCAGGACCGTTTTCAACTACTCTAGCAACCGATACATTCTGGTTATGATGGACTATTTCACAAAATGACCCGAAGTTGAGAGGACGTAATTTAATTTCCGATCCAAGAAATCATAGAACGTAAAGTTCAAGCTATAACGTTAATTGTATTCTAAACAATCTTTTAATTTTTATAATCACAAATTCAGTTTTTGGCAGTAAAATCTCATAATTATAAAGCAAACTTAAAACTGGTTTAAACTGCTCCTTTTTTATGTTGTCTTAGATTTTTTTTTGCAAGAATTTCAGGTACTTTTTTTGCGATTTTTTATTGTCTATTCCGTTTGACTTTGAAACAACTTATCGGATTCGTTGTGTACGGTAGAGCTACTGGTACTGAGTTCGATGTCCAGTATTTCCAATTCTGGAGCTTGGATACGAAGGTTATTTTCAAAAAGCCTGCAATACAGTTCTTCTGCAAAAGCAATAAGTGCAGTTTTACTCAAATTCATAGTAAAAAAGTGTCTCGAGTCTTGTCTCGAAAGTCCCGTGACTTCGAGACACGAGACGTCCCGGGATTATTTTAAGTCTGACAGAGAAACAAAACACTCATCAGCTTTATAAATTAGTAGAAAATTAATTAAAGTTATATCAACTTATCTAACATCATGCAGCAGCTTTTAGAAGCGAAGTAATTAGGTATATACTTAAGTAAACTACGCTAGCGTAGCCACGGGCACAAGCAAGTCATTTCAGCTTTTTATAATTCTTCTCCATATAAACTTCAACTATGCCGAAGTTCTTACTCCTTCTTACTCATTATGTTTAAAAAAGAGAGTACAAAGCTTGCTCTTCACGTATTAGTATATGCTCACTCAGACTCAGTCTGAATTCGAATTTCGTTATTTAACTCCATCTTTTTTATTTTTTTAATGTTGGAAAATGTACTTATGCATACCACCTGTATACATACAGGTGGTTATGTGAGACTCACTGGCTAGAAAGGCCAGTACTACCCACTAAAATCCGACAGTATTCCCGCCTCTTAACGGGGTATTACAGGATCGCTTATGCACTCAACCACGGAGCTCCGACGGCAAGCCTGCCGAAGCAGACCACAATAACCATGGGGCTGCTCCCAAGTCCACTCTGCTATCAGAGAAATACCAGGAGCAACCCGCATGGTACACCGCCCACCGAGATAGGCCGCCTGGGAGGCTGGATTGCCGGACGTGAACGCACATTAGGGGGGTGTATAACTTCACCTACACCACGTACAAATGTAGACTTAAAGGATTTTTAGAATGGTGTAATTTATATAATAAACTTACCATTTAGATGGTTTATAATTCCTAAACTATAACCAAACACATTAAATAATAATAAAATATATATGTGAATAAACATTCTCACAGCGTTTCTACGTCTTCGGTTTGACTACACTACTGTGCTCAACAATAAACTCTTTTATTATATAAAAATTTTAAAATATCATAACATTGAATTAATTTGAAGTTATAATATGTATTTTTTTTAATTCTCAGGGTAATTGTTATCTTTGTTTCGCGGAAAACTGCATTATTAAAACAAAAAAAAAAAAACCTGCTTGTGTTATACTATCTTTAGGAGACAAAAACATTGGCATAAAATGAAATAAGTTGGTTCTTTTTTAAGGTTTTTCGCTGGTTCTCAATGAAATATTACTTTAAGTATCTAAAGCAACTACTTTTTTTTTTTTGATAACTCTGGGGAAACCCATCATGGGGACCTCACCGGCCGTCAATGGGTGAGGTACTGTGAGACTCCTACTCACTAAAACCCACAGCGGAACCCGTCGCCGCAGTACAATGGGGCGTTGCGGGATCGTTTGCGCATTCACCACAACACCCCTGCGGACGGCCCGTACCTCGCGGGCCAACCTCGCCTAAATCAGGATGCCCTCGGTTGGCAGAGCATTCCGACCGCCCCGATGACGTGCAGGGGAGTCAACGAGAGACCCCCCCGCAGTAGCTCCTCTAGGGTGGCGGGAGAAGATGCGCATACCGACGCCTCCTCTCCCCCAGCCGACGGCGACGAAGAGGGTCTGCTAAGGCGTTAGCCTCGCGTTCCCTCTCCGCCGTCTCCTTCAGTGAGATGACGGCCTCGCTGAAGGAGACCATCGCCGACCAGGACCTCGCGTCGCGTAGCATGGCCTCCACCACGCTTCGCAACGAGAGGTCTCCACCCACTACCGCCATCAGGGCATGGCGCTGGGGAGCCCAAACGACGCATTCCACGAGGGTGTGGTGCGAGGTGTCCGAGGACGCACCACACTCGTGGCATACGGGCGACGGTTCCCGACGCACCATCTGAAACAGATACTTACCAAAGCATCCGTGCCCGGTAAGTATCTGCGTCAGCCTGAACGTCAGGACGCCGTGTGGCCTCCTGACCCAGCGAGACAAGTACGGACGAACCGCACTCACCGTCGCCAGGCCAGCCGCTGGAGTCCCCAGTTCTTCCCACCAGCGCCGGATCAGGGCCTCGTCAGCTAGGCACCTGATCCGAGCGACTCCCTCCCGCGCTGGACGTTCCCCGCGCGCACGCTCACTCGCCCGAAACCGATACACTTCGGCGAGCACCTCCGCCTGCAGTTCCCAGGGCGGATCGCCCGCCAGAAGCGTCGCCGCCGTGAAGGACACAACTACTTAGAATAACTTAGGTAATAAATAAAATACAAGTTTGAAGTTATTTACTAGGAACGCTTGATAGAAAAAGACAATAAAGTGGAGTTTTAAAAAAATAAACACAAATTTGGTGATATCTCGAAAACCAGCGGACCTTTACTAAGGTCATATTAATGTTATTTGATAAACCTGAAGCCAATCTAACGCCAGCGTCACTCTAGCGTGTTATTTTTGTATAATCAAATTAAAAAGTAAACTTATTATACAGGGTTATTGGTAATTCGACGTATTCCCGTTAGGACGTGATAGGGGTGACTATTTGCGATAATTTTGACCCCCATATGCATTATGCAAAAGTGAACTATTTTTGAGTGATCATGTTTTTTAGCTTTTTTCAAAATCAGTCAGAAATGCAACTTCAAAAATTTATTAAAAAAAAAGTATCAAGTTAAACCTCATTTTCTCTTCTGATTTATAAAAACGGTTAAACACAATTTATTTATCCATATTAAAACAACAATTATCGGTCCAAATAAAAAAATGCGAGACGAAAAACGATATTATTTCAATATTTTTTTGAAACTTTCTCCACTAAAATGCCTTAAAAACAAAAAAAAAACGTTATGAAATTTGGCTTGCAGATTATTTTAAAAACATAACCGTTTTCTTAGCTGTCCAAAAAAAGCATAAGAACTAGGAACTTATTTAAAAAAAAACTGAAAAAAATTGATCACAAAGGAAGCAGGCAGAATTTCGTATTCGAACTAAACTTAAGGTCGTTCTTTAAAACTTCCATAAAATTAATTAAAAACAATACCCAATGTAAATAAAACAAAAAAATATAAATTTAAAATAAAATTTAGGACCAGTAACAGTTTAGTGGTAATAACAATTAACAATTAATAATAAGTAACAATTAAGACATTTTGTAATTTAGCTTAATTAAAGTTCTTGCTCGAAGTGACTTCCCCTATTGCGTACGCAAAGTCGCATTCTTTTTCCGAGTTGTGACTTAACTACCGAAGTAGTCAAATTATTCCGCATCGCATTTGCTGCGTTTATAATTCTTGTTTTGAGTTTTTCCGTGGATGACACAAGCGAGACGTCGTAAACTAGGGACTTCTGTGACCCCAGACATAGAAATCAACCGGACTTAAGTCCAAATAATCTTCATAGCAAGAAAATTTATGCTCATCGCAAACCGGCCACTTACATTTCACACAACAATTGATGGTTTTCCTATCTTTGTTCAAATCGCATACGGAAAACAAAAACTCACCTTGTCACTCTAAAAGGTTTCACACCACAGTTAAGGGTATCGTGGGTCGCTGGCGACCCAACAAGCACTTTGCTTGCTTGTTTCAAAGGCCAGATCGGTTCTAGGGAAGTGTGATCGAGCGTATAGAGTCCTAGTCTACTAAAGTTTTTTTAGAGTGCAGATAGGTATTTATCCCTTCCTTGGGTTTTGAGAAACGACATAAAAGAAAAATGACTCGGGGTCTCCAGCGATACCCTGAACGGGTTAAAGCTAGAAAATTATAATGCTAGATCTAATATGGATTTTCTTTTGAGACGTCTTGGACATTTATCATCGAGAAGTCGGTGTCCTAGGATGTTAGGGTAATTAGTAATTAGGGATTAGTAATAGTAATTGGGGATTTAAACGATTACTTTTTTTTTTAATTTTAATACCATAAACTAAAAAGTTTACCTACCCATTAAAATTACGGCTGTTTTGATATTCCGTAAATGAAAAAAAAAAACAAAGTTTCTAGAAATCTCCACAAAAATACAATTATCGGAATTCTTAAACATTTATTTATTTATTTAACACCAACAAGCCAAACACGAACAAAAGCATAATAATATAATTATAATAATTATTAAATTCTAAGTGCTGGCTTAATTACAGGAGTTACACACATTTCATGAAAGATAGACATAAATACAAGTAGTGAATTAAATTGAATACAAAACTATTGGAATATTATATAAATTAAATTATATATAAATTGAATCAGAAATTAACATTATATAATAATTTAAAACATACATCATTTCCTAATTATATAATCACCAGGGACTCAACCTCGCTTCGCTTCGGGTTCGTACCTAGACAAAAACAAATCTATCCCACGGGACCCGTACATTTTTCCGGGATGATATATAGCTTTAAACCTTCCTCAGTTTACGGCTACTGCAGACAGTTTTAATCCTAAAAAGGCACCCGGATACGACGGCTTCACAGCCGACATATGCTGGGAAGCTATAAGTATATCTCTACCCTTCGCTTTTTACGGGTATCCTAAACAAGTGCCTCGAACTATCGCACTTCCCAGCTGATTGGGAGAAGCGACGATAGTGATCCTACGGAAGCTCGGAAAAGTTGATTACGCCAATACTAAGGCTTTCCGACCAATAGGACTACTACAATATTTTTTTTTATGTATTCTGCTACTTAGCAATCTGTTTCTATATAATATGCTGTCAGATTTTCATCAGTAAATATATCTTCAGCAGTGGCGTGCACCCAGTGGTGCAATCCTCATCTTTTGTCTGCGAATCTAGTCGCTAGTTGTGGTATACTATTTCTCTTAAGGCGAGAGAATCGTAGACTGCCCACTCCCTTCAGTTCGGCAGCTAGTTCATTGACATGTCTGTCCAATCTGGCTTGATAATTCTTGCTGTTTGATTCAATTTCTTCCTTAACTGTTCGCAGATTAAAATCTAGGTTCACATTTTTGTTGCTTATGTGTGGTGGAATATTGAACATGGCTCTCATTGTTTTGCTTTGAAACCTTTCAAGTATTTCGATATTACAATGGCTGGCTGTGCCCCAGAGCTGAATGCCGTAGGTCCATATAGGCTTTAGTATAGTTTTATAGATAGATAGTCATTTTACTGTCATTTGTCAACGGTGACTTACGACCGATAAGCCAGTACAAGCTGCGGAGTTTGGTGTCTAGTTGTTTCCTTTTAGTCCATATGTGTTTGCGCCAAGTGAGTCGACGGTCGAGATGTATATCTAAGTATTTGGCGTCATCTGATTGTGGGGTCTCTGTATCATAAAGTTTCACGGGTTGGCAGGTTTTCCTTCTAAGTGTGAAAGTTACTTGAACCGACTTATCTGTATTGGCTTTAATGCGCTACTGCTGGAGCCATGCTTCGATGAGAGTCAGGTGTGATTGGAGTCTTTCAGATGCGGAAACGGGATTTTCATGGGTCGAAAGAAGTGCAGTATCATCTGCGTAAGTGGCTGTAATGGTATTGGCATGGGAGGGTAGGTCTGTTGTAAATATTAAATAAAGAACTGGCCCCAGTATGCTACCTTGTGGAACTCCTGACTTAATTTCATGCATCTGTGATGTATCAGAGTTATATCTTACTTCGTAGCATCTATTTTCAAGATAGGATTTTATCAGTAGAAAAAATGAATGCGGTAGCATTTTTTTAATTTTGAAGGGTAGCCCACTGTGCCACACCTTATCGAATGCTTGGCTAATGTCTAGGAAGACTGCGCAGCAATATTGTTTATTTTCCAGTGCTCTACTTATGACATCAACCAACCTATGCACTTGTTCGATGGTTCCATGGCCTTCTCTAAATCCGAACTGGTGTGATGGTATTATATCTACCAAGTGTTCTCGCATTCTATTTAGAATGATCTTTTCCAGTAATTTTCCAATTACCGGAAGGAGGCTTATAGGTCTATATGATGACACTTCTTGAGTTGGTTTGCCCGGTTTCAATATCATTATTACCTGAGCTATTTTCCATTGGCTTGGAAAGGAGGACAGTCTTAAGCATGCGTTGAAGATAGCGAGTATAAGCAGTTTTCCTTTTTTTGGGAGGTGTTTCAAGAGAGTAGCGTCAATAAGGTCATAGCCAGGGCATTTTCCTTCCTGAAGTTTTAGGATTTCCCGCCTTAATTCATTTAGTGTCACATGCTTTGGTGGTAAGCACATCTGAGTAGGTGACCTTAGGTATTTCTCTATTTCATTATCCAGTTGTTGATTGTGGCTGGGGAGTGGTTCGAAGACTTTATGTAGGTAATTAGCGTAGGTGTTAGCTTTTTCACAGTCGCAGCGGGCCCAAGAACCTGTCTGTGTTCGTAATGGTGTACTTTGTTGTTTGGGACGCTTTAGGTTTTTGGTAGCTTTCCACAACGAATAGTTTGTATCACTAGTATGTGTCAGTTTTCCGAGATATGATTGAAGGTTCTCGTTTTCTACTTCTCTGATTAGTGTCTTTAGTTCTTGTGAGGCTTTATTGAAGGCGGTCTTATCTCTAGGATAGTGGGTGGTGTGCCATACTCCGCGGAGTCTACGTCTTTCGTTGATACAGTCCTTTATGAACGCAGGGTATACGTGTTCTTTTACAGTTCCTGCTTTATGATGGGCTGTTGACCTGTTCGCTGCGTCATGAATCAATCGGTTTAAACCTTCTATTGCCTGTTCTATTTCGTCAATCGTTTTCAATGAGATCTTAAGCTGAATCTCCGCTGTGATGATATCCTGATATTTTTCCTAGTTGGTATTCTTATTGTAGACTTTGGGTGGCGCTTCTGTTAGTATGATCTTACTGTTAACGCTAAAAATGATAGCAGAATGGTCTGAGATGAGATCAAAATCAGTTTCCATTCTGGTGTTATTGATCGAAATGTTTTTTGATACGAAGAAGTCCAGCAAGTCGGGGGTTTTTCGTGGGTCAGTCGGCCAGTAGGTAGGTTCACCAGTGGACAAGCAATCAAGGTTAAGATTTTTCACGGCTTGATAGAGTTGTTTACCTCTAGTTGTTATAAGTCTAGAGCCCCAGTATAGATGTTTAGCGTTCCAGTCACCTCCACTTATGAAACGATGTCCGAATTTAGAGAAGAAGTATTTAAAGTATTCCTTTGTTACCTGATGTTTAGGAGGGCAGTAAACTGCAGCAAGAGTAATGTCCGAGCTCTTGTCATTTATTTTAATAAGAGTGGCTTGTATCTTGTCTGTTGAGAAGGGTTCAAGCGGGTGATGTTTTATATTTGACTTTATGAGTACTGCTGTTCCTCCATGCGCATTTCCTGAAGGGTGGTTAGTAGTATAAATAGTGTAACCTTTAATTGAGATGTAGCTTTTACTGGTAAACCTAGTTTCGGATATTAATGCCACGTCAATTTTTTTCGTGTGTAGAAGCATTTCTAGTTCAAGTCGTCGTGCGACTAGTCCGTTAGCATTCCATGTGATTATTCTAAGGTTAAGTTTATTTCTTCATTTGACTGCTTATAAGCTGGACAAAACGATCCATCATGTTGTCTACCATGTTTAACATCATGGTTTGAATTCTGTTGAACATGTGTTCTAAGATGTCACTTAGCTGTTGCATTCGAAAAGGTTGGTCTGAATTAGTTGCGTTTTCTGTTTTGCTTTTTGTCATTTCAGCGTAAGTTGCGGTTGTTCTGTTATAAGTTTTGAATTTCCTTGGTTGCGATCTGTCAGTTTCAGGCATCTGGTTAGTTAGGTTTGTATAATTTTGTGTTAGTTTTGGTTGAATTTTCAGTAAATGCTCTTTATATTGTTTGTATTTTATGCATCCCCTGTAACTAGCTGGATGTTTTTCTTGGCAGTTTGCACAAGTAGCTTCGGTATCTCTAGTTTTAGTACAACTGGTTGTCGGGTGGTCTTCTCCACATTTGACGCACTTTGACATCTTTTGCATTGTAAAACTTCTTGTTTCTTGTAAGGTGCTTCAAAAGATACTTTCATATGATTTAGGAATTTTATTTTAAATATATCTCTGTTGTTTCGCTTTGGTTCCAGGTCTACGTAAAATAGGGGTAGTGGTTCTTTTGAGTTTCGGTGACGTACATTTACGATTTGCCTTACTTCGTGTCCCTGTGCTTTGAGTTCATCTTTTATTACATTAGTGACTTCTGAGCTGTGGAGGCCTCTCAATACAACTCTGTAGGGTCTTTCGCTTTTTAACATGTAGGTATAATGCGAGATGTTGTCTGTAATGAACTTTTCTCTTATTGTTTTGTATACTACTATACTTGCTGGCATTACTTTCACAATGTGTCCTGATCTTAATGTAGTCATAATAAAATTTCCCTCTGTTGTTATTCTTAACAGTAGGTTCTTGAGAGAGTTGATATCTAGGACCCCAGTTAAAAAGATTGGTTCTGGTTTTGGTGGCTTTTCTGTTTCTATATTGCTCGTTCTGTCTTCTACATCGTCTAATATGGCAAATTGATTTTGTGTGGGTATTGCATATGCAGTCATGTTACTCTTTTTTTTTTGCATTTTCTGTCTGTGGTGAATTAGTTTCCACTCTTTTTCTTTTGACTTGAGGTATTCGGTCTTGTTGCCAGGTGTACTTATCTTTATCATTCGATTTAGGTATCATTTCTTGAGCAACTTTTTCGCAGTGAAGATTTAAGTTTTGGTCACCTTTACCCGCCGACCTACAAGGATCTTGGCTAGAACTTGGGATACTGCTTAGTGAGAGGCTCCTAGGCTTCGACTCGAACAAGCTCCGATGGAATACTTGTTGAACTAAATTCTTTTTGTTTCCAGTAGCATTTACATCCACAGAAGCCTGGTCACTCGCTTCCGTGGAGTCTTCGGTAGTCCATTTCACACTCTCCAGCCCGGATACTGGAGAGCGCCGGGGGTTAGCCGGATTGCCAGACATAACACATTCCAATTTCTTCGACACTTTCATAATAAAATGGGTTGGGAGGGGTACTAGTAGCACTTTCCCAAGGCGCTACAGCCACTTGTTTGGAGGAGATTTAGTTCTTCCTGGCTTGTGTGAGCCATGGTCAGGTTAGTTAACCGCCGCCTGTTGCTCGGCGTTGTTGTTGGTCGTTTAGCACTACCCGGGGGACACGTGTAGGGTGGGTCTAGGATAAGATGGTAAGTCCTACGGACGCGAGCAACATCATCCCCCTATAACTATACTACAATAATATAGTTAATACATGGGAAAAATGTACGGTTCCCGTGGGATAGATATGTTTTTGTTTGTCTAGAGGTGAACCGGAGCGAAACGAGGGTGAGACACCAATTGAAATATGACGATAACTTAACTGTTAAATATATAGAAATAAGTAAGTATATTCAGGTAATATAGAAATTTAGTGATAAGAAAAAATGTAACAAATTTACAGAACTGGTGTAAGACTTATATTAAAAATAGCAATAAATATTCTAAAGTATTGAGTTATCGCTCCTTCCAAAAAATCAAATTATAGTTGTATGCTAGTTAATGTAAAAAAGGTCCCCGACTCCCATATTGGAGGTGCGTGCCAGTGTTATTTAAAAAAAAAACCTTACACTCTATTTATTATATTCATTTAGGTTCCGTAGATAAAGCTGCAGTATAGGCAATTGGCACTAATATCGTTTTCACATGATGCAGGCAGGGTCGTGCCTTTTTTATTTTATTGCTTTACTTTTACTCTCTTCTCAATTTACCAGGAGATTTAAACAATATATTGTCATTAGATTACTTAAGTATATCATGCCGGGACATCATTTTGTCGGTTTGAAGCGTTTAATTTGATGGGTGATTCTTGATTATTCGCTTTCTGTTTGTCGTTGCTAAGAAAAGCTTTAAACAGTTGCACCGGCGGCATTTCAATAATGAGGTAGACTGGAATCGCTAATATATAGGACGTTACCACACTTCCTATTAACAGGGAAATCTGAAAATAAATAACTAAATATGTTGTGACATTAATACACAGCACTATCTAGTTCGATGGTAAGCTGTGAGGCTTGTGTTATAGATACAAGATAGATAATTTACTATATACATACAGGGTGGATTTTTGGGACGGGACGGTAAGGGCAGGTACCTTAATTTCTGTCATTTCTAGTACTCATACCCTAAATGGCCCCATAGATTCTTTTGATTCCTACATGAAATAGGATCTATTGACATAAAAAAAATGTTGGTATTTTAGCTTTTTTTCGCAGACTGTAAATGCTGACAAAATCTGTGAATGCAGTTCAGAATATCTCAAAAAGTTATGGATGGTCTCCTGGGAACGTTTTCCTGTAACTATAACAGTTAACCTTCCCTTACTGTCCCGTCTCAAAAATCCACCCTATATACATACATATATAAGTATAACTTTACATCCATACATATTATAAATATAAACACCCATGATTGGAGTACAAACATTCGTGCTAATCACACAAATGAATGCCCCTACCGCGACCGCTGGAATAGCAAGTAGGGTCACTACAAACTGAGCCAAACGTGTCGTCAAAAGAATAGAAAAGTGAATATCATACCACTGCTATAAATACGCAAGTTTGTATGTCTGTAGATATGTTACTCGTTGAAGCACTTCTGGGTGGGTTTGGATGAAATTTAGTATACAGATAGACTATGACCTGGAGAAACACAAAGTTTGTAATAATATTTGTCTTAAGATGGCGCTGATAGTTTTCCAAAAGATACATACATTTTGTATTGTCTAAGAAGTCTCAAAGGGCAAATAACTTGGAATGGACCCGAGCGAAGTTAGGATACCTTACTAGGTTATATTATAAATATGTCATATCGTGAGATCATAAGTGATTACTGTTTTAATTGATAAAACATTTCCTTTCTTGCCTATCCTTTTAACTGGGCTTGATCTTCCCTTAATTAATTAATATAACAGGTATTTATATTAAAAAAAATAATTATGCTGTCAAATTTTAGCTGCAAGTACATGTAAACTAAATACACCCTTTTTGAACCTATAAAACTATTTATTGAATTTATATGGGACTATTGATGACTCTGTCCATACATTCTTCTTTTTTTCTTCTTTAAAATTTGTTAATATTTAGCAAATATAACCTTCTCTTCTCTTAAAGTTAGCTTAAACTTTAATCCATAATATTATAAACGAACGACTTACCCTCGCTCCGCTCGGGTTCATTTCTAGGAATGTTTTAACGGTTAGTATTTCTCAGAGATGAGATATTTTCCCGCTGTAAAAAGTATCCTATATGTTGACCCAGATATCCAGCTATCATTATACCGAATTCCATCAAAATCTGTTCAGTACTTTTCTCTTGATGCGTTCCCAGACAGACAGACAGACAGACAGACAGATAAATGAATATTCTAATAACTATAGATTCGGCCTCTGTATCAATAAAAATGACTATTTCAATAAGATTTTCCAAAAAATATTTAATGTACAGATTCGACTCAGTTAGAATTTCATTATAATTATGTATAGAATAGATGTGAAAGTAACTCTTGTCTGTTACCTTTTCACGCTTAAACTCTGAACAGATTTCCACAAAATTTGGCAAAGACATAGACTGTATCCTGGGGATGGACATAGGCTACCTTTGATCCCCGCCCAAGGTACTACGCGAGCAAAGCCGTGAACAAAAACTGGTATAATAATATGTCTGTTAAATTATAAACTTAATTCCTACCATAGAGTAAGTAGAGGCGTGTCCAAGTTGAGTGTTGGTGACTATCGTGAACCTCAGGATGACGTAGTGGATAATGAATACAGAATAGGACAACCGTCCCAACATGCGGAATCCTGACCATAATAACACGCTTCGTAAGATTGCTGAAATTATAATTACATATAAACTAAAACCATAAAGCACCTACAACCGCTGTTATAAAGGATCATAATTGGCGTAGACATACAAATAAAATTCTTTTCTGATTGTTTCCGCGCAATTATTTTAATTTCTGTTTCCCGACGTTTCTAATGCTTTATAGCAATCATGGTAGAAAGTAAGATTTTAGACGTCCCAAAAGATACTTGTTATTAGTATTCGAAAAGTCGAGAACCAAAAAGTTAGTATATATATATATATATATATATATATATATATATATATATATATATATATATATCATCAAACTGATTCAAATAAAAGTTGGTTCTCAGACAGATCATGTCTTAGAATACGAGTATGTTTAGAACTAGTTCTTTTTCTCTCAATGAATACTAATTGCCGATTTTTTGATAAAATCACGTTTCTATCTATCTATACTAACGTTATAAAGGGGAAAGATTTATTTTTTTGTATGTTTGTACCAAATAGGCTCTGAAACTACTAAACCGATTTAGATAAAATTTGATAAGAAAATAGTTGAAGAGCCTGGTAAGACATAGGCTAGTTTTTATCCTGGATATCATCCCTTAAGGGGGTGAAAATTGGGATGAAAGTTTGTATGGAAAAGCAACCTAGGAACGAACCCGAGCAAAACGAGGATGAGTCGCTAGTATTTTTTATAGAGAATATATTTGTATGATCAATACAAATATTATAAACATGGTAGGTATTCTACATCGCTCACCACTGGTGGTGTATTACTTACATTTGCAATTGCTGACGCATCCTAAGACGAATATGTTGAAGCAAAGCGCGACAATGAAGCGATCTAACGAACTGTATATTATTGCAAACAGTTGAGGTGGCTTCTTCTCCGCAAAGAACACGACTCCAAGGAGAGTGATCGTACCAGCGACGACCAGGGTGAGATGATAAAGTATGTTAAACCACTGTAAAGTAATTTTTTTAATGTATTATCTAACTACTATCCCTGCGTCTTTGCACTTGGATGTGCTTTTATTCAGTCTACATCTACTGAACACGAACTGGTTTACGGAAAAAAATGTAAGATCTGGAGCTAAAATTGTGTCTTTTGATCATAGTCAAAGTTTGAAAGGAAAAATTGCTGTTTTTTTTATGTGGACCATTGAAATAAAACGATACTTGCATATGTACATTGCGCTTGCGGATTCCCAATAAAAAGTCTCCATAAACAAAAGAAGAACTTATCATGCTACACTCAAAATTCGAACACAGGATACCTCATGATGAGTAATGAGACAGTGCCAAATACAGAGAAATATATTCAAAAGTAAAAAAAAAAAGATTAAAATTGCCATTACCTTTATTTCGCTCAGCTTGATCCCATTGATCTGATTATTGTAGTAGATGAATGCAGTAGCAACGCCCAGGAAATATCCCGAAAAATTCATCCAAAATGGGACGTAAAGTTTCATCACAATTTGGGAATCTTTAAACATACTGGCTACTAATCTAAATAAAAATTAATAAATTATAATGAAATGTGATTAAAACTAAACAATAATTGCACGCTAGGTATGCTCTTCACATGAAATGTACTGGCCAAAAAACATTTTTAGTTAATAAAATAAGAACTTAGCAAAATGTAATATGTGCGATTTAAATAATTTTGCCAGAAGAAACATTTTATTCAAAATGAAACAAAAAAAACCTTAATCGTAATTAGTATTTTCTTTTGACTACTTCCCAAGGAAAATTGTGTTTGCTATTAAAAATACTCACTCAGGTGATTGTGCAGTTATGATGGGTGGTAAATTGTAGAAGTACGCCAAGAGACCACTAGATACGATGGTACCCAAAAGGATGAGGGAAATAATTGGCTTCACAGTACGCCTCCACCTAATGAACAATAGTAGCAGAAACATTCCCAGGACGTGTAACTGCATGTCTGCTCCCAAATACCTGAAAAACAAATTATTTTTAATAAAGACTTTTTGAACAAGAAGATACGACGGCTTAAGTAGAAAAAAAACAATTTTGTCGGGTTAATGTTATTAAGTTCACTTACCAAGTGTGCGCCAAGCAGAAATTTCCTAAAGCCAAGAAGTTGTGTATAAAAAGCAAGCTGTGCCACCAGTGATCGGCGCAGTCCTGGGATTCTCGTAGTACTTGCAGCGTCCAGTGTGGGCCCGAACCAAGTCGAGGGTACCAAGTCGTTATAAACCATAATGTGAATATTGCTACTGGAGTAATTCTGAAAAATAAATGAGATTTTTTTTAGGTTATTTATCGTGCTATAATAATAATTTATGTTGTGATTTCCCTTTATGTTTATTCACCAATGACACGGGGTTCAGTTTTGTAGCAGTTCTAATAGAAAGTAGTTCATGTGTTTCTCCGGCTAATTAGTTATCTATGCAAGAAATCACATTAATTTCTGTTTGCAAAAAATGATTTAAAACCATATTTATGAATTAGAACGTGAAAACTAGATAGGGAGGGGATGGGAGGAGGGGTTATGTGTGGGGGGGGGTCTTCGCGTATACTACGGGTGGTCACCAAGGGAGGAGAGGGGGGAAAATAATTGTAAGAAATGAGTCACCTAGTATGGGTACTTTCCTTTACCATTTATTATTATTTATATGTGTAAGTATAATGATAAGTACAATATTATGCTTGCTTACCTGATATATCGATTTATAATAGCTAGGCAGCACTTCAAGAATGTTAAAGGAGATTTTTCTGAATACACGAGAGTCAAGTAAGTGGTGAGGAAACCGGTGATCGAGAAGAATACTTGCATCCACAGAGGAGTGTTGAATGCAGCCTTGCCACTAAACGAGTCGAACATCTAAGAACAAGTAGGTACATTTATAAATATTGCTAGTGTGAAAATTTATGGCTAAAAAATTCTAAGAAATTGTATCCGCCTTTTAAGATGCTTATTAATATTTTCTTTTAAGTCTGAGATTATAGATGGCACTATACCTCATAAAGCAAAAGAAGAAAAAATGAATGTTGTCGTTATTAACTTAATATCTACAATTATTTCGACAAATAAATTATTAATTAAGTAATAATAATAATGAATAGATATAAAAACATTCTCTTTTACTTACATGTTCCAAAAATTCAGGATTGTCGATGTATGATTGAAAATAAGTAACAGAGATGTGTGTTAGAACCACGAAGACCGTACCGAGGAAGCTGAAAATTATAAGTAATTCAAATCCATTTGCCTTAATGACGCACTTTAAATAAATAATTGCATTGCATGTGGTATTCACGTATATATACATACGAGTATATACCTTATAAGGAACTGTCTCGGTGGTGTAGTGGCTAGCAAGTACGGCTGCACATCGAGAGGTCCTGGGTTCGAGTCCCGGGTCGGGCCAAATTTAGTTATTGAGTCTTTCTGTTTAGTAAGTCTCAGTAACAGCCCGGAGTTGGGAAGCTGGCGGTGTTTCACCCCCGTGCCTCGGAGAGCACGTAAAGCCGTCGGTCTTGCGCCTTAACTCTCACTGGTCGTGTCGAGTAGACGTCCCACCGGAATATGAGAGTGACAGGAATAGAGAGTGTACGTTGTGTCTGCGCGCCCCCGCGCTGCACTATAATTTCTCCTGCGCAGATGGCTAGTTTCAATGAGACTGGCCGCCGTGGCCGTAGTCGGTCGGGAGGTCATTATTATTATTATTGAAGAAAAACTTCTTTACGCACGCTTGACTTGAGGAGTAAGCTGGTCAATGCATGACGAGAGAGTTACGAAAAGTGTGATCGGGCGAAGTGACCGTAAGTTAAGAGGGAGATATAAGTTAGTGAAGATAGAAAGAGAGAGAGAGTTACGTATATTACTGTAGGGGCAAGAGAGAGAAGTGCGAGCACATTTTCTTACTGTTTGTTGCCATGGTAGCCGTTGTTATTGTCTAACAAATGATATATAATATTACATTCTTTCCTTAAATGATATTCTGTAAATATATGATTTATTAATTATTTTATATTATTATTTTTATTGAAATTTATCATTCCTTTTACAGACTGAGCGTTGTAACATACGGGATGAAATCTTCAGCTATTTTTGTTCTGTTACGCCAAAAAAGTATAACTTTTTTTTGGAACGGCTAGCCTATTTAAAAATTTCACCCTACGCCACTGTTACCTACTAATAATTCTAACTGCGGTATCAGCTACAGCGCCAAAGAAATTTTACTTCTATCGCGCTTAAAGATTACACGCACAATTTTTTATTATTATAAGGAAATTATATTATATATAAATTAGAACCTAATCCAGCGATTTTTTTTCCGATTATTTACCAAAATTATTGAACCTAATCGTACATCTTTGCTTTGTGGCTTTTAGGTTTTATTCATTGTAATATATGTGCACTAACATAGAACAGTAACTTAATCATTTTAGATGATGTTTGTGTGTGATGGCATGATATTTCTTAGTACATGCAATTGCCCGTAATGATGTGGGTTCGATTCGATGACCATAAAAATATGCGTAGATATAACCACGTGTACGGGACTTAACACGACACGGGGGAAAAATAAAACCGCGTACCAGGTAAACTTGATAAGAAGTATATTCATTTACGAATGACCCACACGGTAAAACAAAAAGTAATAAAAGTTAAAGTTAACTGTGAGTAGTTTAAAAATTCGTTGCCTTAAAAAATCATCAGGCGCTCGAACATGCCCCCGGACGTTGAAAGATCATCTTTCAATAAGAATCAGCCTCTGCTACGGCTAATGGGCAAATTTTATTGAAGGCTCGTCTTATTACTCCAGCAGACGTCTTGATATCAGCCACACGAACAATTGAATCCGATCCTGGATGCACTGCAACAATTCTTCTTAATTTCCACTTAAGAGGGGGTAGGTTATCCTCTTTAACCACTACCATGGAGCCCAGCTTCAACTCATCTCTACAGGAACGCCATTTGGTTCTTTGTTGTAATTCGGAAACAAACTCCTTGCTCCATCGAACCCAGAAGTGCTGGCGAAGTTGCTCAATTCTTTAGAAACGAGATAAATGATAAACAGAATCGTCCCGGCAATCACGCTGTGGTAGTGAGGTTAGCGGTCGACCAATGAGAAAATGTCCTGGCGTTAGAGGTGTATAGTTTGCAGGATCAGAAGACATTGGCGTTAATGGGCGAGAGTTCAATATCGCCTCAATTTGGATCAGTGTGGTGTTAAGTTCTTCGAAGGTAAGGTTACAATTTCCCAACACTCGCTTGAGATGATACTTCGTCGACTTTACACCCGCTTCCCAGAGTCCGCCAAAATGAGGAGTATATGCGGGGATAAAATGCAGTTTAATGCTATCATTTGCCAAATTTTCACTTAACGAATCACAATTACATTTAAGAAATTTCGTGATACGTGCCAACGAATGAGGTACCGTTGTCGGAAACTATATTGACGGGTTTTCCCCTACGCGAAATGAATCTATATAAGGCCAATAAATACTTATTAGTACTTAAATCACCTACTAGTTCCAAGTGGATAGCCCTAGTAGTGAAGCAAATAAATATCGCGATGTACACCTTTACTAGCCTACAACCTCGGCCTTGCCGACTAGCGCACATTATAGGGCTAGCGTAATCTACGCCAACACTTTCGAAAGGAAAACCTCCCGGAAGAAGTCGCTGCTGAGGCAAATTTCCCATTAATGGTGTAACTACACTACCTTTTATCCACAACAGCGCATACAGCTACGATAGCAAGCCTTCGCTAAATTTCGGCCACCTATGGGCCAATACGATTCTCTTATCGAGGCCAATAATAATTGCGGTCCCGCATGCATCAATTTCTTATGTTGATAATAAAATAATAATTTAGCAAAATTATGAGTAGACTGTATAATAATAGGGTGTTTTTTATTATAAGAGAAGTTTGAACTTTCTAAACGTCCACCGACACGCATTATTTTATTAGAATCTAAATAAACATTAAACTTAAGTAATGGGCTTTTTGCAGATAAACTTTGCTTGTTTATGAGTAATTTATACTCCGGAAAGGATTCCTCCTGACATTTTACAATAATAACATTTAACGCTCCCTGAAGTTCAGTTTCTGATAAAAAGTTATTATTACAGGGATCTTTCGGCAGATTTTAATAAAACGCAACACATATGCTACGCAACGA
The DNA here is from genome assembly GCA_905404265.1 of Fabriciana adippe. Lineage (NCBI taxonomy): Eukaryota > Metazoa > Arthropoda > Insecta > Lepidoptera > Nymphalidae > Fabriciana > Fabriciana adippe. The sequence continues at coordinate 14,985,899 of FR989998.1, read as the reverse complement.
ATAAGTCGTGAATAATTTGAAAATCGTTTGAAATGTATGAAAGTACAGTCTTTTGACTGTACATTCTCGGTTTTAACACTTAACGCAATATGAGCTCGAGTTTCGGGCAATGTGTCGAAATTTGAAAATTTTTGTTTAGAAGGTCAGTTGAACAGATCTTTTTTCAAAAAATCAGGACCATGCCGCCATAAATCTAAACCTTGCAATGTTTTAACAAGATTATCTACATTTTCACGCCAAACTACCTGCTGCAAGTGCCTATCAGATGGATGAAATACGATATAATACGACCTGTCTATACATCTTTTCAACATCAGCTGACAAAACTTACTTATGCTGTCGAAACCGAAGAAGTATAGAGACAAGATCATCCTGAACCGTAGGACCTACCATCTGTAAATCATTAAAAGAAACTCCTGATGAAGTAGGGCAATTTGCGTTGAAGACCACACGAAGCTTTGTAGTGATACTACATTCCCGTAGCACTCCATGATGCGGTATAAAATAATTACCTGTGTTTAAATTCAATTCTTCATTTTCTGTCATATGACCTAACTTTTCATATTCGGACATGAATTCATAGTACAATTTACTAAAATCAGGTTGAGTTTTTAATTTTCGTTCAAGGAAAAGTAAACATTTTTTAGCCCCATGAAATGAGTTACCTAAAACAGAAACATTTTGCTTTAACGGGATATGAACACAAAAACGACCATCCTGTAGGCGTGTAGTATTTTTGATAAAATAATCCTCACATAATCTTTCTTCTGGTAAATAATCGGAAGACTTCGGCTGACTTTCTTCAAGATTCCAAAATCGCATTAAATCTTGACGAATTAAATCTAATTCAGAACCGTTACAATAACTAGCTTGAGTAAAATTACAATTAATTTTATTTGATAATAATTTACCAGACTTATGGGTAATTGGGCCGGAAACAATCCAGCCTAACCTGGTTTCACATAACACAGGCCTCCCGGCACCTAATTTTATTCTCTCTGAGCCTAACAAATCCCAAAAGAGATCAGCACCAATTAAAATATCAATATCTGAGGGCTTGTAAAAGGTGGGGTCAGCTAGACAAATATGAGAAGGAATATTAATGTCAGATAAATTTAATTCATAACAGGGCATACTATTTCTTATTAACGGCAACACAAAACAAAATAACTCTGTCTTATAATGGTTATTCAATGACGTCATTTTTACTTGACAAGTGTTACCTACGCGAGAAATCGCGTTATTTATTCCATAAATCGACCTATCTACCTGACTAGTGGTTAATTTGAGCTTTTTATACAATCGCTCTGTCATAAAACTCGATGTACTACCACTATCGAGTATCGCACGCGCAATATATTCATGATTATTTTTATCATATAATTTAACTAAAGCAGTTAACAATAACACATCGCGCTGTTTATGAATGACGTTATGAAAAGGTGAAATATTCGCAGACAATGCTACGTTGCTGGCGTCAGTCTTGACAGCGATCGAAGACGTAGCGGACGTTGACGGAGACAAGGCTATGTTATCATTTATGTCATTACGATTACCTTTAATATCGGAAATATGGATTAATGTGTTATGCTTTCGCTTGCATAATTTGCAACCTGGTTTTCTACAAGTATTTGCAAAGTGGCCCGTACGAAAACAATTGTAGCACACTTTATAATTAGGCAGTAATTTCAAACGGGCGTCATTACTTAATGAAAGGAAATGTGAACAGCTGCTTAAACTGTGGTCACCTTTACAGTTTGAACAAGGCTTAGTGACCGACTCAGTGCTTAAATTCCCAGAGTTTTGTGTTGCTACCATAGATTTTACCTTAGAATGTGATTTAGTAACAATAACGTTATTTCGTGATAATTCTAAAGTTTCAATTAAATCAGCGCGTGTACGAATGAATTGAAGAAAGACATCGAAAATTATCTTACTATCTTTGTCTATGTGCCCTTTAAACTCCTCCCATTCGCGATAAGATTTATGATCTAACTTGCGAGTAACTAAATATATTAATGAAGTATCCCATTGTTTGACAGGCTCGCCTAAGGATTTAAATGATCGCAAGTTTTTATTTAATCGATCTATCAAACCTTTTAATGCCAAAGAAGACTCTTTAGTGATAACTTCAATGTTAAATAACGCTGATACGTGATTTTGCACTAATAACCATTTATTATTAAAACGATCTCATATTAAGTCCCAAGCCACAGTGTAGTTATTGGCAGAGAATTCAATCGAATGAATTACAGCAGCAGCAGATCCTTCCAGGGAAGCACGCAAATAATGAATATTATTTATATCATCAATCTCGATCTATCAAACCTTTTAATGCCAAAGAAGACTCTTTAGTGATAACTTCAATGTTAAATAACGCTGATACGTGATTTTGCACTAATAACCATTTATTATTAAAACGATCTCATATTAAGTCCCAAGCCACAGTGTAGTTATTGGCAGAGAATTCAATCGAATGAATTACAGCAGCAGCAGATCCTTCCAGGGAAGCACGCAAATAATGAATATTATTTATATCATCAATCTCGTCGTTATTATGGATGAGACTAGTAAAGGTGTCACGAAACTCCAACCAGTTACTATATGAACCACTAAATTTTGTTAACTGTATAGTAGGTAACTTAATAGGCTTGTGAATACTAGCACGAGTACTTTTAGAACAAGCAATCGATTCATTATCTTTATTATATAATTTTAATAATTCTTGAGACCTAGACAAGGCTTTATAATATAGTGACTAGAACTCGGAACGCTCAGACAACTGTATTTTTATATCATCAACCACACATTCTATACGTAACTGTACCTCATCGTATTGTTCATATAAAAATTCAATCTTGCTCAAGCGCAATTGTAACTCGGTAACATCACAACTATTTAATTTTTCGTCACTTAATGCGTCAAGATAATTAATAAATGCAGTTAAGCGACCCTTAAAACTACCTCGTTTCTTTATTAACTCCCTTTCCTCGGACATACTGGGAAACGTGTGATGTCGACCTGGAATGTATATAAAACAATTTCAAGTTTATGAAATAATAAAATACTTAACTATACAAAACGTTGAGATACCTACGTGTTACGTAATAAGTTAACAATTTATTTTAACTTGTATATATTAATACAAATAGGCAATTTATAATTTTAATAATATGTAAATACAATTAATAAATCTATAATGACAAATTTTTATTTTTTATTTAATTTTGTCTTGACTTAACAGGACACGGGGAAAAAATAAAACCACGTACCAGGACAACTTGATGAGAAGTATATTCATTTACGAATGACCCACACGGTAAAACAAAAAGTAATAAAAGTTAAAGTTAACTGTTAGTAGTTTAAAAATTGCCTTAAAAAATCATCAGGCGCTCGAACACCACGCTTCTTTCTAAATTCAGTGATGTATGAGCGTTTGTCTAGACTTTACAATATTTATTTTATAATGATGTATTTTATTATACGGTATGGCTAGAAAGAAATAATAAAGTGTATTTATTTATTATATTAGAGTGTGTTTCTTACCGAATTCCTTCAAAAAAGCTGAGGTCACAATATGTTTTTTGATTCTCTATTTTTGAGTTGGATCTAATGGACGATAGCACTTGCCAGTTTCTTTTTAAGGAAAGTGCAAGTATGTATTTATTATCTGTAAAAAAAACAATACATTTTTTTGGGATTACTCTGAACAGTGATGAGGCTTACTGAATGTAAAAGGTCTTGAGGTGTGTTTCGTTTAATTCTAAGTTGTGATTTAATTTGTGCTATGTGCTATGCAATTTGTGCCACTTTATCTATTTATCTGTGCTTCTTTTGAAGTGTTATTGTGTTGTACGCTTTTGAAGAGTACATGTAATATATATCTACGTAATACGGCCCTGTATTATTTAACAGTTTTTAATTTTGTTTTACATAATTTTTAATACAAATCAACAAACATATATATAATATAAATAAATAATTCGACTATAATATAACATTATATAGTCTTAACACGTTCACTTTCCCCATACAAAAGTTTAGGACAACCTGGTAAGTCCAACTTAGGATATACCAAATCTGTATTCTTAAATATAGCATTATCATAGTAATCGATGTATTATTCAAAACAAAACAAAATTTCCACTATTTTTCCGTGGTTTTTCCTATGACCCATATGGTGGGACATGAATGAAAATCATTGTGACCCAATACAAGGTCACGGACTGGTGATAAAAAACTAATGATCCAATTTTGAGGGTAGTTTATATTACTCAATAGTTATCACTATTGAAAAATTTTATGGTGTCTAATTGGACACATCTGGAAGCATTGTTGTTCAACTCTCTGAAAAATCTCGTGATAAGGGAAGGTTGACGGTAACAAATAACTTTTACAAGGGATGCTCACTTTGAATGAGTTCCTAAAAAAGCACAATACCGACATATTGGGTAGGGTGAATAAAAAAAAAAGAGAACTTCCAAAAGACGTCGTTCAAGCTCCGTTACGAGTTGGAGAAATATCTGTGTATCAGAAAAACCATGTTAAAGTACTCAAATGGTATGATAAACGCGATATATCAATGCGTTCAACATGTCATGGCAAGGTAATGGCCATGAGTGATGGAACAAATCCCAAATTGAAACCTCGTATGGTACCTACTTGATTACAATACAGAAAAAAAGGAACAGACTTGGCTGACCAACTTGCTAGCTATAATAGCCCAATCAGGAAAACGGTAATTTGGTATAAGAATCTCGCAGTTGATTTATTGTCCATTTCCATCGTAAATTTAATGATTATTTACGAGTTCCATTCTCAGAAGAAAGATATGTACAGTCTTATCAGCCTATGAACAAAACATCAAGTTACTGTTTGGTCAAGTCAAATTATCAAGTAATGAATGTTAGGAATGTTTTTCTTTCATTATATGTGATTTTTTTATTAATAAGTCCTAAAATAGTACAACAACTTACTCACAAGTCCAAGCCTAAAAACAATGTTCAAAGATGTATGCATCCCATGATCCAAATGGTGTCTCACGGACTTGCCATCAAGTTATGTGTGACCCAACGTATAGGGCACTGGACAGTGAACCTGTATACATCTATTCATAATTTAATAATATATGCACCTGCAAGACGTCCACAACGTCGTCGCCCAAACACGTGCAGTCCAGTGGCCAACAGAGTAAGCGACAGAATAGTAAGATAGACAATAATAAATGCTTTCGCTGACATACTGGGCTCATCAACTTCAGGGGAACTACAGAACCGGATTGGAAGAACTTTCGCCTGAAAAATTAATATACAAGAGTATATAGTGATGATTGTCGCATAAGAAATCATGTTTATTTTTGAAAAGTAAAATTCTCAAAAATTGAAGACTTTGTTACAGGTTCAATACACGGTAGTTCTTGTTAAAGTGAGTAAAATCATGTTAACAATATAACATAAAATAATATAGGAAGATTGTAAATCGTTGAATTTTTTCAAGTACATACATATATTTTAACAAAAAAAAGTAGTCAGCCTTAAGAAGTTTCACTTGAATCTACTTTTTATTAATATCTTAGGCTAATATTTTCAAGTAACAGACCTCAAGTCCATAATCCGCCAAGCCTTTATTGATACAGCGCTGTGCAGCATCATGCCAAGTGTCTGGACCTTCGGCACCACATCTCGTCATGCAAACACCTCGATGAATCACAGTACGATTAAAATGGCGTTGTGTGTGTGCTGAATATTCCTGCGCAGAATATTGTCTATGTTAAATATATTAAAAACTAGCGACTCACCCTCACTCCGCTCGGGTTCGTCCCTATTTACGTTTTAAAGTTTAGTATAGATTACTCAGAGATGAGATATTTTCTCGCAGTAAAAAGTATTCTATATGTTGACCCGGGGAACCAGCTGTCATCATACCAAATTTCATCAAAATCCCTCCAGTGGTTTTTCCGTGATGCGGTAACAAACAGACAAACAGACAGACAAAAATTCTAAAAACTATAGATTCAGCCTCTGTATCGATAATAATGATAAATTCAATAAGATTTTCCAAAAAACATTTAATGTACAGGTTTGACTTAGTTGCAATTTTATAATATATATAGATTGTACTTCATCAAAACTAATGTGAAATTTTATTTCAAAAGCATTTTGAAGGGATGAAAAAGGGCGATTTATATAGAAACACGATTTGTAGACAGACTCGTAACTATTTACTAGTAAATATTTTTTTAATTTTTTTTTAAAGAAAAGTTACATAGGTAGTATTATGGAAGCTAAAACAACCATTTTAAAGGGTTTAGGGTAAAATCGCCTGTTAAAGAAATGACTTTTAAATTATGCAAGTATATTTTTGTAGTTATAAAACATTGCTAAGTTTTATTTTTCGGAGTGTCTATTTTTCTTTTAATGGGACGAATAAAAAATAATAATTCGTCCTTTATAAAATATATAAATTATAAGGTAGGACGAATAGACTAATAATAAAATAATAATGTCCTCCTGACCGATTCCGGCCACGGCGGCCAATCTCATTGAGACTAGCCAACTGCGCAGGAGATATTATAGTGCACAAATGTACGCGCAGACGCAAGTGCACTCCCTATTCCTGTCACTCTCATACTCCGGTGGGACGAGTACTCGACACGACCGGTGAGAGTTAAGGCGCAGGACCGACGGCTTTACGTACTCTCCGAGGCACGGGGGTGAAACACCGCCAACTTCCCAACTCCGGGCTGTTACTGAGGCTTACTATACAGAAAGACTCAATAACTAAACTTGGCCCGACCCGGGACTCGAACCCAGGACCTCATGATGTGCAGCCGTACATGCTAGCCACTACACCACCGAGGCAGTTGTAACACACCACAGAGTATATACTAAAAAATAAGTAAGTATAATAAGTAGTTCGTTTCAGCTCGGTAGGCTAAAGGTGATTTTTTTTTTGCCTACAGAAACTCCTGCACTTAAAAATTATTTTTTAACCTTAAAAACTTTTAAACTTAAAAATCGTTGGGATTTAAAAGAATAAGTTCGTTTGTTCGTTCGTTCAATCGTTCGTTTGTTTGTTTGAATGCGCTAATCTCAGAAACTACTAATTCGATTTGAAGAATTATTTTTTGCATTAGATAGCCCGTTTATTGAGGAAGGTTATACGCTATATAATCATCGTCATCATACCAAGGGAGGGTAGCAGCAATCATAAATGTCAACGAATGGGACAGACTTCCATACTTTATTGTAAAACTATAATTAGTATTTTGAAGTTGAAGACAACCATGACCACCGTCTAATCTGAGTTGTCACGATGTAGACTAAAATATGTGTACTATTATCTCTTTATATTTTCTATAATGAGATATTATAGTGCAGCGCGTGTACGCGCAGACACAAGTACACTCTCTATTCCTGTCACTCTCATACTCCGGTGGGACGACACGAGACACTCGAACACAAACACGAGCGAAGCGAGGTTGAGACACTAGTTTTTATACATTTTTTGTATTGCTCTTATTACATTATTTCACGACCTTCAATTCCATTATTTCATCATCGTAAAAGCTATTACTAATTTAAAAATAAAGAAATGTATATAACCTTCGATTAAAATGTTAACTTTTGTTTCAAAATGATCAGAAATGTTTCGAATAAGATATAATAATTATTATCTATACTTAAAATAAATGGCTAAAGAGTTTATGTATTTATTTATTTGAACTCGATAATCTCTGGAACTACCGGTTCGATTTGGAAAAATAAAAAAAAATAACAAAGAGGAAAAAATTGTTCCATTGTGTTTTTTTCGACAGTTATTCTCAAGAATAAGGCTTTTCTTTATCGAATTGGTGATGTTAAGTAAAAAAAAAAAATTTTTTTTGGATTTGAATTTATTGATATTTTGAAATTGGAGACCACCATGATCAATCTAATCTGACAATGAGTTATCACGATATAGACTTAACTATGTGAACTGATATCCCTTTTTATTTTCTATAATTGGGTTTCAAGGAAAATAGTTTTAAAGAAAGGAACGAAAAAAAAACCTTTATGTAGTCCAGAAGCGGTGATGGTGTCGACGAGAATAGCACAGCATCTACCAAGCAATACACATCCTTGGGTCGCTGGCACTGAATCCAATCATCAAAGTGGTACAGCGGTGGGAAATCCATGTAACTCGTTTCTGTGGATAGAATCATTTTAGGTTACGCAGATGTGATTTAAAAAGGAGCCCAGCAGATGTATTTTATGTTAAAAATGTATGATGTTGATCTTGAGCTTGTGCATTTTAAAAAATAACTAAATATTTTCATTTTTTAATAGCTAAAGTTATGGTTATATATTTTTTGGAAAATACAATGATACTTAATTCCTTTAGAGCTTTATATCTTGGCTCATATATTATGTGAATATGTAAATCGAAAGTACTTCAGAGATCATGAGGTTGATTCGAGCACTTCTACTCTCCTGACTCACAACAGGTGAACTAAGTGTTTGTGCACTAAGACTTTCTCAACAAAATTCCAAAATATAGTCTTACCTGGAAGTCGAACCCGGGAACATCGAAACCGAAACAAGATATACAAAAATTTTATAGCTACTCAATAATAAAGTAAAAAAATGGTAGAAAATATAGTTTAGTAGAGAGAACATACTCTTCTTTCCTTAAGGTATCTCTGTGCAGACGATCATATCCAATTCATACAAAAGACGGTGCAAGGGAAAAAAAGCTGTAATGTTATTATAACATTTAATCTTACTAATATTATAAATGTGAAAGTTTAGATGGATATTTGGATGTTTGTTATTCAATCACGCCATAACGGCTGAACGGATCTGGATTAAATTTGGCACAGACATAGATTATAGTCTGGAATAGCACATAGGTTATCACTTTTTATACTGGAAAAATGTACGTTCCCGTGGGATAGATTTGTTTTTGTTTTGCTAGAAGCGAAAGAGGAGCGACGCGAGGGTGAGACGTTAGTATACAATAAACCTAAATTGGCAAAGCCAGCAGTCACGTATTCTTACTGTAACTCACTTAGGCTAGGGTCGTAGTCAATAATAATAATTATAATATAATTATTACAATAACTTTATCATCATCATATTTAGCCTGCTTTCGTTCACAGCTGGACATAAGCCTCTCCTTTGGCTCACCACTACCACTTCAGCTTTTTAATTCTTCAGGCTATGTCGATAACGTTGGTACTCTGTCGGATTTCTTCATTTCGGATCCGATTCTTTAGAGAAATTCCGAACATAGCCCTCTCCACAGCACGCTAAGCCACAAATGGGAAACTACACGTAGAAATGACATCAATTTCAACTAGTTGTACCTAGAATAAAATATCCGACGTATGTACATATTTCGAGCCTATTATGACGAGTCTCCGATGAATATTTAGGTGTAAAAAGAACGTTAATCAAGATCAAGGAGCGATTTTACCAGTTGTGCTGTTATTATGATGCTGTTGACAATACGTGCATTCTGCTTCGTCAAGGATCCTTAAAGTGGAGGGGCAATGGAATTATACAACATTGGGGCACTATGGGAGAAAATCCCATTAGACGTGGCAGGACCGTTTTCAACTACTCCTGCAACCGATACATTCTGGTTGTGAAGGATTATTTCACAAAATGGCCCGAAGCGGAAAAGACGTAATTTAATTTCTGCTCCCAGAAATCAAAGAACGTAAAGTTTAGGCTATAACGTTAATTATAGTCTAAACAATCTAAATTTAATTCTTATAATCACAAAAAATTAGTTTTTGGCAGTAAAATCTCATAATTATAAAGCAAAATTAACACTGCTCCTTTTTTATGTTGCCTTTGATTTTTTTGCAAGAGTTTTAAGTATTTTGTCTGCGATTTTTTACTATCTGTTCCATATAACTTTGAAACGACTTGTCGGATTCGTTGTGTACGGTAGAGCTACTGGTACTAAGTTCGACGTCCATTATTTCCAATTCTGGCGCTTGGATACTAGGGTTATTTTAAAAAGTCTGCAATACAGTTCTTCCGCAAAAGCAATAAGTGCAGTTTTACTCAAATTTATAGTAAAAAAGTGTCTGGAGTCTTGCCTCGAAAGTCCCGGGACTTCGAGACACGAGACGTCCCGGGACCCAAATCCTAGTCGCCAATAGACTATAATTATTTTAAGTCTGACAGAGAAACAAAACACTCTTCAGCTTTATATATTAGCAGAAAATTAATTAAAGTTATATCAGGTTATCTAACATCATGCAGCAGCTTTTAGAAGCGAATTAATTAGGTATATATTTAAGTAAACTACGCTAGCGTAGCCACGGGCAAAACCAAGTCATTTCAGCTTTTTGTAATTCTTCTCCATATAAACTTCAACTATGCCTAAGGTCTTACCCCTTCTTACTCATTATGTTTAAAAACGAGAATACAAAGTTTGCTCTTCACGTATTAATATATGCTCACTCAGACTCAGTCCGAATTCGAATTTCGTTATTTAACTCCATCTTTTTTATTTTTTTTAATGTTGGAAAATGTATTTATGCATACCACCTGTATGCATACAGGTGGTTTTGTGAGACTCACTGGCTAGAAAGGCCAGTACTACCCACTAAAATCCAACAGAATCTCCGCCTCTTAACGGGGTATTACAGGATCGCTTATGCACTCAACCACGACGCCCCGACGGCAAGCCTGCCGAAGCAGACTACAATAACCATGGGGTTGCTCTCAAGTCCACTCTGCTATCAGAGAAATACCAGGAGCAACCCGCATGGTACACCGCTCACCGAGGTATGCCGCCTGGGAGGTTGGATTGCCGGACGCTAATGAGCCGCCCACGAGAATGTGAATGCACATTAGGGGGGTGTATAACTTTACCTACACCACGTACAAATGCAGACTTAAATGATTTTCAGAATAGTGTAATTTATATAATAAACTTACCATTTAGATGGTTTATAATTCCTAAACTATAACCAAACACATTAAATAATAATAAAATATATATGTGAATAAACATTCTCACAGCTTCTCCACGTCTTCGGTTTGACTACACTACTGTGCTCAACAATAAACTCTTTTATTATATATAATTTTTAAAATATCATAAGATTGAATTAATTTGAAGTTATAATATGTACCTTTTTTTTTAAATTCTCAGGGTAATTATTATCTTTGTTTCGCGGAAAACTGCATTATTAAAACAAAAAAAAACCTGCTAGTGTTATACCATTTTTAGGAGGCAAAAACATTGGCATAAAATGGAACAAGTTAGTTCTTTTTTAAGAATTTTGCGCTGGTTCTCAATGAAATATTACTTTAAGTATCTAAAGCAACTATTTAGAATAACTTAGGTAATAAAAAAACACAAGTTTGAAGTTATTTCTAGGAACACTTGACGAAAAAGGACAGAAAAGTGGAGTTAAAAAAAAACAAATTTGGTAATATCTCGAAAACCAGCGGACCTTAACTAAGATCATATTGATGTTATCTGATAAACCTAAAGCTAATCTAACTCCAGCGTCACTCTGGCGTGTTATTTTTGTATATTCAACTTAAAAAGTAAACTTATTTATTATATACATTCAATTTAGGTATCTATTCCGTATCTTAAAACGGGGTTTCTTTAGCGCTTGGGAAGGTTCAGCAGTAACTAAAGGAAGCAGGAACAAGGTTCCATAAGTGAAGGGTCTTTTATCCGTTTATAAGCCATACCCATGAGGGTACAGCCCTTACAGGATGCTAACATCCTCCCCACTGATTCGATTTCCTGTATTTAATTCTAAGCTGTCTTTATAATCTGGCTGCGCGACGATCTCCTCGTCACTTGCTGAGCTCATCACGATCGAATAACGAGATTTGGGTTTTATCTGATCAATATATATGAAGTTTTTGAAGTTACTGCTTTCTACAATGTATCTTTGTACAAAAAGTATACCTAACAGAAACATAAATCTTTCCTCTATATAATGTTATTATAGATGAGTAACTAATTCATTGTGCCGAACATATTTTTGCATGACCAATAAAATAATTTGAATATATTGATAACAGTACCGCAGGTGCTGGTTCATATTTTTATCTTAATGATGTAGGTTCTAAGCTTTTAATCAAATGTTTATATATTATCGTTTAAGCAGATAATTATAATATTGTTATATCTATCTATACATATAATAAAATTGTAACTAAGCCGAATCTGTACATTAAATATTTTTTTGGAGAATCTATAGTTTTTAGTATTTTCGTCTGTTTGTCTTTCTGTTTGTGACCGCATCACGGAAAAACTACTGGAGGGATTTTGATGAAGTTTGGTATGATGACAGCTGGTAATCCGGGTCAACATATAGGATACTTTTTACTATCTACTACTGGGAATATATCTCATCTCTGAGAAATCTATACTAAACGTTAAAACGTAAGTAGAGATGAACCCGAGCTGAGCGAGGGTGAGTCGCTAGTTCAAAGCAATCTTACTGGTATTAAAAAAAAACAATTAGTATACATTATTTATTTAATTTTTATATAACAAAGATGGTCTAAAATTTATTTAAAAGACACAGTACACACAGGACAGCTTGTAGAAACACCACGGACCTGAGATGTCCAGGGGTAGCAACATCTGTCTCTCGCCCTTGGCTTGCCTTCATTGGCCGTCAAAAATGTAGAGCCAAGTGCTCGAAAAGGTGGAAGTGGAAGAAGGAAGGGTGGAATTTACAATCTTTCTCACAATAAATAAATACACAAACTACAAATAATAATAAGTATTACAAACTTAAGATACAATAATAATATCCTCGTAATGTACTCAAAATCTATGAGAATAGCAAATTTTTCTTTAGCTAGCCATCTGCGCAGAAAATGCTATGTTCGGTAGAGATCGTGCTGGATCGACGGTATTATTTTTAGAAGCGGGGCAATTTCACATGAGCTGCACGGGTGGAACTGGGGGCAAACGCTAATCTATCTATATGTTTATCTTTTACACTGAAACTATCTAATAAACTATATTAATACTAATTATAATTCGATAACATTTGTATCATTATATCTGCTTGATAAGATAAATACTGTATCGCTATCTAGATTCATATTTAACTGTAATAGAAACAATTCATATTATGTAGATCGTTGTGTTGTATAATAATCCCTCTATAGGTAAAGTCATATAGAAGTTACACGATTATATGTTATCTAATGATTTGTACAGAGATAATGGAAATTTATAAAAAGATATTAAATTATTATTATGAAGCGAATAAATAAATTATAGTTTCTTATATTTGATCTGAGATGTCTAAAACTTTAGCCATGCTCCTTAGCCTTTCTGCTGTGATCATGATTGTTATAAAGCATTCGTAACGTCGGGAACTAAAAATCAAAATAAATCTGCGAAAATATCCAAAAAAAATGTTTACTGAGGAACTACTGCTAGATTTAGCTAGTGGCTATTTTAAGGTCGAAGTTGTTATCGGTCGAAGTTAATTCTGCGAATTGCTGGTAGGTTTGACCTTCGCTAAAAAGATGGACCAACTCGCCGTCGTATGTAAACTTTTTTTATTGATACCAAAAACTAAGAATTTAGTTTGGGAGATTCATGATAATTAACATATTTAAGATATAATAACTAAAAACGTTTGTATGCTAAATCTATCTACACATATAATAAAATTCTGAGTCGAATCTGTACATTAAATATTTTTTTTTAAATTCTTATTGAAATATTCATTATTATCGATATAGAGGCCGAATCTATAGGTTTTAGAATTTTTGTCTGTCAACTTTAATGTTGTAGGATTATTATATTTTATAATTTTAGTTACAAAAAAAGATAAAAAAAAATTAACCCCACTGAGTTTCTGTTGCCAGTTCTTTTCAGGACTGAGAATTTTTCTTTCCGAACTGATGGTAGTGACTCGTGACGTTTAGAAAAATATTGTAATAATTTCATCATCATAATCAGCCTGCTCTCGTCCACTGCTGGACATAGGCCTCTCCTATGGCACGCCACTGAGCTCGATCTTCAGCTCTACGCTGTAATAATTTAATATTTAATAAAATATTTTGTATTTTGAAGATTCTAATTATACTTACTACTCTAATTATTCGTTGGCCAGTAAAATATTATTACAATCAGTTTTGCATATCCATTATAAAACATACGCGTATGTGTGGAATACAATTATCTTCAAGCTATGTACAGTCAATCAAAGACCAATATAACTATAAGGTACTTATATCTAGTACCTGGGCGACCGAGCTTCGCTCGATGTTCTTTTTTGTTATATCGTATTTTTAGATGATAATCTGTCTAACTTAAAACTAAAAACTTGAATAAATAAAAAAAACAAAAGTAAAAACTTTGTATCCGACCGTGACTCGAACCCGAACATCTGTGATTATCAATTTTGCGCCTTGGCCGCTTGACTACGATGTTCATGCCCGAGCATGCGAATAATGCGAAAAAAACCGGCTTCCGTATCAATAATAATGTCTATTTCAATAACATTTCCAAAAAAATATTTAATGTACATATTCAACTCAGTTAGAATTTTATTCTATGTATAGATCAAGTTATTAAATTAAAATTTCTCATTAAAGCTAAAAAAATCTGAAGCAATCGGCATTTCACCTAATCGATAACCTTTGGGAAACAATTCAGAGTAAAAAAAAACTTTTAAAATTAATAATGATAAGTTATTCGATTGTATTCGTATGTATATATATATACATACATATACCCGTAGTTACCTAGACTATTAAAACGTAGGTAAGTAAAAAATCACGGCTTGTCCATATAACAAAATATCCTGTTTTTTTTGCAAGTACTTGCTAATAGCCTTTACATTTACAACTAGAGTTGCTAGATGTCGCTTTATTTTAAATTCTCACTTGCGCCATTTATTATCATTTTAAGACAAAAAAAATAGTGTGTCCAATAGCGTGAGTTAGCGATGTCCAAATATTTGTATGGGATGCACTATCTGTACTCTATATATGATCTGTGCTAATACTTAAAATATGTTATATCCTTTTTACATTTAATAAGATTTATTAATTATAAATGTATTGTATATATTCAGCCCTTTTTAACGTCCCATTGCTGGGCACGGGCCTCCCTTCAATACGAGGGGGATCAGGCCATAGTCCACCACGCTGGCCAAGTGCGGGTTGGCGGACTTCACACGTCTTTCGAAAACTTGCTAACTTCTCTTAGACATGCAGGTTTCCTCACGATGTTTTCTTTCACCGTAAGGCAAGTGGTAATCATGTTAGAAATGATTCGCACATGAAAATATCAGAGGTGCGAGACCCGGGATTTGAACCCGCTACACTCGCTTTCTCAAGCGAGCGCGTTACAACTGGGCTACCACTGCATATTTTATAATTATTAGTTTTTTATAATATTTCTTCAATATTAATATTCTTATAAAATAATTAATATGTTAGAAAACATGTTCAGTAGTTATTATACCAAGGTTTCGTAAGAACAATTTTATTGTTTAAATATAAACATAGTTTTTTTTATGGTAAAGAAAAAGATTAATTAAATTAAAAAGATTTATTATTTAACTGCTGCATACAAGTACATGCCTACTGGTATATTAAATATTTTTGTTAACTATTCAAAATATTAAGATGATTTGGTTTAAAACGTTGATTCAAAATTAAAAAAAAAATATATTAAGATTACTATTATTATTTAACTACCTAATACATTACTAATATACATTACGTGTTAAATAGTTTATATATTAATATTTATATGTTAGTTTTTAAGCTATATATTTTATGGGCCTCTGTTTACATATTTAAGATCTTTTTGTAAATATTGCCTGAAATAAATGATTAAATAAATAAATAAATTAAAATTACCTGTGCGGCCGAACTTCGCTCGGTGTTCTTTTTTGTTATATCGTATTATGTAGAAAAAAAAAACAAAAAACAGAAAACTTGAATACCTAAATACAAAAAGAAAAAAAAAAAGGAAAACTTTCACATCCGACCTGGATACGAACCCTGACACCTGTGATTGTCAATATTGCACCTTGGTCGCTTGACCACGATGCTTATGGTCGAGATTAAGAAATTATTGACCATATTAATTTGCGTGGAATAACGCGAAAGAAAACCGCGTGAAAACTCGAAAACACGTTTTCCCAGACTAGATAGATGTTTCGCCCCCGAAATCACCCACATACCAAATTTCAGCGAAATCGCTAGAGCCATTTCCGAGATCGCCGGTATAAATAAAAAAATAAATATACAAGAATTGCTCGTTTAAATATATTAGATTAGATAGATATATTTTTCTGTTACCTGTTATGTCATGCAAATGTAATTTGAATTTGTGTAAATTTTGTATTAACTAAATATTAAATTACATTATGTTATACTAGCAGAGCCCGCGGCTTCGCCCGCGATCAAACTACGAAAAAAATAACCTTTTTCATGTTTATTTAATTATATTGAAGAGCTAATGCTCTTCAATATAATTAAATAATATTAATATATCAAGTTTCAAGTAATTCTGAACATAAATAATTGTTTCCTCATATAAACAGCACAACCCCTTTTTACCCTTTTAAGGGATGAATTTCGAAAAAAATGATATTTGTATTGTTTTAGTTTTCATTTTAAAGGTAAATACCATTTTCCGTGCATCAATTACAGAGTTTCATACAAACTTTCATCCCCTATTTGACAGTCTTATGGGATGAAATTTAAAAAATGCTAAAATACGTATGTAATTAAATTGTATTATAGAGCATTAATACCAAGTTTCAAGTTATTCTGATCATAAATAATCGTTTGCCCATACAAACTTTATTACCCCCTTTTACCCTTTTAGGGGATGAATTTCGAAAATCTTTTCTTAGCGGATGCCTACATTATATAAGGAATATGTCCTCCAAATTTCACGTTTCTACGACCAGCGGTTTAGGCTGTGCGTTGATCGATCAGTCAGTCAGTCAGGACAAAGCATTTTATGTATATATAGGTATGTATTTTCAAATATGTAAATATTTAAAGAAGTAATGAAATTTGTGACAAAAAAATATAAATACATAACATTTTTTTAAATGATGCGGGAGTTGTAGTGTGTATGTGTGTACGCCTCCCCGGTACCTATATATTATTATTGGAGAATATTAAACAAACCTTGGAGCCAAACAGTTGTCTCATTTTGTTCCCACATAACAGTAACACGCAGTATTAACGTTTACTGTATATTATTATTTAAGTACTAGGTTGATTCCCCATACAAAATTTCATCCCCATTTTATCCCTTTAAGGGATGATTTCCGGGATAAAAAGTATCCTATGTCCTTCCCAGGGTTTCAAACTATCTTTTCACCAAATATCATCTAAATCGGTTCAGTAGATCCAGAGATTACCCCCTACAACCCCAAAACCTCATAAACTTTACCTCTTTATAATATTAGTATTGATTTAAATAAGCAAACGCACATAGAACTAACGCAAATAATATTATCATTCAAAATATTAACATTACAATATATTAACATGAAATAAATATATGTAAATGTATTTAGAAGAATGATTTAAAATTAAATTTAAAATATCCATATCAATATTGAATATACACAAAAATTTATTTCTGTGTTTGTCTGAGCGCTTTATCTCTGAAACTATAAGTCCGATGTAAATAATATTATTTATATACACAGATTATAGTCAACATTAATATATATGCTTCTATGATTAAAAACAAAATAATTATACATATTATAAATAAACTTAACAGGCAAAGCAGCGAGCAAACGCTTGTGTAGAGATATCGGGAGATAAACATAGAAATATTATTTATTATTATATAATATATAGACTTATTGTGCGTTCATCAAACACTGTTAGTAGTACAAATATACACATACATATAAGTTATACAGGATTATAGTCTTTATAGCTGTTATAGTATGAATCACTAAATGAATGTGATTGCGTCGATATGAGATAACTGCTTTGATCGCCGGAACAGGTCAACATAACCAGTTGTAAATTAGTTTTAGACCATGGCGGACGCTGAGCAGAATTTACGCGAGTTTTTAGACAAAATATTGGATGAAAAAAAATATTGTCCAAGAGAAATAAAGATTCAACCTATAGCTTCTGATGGTGCGAATTATACATCAGCTATATTTTTAGTCAAGGTAAAATCTCCGAACCGCGATGATTTGAATTTATTCGCGAAAGTGGCGATCGTGGGAGAGGTTATGAGGACACGAATGAATGCTGAATGGCTTTACGACACAGAAAGATTCGTATATACAAAACTAGTAAAAATCTACAAAGATATTGAAGAAAAACTGAATCTCCCACAAGAATATAGATATGTGTTCCCAAAATGCTATGGCTGCAACGCAGAACACGGTAAAGAGATCGTTGTTATGGAAAATTTAGTTGAAGACGGTTACAAATCGTACGACCGATTTAAATCAATGGATTGGGAGCACGCTAGTAAAGGCGTAGAAAATTTAGCCAAATTTCATGCCTTATCCTTCGCTTTCGCTAAATATCAACCTGAAGAATTCCAAGAAATGACTGCAGATATGCGATATAAAATTGGTAGTGAAAGTGAAGTACCATCTGAAATTATGATGGAAATATGGGGTAAGATGATAAACAATGCATTAACTGTAATTAAGGAGGATCAAAGAGATACTGTGAAAAAATTCCTTTTTAGTAATAATCATTTACACCAATATAATAGACCACTCGGTCAGCCAGTCATCGCGCATGGGGATTACAGGATGAGCAACCTTTTATTTAAAAAACAGGTAAGATATTCTAGCTTAGTTCAAAACTGCGCTGGATAATTAACCAATAAATAATAATTTCATAATAACATAAAAAATCTAGATAAATTTACCTAATTATGGTAAAAATGTGATAATACTCAGTTCATAATCGGCTTACTTTGTATACAAGTGGCCTTTTATGACCTCGTTAAAGAAATCAGTCTTATCAAATAATATTTGGAAATGCTCTAACTTTATGAAATTACCGTTTATTTATAGCAAATTTTTATTGTAATCATTGAAACATATCTTAAATAATAATAACTATTTTATAATGGAATACTTTAGTACTAAATATAATATAACTAGGCGACTTACCCTCGCTTCGCTTCGGGTTCGTCCCTAAACAAAAACAAATCTATCCCACGGGAACCGTACATTTTTTGGGAATGACATATAGCCTATAGTCTTCCTCAATAAACAGGCTATTTAATGCAAAAAGAATTTTTCAAATCGAATTAGTAGTTACTGAGATTAGCGCGCTCAACCGCGTAATCATATTTAACAATATTTTATTACATGCTCAATTAGGTAAATAACATCGCACATTTTACAAAATAATATAATATGTAAATTAAAGTTAAAAATAACTTTTATAAATAATTCATTTTAATCGGATGTTTTAATTGCTTCCATTTCTTATCGTATCGTAGCACAAATACATTTTAGTTTATCTTACGCACATAAATACGCAAGTTTGGATGTATAAGTGTTACTCAGTCACGCCAAAACGCCTGAACGTATCTGGATATGGTACAGAGATAGATTATAGCCTGGAATAGCACAAAGGCTACTTTTTATCTCGGAAAAATGTATGATTCCTGTGGGATAGATTTTTATTTTAGTAATAATATCTGTATATATAAAAGGCAAGAATGAATGACGGATGTATCCACGCACAGGCCAAACCCTTAGGGCTAGAAATTTAAAATTTCGCACACGTATTCCTCTTATGACGTAGGCATTCACTAAGAAAGTATTTTTCAAAATTCAAACCCCAAGGGAGTAAAATAGAAAGAAAAATAAAGAAAATAGAAAGACATGTAAAGTCCGCTAAACCGCACTTGGTCAGCGTGGTGCATTATGGCCTGATTACCCCCATATTGAAGGGAGGCCCGGTGTCCAGCAGTGGGACGTTAAAAAGGGTTGAATGCAATAAATGTTAGTAAAGGCAGAATCACCAGCACATTAATTCACAATAAAGAAATATGTAGTATAAAAGATAATTAATTTAAAATTTTATTTTAAAAATGACAAAAAATGAGTTTAAATGGCTTGGACACGTGGGAAATAAGAGTGATTATGGGCATGGATGATCAAAATAAATTACGAGAAAGAACTTGTGGAAGGCTAAGTAGGAGGAGACCTCTAAGGTTTTTTTAAGATCAAGCCTTTTATACTTTAAGGTTATGTCAGAATTCTCAGCATAAAAATCTTACAACGCAATTTTAAGTCATAACGAAAAAAAAACTTAAATTCGCTAAATTTTATTAATTATACCTACTATCAGTTCAATATTAAAAAAAAAAAACTAAAATAAATTTCAAAATTATTTTAGTAACAAATATTTCAAAAAAAAGCCTTATTTCTGAGAATAACTGAAGAAAGAAACTCAACAATATATAATAATTTTTACCTTTAATTAAGGAAAAGAAAAGGCTCCCAGGAATTGCGCATTGACAAACGAAATATTCCCGTAATAGCCAATTTAAATGTTTATTGTTTCAATTTCAACCAAATAAGTAATATTTACTTATTTAAAAGAATCAATGAATGATTTTTATATAAATAGATAAAAGCTAATATAGACTTATTTCGATTTCCGTTTTGGGTAAAAATTGATGAGATTAATTAATAAAATAAAAACCAACTTAATAATAATAATAAACGTTTATTTCAGACAGGGAGTCCATAAAAAAATCATCATTATTTTACAGTAACACATAAAATAGAATTAAAATACTACAAAATTATAACAGAAATGACAGAAATGAGCAAAGTAAAATACAAACATTTAACATTGAATTAAATAAATCATGTATGTCAATTTAGGGCATGTCAATTAGTCAGTTTAAATTAATAATAATTAAATTACAATACATCAAAATATGTCATGAATAGAAAATAAAAAGAATAGTAATATAATAGAAATAATAAAATACAATAACACTATATAATAAAAATAACAGTGAGTCATCAGTCAATGTTGGCCTATTATAATACACATCAATCAACTTAAAAAATCTCTAAAAATTAAAAAATAACTGATTGGAAGTTTTCATTCACTATAGGTGCCAAATCAGATATTTTCGAAGCCTGTGTGCTTTGATTTGTATCGGCTGTCAACGACTTCGAAAAGATCTGATTAGGCACCTTCAGTTTTAGTGTTTTTTTGGAAGTCGGCATGTATTTTTTTTTAGTTCTTATTTTTCCATTTTTAGTGAAGACATAATGGTAGTAAAGTTAGAAGAAAGTATTTTAATAAAATATTCGCTTTAGCTATTCGCTTAAGTTAGTTTAATGCCAATTTTTATATGAAGACGGACAAACTAAAATTCGCTTTTATTAGTAACACTAAATATCAGGCTCTAAAATCCAATTCTAACGTATCTGGTTTGTCAAATCAAACAAAATAAGCCCAAACTCAAAATATCTACTATTAGCCGTTGAAGAGTTCCACCTATCCACCTTCAGGCCTTACCATCAGATCAGATCGACGATATACTGCATTATCAACGGCAATTTCATTCGCAAATTTTCAAGTTAATATAATAATTAGAATTAGGTTAAATTTTCATTAACTATTTTTCCACCATTAGGAGTGCTATTTTTTTTTTCTCAAATTAAAATGGGACCAAACTGGACGTATATACTTTTAAAGAAAACAAATATTGTCCAAATTCGTGAATAAATGACGGAGTTCTCAGGTAACAAACATAAAAGAAATACAGCCGAATTGAAAACCTCCTTTTTGGTGGACTCATTTGGGTGGACTCCTAAAGTCCAACCGATCCTACAGTTTTGTTCAACTTTTCTTTTTATTCGCAATATTATTATTTTTTTTGATTCTGAAATTGTACACGCACGAATGCATCTCAAATAAAATAAAAATAACAACAAAACATAAAAATAGCTCAAAAAAAGGCACGGACGTATGTCTGTGGGCATTAGAATTACTCAAATAAAAAAAACCGGATTCGCGTGCTGCGTTTAAAACTTACATAACGATAATAGCGCTCATTCACCATTATGTTAGTTCATGTTTTCCTACATATGACCTTAACTGTCAAAACAAGTTTATTATAATCGATGATGGTGTAAAAAACCGTATGAAATTCTTGAAACTGCACTTAACATTGTATAAAATACGTATTTTTAATTAACTCTGATATCGTATAAAGTTATAATGTTTATTTCTTAACTAGCGACTCACTCTCGCTTAGCTTTAGGTTCATCCCTAGACAAAAATAATTGTACCCACGGAAACCGTACATTTTTCCGGGATAATATATAGCCTATAGCCTTCCTCAGTTAACGGGCTATCTAATGCAAAAAGAATTTTTCAAATCGGATTAGTAGTTCCTGAGATTAGCGCGTTCAACCAAACAAACAGACAAACTCTTTAGCTTTAAAATATTAATATAGATATACAATTTACTAAATCCTATAAAGCGAGCATATGCCACTCTCTATCTTTTAATGGAAGAATACTCGGTAATTATTACGTTTAACTCCTACATTGAAACTTAATAACCCTATCTCTTCATAATATTGATATAGATAATGTAGATAACAGACTAGTACAAAAACATTATACTTTACAAAAACTTAGCAGTGATTACAGTATTGCGTGAGGTTATATAATTTTTTTGTCATCATTGCAGACTAAAAGCATTTTGACAACAAACCAAATGACACAAAGGGTTACCGAATTGTCGGCGTCAAGGTCAGATGAATTAGATACTCTTGCAACCTCGATCTCTAATTCGATTTGACCTTCTATTGTAATCTGTGAGTCCCTGTTTTAAAGAATTGTAACTGCTTTAATATATTATATGGTGGTTATGTCTTCTTGACCGGTTTCGGATATGGCGACCATTCTCAGACTAGGGACTGAGCCAAGTAGGCAGAAAATATTATAGTGCACAAATGTACGCGCATACACTAGTGCATTTTCTATTTCTTTCACTCTCAAATTCCGATGGAACGATATTTCGACAGGACCGGTGAGTTTTAAGGCGCAGAACCAATAGCTTTATATGCTCTACGAGAGACGGTGGTGTAGCACTGCCAACTTCTTAACAGAAAGACTCAAGAGCTATACCTGGTCCGATCCAGGTTTAGATCCCAGGACCTCCGGATGTGTAGGCATACATGATAGCCACTACACCACCGAGGCCATCATTATATATTAATCTGAATCGATCGAACAGATAACTATATAAGTAGAAAAATTTATGAAGATCATCTGTCAACTTTATCTTTCATTGTTATTTACTTTCAAGATTTACAATCAAATACAATGTAGAGTTAAACGACAATTTACAAATGGTACTTTTATTTCGTTACGCGAACTGAACGTGTCAAGGATAAATGTCATTCAATGTCGTCTATTGTATTGGTCATGACCAATCCTTTTTTTTTATGTTGGGAAATACATTTACGCATACCACCTGTATAAATATAGGTGGTTATGTGGGTCTCACCAGATAGAGAAGCCAGTACTACCCACTAAAACCCAACAGAACGGCCGTCGCGTCGCAGGATCGCTTATGAGCTCATCCCCGACGCCCCGACGGCAGACACACAACCAAAGGGAAGGGGAGGTGGAAGGGGAAGGGGGATGCCATGACCAACCCTGCCGATTTGCAGCGATTTGTAGTAACATCGCCCAGTTATAAACGCATAATTATTAATACGCATAATTTTTATTTATTAGTTCTGTTGAATCCTGATTTTCCAATTATACTACTCAAAATAAGCGCAATCTGCTATACGTTTTTTTTTATTATGGCATCAACAACAAGTTAAATCGCTGCAAGGCTAAAAAATAGGGCTCTGAAGATTGCCTGAAAATTTTACCAAAATTGCTCCAGCCGTTTTGGAGTCCATAGGTAAAATACATAACACACACCGCCTTTTACATTTTAAATAGACGCCTTTATATTATACTAGCGACTCACCCTCACTTCCCTCGTGTTCGTCCCTAGGTTGATTCCCCATACAAAATTTCATCCCCATTTTCACCCCCTTAAGAGATGATTTCTGGAATAAAAAACATCCTATGTCCTTACCAGAGTCTCAAACTATCTTTTTACCAAATTTCATCTAAATTGATCCATTAGTTTTTGAGTTTATTCGTTACAAACATACAAAAATACCAAAATGCAAATCTTTCCTCTTTATAATATTAGTGTAGACAAGGAAATCCTATACGAGTACGACACAATGTCGTGTGGACAATACGCATTTAATGATATGTAATGTTGTAATGTTGCAATATGATTATCATTGAAAATAAAAAATATTTCGTACTCAACACTGGGAGAATATATTCGATTAGAATTAGATTTTCCATTTTTTTTTATTTATCAACATTATTTATTGACTGAGGTTTTAAAGTAATCTGTGTAAATACGTTTACTGAAAAGGCACATTATATATGTAGGTGGAGTATATGCCACAGAATTCAGAAATCTTTAAGACCGATACACACTATAGTGCCGATCACGGTTCGTCCCTTTTTAGTGAAAATCTGTCTTTTCAACCGGCTTCTTCGAAAAGGAGGAGGTTCTCAATTCGGCAGATTTTTTTTTATGATTGTTATATCAGAACTCCGTCATTTATTAACCGATTTGGACAAATTTTTGTTTGGTTTGAATGTGTAACTTCCAATTTGGCTCCATTTAATATGAAAAAATAATATACCCCCCTATATGGCAGCCGATACATAAAGCACACTTCGACTTAGTAAATATTTGATTAGATACCTATAGTAAATGAAAACTACAAATCACTTGTTTTTGAAGTCGGTTTTATTTTTTTATTACAAAGTTTTTGTTAGACGAAAGCTATTTTTTTAAATAATGTCAAATAAGATATTCATTAATGTAACGCGTCTATAAAAACAAATATTTATTGACTTAGTCTTCTAATTAACCTGTAATCCTATTATACTTTACGTCTATTCATAACTAGCGGCTCACGCTTGCTTCGCTCGGATTCACCTCTAGACAAACAACAACAAATCTATCCCACGGGAACCGTACATTTTTCCGATGTACGAACTATATTATTGTAAAGTTTCATTAAAATCTAATCAGTAGTTTTTGTGTACTAAACTGTATAAGTTACCATAGTTTTAACTATTCCACGGGAACTCTTTTTTCCGGGATGAAAAGTATCTAAAATATTGACTGGGGATATAAGGTACCACCATGCAAAATTTCATTTATATCAGTCCAACAGTTTCGGAGAATAGCCCGTACAAACAGACAGAGAAACAAAAAATATGAAAAAAAAACTGGATTTGTTCTATTTATCTTCTTACATCCCCCTGATTCGGTTTTTAGCATTTTTTTTCTATGTACAGACATTCAACCTCTACAGTTTTATTGTATGTATAGATAATTTTATTTTTCAGGATAAAGAGTACAGTTCCATTGCAGTGGACTACCAGACGGTCCACGCAGGCAATCCAACTGCCGATCTTTTATACTTCATCTTCTTGGGTTCAGATGAAGAGTTCAGGAAACTGCACTATGAAGAACTTCTGGATTATTATTACAAGAGTTTGGAACAGGCCTTACAGAGACTTTCTGTAGATCCTGTAGAAGTTTATCCAAGGAACAAATTCGACAGTGATTTAAAAGAGGTAAATTCTGCAGTCTACACTACTAATTATACAGAGTGGATTTTTGAGACGGGACAGTAAGTACAGCTACCTTAACTGCTATAGTTACAGGAAAACGTTCCTAAGAGACCATCCATAACTTTTTGAGATATCCTGAACTGCATTCACAGATTTTGGAAAAAAATTACAGTCAGCGAAAAAAATGCTAAAATACCAAAAAAAATCTTTTATTTCAATCGATCCTATTTCATGTAGGGATCAAAAGACTCTATGGGACCATATTTTAAGGTTAGAGTACTAGAAATGACAGAAATCGCCAAAATCTTTTCCCATACATTTTGTACGGAAAAACGTTTAATCAACTCGAAATATTTTTTGTTGCCAAATAGTCCTATTTTTAAATGTGATCAAAAGACTCTTTGAGGCCAACTGAAGTTTGAGTACAGAAACACAAAAAAAAATTATCTTATGCCCACTGCATAAAATGCCTGCGTGTAAATCCGGTCTTGTGACTTACCGTAGTTTCTGTACGCAAACTTCAGTTGGCCTCAACGGTCTTTTGATCACATTAAAAAATAGGACCGTTTAGCAACAAAAAATGTTTCGAGTTGATTAAACGTTTTCCGTACAAAATGTATGGGATTTTGGCGATTTCTGTCATTTCTAGTACTCAAACCTTAAATGTTCCCATAGAGTCTTTTGATCCCTACATGAAATAGGATCGAATGACATAAAAAAATTTTTTTCGTATTTTAGCATTTTTCTCGCTGACTGTACATTTTTTCCAAAATCTATGAATGCAGTTCAGAATATTTCAAAAAGTTATTGATGGTTTCCTAGGAACGTTTTCCTGTAACTATAGTATTTAAGGTAACTGCCCTTACTGTCCCGTCTCAAAAATCCACCCTGTATATCTAATATAGTTGTAAAGTCTAATAGAATAGAGACTTTAATTAGTATTACATTTTACATCACAGTGGATGATTGAATCTTTCATCATTTTTTTATATCCCATCGGGTTTAAAAGTTTTTAGTTTTAAATATTTTATTTATAATATAAAATAAAAAAATATATGAGGTATATAAAAATATTTTCAAATTACAGATACTAACATACGGCCTTCTTCTCGGAGCAGCGGTTTTGCCCGTCGTCACTGTGGAGGCTGAATCTGCTCCTAAAGTGGACGGAAATGCAGATGTACAAGACTTCCTATTAAAATCTAATGACCTGTATGCATCGAGATTTAGCGGAATTGTCAATGATTATATTGCTTGGGGAGCGATTTAGTGAATTCCTTAAGATAGATATATGTAAATACTTGTTATGTATATTTTTATGTTGAGCAATCAGAGAAACTTTAAATACTACATACCTATATATATTAAAAAGAATAAATTAAAAGCTATCGCGTGTCGTCCGGTAAATGAGAGTCCGGGAGGCCCACTCCCCATCCCTCTTCCCTTTCCCCTCCTTCCTCCTTTTCCCCTCCTTCCTCCCTCCCTCCTCCCTTCCTCTCCCTCCCTCTCTTTCCTGAAAGGCCGGCAACGCATCTGCAAGCCCTGCAGTGTTGCAGATGTCCATGGGCGGAGGTGATCACTTCCCATCAGGTGAGCCTCTTGCCCGTTTGCCCCCTTTGTCCCATAAAAAAAAGATCATGAATATTTATGTGTAGTTAAGCAAGAGAAAGAACATAATAAAATCTAATTTATTTGAAGTATATACGATAAATAATTTTATTTAGATTCGATCAGTTGTTTAAGGCGCCATTTTATGGGTAAGATATGTTATCTTTTTTAGTCAATTAAGCTGTTGGCGATCACTAATTAAAATTATTAAAAAACTAGTTGACCCGATACACATTGTTCTGTCCTAAATTCAATTCTGTTTGTAATCTTAATGTTGATACAAAAATGGTGGTGGTAAACAATTTATATACTTGCCAAATATTATAGAAACTTGTTAAGCAGTTTATGCGTAAAGAGGTAACAGACAGACAGACAGAGTTACTTTCATATTTATTGGTATAGACCTATTATATGTCTAAATATATAGCTTTTTAAAAGACAAAGGTCAGGAGCATAGGTGCAGTGCTACTTCTAGTAATAGGGCAACATCTAGACTCTAGAATTAGATCCTTCGGTTTAATGATAATCCTAACATTAGATAAATAGGAAATACCTCATTTGATAAGCTCAGTAAATAATCCCTAGTTACGTTTAAACGTTTAGTTTAGATTTCTCAGAGATGAGATATTTTCCCACAATAAAAAGTTTTCTATATGTCAACTTGAACAATCGACTATCACCATACCAAATTTCATCAAAATCCCTCCTGTGGTTTTTCCGTGATGCGGTCACAGACAAACAGACAGACAGACAAAAATTCTAAAAACTATAGATTCGACCTCTGTATCGATAATGATGACTAATTCAATAAGATTTTCCAAAAAATATTTAATGTACAGATCCGACTCAGAATTTTATTATATGTATAGATATGAAATAAATGGGTATATTATAGTATTGAAATATATTATAATATTGTTATATTGTGAGATTCTCTTTATATATTTTATATTGTTCATTGCTTGACTTCATACTGCCATATCTTATCTGTTACAAATTACAAATATTTATTTTTAATCTATAAACCATTACGATATGGATATTGTTTTATTTGCCTGTTGTAGTTTATTAACACGAAACAGCGGTTATGACAGTTGCCTCTATAAAATACTAGCGACTCACCCTCGCTTCGCTCGGGTTCGTTCCTAGATTGATTCCCCATACAAATTTTCATTCCCATTTTCACCCCCTTAATCGATTTCCCTTAAATTTCATCTAAATAAGTTTAGTAGTTTCCGAGCTTATTCGGTACAAACAAACAAAGAAATCTTTCCGCTTTATAATATTAGTATAGACTAGCGATTCACCCTCGCTTCGCTTGGGTTCATTAAGTACATTTTAATTTTTTTGAGCGGAACCCAATTCTTGTACTGAAATAAAACTAACCTAAGTTACTCCTTGTAACATCAGCTACCTGCCAGTGAAAGTCCCGTCAAAATCGGCCCAGCCTTGTGTTTTTTTTATAAGTACCGTATGATAATTCCATTTATTTATTATGCATTTAGTATAAAGCTGTTATTTTGACATTACAAACAGATACTTCAATTTTATTTATCTGTATAGATGAACTGTAAATATTGACGACCGCTATACCATATTTTGTATGATTTGGATTACTTAAGCAGCTTGATATGTCTTTTGAAGTTTATGAATTATCGTATTAATGTTATACCTACATTCAAATTATTATATTTTTGAAAAAGGCATTGATAGCCCAGTTTTAACGCGCTTGCTTGGGTAAACAAGTGAAGCATGTTCAAGCCACGGTTTTTCCGCCTCTGATATTTTTGCATGCTAATCATTTACAACATGATTACCACTTACCTTATGGTAAAAAAAACTACCTGCATACCTGAGAGAATCTGTACACATGTGAAATCCACCAACCCGCACTTGGCTAGCGTGGTGGACTATGGCATGATCCCCTCGCATTTAAGGGAGGCCCGTGCCTAGCAGTGGAAACTGGGACGTTAGAAAGAGCTGAAGGAGATTTTTCACATTGAATTATTATAATTCGTTCTTTAACTACTTATATAAAAGATTGCCAAAATGATTGTGTGTTTGTTACGCAAAATCGTTAGCTAATTTATATGAAAGATAATAAGACGACGCACAGATAAACTAAACCCTGAAGCTATTTTATTTTGTTAAATAAAATATGTACTCATTATAGATATACATGTTATTGACGGCGTAAATAGTTTGTAATTTTATAGTACTGTTAGAAACCAAATGAATTTATCAGTCAAACGCGTGAAACAGAAAATATCTCATATCTTAAAAACTTGTCAAAGTATTTTCATCAAAATAATAGTTGAAAATATTATAAAAACTCTATTATTTCAATTTTGTACAGAATTTTCAGATCCACACTTCAAAATTTAGTTGGTGGAGATACAATGTTTACTACTTCAAAAACAACTTTGCAATTATTGTCTTGCACAAAAAAGTCACTCTGAAACTTATATTTAAGTACCTATTGCTACATGCTTAATACTGTAAAATCTAAATTTAGCAGAGATTCATCATAGGATATGTGTATATTAGTTAAGAATAAGTTTTTGGAAATTCAACCCCCCCAAGAAGTACCAAGAAGTAAAGAGATTAAAAGTTTGTATGGAATCAAAATAAAAAAAAAACTTTCTGATTAAAATGATAACAGTATAGTCAATCCAAAATGTTTAAGTGGAACATCTTCTAGGGGTTTCGATGTGAAACTAGCGGTTTAGTTGTTTAAAAAGTAAGAAACTTGAAAATTCATATTAAGACTCTTTAATAGTAAACGCATGTTGGGTAAACAAATTTTTTGGCGCTATGGAAGGCACTTGATAAGTGAATAATAACCTTAGGATCTAATAATTGATAACCTTTTTAAATCAAGCGAAGAACATTAAGAATTTTAGACGGCTTGATAACCTT
Organism: Fabriciana adippe; assembly: GCA_905404265.1. Classification (NCBI taxonomy): domain Eukaryota; kingdom Metazoa; phylum Arthropoda; class Insecta; order Lepidoptera; family Nymphalidae; genus Fabriciana; species Fabriciana adippe. The sequence continues at coordinate 14,955,684 of FR989998.1, read as the reverse complement.
TGACATTGGTAGTGACCATTATTCTAATCAATAAAAAATACTATTTTTTATGTTTTATTTTAAATAATGTTATGCTCATAATATCTTTAAAGGAGCTTGAATATTTTTTATGGAGGCTGGCTGAGCGTTTCACCGCCATTTTGATAAAAGTAGAGATATACGGAGAAAAGTATAAATAAATATGTTGGGACGTTAACACACAGCACCATCTAGTTCCATGGTAAGCTACGAGGCTTGTGTTATGGATACCAGATAGTTGATACACTACACAAATATAACTATAAATACATACATATTATAAATATTAACACCCATGACTGGAGTAAAAACATTCGTGCTCATCACACAAATGAATGTCCCCAGAGGAACTCGAACCCGCTAATGCTGGCACAGCAAGTAGGGTCACTACAAACTGAGCCAAACATGTCATCACTATATTATATAAGGTGTGAGTACTCGAATGATGGTTGATAGAGGGAAGTGGAAGAAGGAAAAATTTTGTGCCGACCCCACGTAGCGTGAGACAAGGGCAAGGAAGGATAAGAAGATTTTATCTAACGCATATATCCCATAAAGGAAGAATTAGTCAAAAGTTTCAAGCTAATGTCTAGATTATTACAGTTTTTAGACTGATATAAGAGCGAAAAACTGTGAGCTTCATATTTCTTCACGTTGTAGCAATAACGTGTTTTAGAGTAATTTGCAATAACTTATGTCCTGGATTTATATATATATATATATATATATATATATATATATATATATATATATATATATATATTCTTTTTCTTTTCTTTTTTTCGTCGTACCTAACACGCGAACAGTGCCGCGGGTAAAAACTGATGGTTTATAACGCTAACTTAATAACTTTTCATTTTACGTTTTTGCCATTACTTTTTATAAGGAGACTGGGACTAAATTCTGCAATAATATTCGATATTTAAACATCTTCAAGAGTCAAGACCGAATTATCCATGTCGGGGGCCCCTAGGCAATGCGATGCTCGAGGCCTCTTCTTTACCCTTTTCTTACTTATTACAATACATTTTTTCTACCACAATGCAATTATATACGTAACTAGCAGAACCAGCGGATACGGCCGCTTTCAATCTACAAAAAACTCTTTGGCTTTATGTTATTACGCGATTAAAAAATGGGGGGGATGGGGGTAGGAGAGTGAAAAATACTTTACGTCCTATTCTCATACCTACCAAATATACAAAAAAAAATCATTAAAATCGGTCGAACCGTTTCAGAGGAGTGCGACCACAAACACCATAAAACGAGATATTTATATATTAGATTACGCTATTAGGTAGATTTCATAGAAATCTAACTGTTGTATTTGTCCTCGTGGTGGAATTTTCACCTATTTTCTCATTTTTCAAATGAAATTTTCCCTTAAACAAACATATTTTTTTTCGGTGGGTGGGGCCCCTAGCTAATGCGAGGCCTCTAGACAGTTGCTTATTCTCAATTCTGCCTATGGATAATCCTGCCCTGGACATCCTAATAAGGTTTAAATTATAAAATTACACTTAATAACATTACTGAGTATTGTGGAAAATAAAGAAGTTTAAAATTCTCGTCAGCTTATCTCAGAATACCTTTCGAGCCTGTGACATTTACTTCATGGATTTATAATATATTGAAATATTTTTAAAATGATAGTATTATTGGATGGATCTAATAAGTATATAAATAATAATAATAATAATAGTTTATTTCTCAAAAAGACATACATATTGTAGTTGAAAATATTTAGTCCAATACAATTTGAAACAAATAATTCAAATTATCAATACAAATAATAGGTTGTCTTTGTTGCCGTACTAGGAGACCTGTATTACGGCAGACAGTGCCAATTCTCCAAGAAATGTCATAATTAAATTATCTGTTTAGTTAGCAAGTGTGTGGTATTGAGCTGTCGGTTGGTGTTATATATATATATATATATATATATATATATATATATATATATATATATATATTTGTCTGTGATGAGAGTGTGTGTGTGTGTGTTTGTTTGTTTTGAAGGGGTAGTGATTATATGTAAGAAGTAGTTCTTATCTGGAGTAGAGCAGCAATGATTCTGTGTTCGAGTAATCCTGTTTTAGAAGCCAGTCTGTTAATTTAAGTTTTAGGTCATAAGTGTAATATAATAAATACGGTAGTAATTACTGTCATTTTTCAGGGTAATTTTACTCGAAGACTTTTGGAGCTATATTTTGGAAATTTAATAGGTAGCTACTCTCGTAAGTTCTCATGTAGGTAAACAATTCTTTAGTTAAAATACAAAAAAAATGGTAATGACACTCCATACCTGTAACTGAAGAGGGGAAGAAAACATTGAACTTAAACTTTTTCGACGACACGTTTGGCTCAGTTTGTAATGACCCTACTTGCTGTGCCAGCGGTCGCGGGTTTGAGTCCCGCTGGGGGCATTCATTTGTGTGATGAGCACGAATGTTTGTACTCCAGTCATGGGTGTTTATATTCATAATATGTATATATTTAAAGTTATATGTGTGTAATGTATCAACTGTCTAGTATCTATAACACAGGCCTCGTAGCTTACCATGGAACTAGATGGTGGTGTGTGATAGTGTCCCAACATATGTATTTATTTATATTTTCCATGTTCTATATGAAATAGGCCTCCACGACTTTCTGAAGATTATTTACTGTAGTAGTAATGAGAATAATATGGCGAAGCTTATGTCTTATTAGCCAACTTCCAAAAAGGATGAGGTTCTATGTTCGTCTGTATGTATGTTTTTTTTATGTACGTTCACCATCAGATATTCATATCTTAAAGCATTGTCGGTTGGCACTGACTTTGAAAATATATGATTTAGTATCTATAGTAAATGAAAACCTCCGGTTAGTAATTTTTAACTTTTTAGTACCTAGAAGTTGGTCTTTTTTAGCAAATTTAAAATCCCTGAAACCTATACCATAGAACACAATTTTATTACCTGGACTTGACCAGTTGATTTTGATCTGACATACGCAATTGACTCATATAACAATAATAGTATGGTAACCATATTAAAATAAAAAAATATTATATTTTAATAAAACTATCCTATATATATATCAAAATAGATCCGCGAAATTTTCGGAGAGCATGATAAGTCCTTGGAACTACACATAATCTCACTATTGGTACATAATAGAATTGTAAACTTTAAAAAATAATATATTTGATGGCGACTGCTCTTTCTTTTCTTAAGCGCTATAAAGATTGCACCGATCCTCTGTTCACTCACTTCGGTCGTGTTGGCATTTCATTTTGTCTTGCAGACAATAAGTATGCAGCAATGTGAAGTAAGATTCCAAAGCCGCCAGAACTAAGTTATATTCATTGTCGTTATTTGGTGGCGTTAGAAAGGATATAACATTATTAAAAAAACTATTCACGATATTATCAAAACTAGTTATAAAAAAAAAATCGTAAATACTTGCAACTATGCTGACATGGACCTTTCCAAAGATATTAAATGATTATGTATTATAACGTAGTTTAACTTATTTTTAAAAGAGCTTTAAAGTATGTGGCGGCAGTCATAGCTAGGCAAAATACATACCATGCTTTTATTAAAATACGAAATACAAAATATTTTTAAGTCGTGTATTTGAAATATAAAATACAATATCTAGGAATAAAATCTGTTTTTTCAAGTATACATATAAATATTATTCAGGACAGTATCCCATAAAACATGGTTACTCTAGTGTTAAGATCTCACTAGAGCAGCATAAGGATAACACTATAGTATAAGTTACTATCAACTTACTTATGCCTTATGCTTGTTTACAAAGCAGGACGTGTATACCCTTTTGTGATTTAGATTCATTTTTTTTTAAATTAACAATGTTTAAAGTTATCTTTTTTACAGTTTTTTTCATTGTGAAAGAAAGTTGGGGTGTTATTTATAAAGCCAATGGTAAGTTATATTTTTAACTGATAAAAAATCTCATTCGCATATATTATTATATATAATATGTATGCATGTATGTATATTCGCGAGTATGTTTTCTATTAACAAGATGAATTTGTTCAATGGCATGCAAATAACGAAATTGTAAAAAATAACATATTCTTGCTTAAATAATCTATATAGTGTACATTGATAAAATATGTATATAACTATCATTTTAAATCTATATATGTAATAAAATTTTAACTGATCGCTGTCTGTACGCGGAATATTTAGAAAAAAACTAGATCTCAGAAACGGCTTAACTGATTTGGGTGCGATTTTCACTAATGTATTGTGGTAAGCTTCATTTAACATTTAGTATTTGTTTTATTTTAATCGGTTCATAAATAAAAAAGTTATGTCAGTTTAAAGAATCTACTAGTGACAAAATAATTTGTTTTTTTTTTTTTTTTTATATTTTTTGTAACCAAAGTTATCTAGCCTAGTTCTATATTGTGCAACCCCTTGCTAATTCCATCGATTATGTGTTAATCCATACAATCAAATCTTGCATTTGGGTATTTCAAATTTTAGGTCCACCCATTTAGACGTTACTAGTTTCTATGTATTAAGGAGTCTGCCCACTACCCCGTCTCATACCATGACCGTGCTAGGAGCGTGTCAGGCAAAAAAATATTCTTTGTATTGAAATGTATGAGACTCTGCCCACTAGACCGTTCCGTCACCGACCGGCACCGTCGCGTGCCGTGCACGGAACGTTAACAATTGTCATCGAGAATATTTTACCGATGACGGTACGCTGCGTGCCTGGCACGCGACGTTACGGGACCGGTGCGCGTAGGCGGCGCAATGGTGAGCATACACAACACTAAAACCGTTATGTACGGGTATGATACGTTGTTGATACGTTCTAGTGGGCATAGTAGTCCGTGCCATGCTCGTTTCCGTGCCTGATACGTTCATAGCACGGTCATGGTATGAGACGGTGTAGTGGGCAGACTCCTTTAAGGTTATTCAAGTTAATATGACGGATGTTTTATAATTTCTTCCAGGCTAGAAAAATATTTTTCTAATATGATTTAATATGATTTTAAAGAAACATTAATAGCGTTTCAGTTATTAATATAGACATAATAGCAAAAAGTAGTAAATTGTGTTTACGGCGATTTTATTATTTTATTCATACGCAATGGACAGTATGACAATGAACTACAGTTCAAGTATTCGGTTTAAGGAAATTAGAGTCGACTAGTGTTGGGGTTATATATTGAGATATATAAAATTAAACTAGATTTTATTAAAATCTTTTTGGATTTTTTGTGTATATGTATAGTATTCAGCCTTTTTTAACGTCCCACTGCTAGGCACGGGCCTCCCTTCAATATGAGGGGGATCAGGCCATAGTCCACCACGCTGGCCAAATGCGGGTTGGCGGACTTGGATTTTTTGTATCGTGTATTAAATTTTAGTTCTTGGGTCTCCGAAATCGTGATTTTAGTTTTCACTCTTATTCATGAATCTGAGTAGGTTAGTTTTTTTTTAAATGCCTAAATATATTCTGCTGTCTCTAAGTTAAATGACAAAACCTTAATCTTGAGTGAATGAGACGCTAGTAGATAACAATTCTTATTTTTTTTTGTATTGAATTTTTACTAATAAAATTTCTGTCCCAATAACAACTTCCAGTCCAGAAAATTTAAGAAGTATTCTATAGTCAGTTATAGATCGATCGGCTCAGTCTTTTAAATGTAATATATTATTTTAATTAAACATTTCATAATAATTAAACAAAAAAAAATTCTTTGGTATCACTGGTAATGAACCTGGTGTTTTTCTATGTTAAAGGCTCATTCCCCATAGCGATTTCATGGTATCTGTACCATGGAGTGCCACAAGGGTATAATCTGGGTTTCACTCTTTATATATTTAACAAATTTATAAATTGCATAGCTTAAATTTATTTATTCGAAAATTTTAACACATACGATTTTTAGTTTTAACACGATCTTCGAAAAAGGTCGATATTCGGCCATTATCATTTATTTATTGAGAACACAAAAACTCGTCAATAGCTAAACAATAACAATAACAAAAACAACAGCAAACTTCCCAACTCCAGATTTTCCTCCTAGCTCAACTCCAGGCTCTATTCCTTAGGAAAACCCAATATCGATACTTGACCCGTTTAAGGACATAAACGTAGAGTACTTGTTAGACTTTAAGACCAACGGGACAGTTATTTTTGATTTTGGAGTATACTTTTTTATATTTTAAGAAAAACGGTGATTCAACAAACAATAGACAATGAGGAAAATAATGAAGCCTATAAGAAGGCTATTTGACCACTGGACAGAATTTAAATAACCTCGGTTTAATTTTGGCGACATGTTTTTACTTGTACATTTATACTCGAGATTCGAGATCGAGATCGAGATTAGTTAGCAGTATACATTACAATAATAAAATTTATTTTTAAGATTAGTACGTGTTATAGATAGATATAAGTAAGTAAGTATGTTGGGACATTAACACACAGCACCATCTAGTTCCATGGTAAGCTGCGACGCTTGTGTTATGGATACCAGATAGTTGATACACTACACATATATAACTGTAAATGCATATATATTATAAATACCCAACCCATGACTGGAGTACAAACATACGTGTTCATCACACAAATAAATACCCCCAGCGGGACTCGAACCCGCGACCGCTGGCACAGCAAGTAGGGTCACTACAAACTAAGCCAAACGTCTCGTCAATATAGGATCGTCGTAAATAGATATACATAATTGTTTAGTAAACATACAAATAAGTTCAATGCCTCCTCCTCACCTGTTTTTGAACCAATTTTAAAATTTTAAAGATACCAGTCTCTCCCATGAACATGATTGCTGTAAAGCAGAGGTCGGTAACGTTTCAGTAGGCAAGGGCCGTAAGGTGGCAATATCTAGTAAAGGCGGGCCGCACAGAGCACTTGTGAGAGCAAAAAAAAAAACATTTTATTTGTGTTTTATTTAAAGAAATGAGCAAGAAATAACAAAAGAAATATATACATATACCACAAAATATATAACTACAAACTTCAGTGTGACGATTGAGGCTGTATTTGAGCGGCTATTTGTTGTAAGTACATATCTTAGCTTTCATATTAGTAGTTACAATTCGTAAAATGGCTCTTAAATACTCATCTGTGAAACGGGAAGCATATTTATTTTTTCGGTAATTAAAGATTGAAAAAGTTTATTCATATAAATAAGTAAAGTTCGCATAAAAAGTACTTATAGAAGTTTTATATTTTACTAGCGACTCACCCTCGCTTCGCTCGGGTTCGTCTCTAGGTACGTTTTACTGCTGAACTGAGCTGAACATTGATAAGTCAGTCAATGAGTCGCGAGTAGTGAATAAAAATAGTAATTGCGAATGTACCTTAGGTGATAGACAAATAATTTTGCGAACTTCCCTGTATAACTTTTTAAGACCTACAATATTCTAGTACATTGTTTTGATATATCTCTTAAGGTTCAGCCAACGTTAGCCATATAAATTTCTAAGGACGACTCGATAGAACCAGTCATTGCGTTTTCCCGCGGGAACGAAAAATGTACCTGTAGTGAAAGGTATCCCAAATGTTGAACCGAGTGATAAGCTATCACTATACAAAGTTTTGTTAAATTCGGTTCAGTACTTTTTGCGTGAAACGCGCACATCTATTTGACTAAGTCAGCTTTATTATAGGTATAGATAAGAATAGGTATTGCGAGTGTACCTTAAGAGATAGACATATACTGTTGTAGATTTTTCTGTTGACCTTTTCAAGACTTACAATTTTTTTAGTACATTGTTTCGATGTATGTCTTAAGGTTTAGCCAGCGGAAGGTCTATAAGGAGGACTCGATAAAACCAGTTATTGCGATTTCCCGTGGGAAAGAAAGATTTTTCTGAAATAAAAGGTATCTTAAATGTTGACCCGGGTAATAATTTATCACTTCACCAAATTTCGTTGTAATCGGTTCATTACTTTTTGCGTGAAACGCGCACACACAAACAGACATACAGACAAACAGACAAACAGACAAACAGACAAACAGACAAAAATTTTAATAACTATTGTTTTGGGGTCTATATTGTATACATAATACGTTACATTCATTATTTTTAAAAAATATTTCATGTACAGATTTCGCTAAGTTACTGCTTTATTATAGTATAGATAAAACAGTCACGGGCCGCATGGAGGCAGCTTGCGGGCCGCGGGTTGTCGACCGCTGCTGTAAATCATTCGAAACGTCGGGATCCAAAAATCTAAATAAATCCACGAAAAAATCCGAAAAATAGTTTTATTTAAAAATGTCTAATATTCGCTTAAATCTAAGAAAGTACAATTTTAAAATCTTTTTTTAGTAGCTATTGATGATCTTTAGTCGAATGTCGACCACTGGGTGAACATTAGGTATATTATGTTCTATTAGCGACTCACCTTATCTTAATACTTTAATCCTGACTTAATTTTAATTCATAGATTACTTTATTATGCACTAGCGACACTAGATACATTTTAAATTTTTTGAGCGAAACCCTAATCTTTTTTCTAAAATAACAGTAGCCTAAGTTACTCCTTATAATATCAGCTATCTGCCAGTGAAAGTCCCGTTAAAATTGGTCCAGTCGTTTCGCAGATTAACCGGAACAAATAGACAGACAGACAGACAGATAAAATTTTTAAAAATTGTGTTTTTCTTATAAGTACCGTATACAATTCCATAATTATGCATTTAGTATAAAGCTGTTATTTTGACATTACAAACAGACACTTCAATTTTATTTATCTATATAGATTACAAATACAGACGATTTGACATAGCAATTAAAGGAATAGAAAGAAAAGAATATACAGTAATTTTTCCCATATAAAAACAACGTAATGCAGTGTTGATAAGCGATACAGAACGGCTGGACCGATTTGACAAATTTTAAAAATTTTCATAATAGTCGAATAATTTTTGGGGAAAAATTTGAAAATTTACCTTGAAAATTAGTTAATGGGGTAAAAGTTGAAACTGTATTTTACTGCAGGTTTCTTGTATGAACCCATGGATCCCAAACTTTATTGAGCACAACAGACTGATGTTGTGCTACCACACGTTTGGCTCAGTTTGTAGTGACCCTACTCGCTGTGCCAGCGGTCGCGGGTTCGAGTCCCGCTGGGGGCATTCATTTGTGTTGTGAATACGTATGTTTGTACTCCAGTCATGGGTGTTTATATTTATAATATGTATGTATTTAAAGTTATATACATATGTGTAGTGTATCAAAACTATCTTGTATCCATAACACAGGCCTTGAAGCTTACCATGGAACTTGATGGTGCTCTGTGTTAATGTCTCAACATATTTATATTTAACTACTAGTTGTCAATACAGTTAATTATTATTATATACAAAATATGTTATTTCCCATACAATCTGTTTTTTTCTATAAGCATAAATGATTACAGAACGTATCTTATACAAGTCTCCTGATAATAAATATGTTGGGACATTAACACACAATAACATCTACGAGTAGTTCCATGGTAAGAGGCTTGTGATATGGATACCAGATAGTTGATACACTACACATATATAACTTGAAATACATACATTTGCATATTATAAATATAAACACCCATGACTGAAGTACAAACATTTGTGCTCATCACACAGATAAATTCCTCCAGCGGGACTCGAACCCACGACCGCTAGCGCAGCAAATAGGGTCACTACAGACTGAACCAAACGGGTCGTCAAAAGAAGAAATAAAAGAAGGGAAATCAATATTATAAAATACCAAACTTATGTTTCAGAGAGCGAGTACTACAAAATGCCTGAATTATTTGCGATGGACGACTATCGAGCGTGTATGCAGCCCGGTGGTGTATACTGTTTGGCGTCGTATCATTTACACAGTAGAAGCCATTCAGATCTTTTACACTTTATAGAGGTAAAATAAAAACTGTGCAGATAAAAAGTGGAATCTATACTATCTATACTAATATTATAAAGCTGAAGAGTTTGTTTGTTTATTTGGTTGAACGCGCTAATCTCAGAAACTACTAAGCCGATTTGAAAAATTCTTTTTGCATTAGATAGCCCGTTAACTGAGGAAGGCTATAGGATGTATATCATCCCGGAAAATGTACGGTTCCCGTGGGATAGATTTGTTTTTGTCTAGGGACGAACCCGAAGCGAAGCGAGCTAGTAATAAATGAAGGTCGTCTTTATTCACTTTTCGCTTGAAAACTATCGCTAACACCTACCAAAATAGCTCCCAAAAATAATGATACCTATTAACGTATTTCACTGAGCTCTTTTTGATAGTTCAGTTTTAATATCTCATCTATCTATATATAATGTCAATATAGAACTTGTTTTTTTCTTCCTTAAAATACGATGCATTGTTTTTTTTTAATATAATTTTTGGTATTGTTGAAGCTCTCGCATGAAATAAATAGTTGTCAATATTTTTTTTGAAAGCGGAAGTTACTCGTAGTTCAGGAAACAGCAATTCAACTTTGTTTTTTGCCTCTTGCCTATATTACAATTTAACCCCATGTATTGTTGTTATTTCAGAAATTAAACATTTTTAAACCCATTTTTTATCTGCACAAGTAAATCTTCTCTTCACCTTTCCTAAAGGGTAGTTTTACTATATTCTGTTCTATGCGATTTTAAATATATCATGACAATTTATATATCGTGCTTGTAATCGTTTAATTATAGTACTTGTTATAAAAATTAGCTTAAACTCTTAACATCTATTACGTTCACAGTAATTCTATGAAACGTGTAATCATATATACTCGTATATAACGAGCCATTTAAAGATATATTTATTTATTACTTTATTAGGATTTCTTACGTAAAAAACATGGTACTTTTTCTATATTTCGATTTTAAGTTTCGCGTTATAACTCTTCGATTTACCATCATAATACCGATTAATTATTATTAATATGTTGGGACATTAACACACAGCACCATCTAGTTCCATGGTAAGCTACCAGGCTTGTGTTATGGATACCAGATAGTTGATACACTATACATATATAACCTTAACAACATATTATAAATATAAACACTCATGACTGGAGTACAAACATTCGTGCTCACCACACAAATAAATGCCCCCAGCGGGAATCGATCCCTCGACCGCTGATACAGAAAGTAGCGTCACTAGAAACTGAGCCAAACGTGCCGTCAAACAATACACATAGATCATATTATATGTAATTATAATATAATTTTCAATAATTATTATAGTCCAATTTGACTAGTGGTAGCCCAGTCGTAACGCGCTCACTTCGGAAACCGAGTAAAGCGGGTTCATATCCCGGGTCTGGCACCTCTGATATTTTCATGTTCGAATCATTTCTAACATGATTACCACTTGCCTTACGGTGAAGGAAAACATCATGAGGAAACCTGCAGGTCTGAGAAAACCTAACAAATTTTCGAAAGACATGTAAAGTCCGCTAAACCGCACTTGGTCAGCGTGGTGCATTATGGCCTGATTCTCCTCGTATTGAAGGAAGGCCCGTGCCCAGCAGTGGGACGTGAAAAAGGGCTGAATACATACATACAATACAATTTGACCATTACACGAACACTAGTTATATGTAAATACTTTGTAATACTCCATTAAGTATATTTTATTACTTGAACTTGAACGGACTTGAATTAGTATCGTAGTGATAATAGCTTTAGCAACGTTAAATCATGGCCTCATCAACGTAAAATATCTGTTAATTGATAAATAATTTTCTTCACTTCATCGCTTGTGTAAAACTAAGAAATTAAAATAATATTGTAATCTTGAACATGAAATTTTTATTTTGCTATTTTTCTTCGTGTCTCTTTTTTTAACGTTGAGAAATGCATTTACGCACGAGGTGTGGGATTCACCTGCAAAGTCAGTACTACCCACTAAACCTCCCCCATCTTAACGGGGCGTCGCAGGATCGCTTACGCATTCTACCACGACGTCGTAGACGGCAGGTCTACGGAAGTAGACCACTACAACCTTGGAGTTGTTCCACGGTCCACTCTGCTATCAGAGAAATACCAGGAGCAACCCGTATGGTACACCGCCTACCAAGGTTGGCCTCCTCCCAGTGCGTTAAGCATTTCTTGGCTTCGCGCCCGGTTATATTGCCGGGCCCTACTGAGCCCCACCACCACGACAAGGTGAACGCACGTTGGGGGGGACACAGGGCGACCTTTGCTTCGACGTGGAAGAAGGACAAAAAAACGAACGATGAGAAAACGAACGAATGAACAAAGAAACAAACAAACAAACAAACAAAATACACTTTCACGTTTATAATATTAAAATAATGGAGTTTAAGCACCATTGTACATCATATTTGATTCAGCAATAAAAAAATCTTCAGTCATCATCAAATAAATCACTCAGAAGTTGAAGATAACTTAAGATAAAGATGATGATTTTATTTATCAACTCAATGCTTATAATGATGCTTATAATGATTATACAGTTTGTTCCGCTCTGATTAGTTTCTTGTCTTAGGTACTTCACAGGCTACTTTAGACTACGGTTGTGCCCTCGTTAGACTTATGTAGGTTATAGACATTATTATTTCAATATGGATTTTAGGTTATACATTTAAAATTTGTAACAAATAAATTTATATATATATATACTAGCGACTTACCCTCGTTCTGCTCGGGCTTATCTCTAGTTATGTTTTAACGCTTAGTATAGATTTCTCAGAGATGAGATATTTTCCCGCAGTAAAAAGTCTCCTATATGTTAACCCGGATAACCAGCTATCATCATACCAAATTTCATCCAAATCTGTCCAGTAGTTTTCTCGCGATGTTTTCCCAGACAGACAGACAGACAAAAATTCTAAAAACTAATAGTAAAATCTAATAATAATAGATAAGTAATAATAGGCCTATGTATCAATAATAATGACTATTTCAAGATTTTCTAAAAACTATTTAATGTACAAATTCGACTCAGAAATTTAATATATGTATAGACAGATTGCAAATGGTATTGTATTCAGTCCTTTTTAACGTCCCACTGCTGGGGGTGGGCCTCCCTTCAATACGAGGGGAATCAGGCCATAGTCCACCACGCTGGCCAAGTGCGGGTTGGCGGACTTCACATGTCTTTCGAAAACTTGCTAGGTTCTCTCAGACATGCAGGTTTCCTCACGATGTTTTCCTCCACCGTAAGGTATTAATAGCCTGAAATTCTCAAAATTTCCCATGACCATTTTAATTAAACGTGTCTAAATTTTGTTAATATTAACTTAATTTTCTCGTTTAAGGCAATAAAAATTGATATATAACAAATTGTAGTTAATATGCGTGTTTTTTTTTTCATACAATAGCTAACATCGTTATATAATTGTTAAAAAAATATGCAACTCCAAAAAATTAAAATTTAGTATATTTTTTTTCTTTTAAATGTCATACTGATACGGATACTTTAAACGCCCGCCATTTCAATAAACACAGATAAATGACGACTTAGTTTGTAGCGTTAAAATCGCTAATCGCTCTGTTATGATATACTCTGACGTCATATTCGGTCTGACCAATGGCGTACGTTTCGACCACTTTGAATTTCCCACCTATATTGGCACTTTTTAATAATTATTTTCTTAATCAAAAAGAAATTATATTAAAGAATATTGATATAGGCTTAATTCAAAAGTAATAAAGATTATAAAAAAATATATTTCACCTTTTATTAAAATCACACGAATTTTCCTTATTGATATAACAAATTATTTTAATAGTAATTATTTTAGCCTTTTTCGGAAGTGCCATTTTATTTTTTATTTTTATTAGGATAACCAACAAAAGTTACATTAATTCATTTGTTATTACATTTACAAAGTTAGAGATAAATGCACTTTTTTTTACAGGTTACCACATCATGCAATTAATAATAAGTATAAACAAAACATCATTATCAAAAAAAAAACAATATTTGTGACTTGATTAAGTGAAAATAATAAAAGTTATATAAGATTCAATTAAGTAAAAAAATATTAACATAATAAAAATAGAAGATTATAATAATTAAATTCACAATAAATATCTTTGTTTAATAAGATTAATAAAATTGTAATTACCAATTAATTATGCCATGCCATGATAATCTATACTTAATATTATAAAGCTGAAGAGTTTGTGTGTTTGTTTGTTTGTTTGGTTGAACGCGCTAATCTTAGGAACTACTAATCCGATTTGAAAAATTCTTTTTGCATTAGATAGCCCGTCAACTGAGGAAGGCTATAGGCTATATATAATACCGGAAAAATGTACAGTTCCCGTGGGATAGATTTGTTTTTGTCTGGGGACGAACCCGAAGCGAAGCGAGGATGAGTCGCTAGTTCTTTTAATATCAATGAAGACATAATATCTTTCTTTTGCAAACCAAGGATTCTTGCTTAGTATAATTATGTTTTATAAATGCTATGTAATTAACATTAATCTGTGAGATATAATAAATACTTAGAAAACCATATAATTTGTTCAACTTTAACAAGCAGTGTCACTTATTATTATTTATGCAAATGAAAATTAAATACCATGATTGCTGTAAAGCATTCGAAACGTCGGGAAACAAAAATCAAAATAAATCCGCGAATGTCAAATATTCGCGTAAATCTAAGATAGTATTATATAGAATGTTTTACGAATCAAATACAAACAGGAATTTTCAGTTCAAAAGATCAGGTTGCAAGATCATATTCTACAAACGCAGAAAACTAAAAATTATATAATAATAATTTAGTTTTCCATATTTTCCATAGTCCCTACGCATTATCCGGAGGCCATCTATGGGCAATTCCCTATGGGTTACTCAGAGATGGATCCCGGCTGATGCGTCACATTAAACAAGCTTGAATCTCTTAAAGGGCCTCTACGTGTTGGACCTGTGTCCCCACGCAAGCCTTCCAAAGGACCGGGCTCCTTCGAGCCCGTGAATTACAAAGAGATACAAATAATAATAATAATTCAGCCCTTTTAAACGTTCCACTCCTGGGTACGGACGTCCCTTCAATGTGAGGAAGATCAGGCTATAGTTCACCACACTGGCCAAGTATGGGTTAGTGGACTTCATGCGGCTTTTAAGAATTAAATAAGCTCTCACACATGCAGGTTTCCTCACGATATTTTTTCTTCATCGTATTAATAAGTGGTTATCATGCTTTAAGAATTTTTTAAAGATGCGAGCCCCAGGGTTGAGCCCACATCACTTGGTTTTTTAAAAGAACGCGTTACCAATGGTAGACGATCAAGAAGCAGTAGTAGACCACTGCTAAACTGACTATGCTAAAAGCTATTATACAATAAATAATTTGATAGAAGATGGCACGCCTTGAGAATGAAGTGATCGCCTCCAAGCTATTTCAACTTTATAGAAATATTGTATTCAGCCCTTTTTAACGTCCCACTGCTAGGGGGGGGGCCTCCCTTAAATACGAGGGGGATCAGGCCATAGTCCACCACGATGGCCAAGTGCGGATTGGCGGACTTCACGTCTTTCGAAAACTTACTAGGTTTTCTCAGGCATGCAGGTTTCCTCACGATGTTTTCCTTCACCGTAAACCTGTTAGAAATGATTTGCACATGAAAATATCAGAGATGCGAGACCTGGGATTTGAACCCGCTTCACTCGGTTTCCCAAGCGAGCTCGTTACCACTGGGCTACCACTGCATAGAAATATTGTAAATTATATATTCACCCGCTTATCGGCACAAATATATTTTCATTCATTTATTCCTTTCTAATTAGTCAAGGTCTGCATTTTCCTAATGTCATTCATTAATTGCATGTGTGGCGCAGGTCAAAACTGTGTGATATACATACATACGTATTTACAATTCATATTAGTGAAACAAGGACGCCGCAGTGACGAACTAGTTTTGACGTGACACTGCACCTGTTACGTTTTCTCAATGTTGGCATGCCCACTTTTTATATGGGCGCTGGTTTCTTATTCCGAAAAAATCTAACCTATAGTTATAGGTATATAACTATATTCATATGAATATATAATAGGCAGTGGTAGCCCAGTGGTAACGCGCTCGCTTGGTAAACCGAGTGAAGCGAGTTCAAATCCCGGGTCTCGCACCTCTGATATTTTCATGTGCGAATTATTTTTAACTTGATTACCACTTGCCTTAGGGTGAAGGAAAACATCGTGAGGAAACCTGCATGTCTGAGAAAACCTAGCAAGTTTTCGAAAGACATGTGAAGTCCGCCAATCCGCACTTGGCCAGCGTGGTGGACTATGGCCTGATCCCCCTCGTATTGAAGGGAGGCCCACCCCTAGCAGTGGGACGTTAAAAAGGGCTGAATACACACAATACATTCATATGAAAGCGAAAAATATTTAGAAATAGGAACCACTAAGATAATATTTTTAGACTCCACCATTCATAAGAAAAATACAAAACATTTACTGATAGTACCAATATTTTAATTGATAATGGAAACGTACCGCACGTATCATTTAAAAATAATATATACCGGAGTGTTGTTATAAGTGACAATACTTTTCGAACGTTTTCTGCTCTCTCTATTAATAAGATAGCATTTCTGAGTTCTATTGTAGCTGCTTAATTGAAA
Source organism: Fabriciana adippe (assembly GCA_905404265.1). NCBI lineage: Eukaryota > Metazoa > Arthropoda > Insecta > Lepidoptera > Nymphalidae > Fabriciana > Fabriciana adippe. Next base: position 14,939,074 of record FR989998.1, on the reverse strand, counting down.
AAGAAGTGTAGGAAGTTGTGCTAAATGAGAACTGTATCTTGGAAGGACTCAGCATCAATATGATTCATTGTCCCCATTCTCGACTCAGAAAGACTTGAAAATAAAGGTTATCTATACAGATAAATAAAATTGGAGTGTCTATTTTTAATATTAAAATAACCGCTTTTTATTAAATGCATACATATGTATACACGGTACATATACCAAAACAACATTTTTTACAACTTTTGTCTGTCTGTTTGTTTGTTCCGGTTAATCTCTTAAATGACTGGACCGATTTTGACTGGACTTTCACTGGCAGATAGCTGATGTAATAAGAAGTATCTTAGGTTATTTTTATTTTAGAAATAAAATATAGGGTCCCGCGAAAAAAACAATTAAAACCAAATTAATTCATTAATTTAATTTTATAAAAAAGATAATGAAATAATATTAGTCCCGCTGAGTTTCTTTCGCCAGTTCTTCTCAGGTCTGAGGTTTCTTCTTTCCGAACTGGTAATAGACCCATGACGTTCAGTAAAAAATTGTAATAATTTAGTGCTGTATAAAATATTTTGAATTTGAATTTGCTTCTTGATTGTATGGAAATGTCTTATTTAAGTGTTACATCAATAATTAAAATGAATAACCTTATATAATATATATTTATATTTTTCCATTGTCGATATAGATGACAGAAAAGCAATTTGTCTCAGGAGGCACTTTATTCAAATATGTTTAAGTAAAAAATAAACTTTAATGTACTCATTAGTTTTTTAATTGATTGATGTCCAAAATAGCTTAAGTTCTCTATAGGATACATCCCTATTATCAGGATAGATCTGAACAGGCTAGTTGCTGCAAAATAAATAAATATAAATATGTTGGGACATTATCACACAGCACCATTTAGTTCCATGGTAGTTGATACACTACACATATATAACTTTAAATACATACATATTATAAATATAAACACCCATGATTGGAGTACAAAAATTCGTGCTCATCACACAAATGAATGCCCCCAGCGGGATTCGAACCCGCGACCGCTAGCACAGGAAGTAGGCTCACTACAAACTGAGCCAAACGTGTCGTCAATATGCATAATACACGCGCGCGAAAGAAATAAATAAACTATTTATAAATAATTATATTAAAATAATCTAATCACATTCTCACATAGTTTAATGTAATACAATAATGATATGAGAACTCGTAGTTATTACAACAACTTGTTGAATTTTAACCGTAATTACATATGTATTCAAGAAATCCGAGATCTGTCGTTATATAAATATTTCCGCTCCATGCTTTATATCCTCGGCTCTATATTTACGCGTGTGGCTCGTGTGATGAAAACCCTCTATGATTTTAAAAATACTAGAGACTCAACCTCCCTTCGGGTTCGTCCCTAGCTCGCTTCCTAATACAAACTTTCATCCCCATTTTCTAAGTTCCTGCGCAATTTTCTTATTTTTTTTAACGTGGGATTTATATATATATATATATATATATAGATTTTCCAAAGATGTAACTTTGGAATGAAATTTTGGAAAGATTCCCAATCCTTTTGTACCCAACTAATCATATTTCTGAATTGACAAAAAACACGACAAAAAAAGTTACCTAACAAATGTCCTTTTAAACATTCTTATATAGGTCAACCTATAAAAAATTTAGTTCTGAAATTATAACTAGCAGAATAACGCGCAATATAATGAGTACTGTATATTCATATGTAATACTAGCGACTCACCCTCGTTTCGCTTCGGGTTCGCCCCTAGACAAAAACAAATCTATCCCACGGGAACCATACATTTTTCTGGGATGATATATAGCCTGTAGCCTTCCTCAGTTAACGGGCTATCTAATGCAAAAATAATTTTTCAAATCGGGTCAGTAGTTTCTGAGATTAGCGCGTTCAACCAAACAAACAAACAAACAAACACACAAACAAACAAACAAACAAACAAACAAACAAACAAACAAACAAACTCTTCAGCTTTATATTAGTAAATAGATTTAGTTTACAGAAACCTGGCTTTATAAAGGAGTTACCAGAAAAGTAGCTGTACAATAGATTTTTTAAATTAATTATATTATATGTATATATATGTATAGTGTGGTGGCTAGCATGTACGGCTGCACATCCTGAGGTCCTGGGTTCGAGTCCCGGGTCGGGCCAAGTTTAGTTATTGAGTCTTTCTGTATAGTAAGCCTCAGTAACAGCCCGGAGTTGGGAAGTTGGCGGTGTTTCACCCCCGTGCCTCGGAGAGCACGTAAAGCCGTCGGTCCTGCGCCTTAACTCTCACCGGTCGTGTCGAGTAGTCGTCCCACCGGAGTATGAGAGTGACAGGAATAGAGAGTGCACTTGTGTCTGCGCGTACATTTGTGCACTATAATATCTCCTGCGCAGTTGGCTAGTCTCAATGAGATTGGCCGCCGTGGCCGGAATCGGTCAGGAGGACATTATTATTATTATTATGTATACAAGTACATAAAAACGCATTTTAAGCTTTTAACTTTATGTAAAACATCTTCTAAAGTAGGATAAGTTTTTGTTGGAAATATATTCAATATGCAACTTTAAGGGCGTTAGAATTTAGTTATATGTTATATATATAAAAAAATTCTAACCGAGTTGAATCTGTACATTAAATATATTTTGGAAAATCTTATTGAAGTAGTCATTATTATCGATACAGAGGCCGAATCTATAGCTTTTAGAATTTATGTCTGTCTGTAAGTTAATTTGAGAACTCATCATGAGAAAACGACTGGACAGATTTTGATGAAATTTGGTATGATGATAGCTGGTTATCCGGGTCAACTATAGGATATTTTTTACTGCGGGAAAATATCTCATCTCTGAGAAATCTATACTAATCGTTAAAACGGAACGTGATGCTAGTTACTAAAATATAATCTGCCGTACTAAGTACTTGCAACAGCATTACTTCTTTCTTTTAGATGTAAAAACAAGTATCCCATTACGACGATTCGATTAACAAGATATTTTATATTTTTCCAGGAATATTCAGATTACAAACTGAAGCATTTTGATCATACATACATACACAGAGCGACCTGCTTCACATCCAAGTGCATTTCTTATCTAAATAGGACATTAGAAACAACACCGGACCTAAACAAGACCCTTGAGCGATGCGTCAATGAAACTATATGGAAAGAATATAAAATAGAGGCAAAATTAACAAATTTACTATATTGTAAGGAATATGATGACAGGGTTATTCTAGATCCAAGTGATTATATTGTAGCAGTTGTATATGTGTTGATTATAATCCTCAACATAATTGGAAGCTTTTACGAGATCATTATTTGTGAAAAGGATAATAAAACAGGTACGAAATGCTATATAATTTTATTATTGTTTGTTAGGAATCGTTCACACTTATTATTAGACACGCACGTACACACACGTTTCTAAAAATATACCTACATATATATATACATATATATGTGTATATATATATATATATATATATATATATATATACATTGTTGAGAATCATGACTGATGATGATGATGGTATTAGTGCTATAAGATCATATAATCAAAATGAAAAATATGCCGAAGATTTATTTATGATAAAGAAATACATTTGAACTATCGAATGATATAGTAACTGTCTCTATCTATCCTTTCTACGCTTAATCCGCTGAACCGGTTTAGATGAAATTTGGTATGCAGATAGTTTGAGAGTGGGAAGGACATAGGATAGTTTTTATACCAGAAAAACATCCCTTAAGGGTGTGAAAAGGGGAGTGAAAGTTTGTATAGGAATCAATCCTTTCTCAAGTAAGGAATATAATACTCATAATACATATGTACATGTATGTATATAACATTATTTTATAATTATAGCTGAATTGAGAACTTCCTTCTTTTTGAAGAAGTCGTTTGAAAAAAAAATACAGCCGAATTGAGAATATCCTCCTTTTTGAAGAAGTTGTTTGAAAAGGGTTAAAAAAAATATGTACTTCGTGGATAATAAATAGCTTAGGATGTGATGTTAGTTAAGATCGATATGTGCTTTTTGTAAGATTTAATCGTTTTCATTAATTGTAACATACAATTTTCATTCGAGACATGTCATCCTTACCATAGACTCTATCCATTAATTTTATAAAATAGTTACGATGTACCTTTTTGCATTTTCAGTTGGTTCGATTACCGGTTCAGGTCACCTCTTTTAAAAAAAAATTATTGCAGTAAATCTTATTTTTAAAAATAAAATAATGTTTCCTTTGAGTAAAACATGATATTTTGAGTGTTTAAGACACTTTTCTTCCATGTCCTGTGCGTTTGTTCCACGGTGTTAGAGTCGATATATATAATTTGTAAGATTTCATCGTTTTCTTCAATTCTAAGACGCAATGTTTGTTCGAAAGATTTTAATCTTCCCATAGATTCGATTAATTCCATAAAATAGTGACGGTGTCCTTTTTTGCATTTTTATTTGGTTCGATTCCCGGTTTATTATTTTAAAAAATAAAAAAATGTTTTCTTTGAGTAAATGTTGATAACTTCATTATTTAAGGTACTTTTCTACCATGTCCCATCGATTTCTTCCAACCTGTATATAGTTTATCTATTCTATACAAAACGTCAAAACGTACCTAGGGACGAACCCGAGCAAAGATATTTTTACATTTCATCTACATATTGAGGAAGGTTATAGGTTGTATATAAAAATAACAGTTCGAAAACACCAAAAAGTTCTTCAATGAAGGAGTCATGTTAAAAATTAACTGTTATATTTTACATTGTAAAGCTATCTTTTCGGTTTTTTCTTCGCGGGTTTATTTTGATTTTTGGTTTCTGACGTTTAGAATTCATTACAGTAATCATGGTCAGTCTCTCCCGCGACCATTAAACCGCGAAAACTTGGAGAAGATGGTTTTATTTAAAACTAGCAAAACTTGCGGCTTTGCTCGCAATCAAACTACGAAAAATACGAAATTTCATGCAAATATGTCCAAGGAATAAATAGTTTCATACAAAGTTTTATCCCCTATTTCACCCCCTTAAGGGTTGAATTTTGAAAAATCTTTCCTTAATGGATGCCTTCGTCATATGAGGAATACGTGTGCGAAATTTTAAGTTTCTAGCCTTAAGGGTTTGGCCTGTGCGTTGATACATCAGTCAATCACTTTTGCCTTTTATATATATATACGAGTATAGATGTCAAAATATGTTCGCGTAAATCTAAGAAAGTACTGAGATATTATAACATGTACATATATACTACAAATTTTTAATTCAATTTAATTGTTTTCAAAACATGCGTAAGTTAAATACAAGTTTGCAGATAAGATAATATAATAATATAATATGTTGGGACATTAACACACAACACCATCTAGTTCCATGGTAAGCTACGAGGCCTATGTTATGTATGGCCCCAGCGGGATTCGAACCCGCGACCGCTGGCACAGCAAGTACTGCAAACTGAGCCAAACGTGTCGTCTAAAGAGTCGTATGTCGTCGTGTAGATATCATCTAACAAATCGTTAAATTATATTATTATTTATTACTAGTAACTATAACATCTGTAAGAATCATTATGTTTATATTAAATGTAATAAACGTTTTTATTACTTTATGTAGGTGACTTATAACATAATGTATTTAATTTATCATATTTATATATTAAACTTTTCATTTAATATATTTATATTTAATTTATTATTTAATTAACGTATTTATATTATACACACACCTACATACATACATACAACACGTATACTTCATTATTTATTAATTAATATTTATTCATATGTAATTAATTCACAAGCATAGCCGCGCGAAACCCGTAGTATACGTCGGTTCGGAACTTGTTCTCCACGTACCGGTCACTTATAATCTATACAGATAAATAAAATTGAAGTGTCACCCTCGACTCACCCTCGCTTCGCTCGGGGTCGTCCCTAGGCACGTTTTAATTTTTTTGAGCAAAACCCTAATTCTTTTTCTAAAATAAATGTAGCCTAAGTTACTCCTTATAATATCAGCTATCTACCAGTGAAAGTCCCGTTAAAATTGGTCCAGCCATTTCGGAGATTAGCCGAAAAAGACAGACATACAGGCAGACAAAAATTGTAAAAAAATGTTATTTTGGTATATCTATCGTGTATACATCCATAAGCATATTGTAAAAAGCGGTTATTTTAATATTAAAAACAGACACTCCAATTTTATTTATCTGTATAGATATGGTTTGTATTACGCCTAACGGAAACTTTACAATATTTAGCCTATTGTCTACTTACGACATATTTGGGATTCCTCCCAAGATCAATTTGACGTTGCCATTAAAATTAAATTAATTATTTATGGAAAGTGTTATTGTTGTAATTTGTTATCTATAAAGAAATAAAAATCATAAAATTTTAATACAAAACTTAATATTTTTTAGTTGGCAGTATGAATATATCTTTATTGAAATCCTTTTTCAATTAAATAAATGTGTTGGGACATTAACATACAGCACCATCTAGTTCCATGGTATGCTTGTGTTATGGATACCAGATAGTTGATATATTACACATATATAACTTTAAATATATACATATTTTAAATATAAACATCTATGACTGAAGTAAAAATATTCGTTCTCATCACGCAAATGAATGCGAGTGCTACTCGAACCCACGACCGCTGGCACAGCAAGTAGGGTCACTACAAACTGAGCCAAACATGTTATCGAAATATAATAAGTGAAAGTTTATTTTCCACAGGAAATCCATATATACTAGCATTTTCATTGCCAAGAAATTGGAAAAAACTTACGGCGCCAAGTGGAGTTGGATCTGACCCGAGATATGAAAGATTAAAATCATTTAATGGATTGAGGTATAATAATTCAAATTTAACATAGAAGTTATAAGTTTATATATATATATATATATGGCATATCGCATGCATAATAAAAAACTGATCAATTACAACTTAGGTCAGAATCGAGTATTAGGTCAAAATAATTACACAAAACGAATCAAACGTTTAAAGACTGTCTGGAATAATTAAAATATATTAATTTATTTTGTAATCTATTATTCTATTTAGGAATAAACAAACGAGGTCGATATCGCAAAAATATTTTTCTTGATTTATCAAATATCTAGTTTTTTGAGTTAAGGCAATTTTTTATTAAGCGTGCGATATGTATGTATACGCCCTATTTTTTTTTCATACCCTCTAATTTGACGAGGGTCATAAGACTAAGTGCTCAAGTAATAGCTTTGAATATTTATTTATTTATTTTATTTTTATTTATTGGAAGGTGTGTCCTTTGTGAAGTGTATGTGGATACTAAGAAAAGGTTTCTTAAAATTCCACCCCTAAGACGGTGAAATGTGGGGTTGAATTTTCTGTGAAACTTATTCTCTAGGTCGATTGACTCGAAAATTAGTACACATACAATTTCAATTAAAATTATGGGACACGTATGTCACAGTTTTTCCAAAATCATCCCCCAATAGAGTCAAATAAGGCGTCGAATTTCCTACACGGCATGGTAGACAGGGGCATGGCGGGCACGGTGGTGCAGGATGTGCGAGGGAGGGGGGGGTGTTTCTGTATTAACATGTATTCAGCCCTTTTTAACGTCCCACTGCTGTGCACGGGTCTCCCTTCAGTACGAGGGGAATCAGGCCATAGTCCACCACGCTGCCCAAGTGCGGATTGGCGGACTTCACATGTCTTTCAAAAACTTGCTAGGTTTTCTCAGACATGCAGGTTTCCTCACGATGTTTTCCTTCACCGTAAGGCAAGTAGTAATCATGTTATAATAGAAATGATTCATGAAAATATCAGAGGTATGAGACCCGGGATTTGAACCCGCTTCACTCGGTTTCCCAAGCAAGCGCATTACCACTGAGCTACCACTGCCTGTATTAACATAAAGCCAAAATTTTTTTTTTGTAGTTTTAACGCGAGCGAAGCCGCGGGTTTTTCTAGTAGTATATAGACTTATTATAGGTTTAGAATATTTTAATTGTTATACGGCAGAATGATAAATGATTTCCTCCCAATCATTCTAGCATCGATGCATAATTTATCATATGTAATTATTGGATACTAATCTTATGAACGTTTAAAAAAAACGATTGCAAATACATTGCGTAGATTTTATTGTTTTTGAATTGAGTGATTGATGTTTATAACATACCGTATATCATATTTATTTGTAGATACGTATTCACGGTTAGCTATGTTTATACATAAATAGTAGCTTGCTACTCCTAAGATATTCATTTAAATTATATAGCGATTTACCCTCGCTTCGCTCGGGTGCGATGCCGTATTGACGCGGATTTCGTTCGCAATTTCATGGGTTTCATTTTTTTACGCGGAACCCTGATTCTTTTTCTAAAATAAAAGTAGCCTAAATTACTCCTTATAACATCAGCTATCTGCCAGTGAAACTCCCGTCAAAATCGGTTCAGCCGTTTCGAAGATTAACCGGAACAAACAGACAGACAGACAGACAAAAATTGTAAAAAATGTTGTTCTGATATGTGTACCGTGTATACATCCATATGCATTTAGTAAAAAGCGGTTATTTTAATATTACAAACAGACACTATTTTTTTTATCTGCATAGATCATCAGTCTTTTTGACTTAAGAAAGTCCTCTTCCAGTTTTAATGGTATTCGAAAACGAAAGAGTAGTCGTAGTAGCTATAATTTAATAATTTACACTTCTATATCTATCTATAGGTGAAGATATAAACACAGTATCTACTAATCCCCGATGATAGATTCCTCACGGACTTACGTAATGACATTTAATTTAAATTTTAAAGTGTAAAATGGACGATTCAAATATGCTTGTAAAAATCTATTTGAATAAAATATATTTTAATTTTATTTGATTTTGAATCCATACAATCGTCTAAAATTTGTCTATACATAACAATTGTGCGGCTTGCTCGGTAAGATGCGAATGATGCGATACCAACTGTGATTTTTAGGGTTTCATACCCAAAGGGTGAAACGGGACCCTATTACTAAGACTTCGTTGTCCGTCCGTCTGTCTGCCTGTCCGTCCGTCAGTCACCAGGCTATATCTCATGAACCGTGATAATTAGACAGTTGAAATTTTCACGGATGATGTATTTCTGTTGCCGCTATAATAACAAATACTAAAACAGAATAAAATAAATATTTAAGGGGGCTCCCATACAACAAACGTGATTTTGTTTTTTGCTCGTTTTTGCTCGATATTTACAGAATATTAAGTTATACATTCACTTTAAAAATAAATAATTAAATTAAAATAAAAGAAAAACTTAAGGGGGGCTCCCATACAACAGGCATATTTTTTTGCCGTTTTTATAGATAATGGTACGGAACCCTTCGTGCGCGAGTCCGACTCGCACTTGGCCGGTTTGTTACTTTATACGGCTTTAGGGTAAAACTGTAATATGCCACGAGATGGCACTACAATGTTTTAACTTTGAAACCGTTCGCCATGAAAATTGGTATTTTTTGACAACTTTTGGGGAGACTGTATTCGAACAACCGAGAAATCCCACCATTTTATATGTAGGATGATGTGGGCATTCAATTACGCATAATATTTTTAATAATAAATACTATGAAAATCAGCTGGTTATTAATAAATTTTATGATGCTGTTACTTTAACAAGTTCGGACAGGGGGACGATTTGATCCAAAGCATCTTTTTTGTAGGATATTTTTTTTTATGTTGGATTATCTCAAGATTTCATTGTAGAACAACTTACACGTATGCACGTTTCGCGGCAAAGATGAAACGTGTATGTCTCCGACTGCATAATACTATATTCCCTCTTAAACTTGTTTTCATATTTTTAGCTAGCTTTTATGCAGTCGATTTTTTTATTTTATAATATATTTTTTATTTACAGCTTTTTAGTTTTTGCCAATTAGACATTAGAAGTAATATTATACATACATACATAGACTGATAAACACATTACCCTCCTTCGCGTCGCGCAGTCGGGTAAAAAGAAAAGTTGGGCATCTCATCAAAACAAAGCTACTCGTAAAGTTTCAGCTGGTTATTAATTTTATTTATTTATTTACTAATCATTATTTATTAATTATTATTATTATTTATCTAATATATTTAAACGAGCAATTCTTGTATATTTATATCTTTAATATCTTTATTTATTTACACCAGCGATCTCGGAAACGGCTCCAACGATTTCGTTAAAATTTGGTATGTGAGGGCTTTCGGGGGCGAAAAATCGATCTAGATTATTCTCATGTCTGGGAAAACGCGTGTTTTCGAGTTTTCATGCGGTTTTCTTTTGCATTATTCTACGCAGAATATGCTCGATAATTTCTTACACTCTGGCATAGGCATCGTGGTCAAGCGACCACGGTGCAATAAGTGTGTCCGAGTTTGGATCTTGATCGGATACAAAATTTTGCTTTTTTTTTTGTATTTATTCAAGTTTTTAGTTTTTTTTTTATCTAAAAAATATGATATAACAAAAAAGAACTACGAGCGAAGCTCGGTCACCAGGTACTTAATCATTTAGTCAAAGACGTGGTGTACTGTAGACTATTTCCGTACAGAATTATAATTCTCCTGTTTTTTTTTTTCAGAGCCTTAACAATGGTGTGCGTGATATTCTCTCACACTGCTCTCATCATGTCGTTCACCTATATTCAAAATCCACTTTATATTGAAACGGTAATATATATTTTTTTATACAAAAAAAAAAATAAGTTAAAAAAAGTGCGTGTGGGTGCAATTCACACATGGTAGAAGTGAAACTTTAGAAAAGTAACCTACGAGAGAATGAGATGAATATAGAGTATCAAGAGTAGGATAATTATACGGTTTAGTTTGTTTTTTTTAATAAGTTTAAAAGTTATTTTACATTTTATTTAACACTAGCGACTTACCCTCGCTTCGCTTCGGGTTCGTCCCTAGACAAAAACAAATCTATCGCACGGGAACCGTAATTTTTTCCGGGATGATATATAACCTATAGCCTTCCTCAGTTAATGAGCTATCTAATGCAAAAAGAATTTTTCAAATCGTATTAGTAGTTCCTGAGATTAGCGCGTTCAACCAAACAAACAAACAAACTCTTCAGCTTTATAATATTAAGTATAGATATATTTAATTAAATAATAAATGTTTATTTCGGACAAGAAGTCCATAAAAATCATCAGTATTTTACAGTAACAGAAAATAGAAATAAAATACTACAAAATTATAACAGAAGTAAGCAAAGAAAAATACAAACATTTAACATTGAATTAAATAAATCATGTAAGTATGTCAATATAAGCCATGTCAATCAGTCAATTTAAATAAATAATAATTAAATTTAATTAACATTAACATTTTATTCAATACTAGCGACTCACCCTCGCTTGGCTTCGGGTTCGTCCCTAGACAAAAACAAATCTATCCTACGGGAATCGTACATTTTTCCGGAATGATATATAGCCTATAGCCTTCCTCAGTTAACGGACTATCTAATGCAAAAAGAATTTTTCAAATCGGATTAGTAGTTCCTGAGATTAGCGCGTTCAACCAAATAAACAAACAAACTCTTCACCTTTATAATATTAGTATAGATACATAACATATTATTTAGTACTATTTTTCACTCCCTGTGTAATGTATCCTATCTCATTCTCTCGCCGGCTTTATCCTATATATTTATGTATTTGTCTCTTTCTCGTGTCACATTTTCGTTTCAACTAGTTTTAAATCACAACGATTATAAAGAACGTTTCACTTCAAAAATAAAAGTGCTTTATCGTCTTCAAACTTTTTCCTAGAATAAAGATGATCAATTTTGTTACTTTTGCAAAATGATAAAATATCACTAATAGTAATTTACAATACGTGGGACTTAAATAGTCCAATATTGCATTTATAGTCCAAACAAATATCGTACACTATTTTAAAACTCGTGTGACATAAACCCGCCATATTTTTAAAGAGATCTCCCAAAAATCTAGAAAGAAATTTTAGAAAAACTGCCAATCTTTTCACACTTGATGGTTTGCATCTATACATATAATAAAATTGTAACTAAGCCAAACCTTTACATTAAATATTCTTTTGAAAATCTTATTGAAATAGACATTATGATCGATACAGAGGCCGAAACTATAATTTTTAGAATTTTTGTCTGTCTGTCTGTTACCGCATCACGGAATAACCACTGGAGGTATTTTAATGAAATTTGGTATGATGATAGCTGGTTAGCCGGGTCAACATATAAGATACTTTTTACTACGAGAAAATATTTCATCTCTAAGAAATCTATACTAAACGTTTATCATCCACCAAATTAAAAAAAATTATTCAACGTTAAATTATAATAATTTTCTACTGAAAATTTTGATTCTACCAACAGTTCAGAAAGAAAAAATCTTAGTCTTAAGAAGTACTAGAAAGAAATAAGTTGTATAATTGATTTTTGATTTTTCATCTAACTTATTTGTTTGTCTTCCTCTTCTTGTTCTTGATTGAACTTTTCACAAACTTATGGCTAAATGTGTATATAATGTGATTTCAGTCTTACGAAGATCCTTTAAAGCAGATAATATTCAATGGAAGTCTGGTGACGCATACATTTTTCGTTTTGTCAAGTTTTCTGCTAGCGTACAATTTGCAGATACTCGCGGAGAAGCAAGAGATCACATGGGTCCAGATACCAAAGGGCATCATCTTCAGGTGGATTAGGTATATTGTACACATGTATTCAGCCCTTTTTAACGTCCCACTGCTGGGCACGGGCCTCCCTTCAATACGAGGGGGATCAGGCCTTAGTCGACCACGCTGGCCAAGTGCAGGTTGGCGGACTATTTATATATCGATAACACATATATTGTGCACATAGATAACTATATATAAATAGGCAAAAATAAAACAGTTCAGTGCCTATGTTTGTCAACAAATTTTTTTTCAGTAGCCATTAACAAGCTTAAGATCAAAAAAACAATTTCAGAACCGTTTTTTATGTAATGGTTATGGTCGAATTTCGACCAATGGCCGAGGCGATATATTAATTTAGCCTCAATTAACGTAAAGCGTTAATTACGGTCTCGTTAACTTTGTTTTGGTGGTGTAAGGTTCGATTCTCATTTGTGTCAAAAATATACGTGTCTACACAAATTTTTATAAAAAAAATCTATGTTATGAATTTATGGTAAAAAAGGATTCCTAGTGATATATTATATTATAGTTATTTTAGTACGTGGTGTCTACGCACGCACGCGTGCATTTATAATAGACAATCACAATGAGGTCAGTCGTCGTATACAAATATCGTTAAAAAAGACATTATAATTATATCTCCGAATTTTAAGTTCAAACGATGTGATTTATTACCGAATATAAAAACATTTAAATATTACCATGACTATTTTTATAGATTTTTGTTTTAGGTTTCGACAATTATATTAGGTAACTAGTAATCGCCGCGCGGTTGAAAATCAACCATAATTCATTAACTTATACATATATTCATTGTCTTGCGTATTTTACAATATTAATCTATTCTCAATTTGACTACAGGCTTTAACATAAACAAAAGAGTTTATATGCGTTTGTGTGTCAAATACTACTACTACTACAATGCATAATTAAAAAAAAAATGCATCCTGCACTCCTTCTCTATATAAACTATAAGTGTGAGAAATTTCATACTCCTCCGTCTGCGCCATTTTCGTGAAAACGGGTACAAATTTTTTGCTTTTTTGCTATTAATATATAGATACTCATAACATGATAAGGTGCCACTCGTAATTTATATAAAACTAGCGACTTACCCTCGCTCCGCTCGGGTTCGTCCCTATTTACGTTTTAAAGTTTAGTGTAGATTTTTCAGAGATGAGATATTTTCCCGCAATGAAAAGTATCCTATATGTTGACCTAGATAATCAGCTACCATCATACAAAATTTCATCAAAATCCCTCCAGTGATTTTTCCGTGATGCGGTAACAGACAGACAGACAGACAGACAGACAGACAGACAGACAGACAGACAGACAGACAGACAAAAATTCTAAAAACTGTAGATTCGGCCTCTGTATCGATAATAATGTCTATTTCAATAAGATTTTCCAAAAAATATTTAATGTACAGATTTAGCTTTGTTACAATTTTATTATATGTATAGATTATTTATTAAAGGATTTCCTTTTCAGACTGACCCCTGCATACGCTCTCGTATTAGCCACTATCAGTACTTGGATGAGGCATTTAGGCAGTGGCCCCTTGTGGGACTTGGTCGTCACAAGCGAATCTGACTTGTGTAGACAATATTGGTGGGCAAATATATTTTATTTTAACAATTACATATACGAAAAGGACAGGTGTTTCCCTCAAGCATGGTACGTTTCTATTAATTTCTAGCATTTTAATTAAAACTAGTGATCGCCGCGTGGTTGAAAATCAACCATAATTCATTAAGTTATATATTTATTGTCTTGCGTACATTACAATATTAATCTGTTCTCAATTTGACCACAGACTTTAATAATAAACAAAAGCGTATATACATATGTATGTGTGTGTCAAATACATGGTAGTGTGTGTAAGGTTTTTTTATTGATTTAATGTATTTTTTATGCATAATTTAAATATAAATATTAGCATTCTGCACTCCTTCTCTATATAAACTATAAGTGTGGGAAATTTCATACTCCTCCGTCCGAGCAATTTTCGTAAAAAGGGGTACAAAGTTTTTGCTTCACGTATTAATAGTCCGGTCAATATAGACATTTAAAATAACAAAAATTCCCGGAAAGCCAAATATTGGTGGAGAACTGGGATTTATCATTACAAATAAAGTTTTAAAAATCCCCATAGATCCTATGTGTGCTACAAAAGTTATTCGGGGTCAAAGGTCAAAATTAGAATCGCAATATCTTACGAATGGTAACTTTTAGGAAAAAAATCATAAGAACCATTTTTGTAGAAAAGTTTAAGATCTACAACTTTGGTTTGAGGTTTTTTTTTTTTGATAAAACTTACTGTTTTCGAAGAAAATCCAAAAAACCTCAAATTTTGACCTTTGACCCCGAATAACTTTTGTAGCACACATAGGATCTATGGGGATTTTTAAAACTTTATTTATAATGGTACACCCCAGCTCTCCATCAATATTTGGCTTTCCGGGAATTTTTGTTATTTAACCACTATTTTTATGTCTAAATTGACCGAACTATAATATATAGATACTAGACGTTGTTTAAAGTATAACTGACATTAGTTTTTGAGGCCTTCAGTTATAACTGTCCAGATCCGTTCGGCCGTTCTGGCGTAAAAGAGTAACAAACATCCATCCATCCATCCTCACGAACTTTCACATTTATAATAGTAGTATGGATTAGTATGGATTTATGGGATTTGAATAGTATTTGTAGTAATGGTTTAAAATAAATTTATTTTTTTTTTAAATTTATTTATTTGTTTATTTGATACTAGCGACTCACCCTCGCTTCGGTCGGGTTCGTCCCTAGCTTGCTTCCCCATACAAACTTTTATCCGCATTTTCACCCCCTTAAGGGATGATTTCCGGGATAAAAACTATCCTATATCCTTCCCAGGGTCTCAAACTATCTACTTATCAAATTTCATCTTAATCGGTTCAGTAGTTTCGGAGCCTATTCGATGCAAACAAACAAACAAACAATCAAATCTTTCCTCCTTATAATATTAGTACAGATGACGTATTTTTTTTTTGCTTATTAGGTACTTAGCAGCTGACACTCAGCTTTTCTGCTTAGCATTGATTCTTTTGGTGATCATCCAAAATCAAAAATACAGGAAGGTGGTACTCGTATTGCTGTTTTTGATTTCACTAGTCATCACAGGTGCAACTACTTACTTCTTCAATTTAGATGCTGTGGTCTTACAATCGCCTGAGTAAGATTTTTTTTAATTTCTAATTAAATACGTCCTTTAAATATTTAAAACACTAAGATTTAGCCTGCAGTGTTAACTAAAGTGTTATTTTATTATCATTTGTAATAATGCTTTAATATATTTATTTAACTAGCGATTTACCCACGTTACACTCGGGTGCATCCCTAGGTACGTTTTAAACAAATAAAAATAGGATTGTAATTTTATTGCGCAGAACCCTAATTTAACTTTAGCCTAAGTTATCCTTATACGTCATATATCTGCCATTGAAAGTCTTGTCAAAATCGGTTCAGCCTCTCTAGCCGGTGAGTCCCACATAACCACCTGCATGTATGCAGGTGGTATTCATTTACCAACGTTAAAAAAAGGTTCAAAACTTTGGTACTTTGATAATAAAGCACATGAATAACGTGATATATAAACAGATAAAGCCCTGCCGAAAATGCTGGCTCTAAACATAGCCTATTTTTCCTTACATGACAAAGTGGAAAGAAAATTCATGTATCATCAAGGAAATATTACTTTTGAAAGGTTTTCCTAGAGGTGAAAGGGATTCCCACTACTTGAGGTTCCCTGTTTCTAAGGAGTTTATCTTGATTCTGATTGATTGATGATCTTCTAAAGAATTAATATATTTTGTTTCTTTTTCAGGACATATCGTACGATCTATGCCCATGATGATACATTCAATTTAGTATACATCAGAGGTCACACAAACCTCTCTGCTTATATCGTCGGACTCACAGCGGGTCTTCTTACTTACAAATGGCAAAAAGAAGGGAAGGATTTGTCTAAATTAAAGGTTGATATAATAGATTTTTAATAAAAAATTAACACTAGTACTTAACAAAACTACAAAAACCAATAACTTACATTCGCTTGACTCGAGTGCGGATACCTTTTGAACTTATAAAACTATATACTGGCAGCGCCATCTTTTGCCAACTTTTATAACTGGCAGGTAACCTATCTGTGTATTAAATTTCATTAAAATCCAACCAGCCATTCCAGCGTGAAGCAGTAATGAATGTATATAAACTCGATTCTTTATCCTTTTTTATATTTAATTATTAATTATGTATTGTATGTATTCAGCCCTTTTTTAATGGCCCACTGCTGGGCACGGGCCTCCCTTTAATACGAGGGGAATCAGGCCATAGTCCACCACGCTGGTCAAGTGCGGATTGGCGGACTTCACATGTCTTTCGAAAACTTCCTAGGTTTTCTCAGACATGCAGGTTTCCTCACGATGTTTTCCTTCACCGTAAGGCAAGTGGTAATCATGTTAGAAATGATTTGCACGTGAAAATATCAGAGGTGCGAGACCCGGGATTTGAACCCGCTTCACTCGGTTTCCCAAGCGAGCACGTTACCACTGGACTACCACTGCCTATCCATTTATTACAACACAGAATATATTTCTATTTTCAGAAGTATCGCTGGGTCATGTGGACACTGTTTCCACTTGGTGTATTAATCATTTTATCGGGGGGCTTCTTTTACATCGATGACTACACGTCCTCAACCCTCATCACAGTGCTATACGCCTCACTATACAAGCCCATCTTCCAAATACTTTTATTAACTTTCATAGTAGGATGTATTTTTAAATTCGAGCGTAAGTATGATAAAGACGCTTGTTAGCTTACGATATTTATTTTATAATTTTAAATAAGAAATTTTGGAAATAAATTTATTTTGTGTATCTCAAAAACGGCTCTAATGATTTTATCAAATTTTGTTTTAGATTGATTGAATTTTTGTTTTGCTTTTTAACTTTATCTATACAACATTTAACATTTTTCTGGAAAAACCGTATTTTAAAAAAAAATGGTCTTATTTATTTAGAGCCTTCTTCTATCTCCTCTCATGCTGAGAATTCATGTAGCACCATCTAGTACTTGCATTGACTGCCTCGGTGGTGTAGTGGCTAGCATGTACGGCTGCACACCCAGAGGTCCTGGGTTCGAGTCCCGGGTCGGGCCAAGTTTAGTTATTGAGTCTTTCTGTATAGTAAGCCTCAGTAACAGCCCGGAGTTGGGAAGTTGGCGGTGTTTCACCCCCGTGCCTCGGAGAGCACGTAAAGCCGTCGGTCCTGCGCCTTAACTCTCACCGGTCGTGTCGAGTAGTCGTCCCACCGGAGTATGAGAGTGACAGGAGTAGAGAGTGCACATGTGTCTGCGCGTACATTTGTGCACTATAATATCTCCTGCGCAGTTGGCTAGTCTCAATGAGATTGGCCGCCGTGGCCGGAATCGGTCAGGAGGGCATTATTATTATTATTATTACTTGCATTGATATAAGGTACTACCATACAAAATTTCATTTAAATCGGTTCAACAGTTTCGGAGATTAACCCGTACAAACAGACAAACATACAAAAAATTTGAAAAAAATCTGGATATGTTCTATTTCTCTTCTTACATCCCCCTGACTCGGTTTTTAGCATTCTTTTTCTATGTACAGACATTCGATCTCTACAGTTTTATTATATGTATAGATAAAACAATTTTTAAGATTTCAGAAAAGATAGTAATGTTTAAAATATAAAATATTCACGTATCTAAGAAAGTATTATTTAAATTAATATTAGTAGTAAAGTATCATTTAAATTAATACTTTCCAAGGTTTACGCGAATATTTGACATTTTAAATAAAACTATCTTTTCGGATTATTTCGCGGATTTATTTCGATTTTTGGTCCTTAGTCTCTCCCGTGATCATGATTGCTGTAAAGCATTCGAAACGTCGGGAACCAAAAATCAAAATAAATCCGCGAAATAATCCGAGAAGATAGTTTTATTTAAAATATTATTTAAATTTATTATTATTTTACAGCTGTACAGCGTAAAATAGTAGAATGGCGAGGTTTCACATGGGCAGGGAGAGTTACTTACTCCGCGTTCCTGCTTCACACGGTGTTTCAAAGAACCTACGTCGGCAGTCAAACAACACTTTTAGTCATGTCGGATTATTTTGTTGTAAGCATTTAATTTTATTCTACTTGACGACTATCATTTGTTAAATGTAAAAAAGGCCGCGATCAATCTTTGGATTTAAATTCAATGTCATTTTTAAATGTTTCATATAATGTCATGTACTTAGTTGGAATAAAAAAGCAAATATTCACATAAATGGCATGAAGACCTAACTAATACTTGGATTTCAAAGTTAAATAATATAATATGTTGGGACATTGAACACACAGCACCATCTAGTTCCATGTTAAGCTACGTGGCCTGTGTTATGGATACCAGATAGTTGATACACTACACATTTTAAGTACATACATATTATAAATATAAACACCTATCCCGCTCACCTATCCGACCTAGCACTATCCTACACTATACCTAGCACCTATCCGACTCGAACCCGCGACCGCTGGCACAGCAAGTAGCGTCACTGCAAACTGAGCCAAACGTATCGTCAAAAAAAGTGTTAAATAAAATAAAACTTCATTCAATTAGACTTATACATGTTTCCATGTTCTTCCCATAGACAATATCCCATGGAAACTACTTCTTGTATTGGAATAAAAACTTAAAAAAAAAATAAACCAGCCAGCCGATACAAATCAAAGCACACCGACTTCGAAAATATCTGATTAGGTATCTGTTCTAAATGAAAACCTCTGTTTAGTTATTTTTTACTTTTCAGTGCCTGGAAGTCGGTTTTTTTTTAAGTTTTTATTTTTCCATTTTTAGTGTAGACGTAATAAGCAGGTAATTTGTAAGAAGAAAGATTTTTAAAAACATTCGATTAAGCCATTTATTTCAAAACTGCTTGACCGATTTCGATAAAATTTATATGGGACCACCGGGGAAGAATAGCCTTTGAAACAAAAAAAGAATTTTCCAAATCGGTTCAGGCGTCTTCGAGTAATCGGTGAACATACATAAAAAAAAAGATTCCGACGAATTGAGAACCTCCTCCTTTTTGAACTCGGTTAATAGTAACTGTTATCTATCTCTGCTCTTTGAACTATTTTCGTATAAAGCAGCGGTTGGCAACCTTTTAGCAGGCAGGGGCCACAAGGTGGCTATACCTGGTAAAGGCGGGCCGCACTTGTGAGAGCAAAAAAAAGCATATACCACAAAATATGTCCACTACAACATTCAATGTGACAATTCCTAAAATGACTCTTAAATGCTTATCGATGAGACGAGGAACATTTTAATTTTTTCGGTAATTACAAATTCAAAATACTTAAAAAACATAAAAACTTTTCTTTATAAAACAGTCACGGGCCGCGGGCCGCATGGAGGCACCTCGCGGGCCGCGTGTTGCCGACCGCTAGTATAAAGCATGATCCAATTCTCTTTTGCTATATAAAAGAAGGACGAACCGACAAACACTCTTTCACATCTATATAAAGGCAAAGAAAAACAATTCAGCACCTTTTTCTCCCCTGTTTATCAACCGATTTTCTTTTTTTTTTTTGTTTAGTATCTATTGATAAGTGTTTAGTGCTATCAATAAAATAAAAAAAAAAAAACAGAT
Organism: Fabriciana adippe; assembly: GCA_905404265.1. Taxonomy (NCBI): domain Eukaryota; kingdom Metazoa; phylum Arthropoda; class Insecta; order Lepidoptera; family Nymphalidae; genus Fabriciana; species Fabriciana adippe. Next base: position 14,918,662 of record FR989998.1, on the reverse strand, counting down.
TTTTTTATAAGCCAGTGAATGTTCTTTTAAAATCGGTTTAACCGTTCCGAAGATACAAACAGACATACAGACAGACATACATTTTTTTTTTATAATTTCTTGAATTTAGGCAATCTAAAAATACGAGTTTAATATAAGATGGTATTTATATCAATATGTCCTTTTTCTTCTAGATAATGTTGCTATGTTCTTCAATCTTCTTCTCGTATGCGTGTGGTGCGATTCTTTGGCTTTGCGTAGAAGCACCGGTGGCCGGACTGACGCGTGCTCTACTTGCGCCGAAGAAAACTAATATAGAAAAATAAATTATAAACATAATTTATTCATAATATTAGCATAATTTTATTTATAATAAATAAGAATTAAAAATTTTATGTGTTTTTGTCGTTCTAAAAAAAAACTTATAAAGGTCTTCAAAAATCGTGTCATTATATCGTGACAGTTCTTTCTCTTTCTTTTCTTATCATAATGTGACAGTCCTAATATTATAAGTAAATATTATTGTTAAAAATGTATTTTTATTTATTTATTTATTTATGTACCAAATATATATATATATATATATATATATATATATATATATATATATATATATATATATATATATATATATATATATATAATAGAAAACAGTAACTATGTCTACAAAGGATGACTTATCTCTTTAAGAGATCTCTACCAGACAGCCTGGAGCGTGAGAAAAAAGATAATAATAATAAGGTCATTTTTAGGTGTATTTAAAATATAAAAGATGCTCATTTTAATCTTATTTGCTCTAAAAATACTAACAACTTAAGCTAACATGAAAGCCAGGGCCGGATTTAGGGGAGGGCAAGCGGGGCTGCAGCCCCGGGGCCTCCACAAGAGAGGGGCCTCCACAAAAGAGATTTAAAAAAAAACAAATTCTGAGTGGTCGACAACTTTTTCGTTTTTATTTTTAACAAATATGATTGATTATATATTCATAATTATTATTAGATATTAAAAATAATTTATCCATATTCATTCACCGCAGTTCATCGCGGTCGGGTAAAAAGAAGTTACAGAGAGGTTATCCTTAATTAATTATCGTGCGTTTTTTTGGGAATCGCGTGAGTTTGTTTATTTTATAATTTTTAGGTCTGCAATATTATCATCAAATGCCAGTGTTTTATAGGTAAATTCACGTTTGTTAATTCAAATTTGAAACAAAATTTTCTTCGATCCTTTTCTATTTTTGTGTTTCGTATTTTTGATTTTGAGTGCATGCACATATCTATATCTACTCCATAGGATTAGGTAGTTAACTAAAGGTAAACAAAGAGCTCATGGGGACTTAACCTTTTATTATATATATTTTAACACATATTGTCAACTAGCGATTTAACCTTGCTTCGCTCGGGTGCGTCCTTAGGTACACGGATTTTATTCACAATTTCATGGGTTTTAATTTTTTACGCGGAACCATGATGTTTTTTCTAAAATAAATGTAGCCTAAGTTACTCCTTATAACATCAGCTATCTTCCAGTGAAAGTTTCGTCAAAATCAGTCTAGCCGTTTTGGAGATAAGCCGGAACAAACAGACAAAATTTTTAAAAATTTAAACCGTATATGCATTTTATATGCATACTAGCAACTCACCCTCGCTTCGCTTCGGGTTCGTCCCTAGACAAAAACAAATTTATGCCACGGGAACCGTACATTTTTCCGGGATGATATATAGCCTATAGCCTTCCTCAGTTAACGGACTATCTAATGCAAAAAAAAATTTCAAATCGGATTAGTAGTTCCTGAAATTAGCGCGTTCAACCAAACAAACAAACTTTTCAGCTTTATAATATTATAGTATAGATAGAAAAAACTGATATTTTGACATTACAAACAGACATATAAATTTTATTTATTTGTAGGTATAGATAAAATAACTGCATTTTTATTGAATTCAACTACAATCAACCACAATTAAAACATAACTAAAATTGATTTAGACTCATACAAATTCATATACAATATAATATTTAAATTAATGATGTATGTTACGGACGACGAGTCTACGTGACGGCAGAATCTAGCTTAAGTGTAAAATACAATAAGAGTTTAGACTCACAGATTGTTAATTAGAAATAAAAAAAAACAAGGTTTTGTTCATTGTGTACCATTCGTCGGATAGCAATAGAAGAGGCAACTAGCCAGAAAAGCTAAGGAAGAATCAACCAACGAAAGTTTCATTTTAAAACCCTTAAATGCAGTCTACCATATTTAAATTTAAAAGTTTCCATGTGGTATATCATGTTAAATCAAGTGAATAAGGTTTATTTATATACTGTTGCTGATATTATATAATATAGATGTTTGCTTTTTCACCCGACTGCGGCGAAACAGGGTCATGTGTTTAACCTGTATGTATATCTGATTCTATATTCGTTCGGAATCACTAAATGGCTTAACTGATTTTGATGATGCATACGTAATTCGATTCGTATTGATAATGCGAGTGTCATATATAGATATTATTAAAAGTCAAAATGGCGAATCCTAGGTTCCAGTTTGTGTATATTGAAAAAAAAATCGTCGGTCAGTCGGTTTTTTTAATTTTGTAAAAAAAATTCTGGAGTGGTTGTGTGTATTGTCCATCAAAAATCTCTGTAGTTTTAGTAAAACAGTACTTATCCACATCTCAAAATTATTTGTGTCTATTCCAGTATAAAAAATAGCTCTCCGGCTTCATCTAATTAATCGATAAAACTAAAACATAGTTTTAAATTATTTTTTGATCAACTACATATCTCAGTACAATATTTTATTTTATTAAAATAATGTATATTCTTTTACTTAAAAAGTAACTTTATCATAGATTATTTATGCTTACATTAAGTTTATAATTTGTATGGTCATTTTATTTATATGTGTAATTTAAGACACCTATCCATAAAAAAAAGCATTAACGTTCAGCGAAATAATCAACTATTAAGCTATAAAAAAAGCTCGCAATGTTCCATTCATTAACGCGATTTAATTTCGAATAATTCTTGTATTTGACTATATCTACATATGTTTATTGAAATAATTTAATTTTTTTCGCAGTAAATACTGAAATCACTTGACTAAAAAAATTGTTCATTTTATTCGGAATATAATTAGGGGCCTCCACTCTTTTGTTGCCCCGGGGCCTCCACACCCCTAAATCCGGCCCTGATGAAAGCGATCATTTCTCATCGCTTTTAATAACTAGAAAAACAAACAAAAGAACAAATACTCCTTTTTTGAAGTTAGTTAAAGGAAGATAATATCTTGGCAGTTTCATCAAGCAGAGAGAGAAAGCCAAAATAATCTAGCAAATTCGAATCTGACTCGCATACCAAGGTTAGTATAAAATAAATAGAAACAAATCTATCCCACGGGAACTAAACATTTTTCCGGGATACAAAGGACGTGTTAATCCAGGCTCTATATATATATATATATACATATATATATATATATATATATATATATATCTGTGCCAAATTGCATCCAGATCCGCTCAGCCGTTATGGCGTGATGAAAAACAAACATCCAAACATACACCTAAACTTTCGCATTTATAATATTAGTAAGATTAATTTGTTACGGTAAAAATGAAAATATTTACGAAATTTTATTTACGGAATCAATAAGTTTATTTACAAAAAAGCTACAACAATCTAAAATTTAAAGACCTATGAAGAGATAGATAGAAACTTAAGCAGACTTAATATTTTTTCCATCTATTACATGCATGAAGCCACCTCATTACAAGATACCAACGAAAATCCAGACATCAGCCCCAACAGTCTTCAAGTAAAATGGCTGTGACATACGGATAAACGTAAATGATGAAATTATTTACGTCTGTAATTTTAAACTTTGTGGCTATGAAACCCTTGTAAAATTAAAAATATATAAAAAAAACTCTTGGTTAGTGTGAATGGAACTAAAATTATAAATGCGAAAGTTTATAAGCGTGTGTTTTTTGCATCTTTGAATTTGGACAAAATTCGGAATAGAGATAATCTATATCTTCTTTTTTTTGGAGTGGGAAGTGCATTTTAGTTTGGGAATTGGGTATCCCAAAGCTTACGCACTCAACCACGTCGCCCCAATAGTATGCCTGCCGAAGCAGACCACAACAACCAAGGAGTTGCTCCCACAGTCAACACTACTATCAGAAAAGTACCAGAAGTAACCCGCGTGATACACCTCTTGTCTCCCAGTGTGTCACTTGGCTTCACGCCCGGTTGGATTCACGGACGCCAATAAGCCCCTCTACAAGGAACACATATCAGGGGGGATAGCTTTACCCCCTACTCAACTTCTCAGATTCTTCTCTTCTTCTTTGATCCCCTTTAGGAGATCAATTTTCAAAAACCATTTTATATTATAAAATAACTTTTTTGCAAATATGTATGCTTCCGAGCCACAGTTGTAAGTTCTAATAATAAGTCAGTTCATAAATTTGAGACAAAAAAAAAACAAAAGAATACTTAATGTCTACTTCTGAGGTTATAATATGTTGTTATAAATGTGCAATTTTCATTACTATTCAACATTTGATAAAGAGCAGTCGTTATTTTTTATTAAGTAAAATAAAAATATATAAACAGCTGTAAGGGTGTTTTATACAAAAATGAAACGATATGTTATGTATTTGCTTATTTTTCTATTAAAAAGAACTTATGCAGTGATTTATAATTTAAACGGTAAGTGTTGATTATTTCTATGTCGAGCTTAAATTTTTGATATTTTATGAAAAAATAAACTAAGTATGTGTTTATATCTATCTTTTTAAAAATTAAAGAAAGAAGCAAAATTCATCAATAAAAATATACAAGAAACAAATATATATATATATAACAATTATACATATTTTTAATTTTATATAAGAAAATATACAAAGTTAGAGGGTTTTTTCTCGAAAAACTTAGCCTGCATTGGCTTTATTTCATATCGTTTATAATTGTTTTTTTTTTTTGCTCAATTTTTTTTCTGTACAATTTTTTAACCTTATTTTTTAGTCATTTTATTTTCTTTTTATATTAGCAATGCATATATGTAATTTGTTGGTCAGTGATATGGACACCTACAAGCGACTAACATACTAGAACTTGTGACTAAGAATGAATTTAAAATGTATTTGTGTGTTATGTTGTTGGTGTTCTTAATAAATTAAAAAAGAAAAAACAAAAACAAAAAAAATGCCAGTAATACTTTCTTACATTTACGCGAATATTTGACATTTTAAATAAAACTATCTTTTCGGATTATTTCGCGGATTTATTTTGATTTTTGGTTCCCGACGTTTCGATTGCTTTACAGCAATCATGGTCACGGGAGAGACTCTCCCGTGACCATGATTGCTGTAAAGCAATCTAGTAATTATATTATATAAAGTAATTTTTCCACATATACAGTTTTATTTACTGTAAAGAGCACGAGCACGTACATTTCAATATAAAATCAACAATTGCATGCATTAGACCGATTGATTTTTATAATTTAACTGCCTATATCGATACCTCGGGGCTCAAAGGGCGTAAGCACCAAAACTCGATTTTACAGGAGAGCAAAAAAACAAAAAAAATAATATTATTTTCGACATATCTATTTTGATTTTTGGCCTAAATAAACCATTCTAAGACCAAAAGTTTAATTTTTTTTGGGTGCAGAACACTATAAAAATATATTTCGAATAGATTTAAAAGTAACAAAAATAGCTTTCCTATACGCCCCGGAAAATTGCATATTTGGGGAGTTTACGCCCCAAAAATCAATGGATGTGTGATGAGTGATGGTTGTAACCGTCAATTTGCCTACTAATTCTATCAGTTTATTGACAGCTATTTTGTTTTCTTTGACATTTAATTGCAATTTTATATGGACTTTATTAACTTAGCATACCTAAATTCAACTCAGATAACTAATTATAGAAAAAATTACACATGCTACAAAATATTACTCTCTAAACTTTTATAGTATTTTTTTTACTTTTCCTTTAAATTAAGTTACAATAAATTTAAATTTACCAGCCGTTTCTATCTAACAGCTTTTATTTTTCGTATACAGCTTCTTGATACTTTACTATAAAGTAGATATGCATTTACGATTTCAGCACACTGTTGATATCAGAAGGATAAAATTATTGTGATATCTTCATCAAGGATACGTGTTTTACACAATCCGCAGTGTATTTGCTTTATTTGTGGAGAATATGTTTTTAAAAATTATAGAAAACCAATGACTACCACTACTTATAAGTTTATAGTCGGACTTCAAAGTACAATTGTGTAATTTACAAACCATGGGTGCCCAAAAATCATTGTCAAAATTGTGCTGTTGAATTTGGGACAGTGGTCAAGTGGAAAAAGAAGTTCGCTGAACTTCAAAACCCCTATGTCTGGCGAGAAACTATAAACTACCATCATGATTGTTATTTTGACTTTGTTAATCTAAATAATATTAACTAAAATAACCGTAAATGGATTTATACTAATTTACTATCTAAAGCTAAAGGACCCGCTTTGCTATCTAGTGCAGCTCAAGAGTCTATACCACCTTTTACCATCAACATAAGCAATTTGTTAAGGCGCTTATTACAAATGGAGACTGTTTTGAGTCTATTGCACAGAAATTCCTTTGACTAAGTACGGAAAAATTAAAAGCTGAAACATTTAATAGATCACAATTACAACTGTTAGCTAAATTAAGTCAAAACAATAAATGAAACAGTCTAATGCATGGAAATCATTTGTGTTGGTAATCAAAAACTTTCTTAATAATACTAAAGTTTGGTACTATCAACATTTTGTCCAAAATATGCTTGACATTTTTTTGTTGCAACATCACCGTAGAACTTCACTATTTACACTCTCATCAGGACCGATTTCCTGAAAATCACGTCCACTTAAGTGATAAACAAGAAGAAATATTCTACCAACAATTTCAAACCATGGAGGAACGATACACATTACTACTACTGCAGGGCAGATTACTGCTTAACTTTTGAACGAGACCTACAAGAAGTGTTAAATTCATTAAAAAGATCATTTTTGGCTGCTTTCGCAAATTAAATTTATTTTTGTAATAATTTCTTTGACTTTTTTATAAAAATACACATAAGCCATATTTGAAAAACCAAAGCTGATGGATGAAAACGACTTTCATTTTAGAGCCAGAATGCCAAATGGCTTCAGAAAAACTACTTAAACATTCGAAAAAAAAGGTTTGTAACTAACTAACCTAAAAACTATTCGATTACTCATCGTATTCATTATAAAAATCACCTAAATAAAATCATAGAAATGTCGTTTACTACCCTTACATTTATTGATTAATATGAGTGATTGCTCTTACGCCCCAAAACTACAAATATATCGATGTAAAATGTTAGGCGTAAAAACATTTGTATCATCTACGGTGTCGCTTACTACCCTCGCGTTTATGATCATTAACAGTGGTGGCTGTTACGACACAAAAACTAAAAAAATCTGTTTTATTTTCTACAAAAAATAGGGTCGTAAACACCATTTTTTGGCGAATTGGAAGACTTTAAATATACAGATCGATAGAGGAGAAAAAACTAAGTAGGACTGCATTAAAAAGTCAATTTCGCCAAAATGGCGGTTACGCCCTTTGAGCCCCGAGGTATCGATATATGGACTTAGTTTAAATAGAATCATTGAATACGATTAATGTTGTTTTTTTTTTTGTTATTATTTTAGATACAGAATATCGACGCATGCCACCGATATATAAGATTGATAATTTCGAAGATTGTTTCATCTCTCCAAACAACGTGTATTGTTCAGTACACTTTAATCTCGTGTCAGATCAGCCCAGTGAATTGCTCCAGCTCATACAGGTATGAGAATAATTAAGAAATAAAATAAAATTATAGAAAAAAAAAACGAGTGCGTAAAAAGCGAACTAAAACGATAGAAACAAGTTGACGAAGGAAAATATAGTACTAGCGACTCACCTTCGCTTCGCTCGGGTTCGTCCCTAGGTTAATTCCTCATTGTATATAAAATATGTAATGTTTTAGGAATATTCCAAACACGTAGTAACACATTACAACCACACTAAGTTAAGATATGGTGTCTGTGTTACTAAGAGCTGCCAACATATACGGAATGAAACGGCGGTCTCAAGACACGCCCTTGAGGAATGCCTGAATTCGAGTATGTGGGAAAATTATGAATTAAAAACACAGGTGGAAAGTTATACCTGCCACAACCAATACGATGACAATTATATAGATACAGCTGATATTATTGTTGGTGTGGTTGTGGCGTTGATAGTACTGCTGAATATTGCTGGAAGTATCTATGACGCTTGCTCAGAATGTACTAAAGGTAAATAATAAGTATTTTTTAACTTAAAAGGTGTCCAACTTCAAATCGCTAAAACAATATGGGTAATGTGGTATAGAAAAAGTTCTGTATTCCTATCAAGGAATACAGAACTTTGTATTGAAATTTATCCCTTAGATCGTTAAAAAAGTTTAGACTTATTCAATTCATTAAAAATCAGGAAAATCGGTAGCGTGGAAAAATTAGACTCGAACGGAATGTAAACTCTAATGTCAATCAATAAGAATTTATTGAATCAATTAAGAAACATTTTGTTGGGAATGAATTTTTGAATCATTTCAGCTGTCCGTTCTGCGGGCTTATTATTAAAGAGAAAATATATTATTATATAAAATATAGAGCTTATTATTAAATAAACTAGTTTTGGACCGCAACTTCTCTCGCGTGATAAGCAGAATGCCAAATTTTATCGAAATCTGTTCACCGGTTTATCGTAAAAAGGTAACAGACAAGACAGAGTTACTTTTAGATTTATAATATAAGTGTGGAATTTTTTTCAGATCAATCAGTTTTAGTCTGTTTTTCAATAAAACGTAATTGGAGGCGCCTAACATCATCCAGAAAGAATATGGAGCCGCGACTGCAGAGGCTTAAAGGACTAAACGGAATTAGGTAACATATATCATTTAGATAAGATAAATAAAATATTGATTGCTGTGGTTAATTTTGTTGAAGGTCGTAAGTTTCTGCTATGCGGTACATATTATTTTCTTTCTCTTGCATAAAAAAAAACAGTCTGCCATCTTTAGGAGTCTGTCATATTGGATTTAGAAAGACATCATTTCGCTTACTGTGTTTCGCTCATCAAGGCCTTTCATTTGATATTCAATTGATGCACGGGTCAGCAACAGGAAAGCTTCCCGTAGATTGGACGAATAGTCGCGTCCTTAAAAAATAATTCATAAGCTGTCTAAAAAGTTTTTCATATAGATTTAACAGCAATTTCTAAAAATGATAAAATAAATGTTTAAAGAATTATAATTTTAAAACCTTTTAAAGACTTCCTTCCAAGTAAAATTCTTGATCATTAAAAGATTAGACAATAGATAAAAATCTTATTTCAACATTTTTAACTTTTTCCAGATGTATTGTTCTTTATGGCGTTATATTGGTGCATTGCTTCTGGGCGTATCTCGTAGCAGCAGAAAACTCTCATACATTGGAAATGGTAATGATTATCAATTTATATCTAACTAGTTTTTGCCTGCGTCTTTTCTCACGTGATAAGAGGTAAGTAGCCATGTCTGCCCCAGGATGCATTCTATGTCGTTGCCTTTTATCGATTCAACGGTTTAAACGTTAAAAGGTAACTTACACAGTTGCTTGCATATTTATAATATGAATTTATCTATATAAAAAAAGTCATGAGTGAATGTTTGTTTGTGCCAAACCGCAAATCTCTGAAATTACTTTTTCTTTAACTGCTTTAAAAATAATATATCTCAGTTACCTGGAGAAGCCTGCTATTAATTTTGCTATAAATTGCAATAGATCACATTACAGTATATTAATTTCAACATCCTTCACTCGATCGCTGTAACTCTTCACTAAAAGCAAGACTGATTAGCTATATTTTTAATATGAATAATTATTATATTTATTTTGGAAATAATAAGCGTAATACAATTTGTTCAACTTCTAAAATTTTCTTTATGAATATTGTTTCTTGATATTCATATTATTTACTATGTAATTGTTACATATTACAAAAATCACCTAAGTTATTTTAGAAAATATCATTGCGCAAAGTAGATTTTCGAGTTTTAAAATATATATTTTCGACTAGCGACTCACCCTCGCCCCGCTTGGGTTCGTCCCTACTTACGTTTTAACGTTTAGTATAGATTTCTCAGAGATGAGATATTTTCTTGCAATAAAAAGTATCCTATATGTTGACCCGGATAACCCGCTATCATTACCCATCAAAATCCCTCTGGTGGTTTTTCCGTGATGCGGTAACAGACAGACAGGCAGACAAAAATTCCAAAAACTATAGATTCGGCCTTTGTATCGATAATAATGTCTATTTTAATAAGATTTTCCAAAAACAATATTTAATGTACAGATTCGGCTTAGTTACAATTTTATTATATGTATAGATAACGTCTCGTACAATTATAAAGATTTGACTTCACTCGGTAGGAACCAGGAACATATTACAAAGTTTCCTATTACTTTTACTTGTATCCAATTTTATATCTATTTTTTACAATACTTAAAAATTTCAATATAATAAAAAAAGGAAAATAAGAAGCTATTCACAAAACATTTATAATAATACTAAATCAAAGCAAAATTCGTCATTAATTCGTCGTACTTTAAAATTCAAATTTTTTTTTTTTTTTGCGACATTAACACACAGCACCATCTAGTTCCATGGTAAGCTACGAGGCTTGTGTTATGGATACCAGATAGTTGATACACTACACATACCTATATAACTTTAAATACATAAATATTATAAATATAAACAACCATGACTGGAGTACAAACATTCGTGCTCATCATACAAATGAATGCCCCCAGCGGGACTCGAACCCGCGACCGCTGGCACAGCAAGTAGCGTCATTACAAACTGAGCCAAACGTGTCATCAATCACCATCATGATCACCAATTAAGCAAATTATCTATTTTTATTTGCTTTTCAGATGTATCACATCTTGCCCCTGCAATTATTCTTAAACGGCCCCATTGCAATACAGACGTACTTTGTCATTTGTGGATTTCTTCTAGCTTATAAAATGCAAATTCATTCTGAAAAACATTCCACAAGTTGGCGAATGGTTCCGAAGGCTTTATTGTTGCGGTATCTAAGGTCAGAAATTACTTTGAAGTTCTAACATAATTAATAATTGCGTTGATTCATCTCACAAGTGTTAGATTTGTATTTAGGGGTTCAAATAGAACTACTATTTGCTAAAATGCAGGGTGGTTAAAGGGTTAAATTAATTCAAATATTATGTTAAATAAAACTATCTTTTCGGATTATTTCGCGGATTTATTTTGATTTTTGGGTCCCGATGTTTCAAATGCTTTACAACAATCATGGTCACGGGAGACACAGAGAGTCTCTCCCGTGACCATGATTGCTTCCGTGAAGCATGATTGATTGAAATCCGCGAAATAATCTGAAAAGATAGTTTTATTTAAAATGTCAAATATTCTAAGAAAGTATTATCAAATATTATTTTAAATTCAGCCAAATTATACCGATTCAGAATTTTGTTCCTCTTCAATCACTTATATGATATTTGTTAATAATTGAAACTCTGTTTACAAAATTATGATAGCATCGTTATAATGTACGTATATACGAATTAAAAGATTTGGAAATTTCAACAAAATTCAACATTTTGTACAAAACTTTTATCGTGGCACTTAACTTTCCCAACGATTTCAATAAACTTAGGATAAATATAACAGAATAAGTATTATTGTCTAAATCACATCAAAAATTAAAATATAGACAAATTATTAGATACTAAATTGCTGATTCAACAGAGCTTTTTAAAACTAATTTCAATAAAGTATTTTAATTTTGAGTCATTATGTTTCCTACATATATGTTCAAATTGTTTTTATTTCTCAGGTTGACACCAGCGTACGCCTTGACAATAGCTTTGATTGCGACATGGTTAAAGTTTGCAGGACCTTCAGCTTTGTGGGAGGTATTTACTTGAATGTAATGTTTTATCAATCGACCAACTCGCACTTGACCAGTACGATGGAATATGGTCTGATCCCCTCACATTAAAGGAAGATCCACGCCCACTAGTGAAGAGAAGAAAGACTGAATATAGAATAGAGAATGTTTAGTCCAAGGTTTATACACAGCTTGGTCTAAACACACCATGATTTACGTTGTGGTTAAATTAAATAATATGTTTGTAAACATATTGTATTTCCATATTCAAAGTAGATTATATCATAATAATGAGACATTCACAGGTCGAGGACGCGATGCCAGGCACGTTTACGCCACGAACAAACATTAACAATTAGCAATATATAAATCACTACAATACATTCCCATATTTCAGTTTTTCAAATATTTTTCATATTAACCGACTTCCAAAAAGGAGGAGGTTCTCAATTCGTCGGAATCTTTTCTTTTGGATTTTTTTTTGTTTCAAATGGTATACTTCCCAAGTGGTTGAATTTAAATTTTATCGAAATCGGTCGAGCGGTTTTAATAAAATCAACAATACGTTATTTTTAAATAAATGGCTTAATCGAATATCTTATTAAAAAACTTTCTTCTTACAATTTACCTGCTTATTACGTCTACACTAAAAATGGAAAAAAACCGTCTTCCAGGGACTAAAAAGTAAAAAAATAACTAAAGCGGGGTTTTCATATAGAATATATAAATTATAATTATTAAAATGTCATACATCAATTTATGATGCATTTTTATTAAAATAAAATGTATATTTTAATAAATTTAAATCCCAGGTCACAGCGAAGCCCTCATATGCGGACTGCCAGAATCGTTGGTGGATCAATCTGCTTTACTTGAACAACTTCGTGTACGACTCTCAGTGTATGGTCCATGGCTGGTAATATATTCATATTCTTATTGGAATGATGTTTGGAAACATGTTAAAACACTAGGTTCCTGAGATGTTCATGCACAGATTACATTTTCAACATAATCATACGATCATTTTGTAATTTTGTGTGTAGGCTCTATTTGTAAATAGTGACCTGTGAGATGTCTAAAACTTTAGTCTCTCCCGTGACCATGATTGCTGTAAAACATTCGAAATATCGGAGACCAAAAATGAAATTGAATCCGAAAAAAAAATCCGAAGAGATAGTTTTATTTAAAATGTAAAATATTCGCGTAAATCTAAGAAAGTAATATGATCAAGCGAGTCAAGCCAAACATCTTGAGGAAATCTACATGTTCTGTGGCTTCTCCTCAGACTTTAGTTTCGGGCCTAAATGAAAGGAAATATTAAAATCCATGTATAATGCGCAAGCGCAGTGACATGTTACAGATAATGTACTATTAAAGATGTTTTTTTTACAAAGCAGTTATTTTTATACAAAAAAATCTGTTTATTCTCAAGTAAGTGAAATACTATTTGATTTGTAGATCGAACGTAATTTTACATTTTACAGGTACTTAGCAGTCGACATGCAACTCTACTTCTACGGACTCATACTATGTGTTTTATTAAAAAAAACGAACTATAGAAAAATTATCCTGATATCCATCTTTGTCATCGGCTTTCTTATACCAGGAATCCTCACATATGTACACGATCTTCAAGGCGGGATGCTCTTCTTACCTAGGTAACAAAATTCATCTGAAAAAATTCAATAATATTAATTTTAAAAATTAAAACAAGTAAACGGTTTTGATATTTTTTTAATATATTCAAGTCATAAAATCAAATTAAAAATGTGCCCTAAGTCAGAATTTACTGGCTTAAATATGACAGTCAATTGGACGGTATTGATACCGGATTTAAACCCGGATAACAATACAATAATGTTTCATAAGGATAAAGCTGGCCATACAAATAATATTTTTATAGACATTTAAGGGGCGTATTTTTTTTTACTATGATTTTTTTTCTTTTTTTTAGTGAAGCTAATTATATATTCAAAACCGAGCCAACATTTAATAAGAACTACATAAAGATGTATGGGAACATACCCTCCTTTGTGATTGGTCTGACACTTGGCTACCTAGTGTACAGTTGGCAACAAAAAGACATAAATATTGAAAAATATAAGGTAACTTTCATAATATTTGAGAATTATTGTTTTACGAAATTCGATTCTTTGATGCATGAAACAATACTGTAAAAATAATTTCTATTTTAATTTTGTGAACACTTTAAAATTGATTATAGCTCTCAATATATTGGAACATGCATGAATCTCATTAATCCTATTAATATTATAAATGCGACAATTTGGATGGATGGATGTTTGTTACTCAATTACACCAGAACTGCTGAACAGATCTCGATGAAATTTAACAGAGAGATAGATTATAGTCTGGAATAGCACATAGAATACTTTTTATCCCGGAAAATGTAAAGTTCCTGTTCCATACCATCCTTTAAAACGTACCTATACGTCGTATATAATTAAAACGTAGTGTGTGAATAAATCTGTGATACAGATAAAGTAGTCTGGTAAAGAGTAGAGATGTAAGTTTCTGTTAATGAAAGAATGTTCAGAATCAGATCAGTAGTTCCAAAATTTACCCACTAGATCCAAAGTTAAAAAAAAATACCTCATAATATAAGATAAAGAGTAACTTAATGCCTACATACTTAAAAACATTATGTAGGTATACTTGTCTATACATATAACAAAATTGTAAGTGATCGCTGTCTGTACATGGCAGATATTTGAGAAAAACTATTATTGGGGATCTTTATTAACGCAATAGAACTCAAAACAATGATTTTTAGTTTTTTTGTCTGTTTGTCAGTTTGTCGGTTTGTCTGTGCGTTTGTGCGCGTTAACCTTAGAAACGGCTTAACCGATTTGGGTGCGGTTTTCACTAATGTATTGTGGTAAGCTTCACTTAACATTTAGTATTTGTTTTATTTCAATCGGTTCCTAAATAAAAAAGTTATGTCAATTTAAATAATAATCAGATTTAAATAAAATACATCGGCAACACTAAGAAACTGTAAAGTTAAAATCTTTAAAAGGCTGTAACTGATGAGAATGATTTTTAATAATTTTTTTATCATATACATATTATTTATGTAATTATATGTTTTTTTTTAGAAATTTCGTATCATATATTGGGCCTTATTGCCTTTGATATTGGCCATTGTACTATCGGGCAGATATTTGTATCGTGATGCACCGATAGATCCAATTTATGTTCGAGTACTTTTTGCGACGCTTACGAAGCCTTTATATGGAGCTACGATGGCTCTCTTGATTTGTGGAATGATATTTAAAATAGAGGGTAAGTTACATACTCATTACTTATGTATTTACTGGCTGTATGATAACTTAATGAGTCACAGTGTCAGGATTTGGACGTGGAAGGTCTGGAGACTTGATTGCTAAATAAATATACAAATTTTAAAAGCATGGATCGGATAGATCCAAATGTGAATCTGACTCGCACGTCCAGGGTTAGACCCATCTATTTTTTTTTAATTTCTCGTGTATGCAGTGTCATCCTTATTTATATTTTTTTCTAATTTGACTGCAGAATTGTTTAACGCCTCATATGAGAAACCCATTTATCAAAATTCAGCATTATAACTTCAATAGTCTCTGAGTAAAATAGCTATGACACACAGACAGACGGAGAGACGGACATGAGTTGATTGATGAGAATTATAAAGGTTTTCGTCTTTTAGCTATGGAATCCTAAGACTGTTTTGCCGTCTAAATAATCAAATTTTATTTAATTTTAAGTATGCAATGAATCATTTCCTACGATTATTATGCACTCCGCGACAGAACTACATATTTTTATTCCTGCCGAAGAACATACAGGGTTCGAAACCGGTTTGAAAAACCGATTTATTTCGGTAATTTAATAGTTAATTCATCGCTCGTTCTTTAACCGGTTAATAAAAACGAACGGTTTAGTAAACCGATATAATAACGATTAACGGTTATTCTTAGAGAAAGGTTTGATTTTGGTTTTGATACCAAAATAAAGCGGTTAATTCATTCATAAGCAAGAAACGTGGATGCATCACTCTACAAAGCCATTCGCCATTAGCAAAGACGCGTCAAATTGTTCATGGAACCTAAATTCATAAAAAACCGTTCTCCCAAATTTAACCGGTTAAAGAACGTAACCGACACCTTAAACCGAAAAACCATTCGGTTTGAGGTCAAATGTGACCAAAACCGATTTAAAAGTTGAACGAGTTTTCGTGCCCTGAGAACATATCGCATGATAAAAAGTGGCGTTATAATTTCAGATGAAAAGAAGTTTTATTTGGATGTGTCTAATCGATATAAGTATTACTATTGTGATTTAAGAAAAATCGAGATCGAGTCGTAGACAGTTTGGTGACGGAAAGATGTTTAAATAAAACTATCTTTTCGGATTTTTTCGCGGATTTATTTTAATTTTTGGTTCCCGACGTTTCGATTGCTTTACAGCAATCATGGTCACGGGAGAGACTAAGGTGTTAGATGTCTCAAAGGTATTATATAGTTGTTACAGACAGCCTACCCACAAAATAAAAAAATGAATTCAAAAAACTTGAAAATTGGCACCAAAGTACCTTACAATATTTGTTAATTTTAATTTAAAACATGACGGAAGAATGTGTTAAAAATACCACACTTAATCCCTTTTATTACCTTTCAGATATATACCGCAAGTTTCTTGAATTGGATATGTGGAGGATACCTGGCACATTATCCTACGGCATCTACGTCGTCCACTTCTCTTTTATACGTATATACGTCTCCTTGAATTCTCATTTACTCTACGTAACTTATTATAATGTGGTAAGTTATTTAGTTTAATTGATATACATAATGATACTTTTAATAAAATCAAGAAAATGTTCCACCCTTGAGGGTGGAATAATTATTTTAAAATCAGTATACGTAGACAGAATCATTTTTAATATGTTAGGACATTAACACATAGCACCATCTAGTTCCATTGTAAGCTACGAGGCTCGTGCTATGGATACCAGATAGTTGATACACTACACATATATAACTTTAAATACATACATATTATAAATATAAGCACCCGTGAATGGAGTACAAACATTCGTGCTCATCACACAAATGAATGCCCCCAGCGAGACTCGAATCCACGACCGCTGGCACATCAAGTAGGGTCACTTTACACGTAATTAATCCACTCCTAAAAGTCGTAGAATCTAATATATTTAAACGAGCAATTCTTGTATATTTATATCTTTATATATTTATTTATACCAGCGATCTCGGAAACGGCTCTAACGATTTCGCTGAAATTTGGTATGGGGGGGCTTTCGGGGGCGAAAAATCGATCTAGATTAGTCTCATGTCTGGGAAAACGCGTGTTTTCGAGTTTTCATGCGGTTTTCTTTTGCATTATTCTACGCAGAATATGTTCGATATTTATGTTCGTATTTCTTACACTCAGGCATAAGCATCGTGGTCAAGCGACCAAGGTGCAAGATTAACATTATATGGATCATATTGGATATTGGATACAAAGTTCTACTTTTTTTTTGTATTTATCCAAGTTTTTACTTTTTTTTTAATCTAAAAAATATGATACAACAACAAAGAACACCGAGCGAAGCTCGGTCGCCAGATACTAATAATATAAAACGCAAAAAGAATATTTCAAATCACACTGTTAGTTACAGATATTAGCGCGTTCAAATAAAAAAAAAACAACAAACTCTTTAGCTTTATACATTAATATACATAATATTTTCTGTCTAGATTCTACTGACGACGTGTATCACCGCTGTGTCTCTCATAGCAGCGGTCCCTCTCTGGTTGTTTGTGGAAGCTCCTTTCACAGAACTCATCAAGTATGTTATGACCTCAAACGCTCCGCCGAAGGAAAAGAAAATGCCTAATGTTGAAAAACCTGATGCTAACACTTATTTGTAAATATTTAGTATATTTATTATTACCAAGTGTTGCCTGTTTTTTTTTTTTTTTGTTCTGTTTAGTTCTCTATATGCTTGCAAGACAAACAGACAAAAGTTGTAACAAGTTTTCGGCTTACAAAAAAATTGTATGTATGTATGTATGTATTCAGCCCTTTTTAACGTCCCACTGCTGGGTACGGGCCTCCCTTCAATACGAGGGGGATCAGGCCATAGTCTACCACGCTGGCCAAGTGCGGGCGGACTTCACATGTCTTTCGAAAACTTGCTAGGTTTTCTCAGACATGCAGGTTTCCTCACGATGTTTTCCTTTAGCGTAAGGCAAGTGGTAATCATGTTAGAAATGATTCGCACATGAAAATATCAGAGGTGCGAGACCCGGGTTTTGAACCCGCTTCACTCGGTTTCCCAAGCGAGCGCGTTACCACTGGGCTACCACTGCCTAGATAAAGAAACATAGTATCATAATTACTTATAATTATTATATAATTACATATAATTACTTATGTCAAGATCAAGTTTCATAATGTATTCTTGTTTATCTACACAAATAAATCTTTAAAAAAAATTGATTATGCGATGCATAATTTTAATATTTTACATTTTACATTTAGGTATTTTATAAGTAAAAAGTCTTTAATTACGCCCTCGTTAAAGTAAAATTTCATGAATTTTATATTGATAAATTTTAAATGAATTAAAACAAAAACATTGATCCTCAAATAAGTATAACTTAGGTAGATTTAGTATGAATTAATGAATTTTGCCGAAACTACTATATACGTATAAGAAACTTCGAAGTATAAGAGAGAACTTCGGAGTCAAGGACGCCTAACCTGCCTTTTATTATTCCATTCTCCCTCCACTTTTTCCCACTCATTCTCCTCTTTTCCCTACATCTTCTTGCTTGGTTGTAATGTGCAAATGATGCCCCTTGTATTAGGGTAGGGCTACTGCAGATCATCAGACAGCTATGCTATCGCTAAAAGCTTAGGTAAATGAGACGCGGCTCCAGGAGCGGTGTATATTTTTGAATTGGGGAGGTAATGAAGAAATTTAATGTATGTAGTATAAAAAAATAAAATGTAATATAAAAAATATTTTGAGGTAGTTAAGGAAACAGAATTTAACGAGATCTAAATTATTTTAACTTAGACTCTCCATCATTTCTCCCATTCACGTACATACTAAACAGGATCCTTGCTACTTTGCACCATAAAAACTGTTTAATATGAAGTTATGAATATATTTTCCTGATACGGAATATGGGCTAATGCTAATAAATCTATCCCACGGGAACCATACATTTTTTCGTGATAAAAAGTAGGCTATTTGTTATTCTGATGTATGAACTATATTATTGTAAAGTTTCATTAAAATCCAATCAGTAGTTTTTGTATACTAAGCTGTATAAGTTACTATAGTTTTTTACTATTCCACGGGAACTCATTAATATTCCGGGATGAAAAGTATTTAAGATGTTGACCGGGGATATAAGGTACCACCATGGAAAATATCGTTGAAATCGGTCCAACAGTTTCAGAGATTAACCCGTACATACAAACAGACAGAGAAACAAAAAAATTGAAAAAAACCTGGATTTGTTCTATTTCTTATCTTACACCCCCCTGACTCGGTTTTTAGCATTTTTTTTCTATGTACAGGCATTCGACCTCTACAGTTTTATTAGGTATATGTATAGATTTACTATAATAAAGCAGTAACTTAGCGAAATCTGTACATGATTTTTTTTTAAAAAAATGACTGTAACGTATTATGTATACAATATAGACCTCAAAACTATAGTTATAAAATTTTTGTCTGTTTGTGTGTGCGCTTTCACGCAAAAAGTAATAAACCGATTTCAACGTAATTTGGTGAACTGATAACTTACCACTCGGGTCAACATTTAGGATACCTTTTACTTCAGGAAATTCTTTCTTTCCCACGGGAAATCGCAATAACTTGTTTTATCGAGTCCTCCTTAGAAACCTTCCGCTGGCTAAACCTTAAGGCATACTTCAAAACAATGTACTAAAAAATTGTAGGTCTTGAAAAGGCCAATAGAAAAATCTGCAACAGTATAATATGTCTATCTCTTAAGGTACACTCGTAATACTTATTCTTATCTATACCTATAATAAAACTAACTTAGTCAAATCGATGTGCGCGTTTCACGCAAAAAGTACTGAACCGATTTTGACTAAATTTTGTGTAGCGATAACTTATTACTTGAGTCAACATTCAAGATACCTTTTACTTCAGGAATTTTTTCATTCCTATGGGAAAACACAATAACTGATTCTACTTTAGAAATTTATATGACTAACACTGGCTAAACCTTAAGAGATACATTAAAACAATGTACTAGAAAATTGTAGGTCTTAAAAAGGTCTAGGTTACTTAGCTATTGTCGAGATCTAGGTACATAATGTAGAATATTATTTTGTCTTAATATAGTAAATACATTCTACGTAGATGAATTAAACTAATAGGTATTTAATATGCTTGCAACAGCTTCAATTAAAAAAATTCAATCTATACTAATATTATAAAGCTGAAGAGTTTGTTTGTTTGTTTGGTTGAATGCGCTAATCTCAGGAACTACTAATCTGATTTGAGAAATTCCTTTTGCATTAGATAGCCCGTTACCTGAGGAAGGTTATAGGCTATATATCATCCTGGAAAAATATACGCATCTCGTGGGATAGATTTGTTTTTGTCTACGGACGAACTCGAAGCCAAGCGAGGGAGAGTCGCTATCTATACTATAATAAAGCAGTAACTTAGCGAAATCTGTACATGAAATATTTTTTAAAAACAATGACTGTAACGTATTATGTATACGATATAGACCCCAAAACAATAGTTATTAAATTTTTTGTCTGTTTGTCTGTTTGTCTGTACGCATTCACGCAAAAAGTAATGAACCGATTACAACGAAATTTGGTGAAGTGATAACTTATTACCCGGGTCAACATTTAGGATACTCTTTATTTCAGAAAAATATTTCTTTCACACGGGAAATCGCAATAACTGTTTTTATCGAGTCCTCCTTAGAAACCTTCCGCTGGCTAAACCTTAAGACATACGTCAAAACAATGTACTAAAAAATTGTAGGTCTTAAAAAGGTCAATAGAAAAATCTACAACAGTGTATGTCTATCTCTTAAGGTGCACTCGCAATACCTATTCTTATCTATACCTATAATAAAACTAACTTAGTCAAATCGATGTGCGCGTTTCACGCAAAAAATACAGAACCGATTTTAACTAAATTTTGTATAGTGATAGCTTATCACTCGGGTCAACATTTAGGATACCTTTTACTACAGGCACATTTTTCGTTCCCGCGGGAAAACGCAATGACTGGTTCTATCGAGTCGTCCTTAGAAATTTCTATGGCTAACGGTGGCTGAACCTTAAGAGATACATCAAAACAATGTGCTAGAAAATTGTAGGTCTTAAAAAGTTATAAAGGGAAGTTCGCAATATTATACTTCTATCACCTAAGGTACATTCGCAATTACTATTTTTATTCACTACTCGCGACTCACAGACTGACTTATCAACGTTTAGCTCAGTTCAGCAGTAAAACGTAACTAGGGACGAACCCGAGCGAAGCGAGGGTGAGTCGCTAGTAATATATAAATGTCTTAAGAATTAAGATTATTTGAGGGTTATCTTAAATAAATTTCACATTTTTATTAAATTTATTTGTTATAACTTAATAATAAACACTTCGTTATTTTTCTTTTCCGTTTCATTTTTCTTCGGTTCTGACGAGTAGATATATCTAGTTAGTTCAGTGAAAGGCGCCTCCACTAGCAGCCACAGCGGAAACGATATCGCATACGTCGCGAGGATCATCCAAATGAATAATATATACTGAAATAAATATTGGGTTTTCATTTAATATAATAAATTAATTAAAAATTGGATTTATAATTTTTAGTATCAAGTATTAGGATGTTATCTTAGGTCACAGGTTCGCCCCTATGAAACATAATCCAGGAGTCAGCTATAGGTCTGTCTGTATTCAGCCCTTTTTAACATCCCACCGCTGGGCACGGGTCTCCCTTCAATACGAAGGGGATCAGGCCATAGTCCACCACGCTGGCCAAGTTCGGATTGACGTACTTCACATGTCTTTCGAAAACTTGCTAGGTTTTTCTAAGACATGCAGGTTTTCTCACAATGTTTTCCTTCACCGTCTGGCTAAGACAAAATGCAAAGTTGGACACTATCAAATGGCATTAATAATAAATAATCTACTTAAAGTTATTTTACCACTTATCTCTGGTAACCTCGCCAGAGATTTAGCGTGAAGATCTTATAGAAACATTCCAAATAAATAAAATAAATAAATAAATAAATTTATATATAATAAATAATTAAAATAAATAAATAATTAAAATAAAATAAATAAATAAATAAATTTATTTAAATAAAATAAATTTTAAGTTCACAAGCAACTGTTTTATCCTTTTTTTTCAAGTTAATATTTAGGAGTATAATTACTCTAATTTCAAATCTACCTGCAAATTGAAACTAATACTATAATACTGTTAATACTGTTGGAATAAATTGCATAATATAAAGTTTAGGCTACCAGTGCCTAGTTAGTTACTAAATAAACACCCATGATTGGAGTGCTAATCACATAAATGAATGCCCCCAGCGGGACTAGAACCCGCGACCGCTGGCACAACAAGTAGGGTCACTACACACTGAACCAAACGTGTCGTCAAAGTTACTATTTTACTATATACTACATATATTTATAGACAATAGATATACATACCAAATCATAAGGTCCCATAGTTATCAAACTCGTGTGAATCGACGTGTAAAGAGTTATTAAGGAGAAATGTAAAAGAAAAGCGCTATACGAAAGGCGACCAGGGATCGTCCACAGCCGCCATTCTAAGAACCAGCGATAGAAACCTGAAAAAATTAGATGGATTTTAAACCTATTTCTAGTAAGTCCTTTTACAATTTCAATTAATAATTTGCGTTTTTGATATTTGGAATGGGTTAATCCTGTTTCAAGATTGATATGGCTTTCATAAGGTAAATGTTTCAATTTCCAAACACATTTAAAATCTCTGAATAAAAAACTAGTAATAACCTAATTATTGACAAGTGCGAGTCTGACTCGCACTCCGAGGGTTCCGTAGCATAAAATATATTTTAACATACATAATTTGTTACATAAAAATTACCTATGAACTTAAATAAAAGAATCATTTAGGTACATAGATCAACTTAAGACCTATCAAGGGATACCAGAATAGACATACAACTCAGTACGAGTGCGCCATTATTTTTATTTTACTACAGAAACTCTCTTTAATTTTACTACAGATTGTCTATCATGAGACACTAAGTAACCATTCAGCCATGTAAATTGTACACAGCAGAGCTCGGAACCGATTTAAAAAAACGGTTATTTCAGTAACATAACGGTTAATTCATCGCTCGTAGTTTAACCGGTTAATGAAAACGAACGGTTTAGTAAACCGAAATAATAATGATTAATGGTTATTCTTAGAGAAAGTTTGGGTTTCGGTTTTAATACCGAAATAAACCGGTTATTTCATTCATAAGTAAGAAACGTACATGTATCTTTCTGTTAAGCCATTCACCATTAGCAAAGACGCGACATTTTGATCGGTTAATTTTGGTTATGGAATCTAAATTCGTTAAAAACCGTTGTCCCGAATTTAATCCGTTAAAGAACGTAACCGAAACTTTAAACCGAAAAGCCTTTTGGTTTGTGGTCAATAATCAAAACCGGTTAAAAAATTGAACAAGTTTCCAAGCTCTGGTACACAGCTCAAATGATCTCTAAATAAAATTACAGTGACATAGGCCCAGACGAAAAGAAAGTTCTGATTTTGCTTATTGGCCACGGAAACCTAAAAATAATATTATTTTTTAATTAAATATAAATTAACTAAATATTATTTTTAAAAATAATGCTAGTAATACTTTCTTAGACTTACGCGAATACTTGACATTTAAAATCATTTTTGTAAAATTGTGGGCAGGCACTGTCTGTAACAAGTATATAACGCCTTTGAGATGTCTAACACCTTAGTCTCTCCCGTGACCATGATTGCTGTAAATCATTCGAAACGTCGGGGACCAAAAATAAAAATAAATCCGCGAAATAATCCGAAAAGATAGTTTTATTTAAAATAATGTTAGTATTAACTCATTTTAGTAACTTTTAGGTACGACGATTGCGTAACTTACCTTCATATTTTAAAACTGTACCGCCTATTAAAACAGCGAAAAGTAATCCTATTATTAGTTTCGAGAAGGTTCCGTATAACACCCTTATCCAAACGTCTACTCTCGGTGCGTCCATGTAAAATATACGGCCAGATAGCAAAAGTATTGCTCCTACAGGTAGTATTAACCAGTATAGAATACGAAATTTCTGAAAGTAAAAATTAAAGATTAGAGTAATTTGTTTTTACTTCAGAACTACCTACTAAACTTAACTAACGCTATTAATTTGGAGAAAGACAATGAGAAGTTTAAGATAGATTGCAATTCACCACTCTTACGAAGCTTTAAATTATACAATTTTATATTTCAGCAATGTGATAGAGATATTTTTTTCTGATAGCCTAAATTTATTTAAAAAGAAACTGTATTTAAATATTTAGATTAGATTTTTTCTTTTTTGTTTGTTGTACAACTTAAATGGCTCCTTATATACTCGTAACCACATAAAATTTAAATAAAATAAGTACTTCTATAAAAAGCTGTGCATACTTTTAAATTAAACTTATATAAAAATAGAGAAATATTATTATGTTAAATTAATGTTTTATGTCAATTTAGTTAGTAAGTCTTTATAATAAATAAATAGATTAAAATAACAAGTTTACGCCCAGAGGTGGAAATTCAACTATAATCATTATTAAAACTTTCAGTAAAACATAATAGGTTTATGAAAAAGAATCACCTATCTACTTATATTAAAAAAACAAACAGTTTCTATTTTTTTTATTGATAACACTAAAGCTCGTTAATAGCTGCTAAAAAAATCGGTTGAAAAACAGAGGAGAAAAGGTCCTGAACTGTTTTATCCTTGTCTATTTATGTATAGATGGATAGGCTACACAGCAAAAAAACCGACAACTGATAGTTTAAAATGTTTTCTTCATTTAGATTCCAATGTCAAGTATTCTGGTTTCAGAAAGCATTGTCACTTATACGGCATGTAAGAGGATCGTAGAGACTCAAATCACGTCCCACTTTACAGCCATTATCTACCAGCATTTCTTAATAAGTATTTATTTTATTAAGTAGAGCAATTGTTAACTATTTGTCTTTTTTTTAATGTTGGGAAATGCATTTACGCATACCACCTGTATACATACAAGCCAGATGGCAGGTCTGCCAAAGCAGACCACATAACCAAAGGGTTGCTCCCTTGGTCCACTTTGCTGTCAGAGAAGTACCAGGAGAAACCCGCATGGTACACCGCCCACCAAAGTGGTCCTCCTCTCAGTGTGTCTCTTGGTTTCGCGCCCGGCTGGGTTGCCAGACGCTTCGACTTCTTAGCGATAGCTTATCACAAAAAGAAAAAGCCGTACTCACTTTATACTTTCTAACATCTAAATCTTGCCATCTATACACTAAATAACCCAATGCCATGCCGATGACGTAATTAGGCATATTGGTATGACTTCTCCTGTACAATTCGTTAAATGTTGGGTCATTCACAAATAATTCTTTTGTACGCCTAAAAATAAAAAATGGTTATAGAATATATTGTATATTATTATATAAAGTACATATTGTAAAAAAAATATAGAGTATTATTTATATGAGGCAATGGGGGCCAACCAAGTGGAAGCAAGTGGAGCGGGTTCAAATCCCGGGTCTATACCGGGGCCCGAGGTATAAGTGTGCGTGCGCTATTCCTGTCACTCTCGTACTCCAGTGGGGGTGAAAAAACGTCAACTTCCCAACTCCAGCATGTTACTGAGGCTTACTTAACAGAAAGACTAACCTTGGCCCAACCTAGGCTACCTTGGGGGACCGACCTTGGGGGGCTGGGGACCTTGACTCGTACAAAGGACTGTTAATTTTCAACATGTACCACCTTCTTTACGGTGAAGAAACATCGTGAGGATACCTACATGTCTGAGAGAATCAAGCAAAATTTCAAAAGACATGGAAGTCCACCAATCTGTAGGTGGCTAGCGCGGTGGACTATGACCTGATCCTCTAATAATAATTTATATAAACAAATAATAACAAAAATACTTACTCTAAGCTAATAAGTAAAACGGCGTCCAAATCCTGAACATAAATATGTACTGCCGGTATGATGAGGCCTATGACAAGCAAGGACCCTAGTACAACTCGCCTGTACCCCGGCTTCCTCAAAAACACGCAAACGATCAAACCGAATATATATAACTGCATGTCCACTGCTAAGTACCTGCAACAAATAGAAAACCACAGAAGATGAATTTTATCGAATGCTTTTTTACTGAAAGATGTCTCATAATCGATTATCGATATATGTATCTATTAATATTGATATATTGATTAATTATTACTAGGGATGGTATATTATCGTAAGCAGCAAATCGCGGCAACTTCGTTTATATCGTGTTAAATACGGAGAAAGAAAAAACAATGGTATGTACACATGGGCGTCGGAGGAAGTGCACTGCATTGCCTTATCATGAAGGAAAATATATACCTAGAAAAAGTTAAAGAAAGAAAATTGTATTAGTAAAATCCCTGCTTAAATTTAGATACCTACGTAAAAAGATGATAATAAAAATTATAAAGTTATTCATTTCAAGATTAGTTAGTAGTTTAATGTGAAGAAGCAGATGCACTTCCCTGGAAATAATTCTGCCGCCGCCCATGTATGTACACATCTTTTTTACTACGGTATGTAAGGTTTTTTAAAGGTTAACTCGATTATTAAGTAAACAGACAAAAAACAGGTAATAATATCAAATTATCTACAACTCAATTCACGAAATAATTTTCTATTATTACATTTTTATCGGAAATCCCATTTTTTATTCCAAGGGACTCCTTCCATTTTCCAAGAAGAATTGCCAAATTTCAACTTAAACAAACCGTTCAAAATATTATACCTGTATTTATTTATTTTTAACTAGCGACTAACCCTCGCTTCGCTTCGGGTTTGTCCCTAAACAGAAACAAATCTAGCCCATGGGAACCGTATATTTTTCCGGGATGATATATAGCCTATAGCCTTCCTCAGTTAACGGGCTATCTAATGCAAAAAGAATTTTTCAAATCGGATTAGTAGTTCCTGAGATTAGCGCATTCAACCAAACAAACAAACAAACAAACTCTTCAGCTTTATAATATTAGTATAGATTCGGTAAATTTAGATAGTATATAATTAGGAATATTTGTATTTCTATAAAATAAACATGACTGATTTTGTAGCAAATCACCCTATAAGCTCGTATAAATATAGTATTGTGTTGTAAATTAAATACAAATTGGAAAAACTACTAAACTAGAAAGTTACTAGAACATACACACTTATACGTACCAAGTGTGCATCATACAGAGCGAGCTCGGTATGAAGTTGTTGATGTAAAGGAGGCTCGCCCACCAACGTGCACTACAGTCTGCCACATCACCTGCTGACGATTCCTGAGAAATAAAAAAACAAAGACAAACTTATCCCACGGGTACCGCACATTTTTTCGGGATAAAAAATAGCCTATGTGTTATTCTATCTTTGTTCCAAATCTCATCCAGATCCGTTCAGCCGTTCTGGCGTGAAAGAGTAACAAACATCCATACTTACAAACTTTCACATTTATAATATTAGTATAGATTTTATTTTTATTTGCTCATTTTTTATCATTTTTTCTTAATTTATGATGTGCATCATAGTCTAAGGACCCAAATAAGTCGATTCTCATCGGCTCACTTTACACAGACACAGTTATCCACAATTTTTTTTATTAATGAGTAAAATTAAACTGTTAATTGTTACCTGCGTTATTACAACTCGCAATTTATCGAACGCAACACAAAAAATATTTTTTCTTTAGGTTCTCGACAGAAAAAGAGGCATAAAGATTATTTTTTGCTTTCACATAGTAATTAAATCTCGTACATAATTTTGGTCGTTTACCTTTTAATAACGTGTTTTGTTGCTATATAACGACATTTGATTCACCCGCACATTTTTAGAACTTACATTTTTTTAAAAAAGCATGTTATCTAGTTATTTCTTAATATATCCATTTATTACACGAGTCGAGACCAATTTTATAAAAATGTTTATAAAACTTTATACGCATAATACATGAATAACACGTATCTCAACGGGGTCCGCAGTTGAGACCACCTTTATTTTTTCACTTGCAACGCTACAATTTTTCAAATATATTATGTGCTGGTACGGAAATCTCAGGAGCGTAAATATCTCTTTCTTTTAATGCGACTGTAGTAGGAATTTGTGTGTTTTAATATATAGAATAGATTACCTGACCGCAAAAATAAATTTGATAGCCATTTATTCAGCCAGCTAGAGTTTTTTTTTTTTTTATGGGACAAAGGGGGCAAACGGGCAAGAGGCTCACCTGATGGGAAGCGATTACCTCCGCCCATGGACATCTGCAACACTACAGGGCTTGCAGATGCGTTGCCGGCCTTTCAGGAAAGGGAGGGAGGGAGATGAAGGGAGGAGGGAGGGAGGAGGGATGGGGAGTGGGCCTCCCGGACTCTCACTTACCGGACGAAACGCGACAGCATAGTTGCCACTTCACGCCGGTCTCCTGTGAGAGTGGTACTGTACGGGGCGTGCCGGCCCATTCGGCTGCTACCCGAAGGTAACAAGCGTGGCACTACCACTTTAACAAGCGTGGCACTACCACTTTACTCACTTACAAAATGAAAAAACGTCTTATTGACTAGTTGTAGTTAAACTTTGTTTAAAAAGACTTACTTCCCATAACGGCCCAGGACCTATAAAACGCACCCACGTCGCCCACAACGCTATAAGGACCGCCCATGATGGTGTTATACTGAAAAACATAATTATATATTTAAATACTTTATAGACATGCATATATGCATTTAAAGTATTAATGACCCACTCTCGATCCTCGATGAGCTGAGGAACGTTTTTAAGACTTTTACGATAGTCTAATACACCTTCCAAAAACTTGATGTGAGGGATAAAAAGTAGCACCTCTCTCTACAAATTATGCTTATGCAAAAAACTGTCTCTATGCTATATGAGAAAAGAATAAACCAACAAGCTTGTTGGTTCCAACTTTTATATACAGATTAATTCATTGGCTGCCTTTTTAGGCTAGCTTTTACGGTTGCTAATCAGACACGTTTGCATAATAGATAAATTTAAATTTAGTAATATTAAGGGGTTTGTTAAAAATAAAAAACATACCGCAAATATCTCACAAATATTCCTTTAAGCACTACAATCCACTCCAGATCATTTGTTTCCGCATATATTTGAATTTTGTAGGCAAGAAGAAATCCAGACATTACCAAATATGCTTGAATCACTAGCGACCCATTGAGTAATATATACTGCGACAAATCATTGTATGCCTGGAAAGTGATGAAATTACTACGATGTGATTACTATGGTAATAATGGTGATGAAAATGATGAAGTGTGATCTAGATTTGTTGTGCATAGATACTACTGTCTTATTGTTTCGTTAGTGTAAAATCTTGAATGTACAGATTGCAAGTTCATGAGTTTATGTTCCGAGTCGAGCCAAAAGAATTGGTATTAAGTTTCTCTGTCATGACATTTATAATTGTAGACCGGAATTAAGAAATTGGTAGTTTTACACCTTAGTGCCTTGGAAAGAACAATAATAACAATAGGTGATACTCCTGCGCACAAGCTTATATATTAAATTAATGACTCTTATGCAGATGGTTAGTCTTAGTTCTCTCAGCTGCAACTATGCTATGCAACCACTGCGGTCGCATGGGGCCCCTGATTAAAGGCGGCCCCGGCGGACACAATCAATTCTTTTATTTCAAAACATTTTTTTAGGGACGACCCTCATAGATGTTTAAAAAAATCAGCAAGAAAAAAGTGTCCTAAACCGCATGTTATTATTTACGAGGACCACGAGGAATGTGATCGTATCTATGTATGTTGTATAAAACGACGAATGGTTCTCTCTACTCGTACTTACGTGAGAGCGGTTTGAAAAAAGTGCGAAGTTCGAAAACTATCTCAATCATATTTAAGTAAGAGCTCACGCTGGTTTTTTTTTTTATATTTAATATCAAGCCACTACCGCGAATCTTGATAGTAGAATCATGGAGAATATGAGAAATGGTGATTTTTATTGAAATTAACTTAATGATTTTCTACCACTACCATTGGTTCTATATTATGATTGTGTTGTGTATGAACTACAACTTGAGATTAAAAATAATTGCAATTTCAGTATTTACTGTCCCTTATTTTCAATAAGTGTGTAGACTATGGAACTTTGCCTGATCTTATGAAATTTAGTAAGATAATACGTCGTTTTAAAAGCGGAGATAAAAATTATTCTGGTGATTATAGACCTATTTCTATATTGCCACCTAAGACTGAAATTTTTGGAAAAATATTCTAAACCAATTGTTCATTCATTTTAATATAAATAATATCTTCCTTAGTGAATAGTATGGTTTTACCAAAGGTAGGTCTTCAGACAATGCGAAAGTTGTTCTTCTTAATTCAATTAGTGTTTTTTTTTTGTGATTTATCTAAGGACTTTGATTGCGTTGAATATGAGACCCTCGTGCTTAAACTAAATCATTATGGTATTCGTGGCATTGCTCTTGATCCCATTGCTTCATATCTTAGTGATAGAGTTCAGAAAGTCGCTGTAAATAACGTGTATTCTTCTGGATCCCCTTTGGTAATGGGTGTTCCGCAGGGATCTATTTAGAGCTCATTTTTGTTTCTAATTTATATAAATGATCTTCCTTTCTTTGCTAACGAATTGTGCGATATTGCACTATTTGCGAATAATACCTCTTTAATTTTTAGAGTTGATAGAAATATAACTAATTATGACAAAGTAAACATTGCATTACATAACCTCACATACTTAAGTGGTTTGATATTAATACTTTAGCATTGAACACCAATAAAACTAAATGTATTCTATTTACCTTACCTAATGTAAGAAGACAGAATTTTAGTTTGCTTTTAAATAATGAAATTCTAATACTGTAGATTCCACAGTGTTCTTGGTTATGACATTGGACTCAGGTCTTTAGTGGAGCTGCCATCTGTTATCTCTCGCGAGTAGACTGAGCTCCGCTATGTTCGCGGTTAGGAAAGTTAGGCAGCTAACAGATGTTGATACTGCTAGACTTTTTTATTTCAGCGACTTTTGCAGCATTTTGATTTACGGAATTTCGTTGTGGGGTGATGTAGCGGACATAAAATCTATATTTATTCTCCAAAAAGGGCTATTCGGGCAATTTATAACATCGGAGCTCAGGGTACCCTATGAGATTTTTTTAAGGAAATTAAAGTAGATCGTAATATATATATACATATATATATATATATATATATATATATATATATATATATATATTTATATATATGTATATATATATATATATATATATATGTAAAGAAAACCACTTCATAAGCGAGTGCTTTTCATAAGTTTATATATAATACATAAATACTTTTTAATTAATTCCAAATTTACTTTTAACTTTTTATTTTTTATTTATATTTGACATGTTAATAAAATAATAGAAATACGTACTTACAAATCTTATTTAATATAATATGTTAAAATATAAAGAGATTTAAAATAGAGGCTTTAAATGTAGTTTCTATTATTGTTACAGGTAAGATAATATTTTGATAAGTTGTAAATGTATTTTTTTTAAATGTTTTTTTATTAAAATTCAAGAAGTGAAATAAATCTATTATTGTTACAGAAACGCAATT
This sequence comes from Fabriciana adippe, assembly GCA_905404265.1. NCBI lineage: Eukaryota > Metazoa > Arthropoda > Insecta > Lepidoptera > Nymphalidae > Fabriciana > Fabriciana adippe. The sequence continues at coordinate 14,886,716 of FR989998.1, read as the reverse complement.
AGGCTTTTATTTTTAAACAAGAGAGGAATATTATTATAAAACTACATTTTCTGCAAATATTTCAAGAAACATGGAAAAGTTGAGGTTTGAGTTTGCAGTGAAACCAACAGCAGATGGAAAATCAAACCTCATATGTATAACCTCGATAACTACACCTGATGGACAAATTTTTGGAATACCAGCCGAGTACCAACCTGCACATCTTCACCAAGAAATTATAAAAACTACCCACTATGTTAAGGTCAAAAAATCATTAAATAAAAGATATCAAACTAGGAAAATATGGATAACTTTGACAGATGATATATCAAAAATTTATTTGGATGAAGAACAAAACTTACAGTTTAATGATTTTTACCTAGAAGAAAATTTAGAAAAAGCAAATATTGGTGAATCTATAGCTAGTAGCTCAAATCAGTCGTTGGAAAAACTGTTACAGAAATTGCTTGAAGAAAAACAAATAAAATCTGAGACTCAAAATTTAGGGGTAATTGCCAAAGATTTCACGATTGAGAAATTCACTGGCAGAAACACAAATGCTTACCAGTGGATTGAGATTTTTAACAAAGAATGTGAACGTTTCCATATTGATGAAGACAAAAAGAAAATTGAAATATTAAAATTTTTTATGGAATATTCTAGTGTCGATTGGTACAGCAATATGCTTATAAAACTTACAGTGGAATCGGAATGGAATAGGTGGGAGAAAAATTTTTGTGACACGTTCGCAAATAAAGGATGGTCACCCATAAGATATGCTCTTGCCTTTAGATACCAAACAGGTTCGTTACTTGAATATGCTTTAAAAAAAGAAAAATTGTTACTAGAAGTAAGAAGATCAATTGATACTGGGACACTTATAGACCTTATAGCATTCGGTTTACCCAATTATGTATCTGATAAAATTGACAGAGGAACTTTACAAGAAACGAAAGATCTCTACAATGAAATAGGAAAATTGGAATATCTGGTCGAGAAGAAGAAGACCTATAAAAAAAGCGTTTTTTATTCTGACAACAACTTCCATAAAATTGAAGAAAAGAAGCCATGCCAAATTTGTATCAACGAGGAAAAGGGGAAACGTTACCATCCTGAGGAAAGTTGTTGGTTTAAAAGGAAAAATCAAAAGGCAATTGTAAAAACAGTAAATAACTCAGAGTTGGAAGTGGAACTTAATGAGAAGAATCCAAAAAACTAGATGTACCACCATTAATAGAAGTTAAGTTACTATTAAATGATACTTTAAAAGTTTCTGGAATTTATGATTCAGGTTCAAATGTGTCATTAATTAATGCAAAATTATTAAAGATACAGCCAACGGAAAATATAAGGGATATTCAAATAGTAAACTTGAGGACTATTAATGGTGAGAAGAGAACAAAAGGTATGGTAACATTAAAAATTAAAATCTACAATATTGAAAGAATTATGGATATTTTTGTAGTAGATAATGAAAATTTTAATTATGATTTTCTAATTGGTTTGGATTGTATCAAAAATTTTAAATTAGTGCAAAATGAAGAACTAAAAATCATACAATATTACAATCCAAAAGAAAAAAAAGTTACCTTAAATGAAGAGGATATAAAAAACAAAAACATAACAAATGTCGAAATTCCTGATGTACTAGGTGACAAAAATGAAGAAGTATTAAAAGAAGAAACAAAACACGTAAACAAATGTGAAATAAATTTCAATGAACACATACATTCAGATAGATTCGAAATGTTAGTAAATCATCTAGATTTATGTCAGCAATCAGAAATTGATAAGTTGATAGAAAAATACAAATCTGTATTCGCTAAAGATAAATATGACATCGGTACAGTACGAGATTATGAAGCTCATATTGATCTAATGGTGGATAAATACTGTTACAAACGTCCATACCGATGCACAACTGAAGATAGGAAAGAAATAGAAAGTCAAATTTCAAAATTATTAAGTAAGAATTTGATTGAAGAATCTTATAGCCCTTTTGCTGCTCCAGTAACTCTGGCATATAAAAAAGAAGATGAAAAAAAAACAAGATTGTGTATAGATTTTAGAGAATTGAACAAAATTGTCATGCCTCAATCACAGCCTTTTCCGTTAATTGAGGATTTAATGGTAAAAACTGTAAACTGTAAATATTTTTCCACTTTTGATATAAATTCAGCATTTTGGTCAATTCCTTTGAAAATTGAAGACAGATACAAAACTGCATTTGTAACACAAGAAGGCCATTTTCAATGGACGTGTCTCCCATTTGGATTAAAGACTGCTCCAGCCATTTTCCAAAGAATATTGAGCAACATCCTAAGAAAACACAAACTCTGTAGTTTTGCAGTAAATTTTATAGACGACATCTTAATTTTTTCCAAAACTTTTAAAGAACATATAGAACATATATCAAAACTACTGGAGGCAATACAATCAGAAGGCTTTAGACTAAAATTTTCGAAATGTGCTTTTGCTAATAATTATGCCAAATATTTAGGTCACATAATAGAAAACAATTCAGTCAGACCTCTGAAAGATTATTTAACCGCTGTAAAAAATTTTCCAGTTCCAGAAACAAGAAAAAATATACGTCAGTTCTTAGGAAAAATAAATTTTCATCATAAATTTGTACCACATAGTGCAATTATCCTGGACCCTTTACACAATTTATTGAGGAAAGACGTGAAATTCATATGGTCTGCAGAATGTCAGGAATCATTTGATAAAATAAAAGAATTGCTATGTTCAAAGCCAATTCTGAATATCTTTGACCCTGAACTACCAATAATTATTTACACAGATGCAAGTATCAAAGGTGTGGGAGCAGTATTGAAACAAGAAGATAAAAAATGGGGAAGATAAACCAGTTGCATATTTTTCAAAAAAATTAACTGAAGCTCAAAAAAGGAAGAAGGCAATATATCTAGAATGTCTGGCAATAAAAGAAGCTGTTAAATATTGGCAGCACTGGCTTATGGGAAAACAGTTTACGGTATACTCAGATCATACACCACTAGAGAACATGAATATCAAGGCTAGAACTGATGAGGAACTAGGGGATTTGATGTATTATTTATCCCAATATAACTTTACTATAAAATATAACCCAGGAAAATCAAACCAAGAAGCTGACTGTTTAAGCCGAAATCCAGTTCTAGAACCTTATGACAATACTGACGATTTTTTAAAAGTAGTCAATTTAATAAGCCTAGAAGACATTAAAAATGACCAATATACAAATCTAAACGTACAAAATGGAAAACATATATTGGAGAATGAAATTTATTACAAAAAATGTAAAAGAAGGAAAAAAATCATTTTATCAGAAGAACTAAGTAAAATTTTAATAAAAGATGTCCACAAAACTTACTGCCACATTGGGAGAACCCAGATGATAAATAAAATAACACCATTCTACACAGCAAAGAATATCATCGCAAACATTAAACATATGTGTGATGAATGTGAAATTTGTATAAAAAACAAATCAAGAAGGAAGTCAAAATATGGATTAATGTCACATTTAGGTCCAGCAACACGCCCATTTGAAATAATATCTATTGATACCATTGGTGGCTTTGGAGGATCACGGTCAACGAAAAAATACTTACATCTTCTGGTTGATCATTTCACAAGATATGCTTATATTCTCACATCAAGAAATCAAAGCGCCAGTGAGTTTATTAAATTAATAAAAAATGTGACAGAAAATTATAATATTGATATGCTTTTAACGGACCAATATCCTGGCATAAATTCCAAAGAATTTAAAGATTTTATAAAAAAAGAAAACATAAGAATGGTTTTCACAACTGTCGATACACCATTTTCAAACGGACTTAATGAAAGGCTAAATCAAACCTTAGTCAACAAAATAAGATGCGAAATAAATGAAAGTGATAAAAAAATAGCATGGACTACTATTGCACAGAAATGTGTAGGAAAATATAATGAAACAGAACACACAGTCACGGGGTTTGCCCCAAAATACCTTTTGGAAGGTGAAAATGTAAGTATTCTACCATTAGAATTGAAGTCAAAATGTACAAAAGAAGATCTGAAAAGAGATTGAAAACTAGCTCTTGAAAACACAATGAAATCTCACAATTATAATAAAAAAATGTTCGATCTGCATAGGGAAGAATATAAATTGGAAGTAGGAGACATAGTCTATGTGGAAAACGGAAATCGACTAAATAGAAAGAAAATAGATGAACTGAGGATAGATAAAATAATAGAAAGGATAGAGAAAAAGAAAGAGAAAATAATAGAAATACGTACTTACAAATCTTATTTAATATAATATGTTAAAATATAAAGAGATTTAAAATAGAGGCTTTAAATGTAGTTTCTATTATTGTTACAGGTAAGATAATATTTTGATAAGTTGTAAATGTATTATTTTTAAATGTTTTTTTATTAAAATTTAAGAAGTGAAATAAATCTATTATTGTTACAGAAACGCAATTAGGCTTTTATTTTTAAACAAGAGAGGAATATTATATATATATATATATATATATATATATATATATAATATTCCTCTCTATATATATATATATATATTGTAATATTATGTTTGTCCCACAAAACATTCATCGCTATTTAAGACACAGTGACAGTCGCGAAATAAACACTAGAAATAAGGATAAACTGGTAACGCCTAGCTTTCGCCTTCAAAAAGTAAATAGATCATTTATTGGGCAAGGTGTACGCATATACTATAATAGAATTCCACAATCGGTTTTGAGCTTGTTATTTAAACAATTTAAGTCTAAAATTAAAAATATATTAGTGAATAAAGCTTATTATACCGTTACTGCGTAGATAGCAATATGTGGAACTAATATCTGGTTGGCAGAGCTGGAATTACGCTAGAGGCACTCGGGGCTAGTGCCCAGGGCGGTAATATTTTCAAGGGCAGCAAAATTCGGAGGGTAAGAAAAAAAAATCTTCGCGTTATCGAAAATGCTTTTTTTTTATTTTCCAAAAAATTAATGGGTAATTGAAAAAAAATAACTAGAACATTTTTCGAAAAATTAAAAACATTTATAAATTATTTTTTTGCATTTTTCCAAAAAATCATTATTAAAAAAATTAAACTATCAAAACTTTATCCACTTTATGCCAAATTTTGATAACGGGGCGGAATTTTTTACAGTGCCCAAAGGCAGCGTTAAGGTTGAATCAGACACTGCTGGTTGGGTCTCACGTAGGATAAGTAGATATTATTGTATTACAATATTGTACACAATTATTATTATTTTTTAAAAGAGCAACTGTTGAGTTTCTCGCCGGCTCTTCTCAGCAGAACTGCCTTCCGAGCCGGTAGTAGATTCATCACAGACTTACATACTGACATTTAATTTAATTTAAAATGTAAAATTGACGATTGAAAAGTGCTTGTAAAAAAAGTCTATTTAAATAACGTATATTTTGATTTGACTTGATTTGATTTATGCATTAATAATAATCAAACCCAGCTTTCAAGTGTCTACTGCCGACTAGCCGACTTCTCATTCAACACTTCCATTTTTCTTTTGCACTGGGGCCCAAAACGGTAAGTTACAACACTGCTCAGCTGATAGCATTGTTTGTGAAGATGATGACAGTATTATCATTTTTCATGACTTTTTCTTAATACATAAATACGCTTTATCTTCCCGCTAAAAAGCGCGAAGATTAAAGAGCATTTATTCAAATTTTATTATATATTCACATAAAACATTGTTAAAAATAAACTTTATAATTATTTCATATGTAAATTAATATACAATCTTTTTTTCTTTTCTCTATGGAATGTACAATAAAAACTTGTGTAAAGGTTATCAAGTCAATAGTGGCATAATCTAATCTATCTAATCTATATCTATATAATTAATATATTTAAACGAGCAATTCTTGTATATTTATATATTTATTTATTTATACCGGCGATCTCGGAAACGGCTCTAACGATTTCGCTGAAATTTGGTATGTAATGGCTTTCGGGGCCTTAGATTAGTCTTATGTCTGGGAAAACGCGTGTTTTTGAGTTTTCATGCGGTTTTCTTTTGCATTATTCCACGCAAAATATGGTCGATACAATGTTTTTACTTTGTCTCTTTTTTTTTTGTATTTATTCAAGTTTTTAGTTTTTTTTTTTTCTAAAAAATACGATATAACAAAAAAGAATACCGAGCAAAGCTCGGTCGCTCAGGTACTGAATACATTATTTTAAAATGAAATGCAAGTATTACCGTGGGTAATGTATATACTCGTACAAAAGACAATTTTGTCAACTACACAAAATTAATAAGAATATGCTTAAAAGATATTTTCCCTTTTTTATATAACAATAATTAATAAGTATTAGTATAACCATTACTAATAACTCATTTTTTAAGAGATTATGATTTAAAATATATGAATGCGACTGGATTGTTACGCAAGGCCCTGGCGCTGGGGCACAGGTCCTTTAGTTATTACTGTTTTATTTAATTTTATTTTAAATCTCAAATCATCATACGCATCATCTCGTAAATATATCAAATCTAGATATATAAAAATGAATTCCTATTTCCCTTGGTCACGCCATCACGCGTGAACGGTTGGACCGATTTCACTAATTCTTTTTTTTTTTGTTGTTGTTTTTGTTATTTATTGTCAGGAGAAGGTTCTAAGAAAATTGCGCAGGAACTTAGAAAATGAGGATGAAAGTTTGTATTGGAAAGCGAGCTAGGGATGAACCCGAACGAAGCGAGGGTGAGTCGCTAGTAGGTAATACATACATAAATTAATAAAATTTGAGTTTTCATAAATTGTTACTCCTGAAAAAATATCCCAATTTAATTAGCAAATACTCTAACAGCCATAATATCAGAATAGAACTTGACTTTACAATTGAATATAGAAATTCTTACCAATTCCAGCCCACGTATATTCTCTGTTATAGTTAAAAATGGCCAGATGCAATGAGCCAGCGTGACGCCCGCAAGGACAATACATCTGGAAAAAAGGGCATCACATCAAGGGCAAGGAATTTCTTCATTTAACTTAAATGTCCTAAATATGTTTAGGAAACGTCAAACTGTATTCGGTAAAGAAACTTAAGAAATTTTAATCAATGTTTCGTAGTAGTAGCTATTTTGGTGTGAGAGCGCACTCTAAAATTTAATATATAACACAAAAAAATGTTTTAATATAATCCTAGGTTATGCTTCAATCCGTGACATTTGGCTAACAAAATTTAATATTTAATTTTTGTTTTCATAAATAAAGTAGACAAATATTTTATGTATGTATTCAGCCCTTTTTAACGTCCCACTGCTGGGCACGGGCCTCCTTTCAATACGAGGGGGGTCAGGCCATAGTCCACCACAAATAAAGATATAACAATAAAGTAACACATACAACTCAACATAGAATTACATTTGCCATTTACTCTTCAAATAAAATAGTTGATAAGTAAAATTTATTTTATCTTACTTTAAGCCGTTTAGTCCTTTCAATCTCGTTAGCCGAGGTTCAGAAGTTTGTATCCATGTAAGTCGCTTCAAATTGCGTGTTATTGAAAAACACAGAAGTACTGATTTATCTACATATAAACAAACAAAGCACCAATGAACAAATGCTTAAAGCATACAACTTTTAGTAACTAAATATAATTTACATAAGCTTACCTCCGAATGTTTTTAATTTAAAGTAGTCAAAAATGCTTCCAACTATATTAAGAATTAAAATAAGCACTAAAATGACTGCTACAATTATATCAGCAGTAGTGATATCAGTTTGATTATCAGTCAAGTTAAAGCATTTATGATGTTTGACTCTCGTTTTCAGTTCGTACTTTCTCCAAAGAGAATCATTTAGGCATCCCTCAAGGATCGATTTTGAGACCACTGTTATATTTTCTTTGTATCTTTGACAATTTTCTGATAAACAAATTCCATATTTTAGTCTTGTATGATTGAAGTGTGTTACCGATGCTTTGGTATATTCCTAAAATTATAACAACTTTTTTAAACACAGCTTTTAAATACAACTTTATTAAAAAAATATTTTTGTTTTAAATATGATTCATATTAAAAGTAAGTAATAAAATAATTATTATCATTAAATAAAAGTTTACAATAAAGCAATCTCCTTTTTAACTAAATTATTAACTTTTCTTAATCTCTTTCCTAGTTTTTACCCTAAGATCGATAATAATCGAGATATTAAATATTCGATAGCCTCTAGCCTTTCTCAATAAATAAGTTATAAAATGCAAAAAAAAATCAAATCGGGCCAATACTTCCAGAGATTTGAGCGTTTAAACAGACTTCCGTAATGTCGTACATATATTAATATATTATGAATATTGTATAATTTACCACAAATGTCGCAATATTTTTAGCAATACTTGTTCTTAATGACGACACGTTTTACTCAGTCAGTAACCCTACTTGCTGTACCAGCGGCCGCGCATGAGGGGCACTGGGGACATTTATTTGTGTGGTGAGCACGAATGTTTGTACTCCAGTCACGGGTGTATGTATTTAGAGTTATATAATATATGTAGTGTATCAACTATCTGGTATCCATAACACAAGCCTCGTAACTTACCATGGAACTAGATGGTGCTGTGTGTTAATGTCCCAACAATTTTATTATTTATTAATTTATTATTTTCACAGCCGGATCTAGTTCCATAAAAAATGGTGCAGTACAAAATTCAAATTCCAATCTCCTTATTACCAAGAAATGTTTTTTTTTTATGTTTACATAATACAATATATCATCAAGTAGGTAAATATGATAAGTATTTTTACAACCATAAAACTTATTTTCTTCTTCACCAAGGAAGCCTTCTAGGGATCCTATTATTAGGTTTTACGATGTCCACCCAGCTTTAAATGTCTCTTGAACTGTAATAACCACTAGACATACTATACCTGTATCATGTATAAGAGATCGTTAGGTGTATCCGACACTAATTCAAAATTAACCGTGCAGTATTTTCCACTTGGCTTTTTCAAACATTTATTATAGTCGTCTAAAGAATATTTTGGTGGCATTCGCCCATATTCTGTATCTGAAAAATATATACATAAGTTCATATTAAACAGTTTTAATGGTGCAAAGTAGTAAGTATGCTGTTTAGTACAAGTATATGTAGCTGGGGCTGTGCTATGATATACGTGAATGGAAGAGATGATGAAGAATCTAAGTTAAAATAATTTAGCCCTCCTTAAATGCCTCAAAATATATTTTACACTAAATTTAATTTTTATATATTACAATATATTATATTCCTTTATGACCTCCCCGATTCAAAAATATAAACTATTCCACCTAAATCCGCATCTCATTTATCTAAGCATTTAGCAATGGCATAGCTGTCTGGTGGTCTGCAGTAGCTCTACCTCAATATAAGGGGCATCATTTGCGCATTACAACCTGGGGGATGTAGGGAAAAGAGGAGAATGAGTGGGAAAAAGTGAACGAATAGAATAACAAAGGGCAAGTTGGACGTCCTCGTCTCTTATTCTCCGAAGTTTCCCGTAAAAATGCGATAGTGTACGGGCAAATTTAATTCACTCATACTAAATCTACCTATAATAATAACAATTAAGCCTTTTTATTTCATTAATTACATTACAATAATAGTATATTTATAGAGCACGCGATTAATATATAACAATTTTATAAAAATAAAAAAAATCTACCTAAGCTACACTTATTTGGGGATCAATGCTCTTGTTTTTATTCATTTAAAAGTCAATATTAAATTCCATACAAGGTTTACTTTAACGAGGGCTTAATTATTTAAGGCTTTCCACAAACGAAATACCTAAATGTTAACAATTAACATATACCTATATAAGACCAAAAACTAAAATTACACATTACATCCCTTTTTACCCGACTGCCAAGGAAGGATTATGTTTTTTGCGCGTATCATTATTATAATATTATTATAAATTTTAAACCTCCACAGTACTTTTTTGGCCAGGCCCAATGTTATTTTAAGTACAAAAGTTGTACAAAGGACGTCTACAATAAGTAAAAATCATTGAAATATATTCTGGAAAGTATAATAACGATCACAAAAACTTCATTTTAATTATTTTAAATCTACATCTACACTATCTATACTAATATTATTAAAAGGAATTTGTATTTTTGTATGTTTGTAACGAATAAACTCAAAAACTACTGGACCGCTTTATAGAAGTTTGGTAAGAAGATAGTTTGAGATCCTGGGAAGGACATAGAATATTTTTTATTCCAGAAATCATCCCTTAAGAAGGTGAAAATGGAGATGACAGTTTGTATGGGGAATCGACCTAGAAACGAACCCGAGCGAAGCGAGGCTGAGTCGCTATCTTTAATAAATATATATTCGGTATACTAATTTTCTTCATTTTGCATTATTTTAAGTTAAAATAAGCTCGCTATAGGCAAGTTACATTCTTTTTTAATCAATTCGGTTCAATAATAATTGTTTAATCCAAAATAAAAAATAAAAACATTTAATCCTATAGTTTTTTTGTTTTATTTTTAAGTTAAAATTCTAGTTCTAGTTCTAAAGACTATATATGTAGATTTAAGAAAAAAACGTTAAGAAACTCACCTGAATTTTTGATTTTATTTTATATAAAGTCATCTATTACAATTTTTTTGAGCACAAAATACACTTACCGTTTAACTGATATATCTCACATAAACTATCTTTGAACAACACAATAAAACACAAAACCCTCAAAGAAATCATTCTGAAGACGACCACTGAAAGGAATGGTCCTACTAGAGTGAGTCGGACGTTCGATATGCATATGCCAAGAGGTATTATTAAAAAAACAGTACATGCTGGTTGGCTTGGGTTTAAAATACATGTTAAAAACTGGATTTATTTTACTTTACATAAAAGCGTGTGGGGGGATGAGTGGCATATTTTATTTATTTATTTATTTTCATTCAGACACAGATTCATATTTACATATGACACATTCATATTTACATACACTAGCGACTCACCCTCGCTCCGCTCGGGTTCGTTCCTGGTTACGTTTTAAAATTTAGTATAGATTTATCAGAGATGAAATATTTTCCCGCAGTAAAAAGTATCCTATATGTTGACCCGGATAACCAGCTATCATCATACCAAATTTCATCAAAATCTATCTAGTGGTTTTCTCGTGATGCGGTCACAGACAGACAGACAGACAAAAATTCTAAAAACTATAGATTTCGCCTCTGTATCAATAATAATGACTATTTCAATAAGATTTTTCAAAAAATATTTAATGTACAGATTCGGCTCGGTTAGAATTTTATTATATGTATAGATTATATACATATATATCTCATTATAACATTTAATAATAAATTGGAACTTAATACTATTAGGAACATTTATTTTATGTACTAACTTTTATTCTCTGCTTTAAAAACTAAGAGCTCGCTCTTGGTTGAGTTATAGGTACTTGAGATCATCGGCTACCGCATAGTCCTCACAGAGACTGAGTAGCCTTCTCAGAGCACTGATCGAAGGACTCAGATTTTTGAGACGGGACAGTAAGGGCAGGTACTTTAAATACTATAGTTACAGGAAAACGTTCCTAGGAGACCATCCATAACTTTTTGAGATATTCTGAACTGCATTCACAGATTTTGGAAAAAAATGTACAGTCAGCGAGAAAAATGCTAAAACTCGAAAAAAAATTTTTTTATATCAATCGATCCTATTTCATGTAGGGATCAAAAGACTCTATGGGACCATTTAAGGTTTGAGTACTAGAAATGACAGAAATCGCCAAAACCTTTTCCTATACATTTTGTGCTGAAAAGCGTTTAATCAACTCGAAATATTCTTTGTTACCAAGCAGTCCTATTTTTTAATGTGATCGAAAAACTCTTTGAGGCCAACTGAAGTTTGAGTACAGAAACTACTGAAAGTCACAATTTTTCTAGTTTTTGTTAAGCCGGTCTCGTAGCATACTGTATCTAGAAGCAAAAGTACCTACCTAAGTAGAAAATCATAATTGCATCAACAAATAAAAATAAAATAAAATTATATCAACTAAACGTGTATTTTTAAACACGATATCCATACAAGTAAATTATCGGCTGCTACTTGCTCAGTACATAAACGAATGAACTTATCTTTAACCACTACTTAACTTGCCCACCGCGTAGGGCGGGAGGTTTGGCTATGGTTAATCCATTATTATTTGTTATTGTTATATATGGTCAATTTTTGTTTCTATCTTATATTTTTGTTGCGCTCCATTATACGCAACAGTAGACGCCGCCGGGGCCGCGGGCGCAGCCCCACCATCGAGAACCAAGGCGAGCGGCCATTGCGTGACGGAGGGCCCACTTACATCTCGGAGCCGTGGCCGACAGGACGAAACCAATACTTTTTCCCTCTTTCTTATATATATGTATGTAAACGCGGATTAAACGGAGAGTTAACCAGCATTAAAATATTATACAGTCCACTTTTTTATTTTAACGTCCACCAGGACCCTAACAATTTTTGAAATACAAAAATAGGATATAACATCAAAAACATATTTAGGACACATCACAGAATTTGTAGATCTCGATCACCTTTCCAATAAACTTATTTAATGAATAATCATACGTCATGACAATTTATCTAGTTTTGGTATGCATAGATTATAATATATAATTAAACTAGAAATAAAATCAATGTCCGTAATTTCAAAATGAATCCTTGTTCCTTAACGCATAAGATTCACCCTACAAAATTCTAAATATGCCATTTTAATTTTTCACTCTGTCGGTATTTTGTTTTCCGGGTCTAATTAAAAGTGGCTTAAGGGAGGTAACAAGTTTATCTAGAGACAGAGGACTTCATAATAGTAGTCTATTTAAAATAAAAATCCATACATAATACTATAAACTAGCAGAACCTGCGGCTTCGCCCGCGTTCAATCTACAAAAAAACCTCTTTGGCTTTATGTTATATGGCGACTTGTCCTCGCTTCGCTCGGGTTCATTCTTCCCTATGTATTTATATAATATATATAGTCTTACAATAATGTATGGAAGTCTGCCCGATTTGTTGACATTTATGATTACTGCTCCGCTCCCTAGGGTAGTAGCATGATGATATATAGCCTTCCTCAATAAACAGCTATCTAATACAAAAATAATTTTTATGTTGGATAAGTAGTTCCTGAGATTAAACGCATTCAATGAATCAAACAAACAAACTCTGCCTCTTTATAATATTAGTATACATTTATTAGCAATCAATACTAACATGCAAAAATAACAAATTACCATACTTAATTGATGTTTGCGTCGGCGGCCAATCTCACTGAGAGTAGCCTACTGCACACGAGATATTATAGCTCACAAGTATGCCCTGACAGCTTCCTAACTCCGGCCTGTTACTGATAATTTCTTGACAGAAAACCCCAATCTCTGATATATGTAACTAGCGACTCACCCTCGCTTTGCTTCGGGTTCGTCTCTAGACAAAAACAAATCTATCCCACGGGAACCGTACATTTTTCCGGGATGATATATAGCCTATAGCCTTCCTTATTTAACGGGCTATTTAATACAAAAAGAATTTTTTAAATCGGCTTAGTAGTTCCTGAGATTAGCGTGTTCAACCAAACAAACAAACAAACTCTTCAGCTTTATAATATTAGTATAGATATGATCTGCAGTCATAAATGATAAACACTTGACCACCTAGGTATTTCCTGTATAGGTAATATCGGCGAGACATATAACTATTTTAATGTAATGTTATCAGAAGTTATGTAAACTTTTCTAACCATAATAATCATTAAAAATTAAAATTATGATTCATTCGGTTTTCACACAAACGCAACTGAATGGATTTTCGTTAAAAAAATTACTAGTTACTTAGTGGGTACTACTGGCTTTTCGAGACAATGAGTCACACATAACCATCTGTGGTATACGTAAATGCATTTCCCAACATTATAAAATAAAGGTACCCCGGGACGCACCCGAGCGAAGCTAGGATAACTGTCTTTAGTGGGTAGGCTGTTGCGCTTCTCGCGGCAGGAGCCCCATATAACCTGTCAGGCGTCAGCTTCCCCAAAGCGGCGGGTATTAGAGGGGTTTCCACACGTTAAAAAAAAGGGTAACTGTCTTGTTAATTACTAAAGGTTAAGGTTAAGAGGGTGAAAGGGGGGGGGGGGGGGTGGAACTTTGTGGGGAATCAATCATTTCTTAAGTAAGGGATATAAAACTCATTATATCCCTTACTTAACTTATATATATATATCCCTTACTTAACTTATATATATATATATATATAGTCTACGTATTCCATACTAACCGTCATAAGGTATCTAGGGAGGAACCCGAGCGAAGCGAGGATGAATCGCTAATATTTCATATTTTCTTTTCAAAAACTATTTACAATAACAAATTTCCCTTATTATCTGGAAAGTAAATAGTCTATATAGCAACATTGACTAATTAAATTGAAATAATAACATGAGAAACTATAATATTATTTAAGTTTCTTATCAATGAAACGTTAATTTAATAATATTTATTCTTTCCGGCATATTTATTTTATACACAATAGTAATGACATTCGACAAAACAAGTTTGTTTGTTTTACTTCTTATTGCGCATGCGCCGCCGATTACGTTTCTTGTACGTTACTCCGTCTATTAATAGTTAACTCGTCCAGTAGTAGCGTTTTGCTCTAAAAATATTATAGGCTCATTACACATTAACTGTAATAGTTATAGTGTCAATTTAAGAAAATAAATAAGGATTGGTTTCCAATAATAAGATCTATCTACAAAATTCGACAATCTATACTACTAGTATAAAGAGGTAAAGTTAGTGAGTTTGTGATGTTGTGAGTTTGTAAGGTTGTAGGGGGGTAATCTCTCTCTACTAAACCGATTTAGATGACATTTGGTAAGAATATAGTTTGAGACCCTGGGAAGGACATAGGATACTTTTTATTCCGGAAATCATCTCTTAAACTTCTTAAATGGCTGAAAATGAGGATGAAATTTGTATTGGGAAGCAAGCTAGGGACGAACCCGTGCGAAGCAAGGGTGAGTCGCTAGTATGTAATAAATATGTTAATTTATTAAATGTAACAACACATTATACTCGTATTCTTCTAGTACATTTTTTTTACTAATATCCTACAGCAAGAATGTAAACAGGATTTTCTTGAACTGCTTTTTTATTCGTTTTATTAAACAAATTGATATACTTATTATACTCGTACATATATGTATGTGGCGTTAATAAGAGCAAAAGTTTCTGCCAATGTCACATATTGTGAGGAAGATACGAAAGAGTTTTGTGAGGTAAAAAAAAATATGTTGGGACATTAAACACAGCACCATCTAGTTCTATGTTAAGCTACGTGGCCTGTGTTATGGATACCAGACAGTTGATACACTACACATATATAACTTTAAATACATACATATTATAAATATAAACACCCATGACTGGAGTACAAGCATTCGTGCTCATCATACAAATGAATGCCCCTAGCGGGACTCGAACCCGCGACTGCTGGCACAGCAAGTAGGGTCACTACAAACTTAGCCAAACGTGTCGTCAGTCAGTAAAACTTAAAGGACAATGAAACCTCTTATATGGACCAGTAGCATCATTTTTTTCACCAGTAATGACACTTAAGTAATAATTAAATGCCAGAAGTCTATTAAAGATGAAGCCAGCAACCTGTATTGGGGCCTTAATAAGAAGAAAGAACAAATAGCCCAAATGAAAGTCAATAAATGATTTTATTAAATAAAATTGTTTTTGTTGAAAGAAAGAAAATTCAACCCCCAAAGGTGTATTTCAATGTTAAATATTTAGGTAAGTATAACGTCATCCCTATTGAAAAACTCCATTAGGATCCCATCAAAAGCGACAAAAGCCACATAGAAACCAATAAATATTTATTGGTTTCTATGTGGCATTTGTCGCTTTTGATGAGATCCTAATGGAGTTTTTAAATAGGGATGGAAAACATAAAAATAGAAACCAATTGCTATTTAGATCAATCGCCCAAATATAGCAGTAACACTTGTATGTGATCAAGGGGGATGGCGTGTCGCTCTATGAAGGCTGGTTGAGTAGAATAAAGTAGTATTTATTAAAAAATAACGCCTGATAAAATGGAATAGCAACCACTATATCTCTGGACCGTTATGATTTAGCGAGTTGGTTTCTTGTTTAACGCACTTCTTACTTAGTCTTGTAAATATAGTCTAAGGGCGGTCCCTCACCGGGAGCATTCGACAATATCAGAGGTGCGAGACCCGGGATTTGAAACCGCTTCACTCGGTTTCCCGAGCGAGCGCGTTACCACTGGGCTACCACTGCCTAGAAGAACTAAGCATATTAATATTAGTAATGCTCAGTCCAATGCTCCTGGTGAGGAACCGCCCTAAGTTTCTTCACTGACGAAAGGAAAAAAAATAATGCCGGTAATAATAGCGGTAATGAAATAAAATTAAAACTATTCATGAGTGCTCGTTTGTAGATCAAAACAACAAAATAGAAATAATCTATACAGATAAATAAAATTGGAGTGTCTGTTTGTAATATTAAAAGAACCGCTTTTTACTAAACGCATATGGATGTATACACGGTACATATACCAAAACAACATTTTTTACAATTTTTGTCTGTCTTTCTGTCTGTTCCAGCTAATCTCTGAAATGGCTGGACCGATTTTGACGGGACTTTCACTGACAGATAGCTGATGTAATAAGGAGTAACTTAAGCTACTTTTATTTTAGAAAAAAAAATAGGATCCCAGGAAAAAAAAACTAAAACCAAATTAATAAATTAATTTTGTTTTGGGAAGCAACCTAGGGACCAACCCGAGCGAAGCGAGGTTAAGTCGCTAGTATTACTATAAAGAAAAGTAAACAATACGAGTATTTGCATACATATTATAAAATCAAACACATACCGGCGAGTCGTTATCAGGACAAGGATACCGTTTAATTGATATACATTTGTGTATAACGAAACGATAAAATTATATAAATGTTTAAATATTGAACATGTTCATATATCTTTAAATCTATATATATAATAAAATTTCAAATCTGTACAAAATCTTATTGAAATAGACATTATTATCGATACAGAGGCCAAATCTATAGTTTTTAGAATTTTTGTTTGTCTGTCAGTCTGTCTGTGACCGTATCACGGAAAAAATACTGGAGGGATTTTGATGTTTCGTATGATGACAGCTGGTTATCCGGGTTCACATAATGTTATGTAATTTAATGCAGGGTGGAGTCAATTTTCCGCACTTAAACTCTGAATTGGTCTATCCAGCCCAACTCCACCCAGAAGCGCGGAATTTCCTGGGAACTTCAAAGGCTTCGCGGTTCTGGGTCGACATATAGAATACTTTTTACTGCGGGAAAATATCTCATCTCTAAAAAATCTATACTAAACGTTAAAGCGTAAGTAGGGACAAACCCGAGCGAGCGAGGGTGAGTCGCTAGTATATTATAAAGTCACTATGTGTCTGTACTAGACTTGCAACGAATATTCGGCTACTATTCGGTATTCGGCCTATTCGGCTACTTTTATCCTATTCGGCCGAATACCGAATATCTAGATACTATTCGGCCGAATACCGAATACTTAAGTAATATGTTTTGTTGTAATCAGATAATAATAGGGAATTTGCGTTTGATGTAATGAAAGGTGAAATATTTTTTTTTGTAATCTTTATTGCTTTTGAATTATGCCTATATTCATATTTTATTAATGTCGATTTTTTTGACTAAGAAAATCATTATTAAAAAGTTCAAAAACAGGTGGGAAATTTAAAGTAGTTGATACGCAACGCCATTGGTCAGACCGAATATGACGTCGGTGTATATCATAACAGAGCGATTAGCGATTTTGTCGCTTACTAATTAAGTCGTCATTTATGTATATATCATACTGTGACGTCACACCAAGCGCGCGAAATGGCGAGCGTTTAAAGTATCCGTAACGGTATATTTTAATATATTTTATACTAAATTATAGTTTTTTGGAACTGGATATTTCTTTACAATTATATAACCATGTATCGTTGTATAAAAACTGAAAAAAAATCATGCATATTAGTAAAATGTAAATATTGATTTATTTTATAATAATATATTTTTCTTTTATCATTAAAGTCATAGTTATAGGTACATAATCGCCTTCTTTATTACAAAAATTAACAAAAAAACTATCAAATAAATGTCTATGCACTTGCATTATCATAATTAAAATTTAGAAGTAGAAGATTATGATGCAAAGAGACAATTTTTTCTGCATATTTAGGCAGTAGTTTTCTCCTGGACAATACCAGATTCAGAGAAAAGACACTCTAAATAAATACTACTTTCTGGCGCCGAACAAAAAACAAACACGTAGATACAAGTTTTCCCACCACGCACTGGCCGAATACTTTTGCCTAATATTCGGCTATTCGGCCAGAAAGCCCACCGAATATTCGGTATTCGGCGTATGGCCGAATATACTATTCGTTGCAAGTCTAGTCTGTACTCTTTGTCACTATGTAATATAACTGTCAGTCAATATAACAGCTGTAGTGTATAATATCAATCCCGACTCGTGGTCACACCAGTTTGTAACACCAGTGTGACGACGAGTTATGTTTATTCATTTAAAAATATTTATTATATGTATATAGATAACACATTTTAGCCTTGAATCTATAATCATAAATAGATTTGAAAAACATACCTACTTGAGATCGCAGCGTCCATGAATTCCCTTAGCATTTATAACATTAATTATTATTCTGTCGATAGCTTTTTTGCAAAATTTTCATACATTAGTACCTAACTTTCTTAGACAACCCCTCTTAATTCTTTGGTGTAAACCTCATGAAAATGTGTGTAGTATTTCCTATTCTAACAGAATGATGGATATTTGGGAGCTAAGCGTTGGGCAAAACACCTCTGAGATCTATTTTCTCTTTTTTCTCTTTTTTAATGTACAATTTCAAAAATAAAAATCCTTGATTTACGTCAAATTATGAGCTTTAATGCAATTGATCCTTTTTTAAAACCAGATAAAATCTTACGTAAGAAGGGAGAGGGGGAGTCCGAGAAATCTTATGTGCTCTTACATAGGGGTAGGGGGTTCAAAAATGGTCAAAATGGTCCTTACGTATGAATAACCCTAGGGTTCATTCATTAATTACGTAAGGTATATCAGCTAAAATAATTTATTGTTCTAATTAATTATTTTCGATTTTTCCTTCCCTAATAGGGCGATATAGATAGTAAGGAATATATATGCGTGTTTTTTTTAATTTTTTATACAATAGCTTAAAATAATATTCAGTTCCAAAAAACTAAAATTTAGTATTCTTATAAATACATCATACCGATAAAAATACTTTAAAGGCCCACCATTTCGTGCGCTTGGCGTGACGTCAAAGTATATCATACACAAAATGACAATTTGTAGCAATTTATAGCGACAACATCGCTATTCGCTCTGTTACGGTATACTCTGACGTCATATTCGGTCTGACCAATCGCGTACGTTTCAATCACTTTGAATTTCCCACATATATTTGCACTTTTTAATAATTATTTTCTTAATCAAAAAGAAATTATATTAAAGAATATTGATATAGGTTTAATTTAAAAGCAAAAAAGATTATCAAAAAATATTTCAAGTTTGTTTAAATCACACCCAAATTTCCTATTACACAATACGCAATGTTATACTTCACTAGCAAATAACAATAAAGGAGGATTTACTCATTACGCATAAACTCTTGATGCCTATTCATTGATAGCAATGTTTACGAGAGATGCTATCACAGTCATTTCATAATAATAATTTTACATAATCTATACAGATAAATAAAATTGGAGTGTCTGTTTGTAATATTGAAATAACCGCTTTTTACTAAATGCATATGGATGTATACACGATACATAATTATACCAAAACAACATTTTTTTTACAATTTTTGTCTGTCTGTCTGTTTGTTCCGGCTAATATCCAAAACGGCTGGACCAATTTTAACGTGAATTTCACTGGCAGATAGTTGATATTATGAGGAGTAACTTAGGCTACTTTTATTTTAGAAAAAGAATTAGGGTTTCGCTCAAAAAAATTAAAACGAAGGTGAGTCGCTAATAAGTATGAATATAATTATTTACTTTTATTTTGAAGGGAAAGCCTCAGAAGCACAATTCTAGTTCAGGAGTTAGCTATTTTATTAGAATTTATCTGTCTCTTTTGTTGGGTTCTGTACCGGAAGAGTACCAACGGAACCCTATTACTAAACCTCCGCTGTCCGACCGTCCGTCCGTCTGTCAGAGGGCTGTATCTCATGAACCGTAATAGGTAGAGTTGAAATTTCCATAGAGTATGTATTTCTATAGCCGCTATAACAACAAACAATAAAAATAAAAATACAAGGAACATTTTTTTAAAGGTTCATAATCGATCATCGATCATCGAAGTTAAAATACTACATACATAGAGTACATACGGACACGGAACCCTTCGCACGCGAGTCCGACTCGCATTTGATCAATTTTTTACATTACATAATAAATATTATAGGTATTATAATAAGTATATAAAATAACAGCTTATAAGAAATAAGGCGGTATTCAAGAATGCTTTTTAGTCATAGAATACACTAGCGACTCACCCTCGCTTCGCTTCGGGTTCGTCCCTATACAAAAACAAACCTATCCCACGGGAACCGTACATTTTTCGGGATGATATATAGCCTATAGCCTTCCTCAGTTAACAGGCTATCCGATGCAAAAAGAATTTTTCAAATCGGATTTGTAGTTCCTGAGATTAGCGTGTTCAACCAAACAAACAAACTCTTCAGCTTTATAATATTATAAGTATAGATTTTAAACAAAAGAAGTTGTTATTAAAAGTAATTGCCATATAATATTGTTATAGTTTTAAAGAAAAAATAAGCAAAGACACAAACTGTTAAGAATGGAATACACAAAACGATCAAATGAGGTTTAACTTGAACAAAGGTTCACAAGTAACCTTTAAAGTGGAAGTCCACATCTACTTTTTGCATCGATTTTTATAGTTTCAAGTAGGTTAAAATCGACATCTAATATTTGATTATACACTTCGTGAGTTACTTACAAATAAATATAAAACCGAAGCATAAGATGGTGTAGCGGTACGACCTCGGACTATAATAACGATCATCGTAGGTTCGATTCTCCATACGTGTAGGCATTTTTTTTTCCTTTTTCTCAATTTATATATTGAATTTTGAATTTTCATGTACAAAGTTTTTTCGCATGCGCTTTAATTACTATTCCTTGTTGAAAAGTCCAAAATCCCATTTTTTTATCATTTCTATGCCTTTTGCATATCTGTACATATAAAAAAACAATAAATGATAATAAATAAAGAAAATATTGATTTCTTTGCATAATTGAAAAATGAAAAATATATAAAAATTGAGAAAAAGAAAAAAAACCGTCTCGGTACAGGGAATCGAACCTACGACCATAAAATGTCTAGATCGAACTTTCACCGTTACGCCAACTTACACTTGGTTTGTACATCGAAATAAGTGATTCATAATCATAGTCCTTCAATTGCTTTTCATTATTATTAATTCAATATTATAAAAGTTACATAATAATTTGTAAATTTCTAAACATTATACCAATAAAAACATAAGTAACTTCCTGATGAGATTCCTGAAGTATCTGTATGAATATATAAATAATTGAATAAAATATAATTTACTTGTTCAATATTTACTCAAATTCATTTATTGCGTAGGAATAAATGTCTTAGCTTTTCGCGATTACTAAGTATATACTTATTATAATAAAACAAAATGTTACCGGATCAATGCCCGTATTTTAAATTCCAATAATATTAAAAACAAATTAATGTAATAAGTTGGCCTATTGCCTACAGACGCGCTTGCGTACTCTGTGACGTTTGGCCTATAGTTGTGAGTTCACGCCGGCGACGTGAGCGGCGAGCGCACAGCTCGCTTTGCGGGAGGGGAGGTAGCGTTAAATGCCTACTTCGCGCGGACAGCCTGCTCTTAAGACCAGGCTGTCCGCGCGAAGTAGGCAATTAACGCTACCTCCCCTCCCGCAAAGCGAGCTGTGCGCTCTCGTCGCCGGCGTGAACTCACAACTACAGGCCAAGCGTCACAGAGTACGCAAGCGCGTCTGTAGGCAGTAGGCCAACTTATTACATTAAATTGTTTTTAATATTATTGGAATTTAAAATACGGGCATTGATCCGGTAACATTTTGTTTTATTATAATAAGTATATACTTAGTAATCGCGAAAAGCTAAGACATTTATTCCTACGCAATAAATGAATTTGAGTAAATATTGAACAAGTAAATTATATTTTATTCAATTATTTATATATTCATACACATACTTTAGGAATCTTATCAGGAAGTTACTTATGTTTTTATTGGTATAATGTTTAGAAATTTACAAATTATTATGTAACTTTTATAATAATGAAAAGCAATTGAAGGACTATGATTATGAATCACTTATTTCGATGTTCAAAGCAAGTGTAAGTTGGCGCAACGGTGAAAGCTCGGTCTAGACGTTCAATGGTCGTAGGTTCGATTCCCTGTACCGAGACGTTTTTTTCTTTTTCTCAATTTTTATATATTATTCATTTTTCAATTATGCAAAGAAATCAATATTTTCTTTATTTATTATCATTTATTGTTTTTTTATATGTACAGATATGCAAAAGGCATAGAAATGATAAAAAAAATGGGATTTTGGGCTTTTCAACAAGGAATAGTAATTAAAGCGCATGCGAAAAAACTTTGTACATGAAAATTCAAAATTCAATATATAAATTGAGAAAAAGGAAAAAAAAATGTCTACACATATGGAGCATCGAACCTACGATGATCGTTATTATAGTCCAAGGTCACACCGCTACACCAACTTATGCTTCGCTTGAACAGTGAAATACGTGGTTCATAACGTGCGAAATATTTTTTTATTTTTTATTCACTTTTTTTTCTAAACGCTTGGTTTTCTTACTGACGCCCGGGCTCAGCTGATTGCGCTCACTAACCACTGTGCCTATTCCACCAGGGACGCCACTTCAAATAACATATTTACACTAACTTTACATACTGCTTTATTTTACATAAAAAAACTTTGATGTTGTTATGATGTAAATAATATATTCCCAAAATGTCTTCAGTTTATTTAAAATGGCATATGTACATAATAAAAGGTAAAGTTATAAGTATGAATATAATCTGCTGATCTACATATATATATAGATAGGTACCTATCGGTCCGATTTGAAAATTATTTCTGTCATAGAAATCTGCATTATCCTTGAGGGACAAACATACCCTATGTTTTGTTATGATATACCTACTTACCCGTACTAGTTTCGGTTAGCTAAGTCCACGTTATATTTATGAAATTTGGTATGTATGTCACATGTAGATTTATGTGAAACCCGCGTCCAAATCCTACGCGTACAATCGCTTGATGAAGTCGTGGCAGAATCGGTAAGTGTGTTTGGGCACAGATCATATAATATAGAGGTTTGGGTGTATATGTCTGCGTCCCGCAACATAGACTTTTAGAAAAAAATAATTATCTAATACCAGAGATTACAATATTATCAACATCTTACATAAAAACCTTTTCATACCTACTTATACCACCACGAAACGAAATGAAAGTTCATACTGATAACACAATTGTAAACTCTAGAAAAGTACCTAGTACGAAAGTAATAAGCGTACATATTATGTACGTATGTATGTTATATACACACACATACATACAACGCGTATAGTAAATTACTTATATTTATTAATTATATTATTTATTCATATTAAATATTAATCATAAGCATAGCCGCGCGAAACCCGTAGTATACGGCAAATCGGAATTTGTTTACTTATGATTTCATCGATCACTAAAGAACTAGATACACAATCCCATGCAAAAGTTCTCTTAAAACCTAATTGTGTTTAGGTAATTCTAGTTTAAAAAAGTATACAATAATCTAAATTCAACCTTAAATGTATAAACGTTTTAAAGTTGTTTTGACAAAGCTATGTATAAAAAGCTAAAAACGTTGATTTTTTTACACTATGTCCAAGAATGAATATTTCGATAAATTAGCGGGGGGATTGCGCGCGAGCAAAAGCGACATAGGTCCTACCTCGACAAGGGCCAGCGGCCGACTGAATCACTATCGCCGTTGCACCTAAGCTGCTAGCGAATAAGGTTGAATATCGAATATCCGATCGATCTTATTCTTGCACAGAACTAAAGGACGTAAGTCTAATATCTAATTTAATTTATTATGACAATAATAATTGGTCAATGTCAATGATATTCAAACACGACATAATGAACTATATTTTCCTTCTGTGAGTATTTTTTTTGCATATGTAAATGAAGTAATTTACAAGTAAAATCCATAAATCTCTAAAAAAGGCATATTTAAAAAAAAATAAAACCCTCGAGAAAATTTCATTTAATTGTGTTTCTATTTGTAACGTTCGTTAGAAAAAGGTTTGAAAAATCATATGTTTAAATTATCACATTGATTTGATATCTGGTATACATAGAATATCCCGGCAAATCAGCGTTAAATTTAGGGAGCCTCCTCTTAATTATAATCGACTTACGAATAAACTAATTGTGACATACGGACGGACATATTATATCGGGTCTCATCTATACTAAAATTATAAAAAGACATAGTTTGTTCGCTTGTTTGTTTGAACGCGCTAATCTCAGGAACTACTAATCCGATTTGAAAAATTCTTTTTGCATTAGTTAGCCCGTTTATTGAGGAAGGCTATAGGCTATATATCATCATGGTACTACCCAAGGGAGCGGAGCAGTAATCATAAATGTCAACAAATCGGGAAGACTACTACACATTATTGTTAAATCGATGTTTATATCGAAAGATTGAACGCGGATCAATAAATGGCGTCGTATGTATCCATTTATTATTGATATTCGTACACCATCACCTAAAAAAAACATTCCAAAAAGGTATGTACATATATTCTGGTTTTAAAAAATATGTAGGTCAAGAACAATGACACTACTTTATAAAAAGAAATATGCGGTCTAAAATAAAGTTTTCGCAATTTTAAGTAATGATTATTGAAAAATCAGACATAATTTACATAAAAAAATTGCTCGAATTAAGCCTTAATTTTTTGGCATGGGACGTGGAATCTATACATTAATTTATGATAATATGTACTAGTATATTATTATGTTTCCTATTCATCTATACCAGCGGTCGGCAACCCGCGGCCCGCGAGGTGCCTCCATGCGGCCCGCGGCCCGTGACTGTTTTATAACGAAAAGTTTTTATGGTTTTGTAAGTATTTTGAATTTGTAATTACTGAAAAAATGAAAATATTCCTTGTCTTATAGGTAAGCATTTAAGAGTAATGGTAGGAATTGTTACATTGAATGTTGTAGGGGATAGCTTTTTTTTTTTTTGCTCTCACAATTGCGGCCCGCCTTTACCAGGTATAGCCACCTTGTGACCCCTGCCTGCTAAAAGGTTGCCGACCGCTGATCTATACAGATAAATAACATTGAAGTGTCTGTTTGTTATGTCAAAATAACAGCTTTGTACTAAATGCATATGGAATTATGTACGGTACTTATAAGAGAAACTCAATTTTTAAAATTTTTGTCTGTCTGTCTGTTTGTTCCGGCTAATCTCAGAAACGGCTGGACCAATTTTAACGGGACTTTCATTGGCAGATAGCTAATATTATAAGGAGTAACTTAGGCTAGTTTTATTTTAGAAAAAGAATTATGGTTTCGCTCAAAAAAATTAAAACGTACCTACGGACGCACCCGAGCGAAGCGAGTGTAAGGTCGCTAGTCTGTGCTATAACGAAACCGTTTTTATCATTTGACTACGGAGCCCTAAAATTTATTGATATGATTTATTAGCATACAAACAGTTTGCACTTCATCTTTTCCATTACTCTCACAACATTTCTCACTTTTAATTCATCTATTTACAGTATCATAAAGAACCGCAATATGATGCTATAAAGTAACTTGAAATACTTCAAATAACTGAGTTTGTTTGACTAAATGTCGCAATCAAAAAATAACAAAGCGAAATATGTACAAGATTTACCTTAAACAATGATTGTTACGTATTTTATACAGAATAGAGAGTCAAAACAATAGTTGTGGAATTTTTTGTCTGTCTGTATATCTATGTGCATTTCACACAAAAAGTACTGAAATGATTTTAACTACATTTTGTATAGTAATAACTTATTACTCGTCTCAACCTTTAGTTCCTTTACTATAGGATAATCTTTTATTTCCACGGGAAAAATAACTGGTTCGGCCGAATTGTCCTTGATACAAAAATTTCATTTGATCGATTTTTTACACAAAAACAATTTTAAAAGTTGAAACAGGTTTAAAAATTAACATATTTAACAATTAGTAAAGCACCCGAGCAAAGCAAGGCTAAGTCGCTAGTACAAAATAAATAATTAACTACATATTGCTTAAAAATACAACATTTCATTGAGATATACAAAAAAAAAGCAGTCAGAAGTAAAAACTTAAAACTATAAACAAACAGTTATTATTGGATATTCAAATTAATTGTTTGATTTTAAATTCAAGTAAATTAAAACTGTTTACATTCAGGGGCGGCTTTACCTATAGTGCAGGGTGTGCAATGCACACGGGCGCAGGGTCTGAGGGGGCGCCAAGCGCCGCTCGCGATACCTCGAAGGAGCATGCGTCGTTAGCGGCGCAGCCGGCGCTCTCAAAGACCCTGCGCCCGTGTTATGGCCGACACCGGGCGGCGGTAGCAAAGCAAGGCGCGCGTAGTTTATAAAGTTTGGCAGCATTTGTCTATAGCTTTAGAAAGTCTTGAAAAGAGCTCACTTATGTATGTCTCGTAAAAAACTAATTACATTGAGAACGGTTATTTTATGTAAAAGAAAAGATGGGAGGTTTCTTGAGCAAAGTTGAAATTGAACGGGAAAAATGGATGGTAGTACTTGAACGAATAATCAAAATAATTCATTTTTTAGCGAGGCAATATCTGACGAATTAAAAAAATATTACGGTTCTGATAATGATAATTTTTTAAAGCTGGTTGATAATAGCTCTAAATTTGATAATGTGCTTACAGAGCACATTGCCCTTATTCAAAAATCTGCGTCACGCCAAACTTATTATCTTGTCCATAATATTTAGAATAAAATAATACGATTATTAGGAGAGAGTATAAAAAAATTGTTTTGAAATTAAAACAATCCAAAAATAAGTTTGTCTGAATTCTTTAATGTGTGCGCTTTTAGGGAGTTCATTAAAAGAAAACGAAACAAAACAAAACTGTAGCAGAAGAAGTCGAGGCAATAGCAGAATTTTCCGCACTCTCCTGCTCTCGCGTTCGTAAAAGGCTTTTTAATTATAAGGCGGAGGATGAACCGATAACAGATGCAAAAACAAACTTTAAAGTTAATTTTTACAAATATCTTTTAGATACCGAAGTTACCGAGTCCGACGAACGGTTTTAACTTTTGGATCAAAATAACGGAATTTTGATCAATATAATGATATTTTTTTTGCGTGCGCGTTTTCTCTTCGTACATTGAGGGATCGTTTTGGTACGAAATAATTAATTCTGTCCAAATTTGAGCTTTTTATCTAAAGCCGTTATCGAGATATTCAAAAAAACTATTTTTTCCATTTTATTTTTTTCCATAGTAAAATTGTAATTTGATAAGCGCCAATTTTTATATTAATACTTTCATATTAATAATTAATACTTAATACTTACGAGTTAAAGGCATGAAAAAAAAATTATGACTCCCATGATCGAAAGCCAATTTTTAAGAAAAAAATAAATAAAAATAAAATTATTTTTTAGATCGTATTTTTGAAAAGTGTCCACATCCAAATTTTATCAGGAAATGTCTTTTGTACTCCTTTATACTCAGGATTTTTTTAAAAAATTTCGATGTGGTGGAACAATGTGAAAAAAATTAAAAACTTTTTTTTTATCTCACATTCTAATGAACTAATATTATACTATAAATACATAAAAAAAACTATTTTTCGACCAATAAAATTAAAAAAAAATACCTAATACTTTATCATTATCAACCTTCTTTTTATTTGTATTCTGGTTTTTATTTTATTTACACAGCGGTTACTTAAAAATTAAGTTTTATGTAAGTGAAAAAAAAAAAAAACAATATTTTGCAACCAAGTCGCCGCAAAATTAATTTACATGGCTTATGTAAAACTTAAGATATATATAAAAATCATGTACAAGAGAATTGTAGTTCTTCTAAAATCCTAAAAAAAACTCCGTGATATGCCAATATTCCTATCTTTTACGGTTGACTCACAGTATTTTAACTCACCACTCACCATTTATTTCATTAAAACTTTAATTAAAAATTCCGTTACTTGCTACGCTATTTACTCCTATTCAGTATTAATCCTTAAATAAATATGATGAATAATATAACATTTAAATATGATATTCTTAGGTATTAAATATAGATTATAATTATCTTTTAGAAACAAAAAACATTTTAACATTGAATTTTGGAATTGACGCTGTCACTGAGAAACTTTACTTTCTAATACTTCAAACATAGCTAGAAAATTATATGAACTAAAAGATGACCAACTGGTATTTATTTTTGATGCAACATATATATTCGCCATCAAAAAAGTACAAATAATGAATACCAGAGAAAATCATAATATTCTTATTAGAAAAAAGTACCTCAAGTCAAGTTTCCTTTTTTCTACACAATGAATTTGGTACGAGATTTGATTAAGATTTTGAGCTTTCTGGAGAAATTATTGCTGCGATGAATTAAAAAAAACATCAAGATAATACTTTGGCTTCGGAAGTCGAGACAAATCATTGGGCAACACGAAAAGTTCATTTATAAGGATACCATCAAACGATTCAATAGATTTTCCAGAGTTAACGGAACAACAACTTAAATTTTTTTTTACAGGGTCATATCAAATGGCTCAAGCTGTGTCGTATTTAGCTGAGATGATAAATGAACACGGAACAGTTACGCTTCAACATGTTAAAATCACTCCTAAAATTATAAAAGTACGATCTTGGCATATCTATTCCAAGCATACTGTTGTTTCATTGATTAATTAATTATCGGCCAGACAACAATGAAATTTCTAGTATTAGTCGATATTGTTGTGAATGTGCTAATGGAAGGCGTACTATTGGATGCTGCTGTCACATTGCAGCGATTATATACTATGTTTACCATGCTTGATATTTGGCTAAAATAATAAGACCTGCCGAAATATTATGTTGTCTATTTACAGATTAAAAATTTAATGTTGTAGTAAATGAAGGTAGTGACGATTAGTGGCGAAGATTAACTGACATGTTCTCTCGGTCAAAAATATTTATTTATGTATTTTTCTATCAATAATGAAATATTAGTTCATTGGAATGTAAGATAAACAAAATGTTTTTAATTTTTTCACTTTCTTCCACCGCATCAAAAAAATTGAAAAAAATCCTGAGTATAAAGGAGTACAGAAGACACTTTCTGACAAAAGGGTATAGCCGGATACATATGAAATTTGCCCCCGCGGAATTTTCTCTTCGTACTTTGGGGATCGTTTAGGTATCAAATAAAAATAATTCTGTCAAAATTTCAGCTTTTTATCTCAAGCCGTTATCGAGATATTCAAAAAAAACTATTTTTTCGATTTTATTTTTTTATTCATATTAAAATTGAAATTTGATAATCGCCGATTTTTTCACTAATACTTACGAGTAAAAGGCATGAAAAAAAAAATTTTTTTATGATTCCCAGACCAAAAGCCAATTTTTTAGAAAAGAAATAAAACTAAAATTATTTTTTTGACCGTATTTTTGAAAAGTGTCCACCTCCAAATTTTGTCAAAAAATGTCTTTTGTACTCCTTTATACTCAGGAATTTTTCCAATTTTTTTGATGTGGTGGAACAATGTGAAAAAAATTAAAAACATTTTTTTTCTCACATTCCAATGTAAGAAAAAAATTTATATATATGAATTTTTTATCAAAACTAATATTTGTTATTGATAGAAAAATACATAAATAAATATTTTTGACCGTAAAAACATCTCAGTTAATCTTCGTCACTATCTTTATTTACTATAACATTAACTTTTTCATCTATAAACAAACTTAATATTTCGGCAGGTCTTATTATCTTAGCCAAATATCAAACCTGGGCAAGATAATATGTAACCGCAGCAATGTGAGAGCAGCATCCAGTAGTACGCCTTCCATTAACATTGTGCTTAACATCTGAATCAAGTCTCATACCAAATTCATTGTGTAGAAAACAGGAAACTCGACAAAAAAACTAGTTTTAGGAAGTAGTTTATTGTCTAGCTTATTATGATCAAAAATTTGGACTTTTGCTTGATATTACCATGACCTGCTTCAAATACCCAGCGCACTTTGGTAACAAAACAGAATTGATTTGACTCGACTATAATAAGCTGATTTCGTTTCCCTTTAAGAGCCGGCATTAACACTTTGAATCCTAGTTGTTCCTAATATTCTGTTAGATCACGAAAGCCTCGATCTACTATGATAATATCATCTTTTTTAAGTAACTTAATGAGACCATTAGGCTTGCTCGAGACGATTTTCATAATTTCAGCATCGTTCGTATTAGCTGTGTAAAGTAAGCCCCAAGCATAACTAGAACAAAACCATTCGTAGTGCTTATTGTAAATGGTTTGCACAGAGGTACTTTTTTTGATAAGAATATGATTTTCTCTGGTATTCATTATTTGTACTTTTTTGATGGCGAATATATGTTCCATCACAAATACTCGTAAATACCGTTTACGAACCGTGAAGTCGGAGGAGACTGTTATCGCTCCATTATCTCCAGCGAAGTAGTTTGAGGACTAGACTGGACTGGACTTATGTATACAGTTTTCGTTCTGCTGATTTTCTAACCAACATTCTCCAGTCTTTGTTGTCATTTTGCCAGTTTGCTCTGGACCTTGCACCCTTCACCGATCAACACAATATCGTCTGCAAACATCACGCACCAAGGAGCCTCCTCCTGTATATCCGCTTTCAAAGCATCCAATGCCAACAGGCAGAGGTATGGACTTAAAGCCAATCCTTGGTGTAAACCTACTTAGCAGGGACTCCTTCTTCTGTCAAAGCCCACCACGAAACCTCTCGGGGAATCTTATCATACGCCTTCTCTAGATCAACAAACACCATATGCAAGTTTTTGTGTGTTTTTCTGTACTTCTGACATAGTTAGCATATTGCGAATATGACATCTATTGCCCCGCGTCCTGGCATAAACTTAGCATAGAGCTTTATTCCCTGATAATTGTTGCATTCTTGTACATCTCCTTTATTTTGTGATTATGTGATGGGCACAGAGACACCATTCTTCAGGGATTACTTCTTCATGCAAGAACTTCTTGAAGAATAAAGTTAGCCACTGATATCTGTCCTCTTTCAATAACTTTCAAACTACAACTGGTATACCATCGGGCCCAACTGCTTTACCATTTTTCATACTTCGTACTGCCATTCTAACTTCGTTCATACTAATCTCATTCACTAATCCTATATTCACAAGCACATCGTTATACACCTCGCTCCAATAATTGTCCTCATTCATAAGTTTTTCGAAATAATCATTTATCATTTATTTCAGGCAATATTTACAAAAAGATCTTAAATATTTAAACAGAGGCCCATAAAATATATACCTTAAAAACTAACATATATATATATATATATATATATATATATATATATATATATATATATATAAACTATTTAACTATATTTAACTATTTAAGTCTTCAATCTATCTTTTATATCTTCATCTTTTATCAACACTTTTATATTTTCATCTTACATACATCTCACATGCTTAATGTCTTTTGCCCCCTCTTTCCTGCTCTTTGCAATGCAGTATATTTCTTTTTGTCCTTTTGGTTCTTGTTATTGTTGTTATTGTTTTGAGCTTAAGCTATGGCTATTGCTATCGCTTTTTTGCCTTCTTTTTCCGCTCTCTGTATACACACTGTCTAACTTCCTTAATTCTTTCACTCCCATTCTCATTTTTCCATGTTTTAAATGCATTTTTTTTTCGTTCAGAGCTCTCTGTACCTCATCACTTCACCACCAAGTGTATCAATAGTACCGTTCCCTTTCGTTTCTCCAAACACATCCCGCGCTATCTCACTTATATAAATTGCCATTTCATTCCAACATTCATCCACTTACTTATCTTGCCTTGCATCCATTTCTATCATTTTTTCCACTCTTTTTTCCATGAATATACTTGCATACTGCTTTTTCTCTAACATTAGCCACCTGGTCCTTTTCTATCAATAATAAAATATTACTTCATTGGAATGTAAGAA
Source organism: Fabriciana adippe (assembly GCA_905404265.1). Lineage (NCBI taxonomy): Eukaryota > Metazoa > Arthropoda > Insecta > Lepidoptera > Nymphalidae > Fabriciana > Fabriciana adippe. The sequence continues at coordinate 14,854,259 of FR989998.1, read as the reverse complement.
AAAAAATGTTTTTAATTTTTTTCACATTGTTCCACCACATCGAAAAAATTGAAAAAATTCCTGAGTATAAGGAGTACAAAAGAAATTTTTTGACAAAATTTGGAGGTGGACACTTTTCAAAAATACGGTCAAAAAAATAATTTTAGTTTTATTTCTTTTCTAAAAAATTGGCTTTTGGTCTGGGAATCATAAAAAAATTTTTTTTTCATGCCTTTTACTCGTAAGTATTAGTGAAAAAATCGGCGATTATCAAATTTCAATTTTAATATGGATAAAAAAATAAAATCGAAAAAATAGTTTTTTTTGAATATCTCGATAACGGCTTGAGATAAAAAGCTGAAATTTTGACAGAATTATTTTTATTTGATACCTAAACGATCCCCAAAGTATGAAGAGAAAATTCCGCGGGGGCAAATTTCATATGTATATCCGGCTATACCCTTTAGAGGTGGAAATTTTTTAAAAGTACGATCAAAAAAATATAATTTTAGTTTTATTTCTTTTCTTAAAAATTGGCTTTCGGTCTGGAAATCATAAAAAAAAATCATGCATTTAACTCGGTAAGTATTGGTAAAAAAAATCGGCGCTTATCAAATTTCAATTTTATCATGGAAAAAATAAAATCGAAAAAATAGGTTTTTTCGAATATCTTGATAACAGCTTGAGATGAAAAGCTCAAATTACAGTATTAAATTTATTTGATACCAACACGATTCCCAAAGTACGGAGAGAAAACTCCGCGGGGGCAAATTTCATATGTACATATATCCGGCTATACCCATTGTGCTTTTTCATTCTTGTAACCCCTTCTTTCCTAAAAAATACTTTTTATTCGTGTGTTTACATTTGCACCCGAATTTCCATTCACTGGTAAAAATATAACTATAAGTATTCCATTTTGACCGCGCGCCTACTAGAGGGCGCCAGGGAATTGCTTGCACACGGGCGCTACATGGGCTAGAGCCGCCTCTGTTTACATTTATCTGGTTTTGACATCTATCGGCACTCTGAGTATACGGAGGGTAAAACTAAGGAGAACTAACTCTTGTATAAAAAGTGACCGCTGACAAGTATCAAATTGGTGGCGCCATAGAAAACAAGGTGAATTTAAAACATAGCGCCATAAGATATGTATATACGTCATAAGATGGTGAATTAAAAAAGGAAAGAAAGATTTCCGTTTTGTTGTGGCGCACTTTCCAAAATAGATCTAACATTGTTAAATACCGATATAGAATATAATTATTAGTAACTAGCGACACACGCGCGTTCGCTCGCGTTCGTCCCTAGGTACGTTTCACGGTTAGCTATGTTTATACATAAACAGCAGCTTGCTACTAAAATATTCATTTAAATTATATAGCGATTTACCGTCGCTTTGCTCGGGTGCGTACGCCGTACGCGGATTTTGGTCACAATTTCATGGGTTTTCATTTTTTTTCGCGGAACCCTGATTTTTTTTCTAAAATAAAAGTAGCCTAAGTCACTCCTTATAACATCAGCTATCTGCCAGTGAAAGTCCCGTCAAAATCGGTTTTGCCGTTTCGGAGATTAGCCGAAACAAACAGACAGACAGACAGGCAGACAGATATACAGACAGACAGACAGACAAAAATTGTAAAAAATGTTGTTTTGGTATATCGCATGCATATTAAAAAACTGACCAATTACAACTTAGGTCAGAATTGAGTTATTAAGTCAAAATAATTACACAAAACGAATCAAACGTTTAAAGACTATCTGGAATAATTAAAATATATTAATTTACTATGTAAACTTTTATTCTATATAAGAATAAACAAGCAAGGTCGTTATTGCAAAAACATTTTTCTTGATTTATTTTATTATTTTTATTTTATCTAGTTTTTTGAGTTAAGTCAGTTTATTATTAAGCATGCGATATGTACCGTGTATACATCCATATGCATTTAGTAAAAAGCGGTTATTTTAATATTATAAACAGACACTCCAATTTTATTTATCTGTATATAGTATAGATGTATAGATAATCATTCAACACACTTCACTCCGTTTAAAACTGAGAAATTCATATCACTTCCACTCGCTACGCTAGCGCTGTATCGGTGAGTTTTTGAACTACAATTTGCTGCTCACCACTGGACACTTTTTCAATTTGTTTCCCATATAAGTCGGTTCTCCTTACTTCAACCCTCCATATCTGAGTGTTAGCGTTAACACGTCACGTGACCATGTCGATGACGACTTACATGAATTTACTCCCCATACAAACCTGTCTACAGAAGTTTTCACTTCAATAAACCGAAATCATTAATTGAATGAAATCAAATCAAATGTTTTCTTCATTGAATACATAATTTGTCAGCTGGACAAAAAACAAATGTCCAATTCAATAAATCTATGACTCAATATTGCGCCATTCAAACCAGTACACAACAAAACAAATAAAAAAATATCCATTTTTATATAATTTCATATTTTTTTAAGATAAATGATTAATCAATAGTTATAGCAATGAATTAATATATATAACTATATATGTTAGTGTTTTTTAGTTATTTGTTCATGATGTTTAGAGTGTACGTAACTTTTTTACAAAAAGCGTGTAGAATGAGACTAATCTTCTCGAATCTGTTAGCTTAACAATCTTAGTTCAAGGTTGATGTATGTAAAGTGCGCACGTTCATTTCAATGTAAGTGTCATTTATCATTATTTAATAATATCTGTATTATATAAAAGCTGATTTTTTCAATTATTGTCATATACAACGTTATAGTTTAAACAAAACTGTCTTTTCGGGTTTTTTCGCGGATTTATTTTGATTTTGCTTCACAAGAGACTAAGGTATAAGAAAATCAAAATAAATTCGCGAAAAAATCCGAAAAGATAGTTTTATTTAAAATGGCAAATATTCGCGTAAATCTAAGAAAATATTATACATTATAGTTTAATTTTATCCTAAATATAAAAGTGATAGAAGTTGATATTTTTATTTATAAAAATTGCTTTTTCTTTAATTGGTTTATTTTGAATAACTTTTAAAAGCATATATAAAGTAAAAATTGTATAATCATTGCAGTAATTTTAATGTTTAGTAAGAAATAGATGATTATTTTTAAAAAAAATATACAAAGTAGGTACCTATCTATAAATCTTGTTATTCCTAAAAGTTAGTTTTCGAAAATATATCTCAAAAAATAAAATCTTTGTGCTCAGTAGAAATATAGTGTAAAAAAGTTTGACCGACGATATTCAAAATTATAAAAAAGCGTAAAGCTAAACATATTATCGGAAGAAATTACAAATGTCAGTCTACCCACCATTTTAAATTGAATCTAATTTTAAATAAAACTATCTTTTCGGATTATTTCGCGGATTTATTTTGATTTTTGGTTCCCGACGTTTCGATTGCTTTACAGCAATCATGGTCACGGGAAAGACTGAGAGACAGTGATGGATTTACCCATAGGCCCGTGAGGCCCGGGCCTAGGGCGGCATAATTTTAGGGGCGGCAAAATTTTCGGGACGTCAAAATCCTAAAGGCGAAAAAAGTCAAAGGCAATCCGAATTCAAAAATCGATTATATTAGATACTTTTTGAAATATGAAAAATTAAAAAAATCTAGTAAAATATATTGAATAATATTGTAGCGATTGAATTTACTTTTTAATTAATCGCAAGATTATTTTTATAATAGATCAATAGATTTTTACTAACATGAGTCTTTATCGGAAAATGCTGTTGATTTATTTACAAAAGAGGAATAATAAGTTGGGAAATTTTGAGAAATGTTCTTCTATATTTTTTGTATTTTCAGTAAAAAAAAATAATTGAAAAAAAATTCAAATCGTCGGCCTAATTCGTTAACATGTTAAGTTCATTTTGAGCAATTTTACTTTTTATGCCGGTCAAAAAGTTCAGAGGATTACCTACATTATGTTAATTAAAGGAATAGCGACGATATCAATGCAGAAAGGTTAGAAATATCATGCCCAAAAACCTGCTTTCTATCCGATAGCATATTTACACAAAGAAAAACTGCTAAATCCTATAGGGGCCTCAGTTTTTGACTGAAAATGTTCACAGACTCACGTGCGGTGTGGCATAGTTCAAAGTTTTATCATAATTTATAGTTAAATATTTTGTTTTATTTAAATCTATTCTTTATAAAACAGAATAAGGATGAATTCTAACCTTTACCACAGAGGAGGTCATTACAATGTAATCCAATTTTTACATCATCTTTGACGAATGGCGAAGCCGGAAGTACATAAAAACAATCAATTAGTAACTTATTATGTAAACATTTCTTCGTGGCTTTGTCATGTAAAACAAACGCCGTGAAAAAAAAGAACAAATTAAATAATTCAGTTTTGTATATGTCCTAATCATAGACGCTTTAAAAACGTTCAGGTAAAAACTTGCCATTGTTCTTTGCAGAACTACACTTAGCAGGTTAACGAATTAGGCCGACGAAATTTTAAGAATTCACTGTTTTCGGATTTTTCCCCTTATATGCATACAGTTACCCATTTGGACACCAAGTTTCAGCTTTCTAGGTCATCTGGAAGTGAGTTAGGTTTTACTACTATATGTCAGTTGATAAAATTGTTAGTGATAAAAATGCCGATTTTTAGACGTTAATATCTCAATTACCGTTTGTGCTGTAATTATGAAATTGGGGATTGTTAATCTAAGTGGATTAAATAATGAACCGAATTTCATGTATCATATGTTAAATAGATTTTGAGTTATTACGAGGTGAAAAGTGGCTCCAAATGGTTCGTACAAAATATACACGCGATGCTGCGTCGCCAGTTTCTTTTGACTTGAACTTAGCTGGACACGCTACCGCGTGTCTTGATGTTATATTCATCTTTAAAAAGTTATGTCCATATTTATAATTTATATTCGGAATTCTATTTAATAAATTAATGTAGATTAATCAATAAGAAGTTGGTTTTAATTTAATAAAATTTTATCGATCAGAATTTTAACATTTGAAAATGAAATCTTTAATTTTTAACCTCCGACGCAAAAAGAGGGGTGTTATAAGTTTGACGTCGTCTGTCTGTCTGTCTGTGTGTGTGAGTTTGTCTGTGGCATCGTAGCGCTCAAACGGATGCACCGATTTCGATGCGGTTTTTTTCATTTGAAAGCCAGTTTCCTTGCGGTGGTTCTTAGCTATGTTTGGTTAATATCGGTCCAGCAGTGTAAGAGTATCAGCTCTTTTCCAAAATGAGGTAAGGCATTTTAGTTTATTATTAATTGATTTAGTGCTTCACGTGCGTAGGGGGTTTTTTAAATTTTTTATTTATATTGTTATAATAATCACTCCCCCACAAAGCAAAAAAGGCGGCCTATCAATCGGGGCCTAGGGCGGCATCAAGCCTAAATCCGCCACTGCTGAGAGACCATGATTGCTGTAAAGCATTCGAAACGTCGGGAACCAAAAATCAAAATAAATCCGCGAAATAATCCGAAAAGATAGTTTTATTTAAAATGTCAAATATTCCCATAAATGTAAGAAAATATTATGTGAATCATATTTATTTATCACTAGCGACTCACTCTCGCTTCACTTCGGGTTCGTCTCTAGACAAACACAACTCTATCTCACGGGAACCGTACATTTTCCGGGATGATACATAGCCTAAAGCCTTCCTCGAGAAATGGACTAACCAACACAAAAAGAATTTTTCAATTCCATCCTGTAGTTCCTGAGATTAGCGCGTTCAACCAAACAAACAAACAAACTCTTCAGCTTTATAATGATTTATTTATAATGGATGAATAAAATTTTTAGATGTAGCACTAACATTAGCCGTGCTGTACCTACGTAATATATAATTTATCAGCGACCTTCATTCACTGCGGCAATCAGACAATATGAAAAAAACAATCCAGTCGTGTTTGTATCCACTTGATTAAAGCTTGTTTTTAGTTCGATTTTATGTGTTTTTTTATTCAAAGTATTATTATTTGCTTTAGAGCTTATATGGCCTATTGATTGAGTCAATGACCAGTACTGCACCTGAGAACGCACTTTCAATACTCGCAAGGTTAAGTATAGCGAAAATTTGGGGGATTCCCTGTATTAACGTGGCCTTAAAAGTAATCTCATATCCTTTTTAGCTGTCCTAGACTCCATCCTATTTATGATGTCCGTCCACTCAAAGTCCCCCGTCCAATTGATGTTAATTGTTTATTAAAGTTTGTCTTTAGTCCTCTGTGTGTTTTTTATGTAAATACTAGCGGTTCACTCTCGCTTCGCTCGGGTTCTTCGCTAGGTACGTTGGCCATATTTTTTTTTTCGTTAATTTTTCATTTTTCCTCTTCATTAATACCTTACGTGGACCTTAAGGAACATACAAAAAAATAAATTAGCCGAATTGGTCCAACCTTTCTTGAGTTATGCGCTTACCAACATTCATTTTTATTTATATAGATTATTATAATTTAAGTGTAATGGAATTAAACTATAGATTAACATTTTTATAAAATAACTAGAATTTATTATCTATTTTTTATTAGCTTTTTATTTACACATTTATTGTGCTGTCGAAACAGAGTGACGGATAGGCATGATTTTTTTGTGTGGAGAGAGTTAGAGGTTAGAGTTATAGGAATTTGAAAGTCTAAATAAAATTATATATCTTTAGGTCTCCATATATTAATGGGCGGCGGGATAATCATTTGACGACATCTTTGGCTGTTTGTGGTGACCCTGCTTGATGTGCCAGCGGTCGCGGGTTCGAGTCCCGCTGGGGGCATACATTTGTGTGACGACCACGAATGTTTGTACTCCAGTCATGGGTGTTTATATTTATAATATATATGTATTTAAAGTTATATATGTGTAGTGTAACAACTATATGGTATCCATAACACAAGCTTCGTACCTTACCATGGAACTAGATGGTGCTGTGAGTTAATGTACCAACATATTTATTTATTTATTTTCGGGGTCAGAACTCAGAATCATTTGATTAACTTTATAATTTTTCTTCATATCTTATTTATCGTCTTTTCTTTAATGATATCTAAATTTAAACACAGATTTTACTCCAAAAATTTTATTTCTTTAACTTTTTCTATATAGTTTCCTTCATGATGGGGGGTTGCAAGTGTACCCCCCCCCCCCTTGCACCCCTCTCCCGGCGCCCATACATATACTAACATCATATAACGAAACATATCTATTCACTAGCGACTCACCCTCGCTTCGCTTCAGGTTCGTCTCTAGACAAAAACAACTCTATCCCACGGGAACCGTACATTTTTCCGGGATGATATATAGCCTAAAGCCTTCCTCGATAAATGGACTATCCAACACAAAAAGAATTTTTCAACTCCATCCAGTAGTTCCTGAGATTAGTGCGTTCAACCAAACAAACAAACAAACAATCAAACTCTTCAGCTTTATAATATTAGTATAGATATATAAGCAGCACTAAGATAAAGATGAAAATACACTAGATAATTGGCAATTGCCATCTTTGAATCGCTAGTTTTATTACTGTGTATATTAATACATTGTCAGGGCCGAATTTAAGTGCGAGGTTCCGGGGTTAAGGTGATGAGGCCTCTATAATATTGCAAAGAAATTAAAGATGTTGGTTTTTTTTTAATTGTTACGGAACCACTAAAACAGGTTCATTAATTTTATATTAAAAAAATACTTTCTTAGATTACGCATATACTTGTTACAGACAGCCTACCCACAAAATAACAACAAACATATTCTACTCTATACACACGCACTCTTTCTTTTTTTTTTTATTCTGAGTCGAATTTTAAAATCTTATTGAAATAGTCATTATGATCGATATACTATCTATAGTTTTTAGAATTTTTGTTTGTCTGTCTGGGAACACATCACTAGAAAACCACTGGACAGATTTTGATGAAATTTGATATGATGATAGTTGGTTATCCGGATCAATATATAGGATACTTTTTACTGCGGGAAAATATCTCTTTTCTGAGAAATGTATACTAAACGTAAAACGTAACTGGGGACGAACGCGAACGAAGCAAGAGTGAGTCGCTAGTCTTATATGTATTGCGGATCAACTACATCTAGGTAATTATCTATTCAAGCAAACAAAAAAAAGCTCGAATTAGCTCTGTCCAATTTCTTTGAATGGGATGAGGCCTCTGTACTCTATACCTAAGCCTGTCCTCGTATAATATGTGAAGTAGTAATATGATCCGTGGTACTATATTGACCTTAAGCTGTATTTTGTCGAGAGCGAACTCGTGTAACGATTTTTTAACATATCTTCATACAGTTCGTGATAAAACCCTCTAGGAATAAGAGGTCGGACATAAAAAAAAAGATTATTTGTGAAACATAATATTATTGTAAATGCTTATTGATTCAGAAAAATAAATATTAAACACAATAAGGAAATCTTGTATATTCTCCAATAACAAAACACTGAATAGGTATGATAAATTTTAAGTTTATTACACGCTACGTTTAGTACACGTTATTATATCAATCATTATAATTATTTTCAGAAGAGATATGGATCAAGAAAAAGTACTCAAGGATATCCTAAACAAAGTCGCTAAAGAACAAAAATACGAGAACTGCGATATAAATTTCAAACAAATATCAAGTGATGGCGCAAATTATACTAGCTATCTCTATCTCGCCACTATATCAGCACCAGATAAGGATGATCTGAAGCTGTTTGTCAAAGTTGCCGCCATAGGGGATAAGATGAGATCCGTGGCACCCTTCAGAATATTTGAAATAGAAAGTTTTTTCTACAGAGAGCTCCTGGGGATTTATAAAGACTTAGAGGAGCGACACATGGTGCCTCCCGAGCACAGGCTCGTCACGGCGAAGTTCTATGCGGCTAACGACGAATGCTACAAAGAGGCAGTAGTGTTAGAAGATCTGACTGTCGCTGGATATCAATCATACGACAGGTTTAAATGTTATAATTGGGAGTATGCGAAGTCGAGTGTACAAAACTTGGCAAAACTCCACGCCCTTTCCATCGCCTGGTCGATTTCTGACCCAAAAGCATTTGAAGATTCAGCTGAAAAATTGAAAAGTGAACAAAACGTTGAACCTATAATGGAGTACTTTAAAAATGTTGTAAAAAATGCTATAGAAGTAACTAAAGAAGAAAATAAAGAACGTTTTATAAAGTTCGTGGAAAAAATCTCGGAAGGAATAGATTTTAGCAAGTGGCATAAGCCAATACGTCGCCCTGTTGTGGCCTACGGAGATTATAGACCGAGCAACTTGATGCACAAAGAACATGAGGTGAGTTTGTTATTATAATTAACTACTATTCGCTAGCGGTTCCGCTTGCAATAAAAATATTTAATTGTGTAGATTTCTGTTGATGAAAGGATTTTCTGAATACGTTTTAGTAGTTTCAGAGATTAGCCGATTAAAGGTCTAAGGTAGAGTTTAAAAATGTGAAGCAATTAAGGGTTGGACGTCTATAATCTATACCACAGATCATATATCTATACTAATATTATAAAGAGGTATAGTTTGTGAGTTTGTGATGCTGTGATGTTGTAGGGGGTAATCTCTGGATCTTCTGAACCGATTTAGATGAAATGTGGTAAGAAGATAGTTTGAGAGCCTGGAAAGGACATAGGATACTTTTTATCCCAGAAATCATCCCTTAAAGGGGTGAAAATAGGGATGAAAGTTTGTATTGGGAAGCAAGCTAGGGACGAACCTGAGCAAAGCAAGGGTCAGTCGCTAGTAATATATAAAAGAAGTTTTTCGGTTTTTCTTAGTTTTACTTGCGAAATTTACGGTCTCATTAGTTTAACATAAAATAAATTTAGAAAAACTCGAAAATTTTAGTATGGTACCTACCAGCTATAGTTCATACCATACGTATTACCGGTACATACTACACCTGAATAAAGCCAGGGCAAGTACTCAATAAACAAATAATTATACAGACAACATATGCACATCATTATTACACCGTAACGTACTAGACTAATAAGTGAGTTATTTTATCTACTGTATTTACATTTTACGTGCACAGCCTTAATGTCCCAGAGCTATTTAACATGACAATTAACAGACAGCCGTTTAATATTCTTATGAAGTTATATATATCAGATTACAGATGGTATGATTAGAATAAGTGATTATTCAAACAGGCACTATACTTAAATTATATCAATACTAGTGACTTATCCCCACGTCGCTCGGGTGCCTACCTAGATACGCTTTAAATAGACAAGTATGTTAGGAGATAGGTATATGCTATTACGGACTTTTTTGTAGGCGTTTTAAGACCTACAATTTTCTAGTACATTGTTTTGATGTATCTCTAAAGGTTTAGCCAGCGTTAGCTGTGTAACCGTAGGGAACGTAAACGATTTTGACCTGTATGTAAGTATGTATGTATGTCCGTTCCGATGTTCCCTCGTAATTACTAAACGGCTAAACCGATTTTAATGATTCGTACGCGATTTTATTCATCCTCGTAATGCGTATGTTATAGGCTATATGGATATTATTGAAAATCAAAATGAAGGATTTCACACGTCAATTTGTAGGTCTTGAATTTTTTTTTTCTTTAAAACCTTTTGAGATTATCAAAATGAAAGTTTTTATAAGTTTTCTATTAACTTTAGGGATTGTTAAATGTACTAAAGTCTAAATGTCGTCTTGTCTAAGTCCGGAGACGTTTTGAAGTTTTATACAGAGGTTCAATTTTTAACCAACTTCAATAAAGGAGAATAAAGATTTAAGTTTTCTTTTTTGTGTGTTAGTTATAAGCGATATCATCGCCAATTGAAAGAAAAAAAATGATAACTATTTCAACGAGTACATTATTTTTACTACATAACTACATTTAAATTGATGTGGAAGTCGATTTACATACTTTTTTATATAAATAGTAGTTTGTATTTATGAGATGCCTATCCTATAATAATAATATATCTAAATTATAATTATATAAAATATGTATAATATCCACATATAATAAAATTGTAACTAAGCCAAATCTGTACATTAAATATTTTTCGGAAAATCTTATTGAAATAGTCATTATTATCGATACAGAGGCTGAATGTATAGTTTATAGAATTTTTGTCTGTCTGTCTGGGAGAACATTACGGAAAAACCACTGGAGGGATTTTAATTTAATTTGGTATGATGATAACTGGTTATCCGGGTCAACATACCTATAAGATATTTTTTACCGCGGGAAAATATCTCATTTCTGAGAAATCTATACTAAACGTTAAATCGAGGGTGAATCGCTGGTATCCTCTATAAGTAAGAGACCGGTAGATACTTATTATTAATGATCTGTAATTTTGTTTGCTTTTAACTAAAAAAGGTTTATATAATCTTTAAGATTTAATACTTTCTTAGATTTACGCGAATATTTGACATTTTAAATAAAACTATCTTTTCGGATTTTTTCGCGGATTATTTTTTCCTGTAAAGCAATCGAAACGTCGGGAACCAAAAATCAAAATAAATCCGCGAAAAAATGCGAAAAGATAGACTTATTTAAAATATTTAAGATTTCTTTTGAGTTTTGCCTTATTTTGTATGTCAATTGTATTATGAACAGTAAGGATATCCTCACTAAGATTATCGAAATCCGTGTTCTACGTCATTAGCACCATTGTCCACTGCTCTATCATTAGAATGATATGCAGTGGACAATGGTACAATAAAACATAATCATCTAACCGTGTCGTATGTGTGGTTAAATGATTTATAAACTTCCTAATATTTGCATGCTGTATCTGCCTTAAAAGATAATGCATTTAGAATTAAACTACACTGTATTTTTTTTTACTCAATATTGTATTAATGTAATTAATAAATAATAAAGATGTTGGGACATTAACACACAGCACCATCTAGTTCCATGGTAAGCTACGAGGCTTGTGTTAAAGATACCAGATAGTTGATACACTACACATATATAACTTAAAATATATACATATTATAAATATAATCACCCATGACTGGAGTACAAACATTCGCGCTCATCACACAAACGAATGCCCCCAGCGGGACACGAACCCGCGACTGCTGGCACAGCAAGTAGGGTCACAACAAACTGAGCCAAACGTGTCGTCGAATATCACTGGTGGATCTAAATAAATAAATAAGTATACATTATTCAGTATTAAGTGGGTGTAATGAGTAATGACTCTCGAATACTCAGAAACGTAAACAATAATTAACTATTTACATAACATCGTATTTTGTAATAAAATAAGCAATATTTTCTGTGCTATACACTTATTACATCAATTATAGATTACTAGCGACTCACCCTCGCTCCGCTCGTGTTTGTCCCTAGTTACGTTTTAACGTTTAGTATAGATTTCTCAGAGGTGAGATGTTTTCCCGCAGTAAAAAGTATCCTAAATGTTGATCCGTATAACCAGGTATCATCATACCAAAATTTTATCAGAATCTGTCCAGTGGTTTTCTTGTGATGTTTTCCCAGACAGACAGACAAAAATTCTAATAGTTACAGATTCGGCCTCTGTATCTTTAATAATAATGATTATTGCAATAAGATTTTCCAAAAAATATTTAATGTACAGATTTGACTCTGAATTTTATTATATGTATAGATTATTAAAAACATTACCTACTAAGTAATTGTGTGTTACGGTAAAGGAAAACATCGTGAGGAAACCTACATGTCTAAAAGAACCTGGCAAGTTTTCGAAAGTCATGTGAATTTCGCCAACCCGCACTTTTGACTTAGCCAGCATGGTGGACTATAATCAGATCCCCCTTGTCGTAAAGGGAGACTGGTGTCCACCAGTGGGACATTAAACTGGGCTGAATACATACCTACATACATAAATACAATACGTTGTATAATAAATACGAAAGTCAGTAAACTTGTTCGTTATTTTCAAGCTATAACGACTCAACTTTTTATGTTAGTAAAATTGGGAATAAAGATACATAATCTTTATTGTTTTAAAGACACTTTAAGTTTCTGATTCGTTATTGCGTTAAAAAATACCATACACACTCACTATAACTTAGATATTTAGGTACTAGTTTTTGCCCGCGGCTTTGCTGGCGTGATAAGTTTCTCAACAAAAAACCTATGTCTTTCTCCAAAGTCTTATCTATCTTCATACCAAAATTCATCAAAATTGGTTCAGTGGTTTAGGCGTGAAAATGTAACAGACACACAGTTATTTTCGCATTTATAATATTCGTTTGGATAATATTATTATAGAAATTTCACCCAATTGTAAATATGCAATGGAAAAATAATAATTAGAAACTTTACTTTAAATTTCAGGACGGCACAGTTGAAATCATATCAGTGGACTACCAAACCCTACAAATAGGCAATCCCATCCTCGACCTAATGTATTTCATCTACTGTGGATCAGATAAAGCGTATAGAAAGAATTATTTCAAGCAAACCTTGGAGTTTTACTACAGCGAACTGCGCGCCGCACTAGAGAGATTGGACGTTGTACCAGATGAGGTATACCCGAGGGAGGACTTCGACTATGAAGTTGAACAGGTGTGAAATTATAGTGTACCATCTATTTAATCTCGCTTTGCATAATTACAGCCCTAGGTGCAATGTGTTTTTATAATATTACTAGCGACTCACCCTTGCTCCGCTCGGGTTCGTCCCTACTTACGTTTTAGTATAGATTTCTCAGAGATGAGATATTTTCCCGCAGTAAAAAGTATTCTATATGTTGACCCGGATAACCAGCTACCATCATACAAAATTTCTTCAAAATCTGTCCAGTGGGTTTCTCGTGATGCGTTCCCAGACGGACGAACAGACAGACAAAAAAAAATCTAAAAACTATAGATTCGGCCACTGTATCGACAATAATTAGTAATGACTACTTCAATAAAATTTTCCAAAAAATATTTAATGTACAGATTCGACTCAGTTACAATTTTATTATATGTATAGATATTATTATAGGTTTTATAAATAATATTAGATGCAGATAATTATTTAAAACTAAATACTTTTTATTTCAGACCTTACCCCATGGCCTTATATTGAGCATCTTTTGCCTTCTCATCATCACAGTGAAGGCGGAGGACGCGCCCACTGTCAACCAGGAGATAGAAATAACAGACTTTGCAATCTCTCCGAGCCAACTCTACACGGAGAGATTAAATGACATTATCGACGATTTTATCGATATGGGAATACTTTGAAAATAATCGATTTTTTTTTTTGGATAATTTTTTAATTGGCAACATTGACGTGATAAGTGAGGGATTATATTTATTACTTTTTTTTGAGAGTTATAAATTTAATTTACTTTTATTAATAAATTTGTACAGTTAATAATTTTTATCGATATTTTATACAATGGGATTGGAATAGAAAGTTGTAGGAAGAATAATTATGAAAACTTTATGTATGTAAAAAAGGGTAAAATTCTCAATGTCTGTTGGTTTGTCTTAGAGACAACGACAGACTACTCATACTTGTAAAATATGTTTTACTATGAAACATCACATTAAATATGACTAAAATATTTAAGAACTATAATTCTGACAATTACAAATGAAATAAATTGAATTATGTACAAAATAAATTATAATATATAATGTAAATAGTGATGTTATTTAAAGCTTTAAGTATAAAAACAAATAAGTATTATAGATGCTATTTGAATTAATGAATTTAAAGTTTATAAATAAAATAACAATGACGATGATAATTTTGTTTTATTTAGTTTGTCGTTATCTTTTCACTTTGTGATTAACACAAGTTAGGTAATTGTTACGCTTTGAAATCATTAAAAATGGAATTGAACATAAGGTAAGCTGATAAAAAAAAACTCAGTGTAGCTTTTTCTACTAAAAAAATTCGTAGAACAGATTATTTCAAAATAATTCCAAAATACAAATAAAAAAATCCGTTTAAAACAGGTTGCTGTTCAAAAGTACTATTCATAGACAAATCTTCATTATTAAGTTTTAATGTAGGTATCATAGCGTACTTGAGTTTGGTAAATTACTTCTAGAGCTCTTTGATAAGATTAATATTTTATTATTTAATAATGGTAATTTTTCATCTTCCTCCACAGTAACATACCTGTAATTTTATGTATGAAAAAAGCTCAAAAAAAGGTTGTAGTGACAGTGCTGACGCGCAAAAAGGTCAATCTAAAGGTTTTGTATAAAAAAAAAAACAATAAAACACAAAGTTTATACAGTATGCTGTTCATTTTATTATCTCAGGAATTATTTTCATATTAATATAATATCATAGTTTCAATACAATGTGTCAGCGGGTAATGACGTATGGCGGTACGCTGTACCCGACCGAGTTCATACCATCCCACCACTCCCACATAACTAAAACACACATCAGCTTTCCAACCGTGAGCATGAACTCAACAAACTTTAATAATCAAACAAAAAAAAGGAAATTCGCAATCATAACAAAGCTTTGATTGAAAACCATCGTGTGTAAACAAAAAAAAAACAATTTAAGCGCACAGCCTATTAAACATAACATTTATTTTAGGTCGTTTTTAGTGCATCTATTCCTACCATAATCTCCTTCCATAGTAGTAATTTTAACGCAGATGGCAACACTGCCACCTGTCAAAGTGACGTCTGTTCAAAATCTAGCTACACGCTAACGGACAAACATACAACGCTCGCATATAAACATTTAACTTTCAATTTACCTAGAAGAACTCCCTAAATTGCATTTATCTAGTGCATAAACAATTTCAACCGTATCAAAGCTAAGACAGCGAGTTCCACGTCGAATGGGTCCCTGTTAATACGAATATAATAGAAAATGCCTTATTTTAAAAGAAAATACATACATATAAAGGCTTATGAATGAATTGAGGGCTGATCAACGATATTTTTAAATTATTTTTTCATACTTAACTTAGAATTATAGTATAAATTGAAACAACTGTTTTTAAATCGAGCTAAAATGAACATAAATACATATCTACATGTACTTATATACTATATTAACTATATATATATATATATATATATATATATATATATATATATATATATATTATTAAAAAAGAAGTGTGAAATAAGAAAACGTCGACCAGCTCTTAGCAAGTGAGGATTAAATACGATATGTATATTGGGGAATATTCAACAAAATCGAAACAAATCAGCTTACATATACAGGGTTATTTAACACGCGTATTATTGTTAATATGATGAAATAGTAGAAAACTACGTCTAATGTATATGAAATACGGATTAAAGCCTTTTTTCTATTAGAGCAACACCCACAGTGATTGGAAAAAGTTTGTTTTTTTTTTATCACAAATCACTGCGGTAGGAGTTTCCATTGCCACTGACACAGCGAATTCTTCCATAGTACATTTTTATACAATTTTAAATAGCCTCAAGTAAAAAAAAATTAAAAAAATGAGGTATAAAACGATAAAATGAACCTAATATTAGTAAATTCGCTGCGCCAGCGCAAGTCCGCTCCGCTCATCGCTAATCAGTATATATATATATATATATAGAACATCTAAGTACTAGATCACAAGAATTAAACAATATAATTACATACATATAACACGAACGCGACACGATTGATATGAAAAATTGTACTTTTATAAAAACATCTTTAGTATGAAACAATATAGGTAACTCTGTAAGGGATATTAGGGCGAGGACGCACTACGACACATTTAATATGTATACCTATTGTACAAATAAAATTTTGAGATACAATAATAACTCTCATATATTTTTCACAAACCTTCCACTACAAATGGAAACATGCTGGGAATATTTCGAATACTATACAATTGTAAAAATCAATCTCAATAAATTAAGTTTTGGAATGACTCTAGAGATTACGATTCGTTGCATACAAAGAGCGACGACAAATAAAAAGATTCAAATAAACTATTAAAAATATAAAACTTCAATAAATGCATATCTATTTAGTTTACATTACAACAACGATTTATGACAATTTTGTGATGTAAATTTATAATATTTATTTAATCTCAATAATATGTACCATATCCACTAACCTACTATAACGGGTTAGAGCTGGCACGTGATTTCACCAAAATGTCAACTCTACGTGAGCATAGAAGCTTAACGGTTCCAAAACAACATACTTTTTATCGTATTTTATTATTTATCCCACCCATATAACATATTTTCCTACTGTAGGCGCGCGGTCCCCAATAATACTGATTAGCGTCACAAATAATATCGCCGTCTCGCTCTAGTGCAATGTGTGCGAAAGAGAAGTACATTCCAACAGTTCTTACCGAATCGATGTCCCGCGCACCGTCACTACCGACTTTTAGAAATCACTCGACACACTAAAGTCTGTTACACTATTAAAAAATCTTTTTTTTTTTTTTATTTAAAAAAGCCAATTTAGGTAGCGTCATCCTGTATATTATATTTTAGCGATATGGCAACACATTTGATAAAAATTGAGATTTTAGTATGTCGAGCGGTATCATAAGCGTACTTAATAGTAATATTATCTTTACTTTATTTATAGCTTTAAATACACATATACACGTCAACGTTGAGAATTATTTAATCCGCTATTGAAGGTACGTTACAATATATTTTTTGATAACAGAAGGTCGCGCGGCCCGCACGGACTCTGAAGTGTACGCATAGACATATATAAACTTGAAAACAAATTGACTCAGGACGAATTCGTCACAAATGATGTATAACAACGTATAAATAAATATAAAAATTCGTATAATGCACACACATATTATATAAATATTAATTCAATGGCAACATTACAAAATGGCGTCCGCGCAGACCGACGAGCCATAAACAACAGCGCCTAAGAAAGAGATAACAACTTTTAGGATTATTACCCATAAATACATTGGTATTAATAGTTATTGTATAAGTTTACATTTACACTTACCTAAGGCTTGCAGAGACATTGAGAGTTCAGTGTTGCCATTATTAAATGGATATGTCTCGGCAAGCGTGCTAGAATAGTTATTGTACCGGCGGCTTACGGCCCGTGCGCACATAAGCGAGTGTTGCCCGATGCACTACGTAGCTAAGCTAAAAACTACCAATTTGGTATGAAAACTTTTTTGATAAACAGATTACACAACTCCGATTACTTATTATATGGGAGTTTTTATTATAATTAATTACATGGTATATGATGATGACATCGATACGAGAACTCGTTAATTGAAGGATTGAAAGGCACCAAAACGTCGAACAAGATGTTAGAAATTATATAATTGCTAAGAGAGTATCTTATGTGAAGATGCAATAGTTATTTAAAAAATATATTTAAACAATCGGTGGTAAAGGGTACACGTCGCGAATAACTTTTAACATGCAATTCATAATATTGTTTTCCATCATCATTGGCTGAATGTGACAAATTTTAGCTCAATTTAAAAAAAAAACATCTGTCATACGTCATATTTGTGATATTTGAAAAAAAATTAATCCTGTTGTATTATAATAATTTTAAGGATATTTATTTACGACAGTCCTAGTTCAAACATGCGAAAAATAACAACTCGAAAAAAAAATTACACAATTACGAATAAATAACAATAAAAAATGCATATTTGCACTCGGCACCTCGCAGTTGATTAATGACAGGCATTCACATCACAACAACAAAAAAAAATACAACCTACATACATTTAAAAAAAAATGTAGATTAAAAAAAAATCACTTTTTTTAAATTAAAAAATAATTATTACTGTCATCTGTCATTAATCAAATAAGGAATATTTAATCATAATTCTATATTGAATGGAATATTATACAAATAGACTATACTATACAAAAATAACTAGCGGTGAATAAAACATAACACATTCAGAACAATGGTGTCACTTAAAATTCTTTTCTTTTTTTATAAACATTTAATACTTTTTAAATATTCAACATTTCTAATTAAATTAAAAAAAAAAAAAAAAAAAAAAAAAAAAGAAAAGCCCTATAATTTACATACTTTTTAAAATTTCAAGTGATACCAGCGTTATGTTCAATTAACGTATCTAATTAACTATTAGTGGTAAAGGATCTTGGGTTACTTTTTTTTTTATTTTATATATTATAGGTTCAAAGTATAACATACAAGATATTTTAATAGTATGAATATTGTATGTAAATAATAAAACTAAGGACTGTACATAATTTATTATATTACATTAGGCCTTTTAAAGATAATACAAATATGTAGGTAGCTACTAAGAAAAATAAGTCACGAAAAACTATTTTTTATCTATAATTCATATAGATAAAATATAATAATCGATGAATATAATAAATTGAAATTAAAATGTATCTATTTCTCACATCACTATGTAAATATGCGGCATATTTTTCTTAATAGCCTAAAAAAAAATTGTTCATCGACCCCGATTTTGCATTTTCGTTTGACTAGGTAATATTAGTAGTCAATCTATACCGATACAAAAAATTTTGCGTGTAAGGCAAGAATTAGTCCCAAACCGCCAATCTAATACCACTGATATCCTTTCAGTCCTTTTTTCCCTAAAAATAGGGCACTTTTGGGTCACTTCTCCTGTCTCGATATAGCTAGCGCAAGCTGAAGTTCTGCATCTTCTTGCTTCCTTCTAGCCTCAGCCTCAGCTTCTAGACGCTTGGACTCAGCCGCCGCCCACGCCCACTGCTGCTCTTCAGTGGGCAAAAACTCTGTACTTTTAACTTCAGCCGGCTTTTTCTTATCCTTATTATGTCTAGACCTCCCTATACCCCCGATTGTGTGTACTAGTGATTTCGCATATTTCACTGGTTTGGGCGACTTTTCCTTCTTGCTGGGCAAAGTGTTCGTGGGCCACGTTTCGTTTAGATTTTTGTTTGTATTCTTATTAGTATTCGCGTTCGCGTTCGAATCCCAATCGGTCGCCCAATTGTCGGTTTTATTCGCCCAGTTATCTGTTTTCCAGTCGCTAGTAGAACTTTTGCTGGAATTGGTCCATGCATCTTGGTTGGGCTTGGTCCATGCGTCTTCCATGGCCCAATTGTCGTTGGGCCAAGCGGTCCATGCCTCGTTATTATTCGATTTCGACGCTGAGAAGGGATCGTAGGCAACGGGTGGAGCCGAGACCCTTCCACTTTGTTTCTCCGGTTTCGAGAAGCTTCCGTTGATAGCAGAGGCGTTGAAAAAGTCATCCGTTTCGAATCCGGCGACTGAAGTGGGTCGGGCGAAGGGGTCGATTTTCTTCGCGTCATCCGCGAAGGGGTCTTCGATGTTGAAGGGGTCCTCGTATCGGTAGTCTTTGAAGGGGTCTTCGGTGAAGTCGAGGGCGGGTTTGTTCTGGGCGAACACAGAGAGGGTGAGTGGGTGTGTGGGTGTGGGAGGGGTGAGGGTGAGGGTGTACGCACAAGGGCCCGCCCGCCGTCCGCTTAGCGCTGCAATGTGGGACAAGCGCGAGCGTGTTAGCATGTTAGTGGAAGTGTTGAATGGTATGAACATATTATATTAGACGCCAGCGAATTTTTTTTCCGACGCTACATTTTTTCATTTTGTTTAAATTAGCTTAAAAGACAACCACTACAATTAATAAGTTAATTTTATTATTTTTTTCAGAATTAGTGTATAATATAAATTTTAAGTATCCAAAACACTAACTGTATGTTATGAAAGACATCTTTAAATTACTGCTTTATACATTCGCTGGCGTCAAGTGACGGACAAAGAACAATATTTATAATAGAATTATTTACATAAAAGTATTATTAAATTAATGAAAATAATAATAAATAATATATAAAAATAAAAAATAAATAAAATATATAAAGGAAGTATTGTCATGCATCTAGCATCAAAAGCGCACTAAATTCGTCTAACTAACAAAATGCTATAAAATTAACATGATCTACCTAGAAACAGAAATAAAATAAATTTTGTCTTACATAATATTCAAGCTGTACTGATTTAAACAAATAATCTATACAGATAAATAAAATTGAAGTGTCTGTTTGTAATGTCAAAATAACAGCATTTATTAAATGCATATGAAAGTATATACGGTACTTATAAGAACTATTTTTAAAAAATTTTGTCTGTCTGTCTGTTTGTTCTGGCTAATCAGTAATCTCCAAAACAGCTGGACTGATTTTGACGGCACTTTCACTGGTAGATATCTGATGTTATAAGGAGTAACTTCGGCTATTTTTCGTTTTAAAAAAAGAATTATATTTCCGCGCAAAAAACTTAAAACTCATTAAATTGGAAAATCCGTTTACCTGTCTAAGCACCCTAATAAAGGAAGTGCCAGTAAGTTTATATAATTAAAAATTTTTTCTTAACGACACCATACTAAAAATGAATCTAAATTAAAAACAAAATGTTCAAAAAAAGTTATTATTCTAATACTATTTTATTTCTAACTAGTGAGTCACCCTCGCTCTGCTCGGGTTCGTCCCTTGTTACGTTTTCTCGTTTAGCTCAGAACTGATGATATATATTCCCGCAATAAAAAGTATCCTTTATGTTAACTCGGATAACCAGCTATCATTATACCAAATTTCATCAAAATCTGTCCAGCGGTTTTTTTGATGATGGCACAAACAGACAGACAAAAATTCTAAAAACTATAGATTCGGCCTCTGTATCAATATAAGGTCTATTTCATTAAAATTTTCCAAAAAATATTTAATGTCCAAATTCATCTTAGAATATTATTATATGTATAGATTAGTTCTGCTAATGCATGCATTAATACTACATAACAATAACAGATCTATTGTCTGTACGTCTGTCAGAAACACGTTAAAAAAGGTTTTACTAAATTTAGCATCTAAAAAAAACAGTAAGTAACTACACATAGCAAATAATATAAATATACGCGTTAATGAATGATAAACAAACACCCAGACAGGCTAATATATAAAAAATATAAATGTAATGATAAAAATAATGAAAAAATGCAAACAAAATGCTCGTCCCAACGAAGCGCTAAGCGAAGCGGAACAAAATGGCGTCGACTAAAACTCAATCTTTAATCTTTATTTATCTTAATAAATTAATAAATAATAAAAAAAAAGGTTGAGTATTAGCTCTGGCAGACTTAACTTTAAAGGCATTCTATTTTTTTTTTTGTTTTTTAATAAACAAAAAAAAATGAATAGAAAACCTTTTAAAACCTTGTGTGCACAAAATTATACGAGAATGGCATAATGCGCAACAGAGAAAGTAAATGAAATTAAAAAAGCACGTCACATTTAATATAAAAACATTAATGGCTGAAAAATATTTATTTAAACAATTTTGGAACAAAATGCCATTCTCTAAAGACGTGCATCCTAAATATTAGAAAATGTTATATACTACATACATTTCTTTTTACTTTCTCTGCAGCGTTAAAAGAAAATTAAAAATAATAATAAAAAATTTGTCATAGCTCAAAATGGCCGCCGGCTACTCGGTTCATGCCGCTATCAACTAGGAAATGGGGAAATAACGGCTAATACAAAAATAATCTGAAAATAATCTCTTATAAAAATAATAATTTATAAAATGTAAAAAAAAAACAACATTGTAAAAAAAAACTGAATAATACAAAGTTATTGTAAAACGTGTGTTTTTTGATTTATTAAAAAAATATATTATTTAAAAACTTGAGTATTTGATCACGTTCAAGAATTATTAAACTCATTTTAATGAAACTTTCATATGACGTAGTCTCAATATTCTGCACTATGCAAATATTTTTGTAAGTAATTATTTAAAAAATCTTATATTGAATTATAATTCATTGTAAAAGTGTAATAAATACAAAATAAGATATTATCACAAATTTTCAGATTTATGAATATTAAGTTAATATTTTGTAAATTAATCAAATACTCAATACACTTTCCAGATACAATATAAAAAAAAACTAATGTCGCTCGACATGATTATATGGACATACCCTGTTTATTGGTGTATTTTATGAGTTATATGGTTACATATATGTTCGATCCAAAGGGTGTTACCCAACACATAAGCAATAATGCTTAAACGGCGAGTTATAAATGCATAGGAACACTCCTTAAAAGTCAGTGCGTGTTCGGACAGCAATCACACCGGCTGCATTCATTATCATTAATTAGCAGTTCATTATTAGTGTATCATAATATTAAATCAATAAACTTTGCAACTATCTCAGACTGTATTTAATTTAACAAGCATTTAGTAGTAGGTCGCGTCCCCTACAATATATCTTTAATATGTCAATCATTTACTCGTATATATTAATTTTTATATATTACTACAACATATTTATGGTTAATGTTGAAACTTAAATTTCTGTAGTGATATTTGCTGTATTTAAAGCATTCGAAAAGTCGGGAAACTCTACATACACGAAAAGTAATTTAAATCGTCAAATATTCGTATAAACCTTAAAAATATATTTCATTGGTATTATACTTTATTATAAAATACCAAAATAAATACGCTTACGATTAACAAAAAAAAAAACTAACAACATACTACATACATATTAACAAGATATGTATCAACAGGGTATGTCCATATGCACATAGCACATTCGCGTCGTGACGTCATTTACCTTATGTGGCGGCATGGGGCGGGGCGGCGCGGGGCGCGGGGGCGGCGTTTTGTGTCGCTTGGCGCCCGCGCTGGCGGCGCTGGCGGCGCTGGCGGCACTGGCACTGGCACTCATGTTGGCAGCACTGCTCGGGTTGTTCACAGAGTTCCTGGTGGGCGCGTGGAGGACTGCGAACGGATCGGCCTCCCAGGCGGCCTGCAATTTTTGTTTGATGGGTGAAAAAGTAACCATCGATCTTTATTATAATCACAATGAGACTAGCTGTCTTTGTAGGGAGGAGGTCTGACGTCGACCAAATTAAAAAAAAATGATTTGTGGTCTTTAATCCTAATATAGAAAAACCACTTTTTGCAATAAAATTTTCACTACAGTTTTTTTTTTCAGAGATAAATTAGGAACATTTCGAGAAAAAAAATGCCCTATCGCTCTAGCCGTTCCCAAGTAATGTATTATTATTATATGGATAATAATACATTGTTTTTGAGTAGCCATTTTAGTTTGATCCAAGAGTTGACTTTCAATATTTGTTTTGAAAACAACATCTATTACTCATAATATAGCATAAATAAAAATCGACGTGTATGTTCCGTATGTACTGCAAAACGGCTGGAGCGATTTTGATGAAATTTTCAGGCAATCTTCAGATTAGTCTGAAGCTGATCCTATGAAGTTAGGTAGTGATCAACAGTTTGAACGCGGGCAAAGCCGCGGGTACTGCTAGCATAGCATAAAGGCAAATACACTCACGTCGTTAGCGGGCTTGGCCGCGGCGTCGGCGGGCGTGAAGGCGTCGCCCGCGAAGGGGTCCTGGTTCGAAAACGCGTCGCCACCAAACGCATCCTATTATTGAAGGATTTTTTTTTATTAAAATTATAGCACACAGACAATGATATAAAGAATTTCATAGAACTAAACGTGAAGCCAAACAGTGTTTTAAAACAATATATGTATAAAGCTAAATACTGAGTGATAAAAATAAATAAAGGAAAAAACTTAATTAAGCTAATTAAAGAATACTAATGCTTAAAAAATACAAGATAACTATTATTTCTTTTATAAAAAAAGTGTGTGTACACTTATGTACGCGCGTAAGAAGTTATACTTTTTTTGGCGTAACAGAACAAAAATAGCTAAAGATTTCATCCCGTATGTCACAACTGTCTGTTTGTAAAAGTAATGCAGCTAACTTCATCATGTCGCTTTTTGGCTGTCGGTGTGCGCGCGCATGGTAAAACTTTTATTCTCATAATTTTTTCCAAACGTGCCAAAAGAAATATAACTTCAAAAATTATAAAACAAAAATATAAAAAAAAACGCGAGGAAATCCGAAAAAAAATTTTACTTAAAATATCAAATATTCGCGTAAATCTAGGGAAAAATTAAGTAAACATTTCTCATTACCTGTGTGGAGGTGTTGGTGGACGGTGCGAAGGGGTCGTTGTGGGGGACTGACGAGAACGCGTTATCTTTGAAGGGGTCCGCGGCGAAGTCGCTGGAACCGTTCATTGCTCCGAACTCATTTTTCGCGTACTGTTCATCCTCCTGGATAACATACAATAGTGATAATAATAATATATCTATATTAGGGTGGAGCGAAAAAAAATGTTTTTTTTCTTAACTTGGGAGTTAGAATTTGTAGTTTATATATATATATAAAAACAAAATTATTGAAATAAAAAAAAATGTTTACTCAACATTTTGAGGTGGCCCACTGATTTTTAAAATATTATCAATCTTAATTTTTGGTTTGAATGGTTTTTTTTTCGACTGGTCATCTTTGAAAACATTCAAGAATAGACGAATATTGTTATTTTCTACCCAACTTTTACTGTATTGTTGAAGAATTAAACATATTTCATTTTTTTGACAAATGAAGCACGTTTATGAGGGCAAAGCCCTAGTATGACCTAATTAATTTTTTTGAGTAGGTAGGTATATGTGTGTGTGTATAGGAGAAATTAGGGGTATGCGAGTAGTAAAATGGGATACATGTGTATGAGAGAAGAAGTAGAAGTAGAGTACGTGTAGGCGAGTTGGGCATATATGGGGAAAGTGGGGGTATTCGGGTGTATGTATGAGGGAGAGAGGGGTATTTAGGATGAGCATGTACGTGGGGAAAAATGGGATATATATGAAGTCAATGTCGGGAGAGTGGGGCATGTGTGGGGGAAGTGGGGTATTCGGGTGTATGTATGTGGGGGAGAGGGGTATTTAGAATAAGTATGTCCGTGGGAAAGATGGGGTATGTATGGAGTCCATGTCGGGGGAGTGAGGTATACTGACGGCGTCGCCGGGCGTGGCGCCGCGCACGAGGCGCTCGAGGTGGTCGCGCGTGTGCAGCGGCCGCAGCGCCAGGTCGGCCGCGCCGCCCGCCGCCAGCGCCGCCAGCGCGCCCGCCACCGCGCGCTCCTGCTCCTCCAGGTGGCTGATCTTGATCTTCGCCTGGATTTCAACATTTTATATACTATTAGCTTCCTAATCTTTTTTTTTTTCATTTCTCTTAACTTTGGCAATAGAATTAGTCTTGATATGATCGTTTGATATAAATTGTCTTTTATTATATGGCATTGACTAATAATAAATCTAACTTTCGCATTTTTAACGAATTTATGATATTTTCTTCATGACGCTTCGAACGCTTTACAACAACCACGATAATAATACTCAAAGTAAAAAATACAAAAATATAATTTTATTTAAAACTAGCGACTAGCAACTCACCCTCGCTTCACTCGGGTTCGTTCCTAGCTTGCTTCCCAATACAAACTTTCATCCTCATTTTCACCCCCTTAAGGGATAATTTCCGGGTTAAAAAGTATCCTATGTCCTTTCCAGAGTCACAAACTATCTTCTTACCAAATTTCATCTACATCGGTTCAGTAGATTCAGAGATTTCCCCTTACAACCTCACAAACTCACAAATTTCATTTTTTTATAATATTAGTACAGATAATAAATACATGCGTAATAATTATGTTTAACTTAGTAATGAGACTGAAACCCTAAACTAAAAAAAGTCTTACTTTAACCTACAAGCCCGCTACTGAATCAACTACTGCCCGCTACTGAAACATTTTGTCCCAACCCAAGCTTCAAACCCCTCGAGACCTATCAACCTTAAACCATACACACTAACCACCTCATCACCACCACACCACCTATTTTGTCTTTGAAAAAACTCATCACTCTGCGAGCCGTCAATTGGCATGGGACTGTGAGACTCCCACCGTTCCCCTCCAAAAAACTCAGTATTGAAATCTAAGTTGCAAGATCGCTTGCGCACATGTGTCTTGCCAACTCTATTAAGTCCACGAGGCACGAGGTCCCAACCCTCAACCCGGAGCCGCACCTGGCTGACGGCCAGCACGAGCCGGCTGAGGTCGGCGGTGAGGCGGTCGCCCTCGGCCTGCGCCGCCGCCGCCGCGTCCCGCAGCGCGCGCTCGCGCTCGCGCAGCGTGCTGGCGGCCGCGCGCCGCGCGCCCACCTCCGCCTCCGTCTCCGCCGCCGCCGCCTCCTGCGCCGACACCTGCGACCGCAGCTTGTCCACCTGCGACATCACACAACACACATCAAATGAAACATCACATCATATATATACTAGTATTATAAAGCTGAAGAGTTTGTTTGTTTGGTTGAATATATATATATATATATATATATATATATATATATATATATATATATATATCGATTAGTAGTTCCTGAGATTAGCGCGTTCAACCAAACAAACAAACTCTTCAGCTTCATAATATTATAAGTATAGATAATTTAATCGTTAGATATATGTATTTAATATTTATGCTGTTAACTCTATTTTTATTGTTACCCTTCTATTATATTCATTGTCCACGAATCGAACATGCAACCTTTGTTAGTTAATAGTAATTAGCACTTACAATTTACACCAAAATAAAAATATATAGAAAATAATAAACTTACTTGTGATTTTAAATCGTTTAACCTCTTTTGTGCCTCGCCTTTTTGGTTTTCTAACTGTTTTAACGTTGCCGTTAAGGTGTCCAGCTCGCTCTGAAAAAGGCCATTTTATAAGTAAAGGTACATACATACATTCTTAAAGAGTCTGCCATACTAAATAAATACAATACCATTCTTATGATAAGTGATCAGCCGAATTGTCAGCTAACATTCTCAGACATTTTGCCCAAATTGGTAACCAACACTCAAACAGTAGCCCAATTATCGACCAACATTTAGACATACCAGTCATATTATCGACCAAACACACAGACATAGCCGCCAAATTGTTGGCTATCACTCAGACATATCAATTATATTTTAGCCAAATTGTTAACCAACACTCAAATATAGCCACCAAATTGCAGACCAACACAATAATATATTTAACTCAAATTGACTTTTACAAGCACTTTTGAATCGACAATTTTACATTTTAAAATTATAAAATGTCAGTATATAAGTCCGTGATGAATCTACCACAGGCTCGGAAGGCAGTTCCGCTGAGAATAGCGTCCAAACATGTCAACCAAACTGTCGGTCAACATACTAACATAGCGGCCAAATCGTCGGCAAAAACACTAACACATCAACCAAATTGTCGGTCAACACCCATACATTTCTACCAAATTGTCGGTCAACACCCAAACATATCAACCAAACGGTCGGCCAACACTATCATTGCGGCCAAAATTGTCGGCCAACACACTAACATGTCGGCCAGACGACCCACCTGCAAGCTGTCTGCCTCGCCGCCCTTGACGGCGAGCTCGCGCTGCCTCGCCGCCACCTCTGCCTCCAGGGCGAGGCGCTCGCGCGCGAGCGCGTCCACCTCCCGCGCGATGGCCTCCATCTCCGGCGTGGGCTGCGGGCCCAGGCTCACTGGCTCCGGTATCTGGTACACAAAAAAATATGCTAAGTTAGCGTGCACTTAATAAATATATGCACGCGAATATTTGACATTTTAAATAAAACTGTCAACCTGTACCTTTAAGACATCTAAAACTTAGTCTTTCCCGTTTTTTAACTTTCCCTCACGTAACCATGACTGCTGTAAAGCATTCGAAATGTCGGGAAACAGAAATCAAAATAAATTCGCGAAAAAATCTAAAACATAGTTTTATTTAAAATATTTTATTTAACATTACAATTTTTAACTGAAACTCATGACTCTACAGTTCGGAAAGAAAAAGTCTCAATTCTGATTATTTTGTTGTCATTATTGTTTTGTGCACTATATATAATATCTCCTATGGTGGCTAATCTGAGCGAGATTGGCCACCATGTCCGAAATCGGCCGCAAAGACATCAAAATAACTACATAATTTTGCAAATTTTCCGGAACAGATCCTACATTCTCTAGTTTGGTACACTCACAATTAATATAGAACATCTTTTTCAAAAAAATCCTCTATGAAAAAAAAACTTTTAACACATAAAAAATAGGTTGTATATCCTATACAAAACTCACCATTTTCTCTAATTATAACAAAATTCCCAATTGCCACATAACACAAACACATTAATAAATAAAAAAACTTAACAAATTCACTTGTTCGCTTAGAAATTGAATTTGAACTAAATCGATTTAACGTCAATTCTTTATAGTGTATTATATGGCGCGATATCAACCTGCACACAGATAACCTTCATTGCATATTCATGCAACAATGGAAATAGTTTAAAAACAATAGTCGTAAAATATAATGATAAGTCCGTATAATCAGTCAATGAATTTAAATTTGGATTTACATTCGACTTACGGTACAACCCTACGCCTTTCAAATATCTTTTTCATTATACCTACTCGTATGACAAGGTTTATTTGAGTGTGCCAGGATGAAGAAAAACTAAATACGTTGGGAACCAAAAATCAGAATAAATCCGCGAAAAAATCCTAAAAGATAGTTTTATTTAAAAACTAAATACTGATATTAAGCTAGCGACACAACCTAGCTCAGCTCGGGTTCGTCCCTAGTTACGTTTTAACGTTTAGTATAGATTTCTGAGAGATGAGATATTTTCCCGCAGTAAAAAGTATCCTATATGTTAACCCGGATAACCCGTTAACATTTATTGTTATTTATTATTATTTATTATCCTATATGTTGACTTGGATAACCAGCTATCATCATACCAAATTTCATCAAAATCTGTCCAGTGGTTTTCTCGTAATGTATTCTCAGACAGATAGACAGACAAAAAATCTAAAAACTATAGATTCACTCTCTATATCGATAATAATGGCTATTTCAATAAGATTTTCTCAAAAATATAGATTCGACTCAGTTAGGATTTTATTATATGTATGTATATTAATAATATTGTATAATATATTATCTATATAAATAAAAATGAATGTTGGCAAGCGCATAACTCAAGAGTGGCTGGACCAATTCGGCCAATTTATTTTTTTGTGTGTTCCTTAAGGTCCACGGAAGGTTTAATATTTAAAAAAAAAACTATATCCAGGTTACTATATCCAAGCTAGGGACGAACCCGAGAGTGAGTCGCTAGTTAATAATATTGAAGGCAGTGGTAGCCAGACCATTGCTAACACTCTCGCGTGAGAAACCGAGTTAAGCGGATTTGAATCCCGGGTCTCGTTCCTCTGATATTTTCATGTACAAATAATTTCCAACATGATTACCACTTGTCCTACGCTAAGGGAAAACATCTTAAGAAAACCTGCATGTTTAAGAGAGCAAGTTTTCGAAAGACACGCTCAGTCCGCCCGCACTTGGCCAGCGTGGTGGACTATGGCCTGATCCCCCGAGTATTGAAGGGAGCCGCGTGCCCCACTGCTGGGCACGGGGCTTGAAAAAAGGCTAAATACGATACTGATACTAATATTATAAATGTGAAAGTAGATGTCTGTCTGTTTGTTACTTTTCACGGTTACAAAACCGAAAAAGTTACGATGAAATTTTGCAAAGATATAAATTGCATTATAAATAAATAAATATGTTGGGACATTAACTCACAGCAACACCTAGTTTCATGGTAAGCTACGAGGCTTGTGTTATGGATACCAGATAGTTGATACACTATACATGTATAACTTTAAATACATACATATTATAAATATAAACACCCATGACTGGAGTACAAACATTCGTGATCACATAAGTGCATGCCCCCAGCGGGACTCGAACCCGCGACCGCTCACACAGCAAGTAAGGTCACTACAAACTGAGCCAAACGTGTCGTTATGGACATTATGGTTTAGTTTTATCTAATGAAAATTGAACTGTCTGTAATTTCAAAATAACTATCTTTTCTCAAGTACATAGAATTATCTATATTTTAACAGTACCTAAACAATCCTTTTTAATTATTTTTGAAGTAAAACTTCTTTACGCACGTTTGACTTGGGAGGTAAACTGGTGAATGCGTTACGAAAAAGTGTACGTACGTTTGTTGCCATGGTGACCGTTGTTATAGTCTGACAAATGATATATAATATTATATTCTTTGCATAACCTCTCAACTGTCGCTGTCATTTTACACGAATATGGCGCATCTGTCGGCTACTTTCCGAGGGCCTCGCGCGAAATGTGTACGCATCATTAAAATAACAATATTTCTAATAATTTTATATGAAAGCTATATATAAAGCTTATGTCGTTGGAATCGTTTTGAAATAAACTAACTATATATAAAACTATAAGTTCAATTGTATTTAATAATATATAGTTAATTATAAGTTGAAATCGCTGTAAGTGATTATTATCGGTACATAGTATGAAATCAGGAATTATTACAAAATAAAACTATTATTTTAAAAAGTTTTTTATATCATTGAATTCTAGATACAATATTTTATATTAATTGATAAAAAGAACTCAACTCTCTGTACATTTTTTAATTCCACAAGCATTACAATAACACATCTTAATCATGGCGACTTAGCACCCGATAAAAAAGAGGTATTTTTTATACTTGAATTCTGAGAGCATTGAAGACCAAGAAATTTAGGATAATCATTTATATTATAGTTTAGTCCACGTTAATAATACTGACACAGTTTGAGTCCTTATAACTATTTAGTTTACGAGAATTAAACAACAAACCAAACACTTGAAAATAAGTGCTAAAAAACATTGTCTCAAACTTTGGATCGCAGAGCAAATTCTGCTTAATTTTTCATTAAAATATGTGTACATTTTACAATTTAGTGATATTTACAAATGGAAAAATACAATAAACAGGCATGCTGCCTTATTAGAACATTCCAGAAATCAATAACGATAACTAACAATTTCACTATAAAAATTACAAGGGACAGCTACATTAGTATGGATACGACCAATACTATCACATCTGAACAGATTATATTATGGAAATAAAATTAAAATAAAAAATAAAATACAAAATAAAGCAACTTCAAATATTGATTTGAACAGAAATATTTTTTCTACTGTTTTGCAATTTTATTAAGTGAAAAAAATAATAATAATATGATGACCCACCCTCCAAGCAACAAATATTAATTACCGCTAAGTAAAGAGACATAGCTATATATACACACAAATAAAATGTTCAACACATCACTCTTAAGATGAACTATACCAACTTCACCAGATGGATGAAACGAACAAAGGTGTGGTAAAATATATAAACAAGTTATTTTATAAATAAATACAAAAAATATATTTATAAATGCATATTACATAAATTAAAAGCCTATGAATGCATTTGAAGAAAACAGGGGTCAATACATACACATTTATTGCAACCAATACAGAACGTATGCACCCGTTTTTTGCAAACGCTGCACACTCGCCGCTGGCGTTGGTGGTTCGAAAACTGGTACTGAACCAAGCGATGGGTGAGATCTAAACGTTTGTTCTGTGAGGTTGCAAGCGAAAATGGAGTAGCAGAAGAATGTTTAGATAGAAGTGATTTTACTAAAGCGATACGGAAATTTCGATGAGTATGAGAAGAAGAAGAATGATGATGAATAATATATGAATTTAATATAGATACGTTTAAAAGTCTTTTAAATAGTTTTTTATACCACACCCTTGTTCGTTTCCGCTCTATGGGGTACATTGCCAACATTTGGTCCTTCTTATCCACCCCACCCATCATAATATTATAATCTAATATTAAGATAGGTTTGGTGGAGTTTTCAATTTGTGAAGAAGCGTTGCCATGGTATGTAGAGATCATAGAAACCCTATTATTATCTCTCCATACAATGGCATCAACATCTCCTGAGGTTAAGCCAGCTATTTGACCTGGGCGCATGCTTCCCTTGGTCAAACTATGCAAAGCCTGAGGAACAAATTTGCGATTTGTCCGCAGAGTTCCCGCACAGTCAAATCCCAGTGATTTGAGACGTCGAGCTAAACATGGTGAGTTGTAGTAACTATCCATCCACAGAGTGTGTCCCTTATTTTCAAGGCCATGTGTAAGCCTTAAAACAAGGGCCGGTATGAATGTATTGTAACGATCTTCTTGTAACTGCTGTGGTGGAGTTTTCTTATGAGTGTGAATCTCAAACCTCCAAAGGTACCCGGTTTGAGATTCACAAACTTCATAAGATTTAATTCCCGCCTTAGCAGCTTTGTTGGGGAGCAATTGGTTAATTTCTAACCAACCTTTCCATTTAAGAAGAGACTCATCTAACGAAATATTTTGTCCCATTTTATACAAAGTCTGAAATTTATTATTCAGATGAGATAATACTGGTCGAATCTTAAAAAGTTTGGCCTCCGAAGCGTCCAGTTCTAGCGCAAACATGTCTTCATTATTAATAAAATGTAAGCATTTATTTAAAAGTATAAATCGATTTATAGACATGTATGCGCTAAAACCGGGAGTATAGAATACGTCAGAGGTGACATTCCAGTATTCCTCTATTCTGGATTTAATCACATTCCCCATTGCTATAACGAGGCCGAAATAAACATATAATTCATCAGGCGTCGTGTCACGCCACTGACTGATACGGCTATTGGGATGGAGATTATGATTATGTAACATTTGAATTGTCACCTGCTGAGCGTACCTATTTGTTTCAGAGGCAATGTATTCCATAAATTGCCGATCCCATATAGCAACGAAAATCTCATATGGGTCGACATATGGTATTGTTGGGCCAACATTTTTTTCAGAAAAGGTTTCCCGCCTTGAATTAGGTGGAATTGGAGGATTTGGGAACGCTCGCCACTGAAAGTCATATAGACTTCTAGGCTCAAAACTAGCCGATGCGTTAACGGAGAACGTGGGGTTATCGGCGGGCACAGATGCATTAGATGTAAGGTCAACTTCTGTATCCATCGGTGTCTCCAAAGTGCTTCTATACACCCTGGGGATGAAGGGATACACCAAATCATCATCATCACTATCGCCAGAGCTTACTTCGCTACCTGTAATAAATTTATAAGTTCGCAATGTAATCTACAGAATCTCTCCGGGACCAAAAACGTGCTACCTAAGCTAAAATAAGCAACTACTTACCATAATTAAGTCCATGTACGATGTCCTTATCGCGTATAGTCCGGCGAAGAAGCTGCATCGGTGATCCAGATGCCGTACTTTGGGCAGAGTCTTCGTATTCTACGAACCTAGAACGAAAATCTTGTAGTACGGATTTTTTTCGAAATAAATACAAATGTCCATAAGCGACTTACATTGCCGGTGAGGGCACCTGAGATTCCGGCAAAAAGGCTATTGCAGCATCTGATTCAACTTCCACTTGTTTTATCGAGCTAGAAGATGTAATCAGTTGAGGTGTATCAGCTGCAACCAAGTTGGATCTAGATGGACATTTAAAATATGTTATAATTACTAGTAATACAAACACAGTAATATTATCTGCATACTGTTATATAACTTACGGTTGCCACGTGCGCATCCGTTTAGGAAGTAAAGGGGTCTCGAGACGCTGGCCGATCGGCCCCTCCGTAATGTCGTATATCTTAAGTCTAAAATTTAAAACCATTTAATTGTAATACACGTATTCTAATTATGATGTGAAAATAATAAGATTAGTTGAAAATAGCATTAGTAAAATATAAAAGCTAACTCGTCAATAGTACGTGGCCCAGGCCGTATATTAGTGTCCTGGGTGCGCACACTACGACGACCACGACCACCGCGGCCACGTGCAACTACCACGTTACGTTCCACCAGCAGTGAAGTTGCAGTTCTACCACCTCGTACTCCTCTACCACGTCGTGGTCCGCGAGTTCGAGGACCTCTTGTTGTAGCTCTAGTTTAAAAAAATCAAATGAAGCCAGGCCATGCATGTTTTAAGCAATTTTGCTGCAGTCAAAAACATAAAATGCAACATGATACTAGTTTAAGAGATGCAAATTATAAAATTAAATATTTTATAACTATTATAACTTGAAATGTATAATAAAAAAATACATTATAAAAATAAAAAACCAACGATTCATCCTTGCTGCGAAATGTACATATGTATATCTCTGACTGCATAATACTAAATACTAGTAAAAATATACTAGTAAAACAGTTAAAATATTTATAAAATGCATAATTTCAAATAATGCCAAAAAAACCAATGAAAATATTCTAATGAATATTAAAAAAGTCTTATCCATACTATCCAACAACCGTCAAAAATGGCGACTCGACTTTGGGTTACGTATTTTTATATTATTAATTACTTAAAATCTAATAGAAGATTTACAAATTCAATTATACGTAATTATGTAGTTATAAATTTAAATCATATGAATAAAGATATTATGCTGTCAATAGTGTATTTTTTATTCATAAAAATGAAAATATAAGGACTTAACGCGCGTTAATGCTTATGATGTTTGATAAATGTAACAATTTCTATATAAAAGTTTTATTCAATACACGTCCTATGAAATAAAAACTGTTTATTACTTACCCTTCCATGATATCCCAATCTTTGTAATAATAATTTTACACTATTTTATTTAATTTGTATAAATAAGTATCGAGTTTGAAGACCGCCAAAATTTAAATAAGTTGTCTGCACAGATTACCAAAATTTATGTTACTGGAGTTATTACTTTATTGATATGTAGTATGATATTATTCCTTGTTTTTTTCTTTACACGTTACAAAACGTAGATAAAAATAAATATAGTTTAAAAGCGAGAAATCACACATTAAATCACATCGGGACTAATCGACCTCTAGGAGGTCGCTTGACAGACAGGGGTATTTTTGACATCGACCTCTAGGAGGTCGATCGACAGACGAGGTATTAAATGACATTCTATGAATACATGATTGTAATATACCTAATATGCGTTATTTTTAGTATATCACCTATCCTAATTGTTTAAAACGTAAATAGAATTTCATAAAGAGTACCGATAACCTACAGAAGTTTTACATCTTGCGCGTGTACACATTCATACACGCACTCTTTAATATTTTGTCTCTCTATTTGTCTTTCAGTCTGTCCGCGCTAATCTTTGGGACGGTTTAACCGATTGTGTAAGGACTTTGATTATTTTCATTTTCTTAATACATAATAATGTTTATTTAGATTGTCATAATGTTATCTATACAGATAAATAAAACAGAAGTGTCTGTTTGTAATGTCAAAATAACAGCTTTATACTATAATTTATACATATATACGGTAGCTACTTATAAGAAACGCACTTTTTAAATTTTTTGTCTGTCCGTCTGTATGTTCGGGCTAATCTCCGAAACGGCTGTACCGTTCCCGACTGACAAAAGTATAAGTATGACAGTAGGGTGCGTCAAAACTGTCTTGTCTAGACGCCATCGTTAGACAATTGTATAGATTAGTACAACGGTTCCAAAATGGTGGTCCTCGGAATCCTAGGGTTTCGTGGAAGGGTCACAGGGATTCCGAGTTCCGCCCGAAAATTAAATAACACGTTGTCAGACATGAAGCCTAATTTTAACGCTATTATAAATGAATAGGTATGTGATTTTTTTTTTTTTTGTAAAAATTAACCGTACCATTACCCGTACAATTTAAATTATTATATTATTTTTTTTTTATTTAAATTGTACAGGCTAATCTCCGAAACTGTTGGACCGATGTATATAAAATTTTGTATGGTGGTACTTTATATCTCCGGTCAACATCTTAGATACTTTTCATCCCGGAAAATTAAAGAGTTCCCGTGGGATAATTAAAAAAACTATAGTAACTTATACAGCTTAGTACATAAAAACTACTAATTAGATTTTAATGAAACTTACATGAGAATAACAAATAGGCTGCTTTTTATCTCGGAAAAATGTACGGTTCCCGTGGGATAATTTGTTTTTGTTTGTGTAGAGGCGAACCCGAGCGAAACCAGGTTGAGCCGCTAGTAATATATAAAATTACCGTATCACGATGTTGGTCCGCGATGAATTCCGAAACTACGTATTAAATCTTAACGTATTTTTTTTTAAATGTGTGATTTATTTCAACTCAAAAGATAGGAGTTTTTATCTCGGTTATTACCTTTTTTTTATCGTAAAATTTTCAATTTTCATATCCGGAGAGAAAACCTGAGAAACGGCTATCAGAGAGTTCAAATTAAGTTTAAATCAACGTAAAACTATTATAATATTATATTTCACATTCGAAAATATTTTTGTCATAAATAATCAACTTACAAAGATATATGTAAGTGTACCACAGCAACGCGTGGCCGGGTCTGGTAATATTATTATAAGTATTATTATTTTTCATTTATGATAACAAGAAAATATTCTAAATACAACATCTACAACGATCCTTTTAGTTATAATCAAAATGGGGATCCTTTAAAAAAAAATACAATCAATTAGGATTCCGTGGTCAAAAAGATTGGAAACCGCTGAATTAGTAGGTAGACTGTGCTGTTATTGTCAAAGTATCTATGTGGTAGGCACCTGTGGCGGAGGTAGGGCGGCGATGGGCGGGGCGGGCGCGGGGGCGGGCGCGGGCGCCAGCAGGGCGGGCGGTAAGACGGGCGGCGGCGGCGTGCCGCGCAGCGCGCGCTGCACCAGCCACATGGCCGCCGCGAACTGCTCGCGCGACAGCTTGCCCACGCTCTCCGTATCGCACAGCGCCCTGCACATCACATATAATTAATAAAAATATTTCTTTGGATACACAAATGCGTTTTGATTAACATTAATAATTTAAACTTTCATAACTAAGTCATAGTGAGTGTAAGTCCTAGTGAGGTCTGGTCCGAAGGATAGAAAAGAGTTATATCATTTTAAATAAAACTATCTTTTCTGATTTTTCGCGAATTTATCCGAAAAGACAGTTTTTTTTTTTAAATGTGAATCTAAGATAGTATTAGAGTAAAATCATTAAGAGTAAGTCATACTGCAATTGTGCAATATTAAGAGAAGATGAAATATGATAAGAGTCACCGTGAAAGTTATTCATAGTAAGAGTTATATCTTGATGTGGGTTAGTAATAGTGAGAATGAGTGATAATGCCAGTAAGATAAAGTGAGAGTGAGTTATAGTGAAAATGAGTTATAGTGACAGTAAGATATAGTGAGAGTGAGTAATAGTAAAAATGAGTTATAGTGACAGTAAGATGTAGTGAGATTGAGTAAGTAATAGTGAAAATGAGTTATAATGACAGTAAGATATAGTGAGAGTGAGTAATAGTAAGAATGAGTAACAGTGAGAATGTGTAATATTGACAGCGAGTCATAGTGATAGTGTTCGACTAACCATATCTGCGCGAGCGTGGCCTGCGGCAGGCCGCTGTCGAGCAGCACGTGGCGTATCTCGTGGCCGCTGACGAAGCCGTCGCGGTCGGTGTCGGCGGCCGCGAACTGCGCGTCGAACTGCGCGCGCTCCGCCGCGGAGATGTACTGCGAGGGCGCCGGCGAGGGCGCGGGGGGCTGCACATACACATATGTATACAATATATCATTTGTTGGTTCATTTATATTTTTACTAAGGTATTATATAGACGGAACCCGCCAAAATAATGTCACAGAAAAAAAAAGTGCGTGTCATTTTTACGCGCGGTCGAAGTAAAACTTCTTTGGCGAATATCGCAATTAAATTAACGCAAATCAATAATTAAATAAGGCATGTTAGGCATGTTACAATCATACATTTATAGAATATCATATATGGAAAGAATATAATATTATAATATATTTGTCAGACAATAACAACAGTTACCACGGCGACATGGGCAATGTATTCTATCTCATTTTATCGCCGGCTTAATCCTATACATTTATGTGTTTGTCTCTTTTTAGTGTCGCATTTCCGTTTCATTGAGTTTCAAATCGCAACGGTTCTATAGAAGTTTCACTTCAATAGTAGCGTAATTTACTGCTTATGCTATTTTATTCTTGATTTTTCCATACAGTTCGTTTACTTTCATTAAAGAATAAGGACAATTTTATATAGATATTAGTCATTATTTTCAATTTAAAAAAATATGAATAATACAAATATAATTATATAATTTTATATTATGCTCTCCGAGACAGGTGTAACAAGGCTTTCGCTGAGAATTTTTTAACAGGAAAATTTAATAGCTAAATTTGACTCGACCCGAGATTCGAACCCAGGACCTCGAGTCTAAATAGACACTAAGTTATACTGCCGCCATAAGAAGGCCGTAACTTCGTGAAACTTGATTTCGAAATATTTGAAGTTTTGTCTTACCACTAGGTCAAAATTATTACTAGTTTTGACGTAGTTACGATTAAAATGACTATGATATCTCCGGATTCATAAGACTTAGAGCTTTATGAGTAAGACTATCAAGTAGCATTTTTTTGCCGATTCCGAATCTGCATATAAGTCATTTTTGACCAAATTGTTACTCAAGGCCTTCTTTCTTATGACGGCAGTGCAGATAGTGCCATCCACGAAGACGCGCCCCCCTCTTTTTTGACACATGGAATCGCGGGGTGCTAGGAGCTTGAGGTAGTCTATTCATTGTAGTAGTAGGGTAAAAAGTGTGTATCGAAAAAATTAAAACACTAGCTGAATCTTGCACATTTGTACTGTAAGCGATCAGAAAAAAGAGTAGGGCGCGTCTTTGTGGGTGACACTATCTGTATAAGGCCGCGCGCACTTTGGACACGAATTTGTAACGTACTTAAACGTACGATCATGGTTCTACGAATTAAGTGCGCACATTGGATACGTTTTTTCCTTCAAATAGGTAGTTCTATTCATTTTTAATTTTGAAGACACCAAGGTGTTTTAAAATCTCAACCAGTTCGGATTGTTTTCTATCGTCGGAACTACACGTACGTATACATACGACTAACTCGCACCCAGTCTGCGCGTCCCCATAGCATTCGATAGATCGGGATCATTCGTGCGCGTTCGTACGTGCTCGAACGAGTGAAATTCGGACGAAAACGTATCCAAAGTGCGCGCGGCCTTAGTCACTAAAGTACTTACACTAGACAGGTCCAACAGTCCCTCGAGCAGCGAGGTGTTGGACTGCGGCGGGGGCTGCGGGCGCGGCGGCGGCGCGCGCGGCTGCGGCGAGGGCGGGCGCGAGGGCGGGCGCGACGGCGGGCGCGAGGGCGGGCGCGACGGCGGGCGGGCGGGCCGCGCGCGCAGCTCCGGCGGCAGCGTCGTGGGCACCGCGTGCTTCTCTAGCGCCTTGTATACTAAGTGCATTGCCTGTGATAATAAAATAGGTACATATTAATTCAATACTTTCTTAGATTTACGCGAATATTTGACATTTTAAATTTAAACTATCTTTTCGGATTATTTCGCGGATTTATTTTGATTTTTAGTTCCGGACGTTTCGAATGCTTCACAGCAATCATGGTCACGGGAGAGACTAAGTTGTTAGAGATCTCAAAGGCGTTATACACTTGGCTGTAACAAGAAATAATTCGAAAAGATAATTTTATTTAAAATAAATATTAATTTATTTGTTTGACACTAATAGTACCCGCGGCTTCACCCGCGTTTAAACTTTCGATATAAACTTCAGTTTTACAATAATGTATAGAAGCCTGCCCGATTTGTTGACATTTATGATTACTGATCCGCTCCCTTGGGTAGTAGCATGATGATATATAGCCTATAGCCTTGCTCAATAAACGGCTATCTGATGGAAAAATAATTTTTCAAATCGTTTTAGTCGTTCCTGTGATTAACGCGTTCAAACCAACAAACTCTGTCTCTTTATAATATTATAGTATAGATTATCAATGAATATAATAAACGTTATAAGAGTGGTAGCCTAGTTGAAGCACGCTCGCATGGGAAACCGAGTGAAGCGGGTTCAATCCCGGGACTCGCACCTCTGATATTTTCACATCGTGAGGAAACCTGCACGTCTGAAAGAAACTAGCAAGTTTTGGAAGGACATGTGAAATCCACCAACCCGCATTTAGCCAGCGTGGTGGTCTATGGCCTGATCCTCGTATTGAAGGGAGCAGTGGAACGTTAAAAAGGGTTGAATACATAAGATAGATTCCAGGGTTACATATAGGGTATGTTTTATATCGAAAA
Organism: Fabriciana adippe; assembly: GCA_905404265.1. Taxonomy (NCBI): domain Eukaryota; kingdom Metazoa; phylum Arthropoda; class Insecta; order Lepidoptera; family Nymphalidae; genus Fabriciana; species Fabriciana adippe. Next base: position 14,813,304 of record FR989998.1, on the reverse strand, counting down.
AAAACTAAAACCCTTAGTCCTTCTTTTTAACTCTTAACCCTTAGTACTATTCTTAAAAATATAGTAATCGACTCAATATATTTTGTTTGAAACACAAAAACTACACTATTATTACTCACAACAATAAACTCGTGTCTATCGAGCATGCCGTCTTTGTCCTGGTCGGCGAGGTCCCATATCTTGCCCAGCGTCTCCAAAGGAAGCTTTGACTCCATCAAAACTCCTTTCACCTAGAACACCAATCTATTGTAAATTTCAATCTGGGCAATTAAAATACCCCCCCCCCTCATGCTACCACCCCCCCCCCCCTAATTTCTATTAAAATCGATCGGTTGATTGATCGATCGATCTTCGCGGTTAAATGAGTGAACCAATTTTTATTTAATACAGAATTATTCCAAGCTCTAAGAAAAATCAAAGCTATTTTTGAGAAAAGATAAAATAAAATATAGTGCAATGAATATAGAAAATTTAGTTCTGGTATTTTACCGGGAACCGTACATTTTTCTGACATAAAAAGTAGCCTACGTGTTATTCTGATATATGAGCTATATTTATATTATTACTCGCTTCGCTCGGATTCGTCCCTAGCTTGCTTCCCAACTTTCCTTGCTTCCAAACTTTCATACCCATTTTCACTCCCTTAAGGGTTGATTTCCGGGATAAAGATATCCTTTGTCGTTCCCAAGGTCTCAAACTATCTTTTTACCAAATTTCCAGTAAATCGGTTCAGTAGATCCAGAGATTACTCCCTACAACCTCACAAACTTTACCTCTTTATAATATTAGATCATGTATATTAAAGTTTCATTAAAATCCATTCAGTAGTATTTACGTGAAAGAGTAACAAACATCCATACATCTATACATCCAGACATCCTAACAAACTTTGACATTTATAATATTAGTATGGATGATAATACTGTTATTTTTCTCATATTTTGTCATATCGTCACTGCTACATGCTTTGGGCGTTTAATGATCGTAGATAGACCTTTTGATAGGTTAAATGACGCCATTGAACAGCATACGATGGATAATATCCACGGCCCATTTATGACGCACTGCGGCAGGCGACCACGAGTTTAGAATGGATTAGCGACAATGTACTGATCAATAAAATAGTTAATTAGACAAAATTGGGCGATCGTTCTTCGCTAAGAAACATCAATTCTCTTGTTTAATGATTTAAAGGCATGCCAGTTGAACACAGATTACTTCACCAATGTCACATAGAATGGAGAAGACACGAAGGAGATTTTATAATAACACTAGCGACTTACCCACGCTTCGCTCGGTTGCGTCCCTGGGTACGTTTTAATTTTTTTGAGCGAAACCCTAATCTATACCTACAGATAAATAAAATTGGAGTGTCTGTTTGTAATATTAAAATAACCGCTTTTTACTAAATGCATATGGATGTATACACGGTACACATACCAAAACAAAATTTTTTACAATTTTTGTCTGTCTGTCTAAAATAGCCTAAGTTACTCCTTATAATATCAGCTATCTGCCAGTGAAGGTCCCGTTAAAATTGGTCCAGCCGTTTCGGAGATTAACCGGAACAAACAGACAGACGGACAAGTTTTAAAAATTGTGTTTTTGTAATAGGCACCGTATATAATTCCATATGCATTTAGTATAAAGCTGTTATTTTGACATTACAAAAAGACACTTCAATTTTATTTATCAGTATAGATGTATAGATTTAACATTTATAACATAAGTAAAAACCCTTCGAGAATACCTTACCTTATTGCCAGGTATGAGTCCATTGTTGGGTTGTAGCGAGTCAAAGAGCTGACTGTACTTGTCGCGCTCGGCCGGCTTCACGCTCCAGTCGCTGAGAGGCGCGAGCGCGGGCGCCGTCGCCGGCGTAGCGGACGGTGGCGGCACTTTAGGTAATTCCCCCTAAAATCATATCAATCGTAAATATTATAGGGCGTGCCCTTAAAAAAAAGTAACAGGTTCGATTCTTATTATAATGTTTTAATTCCTTGAAATACGCGAAGAAAAAAACAATACAACAATTTAACTGTTTTTACTTATTTAGTGCGGCTCAAAAAACGTTGTTCTGTGTAAATTTCAATGAATTTCTTTGTGATCTTCGAATTCATAATTAATCCTATAGAAAAAAGAACTTTCAGTTATTCCTATTACAATTAAAAAAAAAAACAGCCCTAAAAAGGTAGCATTGACAAAGACACAGACGTCTAGATCGATACATAGAAGAATAAGAGCGCAGAATTCTAAAAAAAAACGTGTGTGTGTACTTATGTACGCACGTAAGAAGTTACACTTCTTTGGCGTAACAGAACAAAAATAGTTTAAGATTTCATCCCGTATGTCACAACTCTATGTTTGTGAAAGGAATGCAGCTAACTTCATCGTGTCGCTTTTTGGCTGTCGGTGTGCGCGCGCATCGTAAAAATTTTACTCTTATATTTGTTTTCAAACATACTAAAAAAAGGATAACTTCAAAAAATAATTTCAATATGAATTTAACATCTTGCCAAACATCATATAAAAGCAATATAAGTTTAAAAAAACCGGCCAAGTGCGAGTCGTACTCGCGCACGAATGGTTCCGTAACATTATCTATAAAAACGGTAAAAAAATCATGTCTGTTATATGAGAGCCCCCCTTAAATATTTGTTTTACTTTAATTTAATTGTTTAATTTTAAAGTGAATATATAACTAAATATTCTGTGAATATTTCAAGCATCGTTATCAATATCGAGCATAAACGACCAAAAAAAAATTACGTTTGTTGTATGGAAGCCCCCTTAAATATTTATTTTATTCTGTTTTTTAGTATTTGTTGTTATAACGGCAACAGAAATAATACATCATCTGTGAAAATTTCAACTAACTATCACGGTTCATGAGACACAGCCTGGTGACTGACGGACAGACAGACAGACAGACGGACGGACACCGAAGTCTTAATAATAGGGTCCCGTTTTACCCTTTGGGTACGGAACCCTAAAAATATACAAAATGACTCATTTAGTTTAGTCTGGGACCATCATAAGTGAGAGGGGAAAAAACTCATTCAAATTTCACTTCACTCCAGACAGTAGTAAATTATAGATTCTATAATTTAAAAACTACAACAAAGTCGCTTGGCTCGATGCCAGTATCGAATCGATTTGAAACTATAATGAATTCTCATACTCGAAGCGAGGCTTAACCCGAAACGTTCCAGATGGAGGACTCATTACGTTGGCAGATAACAAGTACGCTTTATCTAAGTGTGTACACAATTGTTCACATAAAACTTATACGTCTTGTACTCACTACACATAAAATGTGAGATATTAAAGGAAAGAAGTGTCCTCCTTTAAGTTACAGCATGAGAAATATTTTTTCATACGTATGTACATACGTTAAAATTACCAATTTTATAAGTGGATTTCAAAATATAAAAATACATCCATGCTTAATATTATAAATGTGAAAGTGTTTGTTTGTCATTCTTTCACATCGAAACAGAGTGACGGATTGGCGTGATTTTTTGTGTGACTTGGAGGGCTGGAGAGTGACATATACTTTTTATTGCGAGACATTATCTCATTCCCACGGGAAAACACGTTATAATACAACCCACAATAACTCATCATATCTACGTTTATATGTAGGTATAAATTATAATATATAGCCTATCTGTTCCATACTAACTATTAAAACGTACCTAAGTACAAACCCGAGCATGACGAGGGCGAGTCGCTAGTATGTGTATAAAAATGAATTTGTTTGTTTGTTTTTCTGCGTCAAAACCATTCATTCAATAACGACAACACTTTGGTAAATTATTGTGCGTACACTCGGAAAGATAGAAACTTCCTTCATGAACGACAAGTCCTCTAATATAACACCATCAATGTGACTGCTGACAGCCTAGATTTAGAACCACTGACCAGTCAGACAGACCACTGTCAGTGCCAGCAATGCTTTTAAGAGTTTGCATGCATTGTATGTTATCTGAACGTTACACTTGTGTGTATGTTACACTTAGGCAAATCCGAGGCGAATCGACTATATACGAATTATTTTAGTGTCAAATATCAAATGTCGTATTCAGCCCTTTTTAACGTCCCACTGCTGGGCACGGGCCTCCCTTCAATACGAGGGGGATCAGGCCATAGTCCACCACGCTGGCCAAGTGCGGGTTGGCGGACTTCACATGTCTTTCGAAAACTTGCTAGGTTCTCTCAGACACGCAGGTCTCCTCACGATGTTTTCCTTCACCGTAAGACAAGTAGTAATCATGTTAGAAATGATTCGCACATGAAAATATCAGAGGTGCGAGACCCGGGATTTGAACCCGCTTCACTCGGTTTCCCAAGCGAGCGCGTTACCACTGGGCTACCACTGCCATGAAATGAGTCCCGCTGGAGGCATTCATTTGTGTGATGAGCACGAATGTTTGTACTCCAGTTATGGGTGTTTATATTTATATGTATGTATTTAAAGTTACATACATATGTATGTATGTATGTATCTTGTATCCATAACACAAGCCTAATAGCTTACCATGGAACTAGATAGTGCTGTGTGTTAATGTCCCGACATATTTATTTATTTTATAGGTATCCCACAGCGCAATTTAACGAGCTAGAAAGACAGACATACTAATCAAACCAGTTACATGTAAGTTTGTTATAATGAAGCAGCGTGTGCTCGCAGTGAAGTGAATGGAGGACTCGTTAAGCATCGTAGTCGAGTGTTGTAGTATAGTTCTAGATCAAGGGCGGTCTGGTCTCCACTCGATAAAACAATTCAAGATATTGATTCGTTATACATTACTAATTAAGTATATAACATTACTTAAAAATTAAATTATTTTCAGCGGACAAAAAAGGTTGGTTTCGACAGATTCAAAATTGTATACATTGTTCATACATAAAGTTAAGGCAACTTATATGGTTAATAGATCCGTATTAATATTATAAATGTGAGAGTACGTATGGATGTTTTTTACTCTTTCACGCCAGAACAGCTGAACTGATCTGGATGAAATTTGGCACAGAGATAGATTATAGTGTGGAATATCGCATAGGCTACTTTTTATCCCTGAAAAATATACGCTTCCCGAGGGATAGATTTGTTTTTGTTTTTTTAGAGACGAAACCGAGCCAAGCGAGAGTGAGCCGCTAGTAATTTATAATTTTTACCATATGGTAAAAAATCTATACAGTTTGCTATATAGCAAACTGTATAGATTTTTTAAAATTTTAGATAACCTTTCTATAGACAAATATAAAAAGTTTTTATAGAATTAATATATTAAATGTTCAACAATAGATTTTTCCAAAATTCAAACGTTAAATTAAAAAGAATCCAAGCAAAAAAAGAGTTCGATAAGAACCAGTCAATCCTGTACTGAAACGTTTTTAATTAAAATCCGGTTAAACACATAAAAATGTCCTTGGTGGCAGTCAAAGTCAATGATATTTTAATCATATATTAATTGTTTAATTACCCAGTCTTCTTTTAAAATGAGCCTATCGAGTACCTATATATCTACATGTTTGATAGTTTTTATGCGATGTGGCTGTTTAAAATATAGCTCCTATGGCTTCCCTACGTTGTATTGTTTTACTTCAAATAGGAACATCGTGTCTCATTTCTTGCAAATACAGTTAAGTTAACCTATATAGATATTAAGATATTATAAGATAGTAGCGACTCACCCTCGCATTTTTTAACTATTAGTATATATTTCTCAAAGATGATTTATTTTCCCACAGTAAAAAGTATCCTAAATGTTGACTCGGATAACCAGCTATTATCATACCAAATTTCATCAAAATCTAAGTCCAGTCGTTTTCTCGTGATGCGTTCTCAGACAGACAGCCAGACAAAAATTCTAAAAACTATAGATTCGGTTTCTGTATCAATAATAATGTCCATTACAATGAGATTTTCCAAAAAATATTTAAGGTACAGATTCGGCTTAGTTACAATTTTATTATATGTATAGGTTAAAAGGTACTTTGTGCGTATAGGGCTCGACCTTCCTCTAACAGAGGTACCAAATACCCTATCTGATTTTAGTTTTTAGACAAAATGCTTGATGAGTAATGTCAATTTTTTGTCACTATTGAAGAAAATCACGGATAGATAGCTTTACTCCTCTAAAATAGGTCACGTGACGTGACGCTCATACAAAAACAGACGTACATACTATATTTACATAGTTAGAAGCATTGTGTGAATTAGATTATACAAATATCTATTATTTCTACGGTGTGATAATTAACTTTAGTTGCATGGATGTTCAATATAATTTATGTGATCTGGAATATAACTGATAGATTAAGATTTGTACGAATACGCACTATAGTGAGACAATTATAATTTTCATTATAAATGATATTTTCATGTTAAAAACAAGCGATGTGACCCAAACTTTGCTGTTAGGCGTAAATTAATATCGCTATGAACCTACAACAATTAATTGTTGATTGTGACATTAGAAACTAATATCTCTCAAATTATCCAATACAAGTAACAAACAACAGCAGGCCGCCTATCGTACACAAAAAAATCACTAAAATTCTATCGTAACACTAGCGACTCACTCTCGCTTCGCTCGGGTGCGTCCCTAGGTGCGTTTTAATTTTTTTGAGCGAAATCTTAATTCTTTTTCTAAAATAAAAGTAGCCTAAGTTACTCCTTATAATATCAGCTACCTGCCAGTGAAAGTCCCATTAAAATTGGTCTATCTGTTTCGGAGATTAGCCGAAACAAACAGACAGACAGACAAAAGATTTTAAAATTGTGTTTTTTTTATAAGTTTCGTATATAATTCCATATGAATTTTGTATAAAGCTGTTATTTTGACATTACAAACAGATACTTCAATTTTATTCATCTGTATAGAAGAATAATGATATTTCAAGTACTTCATAACATTACGTTTTCGTAGTACCATACAGTAGAGGGCAGTGAGAGCCCAGTGGTAACGCGATTGAGGTCATCACTTGAGATCAGCTAAACCTATAGGTACCTATGAATAAGTTTTTTTAAAGTGTATAATAATCCGGGTAATAATTTACAAGAAAACAAGCTGGATTAGCTTCCGGGAAAATTGAGAAACTCGAAAAAACTGAGTAGTTATATAATTTATACATGATTTGAAAAATCACAAATGAACTTATTGAAATTTGAACATGACAATTGTCAAGGCAACCACAAATGGTGGCAAAATATGAATGAGGAGCAAAACATTTTAAGTTTTAAATTGAATAAGAAAAACAACTATTACCCGGGCTGGCTGCTAGAACAAAATATTGATAAAAATGAATGTAATTACCGCAAGTAATATATAGATGAATGAACACTTACGACTTTTGGTGGTGGCGTTTCTGAATGTATGTTGCTCATGTTGATGTCCTTGCCGGCCTGCGCCAGCGCCACCAGCTTCAGCGCCACGAATAAACCCGCCTGTGGACAAGCATTTTGAAATAATCAAAGTAGTCTGTGTCTGCAGCTTTACCCGTGCTTTTTTGCTGTTCAAAAATTTACACACTAAAACTACACTTTTTGCTTAAAATCATTAAATCTGGACTATTGAAATACTGGGCATATTAAAAAATTAAAAAAAATAACATATTTATTATTGGAACGAAGTTCCTTATAGCGCGTACGCTTTGAGCGAATAGGAGCTAGACCGAAAAAAGTGTAATAAGACTTTTTTCCGACACTTCTTACTATAGTTACAGCCGTGTCCCAAAAATGCCTAGGAATATCCAAGAATAATATCTGGCCACTTGAAAGTAATAAAACAATTGATATTCCTGAGCTTTACGTTTAATAAATAAAAATGCCTATATGCTATTCCACCATTATCCACCAAATCATAGCGCTATTCAGATGGACCGTAACGCCATCTGTTGCGCCTCGATGTAAACTCTCATCAGCCGTGTATGAACTATATACATCGCCGCAGATAGCTCTGCCGCGCGCCGAAAAACTCGACGACTCTCTTCTCTTCGGCTTTTTTTACTTTTATTTATATTTTTAAAGTAAATAACTAATGTTTATTTCTTAAAATTAAAAACGTATTATTAATAAAATAACATTTATTCAGTTCTTAATTTTTTATTTGTCATTAACTTAATTATCCCTGATCATTCAGTGTTTAATTTATTTAATTTATACATTATAAATATATTTTATCGTAAATTTTTCAAATAAACTCTATCAACTTAATATTTTTTAATATAATTTATAATGACTGTATAGCAAACGTCTACTAAAAAGCAAAACGAACTTCGTTCCGACCGGGGGTCCATAGATCCCTCATTTTTTTTTTCAAATAACTCTTTTATTAGACTGCTAATAAGTAGCAAAATATTGTTAGTCTGTAAGAAAGTTAAGGTTGGGACACATCTTTACGCACTTTACCTGCTGACGTATGGTGACTAGAAAAGCCAGCATTATCCACTTACAATCAATGATATTATAATATGTACATCCCGACTTAATAGGGCGCCGCAGGATAATTTTAACGACGACGCCCCGACGGATGGCATGCTGACGCAAACCTAATATATTCTATCAAGTATCGATACACGAATACGATATATGAATTAAATTGATGTTAAAATAACAACAATTTAATTCAGTGTTAGTTTTTTTTTTCATCTATACTTAACATATAAATGCGTAAGTAACTCTGTCTGTCTGTCTGTCTGTCTGTCTCCTATTCACACTTAATCCGCTGAGCCGATTTAGATGATATTTAGTATGGAGATAGTTTGAGACCCTCGCAAGGACATTGGATAGTATTTATCCCGGAAATCATCCCTTAAGGGAGTGAAAAGGGAAATGAAAATTTGTATGGGGAATCATTTCTCAAGTAAGGGATATATGTATATTTTTTTTTATTTTTAAAGTAGTTATTTATTTTTTCTATATCTATCTATGTACATATATATAGTTTATTCGTGTTATAGTTACTGTGAAAACGTACCTAGGGACGAACGCGAGCGAAGCTAGCGTGACTACTATATACATACATACATATATACCTACTTGAAGTCCAAATTTAAAATGACGACAATAATGGCTATTTAAAATAACTAAATTTTTACTTCAAGCGAAAATCAAACCTTTGTAACTTTGAAACGTTCAAGCTATAATATATGCTTTTAAGAGTCCGTAGCGCAGTTTGATCTGTTATACCTATTCCAGGTTTATATATGGCAACTCTGAAAGCAACGTTTTCCTTAGTTCACTAGCCTTAACCATTTTCCATCTCACTTAGTAATAACTAGCTCGGGTTTATGCGTCCATAAGATTGCAATCCGTAATGATTAATCATTTTAACATGTTCGCCTACGTTTTAAGATAACTATTGAGATGATAGTTTTAATTTATGACGCTTTTGTAGACCTAATGGAAATGTATGCAGAAAATGAAATTATTTAGATCAAAAACAACAATAAACATTTTCTTATACTATTATTGTATTCAGCCCTTTTTAACGCCCCACTGCTGAGCACGGGCCTCCCTTCAATACGAGGGGGATCCGGCCATAGACATACTATTATTAATTAGTATTTTTTTTTTTTTAAATAAGGTAATTGTAAAGCTGTAAAAATGATTATGATGTTCAAAATTCATGTAAGCTAATCGCTAGAGGTAGGACTGCTGTAAGAATTATTTAGACTATGTTTTGAACTAGGATATAGCTAAGTTCAGTTTGACATAACCCACTAGTAAGTGCAGGTGGTATGCATAAATACATTTCCCAACTTAAAAAAAAGGAACTATGAAAATATAATTAATTCAAATGTTAATAAATAATCCTACTACTAATATTATAAATGTAAAAGTTTATGAGGATGTATGGATGTCTGGATATATAGATGTTTGTTACTCTTTCACGCAAAAACTACTGAATGGATTTTAATGAAACTCTACCGTATTATAGCTCATACATCAGAATATACCATTGGCTACTTTTTATCCCGGAAAAATGTACGGTTCAAGTAAGATAAATTTGTTTTTGTTTTTCTAGAGGCGAACCCAAGCGAAGCGAGGGTGAGCCGCTAGTATTACAATTGGAAGATATAAATATTTAAACGGCAACATTAAATAACCTCAATGACTAATAAAATAACTACTTTTATTATATTTACAATTTACTTATAAAATAAATCAGAGCGCTACGCTTTAGAAATAATTGATTGCAAATGATAACCGAGTATTTTGTTTTTCAACTAGCGTAGTTATGACATAACGTGATAGGAGTAGGTAAACATAATTTCTATGGTGAATAAGATAATTCAGAATTCGACTTTATATAGAAGAAAAATATTGCTTTAACTCTCCGTTCTCTCTGCCTAACATGAGAATTGAAAAAGAACTACAATAAATTCATTAAAAAGAATATTATAGGTCTATTAATGTATACAAATTAAAAATAATAATAAAAAAAACTTACTCTTATATGAAATTAGTGATGTGCCCTCGCTACTAACTTTCCAATACACTAAATTATACCACACAAGAAAAAAAATGAAAAATAATATCGTATGACACTCACTCATAGATATATTTATGTAAAAATTATCAGTTTCTACGTAAATGAAACAAATGGACAATCACACTTTCACATTTATAATATTAGTGAAGATAGGTTAAGTGTTTGAAAAACGAAATAGTTTTGCAAGCAGATAGCTATTATCAACGTAACCAAACACGACACACATCCGACCGATGCTGTACTGAGTCAATACACTGACATTATCAAATTGTTTATTATCATATATATTACAAAACATTCATGAATTTATTTTTTTTAATTGAACTATGTACGTATGTATGCAGCCCTTTTTATCGTCCCACTGCTGGGCACGGACATCCCTTCAATCAGAGATCCCCCGATCAGGCCATCTTCCACCACGCTGGACAAGTACGGGTTAGGGGACTGAGCATGTCTTTCGAAAACTTGCCAGGTCCTCTCAGACATGTAGCTTTCCTCACGATGCTATCTTTTACCGTAAAACAAGTCGTAATCATGTTGGAAATTATTCACACAAGAGAATATCAGAAGTGCGAGACCGGGATTTGAACTTGCTTCACTTGGTTCCCCAAAAGAGCGCGTTACCCCTGAACTACCACTGCCTTTTTTTTTAATGTTGAGAAATGCATTTACACCTATCACCTGTATACATTATATACAAGTAATTATGTGGCACTCCACCGGCTAGAAAATCCAGTACTAGCCACTAAAACCCAACAAAATCTCTCCGGTCTTATTGGAGCGTCTCAGGATCGCTCACGCATTAAACTACAACGGCAGGTCTGCCGTAGCAGACCACAACACCCATGGGGTTACTCCCACGGTCCACTCTGCTGTCAGAGAAGTACCTGGAGCACCCACATGGTACACTGCCCAGTGAAGTAGGCCACCGCCCTGTGTGTCTCTTGGTTTCGCGCCCGACTGGGTTGCCGGCGCTAATGAGCCTCCTCACCACGATAAGGTTAACACAAGTCGGGGGAAACGTTAAGGCGACCTAGTGAAGGAAAAGCTAAGCTGCTGCTAAGAATTTTCTAACAGAAAACCCCAATAACTGACCCGACCCGAAACTCGAATCCAGGACCTTACTATGTAGCCGTACAAACTAACCACGAGACAGACACACACAGTATTTTATCACAGTTTTCATCAAAAAATAATGAGCGTGTTAACATGTATGTATTTCTAGTGGCTCTCGAGACTTTGCAATATAATTAATTTAATGAAAAACAAAAATAATAAGAATACTGCATTCAAACTTTAAAACGTAAGTAGGGACGAACCCGAGCGGAGCGAGGGTGAGTCGCTAGTAAGCTTATAAAATAATTTGAATTCAGCTCTTTCCTTATCGTCCCACTGCTGGTTTGGGGCCTCTTCAATGGGATCCTTGTCAGATCAGGCCATAGTCCACAACGCTTGCCAGATGCGTGTTAGTGGACTTGACATATCTGTCGAAAACTTCCTAGCTTCTCTCAGACATGCAGGTTTCTTCACGATTTTTTGAAATTTAAGTGATAATTCTGTTGAAAATAATTCGTACATGAAGAAATCAGAGATGCGAAACCCGTTATTGTTATTTCCCGAGAGGGTATTTCCACAACTGCTATTCCCCGTTTTTATATGGGAGGGACACAACAAACACTTCAAAGTGTATCTTTGAATGTATACCGGCGATTAGAAGATAGTTTTTTTTTCCGTTTAAATAGAGGGCTATACATATCTTATTTTGTTTCAATCTTTTAATTTGATTCTTTAATCTACCGGACATTATCCTATTACATATTTTGTTATTGCAAACAAATAAATTGTTCAACAAACGGGGCTAAAATTTATATTATTGACCTTTTGGCATTTATAACATTAAAAAAAATAACAGTAGCAGTTCATTATGATTATTCTATATATTATTCTAATATATATATATATATATATATATATATATATATATATTTAATTTATCAAAATCTATTCTGCCGTCCTAGAAAAAACTTTTAAATAAAAAAACGTGGGTGTAAAACGTGTGTACTTATGTACAACAGAACAAAAATAGCAAAAGATTTCATCCCGTAGGTATATCACAACTCTCTGTTTGTAAAAAGAATTCAGCTAACTTCATCATGTGGTTTTTGGCTGTCGGCATGCGCGCGCATTATAAAAATTTTACTCTCATAATTCTTTCCAAACGTGCCAAAAGAAGTATAACTTCAAGAAATAATTTAAAAATAATATTATTTTAATAAAAAAAATGCAAAAATGTCACGATAAGTTCCATTTACGTATATGACTATGACAAAGTGGTGAAAAGAAAGGTCAGGCAGGGTTTATGCGATCACTTCGTCGTAGTTTTAAAGTGGCACGACTGACGAGCCGATTCATACATTATATTACTCATCAACAGAAATGTACAAATAAAAAACACACTATATCTTATCTAAGATAGTGTTAAGGCTCAGACTAAAGAAAAATATGGACAGGGCCCGCCAAAAAATGTCAAATAGTAGCGTGATTTGGCCATACAGATCGTTTATTCTAATTAAAAAATATACAAAAATAAAATACCCGAATGTGTAAGAAGCGAAATAACAGAAAAAAAAAACAAACTAAAGAAGGAACATAGTATTATGCACTCGAAGACATACATATACACATGTTTTATAATGGCCGCGTGTGTATGTCTCCGACTGCATAATACTATGTTCCTTTGTCAACTTGTTTTCATCTTTTTAGTTCACTTTTTACGCAGTCGGGTTTTTTTATTATCTATACAGATAAATAAAATTGAAATGTCTGTTTGTAATGTCAAAATAAGAGCTTTATACTAAATAATATAAAAAAGGTACCAACTTTTTTTAATTAAAAAAGTACGAGGGACTATTATTTATGGTTTATTTTTTTTTTTGTTATGGGATATAATCCTGACTAAATTACTTATATTACAAACTAGCGACTCACCTTCGCTTCGCTCGGGTTCATCTCTAGCTTGGATATAGTAAAATAGATATAGTATGTTATCCTTAAGAGATAGACATATGGCATCGCGGGCTTTTTTGTAGAACTTTTTAAGGTGTACAATACTGTAGTACAATATTTTGATCTATCTCGTAAGGTTTAGCCAGCGTTTGCAATGTAAGCGCAAAAAAATGTGTTTATTTACGACATCACATTAGAAACCTCTAAAATTATCAATGTTTCTCTACTATATTATGCATGTATTATACATATAAACCTTCCTCTTGAATCACTGTATCTATTAAAAAACCCGCATCAAAATCCGTTGCGTAGTTTTAAAGATCTAAGCATATATAGGTACAAGAGGACAGCGAGAAGCGACTATGTTTTATACTATGTAGTGATACAAAAGTATCCCTTGGTTTGTCTATGTTAAATGCAGAATCAAAGTCATTTTTAACTAAAGCATAGTTTATGGCCAGAAAAATAACTGTCGTTTACAATCCAAACTAACCTAAAATCACCAAAAATACACTAAATTTAATACTGTAAAATATTTTCTCTCTGAAGTATGTTAAGATGACTATTTCACTTAAATCAGTATTCACAAGCCATCGGTTATTACATTATCGTAATGGCATATGAAGACAAGTAGGTCATAACTGATCAAAGGAGAGCACATCGACCTCATTACTGCGCGCCCCATGAGTTGGAGGACGGTCGGGCGATTGTCCAATTTTTCCATTCCAAAGGGGACGACGGGGGCATAAATCCACAAAAAATATTAAATAAAACGCGTATGCTGCCAGATGTTGATATAAAAACTGGTATAAGTCCAAAATTTAATGGAAATTGTTAAGAGATTGGCTATTACATAAAAAACCTTATAACATATTACACTATAACACAAAATCGATAGTAAGAAGCCTTAATATCTAATAATATCTAAAAACGTAGCAACCGAATATTTTTTTATAATATCAATAAAAACTTCAATCTAACTCTTTGTACATAATTATTTTAAATCATATTAATTTTAAAAAACCTAAAAACAATTATTTTTTTTACATACATAGGTAAAAACGAAACAATTCAGTAGCTATTCACCTCTGTTTATCAATCGATTTTCTTTTTTTTTTATAAAAAAAAATACTATGGTCGAATTTCGCCACTAGTATATTAAAATACTAGAACCTAAATTAAAAGTAAACACTAGCAAGAAGTTTAATGAAGTGTAAAAAGTGTAAACGTTGAACTGAATACAGATGATTCTAAAATTATGATATAATTATATTGTCATAGTAAAACATAGTAATATTCTTTGAAATGACTTCTCAAGTAATATCGAGCAAAAGTTTTTAAGTTTAATTAACTCCTCGCCACGATTTAGTAGTTGTAACTGGGAAATAAAAAAGATGTTCATAAACAAAATAATGGTAACAGCAACTCGGCTTTGCATTCGCCCATCACTCTAAATTAAACTTTACCATTTGACTTCATGTGTTTTTTGTTAGTTTAAACGCGATAATATCTGGAACTGGCGTTTCATAAATTATAGCGTACTAGCACCTCTAGGAAAACAAAAACAAATCTATCCCACGGGAACCGTACATTTTTCTGGGATAAAAAGTAGCCTATGTGTTATTCCAGACTATAATCTATCTCTGTGCCAAATTTCGTCCAGATACGTTCAGCCGTTCTGGCGTGAAAGAATAACAAACATACATCCATACATCCATACTCACAAACTTTCACATTTATAATATTTGTATAATTTATTTAGGAAGTTTACATGCTATTTAAAATCACCCTAAAACACTTTGTACTGGAGCAATGTACACACATAAATAAAATTGAAGTGTCTGTTTGTAATGACAAAATAAAAGCTTTTTACTAAACGGCTGGACTGATTTTGACAGGACTTTCACTGGCAGATAGCTGATATTATAAGGAGTAACTTAGGCTACTTTTATTTTAGAAAACGAATTAGGGTTCCGCTCAAAAAAGTTAAAACCTATTTAGAGGCGCACCCAAGCGAAGCAAGGGTAAGTCGCTAGTTATAAGTGTGAGTGTAGTGTACTTGTATATATAGACGACTTTAATCCCATTTTAATAGCAGACTAAAACGAATAAAGTAATATAGGTTTTTTTACTATTAGAAATAAATAACTACGAAAACAATTCAGACCCTTCATTTAATCTTCTTCAATATTTCAAATTCGTTATAACGAGCTTACGCAGGGCAACTATGATGAAATCAATATCTGACCTTCGTCTATTAGGTACTTCTAAATTAACATAATAATACTAAAGCTTCACCACGATATAATACTAAATAATGAAAATTTCATAACTTAAAGGGTTCTTCTACGGTTCTAAGGGTTCTAGCTCACAAGAGGTACTGGTTATAAAAAATTGGCTTCATAAAAATTCTGTGCGGGGATATAGGAACGTAAAAAATATTTGCTTATAAGTTACGGCACCTCAATATTTGCGACAAACTAATATTCCACAAGTTCAAGTATCCGGATAAACCCTTGAAGTAACGGGATAAAAATTCAGTCTCATTTGCTTATCCATTATATCATCTATTAATGTGCATAGTTTCATACAAATCCGTAAAGTGAGTAAGACACTATTAAATAACCAACATCCACACATTTTAATAAAACCCGCTGTATTTCGGTATAGTTATTTACATACTTTATTTTTTTTGATATCAAAATACCTTTTTAGTTAAAAAGTAATATATTGGGTACACCTATTGGATACCCCCTTCTTCTCCTCCCGAGTGTGTTCACCTTTCACCTTGTCGTGGTGGGGGGGAGGGGGGAGGGGGCGGGGAGGGCGGGGGGGGGGATTTATTAGCGTCCGGCAATTCAGCCGGGCGCGAAGCCAAGAAACACACAGGGAGGCCCATTCCGGTGGGCGGTGTATCATCCGGGTTGCTCCTGGTACCTCTTTGATAGCAGAATGAACCGTGGGAGCAACCCCTTGGTTGTGTGGTCTGCTTCGACAGACCTGCCGTCAGGGTTTCGTAGTTGAGTGCGTAAGTGATCCTGCCACGCCCCAGTAAGACGGCGAAGGTTCTCTTGGGTTTTAGTGGGTAGTACTGGTTTTCCTAGCCAGCGAGTCCCACATAACCACCTGTGTGGTATGCGCAAATGCATTTCCCAGCATTAAAAAATCCATACAACTATTTTGTGCACTTATTTCCTATGTGTAACGTATACTAAGCTTAAAGAACACGTGCAACCCCGAGTGCCACCCGCATGAGCAACAGAGCACTTGCCACCCTTCACTCTCTCATTAGAAGGGCTCTTAAACATAATGGGCCTAGGTCTCAAAGAATCGTTCAATGCACCAGCAAGTAAATGCAGTTTTCCACTTCTATATTACATTAGTTAATATTATGTTGCCTAAAAGCGATGACCATGTGTATTTTAATAACTGGTAAGAATCTTATAATATTAAAACAATCAATCTATACATATAATAAAATTCTGAGTCGAATCTGTACATAAAATATTTTTTGGAAAGTCTTATTGAAATAGTCATTATTATCGATACAGCCAAATCTATAGTTTTTTAATTTTTTTTTTCTGTCTGTCTGTCTGTCTGTGAACGCATCACGAGAAAACCACTGGACAGATTTTCATAAAATTTTTAATAAATCAAGACGAGAAAATATCTCATCTTTGAGAAATCTATACGTAACGTCAAAACGTAACTAGGGACGAAAGGAGTGAGTCGCTAGTTTTTCTATATATATAGTATAAATATTTTTCGGTATGTCGGTAACCCAGACACTTTATATAAAAGTGAAAGGTCATTCCCGACTGACTAAACACGAAATCTCGAAAACAACTTGACCTTTGATGCTAAAATTGGGCAGTTTATAATAGACAGGAGACTTCACCCAAAAGTCAGAATCAATTAAATTTAACGAGAAGGCCGAAATAAGGATGTCTAAAGGCTGTAAGTTTATATGAAGATCCGAAATTGTTTGTTGCTGCAAGAAAAATAAAGAATATACTATAAAGCTGAAGTGTCTGTTTGTTTGTTTGGTTGAACGCGCTAATCTCATGAACTGTTAATCCTATTTGAAAAATTCTTTTTGCATTAGATAGCCCGTTAACTGAGGAAGGCTATAGGCTATACATCATCCCGGAAAAATGTACGGTTCCCGTGGAATAGATTTGTTTTTGTCTAAGGACGAAGCCGAAGCGAAGCGAGGGTGAGCCGCTAGTATATTATAAAGCTGAAGTGTTTGTTTGTTTGTTTAGTTGAACGCGTTAATCTCAGGAACTACTGATCCGATTCGAAAAATTCTTTTTGCATTAGTAGCCCGTTAACTGAGGAAGGCTATAGGCTATATATCATCCAGGAAAAATGTACGGTTCCCGTGGAATAGATTTATTTTTGTCTAAGGACGAACTCGAAGCGAAGCGAGGGTGAGTTGCTAGGAAAGTATAATAAATAATAAATAAATAAATAATAAATAAATGTTGGGACATTAACACACAGCACCATCTAGTTCCATGGTAAGCTACGAGGCCTGTGTTATGGATACCAGATAGTTGATACACTACACATATATAACTTTAAATACATACATATTATAAATATAAACACCCATGACTGGAGTACAAACATTCGTGCTCATCACACAAATGAATGCCCCCAGCGGGACTCGAACCCGCGACCTCTGGCACAGTAAGTAGGGTTACTACAAACTGAGCCAAACGTGTCGTCGTGAAGAATATCATGATAATATTGTAGTAACAAATAAATGAAATACTCAGGCGGAGCCGCGGTCAATGCTAGTAATTGATCAAATTGTGCTTTAATTCCTGTACATATAACAATTTAGGCTAAAACCACAGCTTTTAATTGCTAAGTTTCGATTATATTCAAATAAAGTCTTTAGTGGTAGAATGCCCCGCGCTACACTCTCTCATACAAAGCGATCGGCGGCTGTCGACTAGACAGAATTATGCGAAAAGAAAATATGTCAAAAGCCTTATTGATCTCAATAAAATGTAAGTTGTCATCATTATCACAGCTTCCATAACAATATTATTAATGCACTAGCGAAATTTAATAAAAAGCTGTTATTTTAATATTACGAGTACAAACAGACACTCCAATTTTATTTATCTGTATAGATAAAAGTACTGAAATAATCTCAATTAAACAACTTGACATTAATAAAACGTTAATGAAATATTATGGAATACTAGCGGCTCATTCTCGCTTCATTGGGGTTCGCCTATAGAAAAAAAAAATACTAATCTATCCCACGGGAACCGTGTATTTTTTCGGGATAAAAAGTAGCCTATGTGTTATTCTGATGTATGAACTATATTATTGCAAAGCTTCATTAAAATTCATTCAGTAGTTTTTGCGTGAAAGAGTAACAAACATCCATACATCTATACATCCAGACATCCTCACAAACTTTAACATTTATAATATTAGTATGTTACGTCGAAAAACGAACCCTGAACTATTTTAACGTATAACGCTATCATCCAGAATTAATCTGTATTCTGATTTTTAATGTAAATAAACTAATAAACACATTCACAATCTTTCGCATTTACGTACGTGTGATTATCACAATAATATACTATTACAAATATTCCACCCCACACAAAGCAACTTAGACTTTTAGTAAACATATATTCCACTAGCGGCTCACCCTAGCTTCGCTCTGGTTCACCCCTAGATGATTCTTTAAATTGACATAACTTTTTTATTTAGGAACCGATTGAAATAAAACAAATACTAAATGTTAAGTGAAGCTTACCACGATACATTAGTGAAAACCGCACCCAAATCGGTTAAGCGGTTTCTGAGATTAGCGCGTACAAACGCACAGACAAACCGACAAACAGACTAAAAAAACTAAAAACCATTGTTTTGGATTCTATTGCGTT
Source organism: Fabriciana adippe (assembly GCA_905404265.1). Taxonomy (NCBI): domain Eukaryota; kingdom Metazoa; phylum Arthropoda; class Insecta; order Lepidoptera; family Nymphalidae; genus Fabriciana; species Fabriciana adippe. Next base: position 14,793,872 of record FR989998.1, on the reverse strand, counting down.
AATAAAGATCCCCAATAATAGTTTTTCTTAAATATCTTCCATGTACAGACAGCGATCAGTTACAATTTTATTATATGTATAGAGTAGAAATTGCATAATTTGCATATTGAGATATTTTTGCATTACATTTAAAGTCCAATCTTAAATATAATGCAAAAATATCTTTAAAATATCCAAATCAAAAATAATATAGTCTATACTTTAAAATTAAGAGATTTAATTTTCATCAGTACTCGCACCTCTGATATTTTCTTGTGCTAATCATTTCCAACATGATTTACCACTTGTTTTACGGTAAAAAAAACCGGCCAAGTGCGAGTCGAACTCGCGCACGAAGGGTTCCGTAACATTATCTATAAAAACGGTAAAAAATCATGTCTGTTGTATGGGAGCCCCCCTTAAATATTTCTTTTATTTTAATTTAATTATTTATTTTTAAAGTGAATATATAACTAAATATTCTGTGAATATTTCAAGCGTCTACCTATTGCCATTTTCAATATTGACAAAAACGAGCAAAAAAATCACGTTTGTTGTATGGGAGCCCCCTTAAATATTTATTTTATTCTGTTTTTTAGTATTTGTTATTATAGTGGCAACAGAAATACATCATATGTGAAGTTTTCAACTGTCTTACTATGACGGTTCATGAGATACAGTCTGGTGACAGACGGACGGACAGCGAAGTCTTAGTAATAGGGTCCCGTTTTACCCTTTGGGTACGGAACCCTAAAAACATCGTTTGGAAACCTGCATGTTTCAGAGAACCTAATCAGTTTACGAAAGACATGTGGTCTTGCTGGACTATGGCCTGATCACTCTTGTAGTAAAGGGAGACCCATGCCCAGCCCAATGGGACGTTGAAAAAAAGTTGAATACGATTTTAAACAATTAAGTGAATCCTTACATATTCTTTAATGATCCGATAGCCATAGAAAAGTAGCTAGCAAGAAAATTAGATAAAGATTGAGGAATAATAGGGGTTTTATAACCAAATATATTTTTTAAGGGATTTTATATCGAAATATTATTTTAGGATTTTATATCCAAATTTTTTTTTTAGGGATTTTATATCCAAATTTTTTTTAAGGATTTTATATCCAAATATTTTTTTTAAATAAACTTTCATTTATCAAATTGAAAAATGAGTTATATCTATAGAATATTTAAACAAACATATGTAATAAGGTATTATTGCATAATAAAGTCTGATCGAATTTACAACTGAGTACTAAAACACTTTACGATATAATGCAGACTCATAGAACTGCACGCCTCGTTTTATTGGAACACATAAAGCTATATAAAGACCCTAAACAAGACAGATAAATTGGAAAATTATTGAATATTGGGTTAGCATGTAGGGTTCAAATGTTTAATATTGGGTTCGAGTCCGGATCAAGCCAAAAATATTTACAGGATTATTCTGTTAAATAAATATCAGAAGTAATATCAAAAGTTACATGAAAATTATGTTCATCCAAAAAGTATGTATTCGATTTCGTTATACCGTATTCGTTATGAATTGTATTGTATCTGTATTCAGCCCTTTTTGACGTCCCACTGCTGGGCACGGGCCTCCCTTCAATACGAGGGTCTTTCGAAAACTTGCTAGGTTTTCTCAGACTGAAAATGATTCGCTCATAAAAATATCAGAGGTGCGAGAAGTGCGTTATGAATGTTATTCAGCTTATTTTAACGTCCCACTACTGGGTACAGGCCTCCCTTCAATGCCAGGCGGTTCAGGCCATAGCCCACCTCGCTTGCGAAATCGCGTTTTAATAGACTATATGTGCTATTTGAAAACTTGCTAAGTCCTCTCAAATATACAGGTATTCTCCACGATGTTTTCCTTCACCGTAAGACAAGTGGTAATCATGTTGAAAATGATTCGCAAGACCTGAGATTCTAACCCGGAAACCAAGTGGTTTCCCAAGCAAGAGCCTTACTACTGAGCTACAACTTAAGACTTAGCTATACCTTAATTTATATGGAGGCCCTTCCATATAAATTTAAAAAAAAATCTAAAGGGTGGAATATTTACTAATATATATTTTATATATAAGAGAAGAAGAAGAAGAACAGAAGTTTATAGAACGATTATAAAATACTAAATATGGATTTATTATCGTTGTATTAATTGACATGATAACATGAAAAATTAGAAACCTCTTGCAAGATATCCTATGTAATATTTTTAGGGTGTCTAGTGACTACACCATTTTGATGTGTTTGATCTTTCAAGACAATAAATGCGACCAATATTATTTCAACAGACTAATTACTCTCAACTATTAGACACGTACAAAGGGTTAAAATTTGACCTATTGGATTAATTTGGCTCGTTAAAATATTCATTTGCTTTACTATCTTAGCTCGAAACTGTTCAATTTTTGTAGTTATATATACTTAAAAAATAGAATTAAAATGTCCGTATGTAATGTAAAAATTAATTTACTCTACCACTGGATTTATACTAGTATCAATATTTCTGACATGATTTTTTTATTATTATGCAGATGTTTTAATCAATAAAAAAATATGATATATGCTTTAGATCTATGAGTATCTTAACTTATAACAATATTTACAAAATATTTTTTAAAGATTCTATTACACATGATTCTTAAATACAAACACAGAATATGATAAGATAAAAATTGTAAAAACTGGCCAAGTGCGAGTCGGCCTCGAGCATGAAGTAAGAAAAACTGCAAAAAAATCACGTTTGTTGTATGGGAGTTTAAGGGAGCTCCCTTAAATATTTATTTTATTCTGTTTTTTAGTATTTGTTGTTATAGCGGCAAACGAAATACATTATCTGTGAACATTTCAACTGTCTTACTATGACGGTTCATGAGATACAGCCTGGTGACAGACGGACGGACAGTGAAGTCTTAGTAACAGGGTCCCGTTTTACCCTTTGGGTACGGAACCCTAAAAATGGCGACAAGCTCGGCTGTAATCTATACTAATATTATAAAGAGACAGAGTTTGTTTGTTTGAACGCGCCAATCTCGGGAAATACTAATCGTTTTGAAAAATTCTTTTTGCATTCGATAGCCCGTTCACTGAGGAAGACTATAGGTTATGTATCATCATGCTACTACCCAATGGAGTCTAAGTAATATAATATATGTAGTTTATCTATTCCATACTAACCGTTAAAACGCACCTAGGGACGAACCCAAGCGTAGTGAGGGTGAGCCGCTAGTTTATGCATACATATGTTATGTGTTTAATTTGTTTAAAAACAATTAAATAACTTCAATCAACACTTCATTTTGGCAAAAAATAGCTGAAATAGCCAATTAAATTGCCATAACTTAAATAAAAAGAAGAAAACTGATAGGTTAAAAATCTTTTCAGTATCAGCCCTTTTTAATGTCCCACTACTGGGGGTGGGCCTCCCTTCAATAAGAGGGGGATCAGGCCATAGCCTACCACGTTGGCTAAATGTAGGTTGGCAGACTTCACAAGCCTTTCATAAAAGATGCATAACCCGGGATTTGAACCCGCTTCACTCGACTTCCCAAGCGAGCATGTTACCACTGGGCTCTTGAATCAATAAAAATTAATACATCCAACCAATCAAATGAAAAACTAGTTATGTAACTACAGCTCGACTATCATAGGTTTCCTTAACTAAATATAAAATGTCACTATGTTTAAATCTATTTAAAGTCATAACATGGTCTAATTGCTATCTATGATTGAAGTAACAACAAAAATAAAACCAGCTAAAAATATAGCACTACGTAATACATAAGTTCATGTAAAGCAAAAGAAATTTCATATTTTCCTCCTTTCATTTTTGCATAAAATCATTTTTAGTACATTTCTACATAGTATAAGGATGATATGCCCATACATCATCTGGTTAATAAGAATGTGTGATGGGCCAGTCTGCAGTATTTGCTTATATAATATATAGATTGACTAATTAAATACTATGAAAAATTAGCATTAGTCTTGTAATTATGTCATATTCAAGACATAAAATTATTTAAAATGTATAAATTTAAATATAAACTTACTTTGTCCAAATATCCTTTGCCATTGGGATCTGAGAGATCCCATATTTTGCTAAGCACAACATCACTGAGACGTGATTTCTTAAGAAACCGAGCTGCATCCAATGCTTGTATAGCTCCTGTGCCATTTGGATCTACCTAGAATCAAGAAAAAAATATGCATTAGAGTTAATTCATATATAATACTAGCAATTCACCATCGCTTCGCTCGGGTTCATTCCTAGTGGAAAACAAAAACAATGCCACTGGAACCATACATTTTACCAGGATAAAAAGTAACCTATGTGCTACTGCAGATCTTTTTTTATAATCTATCTGTGTGCCAAATTATCTACATCTATTCAGCCATTTTGGCATAAATGAGTAACAAACATCCATCCATCCAAACTTTTGCATTTATAATATTAATGGGATAATGGGATACAGAAAAACACAATAGGAAATATAAAATAAAAATGTACATGAAATATTGCTAGATAATAATAAAAAACTTCTAAACATAAATGTTTTTTTGTAACTTAATATACAAAAAGGAATATTTAAGTCTAAAACATTTAATCATTACTCTCTAAAACTCATATTTTCTATTTGAAATAATAAAATCCATTCTAAGTATAATCAATGAGAAACAGCTAGAATAAATATTAATTTAATTATTACAATACAAATTAGCCTTTTTTATTTTTAATAAATATCATTTGTACTATAGGTACTTACCTAATTACCACTAGGCCTAAAACTAAGAGAAATTTCTTAAATTCAACTACTAACAGCTGTTAATTAAGAAGCTTATAAAGTATATGGTATTAATAGATTTGGTAAATGAAGGTACCTATGAGTTTAAGACCAATAAAGTTATTAAAATATATTACAATCTAGTTATTATTCAAGTATGTTATATGTTCAATATTCTTATTAGAATAAAAACTGAGCACAGCATCTGATACCGATCATAATTATAATATGTACTACAAATATTTCATCCATTTCTGTAAGATATATTAGAATCTCTAATGATTGTGTAACCATCATACGTACAAAATATACTTATAATTAATAAGATTTTATCGTCGAAAGAAATTAAATGATTAATTCTTGAAAAAGTTATTGATTTTGATGGCATATTAAGGTTTTTTGGAACATAACATAATATACTATTAAAATACTTACGTGTATATTTTTTTATGTTCCTGTTCCACAGGACTTTTTAATTAAAACCAGATTTATAACATAAAAGGACATTATACAAGTAACAACATTACATTGTACTTACTTGGTGATAATAAGCTTCGTATATAGAACTGTGTGTCCCTGCCACCTGCAATGGTTCAATCCACATTTTGAGAAGATTTCTCACGCTAAATATACACGTTATTTACTTTACACAATTATTTTCAGTTGTTTTATGGGTGTGACATATCTAGTGTTCGTGACATTTAATGTTCGCGCAAAAACTTAAGGATTATTACGGAAAAATAGAAAACTAAGGAACTATAACATAAATGAGCACCACAATTAATCACCACACCATTTATTAAAACAATAAACTATAACAGTAAGTAATGAAAACGAATAAAACTATAAGTTTAAACAGCAGCTTAATCTGACTACAGTTCCCGACACTTCAACTCCGTATATAGTATTGTTCCAACGTCTTCTACTATATTAAAACCTCACTAAGCAGTAGACAATTTAGTAAACTCCGTTTCAATCCACAAACCGTTTTAATCAGCACTACACAAATAATTTAATTTACGTTAATTCTACCTGAGTAGGAGAATGCAAGGCAGCCATTTTTTACATCTCCTCGTCGACCAATCAATAGAGTCCATAGACAACACAAATTTTGACATATCACAATGACATAGTGATGTACATAACGGAATAATATGTTTTTATATCTCCATAAGAATCGATTATGCATCCTACACTATATGAAGAGCATTCCCTAGCAAGTTTTATAAAGATATGTAAATTCTGCTAGCCCGCACTTGGCCGGTGAGGTGGACCATGGGCTCATCTCCTTTATATTGAAGAAAAGCCTGTGCCTAGCAATGGGATATTAAAAAGGGGCTAAAAATAAACATTAAGTATAATAGATATAATTTCATATATTCTTTATTATTTGGTAAAACGTACGATTCATATATTCTTTATTATTTGGTAAATACGCCATTATAACCAACTTCATAAATCTTAATGTATTAAATGATATTTCAAATCTTCATCGCCATTACATAATTATTTAAATCAGATAATCCTCGTTTATTTATTTCATAAAATGGTAAGCTTTCAAAACGTTTAACCCATTGTTGTACTCTATGGTGTCGTTGTGTTAGTGGAACCAATACACACATAGACGTCACTACTGTCACAACACAAATGTCACATAAATGCATCTGAAATTTTTAAAAGAAAATATTTATATTAAAGATAATATTATATATTTAAAACATTACAAATAAGTATTTTTATTATTTTACACACTAAGAAAGTATTAATAGATACCTTATTTCCTGCTAACCAATTATTTTTATTCAAGAGATACTCTAAAAAATCCAAAGCAGAGTACCATTCTTCTAATTTCATTTCGTCCATAGGCCAGTGCCCCGCAAAAAATGTTCTCTATAAATGATTATAAAGAAAAGTTACTGAAAAATGTAAGTTAAATACAATATAAAGTAAAAGAGTGAAAGCACTCGAAGATTAAGCATTAGTATGAATAGAAAATTTGCAATATACCTAATAAAAGGTTAAACTAATAAAAAATGTTAAACCTAAAGAAAGTGTATTATATTTTTGATAATAATAAGGGAGGTGATGTAAATCTAAATTATTTTGAGAGAATGAAAAGCTACCATAAATAATTTATATTTCCTATTCATTACATGTTTTTTTATGTAGGAAATATACCTTGCTAAAAAATGTTTTAACTTTAATTTAATTTTATTATCTGTTTAATGTTTTTAGTTTTGTTGGTGGGTAGCTAAAAAATGATGCGAAATTCGCGAATTCCTTTAAACTTTTGTTTTATTTAGTTGTTCATATTATATTATTTTTTATAATGCTAGTTAATTTCTGTTAATTTTATATTGTGTAATGTCATTTCTCGTTATTACTATTACAAAATTATAGATTTAGATAGGTATTTTTAAAGATAGTGTTTGATAGTTTATAGTAATAGTCTGAAGAAGTAGACTTTTTTAAATTCAAGTATATTTTAAATAAAACTTCTATCTTTTCGGATTTTTTCGCGGATTTATTTTGATTTACAGTAATCATGGTCACAAGAACTTTGTAAGGTACTCTGATGCTATTCTTGAATTTTTTAAATCATTTAGTAAAATTGTCGGTAGGCACTGACTTTAACAAGTACAAGATAACCTTTGAGACGACTAAAACTTTAGTCGCTCCCCTAACTATGATTGTTGTAAAGTACTCGAAACGTCGGGAACTAAAAAATTCTAAAAACTATAGATTCAACCCCTGTATCGATAATAATGTCTATTTAAATAAGATTTTCCAAAAATATTTAATGTACAGATTCGGCTAAGTTACAATTTTATTATATGTATAGATATTATTTTGATTTTAATAACTTTTGATTACGTGATAGATCTGACTCAGATCACTGTCGTTCATGCGGAAAAACCATCTCGTTCGGTTATTTTTATTTTGACCCTAGAAACCCCTGCTACTCTTAATTCTATACGTTAAATTTAGACTAATAACAGATCTGATCCAGAAATCATAGTTATCGGATTGTATCAAAAGGAACGGAAGTGTCAAAATGACACCGAATGTTTTGTAATTTTAAGCATATTAATTATAATTGGCGTCTCTTTCATTTCCTCAAAATATTTTTATATGTTTAAAATTTGATAACAAAGAACAATATAATTATAATATAATATAAAACATTATGTGTTAAATTACCATCAATTCACTGTCTATACGAAACAAAGTGCTAGAGTTAAAGAATAATATTTGATTTATTTTTGCTTTTTGTACACGATCCTCTGGATACAAAGAATAGTCATTGGCAAGCTGGCAGAAATATATAGCAATAGCATGGCTGTCACATATGTTTGTATCATTTGTAACCATAGCTGGTACTTTTTGCAGAGGATTTATCTAAAACACAAATATTTTTAATGTCAAAAGTGTAATATGAAAGTGCTTATGAAAAGTTTTTCTTAAACGTTATTCTGATGAAAATATTGATAACGTAATGACACATTAATTGTCCATTAGCTGTACGTAATAAGTAAAAATAATATATGATAATTAAATAATATAATTATCAAAATATACTGTTTTTATACCTTTTTAAAAAAATCGCTTCTATTTTCTGTTTTAAATAAATCGATTTTTCGGAAATCTATATCGATTTTTAAAATGGACGCTGTCATCAAAACGAATCTTACCGGCGGCGAAATTTCATCTCCATATAGAATAGGTTTCTGTTCAGTCAATGTCCTGTAAAATAATATTGTATCCATTGAACTTTTAAAAATAAGGTTATTAAAAACATATTATCTATTTTAAAAATACTTAAAAGCAATTATTCTATTGGAATTTAATACTAGCACATTTTAAATGTCTAAAGTATGTATATAACTTTTTTATTATATTTATTCAGAATAGTATCCGAAATACTTACTTAAAATTAAGAAAATTGCAAAAATTAAACATTTTACAATAAGTTTTATTATTTAGTGACCAAAGTTTGAACATTATTACTTCACTAACAAATGGTATGTGTTCCCAGCTCAAACGTAAGTCTTGCAATGAGAAGTATAATATAAAAATTTAAATAGATTAAAATTCAACGATATCTGTTTTTACTAACAGTTTCTAAATATAAAGAAGGATGCTGTTTAAAAAGTATAATTATATTAAAACAACTCAAATACATTATGTAGTAAATAGGCGATTGAATTTCGATCGACGTTGGATCGGAATTTTCAAGGACGAACCCGTTATTCACTACACACGACACAACCAGGTACCACAGAGTACATTATTAACTCCTCGCGGACCGCGAGCACACCGGTGTGCTAGATAACAATTGAATTCTCGGAAATTCGCACGGATTTCTTAGAATTTGTCCGGGAGGGATTAAGAAGAGGTACACACGCATAAGTAGAGACCTATGGTAGAGACACAAAAGAGGTTATTGAATGACTTTTTATTACTTAAGCTCCATCTGGTGATGCGCTAAAATTTTGATTTGTGATGTTGCGGCATAAACTGTACTTGCGTAACAAGTACAGTTTGTGCCGCAAGAAATGCTTAAACCTATATAATATGTGTCATGACATATGAAACTATGTTATCCTATGTAACTACGTATGCGGGCCGACGAGGTGAGGTTGATCGGTGTCGAGATCATGTCCCGAAACCGATGGACTTCATTCCTGGACTCCACTGTCGCTTACCATCAGGCGTCATGGAGTCATCTTGTCGAGCGACAATAAAAAAAAACTACTATTATAGTTGCAAATGTTTATATTATGTTTGTTACTTCTTCACACTGAAACAGACAGAGATAGATATAATGTAGTACACAGACTTAGACACTTCAAATCATAGTCTTACTGCAGACATATTCTATCTACAAGTCATAGTTTTTATGACACTTTAAATTCGTCCACACTTATAGAAGGAGATCAATCTTGACGTAGCGTAAGCGTACACACAAAGAGATTTTATCACCAGCCGATATCCGATGGATGACCTGACTCGTGTCTGCTGGGCTTAACATCAGGAAGGATACTCAAGTCTTCCATATATTTTAATTATTTAATTATGGCTTACTTAATTAACAAAGAATGAGTATATACAATATTCTTTTGCTATTGAAGTAATCGCAATAGTATCGATTTATTTTGTACTTATTACTATCAGCATGTCGCCATTAACTGCTGAATGTAGACCCCCTAAATAAGCAAAACCTTTCTTCTATAAATATTCATCTTTTTCATTTTCTACGAAAATAATGTACACCTGTGAAGTTTCCATCGTCTTCAAATGTTCGCCACTTTATATGTAACCTTCACTAAAGGGTATTATGTGTGCTGTTTGAGACGTTCGATGAATTGATTGAATATAAAGTATGACGTCTAAACAGACATTTCATAAGAAAATTGACAATTTCCCCAGTCATCGGCATTTAATAAAATTCATGGTATACTAATATAGTTAATATTTTTTTATTTCCAAATTATTTTTCAAATTATTATGACTATAAAAAATGGGAAAAGTTGGCAGTAAGACTATATCAACCACATTGCCGTGAGTTAGAAGAGATAAAAGTTCTTGATATTTTATTGCTCTTTTTAAAATTACAATAAAATAACATGTTAAAACAACGAGCTATACAGTTTACTGTGAATACCACCACGCGGGGTATTGTGAGTAGAGGCTGTCCACAGGGAGGCGTCTTATCTCCACTACTGTGGAACCTAGTTGTAAATGAGCTCATAACAGAGCTCAATGCAAACAACCTCTACACGGTAGGGTATGCTGATGATATAGCTATATTAATATCTGGGAACTTTGAAAGCACCTTATGTGACCTCATGAGGAAAGCTTTCAGAATAATCGAGAACTGGTGTACTAAGCATGAGCTCTCGGTTAATCCCACTAAAACTGAACTGATCATGTTCACTAACCGAAGAGCTCCTGGACCCTACAGACTCCCGAAACTCTTCAACACTGAACTACAACTTAAAAACGAAGTCAAGTACCTGGGTGTGATTCTAGATAGTAAATTGCTCTGGAATAAGCACCTTGACTACAAACTAAACAAATCAACTATTGCCTTTTATCAATGCAAAAAGATGTTAGGCAATAAGTGGGGTCTTTCCCCAAAAATAACATTATGGCTATATACCTCAGTGATAAGACCAATGCTAACCTACGGAGCCCTAGTCTGGTGGACTAGAACCGAACTCCGGACCACTGGCACCAGATTGGGACGCTTCCAAAGGCTGGCATTATCCGCCGCGAGTGGATGTTTGAAATCAACTCCCACAGCAGCTTTAGAGGTAGCCTTACAAATAACACCCCTAGATCTATACATACAGCAAGAAGCAGCAATGGCTGCTATCAGGCTTATGCACTTAGGACTATGGGGTAAAAACCACCACAGTCCACACACATCCATCCTGGACAGGGCGATAGAGTATCAACCACTCATAGCTGCCCCGTGTGACAGAATCCCCAATCAATTCATCTTTAACAAAAAATATCACATAGAGTTGAGGGAGAAGGAACGTGACCAATCAGGTGCAAATGAGTTACGTATATATACTGATGGCTCCAAGACTCAAGATGGGTCAGGAGCCGGGGTATATTCTCCTGACCTCAATATTAACATACACTTACCACTAGGCGCATATAGCTCTATCTTTCAGTGCGAATGTGCCGCTATAACAGAAGCCGCAAGAGCAGTGCACAGACGGGGGGTGAAAAACCACTGCATAAGATTCCTATCTGATAGCGCTGCCGTACTGACGGCACTAAAAAACAAACAAACGAACAGCAAACTAATCACTGAGTGTCAACATGCCCTGGATGTAATATCCTCGACTAATCGAATCACACTCCAGTGGATAAAGGGACACAGTGGATCTCTCGGCAACGATGCAGCAGACGAACTGGCAAAGAGAGGATCTGAGATGAGAGTTGTCGGCCCGTACCCACTCCTCCCATTACCTTTCTCACAAGTTCGAACCTGGATCCGCCAGAGATCCACAGAACTGCAAAACCTCAGATGGTCGCAAACCACAGAATGCAGGCAGTCTAAACAAGCACTGCCCGCAGTAAGCCTGCGACTGACAAAACGACTATTAAGTCTCAATAGAACTAGTCTAAAAATAATGATAGGGACAATTACGGGTCATTGTCACTTAAACAAACATCTATTTATAACCGGCGGGACTGATAGTCCTCTATGCAGAGGATGTTTCAGTGCCGAAGAATCAGTCACCCACGTGATCCTGGAATGCGAGGCAGTGGCTCAACAACGCAAAGAAACCCTCGGATCAGTGAGGTCGCTCCGCGAAGCCTGTGAAGCTCCCAGGAAACTTCTGCGCTTCTGGGCGGAGCTAGGCTGGCTAGATTAGCCGGGATTCAGGACGCATAACGGACCAACTTTGAGTCTAAATGCGGACAATTGAGTCCACCCTACATTACATTACATTACATTGCTCTTTTTAAAATATACTACCTAGGCTACCGAGCTTCGCTCGGAGTTCTTTTTTGTTATATTGTATTTTTTAAATAAAAAAAAAACTAAAAACTTAAATAAATACAAAAAAAAAAACAAAATTAATAACTCTGTATCCGACCGAGATTCGAAACCGAACACTTGTGATTGTCAACCTTGCACTTTGGCCGATTGACCACGATGTTTAAGCCTGAGCGTAAGAAATTATCAACGATATTTTGCGTGGAATAATGCGAAAGAAAACCGTATGAAAATTCGAAAACACGCATTTTCCCAGACATAAGACTAATCTAGATCGATTTTTCGCCCCCGAAACCCAATGCCAAATTTCAGCAAAACCGTTAAAGCCGTTTCGGAGATCGTCGGTATAAATAAATAAATATACAAGAATTGCTCGCTTAAATATATTATTATAATATATATATAGATTAGATAATTGAAATTATTATATAAGAAAAAATAATTATTTTCTATTATAATATGTTTTCTATTTGCAGCATCATAAAAACTTGTATACATTCATATTCTTACCTCCTACACTTTACATTTTTTATATTTGGTCTTTTCGTATTTTTTGCTTATGTTTAAGTAGTTCAATAATGAAATTGAAATGTTTTATTTTATTTTATACTTATTTAAATCGCTTCATTCTAGACATTGTACACTTTGGAAAGCAGACCGAAGTCCCGCTTGCAGATCAGTCATGATGGCTTTAGATGCTATGGACATAAGTCTTACTGAAGTGGATTTGGATATGGATAAAGCTGAACATACTGTATCAGATATAGCAGCTGTTAATATTTTTATTACAAAAACATAGTTTTTTATTTAGAATTTATCGATAATAATAAGTAGGTTTATTACTAAAATATGTTATTTTCAGATGAATCCCCTTAAGACCTTACCCATTCTCAAAGATAGGGAGCTAATATTATATGACAGGTTAATTTTTAAATTATCTATCTAGCTTTGTCCACTAGGACAAACGTACTAACGTTGAAGTAATAATATATACACAAATAGTTTATGTTTTTATATTCCTATGAAAAAAAAAAAGAAACCTAATGTGCAAAGTAAAATTTTTTGCTGATTACTTCAGAGTTCCAGGTACTTATATGAATTTATTTATACTTTGCCGTTTACTCAAGTGTACAAGCTCATACTTTACCTGTCGCAGTTCTGGCTCGGTATTACATAAACTGTATATAAGCAATATAGTGCCAGATTGGTTGGTTCGACCTGCTCTGTTCGTTTGAATATATACATGATGAATTGATGATACAGCAAAATATTTATTAAAAAGGATAATTTAGTATTTGTATATTATTTAACGGGACGGATGGACGCAACTCTTAAGAATACAACTTTTTAACATAAAATCCTAATTATAAAATGAAAAATATTTTTTAAACAATAGATATTTAATATTTTACAGCCATACTATCAGCTCTTATTTAGCGTCACGATATTGTATTGATAAAATATTGCCTCAAGACCCGGCGGGACGCGCTCTTGTCGACCAGCTGATGCACTTTGATAGTGGAGTGCTACAACCACAATATCGCTCTTCTGTGGTTTGTAGCTGTTAACTTATTAATATAACGAATTTAAGCTTTTATAGCGATGCTTGAATGTTTGAATGTTTGGATGTGTGTTACTGAAACACAGATAAACCATAGAATAGATGAGTTTGGCCAACGTGAAAACTGAACTTAATAATTATAGGTCATCGGTCATCTAAGAATATTAAGGTCAATTAGTAGATAAATAAAATAACTGTTAAGCAAGTAATACATTTTTGATAGTATTAAAACAGTTAAAAATTATCTAATACATTACTGTTATCTGTAGGTATCATTTGGAGCATATTATGCAGAGAGAATAACTACACAGTACTAGACTAGAATACCTACTTAGCACACCGGACCGTAATCCATTAGTCATTACATTCAATTATCAATTACAAGGCTATACGAGGGTCTTGAATTTCTTATATTTCAGTATCCAATTTTGTATGAAAACTGTCGATATGTGACTTCACAACAAATTGCTAGCATTGAGTGTGCTTACAAAGATCTTGAAACAATGTTGACTGGTCGAGCGTGGCTGAGTGGGTCCTGGGTGACGCTCGGGGACATTGCTGTCGCTGCTTCCGTCAGCACGTTAAACATTATTGTACCTGTGGATAAACTTAAGTATTTCACAACAAATTTACTTATTACTTACTAGCGACTCACCCTTGCTTCGCTTCGAGTTCGTCCCTAGACAAAAACAATTAATCTATCCCACGGGAACCGTACATTTTTCCGAGATGATATATAGTCTATAGCCTTCCTCAGTTAACGGGCTATCTAATGCAAAAATATTTTTTTAAATCGGATTAGTAGTTTCTGAGATAAGCGCATTCAACCAAATAAACAAACAAACAAACAAACTCTTCAGCTTTATAATATTAGTATAGATTTTATAATTTAAAAAGGAACGTAGAATTAACCTTAACCATATTTAAAACTTAATATTAATAGTGTATAAATAAAATGAAACACTGAATCTTTACTTAGGTATTAATTATAGAAACTGTAACCAATACAATAATAATATTAGCATAGTATTTAATAAAACTGGTCTTAAATTACCTTGTACTTTAGTAATCTATAATTTGTTTACATTTTTGTATCAGATTTCCCTTATTGTCGAGTTGGCTATTTCGAATGTCGGAACAACCGTTTTATATTACGGGAAATAATAAAGGATTATATGAATTCATTAAAAGAATTGGTAAGGTACATGATAATTGATAATATTGAACTAAAATATAATATAAAAAATAAGACATTGTTTACTTATTATTCTTCGTAGATAAAGGAGTGGATGTTAAAGAATTCAAGAAATGTCCTCGAACATCCCTCACTAGACGATCTACAGGAGGTAAATTGTCAGAGACGTGATATAATTATATGGAATAAAAAATTAAATGACACAAACATTGGTTTTATTTATTATTATTGATAAACATTAGAGTAGAAACTCACACTTTTTTGATTAAACTCATTTATTAGAGTTTAATATTGCAAACGATTATTTGGTGAATATATTAACCGATTGTTTAATCGATAATTTTATTTTATAGATTTTCAATGATTGTACGTCACTGAGAGGAATCCACCTGTCATGATCGTTCATTGTCATCCATGGTTCATGTCAATTATTGGAATTCTAAATTCTTGAATTTGTAATTTGTTGTGAAGAGAAGGGATGTGACGATGCGAGTGGCATGGCAAGGTGCAAGTTCAGTAATTAATTATGTAGAATGTAGATTATCAAAGCTATTGTTCGCACAAACATCGCTGTGAAACTTAAAAAGTATTCGTTTTTTCTCACGTAACGCAAAGAAAGTTCATGCTTAATGTGAAAGGTATTTGTTGATAAGACCTAGTGACTTGTCTCATCATGACTGTTCGTGTTAATCACCAATAATATTACGTCGTAAATTCATTTATCGTACATTCCTTTAAAGAATTTCATAAGAATCTCCTAAATAAGTAGTAAGTACTAAGTTGTTTACGAATGTCGGGTTTAAAAACAAGTGATACGATGCCAAAGATGGGGCATGTGACGGATTTAAGGGAGCAATGGCTGGTGCGTGCTGACGGTGCTTTAGCACATCATCTTCAAGATCGTGAAATATCGTCACACCTATGTGAAAACAGGTACCGCAATCAACAGATCCGTGAGGACTTTCCAGTGGCTTTAAGTGAGCAACGGGACATAGAACATGAGGTGCATTTGCGTGAACTTTCACGTCGACGTCAAGCTGAAATCGATGCTGAAATCGCTCGGGAAATGGCTGAGATTAATATACGTCGACAACGTCGCTATCCCGCTCAGGATGCACTTCCACCTACACCTCAACCATGTTCATCAAAGGCCCCTGCACCACAACCACCAGACATAGATCCTGAAGAATTAGGTTTGTCTGCAACTGAAATAGAGGAGATGAGAAAACGCATTGAACAGGAAGAGAGAGATGCAAGACTGGCAAGAGAACTGAGTCATGAAAGCCAAGGTCACGATGCGCTGCTGGCTGACATGAGATGTGCTGTGGAGGCACAAGATGGTGAACTAGCCAGATTGTTACAGGAAAGAGAGTATAAAAAATTACAAAGGGCTAAAGAGAAAGCAAGGCAAAAAGCTCTTCTTAAAAAACAACAAAGGCAAGCAATGCAACAGCAAATGCCCCTCCCACAACCTCCACAGACTACACTATGTGATGCCTACAGCAACCCTAGAGATATGATACGAGAAAATGGTCTAAGACTTTGTAAATCAGTCGACTCGGACCTCAATTATGTGGAACCATTTGAAAAAGAACATATTCAGTCAAAAGAACATGCCCTTTTATCCAAAGAATTATCAAAGCAATATTTTATTAATGATGCAGCAACATCAACATCAAATGTAAACTTAAATGTATCTCATAAACATTCAAAGTCTTTCGAGTCTAATCGATCCAGTAACTCTGGTTCCCTCAATACCTCAATTCATCATAGACATCCACCTCCGCCACCGTCTACTGGTAAGAAGCCTCGCTTTCCGGATCCTGTAAGCATCAGACCAGCATCTCATTACCCTACAGATAATGTACTGTCAGGAAATGATAATCCTAATACCTCAATGTCACATAGTCTTAGTGAAAGTAGTAACCTATACAGCTCTACTTATCCTCCCGACCATTCATTACCTTCACAAAGTTTTGAAAGGCCAGATCAGTCAAAACGACTGTCTGTTATATCTGACATTACTGCTGAAGGCCTCGCCAAAAAGAAAAGTAAGCAAGCTGATATGCAAAAGAAGAAGAAAGGCTGCAAAATACAGTAATTATTAATAATAATTAATAATAACATTAATTAACAATCTTGAATGGATGAATATTATTGATTTAAATTGATCTTTATAATTTTGTTTTAAAGTTCAAATTTAAGAAAATACAAATTGATTTTATAGGTGTTTAATTTAATGGTTTAATTGTTAATTTATACAGCCAGTGAAAGTTTGTTGAAATTAGTTACAGTTTAATTTTTCGAATCTTCCAAAAAAAAAAGTAGTTAAAAAAACTACAATAGATTAGTTTTTTTAAAAAGTATTTTAAAATAAGCTATTTTTTACTTTTGTATTTTAATTTTAAGAATTTATTTATTCTTTATTTACTCTGTGGCAGTACCTGCAGAAAAGCAACCAATGATTCACTTTGATAGCCGCTAATGTCCTTAGATTTAGTTGTTAAATAACATTCCAAACTCGTGATCTAACATTGTTTGTATTACTTCAGGTGCTTTTTTGCATTTTTAGTCTGATTTTTGTCAATAAGCATAAATTTTTTCCAGTTTTAGATATTCTTTACAAAATTTAATTTTAGGGTAAAATTTTTCTTTTTTATAATGTGTAATGAAAACTAAAAGAAAATCTCATATTTTTTTTATATATAGTTTTGTATTCATGAGCAAAATCAATGACAATCGTAGATTTTTGGAAAAATTTCATTACATTGATTTGAAGAATATATATAAAGTATATATTTAGTACTTAATTTCGAATATTTGTGAAGACTGATTAAAAGTTAACCTTTTTAAATAAGTATTAAAAAAGAATCACTTGCAGCGAAAGATATTTTTTGATTTTGTTTTTGGCAGCAATATATTATGAAACATTTTGTTTGGTGCTCTTTGAGTTTCATGTTTTTAATTTTAGGAAATCTTAATAATATCTTATGTTCTTTCGAATTTATTTTAAATATTTTTATTGCTATAGTGTTTGCTTATAAGTTTTTGATATTGATTGTATCTTAATTGTAAAATAACCAGATTGATAAATAAATGTATGATTCATACATTTTTGATTTACAATTTTTAAATTTGAATAAAGATGTTTGTTCTTAACTGTTTATTTTACAATTAACTATATAAAATTACTCTAAGTAATGTTTAGCTTTAATCGCAAAGTACGGCCTTAGACGTGCCTTAATGGAACCGAACCAAACTTGAATAATTTTATTAATAATAATTATTATATTAAATTATAATATTGTTTTATTTCATAGTATATTAACATCTCAAATTTAATTTGGCTTGATTTTAATGAATGTAATGAAAATGTTTTTTATTGAATAATTATTCATTCGAGTCTCACAAAAATCTATGTAGCACTTCCCAAGTGGTCATTTATTGCACACTAGCGACTCACCCTCGCTTCGCTCGGGTTCGTCCCTAGGTTGCTTCTCAAAACAAAATTAATTATTTTGGTTTTAATTTTTTTTCGTGGGACCCTATTTTTCTTCTAAAAGTAGCCTAAATTACTGCCACTGAAAGTCCCTTTAAAATCGGTCCAGCCGTTTCAGAGATTAGCCGGAACAAACAGACAGACAGACAAAAATTGTAAAAAAAATGTTTTGGTATATGTACTGTGTATACATCCATATTATGCATTTAGTAAAAAGCGGTTATTTTAATATTACAAACAGACACTCCAATTTTATTTATCTATATAGATATAGGCAAAATTCTAAAGACAATGGTTGTTGGTATAGATCAGTGGCGAAGGGTGAAATTTTAGCAGAGGTAAGCCGTTCCAAAAAAAAAGACAAAAAACATTGATACACAATTTTTATATATCAATCAATGCAAAAAAAAAGAAATGTAATTGTGAAGATATTTTTTTTATAAGGCTATTGTGTTTTTTATTGTTGTTACATGTAAAATATTATAGCAAAATATATTTAACATTTAATATAATAATAAAACCTCATAAAATATTAATAGCGCCATCTATGAAAAATCTTTACACATGACTTAGTACGGAAATTTGATTTTGTTTTATTTTTCTTTATTAAAAGTACATATATTACAACCTATATTTTTTGGGATTTAAATATTATTTTATCTTTTTTTTTTTGTTAATTTTACATAAATATATTTAATCAATATATTTAATACAATGAGGTAATAAAAAACATCATTAATTTAATTAATATAAATACCGCCATCTACTTAAATCTCATTGAACTACTTCGTCGTGCTTAGTAATGAAATTGATTTATTATTTTATTGTATTTTATTTATCAAGCCAAATTGGGCGAAAATTATGAAATAATTCACAAAAAAGGAACGATAAGAAGCACAGGCTTTAATTATAATATCATATAGCAATACATCCGTTTTTAAAATGTCTGACTATCTTATTTAGTATTTAGCTTAATTAGTCAAATTATATTGTTAAATAATGTAACATATTATTTAAAATAACTTTAACATTTTAAAATTCACTCTAAACTTAAATAGAATCAGAATATAATAAACATGGAAAACTAAATATTTTCTAATTTAGCACATTCACACATAATTTAATTAAAACGTTTTATGAAAATATTTAGGTAACTCATTTCATGTAATAATTAAATCATATTTCAAACAAATGAGTATCTTGATGACATGCTTTTTAATTATTAAACAACTAAATTTAGAAAACTAAAGTCAATAGTATGCAAATTAATGCCATAATGGCTAATAGAACTCACCGAAATTAACAAATATGTGAGACACTCACAGTCCACAAAAAAACACAGCACAAAATGTCTATATTACACTAAAACCAAATTAAAACTCTATAAAACAAAAAATCTCTTAAGCAATGCACTCGTAAACAATAACAATCCGCCATATTAATTTACATTAAATAATAAATCATTCAAATAATAACATTGCTCGTCTGACGCTTCGCTTGTCAAATTAGGGACGTTTTGTAATTTTTGACCAATCACAGGCAGGATAAGACGTAAAGAAGCAGCTTTTCGAGCAACAAAAATTTGATTAGTGCGCATGCGTAAAATACTAAAAATGAATGAAATCCGTGACAATGTTCAATCCAAAACATTGAATGAAATACAATTTTGTATGAACGCGGTAAGCTAAAATACAACGTCTTATCGTCGCATTTCTTTGAAGAAACGCGTAAGCAGTTTGGAGCGCAAAAATGTATTTTGCGTTGCTTATGTGTTGCTTGTGATTTTTTGCGTTATATTATTTTCAGAAATTGACTTAGTAATAATAAATAGATTTTTTATTTACTAATTATGTTAACTCAAAAAATTAATATATTTATAATGAACGACGGATTATTGGATTTTTAAAAGGTAAGACGGTGGGAATCGTCTTGTATGGACCCTTCGCCACTGGTATAGATACATACCTCGTTTGAGAAATATGTGATGAATAATAATTATTACTGATACATATAAAGTTGCTTATCTTGAACAACCAAACCGCTGGATCTAAAGTTTAATAAAAAAAATTTTACAGTACATTCTTTTTATGATGGTAACCGTAAAACTCTACATTAAACGAGTGTAAAAAAGATTTTTTTACAAATATCTTTTGATATTAATTTAAAAATTAGCCATCCAGCAAGGCTGTGGGCTAATAATACCGGTATTATAAATGATTAGCGACTCATCCTCGCTTCGCTTCGGGTTCGTCTCTAGAAAAAAAGAAATCTATCCCACGGGAACCGTACAGTTTTCTGTGTTGATATATAGCCTATAGCCTTCCTCAGTTAACGGGCTATCTAATGCAAAAGAATTTTTCAAATCGGATTAGTAGTTCTTGAGATTAGCGCGTTCAACCAAACAAACAAACAAACTCTTCAGCTTTATAATATTAGTATAGATGAAATACGATTGGCCTTTCTCATAATATCTGGAGCATGATTATTATTAGTATAACTGTGCCACAGTTTCGAACGACGAGTTAATTGTATGCTAATTATTATGCACTATCAGGTCTTGATGAATATATAGTAGGTATCGAAACCTATTTTTTAATATCTATACTAATATTATAAAGAGGTAAAGTTTGTGAGTTTGTGAGGTTGTAGGGGGTAATTTTTGGATCTACTGAACCGATTTATATGAAATTTGGTAAGAAGATAGTTTAAGACTGGAGAGGACATAGGATATTTTTTATCTCGGAAATCATCCCTTAAGGGGGTGAAAATGGGGATGAAAATTTGTATGGGGAATCAACTTAGGGATGAACCCGAGCGAGGGTGAGTCGCTAGTGAGTAATAAGTTCACATAATCTATGCTAATATTATAAAAAGGCAGAGTTTGTTTGAACGCGCTAATCTCAGGACTATCAAACTGATTTGAAAATTTTTTATTGCATTAGACAGCACGTTCATTAAGGAAGGCTATATGCTATATATCATCATGCTACTACCCAAAGGAACGGAGCAGTAATCATAAATGTCAACAAATCGAGCAGTCTTCCATACATACGGGACGAACCCGAGCGGAGCGAGGATGAGTCACTAGTTTTTTGTATAATGGAAACTAGCGATCGGACTTATTGTCGATCGTGCAGTGACCATGTATGTAGAAACACAAACCAAAACTTAAATTACTGGTTATACCTGTTCAGCTTGAGTATTTAGACTCCCATGTCTCATCAATCATCAAGAAAAAAAAATAGTTCAAACAATTGCCAATAGATGGCGTTATATGTATTGTTTTCTATACATATAATAAAATTGTAACTAAGCCGAATCTGTACATTAAATATTTTTTGGAAAATCTTATTGAAATATACATTATTATCGATACAGAGGCCGAATGTATAGTTTTTAGAATTTTTGTCTGTCTGTCTGTCTGTCTGTTACCGCATCACGAGAAAACCACTGGACAGATTTTGATGAAATTTGGTATGATGATAGCTGGTTATCCGGGTCAACATATAGGATACTTTTTACTGCTAGAAAATATCTCATTTCTAAGAAATCTATATTAAATACTAAAACGTAACTAGGGACGAACGAGGGTGAGTCGCTAGTCGTATATATTTCTTTTAAATTTAAAGTATCTTGTGTTATTCCACCCTATGTAAAATACATGTTAGTGCGCATATTTTTATAAAATAAACAAGCGTGGCCGATCTCGGGCTAACGCCATCTATCGTCTTTTTGACGACACGTTTGGCTCAGTTTGTAATGACCCTACTTGCTTTGCCAGCGGTCGCGGCTTCGAGCCCCGCTGGGGACATTAATTTGTGTGATGAGCACGAATGTTTGTACTCCAGTCATGGTTGTTTTTATTTATAATATGTATGTATTTAAAGTTATATATGTGTACATAGTATATCAACTGTCTGGTATCAATTACACAAGCTTCGTAGCTTACCATGTAACTAGATGGTGATGTGTGTTAATGTCCCAACATATTTATTTATTTTTAAGTAGAAAATAAGCTAATTGTTGCATTGGGGTCATTCAATGTATTTGTAACTTGTAAGGTACAATAGTTTACTACTAGTTTCGTAAGGTAATAATCAATAGGTATCTATTATTTCTGTTATCTGTGATTCAGACAATATTATCACAAATAATATCTATCACGGCACCGTGATCGGGCACTCCACCACCAGAGTCACCTAGCCTAGCATACAACAATGGTATTATCATAGGTGTAGCTAAGGGGGAGTTACCACGCGAGAAAATTACGGCTAAACGAGAGGAGCCGAATGCATTAATATAGATTTAGCTATTAGACTGCTAACTTTATTAAGGAGTTAAGGAAGACACCAGCATGTTAAAAAGGACAGTGAATGAACTGCATTATTATTTATAACTAAGCGTCATTTATGATCTCTCATTAAATGACTGTGATTACTGGTTAATTAAGCTGGACGGCTGCCCCCACTCCTCTCCCACCTCCCCCTAGACAAAATCCCTAGCTACGCCAATGGGTATTATGTTAGAAACACTCGTGAGCGGAAACTCGCCAAAGTTTTAACACTATGGAAAATATGAATAAAACAAAAATTCATCTCTATACATGAGAGATTTCTATTAATATTTGATGCTAGCGACTTACCCTCGCTTTTTCTCGTTTTCATTTTTTTGAGCGGAACACTAATTCGTTTTCTAAAATAAAAGTAGCCTAAGTTACTTCTTATAACATCAGCTATCTGCCAGTGACAGTCCCGTCAAAACCAGTCCAGCCGGAATAAACATTTTAAAAATAGTGTTTTTCTTATAAGTACCGTATATGATTTCATATGCATTTAGTAAAAAGCTGTTATTTTGATATTACACGTATGTGTAATATCAAAATAACAGCTTTTTGCTTTTGAAGTGTATACTTCAATTTTATTTATCTGTATAGATAGTGTCGGATATCGCAGGTTCAATATGTTTTCAAGGTTTATAATACAAACAGGATAACTCCTAACATTTTAATCAATTGCATTATCAAGAATCAATGCAAGACCTCGAGTACGTGAGGTATTATTTCTGTGTTATAATCTCAATATTTAGACTGAGTGTTTTCGGAAATATCTAATATATAAAAATAAAGTTTTTGGTTACACCCCTCCGAAACGGCTCGACCGATTTTGATATTTTTTTTTATGTATTTGGTAGGTCTGAGTATAGATCGTAAAGTATTTTTCATCCTTCTACCCCCACCCCCCATTTTTTAATCACGATTTTCGTATATTTGTATGAACAATATAAATAAAGCCAAATAAAATAAAATAATAAATAAAGCCAAAGAGTTTTTTTTGTAGATTGAACGCGGGCATAACCGCGGGTTCTGCTAGTACTTAATATATGTAAAGTTTATTTAATAGTAATTATCATTTTTAGGTAATCTTTGTGCCTATTAAGTTGCAAGTTGTGCCTTTATAATTTGTGAACTAACCGACTAAGTAACCTTTAAATGCCGTGAAAATAAAATGTATATTATATTAATATGTAAAAATTTATTGATGTTGTACACAATAATCTACATATCCTTCTTCTCCTTGGAAATCTTCTCTTGTAACATTGCCAAGAGTCGACTCGCAGGCGCCTCCTCAAACACGCAGGTTTCCTCACTATGTTTTCCTTCACCGTAAGACAAGTGGTAATCATGTTGGAAATGATTCGCACATGAAAATATCAGAGGTGCGAGACCCGGGATTTGAAATCGCATGAACGCTTCACTCGGTTTCCCAAGCGAGTGCGTTACCACTGGGAAATCTGCCTAAATAAAACTATGTTTTCGAAATTATTCGCGAAAAATCCGAAAAGATAGTTTTAATAAAAATACTTACCTAACTTTTTTTCTATTATAATATATTTATATATTTATAATATGTATGTATTTAAAGTTATATCAACTATCTGGTATCCATAACAAAAGCCTTTTAGCTTACCATGGAACTAGATGGTGCTGTGTGTTAATGTTCTAACATATTTAAGTCTAAATTGGCGTTTTGAAAAATACTTACTTCCATCATCTACGAAATACTATATTTGGTAATTCGTATATTCTTTCAAGATATTGTATGTTTTTCCGAATATATCCGGATCAAACTCAGAGCGGAGAATTTTTCAACCAGTAGTTCCTGAGATTAGCGCGTTCAACCAAACAAACAAACTCTTCAGCTTTATAATATTAGTAGGTATATAGTAAGTAAGGTAAGCAGTACTAAATTAATTTAAGCTCAGCGTGATAGGTCAGGAATTCTCGATTTGCGTGAACTAATGAAGAACAAGTAGCGATAGTCACAGCACGCTACGCATTATGTTAGCAAAAAATCGACGTACCTTCATTTTTTTTAAAGATGTTTTAATTATCAAAGTTCTACTTAAAAATAAAACACTAATTTTATTATTTGCTAACGAGCCTAGCTTCTAACGTTTCCATTTTTCAAAATCAAAAAATTAAACGGTTGAGGGTATTTCGTTATACAATAGTGTACTTCTACAGCTTTGGCATTGTGCATTATGTAGTTTTGGTAATAAATATCTGCAGATTGCACTAGCGATGTAGGATACAGATTGAGTCTGAATGTATTTTCAGATGGAATACATTTTTTAATAAAATTTAAAATGTCATTACTGAACTCACTACATTAGTAGTCGAGTACATTTACCTAGGTAAGAATATTAGCATGAGAAACCCGCATGAAAAGGAGGTACACCGCAGAATAGCCAACGCATGGAAACGTTTTTGGTCTCTTAGAGAAATACTGAAAAATAAAAAAAATTAACATAAAGCTTAAAAAGAAAGTGTTCGATTCTTGTGTTCTGCCTGTGATGACTTACGGCTGCCAACCCTGGGGTCTTACAAAAAATCAGTATGAAAAACTTGCCTTATGTCAGCGCGCTATGAAGAGAAGTATGCTGGGAGTTAAAAGAAAGGACAGGAAAAAAATACAGACATAATGAACATGACAGGGGTGGCAGACGTCTCGGTAAGAATCAGGAGGTTGAAATGGAAATGGGCTGGTCACACTTTAAGAGGAAAGGGCAAGTGGAGCCAAAGGGTTACAATCTGGTATCCAAGGAATGGGAAGAGGTAGGTAACGAGGACGGCAAAATAAAAGGTGGAGTGATGACATTCTAAGGATAGGCGGAAAGTTATGGACGAGGTCCGCCAAGGATTGAGCGTTGTGGAAAGAGTTGGAGGAGGCTTATGCCGAAGGGCACACAGACCACAACTAATATAACACCTATGCTACTATGTGTATGTGTGTGTGTACATGAGTGTATGTATATGTGTGTAAGTATAAATACATATATATATATATATATTTTATTATTATTATTTATTTATTTATTTTTATTACTGAACTCACTAGGTTGAGTATTATATTTTCGCTTGTGAACTAATATACTAAGTGTACCCAGCATTTTGTCATTATCATTGGTGCAATTAGTATATTATAGAGATTTTCCAGTTGAAATATCATTAATCAATAATATTTTGTACAATCCAACAAATTGATGAGTCTGGATGTGTACTACATCCACCTTCTCCTCTAATTTGGTCAAAGAAATTTTCCAGTAGATCCTGGTTTAGACGCTCAAGACTCAAGAATTTTACGCCTGGAATCAATTTCAATTCTAACTAAAGAACTTTGTTTTAATATCATGTATAAAGTTACGCAAACAAAAAGGGTCTAGCATCGAATTTCATCGATTCTAGCTTTTTGAAAGCTTCAATCCAAAACTCTAAATGGTTAGAATTTAAACGACAAGGCATTACTTAAATTGCTTCTACTATGACCATAAGTATTCAAACTAACAAATAAATCATTTATAAAAGAAATGATATTGATAGTAAAAAAGTTATTATCAATGTTTACAGGTATATTACAATAATCATGAATTGAAAAAATGTCCTTATAAGTTTACATCTGCAGTGACACGTTGTTGGCTACATCTCTGCTGAAGACTTGTGTGCCATACTTCACCTGGAAAGTTAAAATGTCAAATTAATACAATTACACCTAAATTAACCATTTTAATTTCATGATAATAATCCTTAGCTTTAATTATTATATTAAATATATTAATTATCGCATTTATAATAGTAAGGATTTTAACTATTCAATAGGTACTTTAACTAACGGCTACAAATAGTACTTTAGAAAAGACTAAAATAGATAGAACCCTAGAAAAATGTTAAGACTATAAAAGTAATGATAATCTTTACTTGCCTTCATCTTATCGTATGAATTGGGTTTAATGTGTTTATCTGTTAATTTTGTATTTCCCACAGTTCCATGTATCCCACCTACAGCACACAGTTACAGCATACCTTTTTCTGTAAGTTATTTCGAAAACATTTAAATAGATGTGGTACATCATACATATGATAAATCTTTTTGCCATTATTTTTTTTTTATGTATCTGCTGCTTAGCAATCTGTTTGTTCAAAACAATAATCTAATATGCTGTCAGATTTTCATCGGTGAATATATTTTCAGTAGAGGCGTGCACTCAGTGGTGCAATCCTCATCTTTTGTCTGCAAATCTAGTCGGTAGTTCTGATATCCTATTTCTCTTAAGGCGACAGAATCTTAGACTGCCCATTCCCTTCAGTTCGGCAGCTAATTCATTGATGTCGGTCCAATCTGGCTTGATAATTACTGCTGTTTGACTCAATTTCATCCTCCACTGTTCGCAGATTGAAATCTAGGTTCACATATTTATTGCTTATATGTGGTGGAATATTGAATTTGGCTCTCATTGTTTTGATTTGAAACCTTTTGAGTATTTCAGTATTACTATGGCTAGCTGTGCCCCAGAGCTGAATGCCATAAGTCCATATTAAGTATAGCTTTATAGATTGCCATTTTACTGTCACTTGTCAACGGTGCCAGTATGAGCCAGTACATGCCACGGAGTTTGGTGTCTAGCTGTTTCCTTTTAGTGCATATGAGTTTGCGCCAAGTGATTCGACAGTTGAGATGTATACCTAAATATTTGGCGTCATCTGATTGGGGGATCTCTGTATTATAATGTTTCACAGGTTGGCAGGTTTTCCTTCTAAGTGTGAAAGTCACTTGAACCAATTTATCTGTACTGGCTTTAAAGCGCCAATGCTAGAACCATGCCTTTGATGAGTCAGGTGTGATTGGAGTCTTTCAGATGTGGAATTGGAATTTTCATGGGTCGAAAGAAGTGCGGTGTCATCTGCGTATGTAGCTGTAATGGTAATGGCATGGGAGGGTAAGTCTTCTGTAACCAGCATCTATTTTCAAGATAGGATTTTATCAGCAAAAAAAAGGAAAGCGGTAGCAATTTTTTTAATTTGAAGAGTAGCCCACTATGCCACACTTTGTCGAATGCTTGACTAATGTCTAGGAACATTGCGTAGCAATATTGTTTGTTTTCCAGTGCTCTACTTATGACATCAACCAAACTATGCCTTTGTTCGATGGTTCCATGGCCTTCTCTAAATAAGAACTGATGTGATGGTAGTATCTCTAAGAAGTGTTCTCGCATTTTATTATGATCTTTTCCAGTAATTTTTCAATTACCGGAAGGAGGTTTATAGGTCTATTATGATGACACTTCTTAGGCTGGTTTGAAATTGAAAAGTAAATTGCTTTCATAGCCATTTCATCAAACATTAATACACATTGCAATCCTATAACATAAATCATTAATACCAGGTCTTCCAGGAATATCTTTTAATATAGAGTTTATAGTTGATTTGCTTGGTAGTCTAATGTAGAAGGCTTGTCTTTTATAAACGGGTTCCTCAGTAAACTCTTGATTTTTTTTTGTGCAAAGTACTTATTGTCTTGAGTAATCCGACAAAGGTTCAAGTTGAAGAAATAAATACTTTTGGAAATAAAAAATATCAAAGTTCGATAAATATAACCTCAATTCTGCACTATTTTATTGCTTTTGACATTTGTCATCCATGCTTTTAACGTAATTTTGACAGAAGCAGTGTTGCCACCTTGATTTTTGAAAAGGGACTATCGGGCACCGAAAAAACTTTTTAAAAAAAAATAAAAACCGACTTCCAGGCACTGAAAAGTAAAAAATAACTAAACAGGGGTTTTCATTTAGAATAGATACTTAATCAGATATATTCGAAGTCGGTGTGCTTTGATTTGTATTGGCTGGCACCGACTTCGAAAATATCTGATTAAGTATCTATTCTAAATGAAAACCCCTGTTTAGTTATTTTTTACTTTTCAGTGCCTGGAAGTCGGTTTTTATTTTTTTTTTAAAGTTTTTATTTTTCCATTTTTAGTGTAGACGTAATAAGCAGGTAATTTGTAATTTATAAGAAGAAAGATTTTTATTAATAAAAACATATTTGATTTAGCCATTTATTTAAAAACCGCTTGACCGATTTCGATAAAATTTATATGGGACCATCGGGGAAGAATACCCTTTGAAACAAAAAAAAAATTTCCAAATCGGTTCAGCCGTCTTCGAGTAATCCGTGAACATACATAAAAAAAAAGGAAGAAAAAAGATTCCGACGAATTGAGAACCTCCTCCTTTTTGGAAGTCGGTTAAAAATGGGGTAGATTTTACAAATTCTTTCTTAAAAAGTGGGGCTAGAAAGGGCTAAGAGGCTAAAAAAGAAATACTTTTGTTTGACATTTGACCGCATTATAATACTATGAAAAATATCACCTAATTTAAACTGTGTATACGTTTAGGGTATTTACCGGTAAAGCTAGGGTTACACAGTGAAAACAAAAAAAATGCTGATGGCAAATCACAACAATATCACAGTGATTTCAGATGTTTTTGGGTCAATAAAAACGAACATTTTGATTTTGTGACAGTGTAAAGTTATTTTCGCAAACGCTCTGGCAACCATTTTGTGAATTTTTGTTTTATAACATATATTATATGATTAATCATTATCACAATATGTGATAGTCATAAAACTTGCCGTTTATATTAAGTCATTCATTTTGACAAATTAGGTAAGACTATGGTTAGTTTAGGTTAGAACTTAGGTAATTGTCGTCAGATCTTGATTAGGTTTGGTTAGAACAATTACCACAACGTACAAGCCGAGCGAGCGAAACGAGGTCGAATCTGTACATAAAATATTTTTAAGAAAATCTTATTGAAATAGTCATTATTATCGATACAGAGGTCGAATCTATAGTTTTTATAATTTTTGTCTGTCTGTGATTACATGACGAGAAAACCACTGGACAGATTTTGATGAAATTTGGTATGATGATAGCTGGATAGCCGGGTCAATATATAGGATACTTTTTACTGCGGGAAAATATCTCATTTCTGAGAAAAATACGAAAACTGGTTAGAATAAAACCACGATGTTACTATAAACATTTTAGCAAGGTAACTTACTAAATATGGCAAAGACTATTGAAAATAGCTTATCTTGAAAAACAACTACATGACGTGAGTCAACTTAACTTTTTTCTTCCTCCTTTAACACAGGCGAAACGAAACAAGATATAAAAACTCTTTTAGTATTTCCCCACACATATGTATAATAAAATTGTAGAGGTCGAATGTCTGTACATAGAAAAAAAAACTAAAAACCGAGTCAGGAGATGTAAGAAGAGAAATAGAACAAATCCAGTTTTTTTTCAATTTTCTTGTTTCATTGTCCGTTTGTCTGTTTGTACGGACTAATCTCCGAAACTGTTGGACCGATTTAAATGAAATTTTGCTTGGTGGTACCTTATATCCCGGTCAATATTTTAGATACTTTTCATCTCGGAAAATGAAGAGTTCCCGTGAGTTATATTATCGGGACGGGGGTTGTATTAAAACAACGTTTCTAGTCGAAAGGACATGTGCAACTGATTTTATTAACTTATTTTCTACATTTTTATATAATACATGAGTGCGGGGGAAAGTGTGTGGGTTCTTAGCAAAAAAGGGACAACTCACTTGTCTTACATGTGCACTACTTAAAATCACAGATCCTTCTGAGAAGGGTCTCTAAAGAAATGATATATTTAATTATCTCACGTGTGCTTAGTACACAAAAACTACTAAGTGATTTAAATTAATATTTTAATGAAACTTTACAAAAATATAGTTCATATATCAGAAAAAATATACGGTTCCCGTTGTCGGCCGAAACAATTTTCAAATGATTTTTTTTTTATTGTTTATTAAATAATATTAATGTTTGTAAATTTTTTGATGTAAAAATTGGGAAAATGCAAGTCTAACTCGCGCATTATAGGTTTCGTATAGCAAAAAAAAGTGTTGTTTTTCTTACTTACGTATTTCGCTAATTAACACTAAAATAAATACGTATAACATTTATGTTTCCACAATATCGACTCATTTTATAAACCGTAAAAATAAGTTCGTTTCATATTATTTTTTAACATTTTATGGAATACAAGTTTATGGTTGTTAAACTGACAAAGCGGGTAACTAAAATTAGTCCATACATATCTCAAAAACTATGAAACGTATATTCTGCAAGATAATTTTCGATAATAGTATTTTAGAAACTGTTTTACCTCAAATTTTTCAGATTTTTTGACACCACTTATTGAAAGGTAGAAGGCTTAAGACTTGTAAACTATGCTTACGACTTAAAATTATCTTAGAATTTTTTATTTATTTACCTTGATTATGTACTTTTGGAACTCTCACTTTCTCTAACACTTTCTTTTGAAAATCGGAAAATATTACTAACTAGCGCTAATTCATCGCTGTTTCGCGGCAAATTAAAACAACTCCTGGATAATTTCTAAGAAATTAATTGTTTAACTGGCACAACGGTGTGCCCGCGATCCTCAACGGGTTAAGAAAAGTTATTATTTTGTAATTTAAATAATCAGCTAAATATAAATTAATCAATAGCTGTGTATAAGTAAATAAATGAATTAAAAAAATCCTGGGGGGCCAAGGATTGCGAGCCCTAAAACACATATTTGCGTTGTCAAATCAAAAAAGTTGTCATTGCATATTATAGGTTATATTTGACGTTTGACTATGTTTTTATATTATGTGTTTAGAAAATACAAAATGATTGCGATTGGCTCACAGCCTCAACGGATGTCACAAATTTCATTAAAATTGGAATATACATTTTTCAGGATCTATTTTGTTCTATTATTATTTTTTCATAAACGAGAAGTTTACTTGTACTAATTTTCTATATTCCTGATAAAACTCCACGCATAAACCATAGTTACCTTATGGGCCGGAAGTGACATAGGATTATCCTCTGTCACTTACGGCCGATATAGCTGCGATAACATTTCCAAACTTTATTTTTACTTAAAAATATATAGCCTGTGATAACAATTTCTTGAAAAAAATTGAAATTTTAGAAGCTAGGTTCGTTAGCAAATAATAAAATTAGTATTTCATTTTTAAGTGGAACTTTGATAATTAAAATATCTTTAAATAAATGAAGTTGCTTCGATTTTTTGTTAACATAATGCGTAGCGTGCTGTGACTATCGCTACTTGTTCTTCATTAGTTCACCCAAATCGAGAATTCCTGACCTATCACGAGCTTAAATTAATTTAGTACTGGTTACCATACTTAATACTCTATATGTGCAAAACGTATAACAAAGTGCGAAAGGCTTCTAAATTAGTACAATAAAATATCGTAAAACCAGTTTTTACTGACGTATTAATTTAATATAATTGATTATAAATAATGTAGAATTTTCTTGCGTTTCCTGTTTTACGGTTTTTAAAATTTTAAAATTTTTATGATTTTTTTTTGTCAAAAATCAAAACATGAGATCAACCCAAAAATTTGAACCTCTCTTAATAAGTTAAACACCTTTTAAAAACTGCACCAAATATAGTAACAGATCTGCATAATATTAACGAAGAATTTATATAATACTAGCAGAACCCGCGGCTTCGCTTGCGCTAAAAGTACAAAAAAACTAAAAATCCACAGATCTCGTGTCTGCCACGACCTTCGGGTACATTGAAAATGAATCTGCCAAATGAATTGAATTAAATTATTTTTAACATATTAATTACTAGGAGAACACGAAGAATTAAAATTTGATTAAGAGCTTCTTTGTATACCACATTAGTGGATGTTCCGTCTGGTTCTGGGTTCTGTTAAAATGTCCATGTGAGAAGCAAATCTCTAAAGTCTAAACCTGCTACTTTTAACAACTC
Organism: Fabriciana adippe; assembly: GCA_905404265.1. Classification (NCBI taxonomy): domain Eukaryota; kingdom Metazoa; phylum Arthropoda; class Insecta; order Lepidoptera; family Nymphalidae; genus Fabriciana; species Fabriciana adippe. The sequence continues at coordinate 14,761,149 of FR989998.1, read as the reverse complement.
GCCCTGACATTTATTAATACTAATTACAATACAAATTTTAAGGAGGAATTATGATAGATTAAATTCGAAGCCATAGTCAGAGGTTATCAGTGGTATTATTCGAGGTATGAATACTGATTCCCCTCGAGTACATCCAGCAAACACAGTGGCTACAATATTTTTTTATAGATTACTAGCAGTCTTATCCGAATACACAGCTTTGGTGGCTTATTCATAACAGGTGTGCCAACCTTCAGAAGGATAGAATACTGTTAAGGAATTCTACAGGATAGTGAACTGCTTCATCCATTTGCATCGCTGAAACGACAGACCTATAATCTATATCTGACCCTTCAAAGGACTTAAGTAATTGAAATCAAAATCACTTTTGTTATTAAAATCAGTAGCATTGTTGTTTTTGGGGGTCAGTGTAGCACGTTCACAGAGACAAGTTCATAAATGCCAAGTTTCAGATAACTCTGATCAATAAAGATTTTGTTCTCCATATAAAAATTACCATCCCGTTTTACTCCTTTAAGGGATAAATCTCAAAAAAATCTAATATACATATTACATACGTATTTCAATTATTTATTTTAAAGCTAAATACCACTTTCCGTGCATTTTACATTGAAAATTACAGTCTTTAATACAAATAAATTACAAATTTTCATCCCTTTTTTACCCCATTACGGGATGAATTACAAAAAAAGATAAAACACGTGTTTCTTTTATTCAATTGAAGATCATTAATACTAAGTTTCAAGTAATTCTGATTTTAAATATTTTTTTTCACAGATAAACTTTGGTATCCCCTTTTATCCCTTTAAGGGATGAATTTTGAAAAATCCTTTCTTATCCGATGCCTACGTCATATAAGGAATAATTTCTTCAAAAATACACGTCTCTACGACCAATGGTTTAGGCTGTGCGTTGATCCATCAGTCAGTCAGGACAAAGCCTTTTATATATATACTAGCGACTCACTCTCGCTTTGCTCGGGTTCGTCTCTAGCAGTGGCGAAGGGTCCATACAAGACGATTCCCACCGTCTTACCTTTTAGAAATCTAATAATCCTTCATTCATTATAAATATTTATTTTTTGAATTAACATAATTAGTTAATAAACAATCTATTTATTATCACTACGTTAATTTCTGAAAATAATATAACGCAAAGAATCACAAGCAATGCAAAATACATTTTTGCGCTCCAAATTGTTTACGCGTTTCTTCATAGAAATGCGACGATAAGACGTTGTATTTTAGCTTACCGCGTTCATACAAAATTGTGTTTCATTCAATGTTTTGGATTGAACATTGTCACGTGACTTCATTCATTTTTAGTATTTTACGCATGCGCACTTATCAAATTTTTGTTGCTCGAAAAGCTGCTTCTTTACGTCTTATCCTGCCTGTGATTGGTCAAAAATTACAAAACGTCCCTAATTTGACAAGCGAAGCGTCAGACGAGCAATGTTATTATTTGAATGATTTCAGATTTAATATAAATTTTATAATACGGCGGATTATTATTGTCTACTAGTGCATTGCTTAAGAATTTTTTGTTTTATTGAGTTTTAACTTGATTTTAGTGTAATATAGACATTTTGCGCTGTTTGTTTGTGGAAAGTGAGTGTTTCACATATTTGTTAATTTCGGTGAGTTCGATTAGCCATTATGGCATTCATTTGCACAATATTGACTTTAGTTTTATAAACTTAGTTGTTCAATAATTAAAAAGCATGTCATCAAGATACTTATTTGATTGAAATATGATTTAATTATTACATGAAATGAGTTACCTATATATTTTCATAAAACTTTTTATTAAAGATATGCTAAAATATGTGAATGTGCTAAATTAAAATAATATTTAGTTTTCCATGTTTATTATATTCTGATTCTATTTAAGTTTAGAGAGAAAAACAATATGTTATTTTAAATGTTACATTAATTAACAGTATAATTTGACGAATTAAGCTAAATACTAAATAGGTTATTTAGACATTTTAAAAACGGACGTATCGCTATAGGATATTACGCCTGCGCTTCTCATTGTTCATTTTTGTGTATTATTTCATAATTTTCGTCCAATTTGGCTTGATAAATAAAATACAATAAAACAATAGATCAATTTCATCACTAAGAAAGACGAAGTAGTTTAATGAGATTTAAGAAGATGGCGGTATTTATATTAAATATTATATTGATCAAACATATTTATGTAAAATTAACAAAAAAAAAAAATAATAATAATATTTGAATCCCAAAAAATATAGGATGTAATATACTTTTAATAAAGAAAAATAAAATCAAATTCCCGTATTTTCACTTACGAATACTCGTACTAAGTGATGCGTAATGATTTTTCATAGATGGCGTTATTAATATTTTATGAGGTTTTATTATTATATTAAATGTTAAATGTATTTTGCTTGAATATTTTACATGTATTTAAAAAACACAATAGCCTTATAAAAAAAAGAAAAATATCTTCACAATTACATGTCTTTTTTTTTTGCATTGATATATAAAAATAGTGTATCAATGATTTTTGTCTGTTTATTTTTTTGGAACGGCTTACCTCTGCTAAAATTTCACCCTTCGCCACTGGTCTCTAGTTATGTTTTAACGTCTAGTATAGATTTCTCAGAGATGAAATATTTGCCTGCAGTAAACAGTTTCCTTAAGTTGATTCGGATAACCAGCTATCATCATACCAAATTTCATCTAAATCTGTCCAGTGCTTTTCTCGTGATGCGTTCCCAGACAGACAGATAGACAAAAATTCTAAAAACAATAGATTCGGCCCCTGTGTCGACAATAATGACTATTTCAATAAGATTTTCCAAAAATATTTAATTTACAGATTCGACGCAGTTAGAATTTTATTATATGTATAGATACATTTTAACGGTTAGCATAGATTTCTCAAAGATGAGATATTTTCCCGCAATAAAAATTATCCTATATGTTGACTCGGATAACTAGCGAATACCATACCAAATTTCATCAAAATCTGTTCAGCGGTTTTCTTGTGAGGCGTTCCCAGACAGACAGACAAAACTTCTAAAAACTATAGATTCGGCCTCGGTATCGATAATGATGACTATTTTAATAAGATTTTCCAAAAAATATTTAATGTATAGATTTGGCTCTGAATTTTAGTAAATGTATAGATACAGACTAGCAACTTACTCTCGCATCTCGCGAGTTCGTCCCTAGGTACATTTTAACGTTTAGTATTGAATAGATAGTCGATCGCTTGCTTTGTGTAAAACAAAAACAAATTTATCCCACGGGAATCGTATGTTTTTTCGGGTAAAAAATAATCAATATGCTATACCAGACTATAATCTGTCCCTGTGCTTTTCATTCAGATCCGTTCAGCCGTTCTGGTATGATTGTGTGACAAACATCCATCCAAACTTTCGCATTTATAATAGTTCAATTAATTATAATATTTTATAAATGGGATTAAATTATATTATATATGACCCGAGTAATAAGTTATTATTACACAAAATTTAGTTAAAATCGGTTCCGTAATTTTTGCGTGAAACGCGCACACCCAAACAGACAAACAGACATACAGACAAAAATTTGAATAACTATTGTTTTGGGGTATATATTCTATACACAATAGGTTACAGTCATTGTTTTAAAAAAATATTTCATGTATAGATTTCACTAAGTTACTGTTTTATTATATGTATAGATATTAGTTAGTTATTAGTTTAAATACATATTTATTTATGCATAAAGAATTACTTCGTTCAAACACATAATCATGTTCCAAAATATTTATTCACCATCAATATTGCGCTCACGCGCTCTTTGGGCGTAAACTCTCTGTCACAAAGGTACAACTTCTGAATAACCCAGCCACGATAAGCACCTCCAATGATTTTTTAAATGTAGCTCAAAATCGTATCTCTAGGGGTTTTTTTTTCATTTTTTCGATATCTCATTTCGTTTTCGAGATATGAATTATTTTATGAGCGAAACCGGGCGAAAAAGGACCGCATTTTTCACACTAATTCGATTTAAAAAAAAAGTAATTGAGTTTATTCAAAAATTCTTTTTGAATTTTGTGGCCTTGTCATGACGCCTCTTTTGACATCCCAATCAGTCACGTAGTCCCAAAAGCTACGACACCAGGGCGATGTCGCATTTTCGCTGAAAATCGGGCCTATACCGAAGCGACAAAAAAAAACATTTTCAATGTTAAAAGGTAGGTTTTATACAAAATTTGATGGATTTCGAAAGATGCTAAAACACGTATTTATTCAATTCTATTCAAGAGCATTAATACCAAGTTTCAAGTAATTCTGATCATAAATATTTTTTTGAGTTGTATTATAAGACGTTTTCCCATTGAGAATGAGCTAATCTCCCAAAGTAAAATTAGCCTATGTCACTCTCCAGCCCTCTAACTGTCTCAACACAAAAAGTCACGCCAATCTATCACTATTTTATGACGTGAAAAAAAGACAAACGAACAAACAAACAAACACACTTTCACATTTATAATATTAGTATGGATAATCTGTGATCCCATGACTGATGGTACTGACAAGTTGTCGACATTATTTACAATTAACTTTTCGGTATCGCTGCGGTAGCGCACTACAGACTGTATTGTTATTCTTTTGCAAACGTATGCTTTTACAAAAACATTTATGTATACGTATGAACATTAAATAGATAAAATCTCACCTTGATTATAACGCGCGCTTATGTTTATATTAATATATCCATATCTGTGTTAATTAGATTAGCTCTGATATTAATATTCGTATTTTATAATAATAATAAATAAAGAAACATATGTAGATATATGTAGTCAAATACAAGAATAATTCAAAATTAAATTACAGAGTTAACGAGTGGAACCTTGCGAGCTCTTTTGGAACGAAAAATCATTAATGCCTTTTTGTTATGGATAGAAGTCTTAAATTACCCTTTAAAATGACTATATAAATTATATACTTAATGTGAGCATAAACAATCTATGATAAAGTTACTTTTCGAGAAAAAGAATATACATCATTTTAATATAACAAAATATTATACTGAGATAGGTAGTTGATCAATAAATAATTTAAAACTATGTTTTAGTTCCATCAATTGATTTGTTGAAGTTGGAGTGCTATTTTTTTTATATTGGAATAGCACAAATAATTTTGAGATGTGGATAAGTACTGTTTTACCAAAACTACAGAGATTTTTGATGGACAATACACACCACTCAATATTTAAAAAAAAAATAAATAAAAAAGACCGACTGCATACAAAGCGACCTAAAAAGAAGAGAACAAGTTGACGAAGGAGCATAATATTATTATCATTTTGTAGTCAGAGACATACACACACGCAGCTATTCTAAAACATGTAGGTACATAGTACCTATATGTATGTCTCCGACTGCATAATACTGTGTTGCTTCTTCAACTTGTTCTCTTCTTTTTACTTCGTTTTTTATGCAGTTGGACTTTTTTTTATTTTTGTTAATATTTTTTTATTTACAACTTTTTAGGAGAGTTATAAGACATTTATATATAGACATTTTTAGTTTTATTTAACAATTTCTTATCCTAAATTACTTTTGAACATATAAGTTGTAAATGTTTCTTTAATCGCCTCTTAATAACCTGTATTTTGATTTTTGATACCCCATTCGATTGATTCGGTCGAATTTTTTTTTCAAGATACACAAATCGGCACCTAGGATATATGTATGTATGACACTCAAATTATCAAGACGAATCGAATTACATATGAATTATTAAAATCGGTTGAACCAATTAGTGATTACGAAGGAACATAGAATCAGACAAACATACAGATTAAACACATAACCCTGTTTCACCGCAGTCGGGTAGAAAAGCAAACATCTATATTATATAATATCAGCAACAGCACATAATTCAAACTTATTCATTTGTTTTAACATGATATACCACATGTATTTTTTAAATTTAAATATAGTGGACTGTATTTAAGGGTTTCAAAATTTAACTCCCGTTGGTTGATTCTTCCTTAGTTTTTCTTGCTAGTTGCCTCTTCTATGGCTATCCGACGAATGGTACACAATGAATAAAACCTCGTTTTTTTATTTCTAATTAACAATCTTATTAGATAAGCTACTGTGCGTCTAACATCTTTTAGTTATGTTCCTGTGAGTCTAAATTCTTATTGTATTTTACATTAAAGGGACGTGACTTAAGCTAAATTCTGCCGTCGCGTAGACTCGTCATCTGTAACGTACATACATCGTCAATTTAAATATTATATTGTAAATCAGTTTTAGTAATGTTTTGATTGTGGTTGATTGTGGGTGAATTCAATAAATAAATGATAAAAAAAATTAGTTATTTTATCTATACCTACGATATTAAATAAATATAATTGAAATAGCTGTTGTAATGTAAAAATAACAGTTTTTTACTAAATGCATATATGAAATGCATATACGGTTTAAGTTTTTAAAATTTTTGTCTCTCTGTCTGTTTATTCCGGTTAATCTCCGAAACAGATGGACTGATTTTGACGGAACTTTCACTGGAAGTTAGCTGATGTTATAAGGAGTAACTTAGGAGTAACTTACTTTTATTTTAGAAAAAAAAATCAGGATTTCGCGCAAAAAATTAAAACCCATAAAATTGTGAACAATATCCGCGTACCTAGGGACGCACCCGAGCGAAGCGAGGGTAAGTGGTTAGTTGACAATATGTGTTAAAATTTTGTAATATAAAAACTTTAAAAAAAAAAAATAAAAACCGACTTCCAGGCACAGAAAAGTAAAAAATAACCTAACGGGGGTTTTCATTTAGAATAGATACCTAATCAGATATTTTCGAATTCGGTGTGCTTTAATTTGTATTGGCAGGCACCGACTTCGAAAATATCTGATTAGGTATCTATTCTAAATGAAAACCCCCGTTAGGTTATTTTTTACTTTTCTGTGCCTGGAAGTCGGTTTTTATTTTTTTTTAAAAAGTTTTTATTTTTCCATTTTTGGTGTAGACGTAATAAGCAGGTAAATTGTAAGAAGAAAGATTTTTAAAAACATATTCGATTAAGCCATTTATTCAGACCCCTAATGACAGTCACAACCCATCTAGGTGTAAAGTTCTCATCAATACAAATTAATCAAGCCCAAACACCAGGTAATTGCTGTAAATCGTTGAGGAGTTTCCTCGACTATCTGTCGGCTCCATTATCAGATCGACTCCAGACCTTCATTAAATAGTAGTGCTTTAAAATACTTAATGAAAAAAATTAACAAGCGCACTAGTCGCCACTACGATTTTTGAAGGTTCCCCTCGATTTCTCTGGGATGCCATCATCAGATCCTGGTGTCCTTATTATAGTACCACCCTTGAAATATCTCCTTTCAAGCAAAAAAAAATCATTAAAATCGGTTCATGAATGACGAAGCAATCCGCGAACACACATAAAATTACGTCCACGTAAACAAAAAAAATCATAATTTTTTTTCCATAAAATGAAAACTACACGGCCAAACTATGTTAAATTTTTATGGGACCACATGGCAACTAAACCGCATCAAACAAAAAAAGAATCACGCAAATCGGATCATAAATCTCAGAGTAATCGATGTACATACATAAAAAAAAAATACCAATCGAATTGATAACCTCCTCCTTTTGGAAGTCGGTTAAAAAGGTTAAGTTTCCATGAGCTCTTTATTTAGCTTTAGTTAACTAACTAAACCTATGGAGGAGATATAGTTATGTTCATGCACTCAAAAATACGAGACACAAAAATAGAAACGGATCGAAGAAAATTTATTTAAAATTTGAATTAACAAACATGAATTTACGATTACCTATAAAAAATAAGCATTTGATGACAATATTGCAGACCTAAAAATCATAAAATAAATAAACTCACGTAGAACCAATTAAATACATGATAATTAATCATAACTCCTCTGTAACCTCTTTTTGACTGCGATGAACTGAGGTGAATGAATATAAATAAATTATTTTTAATATTTAAGAAAAATATAATCAATCATATTTGTACAAGTATTATAGGTTAAAGTGCGAAAAAAAATAACAACAAAAAGCCCCGGCTGCCCTCCCCTAAATCCGGCCCTGTGTAGTCTTTCTTATGCGCTTTCAATTCAAATTTCGTATTATTCTTTGGTTTTTAGGTAGAAAAATATGAGAATGACACATTATGTCCATTTGAAATTTAATTAATACTTGCAAGGTTTAGTGGCAAATTTTGAAGCAATTAGCGAAGCGTAAACGATTGTACCTAATATGCATCTTCTTAACCCACGGACGTCTTTAAAGAAACTCGCGTACTCGCGTCGCACTACACTTTTTTTCTCCGACATCTTCGACTTTTTAGTACTGTCTATTAATTGACATATGTGCTACTTTTCATACCGTAAGTTATCATCCGCAAATCTATACATATTATAAAATTGTAACTAAGCCGAATCTGTACATTAAATATTCTTTAGAAAATCTTATTGAAATAGACTTTAATAATAATAATAATAAAAACTCTTTATTGCTCACACAAAAGAGGAAGAAATAAAAAAAGAATAATACAGTAGTAGGAAAATGTACAAGAGGCGGCCTTATCGCTAAAACAGCGATTTCTTCCAGGCAACCTTTAGGTGTAGGAAATAACAAAGTGTGAAGTGAAGGGTGTGAACAGATTACAGCGTTAGGAAAAATAAAAATGATACATACATATATACATACATATGATATTTTATATACGTATATAAATATATAAATTAGGTATACCTAAATAATATAAATAATATGACAATAAGATTATGTAAAATAAAATATAAATATCAGTTTGGTTAAAAAAATAAAATAAAAATAAATAAATAAATGAATAAAAATGATAATAAAATAAATTAAAAAATGCATGAAAGGCAAGAACTATTTTAATAAAAATAACGATAGTAGCTATATATATATATATATATATATATATATATATATATATATATATATATATATATATATATATATATATATCAGTACAAATACTTTAAGAATAAAATCGGAAGGAATTAAAAAGTACAAAAGTGTTCTTTTAGGCGTTTTTAAAATTTTTTAGAGTTTTAGCAGCCCTAACGTTTCGGTGAAGGGAGTTCCAAAGGCGAGATGCTGTAACACTAAAGGAGTTGCCATAAAAGGTAGAGGAGTGGGAAGGGATTTTAAGGATTAAATTTTGGGCAGAACGTAGAGGACGAGCATGGGAATCTCCAAGGAATTCAAAACGCTCTTTAAGGTAATGTGGAGTCGACGGATCGAACAGAATACAGTAAAGAAGATGAAGTATATGAGTATTTCTGCGAAGACGGATAGGGAGCCACTTGAGCTTTTTACGAAGATCAGAGACATGGTCATATTTACGTAAACCAAATATAAACCGAATACAAAAATTTTGGAGTCTCTCAAGTTTATTTAATTGCTCTTCTTTAATATCAAGGTAACTGATATCAGCATAGTCAAGAATTGGTAATAGGAGAGATTGTGCTAACGCAATTTTGGTGGAAAATGGAAGAAAGTTATGCAGACGTCGAAGGGATGCTACCGAAGCAAACATCTTCCTGCTTACCTCACTTACCTGTGGAACCCATGATAAGTTCTGATCCATAACAACGCCAAGATTTTTAACGGTTTTGCTATAAGGTATGCTCACGCCGTTTAACACCACAGGTGGAAGAGTGTTAAAGTCAATTCTAGATATGAGTTTGGGACTGCCAATAATTATAACTTGAGTTTTCGCAGGATTTAATTGCAGCCCAAACGACTCACTCCAAGTGGTGATTTTTAAAAGATTGTAATTAATATCGTCAATTGTATTAGGTAAGACTTTATTATGGATACAGAAACCAAATCTATAGTTTTTAGAATTTTTGTCTGTCTGTCTGTCTGTCTGTCTGTCTGTCTGTTACCGCATCACGGGGAAACCGCTGGACATATTTTGATGAAATTTGGTATGATGATAGCTGGTTATCCGGGTCAACATATAGGATACTTTTCACTGCGGAAAAAATTCTCATTTCTGAGCTAAACGTTAAAACATAACTAGGGACGAACCCGAGCGGAGCGAGGGTGAGTTTCTAGTGCATCTATATTTTAATAATTTAGCCAGATAGCGTTTTTCTATGTCTATACTAAAAGATGTTGTTTTTGAATTATAAACACACAAAGAGACAGACGGATAGATGTTCCATTTAATAATATATAGAACTTAAAATAATTATAAATCAAAATATTTTCCTTCCTTTTCTATACATATAATAAACACTAAATTAACGAAATCGACCTGCGCATTTCACGCAAAAAGTACTGAACCGATTTTAACTAAATTTTGTGTAGTGATAACTTATTACTCGAGTCAACATTTAGGATACCTTTTACTTAAGGAAAATGTTTCATTCACACGGGAAAACACCAGTTATTGTTTTCTATTGAATCGTCGTTAGCAATGTATATGGCTATACTATAACTATAGAGTATTATACGCCTATCTCCTAAGGCAGTATTCCGCAAACTTTTTGTGTTCAAGATACATCTAGGAAATCGGAAAATTTTGGAGGAACACCATAAATGAGAAATCAATTTTTTACATAATATTAATCAATAATAATAATAAACTCTTTATTGTACACCAAGAACAAAAGAAAATAAATAAATACAGATGGATAATGTACAAGAGGCGGCCTTATCGCTAAGACAGCGATCTCTTCCACGCAACCTTTAGGTGTAGGAAATAGCAAACTTTGAGAGGGAAGGGGTGCAAATAATTGAGTTAAATATATCATAATGTATAAAAAGTAGACTACAAATATTACTACATAAAGATATATGTTTAAACTAATAGATACATATACATATACTTACACACATACACATATACAATATATACTTGTACAATAAAACAAAACAAGAAGCAATACAGCTTACAAAGAGAGATAAGTCAAAAATAATAATAATAATAATAAGCCCCCTAAAATCCAACCACACGCCCTGATCGACCACCTGATCATCGTAGGGGGCGGGCAACATAACCATATGTCTACTGGATGGCTTACGTGGCAATGGTAACCCATCAATAATGGAGACTAGAAGTAAAAGTAAACGTTTAGGGCCGCTTCCCGGGGGCGATCGCCGGGGCGCACCTGGAGCTGGCGCTGGGTGCTACAGCCTGCGATCCGTCAGCGGTAGTGAGTTGAGCAAGCGGGCTCCTACCGATAAAAATGTGACAGCCGACCCATCACCATCACCCTCATCACCAAATTCATTACCACCTCCACGACCGTCATCATCTTCTTCATCTAAATCTCTCTTTTCATCCCTACCTTCTTCACCACCATCATACTTAGGTGCAATAGCGGAGTCATCATCACAATCAGTACAGTCGGAGAATGTTGCACAGGAGATTGTATCTATCTCTGACGCTGTGCCCACCTCTAGACTTACACGTACGAAATGGACACCAGAAATGAACCAATTTATATTACGTACGTACCTTTATTTAACCGCAATGGGAACAGATACTAAAGCTTACCTTGAACCCCTTCACACAAAATTCACTGAAAAATTTCCCCATATTCATGTTACTAGAAACATAATAGGAGGCCAACGTCGAGCTATAGTAGATAAAAAGTATATCCCCAAAGACATAGTAGATAAGATACACGCAGAAGTTAAAGCCGAACTTGATAATATACAATCCGCAACAAAAACTCAACAACATCTCATGACTCAGACAATAGCACCTGCACCCGGAAAACGCATGAAATGGAGCACCAACCTCTACGAAACCCTTGTTAGAGGCTACTACACAGTAACAAGGCTAGAAACAAATAAAACAGCTTATAGACAACAGTTGCACCAATATTTTATAAATGCTCATCCACATTTATCACATGTATCAGAACAACAAGTAGCCGATCAACGCGGACAAGTATTTAAGAATAGACGACTTATAAGTGCAGAAAGACTTAATGCCATAAAACAACAGGTAGCCGATGAATTACGCTTAGATAACCCAAGAACAAATAATACACTTACACAAGACATAACAATAGGCACGCCGAATACACAGCAAATGATTGACATTTTTAGCAATATAAATACGGAAATCTCTCAAGAAACTGAACCGAATACTACCGCAGAAGAAGAAAAAATAAGAAATCTAGAAATCTCAATCTAGAAGACTCAATAAAAATAATAATAATAATAATAATAATAATACACGTAAAGTTAAAAATTAAATCAACATTTATTATTAATCAACAAACCTTAACTTGTATTGCAGAATAGTATTTAATGCGAAACATAAGCTTGTTTTTATTGAGCATAGGCGGTCCAAATTTGGAGTAATCGTTAACAGGGTTGCTCTCATCTTTTCGTCGTTCGTCCTGAGGCGTTCCCTTTTTTTGATTTTTATTGTGGTAAGAGTTGAAAATCCTAATTCACACAAATAGGTCGTTGCAAATGGCAAAAGTATTGCAATAGCATGCTTAGAAAGCAGAGGATATTCATTTTTCACAGATAGCCAAAAATGTTCTGAATCAATTTATAAAAATTTTTGATGTGAGCTATATTGTTGTAAAGTTTCATTAAAATCCATTCAGTATTTTTTTACGTGAAAGAGTAACAAACAACCATACATCTATACATCCAAACATCTATACATTCTCACAATTTTTTTTTTTTTTTTTTTTATAGAAGAAAGGGGCAAACGAGCAAGCGATCCACCTGATGGTAAGTGGCTATCGCCGCTCATGGACATCTGCAACATAAGAGGAGTTGCGAATGCGCTGCCGGCCTTTAAGGGACCTGAAGACACGGCTCTTGAAGACCCCCATGTTATAGCGCTCAGGGAAAACCTCAGGAGGAAGATCATTCCACATTTTGCACGTGCGAGGTAGAAAAGAACGAGATGCACGTACATTTGAAGCATGCCAAGCATCTAAAATGTGTGGATGACATCCAACCCGGCGGCGAAGGGTGCGATGATAGAATCGTGACGGTGGCACCAAATCAAAAAGTTCATCAGAACACTCTCCATTGTAAAGACGATAAAGAACACACAGAGAGCCAACATCTCTCCGAAGGCTTAGAGGTTCCAAGTCGTCTGTGAGTATGGGATCGTCGACAATACGAACTGCCCGGCGTTGGATAGAGTCAAATGAAAGAAGCTGGTATTGGGGGGCGCCTGCCCAGAGATGAGAACAGTACTCCATGAGAGGGCGAACCTGTGCTTTATAGAGCAAAAGGCGATGCCCCGACGTGAAATACTGTTTCGCTCTGTTAAGGACACCCATTTTTTTGGAAGCCAGTTTGGCTTTTTCTTCCAGATGACGTCTAAATTGGACGTCGCTCGATATTTCGACCCCTAAGATCCCGATACTCTTACAGATGTTAAGGGTAGTGTTCTGGAACTTTGGCGCTATAGAGAATGGGGTTTTTTTAGTGGAGAACGCACAAACTTGTGTCTTTGAGGGGTTAAACTGGACGAGATTTCGTCGGCCCCAATCGGAGACCTGCTCCAGGGAAGTCTCAATCTCGGACACAAGTTGGACTCTGTTCTCCTCAACCTTAGCTCGAGAGATGCCTGCTCGACCAGTATAATAGGCATCGACTGTACTGTCATCTGCATAGCAACGAGTGTTGCCAGTTAGCAACATATCGTTGATATGCAGAATAAACAGTGTAGGCGATAGTACTGAACCTTGGGGTACGCCAGCGTTAATCTGCACAGTGTCTGAGCATATACCGTCAATTACGACCTTTATGCTACGTCCAGAAAGAAAGCTAGCAACCCATTGGCATAATCTCTCGGAAAGTCCATATGATGGCAGCTTCGATAGAAGCGCCTTATGCCAGACCCGATCGATATTAGTATAGATTAGAAGTATAGATGTTAATAATGCTAAAGTTTGGATGTATGGATGTTTGTTACTCAATAGTTACTCGCTAGTTTCAAACATGAAACAATTTATTCGACTTGTTTTTTTTTATATTACAGGAATATTCTAAACATACGGCGAAACGCTCAAGGTTATTGGCTATGTCTAGCACTGTGTAAGCGATACCACGTATAAAAGCGTAAGCGCAAAAATTGCATTTTGCTTAATAACTTTAGTGTGATTTGGAATGGACGTATTATCTCATCTCGTCTGGACATAGTTTCATAAAATATTAAATAAATAAGGTTGATTGAATAAACTTTGTGACATCGGTAGAGATGCATCGAACAATTGTATTTAATTTTATTTTACTACTAAGTGTATGCAATGGAAGTTCAGGAACTACATACCGACTGAATGGTAAGCTTTTTTATATATTTTGACTTAGATGTTCGTATGTAATGTATTCGGACTGCATGGCTGAGTGCACTGGTCAAAAGCCACAAGATAAAGAATAATAATAATTTAAATTACTCGAAACACGTTCAAAATTTGTCCATTTATTACATCTTTGGTACTGGACTGCTTTGTTGCTTGGTTATTGTACTGACCTCGTTTAAAGGCAGGGAGTAGATTTGTATAATTCATGCAGATTTTTTGTTAGGATTTTTTGGTATTTTTTGTTTCACCAGAAACGGAATATGAGATATTGCCCAGATTATACGAACTGGAGAACTATGACGCCTGTCTTGAAAATCCTGGGGCTGTCTACTGCGTGGCGAGTTTAAGTTTACATGGAGAGCCAGACAACAGAGTTTACAATGTCATACAAGTATGTACTATTCCTCATTCCTCAGACAAGAGGACTTAAATACGAGTCTCGCAGATCTGATTTTTTTTGTGCAAGGCGGCCTAAGGACTATAGTCTTAAACATACAGATTTTGAGGTGAGGCTTGTGCAATCTATACTATCTATACTAATATTATAAATGCGAAAGTTTGTGAGTATGTCTGGATGTATAGATGTATGGATGTTTGTTACTCTTTCACGCAAAAACTACTGAAGGGATTTAAATGAAACTTTACAATAATATCTCTCATCTATCATAATAAAACATAGGCTATTTTTAATCCCGGAAAAAACGTATTGTTTCCGTGGGATAGATTTGTTTTTGTTTTTCTAGAACCAAACCCGAGCGAAGTTAGGGTAAGGGTAAATATATATAATTATAAAAAAGTAGCCTATGTGTTATTCTGATGTATGAGCTATATTATTGTAAATTTTCATTAAAATCCATTCACTAGTTTTTGCGTGAAAGACTAACAACCATGTACATATACATCTATACATCCAGACATCCTCACAAACTTTCACATTTATAATATAAGTATAGATTAGAAGTACAGATATTAATAATGCAAAAGTTTGGAAATATGGATGTTTGTTACTCAATCACGACAGAACGGCTCAATTGATCTGGATGAAATTTGGCAGAGAAATAGAAGATAGTCTGGAATAGCACATAGGTTATTATTATTAGAATAGATTTGTTTTGGTTGACATTCGATGATTTGTTTTTTTAATGTTCCAGGAATATTCTAAAGATACGGCTAAGCACTTTAACTATTCACACATTGATAGAGGAATATGCGTGACAAAAACATGTGAAAGTTACATCAAAAGTAATGGCCTAAATATTAATGACGATCTGGAATTGATCGTCGAGGGTTGTCTCAACGAAATTGTGGAACATAAATATGGTTTAAACGCACACGTCCTTAAATTGAATTGTGACAAACAAACAGACCAAGGAATTAAATTGGACTACTTAGACTACATAGTTGGTGCCGTCATAGTCTGCTTATGTAGTTTGGTAGTAGCTGGTAGCTATTATGATATTAAATTACGTAGAGCTACAGACAATGAAAAAGATTTTCCAGGTGAGTAGATATTTCTTTTATATCAGCAACCTCTACCGGTTGAGCTTATTTGACTCCACTACATTAGGTCGTGGGCTGAAAGTATCTTCTCAGTTGACCAAAGTCAATCAATGTGAAAAGCAATTGGTCTTATGGTTGATCTGTCTTTGTTTTCGTGGAATCAAAATATCCTCCAGGTTGATACAGTACCTATTTTATCATTGAGCCTACTTACTGTCTGTGTATTCCTCCATCACTTCCACCTTTAAAATGCCCTATCTTTTGATTTGATACTAAGCATCTGATTGATAGATATAGGTACGTATTTTTACAATTATATGCAGATACGTTGTTGGCATTGTACCAATGCTGCGTGCATATTTGAAAATTAAAATTTTGAGTAAAAAAAACCTAATCTTATTATATAAAAGGCAAAGGTGATTGACTGATGTATCAACGCAGAGGCCAAACCCTTACGGCTAGCAAATTGAAATTTCGCACACGTATTCCTCATATAACGAAGGCATCCACTAAGGAAGGATTTTTCAAAATTCAACCCCCAAGGGGGTGAAATAGGGGATAAAAGTTTGTATGAAACTTTTTATTCCTTGGACATATTTGCATGAAATTTTGTATGAATTGAGTACGGCAAAAATAATGAGTTACGTATTTCAGCGTTTTCCAAAATTCAACCCCTAAGAGGGTGAAATGGGGGATAAAACTTTGTATGAAACTTTTTATTTCTTGGACATATTTGCATGAAATTTCCTATGAATTGAGTACGATAAAAATAATAAGTTATGTATTTCAGCGTTTACCAAAATTCAACCCCTAAGAGGGCAAAATAGAGGATGAAAGTTTTAAGTAAACGCACAGGCTAAACCCTTAGGGCTAGAAACTTAAAATTTCGCACACGTATTCCTCTTATAACGTAGGCATCCACTAAGAAAGGATTTTTAGAAATTCCACCCCTAAAGGGGTAAAATAAGGGATGAACGGTTGTATGGAAATCCGTCATTTTCGAAGTTAGAAACGTGAAATTTCATATACAAACTTCTGATTAGAAATAAATATATATATTTCAGAGTTTTCGAAAATCTATCCCCTAAGAGGGTGAAATAGGGCTTGAAAATTTATATGGGATGTCCGTCATTTTTGAAGTAAGAAGCATGAAATTTCTTATACAAGCTTCTGGTTAGAAATAAATAAGTACGTATTTCAGAGCCGTTGAAAATCTATCCCCTAAGAGGGTGAATTAGGGGATGAAATTTTATATGAGGAGTCCGTCATTTTTGAAGTAAGAAGAATGAAATTTAATATTAAAGCTTCTCAATAAAAATAAATACATATGTATTTCATCGTTTTTGGAAATTCAACCCCAAACGTGAGAAATAGGGTGAAAGCATTAGTATAAAAATGAAAAAAAAAATTCAAAATTCCATCTCTTAGACGAGGAAAGGGGTGAGAATTTATTTATGTTTGTTTCGAAGGGCTAGCATGTTTGTATGGACATATTCCCAAAACAACTTGATGTACATACTTCTAAATACAAACAACTTAAAAAAACTGACTTTAAAACACTAATAAAAATAAAAAATTTAATTAAAAAAATACGACTGCGTAAAAAGCGAACTAAAAGGTGAGAACAGGTTGAAAAAGGATCTTTAAAAATAACGTAGATTTTAGCCTGTTTATATGTTTAGTCGAGTTACATGATTCTTAAGTCGTAAACATTACATGCGAGTTCTATCATTGTAGTCTCTTCCTCCAACTTTGAAAAGATAAAGTAGGAAATGTGCAAAAAATAGAAGTAGTGGATCGTGCTAAATACTTTAAACGTAAATGAATTTACAGAATAATACGTAAAATGTCTTTTCAGATACTGGATATTTTGAGTTACGATCACTTAAGTTTTTGTTTTCTATAATATCTTCAAAAAATAGTATGAACCGCGAACTTATATTTGCAATTAATAAAGTATGTATTGCGAAAACATTTTTTCTCGCGGAACCCTGTTTCTTTTTCTAAAATAAAAGTAGCCTAAGTTACTCCTTATACCATCAGCTATCTGCCAGTGGAGGTCCCGTCAAAATCGGTCCAGCCGTTTCGGATATTAGTCAGAACAAACAGACAGACAGACAGACAGCCAAAAATTGTAAAAAATGTTGTTTTGGTATATGTACCGTGCATACATCCATATGCATTTAGTAAAAAGCGGTTATTTTAATATTACAAACAGACACTCCAATTTTATTTATCTGTATAGATATTTATGTGTAAATGTGTAAGTTGTTACTTACACAATATTCGGCGGTACGGAGCTCTCGATGCGCGAGCCACAATCATACATTTGCAAATCATTACAGCCATCAAATTATTACTAATAGCAAAAAAGTCAAAGAGGTTTTTTGTAGTACATATTTGCTTGAAATTTCGTATGAAATTAGTACGGCAAAATTAATAAGTTACGTATTTCAGCGTTTTCCAAAATTCAACTCCTAAGAGGGGATGAAAATAGGGGATGAAAGTTTTAAATAAACGCACAAGCCAAACCCTTAGTCAGGGCTAGAAACTTAAAATTTCGCACACGTATTTATCTTAAGACGTAGGTATCCACTAAGCAAGGATTTTTCAAAATTCAACCCCAAGGGTGTGAAATAGGGGATAAAAGTTTGTATGAAACTTTTTATTCCTTGGACATATTTGCGTGAAATTTCGTATTTTTCGTAGTTTGATCGCGAGCGAAGCCGCAGGTTCTGCTAGTACTTTACATATGTTTTCAAAGCGAAGATCATGAAAGCAAATTGTAATAATAAAATTTGGAAAAAGTTAATTTTTAATTTAAATTTAATTTTGATCTGTTTCGAAAGGGTTTTCAATACATTTTGCATTATCTACTGTATATATGCAATTAGTTTCTTAACTGTAAAGTTTCAGAAAATAAAGCACTGTTATGTTTTTCGGTGTTACAAAACACGGAGAGGCTGAGTTACGTAGACCAACGAGATGAGCGTTTGTTTGGATTGAAAGGACTTCATGGTGCTAGGTGAGTTATTGTATAATATTGGCTGCCTCGGTATCTAACATCTGGAGGTCCTAGGTTATGAGTCTAGAATTGGGTCTAGTTCAGTTAGTGAGTTTTTCTGTTAAGGATTTCTCAGTATCAGTCTGGAGGTGGAAAGTTGGCGGTGTTGCACCCCAGTGCTTCGGTGATTACGTAAAGCTGTTGGTCCTGACTTTGAGAGTAAGGGCGTATCCATTAATTATGTGAGGCGTTTAGGCGGGAGGAGCGGAGAGGGGGGGGTTGGGGGGGGGGGGGGGTTCTCGGCAAATATAACGTAATTTTTTTCCGCAAGAAACAGTGTATAATAGCGAGAAAACTGTGTTAATTTAAGTAAAAAAATGTTTCTCCACTAAAATATGGCTAAATTATATACATATTATTAACTGGTAATAAATTCATGTTTTTGGAAACTATTTATTCATTTATTAAATACTTACATTTTAACGTTTAGCTTAGAGATGAGGTTTTCCCGCAGTAAAAAGTATCCCATATATTGAACTGGATAACCATCTGTTATCATGCATTTCATAAATTTCATCAAAATCCCCAAAATTGTCTCACGTAATTAATGGATGCTCCCTAAAAGGAATAGAGAGTGCACGGTGTGTCTGCACGTATACACACGCACTTACATCATATCTCCTGTATTTGTTTAGTCTCAGTGAGATTAGCCGCCGCACCGTGGCCGAAATCGGCCAAGAGGAGATCAAGTGTAAAATGGCATATACATATATCAGACACATGTAAATATATCAAAATAGGCAAGGAGAAAACATTTCAATACCTTTTTCTCCACTTTTTTTCAATCGGTTTTATTTTTTAAGTAGCTATTGACGAACTTATATTTTATTGCTAACAATAAAAAATGTCAAAACAGCTTTTTTATTGATAGGTAAATGCTATTCATATGTTTTCCCATTTTTTAATGTATGTATGTATTCAGCCCTTTTTTAGCATCATTTTTTTACACTGCTGGGCACGGGCCTCCCTTCAATACGAGGGGGATCTGGCCATAGTCCACCACGCTGGCCAAGTGCGGGTTGGCGGACTTCATACGTCTTTCGAAAACGAGGTTCTCTCAGACATGCAGGTTTCCTCACGATGTTTTCCTTCACCGCAAGGCAAGTGGTAATAATGCTAGAAATGATTCGCACATGAAAATATCAGAGGTGCGAGACCCGGGATTTGAATCCGCTTCACTCGGTTTCCCAAGCGAGCGCGTTACCACTGGGCTACCACTACCTTTTTTAATAAGTATATTAAAATATCAGTTTACTTATTTGAATTTCGAACACTGGTTTAAAAAAATACAAAATAGTTGGCCATCAGTCAACGCGTGCGACGCAACTGTGTATTAGAGGGATACAGTGAAGGATACACGCTTATGTCAATGTCCTTCAATGCTATCCTACTATACTTATAGTATATATAATTATATTATAGTATATATAATTAGTTCTCAACTAACTGATAATGATTTTTTTTCCAGAGTAATGGCAGAAATATTGGTTGTATTTGGCCATTCCTTGTTTACTATAGCTATCTTTGTCAGCGATCCCCGTACTCTGGAAAAGGTATTGCAAATAAAATTTCAAAAATTTATAATCATATATAATCATATATTTAATAAATATAAAAAAATCTTCTAATATATAAATATCTCGTGTCACAGTGTTTGCGGTCGCACTCCTACGAAACGGCTCGACCGATTTTAATGATTTTTTTTTGTATATTTGGTAGGTATGAGAATAGATCGTAAAGTATTTTCTACCCTCCTACCCCCACCCCTCATTTTTAATCGCGATTTTAGTATTTTTGTATGAACAATATTTTATAAATTATAAATACATAGCACCGAACCAATACCAATACCAAATAACAATTTTACATCTATACATACATATAATAAAATTCTAACTGAGTCGAATCTGTACATAAAATATTTTTTGGAAAATCTTATTGAAATAGTCATTATCATCGATACAGAGGCCGAATCTATAGTTTTTAGAATTTTTTTCTCTCTGTCTGTCTGTCTGTCTGTCTGTCTGTGACCGCATCACGCAAAAATCACTGGAGGGATTTTGATGGAATTTGGTATGATGATAGCTGATTATTCTACTACTACTGAACTCCCGAGAGTTGCGCAATACGAACCCTAATCTTCGAAATGAATCGGCTGCTATTGAGTTAATGTGGTCTCGAAAAATTAATTTAGCGTCAAAATTTACGCCCAGATCTCTGACATTTTGCACTCTGGGGACAGAAATGCGATCCATTTTGTACTCATGTATCAAAGGATACCGAACTCTACCAAAGGTCATCACTGAACATTTTTTATGATTGAGCTCCATTTTATTGTCCTCACTCCAGTTACATACAGCTGTTAGATCGCGTTGTAGCTTGAGGCAGTCTTCGACAGAAGTAATTTCAAGTATGAGTTTGAGATCATCAGCATATAATAGGCATTTTGCATGTTTTATACATTTCGGAAGATCGTTTATCATAATTAAGAAGAATAAGGGTCCCAATATAGAGCCTTGACTTACACCCGATCTCGTATTATATGGTTTTGACTCATACATAGCATACCGAACGAATTGCTGATGATCACGGAGATAGTCAGAGATTAAGTAAAGAAGCTGGGGAGACAAACCAATAGCACTGAGCTTGCTGAGAAGAATATCGTTATTCACCCTGTCAAAAGCTTTGCGGTAATCAAAATAAAGGGCGTCTACTTGATGACCTCTATCCAGACAGGACGATATGTAATCAGCAGCTGTTAATAAGTTGGAATGGACAGACTTCTTAGTCCGAAAACCATGCTGTTCATCATAAATAATTGTTTCCTCATATAAACAGCACAACCCCTTTTTACCCTTTTAAAGAATGAATTTCGAAAAAATTGATATTTGTATTGTTTTAGTTTTCATTTTAAAGGTAAATACCATTTTCCGTTCATTACAGATACAGAGTTTCATACAAAATTTCATCCCCTTTTTGACAGCCTTATGGGATGAAATTAAAAAAATGCTAAAATACGTATTTATTTAATTGTATTGAAGAACATTAATTACCAAGTTCCATGTTATTCTGATCATAAATAATCGTTTGACCATACAAACTTTATTACCCCCTTTTACCCTTTTAGGGGATGAATTTCGAAAAAAATCTAATGCACATATTTCTTATTTTTTACTTTAAAGCTAAATACCACTTTCTGTGCATTTCGCGTTACAAATGACAGAGTTTCATACAACCTTTTATCCCCTATTTTGCCCTCTTAGGGGATGAATTTTGAAAAATCCTTTCTTAGCGGATGCCTACATTGTATAAGGAATAGGTCCTCCAAATTTCACGTTTCTACGACCAGTGGTTTAGGCTGAGCGTTGATCGATCAGTCAGTCAGGACAAAGCATTTTATGTATATACTAGCAGAACCCGCGGCTTTGCCCGCGATCAAACTACAAAAAAAACACACACTTTCTCGCAATACATACTTTATTATTTGCAAAAATAAGTTCGTGTTTCATATTATTTTTCGTTACTCAAAGTATCGAGTATCTTAAAAGATGTTAAATGTAGGTATATTCAGTTTAGGTATTTCGCAAGCTCCATTGCTTCTAACTTTTGCACATTTTCCACTCCATCTTTCCCCAGTTAGAGTAAGAGAGTACTATGATACAATCGCATACAATGTAACTCAGCTAATATAGGATTTTTACCTAAGAAACACTAACAGGCTAACGTCTACGTTATTTTTAAAGACCCAATGCTATGTACACCTGAAGCTTACAGTCTCCCTCCTTCTCGTTCTTTTTTAAGTTACATAATAAAGTTTCATTCTTATTTTGCTATAGCTTTATGCCCGCGGCTAAGCACGCGTGGACAAAATAAATTTATATGTTGTCATATCGAATTTTTAATATTATGTGTTCATTTATGTAATCATTTCAAATTAACTTAACTTAGTCTACGCTAAAAACCAACCACAAATGTACCACATTGGTTGATGTTCTGTCTATTTCTGGATTCTAAAATGTCCCTGTGAAAAGCAATCTTCTCTAAAGTTTATTTAAATCTATTGTTTTAGCATTAATACCAAGTTTCAAGTAATTCTGATCATAAACATTTTTTTCGCCATATAAGCAGCATAATCCCGTTTTATCCTTTTAAGGGATGAATTTCGGAAAATTTTTATTATTTGTATTGTTTTATTTTTCATTTCAAATTTAAATACCACTTTACGTTCATTAACTATAGAGTTTCATACAAACTTTCATCCCCCATTTTACCCCCTTAAGAGTTGAATTTCAAAAAATGCTTAAATATGTATTTATTTAATTGTATTGAAGAGCATTAATACCAAGTTTTAAGTAATTCTGATCATAAATAATTGTTTGCTCATATAAACTTTATCACCCCCTTTTACCCTTTTAAGGGATGATTTTCGAAAAAAATCTAATACATATATTTCTTATTTTTTATCTTAAAGCTAAATACCACTTTTCGTGCATTTCACGTTAAGAATGACAGAGTTTCATACAATCTTTTATCCCCTATTTTACCCTCTTAGGGGATGAATTTCGAAAAATCCTTTCTTAGCGGATGCCTACATTGTATAAGAAATATGTCCTCCAAATTTCACGTTTCTACGACCAGCGGCTTAGGCTGTGCGTTGATCGATCAGTCAGTCAGGACAAAGCATTTTATGTATATATAGATATAGATAGATATTCGCGTAAATCTAAGAAAGTATTATTATTATTGAACAGGCATATGAAAGTGAATTCCGGATCATCTTTAGCGGTGTGAGTTTGGTCCAGATATTCTTCTTCATGAGCGGGTTCCTCATGACGTATTACTTACAGATACATTCGGAAAAACATACAATATCTTGGAAGAATATACCAAATATCGTATTTCATAGATGGTGGAAGTAAGTATTTTTCACAAAAGTCATTTAAGACTTAAATATGTTAGAACATTAACACACAGCACCATCCAGTTCCATGGTAAGCCTCGTAAGGCTTGTGTTATGGATACCAGATACTAGACACTACGCATACATAACTTTAAATACATACATATTATAAATATAAATATCTATGACTGGAGTACAAACATTCATGCTCATCATGCAAATGACTGCTTTCAGCGGAACTCGAACCCGCGATCATTGGCGCAGCAAGTAGGTTAAAAAATAAATAAAAACCGACTTAAAAAAAAAACTCAAAAAAGTAAAAAATAACTGATTGGTAGTTTTCATTTACTACAGATACCTAATCAGATACTTTCGAAGTCGGTCCCAGCCGATACAAATTAAAGCAAACCGTCGAATATTAAATACAATTGATATAGGCTTAATCAAAAAGTATAATCTAATGTAAAAAATATAAATAAATGATTTATTTATTAAGTAATAAAGTAATATTTTATAAATAATATAGAAAATACATATCTCATAAAACTTCAATGATACAAAAAAAAATCTTTGTAAAATAATTATAAAAATAACATTTTTACTTACCTACATATAATATGTGAATATACCTACATATATGCGTTAAAAAGAAAAAAGTACAACTTCAAACACCGTCTGGAGACAATATTTTCTCGCCTTATTCAGCACAACGGCGTTATTTATATTCTGGACTACATACATGGTTTTTTTTTCAGGTTAATTTGTCCATTAGCGTTCGTAGCTTCAATTATATCTACTTGGTTGCGACATCTGGGCTCTGGGCCGCTGTGGAAGTCCTACATCACGAACGGTGTCACACGACAGTGCAGAGACTATTACTGGGCCCATGTGTTATTTATTAATAACTACTTTGAAAATGACAAGGCTTGCCTCGCTCAAACATGGTACGTACACGCCATAATGTTATAAAAAATGTAATTTATTGAGAATGTAGACCGTGCAATCCTGAGTTTAACTAAGCTTTGTATTGAAAAGATAGGTCTTAATAAGTCTAAATATGAAAAATTAAATGTTCATTAACGTGATCATGCACCTTATTGAAATTATCTTATCCCCATTGACACAATTTTCATATTATTATGTAATATTCAAATCTAAACTACGATTAAAGATTACTTGGATACAGAACTTCAAATTATAAACCTAAATAATTTCAATTGAAAAGATAATTTTCTGCTTTTATCTCCAAATATGTTATCCTTTTCCAGGCATCTAGCAGTGGACATGCAATTATTTGTCATTGGCCTTGTCATCTACTTTTTGGTTCAAAACAGAAGCTGGAGATTTAAGGCTGGGACCTTGGCCCTGGCGACGATGATCGGCGTTGTGAGCCCCATCCTGCAGTTATTGTTGCAAAATTTAAACGGGCTTGTGCAAACTCCAACGTACGTGTTTTATAATAATATGCCATTTTAGACACTTGTAGAATAGTAAAATTTCTACAAACAGACCAATCCCAAACGTCTGCTGAACAACATCATGCCTCAATCTTCTATGATCCACACGTGGCTTTGACCCGTGTGAATCATTTAGTCACCGGTTTCTCTTAAACCGAGGCTCAATAAGAGGAAAACAAATATAGTAATAATAATCATCAACTTCATCATTAACCTCTCAATTAATTCATTTTCATAAATCTCTTCATCAAATTATTCATACCCATCATCACCTTCCGTTAGTTCTGTCACAAATAGCATGGTTCTGGAGGATGTTGTGCAGGAGGCTGATGCCTGATGCCGATGCGGAGGTTTATCTGTACCCACCGCCAGTTACCCTAAAAAGCGAAATAAATGGACTATTGAAATGAACAAGTTTATGTGCTCATATTTTCATCTCACAATGTTAGATAGGGGAGGCGGGGAGGGGTGGGGGGGGGGGGTCAATAATTAAAGAAATAGGGTAGTTATACCAAAACATCTCCAGACTAGAGGTTTTTTAATAGAGAATAGCATGGAGCAAATTTTTGGTGACAACCCCCCTGGGTCGTGTTTGTTAATATGTTTTATGGTTTGAACAATAATTTTCCCCTGGAAAAAGAGTGAGGGGTCACCACATAGATGGGTATCTCCTTCTAAGATGTTTATTAAAAATGTAAATGCTATAAATACATTAAATATATCATACTAATACAGAGAAAAACTGAAAAATTTACTTGTTAAACTCGCTGTTATACACTGTGCCGTGTGAATTTTTATTGAGGAAACATTATATGACCTACGACAGCGAAACTATTCAACGAAGTTAAACAACGCTGGCGGAGTCTCGAGGAAAGGCAACTAGAAATAAATTAAAAATGTAACAAAGAAAAGATATGCCCATTTTTAGGGCTCAGTAGTCGAAGTTGTTCCAAATAAGTTTAAGCAAATTATTTGGTTATTAACATGATAACTTGTTGCAGGATGTTGCGAACATTAGATGACGACAACTTTCACAAGTCACACGTGATGGTTCAGAACAATCTGCCTTGCTTTATGCTGGGGATGAGCGTCGGGTATCTTGCATATTATTTAAAGCAGAAGAAAATAGAACTCCCGAATTTTAAGGTCATATTATTTTATATTGTATATTTAAGGTGTTACTTAAATATAAAACTTATGAATTCTTTAAAAGCTTTCGTTAAAATTTCGAAAAAAAAAAAAACAATGATTAATGGCAGCGTTTTACCTACCAATAAAACGTATATTAACTTGCTTACTTTATTCGAAGCTTACATATTGAGATAGGCACTTCCGTTCTCGCCTTTATATCATTTATCCTTGTCTATCCTGTTGCTTACTCGTTCTCTCCCACCACCACTAGGCAGAGTGGACTGCCCTGCAGGAGGTGGGTTTCGAAATTTTAGCTCACCCACCCTACAATTCTGACCTAGCTCCCAGCGATTATGACCTATTCCCAAACTTGAAAAAAAGTCTTCGTGGGAAGAAATTTTCAAGCGACGAAGAAGTGAAGGATGCAGTTTCGGCGTATTTTTCAGACAAAGACAAAACATTTTTTTTTCGAAGGTATACGTAAGTTAATTGAAAGATCGGAAAAATGTATAAGGGTAGCAGGTGAATATATTGAAAAGGAAAAAAAATCGTACTTTTATTTCCACTTCTTACCCCCCATTCCGCGAACTTGAAAACGCCCCAGGCGGGAACGGAGTTTCGTTCCCACCTTTATATCACTTACGATAATAGGCACTTGCCTATCTCAATATGTAAGCTTCGAATAACAGTCAAGTCAAATTAATATGAAAATTATTATTGAGTTAAATATAGATTTTGCTACTTTTATTAGAATAATTAAAGAATATATTGTAGATAAATATGTTCGAAATATTTAATAAAAAAAATATATTTTGATTTTTTTCAGTTAGGTAATATTTATTGTTGGTCCTCGATATTCTTGCTACTGGGTGTCTACTACGTTGCAAGTTTCATCTTCGAAGACGGGGAACGGTCACTTCTGTGGGACTTAATGTTCCAGTCATCTCATCGTCTTGTTATTGGACTGATCATAAGCCTTTGGATGCTGGGAGTCATACTTAAATTCAACGGTAAGTACATGTACTGATGAAATTTACATCTATCCAAATTAACAACAAATTAAATTATAAAAAGAAAAGCCAACAACAACCAATTCATTGAGGCCATTCTTGTTGAGTGTGACGAGATGTGACAAGGGGGGATGGAAGGTCTACGGTAACGTGACGTTCGCCGTTCATTATTTTTCGACATGAGCGCTAGCTCTGCGGCGCGGCTCTAGCGGCGTTGCGATCCGTCACAACTGGTTTCTTTGTTTTTCCAATGCTTGAGAGAGTAAGATTTCCACGTACCCTGCGTTCTCGATTCAGTAACAAATGACTTTAAAAAAAAAACGAAATTTCAATCGGTTCATCCGTTTGAGCGCCACGATCCTACAGTGAACACACGGTAAACTTAAAACACCCCTTTTGCGTCGGGGGTTAAAAACTACTTTTTTATATTACCCGACCGCGGTGAAGCCCAAAGAAGAGTTATGCTTTTAACCTGTATGTATGTCTGTCTGACCATATATTCCCTCGTAATTACTAAACAGCTTAACCAATTGTATTGATTCATACGTCGTTAGGTTTGTCTCGATAACGCTAGTGTTATAGGGTATATTAATATCATTAAAAATTAAAATGTCGGTTATTAGGTGCAAACTTGTGGGTCATGAAAAAAATTTTTCGTTAGAGAGAATCGAGTGGGGTATCAAAATGCAGATTTTTAAAAGACGATTACTAAAACATATACAAGTTATATGTTTAAAAATAACCGTCCACTTTATCCGTCCACTGCTGGACATAGGCCTCTCCAAATGCACGCCACTTCGTTCTATCTTCGGCTTCTCGCATCCAGCTCCTGCCAGCCGTCTTGCGCATATCGTCACTCCACCGTGCCTGAGGACGCCCTTTATCCCGTTTGCCTGTTCGCGCTCTCCACTCCAGGACTCGTTTACCCCAGCGGTTGTTTGTCCAGCGACTGATATGGCCAGCCCACTGCCACTTCAGCTTGCTTATCCTGTGGGCTATGTCGATCACCTTGGTTCTCTGCCGGATCACCTCATTTCTGATGCGATCACGCAGAGAAACGCCGAACTTTCTATAGCTCGCTGAGCGACTTTGAACTTGTGGACCAGCCGTACCGTCAGTGTCCACGTTTCGGCTCCGTAAGTCATAACGGGTAGGACGCACTGATTGAAGACTTTCGTCTTTAGGCACTGTGGGATCGACGCTGTAAAGACTCGACGTAGCTTCCCGAATGCTGCCCAACCCAACTGAATTCTTTTGATCACCTCCCCCTCGAAGTTGTTTTTACCCAGCTGTCTAATGTCTAATGTTTGCCCGAGGTAAACATATTTTTGAACAGCTTCGAGTACGTTTCCGTGCATTGCAATCGGTTCCGGTAGTACATGGTCGTTGAACATGACCTTGGTTTTGTCCAAGTTCATCCGTAGACCGATGCGTTCAGAAGAGTCAGCTAGGTCGTTCAACATCTGTTGTAGGTACTCGCCATTGATGTTGATGCCACGTCCTTTCCAGTTCAGCGTCTTGAACATATCCTCCATTGCATTTGTGAACAATTTCGGGGAAATAACGTCCCTTGTCTCACTCCTCGATGCAATGGTATAGGACTTGTTTGCTGATTCTGTACTTGGACGGACATGGTGGCGGCTTCGTACAGACATCTCATCACTTGGATGTATCGCCAATCTACTTGGCAACGCTGCAGGGACTCCAGAACGGACCAGATTTCAATCGAGTCAAAGGCCTTCTCATAGTCCACAAATGCTAGACACAGGGGCTGATCATACTCTTCGGTCTTCTGTATAATCTGCCGCACTGTGTGGATGTGGTCTATGGTGCCGTATCCGCTCCTAAACCCAGCCTGTTCCGGGGGTTGAAAGCTTCGAATTCTTGCCCTTACGCTGCATTTCACAAAATCTCGTGCCTTCCTCCCTGAGGATTCAAACCACATTTTTGAGGTTCTGGTTAACGTCTGTTGTGGTTTCCACGGCAGCGAATCGGTTTTCCAGGTTGGACTGAAACGTTGCAGATCTTATCGTGATTTGGAGCGGAGTAAGTCGGAGCCTGGCCTTCATCAAACGGACACGTTCGGCTTTAAAGTCGATATTCAGAGAGCCTCGGACAAGTCGGTGATCACTGCCGGTGTTAAACCTGTTGATCACGGAGACGTCTCTGAATATGTGCCTTTTGTCCGTTATGATGAAGTCGATCTCGTTTTGGGTCTTAGCGTCGGGGCTTTGCCACGTCCACTTCCTTTGGGGCTTCTTCTTTAAGAAAGAGTTCATCAAGAAGAGCCCCTCCCGCTCGAGGAAGTTAACGAGCATTTGCCCCCTAAGGTTCCTGCTTCCAAATCCATGGGATCCTACTACCGATTCGTTGCAATTCTGTACTCCCACTTTAGCGTTGAAGTCTCCCATAATAACGTTGTAGTGGGTCTTTGTAGTGAAGTGGAGGGCTCTCGATATATCGTCGAACATTTCCTCCACTTCGTCATCCGAGTGTGTCGAGGTCGGTGCGTACACTTGCACCACCTTGAGGCTATACCTCTCAGTGAGCTTGATGATGAGGTACGCTACCCTGTTCGACACACTGGAGATTTCTACAACGTTGTCGGCGAGAGACTTATTGACCAGAAACCCTACACCACCTTGGGACTGTTGGTCTCCCTCACGGAAGTACATTAGGTGGCCCGACTCGAGGGTTATGGTGTCCCCCCCCCTCTCTTCGGACTTCACATAAACCGAGAATATGCCACCTAATTTTCCCAAGTTCAACCTCAAGTTGCGCCAGATGCGCGTCAAGCCGTAGCGTGCGTCCGTTGTACGTCGCCAGGGTCAGTCGGTTTTGGTGGTCTCCCGTAGCCCAGAGATTCTTGGCACCCCCTGCCCCGCCGTTACCGTGGTCGCCACCTTGACCAAGAATAGCACGGCCGCCGGGAACTGGGGGCCGTGGCTTTTGTTTTCTCTGCATTCAGAGGAATTGCCCATAATCGCCACGCTGGGCAGGCGGGTTGGCGATCGCAGGGTGGCGTAGCTTCTCTCATCGGTGACACTGCTGCCCGTCAGCGGCCTGTTGCATTTAGCTACGCCTAGATTGATATACCGCCATCGGTCGGTCGCCAGAGCCTCGTCTGTCGGTCGGCAGGATGTACCGCGTGCAGGTGAGGTTGGCTTGGGGCGAGGAGGTGTTGGTTCGCCCCCTTACATCCCATCCCCTTTTTAGTTAAGCTGTTTAGTAATTACGAGGAATCTTAGGATCGGACATATACACAATACACAAACATACATACAATTTAAATATGCTTTTAGGTTCACTGCAGTTGGGTAATAAACCCACAAAAAAAACGAAAAGATAGTTTTATTATAATATATAATATTCGCTTCACGAAATTAACTAACGAAAAAATAGTGAGACCTATGTTACAACTTACATATTATTGCTTCCAGGTTTCTCCAAAACCATATTCGAATGGCATGGATTTGTTATACTGAGTAAGCTGTCGTACGGAGTGTTTCTGGTACACATTGAAATATTCTACATTTTGATCGCTTCAAGAACACAACTTGCTCCAGTCTCTTTTCTTAACTTGGTAAGTAAGACTAAATATAAAATATTTGATTAAAATGGTGGATTGGAGGATATGTGACAGCGATAGCAACACAGCATTATTGTTAAGTATTTAGAGTTATGATTACAAGAGAAGAAATCTTATGTTCAAATTTTACATAATTTGAGTTTGAGTCAGTGGATTTATGTTAGAAGCATGGATGATTAGAAGTTACGTATCATAAGATGAACGAATACATTTCCAACACGACTACCACTTATCTTACGGTGAAGGAAAACATCGTGAGGAAACCCGCACGTCTGAGAGAACATAGTAAGTTTTCGAAAGATATGTGAAAGCCGCCAACTCGCACTTGATTAGCGTGGTCACTTTGGCGTGGCATCGTATGGAAGGGAGGCCCACCCCCAGCAGCGGGACGTAAAAAGGACTAAATACATTTTCTATTTTCAGGTTTTCACTTTCATAGGCGTAGTATTCGTCGCGTTCTTGCTCGCATTCGTTTTGTACTTGTTAGTGGAGGCGCCTGCGAGTCGGCTTATGGCATTGTTAGAAGAGAAGATTCCAAAGGAGAAGAAGGAAGTGTAGATTATTGTGTATTAGGTTAATATCCTATGTACAACATCAATAAAATGTTACATATTAATATATTATACATTTTATTTTCACGGCGTTATGGGCCATTCGAGTAGTACGTAAGCAGAATTTTAGCAATTATTAAACCCTACCTCCCCCTTGTCAGCAAAAGTAAGCAAAGCTCTTACTCCCCTTCTATAATCTATGCTTATTCATAAGCAGTAGTTATCAAGTCTAGAAATGAAGTATTTATAGGCTATAGGAAAAAATGCACATTAAATATTTATTCAAGCAAATTATTGACATGGTATTTAAATATAATATTCTTATTAATATTCGTCTCAATTATTTTGTGTAGTCAAAGTGTATATGTAAATAAGCATGTAGTATACAAGCTTAGAAATATAAAGCTAAGAAAGACAATATAAAGCTCATTTACTTTTTAATGAAACAAATTATATGAAAAACCTAGATCAGAAACTGTTACAGAATGTACACAAGAAAATCCTGAAATAAAAGAAGGAATGATATTAGATAAGCAAATAACAGAAAATGTTTTATTTCAAATCGCTTAAAATTAAACCAAATAATAGCATGAAATGCAACAGAAGAATCGATTAAAATTAATTCAAACTTAAACTTCAAATTCGATGAAATCCCAGCTCATAATTTAAAATTAGTAAATAATTGTCACAGTGCAATCGAACGCACTGACCAAGTTTTAAATTCACCAAAGACATCGCATTTAAACGACGAGGAATATGAAGAATTTTTAAAACTTTGCTCTCAATATTCCGATATTTTCTACCATCCCGATGATAGACTTACTTGCACAAACGCGTTAAAACATCAAATTAAAACAAATTTAGATGTTCCCATTAATACAAAATCTTATATATTTCCGCAAAGTCATAAAGAAGTATTTCGTGAACAAATAGATAAAATGTTAGACCACGACATAATTGAACCTTCGGTATCGCCTTGGTCATCACCGATTTGGGTTTTTCTCAAGAAAGTCGTTAAAGTAAGTGTTTATTTGGATGATATTGTTATTTATTCATATGATTTAAATTAATATATAGAAAAAGTACAAAATGTTTTTGATAGACTACGCCACTTTAATTTAAAACTGCTACCGGATGAATGTAAATTTATACGTTTAGAAGTAAATTACCTCAGACACACAATTACAGACGAAGGAGCTAAACCAAACCCTGAAAAAGTAAAAACCGTAAGAGATTTTCCCTATTATCACTATTAAAGAAATAAAATTCTAAAGTATTGCTGCAATCATGATTTTTTTTCTTATTCTTTGCATCTACACATGAATTTACAACTCATATAAAAGTATGATTAGCACCATTGGATAGATAATTTCATAATTGATATGATACACGTTTAATTTTTTTAAAAAGATCAATTTCAATTGTGTTTTGGACCAATATTTAGAAATTATAAGAAAATTTTCGAGTGAGATATTGCGCGAGGCCAGGCGGTCGTCGGCAGCCGCCTTTCGTGTGGGGTACCTGCGTCGTTCGTGACCGCCTCCGGCTGTTATAACATTTCGCTTATCTAATATATTTAAACGAGCAGTTCTTGTATATTTATATCTTTATATATTTATTTATACCGGCGATCTCGGAAACGGCTCTAACGATTTCGCTGAAATTTGGTATGGGAGGGCTTTCGGGGGCGAAAAATTGATCTAGATTAGTCTCATGTCTGGGAAAACGCGTGTTTTCGAGTTTTCATGCGGTTTTCTTTTGCATTATTCTACGCAGAATATGTTCGATATTTGTGTTCGTATTTCTTACACTCAGGCATAAGCATCGTGGTCAAGCGACCAAGGTGCAAGATTAACATTATATGGATCATATTGAATATTGGATACAAAGTTCTACTTTTTTTTTTGTATTTATCCAAGTTTTTAGTTTTTGTTTTAATCTAAAAAATATGATATAAAAAAAAAAAGAACACCGAGCGAAGCTCGGTCGCCAGGTACTATATATTAACGATTTGTGTCAACTGCAAATTCCAAAGTCTAATATATATACATATGCTGATGACACTGATCTCATTGTTTATGACTCAGACTGGAATAAAGCAAAACTAAGAGCAGAGCAGGCGCTGCGCCAAGTGATGGAGTGGCTTTCTAATAATTTATTAATCCTAAACTTAACTTCTTTGTTTTTGTTTTTCGAAATTAATCCGGCTTTATCTTGCCTAGCAATTACGGACCGTCTCTAGAGACGGCCCGTAATTGCTAGGCAGATTCTAGAATCTGGAGTTATTTAGCTCACATTTGCTGTCCATCCCTGCAATTGGTGTCATATACAAATTGACGCCAAGCTAAACTGGCAAAAACATATTGAAATTTTGTATTCAAGACTAAGGAAATTAATCAATACTAATATTATAAAGAGGTAAAGTTCGTGAGTTTGTGATGTTGTAGGGGGTAATCTCTGGATCTACTGAACCGATTAAGATGAAATTTGGTATTTATATATTTGGTTATATATATATATATATATATATATATATATATATATATATATATATATATATATATACAGACACGTTTGGCTCAGTTTTTAATGACCCTACTTGCTGTACCAGCGGTCGCGGGTTCGAGTCCCGCTGGGGGCATTCATTTGTGTGATGAGCACGAATGTTTGTACTCCAGTCATGGATAATTATATTTATACACGCGCTCAGTACGCCATCCGGTGGTTTTCGGTAAACTCATCGGATTAGAGTGTGAAGTCAGGCTTCTACAGCGCACTCTAGTAAAGGCGTAAAAGTAATGGTAGCAGGGTGATACAAACTGGCAGGTTTTAAAAAGAAATTAAAATAGAGCATAAAGTTGACTATTTGAATAACAATAAGAGTAATGTCAGATTTGTACCGCCCGTGCACCACGTATACGACGAATTACTTATTTCCTCATTTGTTTGTGTGTAACGTTTAATTTGCGCTTTATTTTGTGAGCATTGTTTTTTAGTTCTGAGTGTGTGAAGTGTAATTGACTTAGTTGATTAAATCTACTATATTTTTTAAAAGACATTATTTAAGTTCACGCCCACTATAATAAATAATTCTGATGTTGGCCGTCCTACGTTATATAAGTTATATATGTGTAGTGTGTCAACTTTTTGGTATTAATAACACAAGCCTCGTAGCTCACCATGGAACTAGATGGTGCTGCGTGTTAATGTGCCAAGATATTTATTTATTAAAGAACTGAGACACCAACCAACCAACACCAACAAAACAACCGCTTGGAGTGGAATTCATAAAACATCCATGTGGGCATTAGAAGAACGCAAAGAGCTATTCTAAAAGTCATAGTCTTTAAGAAAAGAAATTTCTCTAAAGCTCAACTCTATCTTGAAACCCAAGTGTTGAAAATAAGATAGCTGTAGGTACATTCTTCGCAAAGACACAGCATGACACCAGTCGATGAAACAAATTTAAAGGCGCCAAGGTTTACCTGTTTCCGAGCCTGTTCTACTCGTACGTCGTACTGCCTTAGCTCGTCGTCAGTTTGTTGGAGCAAGTTCTATGTTATATAATAAGTTAAATAAGAGCATATTCATATTATATCTTCATCCAAATGTTGTGTTAAAATTAAAAGTCCCTAAATGGTTGCAAAAGTTATAGTATTAGGAGACTGAGCTATTTTTAACAACAAATATAATAGCAATCATAGTAATAGCCAAAAAATTTATTTTCTCAGGAGAAAAGGTCCCATGATGATTAAATAACATTTTCCTATTCCGCCTTATCCACTAACGAGTAGTAACACTAACTAGTCGCAAAATTTTGAAAAATAAAAATGAATTTATGTCACTTTGGAATTATGAATAATAATAATTTCTTTACAAAAACTCATGATATCCCATCAAAAACATAATTGTGAAAATGGGAGCCAAGTTCAATATTAAGAATATGCTTGGTTGTAAACTTCACCGACAAAATAATTGAGATCTAAATGGGTGCCAAGTTCTGTGGATGATCCTAAAATTTATTAATAAGAACATATTTCAGTTCAATATTTCAAGAGTTCAAGAGACCAATATGGACATCAGTATAGCACCAAAGAGGAGCGGGAGGGGGGTGGTTTTTGATGACATGGAGGAGGGGGTTCTGGATGGTGATTACATCTGCAATATTTATTTATTTAGTTTTTTGATTTTTTGCAAAATTTACTAGATTTTGATTTGTCCAATCAATGTGTTCAGAATACACATGACACTATAACTTATAACTACTTGTCTATGCTCGAAAACGAAAAGCATGTTCAGGGATTTCTCAAAATAATTGAGACGAATGCTAATAAGAACATTATATTTAAATACCATGTCAATAATTTGCTTGAATAAATATTAAATGTGCATTTTTCCCTTATTATAGATACTTCATTTCTAGACTTGATAACTATCGCTCATGAATAATCGTAGGAGGGGAGGGGGACGGGGGAGTAACAGACAAGGAGGAGGGAGGGGTTAATAATTACTAAAATTCTGCTTACGTAATACTCGAATGGACTATAACGCTGTGAAAATAAAATATATAATATATTAATATGTAACGTTTTATTGATGTTGTACATAAGATATTAACCTAATACACAATAATTTACACTTCTTTCTTCTCCTTTGGAATCTTTTCTTGTAATATTGCGAACAGCCGACTCGCAGGCGCCTCCACTAACAAGTACAAAACGAATGCGAGCAAGAACGAGACGAATATCACGCCTATAAAGGTGAAAACCTGAAAATGGAAAATGTATTCAGCCCTTTTGGCATCCCACTGCTGGGGGTGGGCCTCCCTTCAATACGAGGGGGATCAGCCCATAGTCCCCACGCTGGCCAAGTGTGGGTTAGTGGACTTCACATGCGGGTTTTCTCACGATCGTTCGTGCACCGTAAAATAGTGGTAGTCATGTTGGAAATGATTCGCACATGAAAATATTAGAGGTGCTAGACCCGGGATTTGAACCCTATTCACTCGGTTTTCCAAGCGAACGCCTTACCACTGGGTTATCACTGCCTATTATAAATATTCTTAACAAATCATAAAGATGCTTAAATAGATTGAGGTATTTTTTCTTATGAATCTAATATATTTAAACGAACAATTCTTGTATATTTATATCTTTATATCTTTACTTATTTATACCAGCGATCTCGGAAACGGCTCTAACGATTCTCTGAAATTTGGTAACTGGGGGCTTTTGGGGGGCGAAAAATCGATCTAGATTAGTCTTATGTCTGGGAAAACGCGTGTTTTTGTGTTTTCATGCAGTTATCTTTTGCATTATTCTACGCAGAATATGCTCGATAATTTCTTACACTTAGACGTAAGCATTGTGGTCAAGCGACCAAGGTGCAAGATTAACAAATCAATAGGTGTGTCTGAGATCGTATCTCGATCGGATACACAGTTTCACTTTTTTTTTGTATTTATTCAAGTTTTTAGTAGTTTTAATCTAAAAAATACGATATAACAAAAAAGAACTCTAAGCGAAGCTCGGTCGCCAGGTACTGTTCATTAATGCCATATAATATTTGTTATCATCTCTGTTACAGATCTGTAATATTAAAATGTTATTGCTATATAGTATATAGTGATATGTTTCAAATGTTGAATCGTATGTCTTAGGGGCCATCCATAAATTACGTCACACGAATTTCGTGATTTTTTTACCCCTCCCCCGTCCTTGTCACAGCTGGTCACACTTGTGAGACTCCCCCCCCTCCCTAGTGTGGCGTCACATATTTTGCAATTTTATATCCATTTAAATTATTTTTTATTTATTATTTATAACATGAACATCAATTTAAACATTTCAAGAAATTAACAAAACAAAAAACGATTATTTTACGATTTGGAAATGTGACGTCACGAAATCTAGGACCCCTCCCATCCCCCTGTCACACAATGTCACACTTCGTCGACCCCCTCCCTCCCCCTTAACGTGTGACGTAATTTATGGATGGTCCCTTAACATACATATGTATTTTCAGGGCGACTTGTGAAATAGCTTCATTTACAATACATACTTACCTAATTATTCGTCTATTTTATGATACGTAACTTCTAACATAAATCCACTGACTCAAACTCAAATCATGTAAAATTTGAACATAAGATTTCTTCTCTTGTTATAATAACTCTAAATACTTAACAATAATGCTGTGTCGCTATCGCTGTTACATATCCTCCAGTCCACCATTTTATATTTGAAGCTAATATTTTATATTTAGTCTTACTTACCACATTAAAAAAAGAGACTGGAGCAAGTTGTGTTCTTGAAGCGATCAAAATGTAGATTATTTCAACGTGTACGAGAAACACGCCGTACGATAGCTTACTCGGTAAAACAAATCCATGCCATTCGAATATGGTTTTGGAGAAACCTGGAAGCAATAATATATTATAATGATAGTCTCACTGAGTATTTTTCTTAAGCTTATGTCAGAAATGAGTTCATACTTTCTTTCTTTAAGCGAATATCTATCGATCGATATCGAATCGAATATAAAAGGCAAAAGTGATTGACTAATGTATCAACGCACAGGCCAAACTCTTAAGGCTAAAAAAATAAAGTTTCGCACACGTATTCCTCATATGACAAAGGCATCCAGTAAGGAAGGATTCTTCAAAATTCAAAATTTAAAAGTTTGTATGAAACTTTTTATTCTTTGGATATATTTGCATGAAACGTATGAATTGATTACGGCAAAAATAATGAGTTACGTATTTCAGCGTTTTCTAAAATTCAACCCCTAAGAGGGTATAATAGGGGATGAAAGTTATAAATAAACGCATAGGCCAAACCCTTAGGGCTAGAAACTTAAAATTTCGCACACGTATTCCTCTTATGACGTTGGCATTCACTAAGGAAGGATTTTCCAAAATTCAACTCCCAAGGGGGTGAAACAGGGGATAAAAGTTTGTTTGTAGTTT
The DNA here is from genome assembly GCA_905404265.1 of Fabriciana adippe. NCBI lineage: Eukaryota > Metazoa > Arthropoda > Insecta > Lepidoptera > Nymphalidae > Fabriciana > Fabriciana adippe. The sequence continues at coordinate 14,722,625 of FR989998.1, read as the reverse complement.
TATCCTTGGATATATTTACATGAAATTTCGTATTTTTGGTAGTTTGATCGCGAGCGAAGCCGCGGTTTCTGCTAGTTCTAAATAAAACGATTTTTTAAAAATTTTTGCTGTTTTATTACCCGACTGCAGCGAAGCCAAGGGAAGGGTTATTTATTTGAACTGTATGTACGTTTATTGTGTGTATGTTCGATCTTAAAATTCCTCGTAATTACTAAACAGCTTAACCGATTTCTTCGTTAGATTCGACTTGATAACGCGAGTTTCATAGGCTATACTATGAATATCATTAAAAAAAGCGAACTGAAAAGGTTAGAACAAGTAGACAAAAAACATAGTATTATTCAGTTGGAGACATACAAGTTTTATACTAGCTGTGAGACTTACTACGTCATACATGTATGTATGTCTTCGGCTGCATAATACTATGGTTCTTCGTCAACTTATTTTCACCTCTTCAGTTCGCTTTTTACAAAAGCGGTTTTTTTTATTTTTAGTTTTGGTCAGTTAGGTATATTTTTTATTGGTTTAAGTACCTTAGACCACATTCATACGCTGCAACAGGTTATACAGAAGACTGAGGAGTATAACTTGCCTCTTTGCTTGACGTTTGTGGATTACGAAAAAACCTTTGCTTCGAGCGAGACCTAGGCTGTACTACAGTGTCTCCAGCGGTACCAAGTTGACCACCGGTATGTAAAAGACCTGAAGTGCTTGTATGAAAACGCCACTATGTCAGTCCGACTTCAGGACCGGGACTCGAGATCCATCCAATTGCACCTTCGATTTGCCGACGATATAGTATGACGTTATGGCTGAGACCATGGAAGATCTAAGTAAAATTCTCAATGACCTCAATAGAGTTTTCGAACGAGTTGGTCTAAAAATAAACATGGATAAGACAAGAATTATGTCGAATGTCCACGTTGCAATCACTCCAATTTCTATCGGTGATTCTATGCTCGAAGTTGTAGATGAGTATGTAAACCTGGGACAACTGTTAGGCTAGGTAGGTCCAACTTCGAGAAAGAGGTCAATCGACGGATCAAAATTGGATGGGCAGGCTTCAGGAAGCTACGCAACATCTTCTCGTCTTAAATATCGCACTATCTCAAGACAAAAGCCTTCGACCAGTGTGTGATGCTAGTGATGACATACGGCACAGAGACGTGGCCGCTCACGATGGACCTGATAAGAAAGCTCAAGGTCATATAAAGAACAATTGAAAGGGCTACGCTCGGGGTTTCCCTGCGAGATCGAATCAGGGATGGGAAGATGCGCAGAAGGAAGCTCACCGACATAGCCCATCGAATATCCAAGCTCAAGTGGCAGTGTACGGGGCACATCGCGCGCAGAACGGACGGTCGTTGGAGATGAAAAGTTCTCGAGTGACGGCCACGTACCGGAAGGCGAAGCGTGGGCAGGCCTCCCACATAGTGGACCAACGACTTGGTCAAAGTGGCTAGAGCTCAATGGATGCGGATGACACAAGACCGGTTGTCGTGGAAATCTTTAGGGGGCGCCGACGTTTAACAATGAGCGTTTGGGCTGAGTTTTGTCCTAAATTATGTTTAAAGATGTAATTTATGTATATTTTTGTAATTGCCTCTCGACTCTCTCGACAAAAAAATGTTTAAGGACAGGTTTAAGGGAGTGTGAGTGAAAATCTGTTCAGCCGTATGCAGGCTATCAGTTATTTTATAAACAGTAAAAGCTCATGAGCAACTTATACAGATCTAATCCATTCGAAACTTGGTATCGCTCTACTTCAATAACATTGCAACAACATGGTAACCTTGGCCTGATGCTGCAGCGTCACCTATAATGTGCAAGATACTCAACTCTATAAAATTCTCCAGAGATATCGTATTTAGCCTTAATGAAATGGCCTCAATGAATAGGTTATTGTGTTGGTTTTTCTTTGTTTAATTTAATTTGTTGTCAATTTGAATAGATGTATGTATATATTTTATCAGTACATGTACTTACCATTGAATTTAAGTATTACTCCCAGCATCCAAAGGCTTATGATCAGTCCAATAATAAGACGATGAAATGACTGAAACATTAGGTACCACAGAAGTGACCGTTCCCCGTCTTCGAAGATGAAACTTGCAACGTAGTAGACACCCAGTATCAAGAATGTCGTGGACCAACAATAAATGTTACCTAACTGAAAAAAAAATCAAATAAAAATAATTTTTTTTATTTTTTATTTATTAAATATAATAAACATATTTATATACTAAATGTATATTATATTTTTTCTAATAAAAACTAACAAAGTCTATGTTTAACTTAATAACATTGTTTTGTTAGAATTTAAGTGAAAGCTTTTAAAGCATCCATAAGTATTATATTTTAAGAAAAAGCTTAAATATACAATTTATAATAATATAACCTTAAAATTAGGGAATTCTATTTTCCTCTGCTTTAAGTAATATGCAAGATACCCGATGCTCATCCCCAGCATGAAGCAAGGCAGATTGTTCTGAACCCTCATGTGTGACTTGTGGAAGTTGTCGTCGTCTAATGTTCGCAACATCCTGCAACAAGTTATCATGTCAATAACCAAATAGTTCGGTTAATCTTATTTGGATGAAACAACTTAAAAATGGGTTTTTCTTTTCTTTGTTATATTTTAAGTTAAAGATTAAGATTTTAAAGATTTTTATTGAACATAATAACATACATATTCAAAATAGTTAGATCGTAAGTAGCTGCATTAGTATAAACTGTGTCGCAGCTATTTACGCCCACCTCTGGACAATAGGGGCAGTTATGTTCTAAGATTAGTACAAGTACAATTTAAGTTTATATTAGTAGAATTAATTACTATTATAATTATGTTAGTTTAGTTTCAGTTTATATTTATAGTTCCTTCCTTGTTGCCTTTCCTCGTGACTCCGCGCGCGTTGTTCAATTTTGTAGAATAGCTTCGCTCTAGGTTATCACCTACGAGACATCGTACATATGTGATGTTTCCTCAATAAAAACGCTCACGGCACAGTAGGTATATAACAACGCGAGCTCAATAAATGAACTCTTCAGTTTTTCTAGTTTTAGACGACACGTTTGGCTCAGTTTGTAGTGACCCGACTTGGTGTGCCAGCGGTCGCGGGTTCGAGTCCCGCTGGGGCATTCATTTGTGTGATGAGCACGAATGTTTGTACTCCAGTCATGGGTGTATATATTTATAATATGCACGTATTTAAAGTTATATATGTGTAGTGTATCAACTATCTGGTATCCATAACACAAGCCTCGTAACTTACCATGGAACTAGATGGTGCTGTGTGTTAATGTCCCAACATATTTATTTATTTATTTCTCTACACTAGTATTATATAGATATATCTATATATACATAAAATGCTTTGTCCTGACTGACTGATCGATCAACGCACAGCTTAAACCGCTGGTCGTAGAAATGTGAAATTTGGAGGATGTATTCCTTATACAATGTAGGCATCCGCTAAGAAAGGATTTTTCAAAATTCGTCCCCTAAGGGGGCAAAATAGGGGATAAAAGTTTGTATTAAACTTTGTCATTCTTAATGCGAAATGCACGGAATGTGGTATTTAGCTTTAAGATGAAAAATAAGAAATATATGTATTAGATTTTTTCGAAATTCATCTCTTAAAAGGATAAAAGGGGACGATAAAGTGTATATGGGCAAAGAATAATTTATGATCAGAATCACTTGAAACTTGGTGTTAATGCTCTTCAATACAATTAAATAAATACATATTAAAGCATTTTTTGAAATTCAACCCTTAAGGGGGTAAAATGGGGGGTGAAAGTTTGTATGAAACTCTATAGTTAATGCACGTAAAGTCTTATTTACCTTAAAAATGAAAACTAAACCAATACAAATATAATTTTTTGAAAAGAGTAAGAAGGGGTTCTGCAGTTTATATGAGGAAAAAAATATTTATGATCAAAATTACTTCAAACTTGGTATTAATGCTCTTCAATACAATTAAATAAACATGTATTTTAGATTTTTTTTAAATTCAACCCCTAAGTGGGTAAAACTGGACGGTGAAGTTTGAGTTGTTGAATATATCTAAACAGAGTAACATGGCTCAAGTTCTCCATAAGTGCACACTTACTGTGTGGGATATAAAGTAGAGAACGGAAATTATTCCGAATCTAAAGGTTTATGTATAACTTCTCAGCTGGCCACAGCTGTGACAACTATAACAGACCCAGAGCGCGAGAGAGAGAACCTAGCTAGAGCGTATCCTGCTATCTATATCCTCTTTCTGAAGGTTGGCACAATTGTAATGAAAAAGTCACCTAAGCTATGTAAGGGATTAGAGTGAGTGTATGACTGTGTGTGATAAAACTTACACGAACTTATTTTTCAAAGTAATAAAATATGTATTGCGAAAAAGTTTATTTTTGTCATAGTTTGATCGCGAGCGAAGCCGCGGGTTCTGCTAGTTTAATATATTTATAGCATTTACATTTTCATTAAACATCTGTAGCATTGTTCGACGCTAAACTTAAGCTAGCGGATCTAGAAGCATGATTTTTTGTCCAGAATTCGTACTGAGATTTATTAGTTATATTTTATAAGATATCAAACTTGTAAGTTGTATGGCTATTTTGGCACACGGTATGTCAGTTATAAAATTTACAAAACACATGTATACAGTACATATGTATAGAAAATAAATTTATAAATCCGTTTATGGTACTGCAGAATTACAATACAATTCTAGTAATATTATATAATACATAACAAAATTACTAAAATGAGTGGTAATTTTACCATATCTTTGTTTAATTAAAGTACAACCAGCAATTTTACAAAAAAAAGTATTGAAATTTAAAAAAAAAAGCGTTGGATTACTGCAAAAACTCTTAATTCAATTTACTACAACGGTTAGTAAAATCACTATAAATTATTGTAATTGAAATTACAATAATATAGTTGAAAAATTATAAATGAGAAACAACATTTTTTGTAAAATATCAACAGTATATTGCAATAGTATAAAGCTTGTGTATTACTTAAATACACAATGTAATTTCACAACATGGAATGCTCCGAATTCCAAGGTTTTTGACATGAATTATTTCTGTTATCTTCTCCTGTTTATCTCTCACTAATTAGGTATGCCTTCCACCGGACAAGGACAATGGTAACGCGCATATTGTATTAAATTTTGATCATAGTGATTTAGCAGGTTTTGGTTCCGGCCTATATCTAAACACGTAATAAAATAGCAACAACAGTTATCTGTACAGAGTACAGACTTCAAAACAAAAGATATAAAAATGTTTGTCTGTTTGCCTGTTATCTGTTTGTTTTTCACGCAAAAATGTAACTGTATTTTAAGTAAATTTTGTGTACTAGTAACTTATTACTTGAGTCAACGTTCAGCATACTTCTTACTTCCCTTACTTATTTCATTCTTAAGGGAAAATATGATAACTGGTATGGCCAAGTTGTCCTTATCCGTTGAGTTGTTCCTTTTCCTTGTATGTCTCCGACTGCATAATATTATATTCCTTCGTGAAATTGTTTTCATCTTTTTAGTTTGCTTTCTTGCAGTCGGGTTTTTTTATTTTTATAATATATTCATTTATTAACAGGTTTCTAAGTATTTTTAAGTAGGAAAATTAGCGAGAATGGTTGTCAACCAACTTTAAATCATTATATATTCTAAGCTGTTATTTAAAATGAAAAATGATAAATGAAACCTAAAAATGATTTTTAAATCCTATTCAACGGTACCCCACTTGATATGTATGTATCAGCCCTTTTTTAATGTCCCACTGCTGGGCACGGGCCTCCCTTCAATACGAGGGGGATCAGGCCATAGTCCACCACGCTGGCCAAGTGCGGGTTGGCGGACTTCACACGTCTTTCGAAAACTTGCTAGGTTTTCTCAGACATGCAGGTTTCCTCACGATGTTTTCCTTCACCGTAAGGCAAGTGGTAATCATGTTAGAAATGATTCGCACATGAAAATATCAGAGGTGCGAGACCCGGGATTTGAACTCGCTTCACTCGGTTTCCCAAGCGAGCGCGTTACCACTGGGCTACCACTGCCTCCACTTGATATAGTTCGTCGATTTTCTTTTTTTTCTTTTTCACATTATGGAATCTAGCAGTCCCCATATTTAATTTTTTTTATGCTATCTAAGGACACTTTGACTAATGAGACGAATCTAACGATACCTTAATTAAAGAAATCCATCGAGTGGTTTAGAAGATATGAGGGAATAAAGAATATTACAAACAAACAAAGATGGCAGGCGCGAAAAACATAACCCCTTCCTTGCAGTCGGGTAAAAACTATTAGCAGCTGGCCGTAGCTAGCTATCAGTTTTTCAGACTATTACATAAACTTTGAACTGGGATAACACTAGGCTACTGTTAGGTACCTAGGAATGCGCCCGGACGAAGCGAGGGTTAGTCAGTTATATTAATAAATGCTAAAGACTCCTTAGTTCGCATTTTAGCGAATCCTTAATAAATATATACATAGAGAAAATAATTAATACTAAAAAAATATTTTACGTACGTTGGAGTTAGCACAAGTACGTTTAAATTTTGAAACAATATCTCCAAGATGGGGCTCACGATGCCGATCGTCGTCACCAGGGCCAAGGTCCCAGCCTTAAATCTCCAACTTTTGTTTTGAACCAAAAAGTAGATGACAAGGCCAATGATAAATAACTGCATGTCCACTGCTAGATGCCTGGAAAATGATAACATATTTAGAGATAAAAGCTTTGTGGACCTGAAAATTATCTTTTCAATTGAAATTCTTTAGGTCTATTATTTAGAGCTCTGTATCCAAGTAATCCATAAACGTAGTTTAGATTTGAATATTTTACTCAATAATATGAAAATTTGGGTTAATAGGAATAAGACAATATCCATAACATGCATGATCAGGTAATAAACATTTAAGTTTCCATATATAGACTTTTTAGGATCCCGATATCTTTCCAATACGAAACTTAATTAAATTCAGGACACACTCTTAATAAAATTATAGCATTTTTTGTAACTTTATGCCGTATACTTACCATGTTTGAATGAGGCAAACCTTGTCATTATAGATATAGTTGTTAATAAAGAACACATGGGCCCAGTAATAGTCCCTGCACTGTTGTGTGACACCGTTCGTGATGTAGGACTTCCACAGCGGCCCAGAACCCAGATGTCGCAACCAAGTAGTTATAATTGAAGCTACGAACGCTAATGGACAAATTAACCTGAAAAAAAAAACACATAAATATATAGGATTAAGATGGAGATAAAATGAGATAGAATAAATTGCCATGTTGTCATGGTAACCGTTGTTATTGTCTGACAAATAGGTATATAATATTATATTCTTTCTGTATATGATATTCTATAAATATATGTATGTAGTCCAGAATATACATAACGCTGTTGTGCTGAATAAGGCAAGTAAATATTGTCTCTAGACGGTTTTTGAAGTTATAATTCGTTTTTCTTAAATGGATGGAAATAGGAAATTGATGAGAGTGAATTTTTACGATGCGATAAATAAGACTACAGTATGAAGTTAGTCGTTAAATCTTTCTTTAATATAGTATAAAGTGATGTCTATTTTCTAGATATTTTATTCCGGTATTTCTAAATACAATAACATCATAACAAATAAATTATAATATTTTTAATTATTATATGCGGTGATGATTTACATGTATCAAATGACTGAATATATTATGTAGGTATGTAGTAAAACTTGTTTTTATAATTATATTACAAAGTATTTTTTTGTATCATTGAAGTTAATTGAGGTATGTATGAGGTATTATACTTTTATATTATTTATAAATTATTACTTTATTACTTAACTAGCAGCTCACCCTCGCTTCGCTCGGGCTCGCCTTTAGAAAGACAAAATCAAATCTATCCCACGGGAACCGTACATTTTCCGGAATAAAAAGTAGCCTGTGTTATTATGATGTATGAGCTAGCTTTCGTGTGAAAGAATGACAAACATCGGTACATCTATAAATCCAGGCATCCATAAATCCTCAAAAACTTTCGCATTGATAACATTAGTGGGATAAATAAATAATTTATTTTTATTTTTTAAATTAGATATTTTTTTAAATTATACATAGATACTTTTTAATTAAACCTTTATCAATTATATTTAATATTTTATTATTTTATCGTCGTTTCTACAAATGTATGGTATTGGCACGCAGAATAAAATATTTATCGTACTTTTGTTTTGTTATGACTTATGCCAAAGAAGTATAAATTCTTGAATTTGAAAAATTGTGCGTTAGAAGTGAAACTTCAGAAAAGTAACATTCGAGAGAATGAGATGAAGATAGAGAGAGTATCAAGAGTAAATAAGGTTCATTAGGCATATTACAATTACATATTTATAGAATATCATATACGGAAAGAATATAATATTATATATTTGTCAGACAATTACCATGGCGACATGGCCAAGTATTCCATCACATTTTGACGCCGGCTTAATCCTATATATTTATGTATTTGTTTTGTTCGAGGTTCAAATCACAACGATTCTAAAGAAGTTTCACTTCAAAAAACTTTTTTTTGGATAAATGTTATCTTTATTATTCCGTTCGTACGTTTTTTGTGCCTTCTAGATATGTATCTATACTAAGCACATCATAAATGTCGAAAAATGAATATTATATTAAGTAATATATTCATGTTATGGCTATTAAATATGCGTTAGAAACAAAAAAAATAGATAACTATTAGAAATTACGTTAAATTGTAAGACTTAAATGGCTTTTGTGAATACTTACTTCCACCATCTATAAAATACAATATTTGGTATATTCTTCCAAGATATTGTATGTTTTTCCGAATATATCTGTAAGTAATATATCATGAGGAACCCGCTCATGGCAAAGAATATCTGGACCAAACTCACAGCGGTGAAGATGAGCCGGAATTTACTTTCATATGCCTGTTCAAAAAATAATAATACTTTCTTAGATTTACGCGAATATTTGACATTTTAAATAATAATATCTTTTCTGATTTTTTGACTAGACTTTTAGAATTTTTTGATTTGACCCACAAAAATATAGGGCAGCCGCAGTGGCGTAGCGTACGGGGGGCGGTAGGGGCCGCGGCCCCAGGCGGCATTTTTAAAGTGGCGGCAAAATTTCACAATAAATATTGTGTACCAACATGAAATAGAGAAAATTAATTATTTGTCACAAAAATCACTACCAACACATTCTATCGGGTTATTGCTAAGTAATTTTCATTGCTGAATAGGAATTCTGATCATGCCGCCCCCTATATAAGCTACTGGACTATGATTACAAAAGACTTTTTACTTTTGAAATATAACGGTGCGAAAAAATTAAAAAAAAACTTGACAAAGAAGAACTACTTATTTTTATTATTCAATGAGGTTATAACATCATTGTTATTATTTACTAAATTATAAGATCTCATAAATAAATGGCTCAAACGAAATCTTTAAAATTTTGACATCATCATCATCTTTCGTCCATTTAATTTTACTCGGAAGTTTAGTCATTTTATTCGAAGACTAATAATAAATAATTAAAAAAAAACCTTTCCGCCCTGGGTGAATCTTCATACGCAAAAGGCGTGAAAAGTGGAAAACATGCAAAATTATAACACACAGTCATATTTAATTAGTTATTATAGTGTGATAAGAAGTAGGTAGTTATTTAAAAAAAAAAAAAAAAAACAAATGTTTTGCATCATTTTTGCAATTACTGATCGGTTATTTTTCCACGATTAACTTTGGTTAGTATAAAATTGAAAATACATATTTTTGAGAATATTCTGTGTTTGAGTCCCAGTTTAGACCAGAGATAATAATTATTTTTTCTGTGAAGAAATTGTCAGTAATATCCCGAAGTTGGGAAGTTGACAATGCTTCACCTTACCTCAAAGAACGCCTCAGAGAGAACGTTTTTTATGGAATATGCGAACACCACATACTCTTTTTCCTTGCCATTATTTGAGATTTTTTATTTTAATTCAGGCTAAATGAGCCCATCGTTGCAACTTTTAAGAGCTTTGAGAGCAGTTGTGCTATAAGTTAGTACTGCGCTCTCAGGTCCTCTTTGCGTAGAATGCTGGCATTTTTGGTGTAGTATGCCAGAGGGAGATTTCCTCTTTTTCTCACGGTGCTCTCAGGTGTGAGATCCTGACATTATTGGTGTAGGTTGCCAGCTTCCCGATTGGTTTCTTTGGCTTCCTATGCTGGCACATTTGGTTTAGGATGCTAGCGTTCTGATTAACTCTTCGTCTTACCATCTTTAGTCATTGTAGTATATTATAGCCCTATTTAAGGGGTTTGGTTTTTCCTTCTTCCAACTTTTCTAGTTGCACGAGACCGTGCTTCACATTATAGAGCGCCATGTGATTGGCGGTGTTGCTCCATGGTTTGTTGCCCCTAATGTATTCTGATGTTGTAATGCTTTCAGCAAACCCTCGTTTCCAAGTTCGAAAGGCTTGTCTGATATTTCACATGTTGTAAGGTGCGTTTTCCCAGTTTCTCTCACAACCGCTATATATAGGCGTTTTGCATGTGGTGTCTGGTTTCTTTGGTTGGTGAGAGGTTTGGTGTAATAACCTGTCCCGTGTCGGCTCCTGTCCTATTTGTCTTCCTTGTAATTTTCACTTTTAGCTTCACCAGGCTTATCGGTGTTTGGGGCTGTTTGTGGCTTTGTTCACGTCCCGCTTCGTAAGCCTACTGTGATCGCCATGGCAGGCATCTTCTGTTGCAAGCGTTTTGCGCTACTTTTCTCACGTCAATGTTTTTGGGGATCTCCCCCGATCATATGCGTAGCAGACTGCCGATAGTATAAGCTGATGTAAATTACTTTCGTGTACGGCAGTTCGTTACAATGAATGAATTATATATTAATGGTAAATGTTCAACCTAATTCTTTAATTTCTATCCACAAGTCACAACCTTTGCTAGATGCCGTTCCAAGTTCTAGTTTAACCTTTTCACCATTCCATCAGACAGCAGATGACAAGGCATAATTCAAGCATATTGTACTCTCATATTATAATCTTACAAACTTCTTGAAGCACATGTGATTTACAGTTTCTTCTTTGATCGCTGTCATTTAATTACCAAACAATTTGTGATCCCGAACCTGTAGCATTATACATTTTAACCTATTTTGCGCAATTAAATGCTTCTTGATTTGGAATAGCAAAAGCATTGGGCCTTATTAATCGAAATATTAATCGGAAATGGTCCCGATTTATTGGCCTTAAATTAATTGCCCAAAGAAGATGGCGGCGAATTTGACTTCGGCCCCCGGCGGCATAAGTGCACGCTACGCCACTGGGCAGCCGGCAGATGCTGTCTATAAAAAACAACCTATCAAATATACAAAAAAAAATCATTAAAATCAGTCGAGCCATTTCGGAGAAGTGCGATCACAAACACCGTGACACGAGATATTTATATACTTATTAGGAGAATATTTTACTAGCGACTCACCCCCGCTTCGCTCAGGTTCGTCCCTAGGCACGTTTTAACGGTTAGTGATTCCCATACAAAATAAACAGTTCAGAACTTTTTGATTTTCCAGCTGTTTTTTTTTGTTTTCACTATTTTTTTTTATATTTACACCACCCTTGACACACCCCCAACAAAACAAAAAAAGAATTATTCAAATCAGTCCAGCCGTTTTTGAGTTTTAGCGAGACTAACGAACAGCAATTGATTTTTATATATATAGGTTGTTATTATATGATTATAAATTTTTGGAATTTTATTTGCAATACCTTTTCCAAAGTACGAGGATCGCTGACAAATGTAGCTAGAGTAAATAAGCAATGGTTAAATACAACCAATATTTCAGCAATTACTCTGGAAAAAAAATCATTATAAGTTAGTTGAGAACTAATTATATATATATATATATATATATATATATATATATATATATATATATATATATATATATATATATATATATATATATATACTACAATATAACCATATATTACTATAAGTATAGTAGGATAGCATTGAAGGACACAAGCATGTATCCTTCAATGTAGCCCTCTAATACACACAGTTGTGTCGTTCGAGTCGCTTTGTGGCTTACCTACTACTTTTTAAGTATTTTTTAAACCAATGTTCAAAATTCTAGTTTTCCAAATATCCTATTTTTTTGATAATTATAATACACCAGCTATCACCATACCAAATTTCATTAAAATCCCTCCAGCGGTTTTCCGTGATGCGGTAACAGACAGACAGACAGACAGACAGACAAAAATTCTAAAAACTATAGATTCGGCCTCTGCATCAATAATAATGTCTATTTCAATAAGATTTTCCAAAAAATATTTGATGTACAGATTTGGCTTAGTTAGAATTTTATAATATGTATAGATAAAAACTTTTTAAGAAAAAAATAAAAACCGACTTCAAAAAAAGCACTAAAAGTAAAAAATAACCGATTGGTACTTTTCATTTACTATAGATACCTAATCAGATATTTTCGAAGTCGGTGCCAGCCGATACACAAAGCACACCGACTTTGAAAATATTTGTGTAATGTAAAATTTTTATGGGACCAAATGGCAACTATTCCGCATCAAACTAAAGAAGAATCACGTAAATCGGATCATAAATCTCAGCGTAATCGGTGTACATACATAAAAAAAAGAAATACCAATCGAATTGAAAACCTCCTCCTTTTTGAAGTCGGTTAAAAATTAGGATATTCGATGTCGATATTCTATCTTTATAAAAAAGCTGTTTTCGCATTTTTTATTGTTAGCACTAAAATATAAGCTCGTCAATAACTAGTAAAAAGAAATCTGTCATGAGGACTGCCGACAGAAGTGAAAATTTTAAACTATAAACAAACAGTTGTTATTTTTGGATATTCAAATTAATTGTTTGATCTTTAAATTAAAATTTGTAAATTAAAACTGTTTACATTTATCTAGTTTTGACATCTATCGGCACTCTGAGTTTTAGCGTTACATGAATTTATTCCCCATCCAAACCAGCCTATAGAAGTTTTCACTTCAAAAAATCGGTTGATAAATAGTGGAGAAAAAGGTACTGAACTGTTTTATCCTTGCCTATTTTTATATACCTACACATGTATGATATATGTATGTGTCACTAGCGGATCACCCTTGCTTCGCTCGGGTTCGTCGCTAGGTACGTTTTACATAGATATTTAAAATAGTTATTTGCCAGCGTTAGCCATATAATTTTTTTTGTTTGAGTTTTTCTGATGTTTTAATACTTATTATCCTATTTCGGACTAAGAAAAATCCAAAAAATCAAATATCATAAAAATTGGTCCAGCCGTTCTTGAGTTATAAATGGTGTAACTAACACGTTTTTATTTTTTTTTTATATATATATATATATATATATATATATATATATATATATATATATATATATATATATATATATATATATATATTGGCCGCCGTGGCCGAAATCGGTCAGGAGGAGATCAAGTGTAAAATCTATATATATATATATAGATTTTACACTTGATCTCCTCCTGACCGATTTCGGCCACGGCGGCCAATCTCACTGAGACTAGCCAAATGCAGGAGATATAATAGTGCATCGTGTGTCTGTATACGCGACACAACGTGTACTGTCTATTCATCTCTCTCTCTCTTTCTTTATTTTAAAAGTCAGGACCGACGGTTTTACGTAATCTCCGAAGCACTGGGGTGCAACACCGATAATTTTCCATCTCAAGACTGATACTGAGAATTCCTTAACAAAAAAGTCTACTCGTAACCTAGGACCTCCAAATTAGCGGCTGCACATGTTAGCCACCGAGGCAGTCAATATTATACAACAACTTACCTAACACCATGAAGTCCTTTCAATTCAAACAAACGCTCATCTCGTCGGTCTACGTAATGCAACCTCTCCGTGTTTCGGAACACCGAAAAACATAACAGTGCTTTATTTTCTGAAACTTTACAATTAAGATACTAATTACATATAATATACATGGTGGATAATACAACATGCATTCCTAACGCTTTCCAAACACATCAAAATTAAATTTAAATTAAAAATTGACTTTCTTTAAATTTTATTAATAAAATGAGCTCATGACCTCCGCTTTCAAAATGTATCAAAAGTTTTTTTTTCTGAAAATATTACTTGTAGGATATGTGCGTGCATTGGTACAATGCCAACAACGTACCTGCATATATTTGTAAAAATACGCACCTATATCTATCGATCAGATGCTTAGTATCAGATCAAAAGATAGGGCATTTTAAAGGTAGAAGTGACGGAGGAATACACAGACAGTAAGTAAGCTTAATGATATTATAGGTACTGTACGATCTTGAGGATATTCTGTTTCCACGAAAACAAAGACACATCAACCATTTGTTTTTTACATTCTCTGAGGAACGGTGATTTCTGTCAACTGAGAAGAACTTTTAACCCCCGACCTAATGTGGTGGAGTCAAATAAGTAGTAGAGGTTGCTGATATAAAAAAAAAAAATCTACTCACCTGGAGAAACTTTTTCATTGTCTGTAGCTCTACGTAATTTAATATCATAATAACTACCAGCTACTACTAAACTACATAAGCAGACTATGACGGCACCAACTATGTAGTCTAAGTAGTCCAATTTAATTCCTTGGTCTGTTTGTTTGTCACAATTTAATTTAAATACGTGTGCGTTTAAACCATATTCGTGTTCCACAATTTCGTTGAGACAACCCTCGACGATCAATTCCAGATCGTCATTAATATTTAGGCCATTACTTTTCATGTAACTTTTACAAGTTTTTGTCACGCATATTCCTCTATCAATGTGTGAATAGTTAAAGTGTTTAGTCGAATGTTTAGAATATTCCTGAAACAAAAAAAAAACAAATCATCAAATTTAACTATAATTAGTTTTTTTAACTGTAGTTATTTTAATTATAATTAGGGCTTACACTTAAATGTTAGAAAAAATGAAATTAATTACGAGTTTAAATATTAATTAATTGCTCAACAACAACGCATCTTTAAGCATAGTAGGTAATTAGCATGATAATGACACGTTGGTCAACCTTTTTTATACTCTCAAAATACTACAAAAAGTTATAGGTTATAATGTATATTGTACGTGTTCATTAAGAGTGTATGTATTCTGTATTCAACCTTTTTTAACATTCCACTGCTGGGGATAGGCCTACTTTCAATACGAGGGGGATCAGGACATAGTCAACCACGCTGGCCAAGTGCAGGTTAGCGGACTTTACATGTCTTTCGAAAATGTTGCTAGGTTCTCTCAGTCATGTAGGTTTCCTCAAGATGTTTTTCTTCACCGTAAGATAAGTGGTAATCATATTGGAGGTAGTATGATAATGACATCTGAATCTTTTTTTATACCCTCAAAATACTGTAAAAAGTTATTGGTTGTAATGTACATTGTACATATTCATTAAGAGTGTATGTATTCTGTATTCAACCCTTTTTAACGTGCCACTGCTGAGGATAGGCCTACTTTCAATATGAGGGGGATCAGGACATAGTCCACTCCGCTTGCCAAGTGCGGGTTAGCGGACTGCACATGCCTTTCGAAAACTTGATTTATTGAACTTGATTAAGATAAGTGGTAATCATGTTGGAAATGATTTACACATGAAAATATTAGAGGTATGAGACCCGAGATTTGAACCCGCTACACTCGGTTTTCCAAACAAGCGCGTAACCACTAGACTTCCATTGCCTTAAAAATGAACACATATTACCTACATAATAAGAATTATTACATACTAGCAACTCACCCTCGCTTCGCTCGGGTTCGTCCCTACTTACATTTTAAAGTTTAGTATAAACTCACAGATGAGATGTTTTCCCGCAGTAAAAAGAATCTTATATGTTGACACGGGTAACCAGCTATCACGATACCAAATTTCATCAAAATCTGTCGTAGTTTTCTCGTGATACATTCTCAGGCAGACACACGGGCAGACAGACAGACAAAAATTCTAAAAACTTTAGATTCAGCCTCTGTATCGGTAATGATGACTATTTCATTAAGATTTTCTAAAATTTTTCTACATACAGATTCGACTCAGGTAGAATTTTATTATATGTATAGATATTCAGTACATTTATCGTCCATTGCACAAGCCTCACCTCAAAGTGAGTATGTTTAAGACTATAGTCCTTACGTTGAATCGCACAAAAAAAAATCAGTGCTGCGAGACTCATATTTAACCCCTCTTGTCTTGTCTTGGTTTTCCGAGCGAACACATTAACATTGAGGAATAGTACATACTTGTATGATATTATAAACTCTGTTGTCTGGCTCTCCATGTAAACTTAAACTCGCCACGCAGTACACAGCCCCAGGATTTTCAAGGCAGGCATCATAGTTCTCCAGTTCGAATAATCTGGGTAGTATCTCATATTCCGTTTCTAGTAAAACAAAAATGGTTTATTAAACGTTATACATAGATAATAATCTAGCGAAAAAAACTCAGTCAGTCAGATCAGTACTCAGTAGTACAAACTTTGCCTGTCTATAATATGGACAGTATATAGTCTATAGGTGGTGGAAAGTACCAAAAATTCCTAACAAAAAATCTTTATAAATTGTATAAATCTACTCCCTACTTAAAATAAAAACCGACTTCAAAAAAATCACATATATATGTCAATAACTGATTGGTAGTTTTCATGTACTATAGATATCTAATCAAATATTTTCGAAGTCAGTGCCAGCCGATACACAAAGCACACCCACATAGAAAATATCTTATTAGGCAACTACATATATAGTAAATGAAAACTACCAATCAGTTATTTTTTACTTTTAGTGTATTTTTTTTGAGTCGATTTTAATTATTTTTTTAAAAAGTTTTTATTTTTCCCTTTTTAGAGTTGACATAGTATGAACACTTTTTTGTATGAACACTGACAAATTAAAATTCACCTTTCAAGGTTTGTCAAGTCAAACAATATAAGCCCAAGCTCAAAGTATCTACTATTAGCCGTTGAAGAGTTCCACCTACCCACGTTCTGGCCTTACCATCAGATCAGGTCGACGATATCGAATCACTGCACTATCAACGGAAATAGAACCACTTGCAATGTGAAACATTCAATATGACATATGACAATTAGAAGTAGGTAAATTTTTCAATTTTTCCACCCTTAGATACAATGGTATTTTTTTCCAATTTAAATGGGATCAAATTGCAAGTCTACACTTTCAAACAAAATAAAAATTGTCAAAATCGGTTAATAAATAACGGAGTTCCGAGGTAACAAACATAAAAAATATAGCCGAATTGAGGACCTCCTCCTTTTTTGAATAAGTCGGTTGAAAATACATAATGACCGTGTTAAAAAAGCTTACCGTTCAGTCGGTATATAGTTCCTGAGCTTCCATTGCATACAGTTAGTAGTAAAATTAATTTAAATGCAATTGTTCGAGGCATTTCCGCTGATGTGACAAAGTTTTTTATTTAATATTTTATGAAACTATACCCAGACGAGATAAGATAATACGTCTATTCCAAATTATACTAAAGTTATTAAGAAAAGTGGTAATTTTTACGCTTACGTTTTTATACGAGGTATCGCTTACACACGCCTAATAACATGTTTAAGGTTCAATGTCATTATTTATGTATATAAATACCAGTAGAACCCGCGGCTATGCCCGCGTTCAATCTAAAAATCTTCGGCTTCCTGTTATACTACGACTCACCCTCGCTTCGCTCGGGTTCGACACTATGTATTTATATAATATGTGGTTCATACATAAACACTAAATTCGCGATTAGGAAATGGGGGGAGGAAGGGGGGGGGGGGTTGTGAGTGTAGGGGCGTGAAAAATACTTTACGACCTATTCTCATGCTTACCAAATATAAAAAAAAAACTTTAAATTCGGTCGAGCCATTTCAGAAGAGTGACACGATGACACGAGATTTTATATATATGTATATTAGATTATTTATTTTATAAATTATAATAAAGTAACCGGAAATGTATACATTTTAATTGTCGTAATTATAATTTTGTTTATAATCTGACTCATCTATAGTTAACAATTAAAGTTTGTTTATTTATTTGTTTTTACAGTTTATAATCTATTTATTAACCGACTTCAAAAAAGAAGAAAGTATTTAAAAAAAATAAACTGACTTAAAAAAATACTAAAATGTTAAAAATAACTGAACGGGGGTTTTCGTTTACTATAGATACCTAATAAGATATTTTCGAAGTCGGTGCCAGCCGATACAAATCAAAGCACACCGACTTCGAAAATATCTGATTAGGTATCTATTCTAAATGAAAACCCCTGTTTAGTTATTTTTTACTTTTCAGTGCCTGGAAGTCGGTTTTTTTTAAGTTTTTATTTTTCCATTTTTAGTGTAGACGTAATAAGTAGGTAATTTGTAAGAAGAAAGATCGTTAAAAAAACATATTCGATTAAGCCATTTATTTAAAAACCGCTTACGATAAAATTAAAATGGGACCACCTGGGAAGAATACCCTTTGAAACAAAAAAAAATCCAAATCGGTTCAGGCGTCTTCAAATAATCGATGAACATACATAAAAAAAAAAGGTTTCGACGAATTGAGAACTTCCTTTTTTGAAGTCGGTTAAAAGAGGAGGTTATCACTTCCACAAATATGAATGTAATATTATTGGAACTGCAAAATATACATATAAGATAAACTATCAGGGCTTCCAAACAAAAATACAAAATTTTATAGGTGTATGTATGTGTGTCCACGCATTTCTCCGAAACTAGTAATCGGATCGCGATCATTCTTTTTTTATATGTTTACATTTATTTCTACTTAGGGAATAGTAAAGATTTCATCAAAATCGGTTCAGTAGTTTTTGTGGGCTAAAACGTGTAACTAAAACTGAAATGGTTTTTTGTAATTACTAATTATTTGAGAATAGATTTATGCTATACAGTACTACGCTACGACCTTTAGGAGTGAGACGATCAGTCATAAATAAACTGCGTACGGAGTCGTGGGCAACGCTAGTTTACTATAATGCTATAAAATCTAAAAAAATCTTTTTTTTTACATTTAATAAATTATTATTATTATTATTTATTTATCATTTATTTCAGGCAATATTTATACAAAGATCTTAAATATGTAAACAGAGGCCCATAGCATATATACCTTAAAAACTAACATATATATATATATATATATATATATATATATATATATATATTTATAAACTATTTAACACGTAGCGTAGACATCGACGTGTGAGCTGTGTCAGCGGGCAAACGACCTCGGAACTTCCGAAATACGACGCCCTGCGGCCAGAAGTCCTCCTTCATGAAGGTTGGCAGATGATGAGTAGGCACTCTCACCAAAAACGAATTGAAACTCGTTTTGTGACGAGGTACCAGCCGTTCAACCCTCAATTTGAAGCTGGACTTCTTCTGGACGTCTACGACATCCTCTACCTTCGTAGACCAGTGCAGTCGGGACACATACAGCGGCGTCGATGGTACGGCAGGGCGCAGCAGATGGTCTGGCTGGTTCGGAGCTGTGCCACAGATGTTACGGCATGAGGGCTTCTTCTTCTTCCTCTCCACTATATAATAACTTAATAAACTTTATATTGAGGAAGGTACATTTAGTAGTTTAGATTACAGTAGTTTTTTGTAAGCATAAAAACTCATTTAGCATAATAATAATGTCCTCCTGACTGATTTCGGCCACGCCAGCCAATTTTAAGTGTAGGGAGGGAGGGGGCGGGGGGGGGGTCGTGCCGGTTGCTCCTGGTAATTCTCTTATAGCAGAGTGGACCGTGGGAGCCCGTGGGA
The DNA here is from genome assembly GCA_905404265.1 of Fabriciana adippe. Lineage (NCBI taxonomy): Eukaryota > Metazoa > Arthropoda > Insecta > Lepidoptera > Nymphalidae > Fabriciana > Fabriciana adippe. The sequence continues at coordinate 14,702,788 of FR989998.1, read as the reverse complement.
ACCCCTTGATTGTGTGGTCTGCTTAGTGCTGTGTGTGTAGTTGGTGCAGACCTTCTGTTGGGACGTCGTGGTTGAAAGCGTAAGCGATCCTGTGACGCCCTATAAGGACTGGGGAAGTTCTGTTGAGTTTTAGCGGGTAGTACTGGTTTCTCTTAAGTCGGCGAGTCCCACATAACCACCTGTATGTATACAGGTGGTATGCGTAAATATATTTCCTAACATTAAAAAAAATCAAGTCTCTATGGAAACATGGTAGGAGTGAAACTTCATTGGTTATTTATATTTCTAATCTGTAAAAAAATACTTTTATTGACTTAAAGATTACGTTACAAGCCAGATTGTTCTAAAGCATTCGAAACGTCGGGAATCAAAAATCAAAATAATATCACATAAATAAATAAATATGTTGGGACATTAACACACAGCACCATCTAGTTCCATGGTAAGCTACGAGGTCTGTATTATGGATACCAGATAGTTGATACACTACATAAATAAAAAAGCCTAATAACATGATATATACACTCACACATGCATATTATTTTTTTTACATAGATGGCAGATTATTAAGTAAATTAATTATTATTCATTGAATAACCATAAATTAACATGTTTCATAAATAAAGTGATATAATAATAGTAGCCCCATTTTTATTTAATATATTTGTACAATATTGTTAGTTCCTTTTTTTTATTATTTAGAATGAATGCTATGATTATAATATATTGTTAGTAGCTTGTCAATAAAAACTGAGTAAAATAATTATTATAACGCTATCTTAGATTTATGCGAATACTTAATTAACAATTTTGAATAATTTGTAATTTAAATAAGCAGTACCTGGGCGATCGAGCTTCGCTCGGAGTTTTTGGTTAAAAGTACATTTTTTTTAATTTGTCTTAAAAAAAAAACTAAAAACTTGAATAAATACAAAAAAAAAAGTAAAAACTTTATATCCGACCGGGATTCGATCGATTTTTCGCCCCCGAAAGCCTCCACATACTAAATTTCAGCAAAATCGTTAGAGCCGTTGCCGAGATCGCCGGTATAAATAAATAAATATATAAGAATTGCTCGTTTAAATATATTATCATATATAAAAACAAAAGTTCCTTTCACTGTTATTTGCTTGTTTCTAATAATGCATATAAACCAATAATAAATGTTAGTATTAACGATCAAATAATATATATACGTAGGTAGTATTAATTTTTAGTACCTGGCGACCGAGCTTCGCTCGGAGTTCTTTTTTGTTACATCGTATTAAAAAAAAAGAAAAAAAAACTAAAAACTGGAATAAATAGAAAAAAAAAAGTAAAACTTTGTATCCGATCGAGGTTCGAACTCTACTAACGAGGTTCGAACTCTACTAACTACTACTCGAACTAATTGTGGATTAACTTGGGTGAGAAGGTGCTGTTTTATTTTCTTTTTAAAGGCAGTTATAGAGAAACTCAATTGGATATCTTTCGGGAGTTTATTCCAGAGCGATGCGCCATACACAGAAAAAGATTGTAAAAAGAACTTTGTGTTGCTCTTGGGTATGTCAAGCATCGCAGTGATGCAAGGCCGTCTGGAACGTGAGGGAGTAGGGAGAATTTGGAAGCGAGAACAAAGGTATGAAGGAGCATTGGGGTTATTAAGAATATTGAAGAGGAGCGAAAGGATGTGCATATCACGGCGAAGTCTGATTGGGAGCCATTTAAGTTGAGCACGAAAGTTTGATATATGGTCATGCTTACGCAAGCCAAAAATAAAACGAATGGCTAGATTTTGAAGACGCTCTAATTTGTTAAGTTGCTCCTCAGTCACACCCAAATAGCACACATCAGCGTAGTCGAGTATCGGGAGAAGAAGGGACTGAGCAAGCATAATCTTGGTTGTGAAAGGGAGGAAGAACTGGAGACGCTTCAGAGAGTGAAGAGTGTGATGCATTCGTTTGCTGACCTCGTTAACATGAGCCACCCAGGTCATGTTACAATCCATAATTAGACCCACATTTTTTACTTTATTGCAGTAGGGGATTGGAACACCAGAAAACTGAACTGTAGGTGTTGAGGTCCAATCGATTTTGCATCTTAGCCTCCTACTGCCAAAAATTATAGATTGTGACTTGCAGGGATTCACAAGAAGGCCGAAGGACTCAGCCCACATTTGGACCCGGACAAGATCCGAGTTCAATGCATCAATAGCTTCAAGCAACTCGGTCAGCTCACAGTGTCGATATATTTGTAAGTCATCTGCATACAGATGGAAGGGAGAAGAAATGACTTTTGATATGTTATTAATAAAGATTGAAAAAAGTAAGGGAGAAAGTACGCCGCCTTGAGGTACACCAGCAGTAATATCTAGCCAATCCGATGATGAATCGTTGGTCTTCACGCACTGCTGGCGTCCAAAGAGATAAGAGTGAAACCAGTCTGTAACAGTAGTAGAAATGTTGACCGCACGAAGAGTTTCAATAAGGATGTCGAGATCAACAGAGTTGAAAGCACTGCTAAAATCAAGTAAGACCATCACGGTGAGCTTGGTTTTATCCATAGCACCACGAATATCCTCCGTGATGTTCAGCAGTGCACCAACTGTGCTGTGGGAGGAGCGGAAACCGGATTGATAGGGATATAGGAGGCTATTGTGAGATAGATAAGAGGAAGGTTGATTATGCACCAATGATTCTATGACTTTGGATAGGATAGGAAGGATAGATATAGGACGGTATTGAGTGAGGCACGTAGGATTCGAGGATTTAGGTAGGGGTATGACGAAGGCTTTCTTCCATGATGACGGGAAGACATTGCGTGTGAATGAGAAGTTAATAATGTGAGTGATCACAGGTGCAATATTCTCCAGTACCGAAAGAACCATGTCAAGGCTGAGGTCGTCACTACCAATGGCTTTTGTGGAAATAGAGCGGACACAGTTCTTTATATCATCTACTGAGACTATTTCAAAAACGAATGGTGGTATGTCACGGGGGGAAAGGTACGATAAAAATGAAAGAGTTTCAGTTTTTGTATGCGAATCTACAGTGAGGGGTGGAGTGGTAAAGTGATAGTTTAAAGCATTGAGATCCACAGAACTTTGACAAGTTTCTGAGGCCTTGCCCACACCCAGTGACAACAGAAATCTCCATACTTGCGCTTGACAAAGATCCCGAATCGTTGAGTGAATATAGCGGCGTTTGGCATCCCTACACATTCTGTTGCAGATGTTACGTAATTTTTTGTATGCATCAAGATTCTCGGCAGATGGATGCTTTTTGTTCCTAGATTTAGCCTTATCACGCTTGGCCATAGTCCTCTTAATCGGAGGTGATAGCCACGGAGCGGGAGCGTATTTCATTCGTACTGGCCTGACCGGAGCGTGCTTGTCATACAATCTAATCAGCTCAGCAGTTAAAGAGTCAACCATGCTATCGATGTTATTTACTGACAGTATTGATGACCAGTCAATATTCCTAGCATCCTGTCTCAAACGATCCAGATCCATATGCTTAAAATTACGCTGAAGCATAATCTTACCTCTCACTTTTGGAGGACGCAATTTATAAGCGAGGTAAATTAAGTCGTGGTGTGAGAAGGGTGTAGTAATTTGACCATGCGAAACAGTGAGAGTAGGTTGAGAGACAGAGATTATATCTATGAGATATGGGCGACAATTAGGGAAGTAATGAGTAGGTGAATTCAAAGCGAGAATGTGCAAATTGACTGAGGTGTTTAAGTCATTTAATGCTTCAGTCCTGGAGTCACTTTTTAATAAGCACGTATTTAGATCGCCCATGTAAATTACATGATCGTAACAAGGAACAAGGCCCTCAAGGATATCTCCTAATTCCTGAAAATAATTAATTTTGTCGCTAGGACAATACAAAACACCAAGAAGAATTTTTTTGTGGTGAATTACCAATTCTAAAAAAAGATATTCAAGAGAGCCCGTTGAGAGTGAGATGGAGAGGGTAACAACACTGGCGGGAATATTGCTGCGTAAGTAAATTCCGACGCCACCACCACCCTGACCAGTGCGGTCATTCCGAAAAAACTGATATCCTGGAAGAGAATAATTAGTCGATGGGAGTGACGGTTTAAGCCAGGTTTCAGACACAAGAATACAATCGACTACGCCGGTACTAAAAGATGTGAGAAGATCTGAATAGTGAGCAGGAATGCTCTGCGCGTTAATATGCACTAAGGTAAGGAAATTAGAATTATTTGGAAATATCTTTAAAAGTTTTTCTTCAAGTGTGCCTTCATCCGAAGAAGAAGCGTTAAAACTATTTTCAGCACTTTCTTATCATATTATTATTATTATTATTATTTCTTATCATAGTGATTAAACACAAAATAATAATTAAAATTAATTAAAACAATTAATTAGAAGACTTGTGGTTTTTTTACTGCGTTTATCTATTTTTGACCTTTGAAGGTTAACCGCGCAGTGTTCAATTAACTTTCGGGAAAACAATAAAATTTCAACTGCATATTATTTTTATATGGCATATTTGAACAGCAACGAATACAGCAAGATACTTTTGATGAAAACATGTATTCAGCCCTTTTTAACGTCCCACTGCTGGGCACGGGCCTCCCTTCAATACGAGGGGAATCAGGCCATAGTCCACCACGCTAACCAAGTGCGGATTGGCGGACTTCACATGTCTTTCGAAAACTTGCTAGGTTCTCTCAGACATGCAGGTTTCCTCACGATGTTTTCCTTCACCGTAAGTGAATAATAATTAATTAAAAACGCTAATAATGCAAAACTAATACTGTTCACCATCACTTTGCTTGTGTTTTTTTCCAGCAGATGGCATAATCGTCACCTTTCTCACTCCCTATAGGCAAAGGCCTCCTCTAGTTTCTCTCCTTCATTGTTTTTTGTGCTCCTCTTCTCCAGTGTGGTCTTGCAGTCTCTTTAATTTCATCCTCCCATCGTTTAAACTGTCTACCTTTATTACATTTAGTGCCCCTATGATACCAATTTGCTACAACTTTACTCCATTTATAGTTTTCTCCCCTTTGTAAGTGCCCAATCCATCTCCATTTTTGCATATCTATTACATTCAGGATATTAGAAACCTCAGTTTTTTCTCTGTTAGTAGTATTTTTTAATTTGTCTTTAATAGAAACTCCAAGCATGCTTTTATATATATAGAGTACCTGGGCGACCGAGCTTCGCTCGGAGTTCTTTTTTGTTATATCGTATTTTTTAGATTAAAAAAAAAATAACAAAAAACTTGAATAAATACAAAAAAAAAGTAAAACTTTGTATCCGATCGAGATTCGATCTTAGACACACCTATAATTGATAATCTTGCACCTTGGTCGCTTGACCACGATGCTTATGTCTGAGTGTAAAAAATTATCGAGCATATTCTGCGTAGAATAATGCAAAATAAAACCGCATGAAAACTCGAAAACACGCGATTTCCCAGACATGAGACTAATCTAGATCAATTTTTCGCCCCCGAAAGCCCCCACATACCAAATTTCAGCGAAATCGTTAGAGCCGTTTCCGAGATCACTGGTATAAATAAATAAAGATATAAAAATATAAATATACAAGAATTGCTCGTTTAAATATATTAGATAAGCGAAATGTTATAACAGTCGGAGGCGAACACGAACGATGCAGGTACCCCACACGAAAGGCGGCTGCCGACTACCGCGTGCGTGGCCTCGCGCAGTATCTCACTCGAAAATTTTCTTATAATTTCTAAATATTGGTCCAAAACAGAATTGAAATTGATCTTTTTAAAAAAATTAAGCGTGTATCATATCAATTATGAAATTATCTATCCAATGATGTTAATCATACTTTTATATGAGTTGTAAATTCATGTGTAGGTGCAAAGAATAAGAAAATAAATCATGATTGCAGCAATACTTTAGAATTTTATTTCTTTAATAGTGATAATAGGGAAAATCTCTTACGGTTTTTACTTTTTCAGGGTTTGGTTTAGCTCCTTCGTCTGTAAATGTGTGTCTGAGGTAATTTACTTCTATACGTATAAATTTACATTTATCCGGTAGCAGTTTTAAATTAAAGTGGCGTTTAAAAGTGGTGTAAATTTTGTAATTTTTCTATATATTAATTTAAATCATATGAATAAATAACAATATCATCCAAATAAACATAATATTGAATACCTTGCAGACCAGATAGGACAGTATTCATTAATTTTTGAAACGTAGCTGGAGCATTTTTTAGGTCAAATGGCATTCTTTTTAATTAAAAATTACCTTCTTGCTCTCTCTACTATACTATATACTCTTCTTGGGATTGTGAATGCTGTCTTATCTGCATCTTCTATTCCTATCTGGATCTGATGAAAACCTGATGCTAGGTCAAGGGTCGAAAATATTTACTATTATCTAGTAAAACACGCCATTTCTCTCTCCTGAAGCGTCGACTTTCTTGAGAAAAACCCAAATCGGTGATGACCAAGGCGATACCGAAGGTTCAATTATGTCGTGGTCTAACATTTTATCTATTTGTTCACGAAATACTTCTTTATGACATTGCGGAAATATATAAGATTTTGTATTAATGGAAACATCTAAATTTGTTTTAATTTGATGTTTTAACGCGTTTGTGCAAGTAAGTCTATCATCGGGATGGTAGAAAATATCGGAATATTGAGAGCAAAGTTTTAAAAATTCTTCATATTCCTCGTGGTTTAAATGCGATGTCCTTGGTGAATTTAAAACTTGGTCAGTGCGTTCGATTGCACTGTGACAATTATTTACTAATTTTAAATTATGAGCTGGGATTTCATCTAATTTGAGGTTTAAGTTTGAATTAATTTTAATCGATTTTTCTGTTGCATTTCATGCTATTATTTGGTTTAACTTTAAGCGATTTGAAATAAAACATTTTCTGTTATTTGCTTATCTAATATCATTCCTTCTTTTATTTCAGGATTTTCTTGTGTACATCCTGTAACAGTTTCTGATCTAGGTTTTTTATATAATTTGTTTCATTAAAAAGTAAATGAGCTTTATATTGTCTTTCTTAGCTTTATATTTCTAAGCTTGTATACTACATGCTTATTTACATATACACATTGACTACACAAAATAATTGAGACGAATGTTAATAAGAATATTATATTTAAATACCATGTCAATAATTTGCTTGAATAAATATTTAATGTGCATTTTTTCCTATAGCCTATAAATACTTCATTTCTAGACTTGATAACTACTGCTTATGAATAAGCATAGATTATAGAAGGGGGAGTAAGAGCTTTGCTTACTTTTGCTGACAAGGGGGAGGTAGGGTTTAATAATTGCTAAAATTCTGCTTACGTACTACTCGAATGGCCTATAACGTCGTGAAAATAAAATGTATAATATATTAATATGTAACACTTTATTGATGTTGTACATAGGATATTAAACTAACACACAATAATCTACACTTCCTTTTTCTCCTTTGAAATCTTCTCCTGTAACAATGCCATAAGCCGACTCGCAGGCGCCTCCACTAACAAGTACAAAACGAATGCGAGCAAGAACGCGACGAATAACACGCCTATGAAGGTGAAAACCTGAAAATGGAAAATGTATTCAGCCCTTTTTATGTCTCACTGCTTGGGGGTGGGTCTCCCTTCCATACGATGGGCATCACACCATAGTCACCAGGCTAGTCAAGTGCGAGTTGGCAGCTTTCACATGTCTTTCGAAAACTTACTAGGTTCTCTCAGACGTGCGGGTTTCCTCACAATGTTTTCCTTCACCGTAAGATAAGTGGTCTGTGGTAGTCGTGTTGGAAATGTATTCGTCCATCTTATGATACGTAACTTCTAACAGTTACACTAACTTTTTACATACTGCTTTATTTTACACTAGCGACTCACCCTCGCTTCGCTCGGGTCCGTCCCTAGCTTGATTCTCCGTGCAAACTTTCATACCCATTTTCACCCCCTAAAGGGATGATTTCTGGGATAAAAAGTTTCTATGATTATGCTATGTCCTTCCAAAGGTCCCAAACTACCTTCTGACCAAATTTCATCTAAATCAGTTCAGTAGATCTGGATCTATGTTTGTGAGTTTATGAGCTTGTAGGGGCTAATCTCTGGAGATTAGCCCCTACAAGCTCATAAACTCACAAACTTTACCTCTTTATAATGTTAGTATACACAAAAAACGTTGATGTTGTTGTTATGATGTAAATAATATATTCCCAAAAGGTCTTCGGTAAATTTAAAATGACTAAATCCACTGACTCAAACTCAAATTATGTAAAATTTGAACATAAGATTTCTTCTCTTGTTATAATAACTCTAAATACTTAACAATAATGCTGTGTTGCTATCGCTGTCACATATCCTCCAGTCCACCATTTTAATCTAATATTTTATATTTAGTCTTACTTACCAAGTTAAGAAAAGAGACTGGAGCAAGTTGTGTTCTTGAAGCGATCAAAATGTTGTATATTTCAATGTGTACCAGAAACACTCCGTACGACAGCTTACTCAGTATAACAAATCCATGCCATTCTAATATGGTTTTGGAGACACCTGGAGGCAATAATATGTTACATAGGTCTCACTATTTTTCTAAAGCTCATGTCAGAAATTTCTTTAAGCGAATATTTTAATAAAACTATCTTTTCGATTTTTTTGTGGGTTTATTACCCAACTGCAGTGAACCTTATAACATATTTAAATTGTATGTATGTATGTATGTGTATGGTGTGTATGTCCAATCCTAAGATTCCTCGTAATTACTAAACAGCTTAACTAAAAAGGTGAGTACAAGTCATACAAGTTTTATACTAGCTGCGAGTTTTGCTACGTGTATGTATGTACATATGTACTCGTATGTTTCCGACTGCATAATACTATGTTCCTTCGTCAACTTGTTTTCATCATTTTAGTTCGGCTTTTGACTTTTGATTGATTCGGAGGCTACCATAATGGCAGGAGAGCTGCTGCTTTCTACAATTGGAAAAAATAGGCGAGAGAGATGGATTAATACTGTCACTAGTATTGATATGACCCACAACAGTAAGAAGACATGGAACACCTTGCGCAAGTTGACGAACGAGCCTTCTCGACCCTCTCCTCCAAGCCAACTTACCGCCAACCAAATAGCCCATCAATTACTTCTTAATGGAAAACCAGCAGTTCGCCCCGAGAGACTTCCTAAACTGAAGATATCTGGCAATTCTTGTGACACCATCAGTAAGCCGTTTAACCTAGCTGACGTTGCGACAGCAATTAAAGATCTTAAGTGCGGCTGAGTGTGGTATCTCGGGCGACCTGTTGAATTGGTTTACGTCTTACCTTAACAATAGGGAATCAGTAGTAGTGGTCAATCGATTTGAATCTCATCCCTTCAAGGTCCTGTCAGAGGTTCCGCAAGGGTCCCATTTGGGACCTATTTTATTCAATGTCTTTATAAACGACATAGGTGCTTGTTTCCAACATTCTGAGCACTACCTTTTCGCAGATGACCTAAAGTTTTTCCGAACTGTCACCTCTCAAAAAGACGTTGACTTACTTCAAGCAGACTTGGATAGACTAAATATTTGGTGCAGTAACAATGCAATAAGCTTAAATGTCAAGAAGTGTCATGTGGTGAGCTTCAATAGATTAAAAACAACATCGCGCAGCATTTATAAAGTAAGCAATGTTTCTCTAGAATTTGTGGACGTAGTTCGTGACCTCGGTGTTTTCCTTGATTTATTTATTTATTATTTATTTTATTAGGATCTCCAACGTTAGTACACAAAAAACTTACACTAATACATTAACAAAACTTAACCTATATGCACTCACAATTATAGGAGAACACAACATGCTTCGTATTTTATAAAAATATCTTAAGACTACATTATATTAACGACTTTACTTAACATTTTTAATAATAATAATTATAAAAATAAAACTAAAGTATAAATACATAATTTACTACAAATATTATATCGTACTGTAACAATTCTCACATTTTTTGGTACACACTGACAGGCTATCGTGCCCTATGTCTAAGTCCGATTCACGGGTCGCACATAAGTTATATGCAATCGACATGCGAACTATCGGCGCGTTCTTACCTAATTTAGTTTTACAAGCGCCATATGTAAAAAATGCACGTTGGTGCCTAGGCGGCGCGTGAGGTACATTAATACATAGCTCATGTAATAAATGCGGACTGTCAATACCATTGTTAAATAATTTATGTAAAAATTTTTGGTCAAGTATAGATCTACGAGCAGAAAGCGATTGCATTCCAAAATATTTAAGTTTTTTGTGGTACGTTTCAAATTCTTGTGGGATCTTGTAACGAAATGCTAGATGTCTAATAAACCGCTTTTGAACTTTTTCAATCCTATCTATATGCACTTTATATGAGGGATTCCATACCTGGCAACAATATTCCAATCTACTTCTTACAAAGCAGTTAAATAATTTTATTATGGTGAAGTAATTTTTAAATTCCCTGGACTGACGGAGGACAAAACCGAGTGATTTAAATGCCATAGTTAGGACTGAATCTATATGTTTATCAAATCGTAATTGGCTGTCAAAATATATTCCCAAATCACGAACTGTATTACAACTTTTTATCACTTGATCTGAAATATAGTAAGAAGTAAGCATTGGTTTTTTCTTTCTAGTAAAAGTAACGTGGATACATTTGGAAGAATTTAAAAACATACGATTACATTTGCACCAATTAATCAAACAATTGATGTCCTCTTGTAATAAAATCATATCCGATTCACTTTTAATGACTTTCACTATTTTAAGATCGTCAGCGAACATGTACGCGTTTGAAGAAGTAAATAAGTCAGCCAAGTCATTTACAAACAGAATAAAAAATAGTGGACCCAGGTTTGATCCTTGAGGGACCCCGGATGTAGCACTAAAAGATTCTGAGTGGCTTGATACAAAATTGCGCTTTCATGTTCATATCGATGAAATCTGCCGAAAGGCTTTTAGGAACTTGGGCTTCATTTTGAGGAATTGCAACGATTTCCGGTGTTCACAAACCCTATTATCCTTATACAATGCCCTTGTGCGCAGTGTCCTAGAGTATTGCAGTGTCGTGTGGAACCCTTTTTATGATATCTATGTAAAAGGGTTGGAAGGCGTTCAAAAACGTTTTATGTGGCATCTCTCATACAGACTCGGCCTAGCGAAAAAGTTACCTAATTACAAGGATCGTTTATTGCATTTCGGAATTGACACTTTGGCTAACCGAAGATGCTTGCTCGATACTTTGTTCCTATACAAACTGGTTAATGGTACTTTGGACTGCCCACAACTACTTAACCTTATCCAAATTTCAGCGCCTTCTAAGTGCTTACGCTTAGATAAACGAGCGTTCTTCGTAACAAATGCTACTTACTCTAATTTGGGGTATAACTCACCTCTTAATAGAATTATGAGATCCTATAGTTTAATTAGCATGAATAAGGACATTGATATATTTAATGATAGCTTGCCTAGTTTTAAAAAAAAGATTGGTGTACTTATAGCGTCATATTATACTAAATAATCGCTTGTGTAACATAGATATATTAATTTTTAAAATTATAAACTAATTTTTATTTGTAAGCTGTAACAATGTGAATCTTTAAGGTACTTTTTTTTAATATTCTAAATGTTGTTTTGCCTTTACATATAATATTTCTTTAAATGTCGTTATCACCTATAATTAAGGTACAACTCTAACTGCTCTATTCTCTGTGTATGTTATAATGTGTTTAGTTTGTACTTTGTTGGTGTTCTAATAAATAAATAAATAAATTTTATTAACAAAAGTGATTTTGATTTCAATAACTTAAGTGCTTTGAAGAGTCAGAAATAGAATATAGGTCTGTCGTTTCAGTGATGCAAATGAATGAAGCTGTTCACTATCCTATAGAATTTCTTAACAGTGTTCTGTCCTTCTTAAGGTTGCCACACCTGTTATGAAGAAGCCACCAAAGCTGTGTTAGCGGATAATACTGCTAGTAATCTATAAAAAAATATGGTGGCAACTGTGTTTGCTGGATGTGTTCGAGGGGAATCAGTATTCAAACCTCGAATCCCACTGATAGCCTCTGACTATGGCTTTGAATTTAATCTATCGTAATTCCTTTCTTAAAATTTGTATTGCAATTAGTATTAATAACTGTCAGAGCCAGTTGTTAAAAGTAGCAGGTATGGACTTTAGAAATTTGCTTCTCACATGGACATTTTAACAAAACAGTATACAAAGAAGCTCTTAATCAAATTCTAACTTCCTATTCGCGACTTTTTTAGCATAGAATAAGTTAAGTGAATCTGAAGTGATTACATAGATGTACATATATAATCTGCATTACAAACTTAATATGACAACATATAAATTCCTTTGTTATGGACATGTGAAGAGGAGGAATGAAACAGATTCATTTTCAATGTACCCGAAGGTCGTGGCAGACACGAGATCTGTGGATTTTTAATTTAATTTGTTATTAATTTGGATAGATGTAAATTTCATCATTACATGTACTTACCGTTGAATTTAAGTATGACTCCCAGCATCCAAAGGCTTATGATCAGTCCAATAACAAGACGATGAGATGACTGGAACATTAAGTCCCACAGAAGTGACCGCTCCCCGTCTTCGAAGATGAAACTTGCAATATAGTAATAGACGCCCAGTAGCAAGAATATTGTGGACCAGCAATAAATGTTACCTAACTGAAAAAAAATCAAAATCATTTTTTTTTTTATTAAATATTTTAAACATATTTATCTACAATGTATTCTTTAATTATTCTAATAAAAGTAGCAAAATGTATGTTTAACTTAATAATAATTTTCATATTAATTTGACTTGACTGTTATTCGAAGCTTACATATTGAGATAGGCAAGTGCCTATTATCGTAAGTGATATAAGGGGGTGTTTTCAAGCTCGCGGAATGGGGGATACGAAGTGGAAATAAAAGTACGAATTTATTTTTCCTTTTCAATATATTCACCTGCTACCCTTATACATTTTTTCCGATCTTTTAATGAAGTTTCGTATACCTCCGAAAAAAAATGTTTTGTCTTTGTCTGAAAAATACGCCGAAACTGCATCCTTCACTTCTTCGTCGCTTGAAAATTTCTTCTCACGAAGACTTTTTTCAAGTTTGGGAATAGGTAATAATCGCTGGGAGCTAGGTCAGAATTGTAGGGAGGGTGAGCTAAAATTTCGAAACCCTCCTCCTGCAGGGCGGTCCACTCTGCCTGGTGATGGTGGGAGAGAACGAGTAAGCAACAGGATAGACAAGGATAAGTGATATAAAGGCGAAAACGGAATTGCCTATCTCAATATGTAAGCTTCGAATAAAGTAAGCAAGTTAATATGCGTTTTATTAGTAGGTAAAACGCTGCTATTAATCATTGTTTTTTTTTCGAATTTTAACGAAAGCTTTTAAAGAATCCATAAGTTTTATATTTAAGTAACACCTTAAATATACAATATAAAATAATATGACCTTAAAATTGGAGAGTTCTATTTTCTTCTGCTTAAAGTAATATGCAAGATACCCGACGCTCATCCCCAGCATGAAGCAAGGCAGATTGTTCTGAACCATCACGTGTGACTTGTGGAAGTTGTCATCTTCTAATGTTCGCATCAACCTGCAACAAATCATCATGTTAATAACCAAATAATTTGTTTAAACTTATTTGAAACAAATTCGGCTACAGAGCCCTAAAGGTGGGCATATCTTTTCTTTGTTACATTATTAATTCCTTCCTTGTTGCTTTTCCTCGCGACTCCGCCCGCGTTGTTTAACTTTGTTGAATAGCTTCGCTGTCATAGGTCATATAATGTTTCCTCAATAAAAATGCACACGGCACAGTGTATAACAGCGAGTTCAACAAGTAAATTTTTCAGCTTTTCTCTATATTAGTATGATAAAGATATATTTAATGCATTTATAGCATTTACATTTTTAATAAACATCTTAGAAGGAGATACCCATCTATGTGGTGACCCCTCACTCTTTATCTAGAGGAAAATTATTGTTCAAACCATAAAACATATTAACAAACACGACCCCCTGGGGTTGTCACCAAAAATTTGCTCCAGGCTATTCTTTGTTAAAAAAACCTCTAGTCTGGAGATGTTTTGGTATAACAACCCTATTTCCCTAATTATTGAGCCCCCCCCCCCCACCCCTTCCCGCCTTCCCTATCTAACATTGTGAGATGAAAATATGAGCGCATTATAAACTTGTTCATTAATTTCAATAGTCCATTTATTTCGCTTTTTAGGGTAACTGGCGTTGGGTACAGATAAACCTCCGCATCGGCATCAGGCATCAGCCTCCTGCACAACATCCTCCAGAACCATGCTATTTGTGACTGAACTAAAGGAAGGTGATGATGGGTATGAATAATTTGATGAAGAGATTGATGAAAATGGATCATTGGATGATTGAGATGTTAATGATGAAGTTGATGATGATTATTATTATATTTGTTTTCCTCTTATTGAGCCTCGGTTTAAGAAAAACCGGTGACTAAATGATTCACACGGGCCAAAGCCACGTGTGGATCATAGAAGATTGAGGCATGATGTTGTTCAGCAGACGTTTGGGATTGATATGTTTGTAGAAAAACTATTCTACAAGTATTTAAAATGGCATATTATTATAAAACACGTACGTTGGAGTTTGCACAATTCCGTTTAAATTTTGAAACAATAACTGCAGGATGGGACTCACGACGCCGATCATCGTCGCCAGGGCCAAGGTCCCAGCCTTAAATCTCCAGCTTCTGTTTTTAACCAAAAAGTAGATGACAAGGCCAATGACAAATAATTGCATGTCCACTGCTAGATGCCTGGAAAATGATAACATATTTGGAGATAAAAGCTTTGTGATCACTTTATATATCAGAAAATTATCTTTTCAATTGAAATTCTTTAGGTTTATAATTTATAGTTCTGTATCCAAGTAATCCTTAATCGTAGTTTAGATTTGAATATGTTACTCAATAATATGAAAATTGTGTCAATGGGAATAAGATAATTTCAATAAGATGCATGATCACGTTAATGAACATTTAATTTTTCATATTTAGACTTATTAAGACCCCTATTTTTTCAATACAAAGCTTAGTTAAACTCAGGATTGCACGGTCTACATTCTCAATAAATTACATTTTTTATAACATTATGGCGTGTACGTACCATGTTTGTGGGAGGCAAGCCTTGTCATTTTCAAAGTAGTTGTTAATAAAGAACACATGGGCCCAGTAATAGTCCCTGCACTGTCGTGTGACACCGTTCGTGATGTAGGACTTCCACAGCGGTCCAGAGCCCAGATGTCGCAACCAAGTAGTTAAAATTGAAGCTACGAACGCTAACGGACAAATTAACCTGAAAAAAAAACCATGTATGTAGTCCAGAATATAAATAACGCCGTTGTGCTGAATAAGGCGAGAAAATATTGTCTCCAGACGGTGTTTGAAGTTGTACTTTTTTCTTTTTAACGCATATATGTAGGTATATTCACATATTAAATGTAGGTAAGTAATAAAAGTTGTTTTTATAATTATTTTACAAAGATTTTTTTGTATCATTGACGTTTTTTGAGGTATGTATTTTATATATTATTTAAATTATTAATTTATTACTTAATAAACAAATTTATTTTAATTTTTTACATTAGATTATACTTTTTGATTAAGCCTATATCAATTGTATTTAATATTCGCCGGTTTGCT
Source organism: Fabriciana adippe (assembly GCA_905404265.1). Lineage (NCBI taxonomy): Eukaryota > Metazoa > Arthropoda > Insecta > Lepidoptera > Nymphalidae > Fabriciana > Fabriciana adippe. The sequence continues at coordinate 14,687,086 of FR989998.1, read as the reverse complement.
TTAATTTGTATCGGCTGGGACCGACTTCGAAAGTATCTGATTAGGTATCTGTAGTAAATGAAAACTAACAATCAGTTATTTTTTACTTTTTACAGTTTTTTTTGAAGTCGGTTTTTATTTATTTTTTAACCTACTTGCTGCGCCAATGATCGCAGGTTCGAGTTCCGCTGGAAGCAGTCATTTGCATGATGATCATGAATGTTTGAACTCCAGTCATAAATATTTTTATTTATAATATGTATGTATTTAAAGTTATATATGTGTAGTGTATCAACTACCTGGTATTCATGGTGAAAAATACTTACTTCCACCATCTATGAAATACGATATCTGGTATATTCTTCCAAGATATTGTACGTTTTTCCGAATGTATCTGTAAGTAATACGTCATGAGGAACCCGCTCATCAAGAAGAATATCTGGACCACACTCAGAGCGCTGAAGATGATCCGGAATTCACTTTCATATGCCTGTTTAATAATAATAATACTTTCTTAGATTTACGCGAATATTTAACATAAAATAATACTATCTTTTCGAATTTTTTGACTTGACTTTTTGATTTCTTTGATTGACCCACAAAAATATAGGGCAACCGGCAGGTGCTGTCTGTAAAAACTATAAAATGATCTTTGAGACGTCTAAAACCTTAGTCTCTCCTGTGACCATGATTGCTGTAAAACATTCGAAACGTCGGGAACCAAAAATCAAAATAAATCCTTGAAAAAAAACGAAAAGATAGTTCTATTTAAAATATAATGATAGTGTTAAAAATTGTCAATCACTAGTCCGACGCTAACGGAACCACACGTTGCGATTTACCGAAACGGTTTTCATATTATACGATCTTCAATCAGTGGCGCGAGCAAACACGTCGTGCGATGTCACATACGTATTTATAGTTTTGTTCACATCGTACGGCAGAAACATAGACACTGAGAGTGGAAAGAGCAATACTGTCTGTAATAATACTGACATTGACCACTCTCTAGAAAGAGACAAAGCGTATGTGCGGCCAATAGATCTGACCTGTCTTTTATTATAATTTGAATATGTAAATGGAACGTTAAAAAATATAATATTATTAAAAATTGTACAATTATAATGTAACTCACCCTGGCTCCGCTCGGGTTCATCCCTACGTACGTTTTAACGTTTAGTATAGATTTCTCAGAAATGTGACCTTTTCCCGCAGTAAAAAGTATCCTATATGTTGACCCGAATAATCAGCTATCATCATACCAAATTCCATCAAAATCCCTCCAGTGATTTTTGTTTGATGCGGTCACAGACAGACAGACAGAGAAAAATTCTAAAAACTATAGATTCGGCCTCGGTATCGATGATAATGACTATTTCAATAAGATTTTCCAAAAAATATTTTATGTGCAGATTCGACTCAGAATTTTATTACATGTACCTATACATATTATAAAATTCTAACTAAGCCGAATCTGTACATTAAATATTTTTTGGAAAATCTTATTGAAATAGACTTTATTATCGATACAGAAGCCAAATCTATAGTTTTTAGAATTTTTGTCTGTCTGTCAGTCTGTCTGTCTGTCTGTTACCGCATCACAGAAAAACCACTGGAGGGATTTGGATAAAATTTGGTATGGTGATAGCTGGATATCCGGGTCAACATATAGGATACTTTTTACTGCAGGAAAATATCTCATCTCTAAGAAATCTATACTAAACGTTAAAACGTAAGCAGGGACGAACCCGAGCGGAGCGAGGGTGAGTCTCTAGTCTAATCTAATATATTTAAACGAGCAATTCTTGTATATTTATATCTTTATTTATTTATACCAGCGATCTCGAAAACGGCTCTAACGATTTCGCCGAAATTTGGTATGTGGGGGCTTTCGGGGGCGAAAAATCGATCTAGATTAGTCTCATGTCTGGGAAAACGCGTGTTTTTTCTACGCAGTGTGTAGTCGATAATTTCTTACACTCGGATATAAGTATCGTGGTCGAGTGGTCAAGGCGCAAGTTAGACAACACATATGCCCGGAATCGAGTCTCGGTCTGAATACAAAATTTTTACTTTTGTTTTTTTTTTTTTGTATTTATTCAAGTTTTTAGTTTTTTTTATCAAAAAAATACGATACAACAAAAAAGAACTCCGAGCGAAGCTCGGTCGCCAGGTACTAGATGTAAAATTGTTATAAATATCTATCTTCATTAATCGTATTTTGTCTGTCGCTTTTCCGCCATTTTCAGCTGACGACTGGGGACAGGGGAAGAAACACTCAGTCCACTCTGTATATCTCTTTGGCTTTATATTATACAGCGACTCACCTTAGCTTCGCTCGGGTTCGGTGCTATGTATTTATAATTTATAAAATATTGTTCATACAAAAATACTAAAATCGCGATTAAAAATGAGGGGTGGGGGTAGGAGGGTAGAAAGTACTTTACGATCTATTCTCATACCCAGTATACAAAAAAAATCATTAAAATCGGTCGAGCCGTTTCGTAGGGGTGCGACCACAAGTATCGTGACACGAGATATTGATATACTAGCGACTCACCCTCACTTCGCTTCTGGTTCGTCCCTAAACAAAAACAAATCCCACGGGAACCGTACATTTTTCCGGGATGATATATAGCCTAAAGCCTTCCTCAGTTAACGGGCTATCTAATGCAAAAAGAATTTTTCTAATTGGATTAGTAGTTCCTGAGATTAGCGCGTTCAACCAAACAAACAAACAAACAAACTCTTCAGCTTTATAATATTAATATTAATATATTAGTATAGATTAGAAGATTTTTTTATATTTATGAAATATATTATTATATATGCTTATATATGATTATAAATTTTTGAAATTATATTTGTAATACCTTTTCCAAAGTATGAGGATCGCTGACAAAGATAGCTAGAATAGTCAAGGAATGACCAAATACAATCGATATTTCAGCAATTACTCTGGAAAAAAATCATTATTAGTTAGTTGAGAACTAATTATATATACTACAATATAATTATATATACTATAAGTATAGTAGGATAGCATTGAAGGACACATAAGCATCCTTCACTGTATCCCTCTAATACACACAGTTGCGTCGCACGCGTTGAAACATGGTCAACTATTTTGTATTTTTTTAAACCAGTGTTCGAAATTCTAGTTTTACAAACAAAATTCCTAGTGGTCGAAATTCGAATAAGTATACTAATATTTTAATGTGCTTATTGAAAAAGGCCGTGGTAGCCCAGTGGTAACGCGCTCGCTTGGAAAACCGAGTGAAGCGGGTTCAAATCCCGGGTCTCGCACCTCTGATATTTTCACGTGCGAATCATTTCTAACATGATTACCTCTTACCCTCCGGCGAAGGAAAACATCGTGAGGAAACGTGCATATCTGAGAGAACCTAGAAAGTTTTTGAAAGACATGTGAAGTCCGCCAACCCGCACTTGGCCAGGTGGTGGACTATGGCCTGATCCCCCTCGTATTGAAGGGAGGCGAGGCCCGTGCCCAGCAGTGGGATGTTAAAAAAGGGCTGAATACATACATACATTAAAAAATGGGAAAACATATAAATAGCATTTACCTATCAATAAAAAAGCTGTTTCCACATTTTTTATTGTTAACAATAAAATATAAGTTCATCAATAGCTACGAGTACTTAAAAAATAAAATCGATTGACAAAAAGTGGAGAAAAAGGTATTGAACTGTTTTCTTCTTGCCTATTTTTATATACTTACATATGTGTGATATATGTATATGCCATTTTACACTTGATCTGCTCCTGGCCGATTTCGGCCACGGCGGCCAATCTCACTGAGACTAACCAAATACAGGAGATATGTTGTATGTGCGTGTGTATACGTGCAGACACACCGTGCACTCTCTATTCCTTTTAGGGAGCATCCATTAATTACGTGAGACAATTTTGGCGATTTTGATGAAATTTGGTATGATAACAGATGCTTATCCGGTTCAATATACGGGATACTTTTTACTGCGGGAAAACCTCATCTCTGAGCTAAACGTTAAAATCTAAGTATTTAATAAATGAATAAATTGTTTCCAAAAAAAATGAATTTATTACCAGTTAGTAATATGTACATACATATATGATTTAGCCATATTTTAGTGATGAAACATTTTTTACTTAAATTAATACAGTTTTCTCGCAATTATACACTGTTTCTCACGGAAAAAAATTACGTGATATTTGCCGAGACCACCCCCTCCCCCACGTGAGATTGAATGAGGATTTGAGGTTTTTCTGGACCCCCCCCCCTCGCCCCCTCCCTGCTCCTCCCGCCTAAATGCCTCACGTAATTAATGGATACGCCCTTACTCTCAAAGTCAGGACTGACAGACTTACGTAATCGCCGAAGCACTGGGGTGCAACACCGCCAACTTTCCACCTCCAGACTGATACTGAGAAATCCTTAACAAATAAACTCACTAACTGAACTAGACCCAATCCTGGACTCATAACCTGGTACCTCCAGATGTTAGATACCGAGGCAGCCAATATTATACAATAACTCACCTAGCACCATGAAGTCCTTTCAATCCAAACAAACGCTCATCTTGTAGGTCTACGTAGCTCAACCTCTCCGTGTTTTGGAACACCGAAAAACATAACAGTGCTTTATTTTCTGAAACTTTACAATTAAGAAACTAATTGCATATATATATATACCAAACCCTTTCGAAACAAATCAAAATTAAATTTAAATTAAAAATTAACTTTTTCTAAATTTTATTATTACAATTTGCTTTCATGATCTTCGCTTTGAAAACATATGTAAAGTATTAGGTATTTTTTCTCAAAATTTTAATTTTCGAATATACACGCAGCATTGGTACAATGCCAACAACGTATCTGCATATATTTGTAAAAATACGCACCTATATCTATCGATCAGATGCTTAGTATCAGATCAAAAGATAGGGCATTTTAAAGGTGGAGGTGACGGAGGAATACGCAGACAGTAAGTAGGCTCAATGATAAAATAGGTACTGTATCAACCTGGAGGATATTTTGTTACCATGAAAACAAAGACAGATCAACCATAAGACCAATTGCTTTTCACATTGATTGACTTCGGTCAACTGAGAAGATACTTTCAGCCCACGACCTAATGTGGTGGAGTCAAATAAGCTGAACCGGTAGAGGTTGCTGATATAAAAGAAATATCTACTCACCTGGAAAATCGTTTTCATTGTCTGTAGCTCTACGTAATTTAATATCATAATAGCTACCAGCTACTACCAAACTACATATACAGACTATGACGGCACCAACTATGTAGTCTAAGTAGTCCAATTTAATTCCTTGGTCTGTTTGTTTGTCACAATTCAATTTAAAGAGGTGTGCGTTTAAACCATATTTGTGTTCCACAATTTCGTTGAAACAACCCTCGACAATCAATTCCAGATCATCATGAATATTTAAGCCATTACTTTTGATGTAACTTTCACATGTTTTTGTCACGCATATTCCTCTATCAATGTGTGAATAGTTAAAGTGCTTAGCCGTATCTTTAGAATATTCCTGAAATATTAAAAAAACAAATCATCGAATGTCAACCAAAACAAATCTATTCTAATAATAATAACCTATGTGCTATTCCAGACTATCTTCTATTTCTGTGCCAAACATCCAGATCAATTGAGCCGTTCTGTCGTGATTGAGTAACAAACATCCATATTTCCAAACTTTTGCATTATTAATATCTGTACTTCTAATCTATACTTATATTATAAATGTGAAAGTTTGTGAGGATGTCTGGATGTATAGATGTATATGTACATGGTTGTTAGTCTTTCACGCAAAAACAGTGAATGGATTTTAATGAAAATTTTCAATAATATAGCTCATACATCAGAATAACACATAGGCTACTTTTTTATAATTATATATATTTACCCTTACCCTAACTTCGCTCGGGTTTGGTTCTAGAAAAACAAAAACAAATCTATCCCACGGAAACAATACGTTTTTTCCGGGATTAAAAATAGCCTATGTGTTATTATGATAGATGAGCTATATTATTGTAAAGTTTCATTTAAATCCCTTCAGTAGTTTTTGCGTGAAAGAGTAACAAACATCCAGACATCTTTACATCCAGACATACTCACAAACTTTCGCATTTATAATATTAGTATAGATAGTATAGATTGCACAAGCCTCACCTCAAAATCTGTATGTTTAAGACTATAGTCCTTAGGCCGCCTTGCACAAAAAAAAATCAGATCTGCGAGACTCGTATTTAAGTCCTCTTGTCTGAGGAATGAGGAATAGTACATACTTGTATGACATTGTAAACTCTGTTGTCTGGCTCTCCATGTAAACTTAAACTCGTCACGCAGTAGACAGCCCCAGGATTTTCAAGACAGGCGTCATAGTTTTCCAGTTCGTATAATCTGGGCAATATCTCATATTCCGTTTCTGGTGAAACAAAAAATACCAAAAAATCCTAACAAAAAATCTGCATGAATTATACAAATCTACTCCCTGCCTTTAAACGAGGTCAGTACAATAACCAAGCAACAAAGCAGTCCAGTACCAAAGATGTAATAAATGCACAAATTTTGAACGTGTTTCGAGTAATTTAAATTATCATTATTATTATTCTTTATCTTATGGCGTTTAGACGAGTCCCCTCAGCCATGCAGCCATACGAACATCTACGAGTAATCTCGTAAGTCAAAATATATAAAAAACTTACCATTCAGTCGGTACGTTGTTTCTGAACTTCCATTGCATACACTTAGTAGTAAAATAAAATTAAATACAATTGTTCGATGCATCTCTACCGATGTGACAAAGTTTATTCAATCAACCTTATTTATTTAATATTTTATGAAACTATGTAACTACGAGATGAGATAATACGTAATATTTTATGAAACTATGTAACTACGAGATGAGGTAATACGTCCATTCCAAATTATACTAAAGTTATTAAGCAAAATGCAATTTTTGCGCTTACGCTTTTATACGTGGTATCGCTTACACAGTGCTAGGCATAGCCAATAACCTTGAGCGTTTCGCCGTATGTTTAGAATATTTCTGTAATATAAAAAAAAACAAGTCGAATAAATTGTTTCATGTTTAAAAGTAGCGACTATCCCTCGCTTCGCTCAGGTTCGTCTCTATGTACGTTTTAACATTTAGTATGGAATAGATAGTCGATCCCGTGCTCTGCGAAAAAAATAACAAATCTATTCCACGGGAACCGTAAATTTTTCCAGGATAAAAAGTAATCTATGTGCTATTCCAGACTATAATGTATCTTTTACCAAATTTCATCCAGATCTGTTCAGCCGTTCTGTCGTAATTAAGTAACAAACATCCATACATCCAAAATTTCGCACTATTAATATCTATACATCTAATCTATACTAATATGAATTTATACTATATATGAATGCGAAAGTTTGTGAGAATGTATATGTATGGATGTTTGTTAGTCTTTCACGTAAAAACGGTTGAATGGATTTTAATGAAACTTCACAATAATATAGCTCACATTAAAATTACACATAGGCTATTTTTTATAATTATATATTTTATATATATATATATATATATATATATATATATATATATATATATATATATATATATATATATATATATATATATATGATTATGGTCGTCGCAATGCAGAGGGAGTACACATTCTAAGAACCTGTGTTGCGTCTGACCTCACGTTCTTCCAAAAGAATGCTCAGCACCTTATCACTTATAAGAGCGGGCCTCACACAATTCAAATTGACTGTATGCTGACCAGAAGGTGTCATATCGGCAAGGTGACTAACTGCAAAGTCATTCCGGATGAAAGACTGACGGCTTAACATTGTCTCCTTGTCATGAACTATATATATGTTTACCTTGAAAAATAAACTAGCCGAGAAACGCAAACCTAGAATCAAGTGGTGGTTGCTGAATGGGCCGATGCGGATGGACTTCCTGGCGGAGTGTTAATAATTACCGCGGCGAAGGCGAGTTCTTGGTGTTTCTAAGGAAGGACGAGTCATCGACAAGGAGACGTAGTGGTGGAATGACCAGGTGCAGGGGGCGATTCGAGAAAAGAAGACTGCGTTTAAAGAGTGGCAGCAAACCAACTCTCCTGGAGACAGAGAAAAGTACAATTCAGAAGGAGAGATGGAGAGGCTAATTCCGGAGCTGCTGAACAATCAGCACCCATATAGTCTTCCACCCGAACCACCCCCTAATCTCGGACTTGTTGCCCCAATAACACCTGATGAAATTCGGGATTGTCTTCGCCGCATGAAGAACCGAAAAGCATAGGGATCTGGTAATATACCAATCGAGGCGTGGAAATCGTTACTCATCTGAGGTGGTATGGTCATGTCGCACGTCGGTCTAAGGACTATATCGGAAGAAAGTGCCTTGATATATCTGTCCCTGGAACTAGACCTCCCGGGCGCCCAAGAAAGCGATGGCTGGATGTAGTGAAGCAGGATATAAGAACCAATGGACTTGACTTGCCCAGGATGATACTAAAGACCGTGCAAAGCGGAGGAGACGAAGTCGGGATTAATAAATACCAAGCAGAAGAAGAAGATTATATATATATAAATCTAATGTATATAATATATAAGTATAAACATAGGTATAAAAAAGTAAGCAAGTATTTTAAAAATATAAAATTAAGCGTGAAAAGGTGACAGACAGACAGAGTTACTTAAGCATTTCATATTAGTATGGATTTATAAGCTGTTGTTTTTGTGGTGTTAGTTTATCGTCATTGGTTTGGGCTGAACTTTGATAAGTTAGTCAGTCAGTGAGTCAAGACATTGCTTTTAATATATAATAAAAATAGTTATCGCGAGTGTACCTTAGGAGATAGACGTATAATACTCTTGCAGACTTCTATGGCTATAGTATAGCCATATACATTTCTAACGACGATTCAATAGAACACAATAACTGGTGTTTTCCCGTGGGAATGAAACATTTTCCTTAAGTAAAAGGTATCCTAAATGTTGACCCGAGTAATAAGTTACCACTACACAAAATTTAGTTAAAATCGGTGCAATACTTTTTGCGTGAAACGCGCACATCGATTTCGTTAAGTTAGTGTTTATTGTATGTATAGAAAAGGAAGGAAAATATTTTGATTTATAATTATTTAAGTTTTATATATTATTAAATGGAACATCTATCCGTCTGTCTCTTTGTGTGTTTATAATTCAAAAACAGCATCTTTTAGTATAGACATAGAAAAAGGCTATCTGGCTAAATTATTAAAATATAGATGCATTTGCGGATGATAACTTACGGTATGAAAAGTAGCACATAATATGTCAATTACTAGACAGTATTAAAAAGTCGAAGATGTCGGAGAAAAAAGTGTGGTGCGACGCGAGTACGCGAGTTTCTTTAAAGACGTCTGTGGGCTAAGAAGATGCATATTAGGTACGATCGTTTACGCTTCGCTAATGGCTTCAAAATGTGCCACTAAACCATGCAAGTATTAATTAATTTTCAAATGGACATAATGTGTCATTCTCATATTTTTCTACCTAAAAACCAAAGAATAATACGAAATTTGTATTGAAAGCGCATAAGACTACACAGGGCCGGATTTAGGGGAGGGCAGCCGGTGTTGCAGCTCCGGGGCATCCACAAGAGAGGGGCCCCCACAAAAGAGATTTACTAGTCGATAACTTTTTCGTTTTTTTTTCGCACTTTAACCTATAATACTTGTACAAATATGATTGATTATATTTTTCTTAAATATTAAAAATAATTTATCCATATTCATTCACCTCAGTTCATCGCAGTCAAAAAGAGGTTACAGAGGAGTTATGATTAATTATCATGCGTTTTTTTGGTTCTGCGTGAGTTTATTTATTTTATAATTTTTAGGTCTGCAATATTGTCATCAAATGCTTATTTTTTATAGGTACTCGTAAATTCATGTTTGTTAATTCAAATTTTATATAAATTTTCTTCGATCCGTTTCTATTTTTGTGTTTCGTATTTTTGAGTGCATGAACATAACTATATCTCCTCCATAGGTTTAGTTAGTTAACTACAGCTAAATAAAGAGCTCATGGAGACTTAACCTTTTATTACAAAACTAGCATTTCCCGCGGCTCCGCCCGCGTTCAGATGATCGAAAACCAAATTCTTAGGTTTTACACATTAGTATACTCTTACATTATACATTACTTTCATTGCATACCGCATGATTGGTAAATAATGGCAGTGATTGTCAATGCCACAAAGGTTCCTCAGTTAAATTAATTTTTTTGTTTTAGCAACAACATTTATGTATGTCTATACCTCTGTTTTGTTTGTTTTTTTAGTTTTGGGCGATAAACTCTCAAACTACGGAATTAATTTTAATCATTTTTTATTAATAGACAGCTATAGATTAACTTAATATATAGCTGATTATTTAAATTACATAATGATAACTTTTCTTAATTAGCGCTAGTTAATAATATTTTCCAAAACGATTTTCAAAAGAGAGTGTAATAAGTAAATAATTCTAAGCGAATACATTTCTTTATTTCATATGGCAAGGCTAATATTATGATTTAAGTCGTAAGCATTTTATTGTGTCCTTTAAGCCTTTACCTTCCAAGAAAAGGTGTCAAGAAAAAGTGAAAAAGTTGAGGTATAACTGTTCCTAAAATACTTTTTCATAGTTTTTGAGATATGAAATATTTTTAGTTACCCGCTTTGGCAGTTTAACAGCCATAAACTTGTTTTCCATAAAATGTTATAAAATAATATAAATTGAACTTATTTTTACGGTGCAAAAAATGAGTAGGTATTGTGGAAACGTAAATATTATTCGTATTTATTTTAGTGTTAACCATACAAAACACGTAAGTAAGAAAAACAACACAGCATTTTGCTATACGAAACCTATAATGCGCGAGTTGGATTTGCATTTGCCCAATTTTTACATTAAAAGATTAAAAAACATTAACATTATTTACTAAACTATAAAAATTTACAAATATTCTCATTTGAAAATTGTTTCGGCCAACAAAATATTACTAATATGTTACTAATTTATAAAGGCAAAAAGTTTGTTTTATTAAAAATTTAAGCACGGGCAGGGTTGCGGGTAATTTAATAGTAATTATAGTAAAGTCATAGAAAGGTTATAACTGTACATTTTTTTTTGGATAAAACTACGTATTTTAAAAACACATGGCGACATCTATTGTCAAATAGCTAAATAACACATAAATAAATTTTCATTAAAATAACATTTTAATGAATAAAATAGCGCTGTTAATATTTCTTTTAAGATAAGTTTTTTTTAATAGTTTTAACATAATATATAAGTAAATTACCTTGCTAAAGTATTAATAGCATCATCATGCTTTTACTTTAACCAGTTTTTGTATTTTTTCTCAGAAATGAGATATTTTCCTGCGGTAAAAAGAATCCTATGTGTTGACCCGGATAACCTGCTATTACCATACCAAAATTCATAAAAATCCCTCTAGTGGTTTTTCTGTGATGCGGTCACATTCAGACAGACAGAAAAAATTCTAAAAACTATAGATTCGGGTTCTATATCGCTAATAATGAATATTTCAATAAGATTTTCCGAAAAAATATTAAATTTAGGGGTTCGGCTTAGTTACAATTTTATTGTATGTATAGTTACTAATTTATAAAGCGAAAAAGTTTGCTTTACTGATAATTTAAACACGGGCGGAGCCGCGGGTGATTTAGTAGTAATTCTAATAAAATCGAAAAAAGGTCATATCTGTACATTAATTTTTTTGGGATTAAAACTATGTATTTTAAAAACACATGGCGACATCTATTGTCGAATATCTAAATAATACATAAATAAATATTAATTAAAATAACTATTTTAATGGATAAAATAGCGCTTTTGATAATTTGATTTTCAAGATAAGCTATTTTTATAGTTTTTACCATATTTTGTAAGTTACCTTGCTAAACTGTTTACAAATAGTATCGTCGTGGTTTTGTTCCTACCAGTTTTTGTATTTTTTTTTCAGAAATGAGATATTTTCTCGCGGTAAAAAGTATCCTATATGTTGACCCGGATAACCAGCTATCATCATACCAAATTTCATCAAAATCCCTCCAGTGGTTTTTCTGTGATGCGGTAACAGACAGACAGACAGACAGACAGACAGACAGACAGACAAAAATTCTAAAAATTATAGATTCGGCCTCTGCATCGATAATAATGTCTATTTCAATAAGATTTTCCAAAAAATATTTAATGTACAGATTCGGCTTAGTTAGAATTTTATTATATGTATAGATTTTAACACATATTGTCAACTAACCACTTACCCTCGCTTCGCTCGGGTGCGTCCCTAGGTACGCGGATATTGTTCACAATTTCATGGGTTTTAATTTTTTGCGCGAAACCCTGATTTTTTTTTCTAAAATAAAAGTAAGTTACTCCTTATAACATCAGCTAACTTCCAGTGAAAGTTCCGTCAAAATCAGTCCATCTGTTTCGGAGATTAACCGGAACAAACAGACAGAGAGACAAAAATTTTAAAAACTTAAACCGTATATGCATTTCATATATGCATTTAGTAAAAAACTGTTATTTTTACATTACAACAGCTATTTCAATTATATTTATCTAATATCGTAGGTATAGATAAAATAACTGCATTTTTTTATCATTTGTTTGATGAATTCACCCACAATCAACCACAATCAAAACATCACTAAAATTGATTTACAATATAATATTTAAATTGACGATGTATGTATGTTACGGATGACGAGTCTACGCGACGGCAGAATTTAGCTTAAGTCACGTCCCTTCAATGTATTTTTTTTTTTTATTGTCGCTCGACAAGATGACTCCATGACGCCTGATGGTAAGCGACAGTGGAGTCCAGGAATGAAGTCCATCGGTTCCGGGACATGATCTCGACACCGATCAACCTCACCTTGTCGGCCCGCATACGTGCTTTTTCACGCTCCGTTTAAAAGACCCAGGATTGTAGGAGGAGGGAAACACGTGAGACGGTAATGAATTCCATTTCCCAATAGTGCGGCACAGGTAGGAGTTACCAAACCTTTTGGTACGAGATGGTATGGGTAGTACCGTGTGAGGATGGAATTTCCGACCAGCACGTGTGGTCTTGGAGAGGAAAGGAGAGGAGGGTATAAGATGGAAGAGCTCTTCAGAACACTCGCCGTAATATAGGCGGTAAAAAGCGGCTAGTGAAGCAACATCTCTACGCAATTGCAGAGATTCAAGGTTTTGAGTAGCCTCAGCTTTATTAATTATGCGGACAGTACGGCGTTGAAGTCTATCAAGAGCATCTAACAAGTACTTAGCAGAGCCATCCCAGAGATGAGAGCAGTACTCAACGCATGAGCGCACTTGAGTCTTGTACAGAAGGCATAGCTGCTCAGGCGAGAAGAACCGCTTCACCCTGTTCAGGACCCCGAGTTTACGTGAAGCTAACGAAATGACACTCTCGATATGGCTTTTTTGGTTCAGATCGCTACGGATATTAACTCCGAGGATGTTGATGCCATCCTGCATCGCAAGGCGTGTGTTCTGAAGAGAGGGAAGACAAAGGAATGGAGATTTTTTAGCCGAGAACGCGCATACCTGCGTCTTCTTGGCATTGAACTCGACCAGGTTCTTTGAACCCCATTCTAAAACGCGGTACAGGACATCGTCGAGCTCACGGACAAGTTCGGTTCCCCTATTCTCAATCTCGGTTCGATTTGCGGCGGGATGGCCAAAGTATCGACCGTGGACAGTGCTATCGTCTGCATAGCAATGAATATTACCCAGGGATAACATGTCATTGATATGCAGAAGAAAGAGTGTTGGTGATTGGATAGACCCCTGAGGCACACCAGCATTCACCTGTAGGAAGCTAGAAGCTTGTCCATCGCAGAGAACACGGATACTGCGCTCATGCAGGAAGTCAGCCACCCAGTCGCACAAGCGAGGAGGTAGACCGTAGGCCGGAAGCTTGGAAAGAAGAGAACGGTGCCAAACCCTATCGAAGGCTTTCGAGATATCAAGGCTAACGGCCATCGATTCGCCATGCTTGTCCATAGCCTCGCCCTATAGATGCGTCATAAAAGCTAGAAGATCACCCGTCGAACGTTTTGGTCGTAAACCATATTGACGATCATTGATAAGGGAGTGACCCTCTAGGTAGCGGACGAGTTGCGAGTTTATGATCCGCTCGAACCCAATACAATAAGAATTTAGACTCACAGGAACATCACTTAAAGATGTTAGACGCACAGTAGCTTATCTAATAAGATTGTTAATTAGAAATAAAAAAACGAGGTTTTATTCATTGTGTACCATTCGTCGGATAGCCATAGAAGAGGCAACTAGCAAGAAAAATTAAGGAAGAATCAACCAAAGGGAGTTTAATTTTGAAACCCTTAAATACAGTCCACTATATTTAAATTTAAAAAATACATGTGGTATATCATGTTAAAATAAATGAATAAGTTTGAATTATATGCTGTTGATGATATGATATAATATAGATGTTTGCTTTTCTACCCGACTGCGGCGAAACAGGGTTATGTGTTTAATCTGTATGTTTGTCTGATTCTATGTTCCTTCGTAATCACTAATTGGTTCAACCGATTTTAATAATTCATATGTAATTCGATTCGTCTTGATAATTTGAGTGTCATACATACATACATATATCCTAGGTGCCGATTTGTGTATCTTGAAAAAAAATTCGACCGAATCAATCGAATGGGGTATCAAAATACAGGTTATTAAGAGGCGATTAAAGAAACATTTACAACTTATATGTTCAAAAGTAATTTAGGATAAGAAATTGTTAAATAAAACTAAAAATGTCTATATATAAATGTCTTATAACTCTCCTAAAAGTTGTAAATAAAAAAATATGTATTATAAGTATTGTAAGTAAAAAGAAGAGAACAAGTTGACGAAGGAACACAGTATCATGCAGTCGGAGACATACATATAGGTACTATGTACCTACATGTTTTAGAATAGCTGCGTGTGTGTATGTCTCCGACTAAAAAATGATAATAATATTATGCTCCTTCGTCAACTTGTTCTCTTCTTTTTAGATCGCTTTGTATGCAGTCGGTCTTTTTTATTTTTATAAAAAAAATCTGGAGTGGTGTGTATTTTTCATCAAAAATCTCTGTAGTTTTAGTAAAACAGTACTTATCCACATCTCAAAATTATTTGTGTCTGTTCCAATATAAAAAAAATAGCACTCCAGCTTCAACAAATCAATTGATGGAACTAAAACATAGTTTTAAATTATTTATTGATCAACTACCTATCTTAGTATAATATTTTGTTATATTAAAATGATGTATATTCTTTTTCTTGAAAAGTAACTTTATCATAGATTATTTATGCTCACATTAAGTATATAATTTATATATTCATTTTAAAGGGTAATTTAAGACTTCTATCCATAACAAAAAAACATCAATTTTCAGCAAAATCATCAACGATTTTTCGTTCGAAAAAAGCTCGCAAGGTTCCACTCGTTAACTCTGTAATTTAGTTTTGAATAATTCTTGTATTTGACTATATCTACATATGTTTCTTGAAATAATTTAATTTGTTTCGCCATAAATACTTCAAAAATTGTTCATTTTGTTCGAAAAATAATTAGGGGCCTCCACTCCTTTGTTGTCCCGGGGCCTCCACACCCCTAAATCCGGCCCTGAGACTACAGACGGTAGCGAAACAGAAGTTAGTCTTATAAAATACGAATATTAATATCAGAGCTTATCTAATTAACTCTGATATGGATATATTAATAAAAACAAGCGCACGTGTATATTCAAGGTGAGATTTTATTTATTTAATGTTCATACGTATACATAAATGTTTTTGTAAAAGCATACGTTTGCAAAAGAATAACAATACAGTCTGTAGTGCGCTACCGCAGCGATACCGAAAAGTTAATTGTAAATAATGTCGACAACTTGTCAGTACCATCAGTCATGGGATCACAGATTATCCATACTAATATTATAAATGTGAAAGTGTGTTTGTTTGTTTGTTCGTTTGTCTTTTTTTCACGTCATAAAATAGTGATAGATTGGCGTGATTTTTTGTGTTGAGACAGTTAGAGGGCTGGAGAGTGACATAGGCTAATTTTACTTTGGGGGATTAACTCATTCCCACGGGAAAACATGTTACAACTCAAAAAAATATTTATGATCAGAATTACTTGAAACTTGGTATTAATGCTCTTCAATAAAATTAAATAAATACGTGTTTTAGCATTTTTCGAAATCCATCCCATAAGGAGGTAAAATTGGGGATAAAAGTTTGTATGAAACCTACCGTTTTAGTGTTTTTTGTACTTTTAGAGCGAGCGAAGCCGTGGGTTCTGCTAGTATTATATAAATTCTTCGTTAATATTATGCAGATCTGTTACTAATTACTATATTTGGTGTAGTTTTTAAAAGGTGTTTAACATATTAAGAGAGGTTCAAATTTTTGGGTTGATTTCATGTTTTGATTTTTGACAAAAAACATCATAAAAATTTTAAAATTTTTAAACAATAAGAAAAGTAAAAAAAAAAGTAACAAAAGAAACGCAAGAAAATTCCACATTATTTATAACTAAATATGTTAAATTAGTACGTCAGTAAAAATTGGTTTTACGATATTTTATTGTACTAATTTAGAAGCTTCCGCACTATAGAGTATTAAGTATGGTAACCAGTACTAAATTAATTTAAGCTCAGCGTGGTAGGTCAGGAATTCTCGATTTGGGTGAACTAATGAAGAACAAGTAGCGATAGTCACGGAACATGCTACGCATTATGTTAGCAAAAAATCGAAGCTCCTTTATTTTTTTAAACATATTTTAATTATGAAAGTTCCACTTAAAAATTAAATACTAATTTTATTATTTACTAACGAGCCTAGCTTCTCAAATTACAATTTTTGTCAAGAAATTATTATCACAGGCTACATTACCCTTAATTACTCGCATGGGGTCAAATCACCTTTGCGTGTAAAAAAAAAAGTATTCAATGCGTTCCGAATTTCCCCGCGCCCCCGCTAGCTTCCTAACTCGTATCTAAGTTTGCATTTGAATAGCGATCAAGTGACAAGACCACAAGGAGTAGTCGCAGCTCTCCTGAGCGGTGACCCCATGCGAGTTATTACGTAACTTTTTTGAAAGAGGTGAGTTTCCCATTTCTTGTTTTTGTGCATTATTACTTCTTTTGGTATTATTACTGGTCCAGTGTATAAATTTATGTCACCGATATATTTTTTATCGTTTTATAAAACAAAGTCATTAAAAAATTGTGTCATCGTGTGATTTGTATTTTATCCTAGGATCAGTCATGAATGGAAGAGATAAGCAAATTTTGCAATGGTTAGCGATTGATGAAGAACGTGTTGAAAAGTCAGGTTCTGTGTTGGAGTCAGATGAGATAATCCAAAGTGATCACAAAAGTACTAGCTAAATAATTAAGTTAGATAATACAGGGCAGGGGCAGGAGTGGACGCCAATGACCAGATGTGTGCCACTTACAATGTAGGGAGGCATTCAAAACGATGGCTATTTTCTTTCATTTTATAGGTAAATGTCCAGTTATAAACGCACTTCATGTGCATCGAGCAAATACAGATAATTTACGTACTCACGTAAGGTGTCATTTCCTGCGGCAATTGGCTGTCGAACTTGTTGTTCAGAATCGCCAGAAACGACGAATTAATTTCAATACAACTACTAAGATTGTAAAAAAATGTCTTACGGAATGTGCATCACCTGGAATATCGCGTGCCACCAACCACACTAAGTTATGGGTATTGCAACGTCTGCCCGCAGAAAAGCGATCGAAAAATGTCAACAAAATGCAATAAATGCATCAAATTTGTATGCAATGATCTCTCTAAGTTATATTGTCCACAGTGTAGTGACAGTGATTCAGAAAATTTGTAAAATTATTATTATTTTTAACTTTGATCTCACTATAAGTATAAAGTGTTCATATTTACTGATTATTTTAAATTTGATAGTTTTTGTATAATTAGATATTGATTTATGTTATTCCTTAAAAATGTATTAATAATTAGTAAATAAAGAACTTTTATAATAAGATACTTTTATTTACATATTTATTTATTACTAGCATTCCCCGCGGCTCCGCCCGCGTTCAGATGATCAAAAACCAAATTCTTAGGTTTTATATATTAGTATACTCTTACATATACCAATTCTATTTCGCACCGTATGATTGGTAAAAAATGGCAGTGATTGACAATGCCACAAAGGTTCCTCCGTTAATCTCATATTTGATTTAGTAATATTGCACTTTTTGTTTTAACAATAATATTTATGAACATATATCTATACTCCTGTTCTGTTTGTTTATTTAGTTTTGGGCGATAAACTCTCAAACTACGGAATTAATTTTAATCATTTTTTACTAATAGACAGCTTTACTAATTGATTAATTTAATATTTAGCTGATTATTTAAATTACATAATGATAACTTTTCTTAATGTTAATTTGTCGCGAAACAGGGATGGGTTACCGCTAGTTAGTAATATTTTCCAAAACAATTTTCAAAAGAAAGTGTAATAGGTAAATAATTCTAAGTAATTACTTTTTATTATTTCATATGGCTCGGCTAATATGATTAAGGTCGTAAGCATTTTATTGTGTCCTTTTTAAGCCTTTACCTTCCAAGAAATGGTGTCAAAAAAACTGAAAAAGTTGAGGTATAACAGTTTCTAAATTACTTTTTCATACTTTTTGAGATATGGAATATTTTTAGTTACCCGCTTCGTCAGTTTAACAGCCATAAACTTGTTTCCCATAAAATGTTATAAAATAATACGAATCGACCGTATTTTTACGGTTGATAAAATGAGTCGATATTGTGGAAACGTAAATATTATTCGTATTTATTTTAGTGTTAACCATACAAAACACGTAAGTAAGAAAAACAACACAGCATTTTGCTATACGAAACCTATAATGCGCGAGTTGGATTTGCATTTGCCCAATTTTTACATTAAAAGATTAAAAAATATTAACATTATTTACTAAACAATAAAAATTTACAAATATTTTAATTTGAAACTTGTTTTTGCCAAAAAATATTACTAATATGTTCCTAACTTATAAAGCCAAAAAGTTTGTTTTATTGAAAATTTGAAAACAGGCGGGGCCGCGGGTAAAGTAATAATTCTAATAAAGTCATAGAAAGATCTGTCTGTACATTATTTTTTTTGGATTAAAACTACGTATTTTAAAAACACCTGGCGACATCTATTGTCAAATATCTAAATAACACATAAATAATTTTTCATTAAAATAACCATTTTAATGAATAAAACAGCGCTATTGATATTTCCTTTAAGATAAGTTTTTTTTTAATAGTTTTAATATATATAAGTAAGTTACCTTGCTAAAATGTTAATAGTATCATCGTGCTTTTATTTTAACCAGTTTTTGTATTTTTTCCCAAAAATGTGATATTTTCCTGCGGTAAAAAATATTCTATGTGTTGACTCGGATAACCAGCTATCACATACCAAATTTCATCAAAATCCCTCCAGTGGTTTTTCTGTGATGCGGTCACATACAGACAGACAAAAATTCTAAGAACTATAGATTCGGCCTCTGTATCGCTAATAATGAATATTTCAGTAAGATTTTCCGAAAAATATTGAATTTACGGATTCGACTTAGTTACAATTTTATTATCTATACATCTATACAGATAAATAAAATTGGAGTGTCTGTTTGTAATATTAAAATAACCGCTTTTTACTAAATGCATATGGATGTATACACGGTACATATACCAAAACCACAATTTTTAAAGGTTTTGTTTGTCTGTCTATCTGTCTGTTTGTTCCGGCTAATCTCCGAAACGGCTGGATCGATTTTGACAGGACTTTCACTGGCAGATAGCTGATGTTATAAGGAGTAGCTTAGGCTACTTTTATTTTAGAAAAAGAATTTGGGTTCCGCAAAAAAAAATTAAAACCCATGAAAAATTTAATAATATCCGATTCAAATAGGGAAGTTGTATACATACATTATATTTTTTCAATATTTCTTCTATTTAAACTATAAACTATATATAATACTAGCGACTTACCTTCGCTTCGCTCGGGTGCGTCCCTAGGTACGCTTTAATTTTTTTAGCGGAACCCTAATTGTTTTAAACCAAACTATTAATTACACAGGACAACAGCATGTATGTTGCCTGAAGTTTTGTACATGAATCTGAATAGTTTTTCTACGCTAATTTCAAAAAACTAAACCATTTTCATGTAGCAGCTCTAATTTTACAGATATGACGTGACGCAATTTTATACTAAAATGCACATAGTTTCAGACATAAAAAAAATATTAAATATACGTAGTCTGAATAAAATTGTCTTTTATATGATTTATATTTGATTTTATATTATACAGAAACTAGTTTAGTTGACTGCTACTGATAGAAATTGTCGACTACTTATGTTAATTTAAGACGGTACCTATATCTCAAAAACTAGAGCTGCTACGAAAAATCTGAGAGTAGATTTGAAATCAGCGCACCAAAATTAGTAAACAACAGTAGAAAAACTTCATGCAACAAAAAAATATGTCGATTTTGTTGTCCTGTGTTATCCATGCGCATGCACATTCTGTCAATGTCAGTGTCTTTCGACGGGCGAGTAACAGATTTGTCTTGCGCGGAGCGTTTTTGTGATCGAATTATCTTTTCCTTTTGTTTTTATTTTTATTTATTTATTTATGTACCATAAAATATATTTTAAACAAAATAAAGTAACAGAATGTCGACAAAGGATAACTTATCTCTTTAAGAGATTTCTTCCAGAAACCCTTCAATAGTGAGAAAATAAGTTAATTTAGAGCGGTGTAGGTACAGTACAGCATTAAATGTTATAAACTTAATATTAAAATATAACAACTAAATATTATAATTATACAAAAGTAAATATATTTATACACACATACATACATACATACAAACATATACACTTACATATACCTACATATTTATATACTATAATTTTATGTCTGATTTGATAAATAGTGCTTTTAATTCTAAATTTAAATGTAGTAAGTGAGGGATCATCTTTAAAAATATAATCAGGGAGTGAGTTCCACAATTTTGCTGCCATAACAGAAAAAGATTTTTCATAGAATATTGTATTGTAGTGAGGAACCACTAGCTTGGGTAAATTGACACAAGGCCGCACTGGTCTGTTTCTAGGAGGAAATAATATAAAGCGCTCACTTAAATAAGATGGAGTAGAGGTTTTCAAAATATTATAAAGAACACACAATATTCGAACGTTCCGGCGAAAACGAATAGGGAGCCACTTCAGTTGACGTCGGAAAATACTTACATGATCAAATTTGCGCAATCCATATATAAACCGGATACACAAATTTTGTAGGCGATCTAACTTGTCGAAGAGCTCCTCAGTTGCATCCAGATAGCAAACGTCAGCATATTCAAGTAACGGGATTAGCATATATTGAGCCAGGGTGATTTTAGTTTGAAACGGAAGAAAATTCTGCAAGCGTTTCAAGGAATGAAGGGAATAATGTACACGCTTACTAACCTCATTGACATGCGTCCCCAAGTTGCAGTCGATTGTTAAGCCTAAGTTTTTACAAGTGTCTGAGATATTTATACAAGTACCATCGTAAATGATGTCAGGCAGAATGTCGAAGTCAATTTTGTTCCGCAACCGCTTACTACCAATGATCATCGCCTGAGACTTTATAGGATTGACAAGGAGTCCGCAAGACTTTGCCCAATCTTTGATTTTTGCCAGATCGTGGTTTATCCTGTCTATGTCAGACGCTAAGTCACATACCAAAGCATGTCTATATAGTTGCAGATCATCTGCATATAGGTGGTAATTAGAAGAGAGTACCTGCGGGAGTTCGTTTATGAAAATTGAGAAAAGCAATGGAGATAACACACCACCCTGAGGGACGCCAGCGTAGAGATTAGACCAATCTGAGATAGTCTCATCACAGTAGATTCTCTGTTGGCGATCATGAAGATAGGATTTAAACCAATCAATCACAGAAGAAGAGAAGTTACGAGAGGCAAGGATTGAAAGTAAGACATCAAAGTTCACTGAGTTGAAGGCATTACTAAAATCAAGCAAAATAAGAATAGTCACTTTATTTATTTATTTATTTAAACACTTTATTGCACAGTGAAATGGTACATACAGAAAAAAAATACAGTTAAAGAAATGTGCAAAGGCGGCCTTATCACTAAAAGCAATCTCTTACAGGCAACCTATATAGAAGGATACAGAAAATAAAAGAAAAGAGCGGAAATGGTGCATAAAAGTGTACATTACTTAACCTAGATGTAAATAAACGTACGTACAAAGTTACATATATAGATACTAATTCAAGTATATATAATTAATTATAGATATACATAAACATACATGTACATAATAATATAGTAAAATTTAGTTACATACATACGAGTATATGTATAATATACATAAACATATTATATGGTACAGTTATAGTGACAGTCTAACCTAATGCAACAGATAGTGTTTTTGAGTCGTTTTTTAAAAAATGCTTACTGAGTTGGATTTCCTTATTTCCATTGGGAGCTCATTCCAGAGTTTTACAGTTTTAATAGTGAAAGATTCGCTATAGGATTTGGTATGGGACAAAGGTATTTCAAGCAACCTTTCACTGCGAGAGCGAAGTTCTTGAGTAAGCTGGGAACTTGCACCCAGGAACGCAAAGCGTTCTTTGAGGTAGGAAGGAGTATTACAATGGAAGAGTACAGTACTGATTTCATCATTACCAACGGCTTTAGAAGTAGTGGATAGAATGCCTCTCTTAACATCATCCTCTGAGATCTCTTGAAAAACAAAAGGGTCGCAATTAGGTTGGATAGTCATAGCTAGTTGATTTAGAGTTAATATCTTCTCCGTGTTTGAGATTTGAACTGGCGCAGTAGAGAAATGTTGATTCAATCAGTTGACATTGACAGACTTAAGGGTAAAATGTTGTGATTTGCCCACACCTAGTGTCTTAAAAACCTCCATGTTTGAGACGGTGTGAAGTGTAAGATACAAGAGTGGATATGGCGGCGCTTAGCATCTCTGCACATTCTATTGCAGAGATTACGCAACTTTTTATAGGCTGCAAAATTGGTCTCGGTAGGATGCCGCTTATATTTGTTCTTAGCTTTATTGCGTTTCGCCATTACTTTTTTTATTGTTAATGTTAGCCAAGGCGCAGGTAGGTGCTTTACTCTGATTGGAACTGCGGGAGCGTGCATGTCAAATAATTGTGTGATCTTGGAATTTAGTATTTGCAATTTTTCGTCTACGTTTGTCACATTGTATAATAAGGGCCAATCTATGTTGATCAGGTCACAGGAAAATTGCTCGTATTCGATATTTTTGAGATTACGCCTCAAGATTATCTTAGCTTTACGCCTAAGGAGTGACAAATTATAACTAATGTAAATGAGATCGTGATATGAGAAGGGAGCAGTGAGTTGGCCAAAAGCAAGGACATTTTTAGGATTAGATACAAATATAAGATCGATGAGAGAAGGATTAGAGATAGGAGAAAAATGAGTTTCGGTAAGAGGAAGTATAGTCATATTTAGAGAAACTATTAAGGACTGGAGCTTATGTGATCGAGAATCTTGTTTGAGGAGACATGTATTGAGATCGCCCATTAGAATGGTGTGATCATAAGAAGGTGTAAGGGATTCAAGAAGAGATTTTCGCAATATAAGCCCGTAAAAACTTGTTTTGATTGTGTAGTTGAATAATTTGAATGTTTTTACGTATTGAACTTAACTACTAATTGCGAGTCATAAATTTGTAGCACGTGTGTGTATTGTGATTATACTGACTGCATTATACGCCCTCTTGTAACGTATTTCCGTTCGGCTTATAATAAAACTATTGAGTAATTAGACATTTGAAGTGCAAAGTGAATCATTATTGTAAGCCGTGAGTGACCCGCCGGACGACGGCCATTGGAGATTCATCACATTGCTTCAGCCGCCTATTCAGCTAAGTATAGTCAATTAGTATTAGACGTAATGATTGGCCAACTGTTGTTTAGTGCTAATTAGATTATACCTAAGGCGGCTTCACCGGTTAAAACTGAAGACAAGGTATATAGACTTTAATATATTATTTTTAAGCGCTGTGTATCGCAGTCATTGTTATTCATCCCAGTTGCACCTGAGTAAAAATATTACGCTTCCACGACAAAAAACAAACGCCAGGTTGGATGTAACATCGTTTGGTAGCAGAGCGTGGTTTGTAAACGCACGCGGAGAAAATATAACTAGATAAAACAGTTCAATTATTATTTTTATTTTTTAGTAGTTTAGTTCATCTGTTTAATAAAAAATTTAAATATTTAAAATGCCTATTTTTTCAGTTTGCGTATAGGGAGTGTGCGCGAACTGTAGAGGGCAACACTTCTGTCGAAAGTAGAGCGCCCTGGTGTTAAATAAGAAAAGCATAGTTATGTAAACAGTGTAATAAATAATATTAGTTATGCCTAAATAATGCAAAAAATAATAGAATTTGTTTTTTTACCGATAAAAAATGATAGGATCGGTCAAAACGATAAAAAAGGCCAAAAATTATTTGATTCAGGTCATATTATAAGTGTAATTGAAACAGAAGATGAAAATAAGCTATCAGTCATCTGCACAGTTGTCGCTCATACCAGTGTTTCTAATGTTTACAATGTGACAATTATTGTAAGTATTAAAAATTATTTTTATAAATTAACTGTATGATATTGAAAATAGTAGATATCTGGTAATATTTAAGCTTTTTGAAAAGTACAAAAACTTTGACAGTATAAAAAATTAAAAAAATAAAAGCTAAAGATGTTTAAAAATTTCTGTTTTTTTTTTTTATTTTTTTTATGGGACAAAGAGGGGCAAACGGGCATGAGGCTCACCTGATGGGAAGTGATCACCTCCGCCCATGGACATCTGCAACACTGCAGGGCTTGCAGGTGCGTAGCCGGCCTTTCAGGAAAGGGAAGAAGAGAGAGGAAGGGAGGAGGGAGGGAGGAGGGAGGAGGGATGGGAACTGGGCCTCCCGGACTCTCACTTACCGGACGAAACCCGACAGCATAGCTGCCACATCACGTCGGTCTCCTGTGAGAAAGTGGCACTATACGGGGTGTGCCGGCCCATTGGACTGCTACCCGAAGGTAACAAGCATGGCACTACCACTTTAAAAAAAACAATACAAAAAATATTATTTTATAATTTGTAATCACTTGAAATAAAAAAATCTTATTATTATTATTTTCAATATTAATTATATTTTTGAAGAAGCTGTTAATAAATTAAAAAAATATATATTTTTAGCTCGATAATAATCTTTTATTATTTATGGAAAAAAAAATTTAGAACTTGTCTAATATCTGCCAACTTATTTATTTATTTATTTATTTATTTATTTATTTATCATAGTGATTAAACACAAAATACTAATTAAAATTGATAAAATAAAAATAATTAGAAGCCTTGTGATTTTTGACGTTTGAAGGTTAACCGCGCAGTGTCCAATGAACTTTTGGGGAAACGATAAAATTTCAACTGCATATTATTTTTATACGGCATATTTGAACAGCCACGAATACAGCAAGATACTTTTGATGAAGACATCACAAACACTTATTTTAATTAATTAAAAACGCTGATAACGCAAAACTAATACCGTTTCCATTACTTCCCTTGTGTTTTTTCCAGCAGATGGCATAATCGTCATCTTTCTCACTCCCTATAGGCAAAGTGGTAACGCGCTCGCTTGGGAAACCGAGCGAAGTGGGTTTAAATCCCGGGTCTCGCACCTCTGATATTTTCATGTGCGAATCATTTCTAACATGATTACTACTTGCCTTACGGTGAAGGAAAACTTCGTGAGGAAACCTGCATGTCTGAGAGAACCTAGCAAGTTTACGAAAGACATGTGAAGTCCGCCAATCCGCAATTGGCCAGCGTGGTGGACTATGCCCTAATCCCCCTCGTATTGAAGGGAGGCCCGTGCCCAGCAGTGGGACGTTAAAAAAAAAGGCTGAATACAATAGGCAAAGGCCTCCTCTAGCTCCTTCATTGTTTTCTGTCGTATGCTCCTCTTCTCCAGTGTGGTCCTGCGGTCTCTTTAATTTCATCCTCCCATCGTTTAAACTGTCTACCTCTATTACGTTTAGCGCCCCTGTGATACCAATTTGTTACAACTTTACTCCATTTATAGTTTTCTCCCCTTGGTAAGTGCTCAGCCCACCTCCATTTTTGCATATCTATTACATTCAGGATATCAGAAACCTCTATTTTTCCTCTGATTGTAGTATTTTTTAATTTGTCTTTAATAGAAACTCCAAGCATGCTTATATATATATATATATATATATATATATATATATATATATATATATATATGTATATATATATATATATATATATATATATATACAGGGTTATTGGTAATTCGACGTATTCCCATTAGGAGATGATAGGGGTGAGTATTTGCGATAATTTTGACCCCCATATGCATTATGCAAAAGTGAACCATTTTTGAGTTATCATGTTTTTTAGCTTTTTTTCAAAATAAGTCAGAAATGCAACTTCAAAAATTTATTAAAAAAACAGCATCAATTTAAAGTTCATTTGCTCTTCTGATTTATAAAAACGGTTAAACACCAGTTATTTATTAAAACAACAATTATCGGTCCAAATTAAAAAATGCGAGACGAAAAACGATATTATTTCAATATTTTTTTGAAAATTTCTCCACTAAAATGCCTTAAAAACAAAAAAAAACGTTATGAAACTTGGCTTGCAGATTATTTTAAAAACATAACCGTTTTCTTAGCTCTCCAAAAATGCATAACAACTAGGAACTTATTTCAAAAAAAACTGAAAAATCCACAGATCTCGTCTCTGCCACGACCTTCGGGTACATTGAAAATGAATCTGCCAAATGAATTGAATTAAATCATTTTTAACATATTAATTACCAGGAGAACCCGAAGAATTAAAATTTGATTAAGAGCTTCTTTATATACCACATTGGTGGATGTTCCGTCTAGCTCTGGGTTCTGTTAAAATGTCCATGTGAGAATCAAATCTCTGAAGTCCATACCTAATACTTTTAACAACTGGCCCTGACATTTATTAATACTCATTGCAATACAAATTTTAAGGAGGAATTATGATAGATTAAATTCAAAACCATAGTCAGAGGTTATTAGTGGTATTATTCGAGGTATGAATACTGATTCCCCTCGAGTACATCCAGCAAACACAGAGGCCACAATATTTTTTATAGATTACTAGCAGTCTTATCCGATTATACAGCTTTGGTGGCTTATTCACGACAGGTGTGCCAACCTTCAGAAGGATAGAATACTGTTAAGGAATTCTACAGGATAGTGAACTGCTTCATCCATTTGAATCACTGAAACGACAGACCTATATTCTATTTCTGACCCTTCAAAGGACTTAAGTTATTGAAATCAAAATCACTTTTGTTATTAAAATTAGTAGCATTGATGTTTTTGGGGGTCAGTGTAGCACGTTCTCAAAGCCAAGTTCATTAATACCAAGTTTCAGATAACTCTGATCAATAAACATTTTGTTCTCCATATAAACCTTACCATACCCTTTTACTCCTTTAAGGGCTAAATTTCAAAAAAATCTAATATACATCCTCTACATACATCATACATCCTCTTTTTACCCCCAACCCCCCTCCCCCCTTTAAGGATGATGGATTATGAAGGATGAATTTTGAAAATCCTTTCTTATCCGATGCCTACGTCATAATACAGCTCTCTACGACAAAGCCTTTTATATATATATAATAAGCATAAAACCTCTATTTTGATATTCGATAATTAATTTGCGATTATATCAAGCTGTCAAGAGCTTTGTCAATTTGACTTTACTTTTTCTCGGGCTAGCGCGATATACGAATCGGTGCATCACTGGATAGTTTTTGTAGAATTGTATTCATAAACCAGAAATTAATACAAGTGCTTAAAAATAAATAATTAATTGTTAGATTTATGTAATAAAGTTTCTAGTATTGTTCTTTTGTGTTTATATCAGAAGTGGGATCGTCCACTTCACCTTTTGTTAATTTCTGGTTATTGTTACATATTTTTGTTGAAAAAGTGTAAGTTCGTATTGCGGTGTAAGTAATTGTGATAATGGGTAAAGAAAAGCGTTCGCGCATCCGTTCAAGGGAGCGTAATACTTCGAAACGACGCCGAAGTTCTCGCAGTCGCTCTACTCGTAATTCGGAATTGTGTGAATCTTTACGATCTATTGTTACTCGGTTAAATGCGTTAGAAGATAGGTCATCGGTGACGGCGTCAACTAATAATAATAATTGTAATGTTGAATTAAGCACTACAACTAGTAATTCTACTAAGGAGATTGTTGAGGCTATTCATTCCTTAAAAACTAGTTGTCCCCGTGAATATTACGTGTCTAATTTCGATCCCAATGTGCATAATATTGATTCTTGGTTCGATGAGGTAGATCGCGCGCAAATTATTAATAAATGGAGTGACGTTGAATGTTTGTCGCGTATAGGTCACTGCCTCAAGGGTGACGCTAAATCATGGCTAAATGACTGGGTTACCGCGGATCGCTCGTGGAGTAATTTTAAGAATGATTTTAAATCCTTATGTGTAAAAAATATTGATATGGCTAGTATTTTGTACGATGTCATGAGTACTAATTCCGATGCTTACCCTACTTTTGCTGAATATGCTCGACGATCCTTACTGCGTTTGCGTATGGTAAAAGGGTTGAGTGAGGAACTTATAAGCGCAATTGTTATACGTGGAATTACCGATCCGCATGTAAAAGCATCGGCTACAAATGAAAAACTTATGCCGTGCGATATAGTTAATTACGTATCCACCTTCATTAAGCCAGCTGCAGTTAAAAATGAGCCTTACTTATCTCATAGTGACCCAATGCATAGGCAGGTAATAAAACCACGTGTCGTTAAGCGTTCGGTTTCACCTATACCTTTCAAATGCTTTTCATGTGGTCTACCGGGACATAAACAAGCCATGTGTCCGGAAAACCAAACACCGTCTTCTTGTACAATTATGACTAATAATGACATAATGTCGAATTCTAAAATAACTTGTGCGTATTGTAAAAAGTTAGGTCATCATATCAACGTTTGTTTTGCTAAGCAGCGTTCTGATAAGAGGAAGTAATGTTAATTTTTGTTCGTTGCCTAAATTAAATAATTTTAGAGATGTCATAGTTCGAGTGGTTCAAGGGATACCTATTGATATCCTTATTAGACAGCGGTGCTTTAGACGTGTCTATTTTTCATCCTCCGAAATTAATCATTTATGATGTGCTATGAAACCAATATACCGTGAGTTAAAAGATGTTGGTAATACTATCACTCGAGTATTTTCATGTATTCACATTCGCTTAAACAGTGATGCACCTGTATATTACAGACCTTACAAATTATCGATTAACAAAAAGCTGAAAGTCCGCGAAATAATTAAAAATCTTTTATCAAAAAGTATTCGCACCTTAAATAGGCTGATAATAAAAGATAGGTATCCTCTACGGTTAATCGAGGATCACATATTGTTTAGGTCGTTGAAGAGCTTCAACGTGTGATGAAAAATGTAGTGTCCCTATTTAGTACCCCTCAACTTATTGTTACTGACACTGAATTTGTAAATTGGATGAATTATCCACCATATAACACCTGAAACGCACCACGCAAATGGCCAAGTAGAGAGATACGTGCGTACGGTACTTAATATGCCGCGTATAGAGGCGAACCATAAGAAAAGTGATTAGTCTGAAGAGTTATGGCGTTTGCAGCTTATGCTTAATATCACTAAGCAAAAGACGACTTAAACTTCTCCATTAAATCTTTTGATCAGTAGTGAAGGTGCTACTCTTGTAATTCAAGCTCTAGTTCGTGATGTCACAGTTGATAGTTCAGCAATTAATCGCCAATCCTTGAGGGAGTTATCCAGGCAAAGGACGATCGAGCGTTTTAAAGAGTATGCGTAATCCAAAGGAAAATTGGATCCTGGTACGCGTGGTCCTTATAAAGTGACAAGGGTCCTTGAGAATGGGCGCTATGAAGTGCAGCTTTTGGCTGGAGCCTAATGAAAGCTAACTTATGCCGAGGCACAGTTTATGGTGCCGTGGAAAGGGAGAATGGACTCCTGATGAATGTCCTTGTATACTAGACCTTGATGTGTTATGTCTAGTCTTGTGTGTATACTAGACCTTGATGTGTTATGTCTAGTCTTGTGAGTATACTAGACCTTGATGTGTTATGTCTAGTCTTGTGTGTATACTAGACCTTGATGTGTTATGTCTAGTCTTGTGTGTATACTAGACCTTGATGTGTTATGTCTAGTCTTGTGAGTATACTAGACCTTGATGTGTTATGTCTAGTCTTGTGTGTATACTAGACCTTGATGTGTTATGTCTAGTCTTGTGAGTATACTAGACCTTGATGTGTTATGTCTAGTCTTGTGTGTATACTAGACCTTGATGTGTTATGTCTAGTCTTGTGAGTATACTAGACCTTGATGTGTTATGTCTAGTCTTGTGTGTATACTAGACCTTGATGTGTTATGTCTAGTCTTGTGTGTATACTAGACCTTGATGTGTGTGTGTGTGAATATTGGACCTTGATGTGTTATGTTTAGTCTTGTGTGTAACTAGAACTTGAAGTGTTATGTCATGTGCTTATTAGACATTGATGTATTATGTCTAACTTTATGTAAATACTAGACCCTGTGTTTGATATGTCTAGCCTTTTGAATGTGCAACCTATCTATATGGTGTTTTCTATTTCACAGATTATATTATGTAACATTGAAATTGACAATAACTTTTTGCTTATAACTTTTTAGGTGCAGACCACTCAGATGAGTTAATGATGTGCAGATGATATGGACTTTAATACTGCTAGAACTCGAAACTGTTGCAATGAAGAAGATGCTTTATTTCAGCCTGACGAGGGCGTCAGAATGTCAGGAAAGGCCGAATAAGCATAAAACCTCTATTTTGATATTCGATAATTAATTTGCGATTATATCAAGCTGTCAAGAGCTTTGTCAATTTGACTTTACTTTTTCTCGGGCTAGCGCGATATACGAATCGGTGCATCACTGGATAGTTTTTGTAGAATTGTTAGATTTATGTAATAAAGTTTCTAGTATTGTTCTTTTGTGTTTATAATATATATATATATATATATATATATATATATATATATATATATATATATATATATATATATATATATATACTAGCGACTCACCCTCGCTTCGCTCGGGTTCGTCCCCAGTTATGTTTTATCATCTATCATAGATTTCTCAGAGATGAAATATTTTCCCGCAGTAAAAAGTATCCTTAAGTTGACTCGGATAACCAGCTACTCGTATCATCATACCCATCTAAATCTGTCCAGTGCTTTTCTTGTGACGCCTCTGTATCGAAAATAATGACTATTTCAGTAAGATTTTCCAAAAATATTTAATGTACAGATTCGACGCAGTTAGAATTTTATTATATGTATAGATACATTTTAACGGTTAGCATAGATTTCTTAAAGATGAGATATTTTCCCGCAATAAAAATTATCCTATATGTTGACTTGGATAACCAGCTAATATCATACCAAACATCAAAATCTGTCCAGCGGTTTTCTCGTGATACGTTGCCAGACAGACAGACAGACAAAACTTCTAAAAACTATAGATTCGTCCTCGGTATCGATAATGATGACTATTTCAATAAGATTTTCCAAAAAATATTTAATGTATAGATTTGACTCTGAATTTTAGTATATGTATAGATACA
Organism: Fabriciana adippe; assembly: GCA_905404265.1. Classification (NCBI taxonomy): domain Eukaryota; kingdom Metazoa; phylum Arthropoda; class Insecta; order Lepidoptera; family Nymphalidae; genus Fabriciana; species Fabriciana adippe. The sequence continues at coordinate 14,655,189 of FR989998.1, read as the reverse complement.
GACTAGCGAGTCACCCTCGATAGTCGATCGTTTGCTTTGTGTAAAACAAAAACAAATTTATTCCACGGGAATCGTACGTTTTTTCGGGACTATAATCTATCCCTGTGCTTTTCATCCAGATCCGTTCAGCCGTTCTGGTATGATTAAGTAACAAACATCCATCCAAACTTTCGCATTTATAATATTTCAATTAATTATAATCTATACATATTATAAAATTGTAACTAAGCCGAATCTGTACATTAAATATTTTTTGGAAAATCTTATTGAAATAGATATTATTATCGATACAGAGGCCGTATCTATAGTTTTTAGAATTTTCGTCTGTCTGTCTGTCTGTCTGTCTGTTACCACATCACAGGAAAACCACTGGACAGATTTTGATGAAATTTGGGATGATGATAGCTGGTATTTTATAAATGGGATTAAATTATATTATAAATGACCCGAGTAATAAGTTACTACTACACAAAATTTAGTTAAAATCGGTTCCATAACGGTTTGCGTGAAACGCGCACACCCAAACAGACATACAGACAAAAATTTTAATAACTATTGTTTTGGGGTATATATTCTGTACACAATAGATTACGGTCATTGTTTTAAAAAAATATTTCATGTCTAGATTCTATTATGTGTATGGATATTAGTTAGTTATTAGTTTAAATACATATTTATTTATACATAAAGAATCACGTCGCTCAAATATATAATCATATTCCAAAATATTTATTCACTATCAATATTGCGCTCACGCGCTCTTCGGGCGTAAACTCTGCGTCACAAAGGTACAACTTCTGAATAACCCAGCCATGATACCCACCTCCAATGATTTTTTTAATGTAGCCCAAAATCGTATCTCTAGGGATTTTTTTCATTTTTTCGATATCTCATTTCGTTTTCGAGATATGAATTATTTCCTGAGCGAAATCGGGCGAAAAACGACAGCATTTTTCACACTATTTCAATTTAAAAAAAAGTGATTGAGTTTATTCAAAAAAATTTTTGCATTTTGTAGCCCTTGTCATGACGCGTCTTTTGACATCCCTATCAGTCACGTAGTCCCAAAAGCCACGACACCAGGGCGATGTCGCACTTTCGCTGAAAATCGGGGCCTATACAGAAGCGACAAAAAAAAAACATTTTCAATGTTAAAAAATTGATCACAAAGGAAGCAGGCAGAATTTCATATTGGAACTATACTTAAGGTCGTCCTTTAAAATTTCCATAAAATTAATTGAAAACAATACCCAATGTAAATAAAACAAAAAAATATAAGTTTTAAATAAAATTTAGAACGCAATAGGGGAAGTCACTTCGAGCAAGAACTTTAATTAAGCTAAAATTTAAATTTTTTAAAAAAGTCGGTGGGCTATTTGTTCCTTGAAATCTCTACTTTCTGATGGTGCAAAAAAAAAATACATTACCATGGTAAATTTTCTCAGAAAATGCAAAAAGTATAGGCCAGACCATCCTAGCCCCTTCCCTTCTTCTCTATGAAGTACCTTTTGATGGGCAAAAATTTTCCGTAGGTCACTCTGGTATATAAGTTATCTTAAAACAGCAATAAATTTAAAGAACATTCTACAACTTTCTCAAAATATTGTAGATGTCTTATTAAATACTAGCGACTCACTTCGTCCCTAGTAACGTTTTACTGCTGAACTGAGCTAAACGTTGATAAGTCAGTATGTGAGTCGTGAGTAGTGAATAAAAATAGTAATTGCGAATGTACCTTAGATGATAGACATATAATGTATAACTTTTTAAGACCTACAATTTTCTAGTACATTGTTTTGATGTATCACTTAAGGTTCAGCCAGCGTTAGCGATATAAATTTCTAAGGACGACTCGATAGAACCAGTCATTGCGTTTTCCCGCGGGAACAAAAAATGTGCCTGTAGTAAAAGGTATTCTAAATGTTGACCCGAATGATAAGCTATCACTATACAAAATTTAGTTAAAATCGGTTTAGTACTTTTTGCGTGAAACGCGCACATCGATTTGACTAAGTCAGTTTTATTATAGGTATAGATAAGAATAGGTATTGCGAGTGTATCTTAAGAGATAGACATATACTGTTGCAGATTTTTCTGTTGACTTTTTTAAGACCTACAATTTTTTAGTACATTGTTTTGATGTATGTCTTAAGGTTTAGCCAGCGGAAGGTTTCTAAGGAGGACTCGATAAAACCAATTATTTCGATTTCCCGTGGGAAAGAAAGATTTTTCTGAAATAAAGGGTATCCTAAATGTTGACCCGAGTAATAAGTTATCACTTCACCAAATTTCGTTGTAATCGGTTCATTACTTTTTGCCTGAAATGCGTACAGACAAAGAGACAAACAGACAAAAAAATTAATAACTATTGTTTTGGAGTCTATATTGTATACATAATGCGTTACAATCATTGTTTTTAAAAAATATTTAATGTACAAATTTCGCTAAGTTACTGCTTTATTATAGTATAGATTAACTTTATTAATTGCATTTTCTGAAGAAAAACCCCGTACAAAAGGCGGCTGCCGACTGCCGAAAATTTCTCATTCGAAAATTTTCTTATAATTTCTGAATATTGCTCCAAAACAGAATTGAAATTGATCTTTTTACAAAAATTAAACGGGTATAATATCAATTATGAAAAGATTTATCCAATGGTGTTAATCATACTTTTATACGAGTTATAAATTCATGTGTAGATGCAAAGAATAAGAAAAAAATTCATGATTGCAGCAATACTTTAGAATTTTATTTCTTTAATAGTGATGATAGGGAAAATCTCTTACGGTTTATACTTTTTCAGGGTTTGGTTTAACTCCTTCGTCTGTAATTGAGTGTTTGAGGCAATGAGGTTATAAAAGACTAGAGGAGCATCGTCCAACAAAAACATTGCAAGAAAACGTAACCACTTACAAGTTTAAAGACGTAGCTTTGAAAGTGATACATAAATATGTCAATTCGTTTAAATAATTTATGTTTGTCTCATTTTTTCTACCGCCAAACTAATTACGTTGAAAAGAGATAAGACATTGACATTGACAAAATGGTCAGGTGTTAACATTAATCAACATAACTTCCCCAGAATGAATGAAAGTTTGATTTTTTTCTTGCTGCCCACGTTTATATTAATTACTATGAAATATTGTTCCATGGATCTTTCAAAAGATTAAAGAATTAGAGAAATTGATAAGGACTAGGAAGATTAGGATGAAAAAAAAAATGCGTAAATGTATATTATATGTATTTCAAAACTGTAAAATCAAGGTGAAATAATACTTTATTAATACCTACTTTCTTACTAAATAATGTTATATTATTAATTCTTAAAGTTTTAAAATATTGTAATATTTATAACAATAACAGCTAAAATTAAACAAATAATATTTAATTATAATACTTATTAAACTTTTTAAATATGTTTAGAATTAAAATCAACAAATATTGTAAGGTACTCTGGTGCCATTTTTGAATTTTCAAAATCATTTTTGTAAATTGTGGGTAGGCAGCACAACACTATTGCCCACATAAGCGATAACAATAATTTTACATTTAAATATAAATAAAATATCATTTACCGCTTAGGTGGTTTAGGTGTTTAAATTTAAGAAAATATGTTATATTAAGGTAAAGTAAATGTGAATGTTTTATTTTTTCGTTCAGTGAGTGAGTACTATACTAGTGTGTTTAACAAAATAGACTTTAATAATAAAAAAACTTACACTAACATACATACATACGTCATTCACTAAGCTCCCAACAATTTGGGAAATTCAAAATCGTATTTACTGGTAACATTGATGGCAAGAATGACGTTTGATAAATTTATTTCGTTTTATAATGTTTTTATGGATAATCTGAAGAAAATTGAACAAACTTACTTGTGAAAAGTAACACCACTAGCTTTATTAATCTTTTCAGACCGTGATGGGCACACTTTTACCACACATTTCACCATTTTGATTTTTTTTATCGCCAAGCAATCACTCTATTGACATCAGACTGACAACTGAGGTCCAATATGCCTGTGGACATATTCAACCTAGTCGCACATCGATGCCGTACAATGCTTATCTAGTCCTGTATAACATCATTGGTTTGAGGTAATTTACTTCTATACGTATAAATTTACATTTATCCGGTAGCAGTTTTAAATTAAAGTGGCGTAGTCTTCCAAAAACATTTTGTAATTTTTCTATATATTAATTTAAATCATATGAATAAATAACAATATCATCCAAATAATTAATAAACATAATATTGAATGCCTTGCAGACCAGATAGGACAGTATTCATTAATTTTTGAAACGTAGCTGGACTATTTTTTAGGCCAAATGGCATTCTTTTAAATTGAAAATGACCTTCTGGGATTGTGAATGCTGTCTTATCTGCATCTTCTATTGCTATCTGGATCTAATGAAAACCTGATGCTAGGTCAAGGGTCGAAAATATTTACTATTATCTAGTTAATCTAAAATCTCATTAATCTGTAGAATTCAACTTCCTGTAATCAATTAAAACACGCCATTTCTCTCTCCTGAAGCGTCGACTTTCTTGAGAAAAACCCAAATCGGCGAAGTACAAGGCGATACCGAAGGTTCAATTATGTCGTGGTCTAACATTTTATCTATTTGTTCACGAAATACTTCTTTATGACATTGCGGAAATATATAAGATTTTGTATTAATGGGAACATCTAAATTTGTTTTAATTTGATGTTTTAACGCCTTTGTGCAAGTAAGTCTATCATCGGGATGGTAGAAGATATCGGAATATTGAGAGCAAAGTTTTAAAAATTCTTCATATTCCTCGTGGTTTAAATGCGATGTCCTTGGTGAATTTAAAACTTGGTCAGTGCGTTCGATTGCACTGTGACAATTATTTACTAATTTTAAATTATGAGCTGGGATTTCATCGAATTTGAGGTTTAAGTTTGAATTAATTTTAATCGATTTTTCTGTTGCATTTCATGCTATTATTTGGTTTAACTTTAAGCGATTTGAAATAAAACATTTTCTGTTATTTGCTTATCTAATATCATTCCTTCTTTTATTTCAGGATTTTCTTGTGTACATCCTGTAACAGTTTCTGATCTAGGTTTTTTTATATAATTTGTTTCATTAAAAAGTAAATGAGCTTTATATAGTCTTTCTTAGCTTTATATTTCTAAGTATAATGTATACTACATGCTTATTTACACATACACCTTGACTACACAAAATAATTGAGACGAATATTAATAAGAATATTATATTTAAATACCATGTCAATAATTTGCTTGAATAAATATTTAATGTGCATTTTTTCCTATAGCCTATAAATACTTCATTTCTAGACTTGATAACTACTGCTTATGAATAAGCATAGATTATAGAAGGGGAGTAAGAGCTTTGCTTACTTTTGCTGACAAGGGGGAGGTAGGGTTAATTAATTGCTAAAATTCTGCTTACGTACCTACTACTCGAATGGCCTATAACGCCGTGAAAATAAAATGTATAATATATTAATATGTAACATTTATTGATGTTGTACATAGGATATTAACCTAATACACAATAATCTACACTTCCTTTTTCTCCTTTGAAATCTTCTCCTGTAACAATGCCATAAGCCGACTCGCAGGCGCCTCCACTAACAAGTACAAAACGAATGCGAGCAAGAACGCGACGAATAACACGCCTATGAAGGTGAAAACCTGAAAATGGAAAATGTATTCAGCCCTTTTTATGTCTCACTGCTGGGGGTGGGTCTCCCTTCCATACGATGGGCATCACACCATAGTCACCAGGCTAGTCAAGTGCGAGTTGGCGGCTTTCACATGTCTTTCGAAAACTTACTAGGTTCTCTCAGACGTGCGGGTTTCCTCACGATGTTTTCCTTCACCGTAAGATAAGTGGTAGTCGTGTTGGAAATGTATTCGTCTATCTTATGATACGTAACTCCTAACATAAATCCACTGACTCAAACTCAAATTATGTAAAATTTGAACATAAGATTTCTTCTCTTGTTATCATAACTCTAAATACTTAACAATAATGCTGTGTTGCTATTGCTGTTACATATCCTCTAGTCCACCATTTTAATCTAATATTTTATACTAGCTTTTCCCGCGACTTCGTTCGCGTGGAATAGTAACTTTGCTCGCAGAGCTACCGGGCGGCTGCCAGCGCTCTCCCCCCTCACGCCAGCCTCGCCTTCGCCTTGCATCGGGCTGAGAGCGCGCTCACCCATAGTCCGCGTAAAGTTAAATATGTATATTTTAAATCTATGATATCTCCTAAGATATTCATTGAAATCAAATGACGTCAAGGGCAATTTTGTTCAAAATTAAATACTTGTTATGAATAAGGTATTTATTTGGATAAGGATTAATATCATATTTATAAAAACACCTTCGGAAGTAATGCATTATTTTAGAACAAATTTGATTACCATAAAAAGTGTTATATTGAGTCAACCTTAAAAGATAGACATATGCTGTCGCAGACTTTTTTTTAGAACTTTTAAAGGGGAACATTTCCGTCATATACTATTTTTGCGTAACTTTAACCGTTTACGTAGCGTACGCAACGAAAGCTCTGAAAAGGAATAATTTTTTCCCGTTTTTGTAACATTTTTCATTTATGCTCCGCTCCTATTGGTCGAAGCTTGATGTTATATAGCCTAAAGCCTTCCTCGATAAATGGACTATCCAACACAAAAAGAATTTTTCAATTCCAACCAGTAGTTCCTGAGATTAGCGCGTTCAACCAACCAAACAAACAAACAAACAAACAAACAAACAAACAAACAAACAAACAAACAAACAATCAAACAAACTCTTCAGCTTTATAATATTAGTATAGATTTAGTCTTACTTACCAAGTTAAGAAAAGAGACTGGAGCAAGTTGTGTTCTTGAAGCGATCAAAATGTAGTATATTTCAAAGTGTACCAGAAACACTCCGTACGACAGCTTACTCGGTATAACAAATCCATGCCATTCGAGTATGGTTTTGGAGACACCTGGAGGCAATAATATGTTACATAGGTCTCACTATTTTTCTAAAGCTCATGTCAGAAATTTCTTTTAGCGAATATTTTAATAAAACTATCTTTTCGATTTTTTTGTGGGTTTATTACCCAACTGCAGTGAACCTTATAACATATTTAAATTGTATGTATGTATGTATGTGTATTGTGTGTATGTCCGATCCTAAGGTTCCTCGTAATTATTAAACAACTTAACTAAAAAGGTGAGAATAAGTCATACAAGTTTTATACTAGCTGCGAGTCTTGCTACGTATGTACATAATATGTACTCGTATGTTTCCGACTGCATATAGGGTGGAGCGTCAATGTATGGAGAAAAAAAAGTCATCAAATCGATTTTGAATACTTGCACAAAGTTGTATTTGGTTAAATCATATGTAAATATAATTTTGTTATTTTTATTTCACATATTCTAGCCCTCTACCTTAGCTCAAAGATGCAATAATTTAATTAAATTAGGTATACCTTTAAACGTATAGAGAATGTCACAAAAATCAAAATGCTAGTGCTAGTGTATTTTAGAGTACAGGTAACACAAAAATACTTATTTTATAAACCAAAATCATTATTTAGGAAAAAACATAAAAAATACATATGTTTTGGAAAGCCAAAATCGTGAGAAATTGGCTGCAGTTTAGTGTATGGGACGCGGCCCCTGGAGGAGTGGGTGGTATTTTCGGATAGGGGAGGTGACAGGGAGCCCAAATATATAAAAATTATTTTAAGAAAACGTAGGAGTAAAAAATTATTGAGACTTAAATTTGTAACATTTTCATACATTATTATGACATTACTGTCATTTTGACACTTTGAAATGTCAAAACATCACTTTCAATTGTCAAAATAATCTTCAGATCTATAAGTCAGATCTATCACCGAATTTTAAATTAACATAAAGCACTTATAATAGCAGGGGTTCTGGGATTGAAATAAAAAAAAAAAGACCTAACGAGAAGGCTAAGGCGGGAGCTGCGCTTCTCCAACCTAAATTATCCAAGTCGGACTGTCACCTAATCGAAAATTAAAAACCGAAAATAAATAATACACTTAGATTTAAAAAATAATCTACTCACGTTTATAAATTGCATTCTTGTAATGGTCTTTTAAATGCGTAGTTGCAAGCTTGAAGATATTCATATTTACAAAAAAACGTCACAAAGAAAACTAAAACTAACACACTATCAAAGTACACTTAAAACACTATGAACACTTAAAACTATAGAAATTATATTAAAACAAAAACTAGAAAAAGTATATGAAAATTAACAAAAACTAATAACTAATGGAAAATAATAAGAGAAAAATAACTTGAAAAAAGCAAAAAATATGATACCTGAAAACTTAAACACGCGTTGAGTACAAATTCACGGTATTTTATAACTACCCACCAAAAATGCTGAAAAGTATTCACAGATAAAAAAAAACAAAAATTGACAGTTTGTCAAAATATAAGGTCATTTTGTTTAGAATATTGTTATATGTGAAATTATTAAAATAATAATACAATAAAGCCTTAATTGTTGTGAAAATATGGATTGTACATAAAAAAAGGATGTTTACTATTCGTTAAAGGTATGTTTATCTTTTGTAATGACTTATTTAGGTATAAAAATGTATGGAATTGTTGCATTTTTAAGTCTGAATAACTTTTTACTCCTACGTTTTCTTAAAATAATTTTTATATATTTGGGCTCCCTGTCACCTCCCCTATCCGAAAATATCACCCACTCCTCCAGGGGCCGCGTACCATACACTAAACTTGTGCCGAGAAATTATGTAAATTATTCAGTTTTTTTTTTTCTGACTTTTAAAATTCTTTTTTGTTTCAAAATATAGCATTTTTGCGCGCAATTTGTCTTTAGAACAAATACATTCATCTCTGGCTTCTTCACCAGCCACAAAAGTCGATATTTCAATGACCAACTTACACACCGCTCTACTGCTTGTGTGTGACAAGGATAATCCAGCAAGTCGATCAAAATGTGGGAGTATGATGCAATCAGGTGTTCCAATTTTTTGTCACTTTAGCATTGGAGGAGACGTAAGTTGTAACTCACTCCATATAATCATATCAGAATAGTCATTGGCCTCGAAGTTTAACTTCGGAACTTTAAATATTCTTAGCCCAGGTTTTGGATTTTTTCTAGGTGCAATTATTCGCCTTAATCCCAATTCTTTTATATATGGTCGGTTATCGTTTAGATTGCTAATATAACGGTTTTACACAGGAATAAAAATGATATTATGTGCCGAGAGGGAAAACATACAGCATTGTATATGAAGAAGCAGTGTATACTTTGCCATTTATTTATGTCTATGGAATATGTCATCTATGGTTCAACTACCCTATACTAATTGACGGTAGTAGAAAATCCAGCTAGGACATGGCTAACCGTTGTCACTTTGAATATCATAGTCTTCACCAGGAAGGACTTCCTGCAATGCTGTATGTTTCCCTCTCGGCTCATAAAATCGGTTTTATTCCTGTGTAAAACCGTTATATTGATGTGCCTCCGGAAAACATACAGCATTGTATATGAAGACGTGTTTGTTATCTGCTGGTGAAATATGTAGGTTATAAACACAACGCTATGATGAATAGTAAAATAAGAATAATGAAAGTTTAATTTTGAAGTTAAATGGAAGTTAAATCACTTTTCCTTTTTTTTTATAATAAGTTTATTTACAAATTTTTAATAGAATTAACCCATAAATAATTGTAACACTTTTTTTATTGCCAATATCTTAATTATTTGTTATTAACTATTTAAATCATAAATTTATAATGATGTTAATGTATTGAAAAAGGAATTATGGTCATTTTTAGATACTTCAATTACTTTAAAATAATGATTAAAAAATGTAGTGGAAGATTTCCAGTTACCCCGTGCTAATATATCATCTAAGGGTTGATTATCTAACCACCCCAGTGAAGCTACAGCTGACCTACAACTCCCTGGGGTAGCATCAATGCCACTGTCTTTAAGAACTGTACGGACCCAGTTGCCTATTACAGTACGGGAAGCAAATTTTACTTAATTACAAACAGTAATGAAGAGGTTGTCTAAGTTTCTAATATCCGACCTTCTTTGTTTGGTTTTCTCTATTAAACATCTAACTAAACTAACTGGGCAGATGTTCTTATTAGGATGTTTAGACAGCTTAAAAGCGGATTGGCGGCAGTCATGTCTATCAGTCTTTGACCCAAATGCCGGTATTATATAGATGTCTTGTCCATTATCAAGATAGTTGTCTTTGGAAATACGCAACAAGATAAGATCGTGGACTCTACGTTCAGAAGCTAGTAATAACACTGTTGCTGTTCTATGCGATATTTCAAATAGAGTATCTTTAGGTGAGTTAGCTGAAAGCCTTTCCAGAACTACTTTAGGGTCCCAAGTAACAAATGGCTTAACTGGTTTTGGTTTAGCTACCCCAATTGCCTTAAGGGCATGTTTTATAATAAACTTTGTAAATGTTTGTTGTTCTACATAAGGCCCACAGAAAGTTAATACAGCCGACTTGTGAACCAATTTAGTGCTATAAGATAAGTTTTCGTTAAGGAAAAGATAAATTAAGAATTTAGCAATGTCAGCAGGATTAGGTGCCTTTGGATTTACTTGAGTACTGTTACACCATTTCAACCGTGGCAGGTAGATATGTAGCTAAAGTAGACTTTCTCCAGCTATTTCTCAGCAGCTCCTTTTCTTGTGTAGACCACTCTTTTATTTGGGAACCCCACCCCCAATTTTCCAAACTTTCAAGGTTAATAGATGTACTTGTGGAGGTGGCTGTGACGTTGTCATATCGATCATTGTTTTCGATAGGTTCTGAATTTCGTGTGGGAGATCCAACGCTCTGGACTTCAGATCTTGCAGCCAGAAAACTTGAGGCCACTCCGGTGCTACTATCAAATAAGTCCCTGTCGCGCTGTTTAGGTGTGCCAAAACTCTGGGTAATAGGCTCGGTGGGGGGAATACCCATGCTAGCTGGTGTTGCCAAGTTCTGCTGAAGGCGTCTATATAGCTTGCTGATCGATCTCTGCAATCTATTGATACGTAGTTTCTTACTACAGCACTTCGTTGGGAAGCAAAGAGATCTATTTCCGGTCGACCCCATTTTCGGAAGACTTCTCCAGTTGCTTGTGGTAAGAGATGCCATTCCGCAATTTCTTTTCCCCGTGACAATCTGTCTGCAATTGTGTTGTATCTCCCTGGTAGATAATGTGCCGATAGGGTTATCTTGAACTGGTCTGTTAGGGTTAGTAGTTTGTAAGTCAAACTTAGAAGTTCCAATGATCTCGTTCCGCCCTCTTTCCGAATATACGCAATTAAAGTTCGATTGTCCGATTGGATGAGTATATGGGATTTGCTTAACGCTGCAGCGTTTGTTTTGATCGCTGCCATTACTGCATACAGCTCTTTTTTGTTGCTGTGCCATCTTCGTTGCTGAGGAGACCACGTCCCCAACATCAGATGCCCATTTAGATGAGCACCCCAACCCAAATCCGAAGCGTCCGTCGCTACGAAATGAGTAGCCGGCTTTTTGTGTATTAGCGAAGAGTGACGTGTGGCGCCGAGCCACCACCTCATCTCTTGATACACCGTGTCGGGAATTAGCTGCCTCTGTCGTGGTTGCCTCTTGTTGAAATGTCGAAGAAAGATTTGTGCTTTTCGACAATGTAACCTGCCTCGGGGTATGACAAAGCTGGCGAAATTTAGCTGTCTCAGTAGGCTCTGTAGTTCGCGAAGCGTGATATGGCCTCTTAATAACGATCGCTCTATGGTTGCTTTGAGACTCTGTATCCTTTTTTCTGGTAATGACATTCTGTTCCTCGTGGTTTGCCAGCGGATACCAAGATATTCTGGGTCTTGAGTCGGAGTTAAGATCGATTTTTGGTAATTGAGGCTCCAGCCCAGATATTCCAAGTGCCTCACAGCCGCCGAGGCCTGAAGACATAACTTGGATTGGTCTTGGTTGATCAGAAGGTAGTCGTCTAGGTAGACTAGTACACGACATCTCTTGGCACGCAGGGTCTCCGCGACCCAGCATGTTATGGATGAGAAAAGATGCGGTGCTGAGGCCAGGCCAAAAGGCAGACATGTCATCTCGTACAACTGAATTAGGTAACTGATTCGGAGGAATGGGCGGTGAGATTTTGCTGCAGCTACATGAAAGTATGCCTGGGAAATGTCTAATTTTATCATCCAGTCTTCCGGTTGAAGAAATTCTGGTACTGAACTGTGAGAGATAAGGCGAAAATGCTTTGTCCTTACGAATTTGTTCAATTCTCGTAGATCGAAAATAGGTCGCATCGATCCGTCGCTTTTCTTCAGAAGAAATAGCTTGGAGATAAAACTGGGCGTTTGTTTTGTAACACGTTGCAGTATTTTTTGATCCAAAAGGTCTTGCACTATTTGAGTCATGGCCGGCGACGGTTTGGTTGCAAATCGACTCATAACGAGTCTTATTGGCATTATTAGAGGAGGTTTCTTGTAAAATGGTATTCGAAAACCAGTTATTGCCGATATTATAAATTTGTTTGCGCCAAGTGCCTGCCAAGAGTTTTTGAACGTCTTTAGACGACCTCCCCTGAATTGCATCAGATAGTCCTTTTTTCTTGCTTTTGTTTCGAAAGGACGGGTTTCCTTGTTGTTTGTAAGCGTCAGTCTTTCCTTTGTACGTTTGTTTAGTGTTTAATTTTTTGTAGGTATTTTGAAAATAATTTTTATCTTGCCCTTGTGGTCTAGATTTGGCTGTTGATGGTATCGATTCATGGTATTTCCTTTTTACTTGGTCCCATTTTTGGAGGTCTGTGGGGGTGACAACCAATAATGAGGCCCTCCGAGGGATTGCACCAGCGACATCATTTGTGTTTTCTCGAATAGAAATTCCTCGCTAGGAGGTATGTTAACGAGAGCGGCTTGAATACTTTTATCAGAAATTTCGCTAATTAATCTTTTACGCCTAGTTTCTATGCACTCCGCTCGTTTTCCGCAAACGATTTGTAATGTTTGTTCAGATAATTTATAAGACGGTGACGAATTACCGAACATTTCGCTTATTTTATTAAAAAGGTTATTAGAAGTTAATTCTTTAGGATTATTGTGAGACCAATTAACAATTTCTTGTAAACCTGATTGTAGTAATTGCCTTTGGTATAGTAAAGCATTGGTAATTGCAGCCATAATTTCCTCTGTTGAGGCCAGGAAATCTTTACCTTTATTTAAACAACATATTTCGTCATTAATTAATAATTAATCAATTAATTTAATTTCGTCATTAATTAATTATTTAATATTACATAATTATAATTATTACTTTAAGATAACATGGTAAAATTGTAACATACACGTGATACACGTATATATATTGTTAGGATAGTGTGCGTGGATAATTGGTCATAATTTTTGTATATTTTCGACGACGCTGGTGCACGGTAAAACTCGAATGAGTTTATGATTGTACCTTTAAATTTCAATTATTGTTGTATTGTACTTGTATGAACTATTTAATAAATAAATAAAATTAAAAATTAGTTACAAAAGCCTGGGGGCGCAAGCATGTCTGCTAATGCTTTTTTATACCGAATGTGTTGCCACGTAGATTAATTAAAATGTTGTAGTTTTATTAACTGGTTTAAACGTTGTTCATCAGCTGGTTTAAGAAATTTTTTTCATCAAAATCAGTTTTACAAATACCTAAATCTAATGATTTTAGTGTAATAATGTCCTCCTGACCGATTCCGGCCACGGCGGCCAATCTCATTGAGACTAGCCAACTGCGCAGGAGATATTATAGTGCACAAATGTACGCGCAGACACAAGTGCACTCTCTATTCCTGTCACTCTCATACTCCGGTGGGACGACTACTCGACACGACCGGTGAGAGTTAAGGCGCAGGACCGACGGCTTTACGTGTTCTCCGAGGCACGGGGGTGAAACACCGCCAACTTCCCAACTCCGGGCTGTTACTGAGGCTTACTATACAGAAAGACTCAATAACTAAACTTGGCCCGACCCGGGACTCGAACCCAGGACCTCAGGATGTGCAGCCGTACATGCTAGCCACTACACCACCGAGGCAGTTAATAGTTTAGTGTAATAGTGCAAGGATTGGTCAAGAAATCATCATTATTCTTTTCAGGTTGCTCAATCACGTCAGTGGTTTTCGCGGTCTCATTTGTATTTAATGACGCACATTGTTGATGCATAATTAAATTTGTAAGGAAACTGACCTGTTCGTATAACGCGTTGATCCGGGGATCGACCGTTACCTGAGCATCTCGTTTTGATTTCTTGCGCGGAGGTTCCTCTTCTTCAGACTCGCAGCTTGACGAACTGGTGGAGCAGGAAGAGGCCTCTTTCACTTGCCTTTCCCTCTCGATCGTCGGTGAATTAGAAACAATGTGTCGGTTTGCCTCGATGGCTTCATCGACCTCGCTAGGCGCGCGATTCATTACGGTACACTTCCGGTATAAGAACCCGCACAAACACAAAAATACAGATAGATATTGATGTAAAATTAGTTATGCTAACACTTTATAAAATTATTTTTGAAATATTTAACGGATTATTATAATATTTTTGGATTTCGACCGCACGCGGCGAAAGTATACAACGCTATGATATTCAAAGTGACAACGGTTAGCCGTGTCCTAGCTGGATTTTCTACTACCGTCAATTAGTATAGGGTAGTTGAACCATAGATGACATATTCCATAGACCGTAAATAAATGGCAAAGTATACACTTGTTACGCAACCCTAATACATGGGAACTACCTCGCGTCGACCACCCACATCGCATTCCATTCGTGTGAACTTTTATTGTTAAAGACTTTGTTTCGCAACCGTAATGCATGGAAACCACCTCGCGAGTCGCGTCGACCACCAATATCGCATTCTTTTCATATTACAACATAATTCTTGTAAAGTGACAGTGATGTAACATCCGAGTGTACCTTATTCTTACAGACCTTTTTCCGTTCATTGCATTTGTCACACTTCGACGGTGCAATCACCTTAGGATAATTAGTTTGTAGAAATAGTATTAAAGTATTTTATAAGTAAAGTTTTATTTCATTTGCATCCTCTGACTGTGACTTCTATAATTGGCGCAGTCGGTAGGATCGCTGTAAAGTAGAGTCAGTGAATAGATCACGGCCTTCGGCGATCCTGAATCTACGAGAGTTGCAGTCTGGGTGTATTCGAAAATTAATACGGCAAAAGAAATGAAACTCCTGTAAGTACTCTGAATCTTTCTCAGTCCTTGCATCCCCTCTAGGTTATCCTATATTTTATATTATTTTATTCTATTACGTAATAAAAAAATTAATTAGATTTTTGTAATTTAAATTTAAAATATTAATCGAAATATTTTAATTTTGTACTCGAATTAAAGAGTTATAATATAGATAAAATTTTAAATTTATTAATATAAGTGAACATTTTTTTTAATTAATTTTGAGTGTAAGAATAGGTACATGCGATAACTATAGTTTTCATAAGATAATTTTTATTATTCAAGATTTTTCACCCTAGAGAATCGCGGAATATTAGATTAAGGCATACTTTTCCTAGCGGTAGGCTCAGCACGATAGACGAGAGGCGAAATATATTATACGATACAATGGCTCATCCTGACTTAGATTCTATTTATAAATCCCTTAGATTATTACCACAGTTCGATGGTAACCCGCATATCTTAACGCGTTTTATTAATTTATGCGATCAGGTAGTCCTTGCGTTATTTAACACAGATCCTGGACATGAATTAACAAATCTAGCCTTAATTAATGGTATTCTAAATAAAATAACGGGTTCAGCAGCTAGACTGATTAACTCTAATGGTATACCCGATAATTGGCATGGTATTAGAATAATAATAATAATAATAATAATAATAATCCTTTATTTCTCAAAAAAGTTTACACTTGCGAATTAACATTTTTAACTTATTTTAGTCTTACATGTTAATTAATATGAATTGGATGCCTCTGTTGCCGTACTAGGAAGCCTGTGTTACGGCATACAGCGCCCACCCCTCAAACATTGGCAAGAATACTAATATAAAACTAAATAACAAAAATTTGGCAAAAAATTCTACATGTACATATAATAACTGTTTATTTAATTTAAAAAAAAATTATGAGAAGGATATAAAGTAACTGTGTATGCGTGCGTGTGTGCGTGTGTGTGTGTGTGTGTGTGTGTGTGTGTGTGTGTAAGTGTGTGTGTGTGTATGTTTGTGTGTATGTGTGTGTGTTATGTATGTATAATGGTTTTCATAGTAATGTAAAATATCATTTATATATCAATTGCAAATATTAGTGAGTTTTTCAGTATCTTCATAAGATAAGTTCAAGAAATAGTCAACAATTTTCAGCTTACATATTTTCCTATTGGCAGAGAGAATATTTAATTTTTTATTGATTGCATTATAAATAAATGGTCCCAAGTAGGAATAAAATTTATGAATAAACATGGTTCGAAAAGCCCCACTGTCTACGCAAACTGCTTGATTTCTACGTTTATTAAGTAATTTCGGTGTATAATTCAACTCGGCATGTTGTTTTAGAATAATACTTAATAAAAACAGCTGACGTACCGTCAGGACTTCACAATACTTATAGAGTTCATGAGTTGGAGAAAGAAGCGGTCTGAAAGTGCAGACTTTAAGAACTGCTCGTTGAGCAATCTCAAGAGGTTTTAGTGTTGTTTTAGATGCACCTCCCCATGAAGATATGCAATATGAAATGAGAGATTGGCACAGGGCAAAGTATATCCGTTTTAAAATAAGGGGTTCCACGATATTTCGAAGGTTTCTGAAAATATTGGTTAATTTGCGGATTCGATTTGATAAACTGTATATATGCTGCTTAAAGTTGAGGTGACTGTCTATAAAGACACCAAGATATTTAATGGAGTCAACTCGTTCAATTGATTGACATGAACAGTTTGATCTTTGCCTGCAAGAGTGAGATATCAGTTGATATTCCTCAGTTGGTATACTAATTTTACGAATAGAGTGCAATATATATTTGGTTTTTTCAGTATTAATTGTCAAAGTATTGCTCCTCAACCATTCATTAGCCATATCAAAACCATTTTGTGCGGCTGCAAAAACCTTAGACCAGGTATTTTCAACAAAAATTAGGGCAGTGTCATCGGCAAAAGAGATTAATTTTCCTTGTGGAAAAACTAAGGCAGATAAGTTGTTTATGTATATTAAAAATAGTGTTGGTCCTAATATACTGCCTTGGGGTACTCCAAAATTAATGGGAAGGCTATTGCTAACGTAATCCCCAATGCGAATACATTGTAAACGTTCAGATAGGTAACTTTTAAATAGTTTTAATTGAGTTCCTCGTATCCCCAGATTCTCAAGTTTATAAATTAATTTAGGTATAGAAATCGTGTCAAAAGCTTTCGCTAGGTCCAAAAATATCGAAATTACTTTCTTGCCTTTATCCAAATTTTGACTCACAAATTCAGTCAGTGTGAACACGGCGTCATCTGTGGATTTGCCTCTGCGAAAACCAAATTGATTCGTTGCAAGTAAATTGTTAGTTTCTAAATAGTGAATGAGCCTATTATTTATAATTTTTTCTAGTATTTTCGATATAGATGGTAAGATGGATATTGGTCTATAGTTACTGGGTAGTTTTTTGTCGCCACTTTTATATATCGGGTGAATCTCTGACTTTTTGAGAATCGTAGGGAATATTCCGGTTTTAAGACATAGATTAAATATATGTGTTAGAGGGGGGGCTAAAAAGCACTTATGATCCTTAAGAAACCTATTTGAAATAAGATCCCAACCAACTGCTGAAGAATTTTTTAATCCATTTATCAATTGGTTAACCTCTTCCTCTGTTGTATCGAGCAAAACGAAAGATCCGGCAGGTGTGTTTCTATTAATATCAGAAGAAGAGCTATGATAACTATGTTTATCTATGGGGAATTTTTCTGCTAGATTTTTGCCGACGTCGATAAAATATTTGTTAACTGAATTTAGTGAGTTCATAGGAGAAGAAGATATATTTAACAAATCATTTAATGTGTTAGTAGTTTTGTTCGATGTATTTATTTTACTTTTTAATATTTTCCATAATTTTTTTGTATCGTTTTTAGCATTATTTACTTCATTTATTTCATAACTATTTTTTATCTTCCTTAATAGTGCATTGCAAAAGTTTCTATATCGGGTATATGCATGTTTAAGAATTAAATTATTTGGAAAAAGTTTCGATTTTTTATGTAATTTGTCTCTATTTTTAATACAGCGTAGTAGGCCTGGTGTGATCCACGGTTTTAGTATTTTCTTTCTAGATGATAATGTTATAATGGAAGTGTTATTGGATATTATGTTTGTAATGGAATTTGTTAAATATTCAATAGCATAGTTAGGGTCCTTTGCTGCAAAAACAGGAGTAAGATTAATTTTTAGCAAGTTAGTCTTTATATTTTGTATGTTAAGCTTTTTATAACTAGTAGTAACATAGAACCGATCTAAATTTAGGTTAACTGATATAAGGACAGGATTATGATCCGTTATTCTCACTTGTGGAATCATAGTTATTGAAGAGAAATTAGTTTTTATTAGTATATGATCCAAGCATGAATCACTATCTTCTCGGGTTGTGAGTGTATGACTAGGAAAAAGTCCATGGAAAGCTGCTACTGTTAGATATCGATCACTATTTAAGCTTGCTTTTTTAATGTCTATATTAATATCCCCAATCAGAAAAATATTTCTAATGGTATCCAACTTTTGAAGTACTGTATTGAGTGATGTAAGAAATGTATCAATGTTATGATACGATGGGGATCTATAGATGCATATAATTGCTATATTATTATCTTGTATCGCTATTAAACAGTTACCTTCCTGAAACGAAGGTTCTTCCACTGAAAAAGACAAGTTTTTTTTGACATAGAGTACAACACCATCGTTTTGTTTATTGCAATATCTAGTATGGAATGAATTATAGCCATTTAATCCTGGTATACAAGGAGAACTACCGATCCAACATTCTGTAAGCACAATAACTTCTAAATCAAATTTTAGCCTTTCGATTAAAATTTCAAATTCAGGCATGTTCCGATATATACTACGTATGTTTTGTGTCAGAATTTTTAAATTATTAGAAGATCGAGCTATCACTTTATGACATTCATCGATATCACAATTAAGTACCTTTGAAACAGAGATATCCTCGATATCTTCAGAGATTTCAATTAAATTATCGAACTTAAACATGTTTTATATATATGCTCCTTTAATTGAATGAGTATTTTCTTGTCTAAGACAAGAAGAGATCCATTACTATGATAATTGTATTTGAAATATAAAGTATGTTGATTTTGTAAAGTGTTATTGTATGTGGAGTGTAATATATTAATGAAATTATATCTAAAAAATAGGTAAAAGCAAATGAAAATAATTAACTTAACCTTCATTAAAATAAAGCAAATACATACTTCACCAACTAAATCTAGTCATATGGATTTTTTTATTTTATTTATATCATCTTCCGTATTTATACGTATATGTGGAGATTTTTCATCTTTACGAAGATAAATGACGCCATGAGTTGTCCAGCAGAAGGAGAAGCCGTAAGTTTTTTGAAATGTTCTTGCCAAATAAAATAGTTTTTGAGATTTAGTAGTTAATGTTTCGGATACAAATATAGGATTAACTGGTTGCTTAAAGTGCAAGTGAGATGTGTTCAGTTTCTCTTCTTTTTTCTTAGACTTATTGAAGTTCTTGATCTTTTTTAATATTTTGTCCTTTAGTATAACCGTGTTAAATTCCACTATGATAGGCTTAGATATGTCATTTTTCTTTGTAGGAATTCGATAGACATCCCTAACATTTTCAGAATTAATGTCTAAGTTCAAAGCTTTGCCTAATTTCGTGACTACAGTACAAAGATTTTCTTTAGATTCATTTTCCAACTTAGGTATATTTCTAATTTCAAGACCAGTTGACCTAGATCTACGCTCCAAAAATTCAATTCTTTCCTCTAGCTGGGTTATAGTTTTTTTATCTTCGTGTTTCTGTTGTTCTAGGGCTCTAATTTGCTCCAAAAAGTCATCATATTTGCTAGACATTACTTCTACACTTTTCTTCAGCTCAGAGTTCTGCTCGTTTAGGTTTTCAATAACGGCTTTTAATTGAAGAAAGTTTTTTTCTTGCTCTTTAGAGAAGGCTATAAACATATCCTTAAGAAGAGAAGATATATTAGGATCTCCGTCTCTTTTTCGCTTTTTGCGCTCCGTGACGTTCAATGCCGTAGCGAGGGAAGGTATATCAGGTTCCGACGAGTGTTGTCTTAAGAAAGACAGGTTCTCAATTTTATTGTCCACATCGACTTCCACTGCATCAAGCGACGGGGAAGCGGGGGGCGTGCGGTCTAGCGGCATAGTGTATAGTGTCCGTAAAGTACCAGGAGATTATAAACGCAAAAGAGCACAAATAATGCTTAGCAATATCGCTCGAATCGGTAGGGGTCAAGTAACTGGTTGACCGATCGATGACTTCATATATTTTTACTTTCCGTCCAGTAAAGTTTGACCTCTCTAATTATGAATGGTCAAGCAGAGTATGTTTTATTCAAAGGTGAGTTTACAAATTGGTGTTATCTCTTTCTATAAGATGCACTTTTAAATAGATTTCTTACTTGCTCTTATGTCGAGTAAAATATACTTGTGTTATTACTTACGCGTCGATATAACTTTGTTAACACAAGCATGTTGACACTA
Source organism: Fabriciana adippe (assembly GCA_905404265.1). Classification (NCBI taxonomy): domain Eukaryota; kingdom Metazoa; phylum Arthropoda; class Insecta; order Lepidoptera; family Nymphalidae; genus Fabriciana; species Fabriciana adippe. The sequence goes on along the minus strand of FR989998.1, from coordinate 14,634,393 downwards.
ATAGTACACCTCTTCCTGCTTCATGCTTTCCTAATATTTTAAGAGTTATTATTTTAAAATTTACCACTTTTATTAAAGCAACAAAATACACGTCTATTTACATCGAAAGTCCGGGGGGAAGGGGAAACGCACTAATTAACAATTTCGCTGATCATAGGGATGAGACTGCTTTATATAGTGATTTATCTTTGCAAACCCAAGGGTCTAGCACGCCACAGGAATTCTATGAACGCTGCCAGAATCTATTTAGCACGATTATGACTTATGTGTCTTTGCATGAGAATATTACTACTACTATAGAGGCAAAACGCGTGCTTTATTCAAAACTCACCCTTCAAGCTTATTTAAGAGGGCTAAAAGATCCCCTTGGTTCAAGGATACGTTGTATGCGACCTGAGACCATGGAGAAAGCTTTAGAGTTAGTCCAAGAGGAACTTAATACATTATATATACAGCATAGGAACGAAGGTTCTATTAGGAAAGATAGTCAATCTTTTAGCCTATCAAATAATTTATCATTAAATAATTTTGTACCAAAAAGGGTAGGTCCTTCTAATATGCCTAACAGGCAACCAGTGTTAATTGCGCCTGGCCCTTCTAGGCCAAGTTCTATGCAGCATAATACTACCCAGGGTTGGAGGCCTAATTTACCACCCCATGTGCAACAACCTCGTGGGCCTACTAGGACACAGCAAATAATGCGTGCTCCTCCACAAAACTATAACCCACAAAGCAATGTATTTAGAATGCCAAATAAACCCTCACAACAGTCATTTAATTTCGGTAGTCAACCCCGCCCAATGAGCGGCGTCACTCACTTTGTTCCTAGACAATTACCACCGACATTACACGATTGGCGTCGATCTGGCAATCCACTTCCTAATAACTATTTTAAAACTAGAGAGTTAAACTTTAATGATTGTTACTACGACTACGATGACTTTGACTATGACTGTTACGACTACGAACAGACCTATAATGATCATGACTATCCTGAATACTTTTACTATCAAGAATCCCCATACTCAGAGACGGCAGTTTTAGAGGAAATAGACCAGCCATCTGTCCCGAAGAGTGACATAAAATTTTCAGAAGGATCAGGAATTAGAAAAACCAAAATAGAATTAAATTTTCACGTACAAAGGCAGCTGGGATATGTTAAAATAAATAATCCCCCATTAAAATTTTTAATAGATACTGGGGCTAATCAATCTTTTATAAGCCCAGAAGCTGTCCAAAAATATTTTAAACACATTCCATTAAATTACGAACCATTCGAAGTAACTAATGTGCATGCTACAACGAAAAATGATTACTCAATAACGTTGCCTTGCTTCCCGGAATTCTGCGAACAAGACGATATTACTTTATTCGTTTATAAATTTCACAATTACTTTGATGGCTTAATAGGATTTGACTTACTTGACGTCTGGGGTTCTAACATAGATCTCGGTAATAAACTACTTATTACACGCAACGCTAAAATACCTATTTATATGTACGATTCGCGGATAGCTAATCTTCATGAAGAAATAATTCCTGCTAATTTATCAAAATTAATAAGATTGCCAATAAATTCATTAGACGGTGATGTCCTAGTTGAAAAGCAAACCATTTGCAATTGTTTGATTTCGGATTGTATAACTAACGTAGTAAATAACCGCGGTTGGGTAGAGGTTACTAACACTACATGTAATGACGTCATCTTTTGTATGGATCAGCCAGTAGCAGCTGAGTTATTTAACATAGAAAGCGAGTGTACTGAAATTTTATCCGATCGTGCTAAAGAGGTTTTATCCCGACTTCGTACTGAACATTTAAATCCGGAAGAACGCGTTAACTTAGAACGTCTCTGTGCAAATTACGCAGATGTGTTTTACCTTGAAGGTGAAAGTTTAACATTCACCAACAGGATAAAGCATAGAATAAAAACTACAGATGAAATTCCAGTACATACAAAATCTTATAGGTATCCTTTTGTTCACCGGCAAGAGGTAAGAGACCAAATTTCTAAAATGCTTAGTCAAAACATCATTAGGCCATCGGATTCAGCGTGGAGTTCACCTATTTGGATAGTGCCGAAGAAGGCTGATGCTTCAGGTAAGGTTAAATGGCGCATTGTAGTAGATTTCAGAAAAGTTAACGAGAAAACGATTGATGACAAGTACCCCATCCCCAATATTACAGATGTTCTCGATAAATTAGGTAGATGTCAGTATTTTTCCACATTAGATTTGGCTAGTGGATTTTACCAGGTTGAAATGGACCCTGAGGATATACATAAAACAGCTTTTAACGTAGAAAATGGTCACTATGAATTTCTGCGAATGCCAATGGGCTTAAAGAATTCACCATCGACCTTTCAGCGGGTGATGGACAATGTCTTGAAAGATCTTCAGAATCATGTTTGCCTAGTATATTTAGATGATATAATAGTTTTCAGTACTTCCCTCCAAGAACACATTTTGAACCTAGAAAAAGTCTTCAGAAAACTACGTGAATCAAATTTTAAAATACAGATGGATAAATCCGAATTTTTAAAATTAGAAACAGAATTTTTAGGGCACTTGATATCTAATGAGGGTGTTAAGCCTAACCCTAGTAAAATCCAAGCAATTCAAAATTATCCCTTACCAAAGACTTCTACCGAAATCAAACGTTTTCTCGGACTACTTGGCTATTACAGAAAATTTATCCCAGATTTCGCACGTGTCACTAAACCACTAACACAATGTTTGAAAAAGGGTGCAAAAATAGTCCTAGATCAAAAATATGTAGATTGCTTCGAATACTGTAAAACACTTTTAACCAATGATCCCATTTTGCAGTACCCCGATTTTACTAAGGAGTTCATTCTTACAACAGACGCGTCTAATGTCGCTATCGGTGCCATATTATCTCAAGGCACAATAGGTTCAGATAAACCGATCGCCTATGCATCAAGAACACTTAATACTAGTGAGACTAATTACAGCACAATAGAAAAAGAACTTTTAGCCATTGTCTGGGCTTGTAAGTATTTCCGCCCATATTTATTTGGCCGCAAATTCACTATTATAACAGATCACAAGCCTCTGCAATGGGTAATGAACTTAAAGGAGCCGAACTCACGACTAACACGCTGGCGTTTAAAGCTTAGCGAATACGACTTCACCGTAATATATAAACAAGGTAAACATAATACTAACGCGGATGCTCTTTCCCGTATTGAATTGAATAATGATGAACTTATGTCTATCGCGGTTAATCCATCTGAAAAAACGCCTACGTTAAGTGGCTCTGAAACTATCACAGCGTCGGAGGTAGATGACGACAGTTCTAGGACAGCTACAGTTCACACTAACGATGAAAACCCAATCTTAGAAATTCCGATTTCAGATGACCCATCAAATAAATTCAGTAGACAATTAGTATTTAATATAGTAGGTAACCTTAAGAGTAAGCCTATTACCACAAAACCATTTGACACACATACTCGAATTTCAGTCCAGATATCAGAGTCCAATTTGGAAGAAGACGTGGTTAATGCCATTAAGGAATATGTTAATCCCAAAATCAAAACAGGATTACTAATTAACCCCCCATTAGCTATGTACAATATTATCCCAATCATACAAAATACATTTAAAAATTCATCTATGAACCTAACATTAACTAAAACTGAAGTTGAAAATGTACGAGGATATCTTAGACAACAGGATATCATTAACAAATATCATGTGGGTAAAACGAACCACCGGGGCATTAACGAATGTCATTTAGCTCTATCTCATAAGTATTTCTGGCCAAAAATGAAAGAAAATATTACTAAATTCATAAATGAATGCATAGTGTGCGGACAAGCGAAATATGATCGCAACCCTATTAACCAACAATTAAGGGTTGTTCCGCCTGCGTCTAAACCTTTTGAACTAGTACATCTGGATATATTAACAATTCATAGTGAAAAGTTCCTAACAATAGTTGACTCATTTTCAAAATACGCACAGGCCTATTACTTAAGGGATGGAACTGCAATAAGTGTCGTGCAAGCATTACTTAACTTCTGCACACATCATGGCATGCCACTAACAATAGTCACGGATAATGGTACAGAGTTTACTAATCAACTCTTAGCAGAATTTGTGAGGCTTCATAAAATTCAGCATCACAAAGTAGCATCTCACGCACCTAACGAAAATGGTATAGTTGAAAGGTTTCACTCAACCATACTAGAACATCTTCGTTTATTAAAAGTTAATCAAAAATCGGAATCCGTAACTAATTTGATGCCCTATGCACTTCTAGCTTATAATAGCAGTATACACAGTTTTACAAAATGCAAACCCATTGAAGTCATAACGGGACACTTTGACCCTCGAGATCCTTTTGATTTAGATATCTCTTCGCAGTTACTACAACAATACATGGTTAATCACAAAGACAAGATGACTCTCACCTATAATCTGATACATGACATTTCCAAGACTCATCGAAGAGAACTGACTGATAATATTAATAGAAATCGGGAACCTGAGTCTAGTTATTCTCCGGAACAACAGGTTTTTATTAGAAACCCGATTGCTTCCCGTCAAAAACTAGCTCCCCGATACACTCAAGACGTTGTCATGACAGACCTACCTATTCATATTTACACAAAGAAAAAAAGAGGTCTTGTTGCAAAAAACAGGTTAAAAAGAGTCCCTAAAACCGCCCAATTGTTGCAGGATGATCCTGATCCCCCTTCTCTGTCTACAAACATCGCTAATGCAAGAAATAAAACTTGAATCTCTTGACGACGGACCGGGTATTCTACCATTTAAACTAGGTGCAGCTAGAATGATATCCCACTACCATTCCTTTTTACAATATATTAACCTTCAAGATATAAAAAATAAAATAGAATCAGTTAATAATCAACTAGATAGTATAAGCCCTGAATTACATAATAAAACTAGTTCGTTATTTGAACCTCACATTAATTACCTTAAAAATAAGCTTGATAATGTATTAGAACAGTTACAGACATTTGAGAGTAATCGTGTTAAAAGAGGACTGATAGATGGACTTGGGTCTGTTATAAAGAGTATAACAGGTAATCTTGATTACACAGATGCATTGCACTATAATCAGGCCATTAAATCTTTACAGGATAATGAAAATAAGCTAACCATTGAATTGAATAATCATGTTAGTCTATCTAAGAATTGGACTTCTCAATATTCAAAAGTGTTAGATAATATAGTAGAAAATCAAGATAGAATAAACATATTAGTTAATAAAATAAGTCAAAATGAAGTAACTCGAGATAATGATCTTATAAAATATGCACACCTGGCTCAAGTACTTACAATATTAAGCGACAATGTAGATTCTACGTATCAAGAGCTGCTTAGGTTACAAAATGTATTGGCTTTCGTTAGAACTTCCACATTGCATCATTCAATATTAAATGTGTCCGCGATACAAGCTATAATTATAAAGTTAAGCAAGTTATACGGTAGTGAAAGGGTAGTAGAAATAGATTTTAGGGAATACTTTGATATAATTAGATTAGGGTCTTATTATGTAGGTAATCAGATAGTGATAGTATATAAATTTCCTATAGTTTTACGCCCCATATATGATATGTATAAATTATCTATTGTTCCGAATAAATACAATGAAATCCTTACTCCACCCCTTCCATTCCTTGCCCTCTTTGAGGAAGATTACAAGTACATAGAGGCTGAATGCCCGAAGACCAGTAAATGGTACCTATGCAAAGAGAAGCAGATTTTGCCTATTCATAAACCATCGGACTGCATCCAGCAACTTATCATCACGCAGCAAAGAACGTCGAGTTGCAACCCCACTTCAGTGCTTATAACCAAGTCGGCTTATGAGGAGCTAGATGAGAGACACTATGCCGTCAGTTTCCCTACTTCAACAAAGGTTCACCTATCTTGTGCTCAAGACTTCTATAAGAACCTGCAGGGTAGCTATCTTGCTATTATACCACATCAATGCTACCTAGAAACACCTGACTTCACCATTTCAAATAGCAAAAATCATCTGAAATACAAGCACTGAACATCATAGATCTGCCTACTACTATCAAAAAGACGCCGCCTCTTAAAGTAACCTTAATTTTAGAAGAATCAGATACTGAAGATTACGAAATTCCAATTGAAAATTCTGAAAAACCGAAAGAAGAACAACATGAACTTCAAGCGACCTATACCCTTCCATCTGTCGAAAGGGTTGATAGAAATCAACCCCCAGCTCAATTTACGACGAGTGTCTTCAATAGTCGCTGTTCTACGGGGGGAGGTGTTACGCAACCCTAATACATGGGAACTACCTCGCGTCGACCACCCACATCGCATTCCATTCGTGTGAACTTTTATTGTTAAAGACTTTGTTTCGCAACCGTAATGCATGGAAACCACCTCGCGAGTCGCGTCGACCACCAATATCGCATTCTTTTCATATTACAACATAATTCTTGTAAAGTGACAGTGATGTAACATCCGAGTGTACCTTATTCTTACAGACCTTTTTCCGTTCATTGCATTTGTCACACTTCGACGGTGCAATCACCTTAGGATAATTAGTTTGTAGAAATAGTATTAAAGTATTTTATAAGTAAAGTTTTATTTCATTTGCATCCTCTGACTGTGACTTCTATAATTCACTGCTTCTTCATATACAATGCTGTATGTTTTCCGGAGGCACATCAATAATAGGTTTTCGGGAAGTGAAAAAAAATGAATTTCTTTGTATCGAAATCGATATCGTATCGATCGATAATCTTTTTAACGCTATAGCTCAAACATTGAGAGAATTGAATTAATTTGTAGGCGTGGTTTGGGTCTTGTTTAAATGAACTTTCTTTCTTTATACAAAACCACACGGAGCATAAACTCTCCTGTCTTTGGTCATACAGAAAAGCCTTTCAAGTGCAGATACTCTCGTTCGACTCGTCCCCGAGGACAACTACAGTTGTTAAAATCAATGCATTTACAGTTACAAATATCAAACAATTCTGTAACACTTTTTTGTTTCCATTCTTGTAACTTGACTTAAAAGTTTTCAGTTTGCTTAGATTTTGGATAGCGTAAAAAATGTAAGTACATAATATCGTAGTTACTTTTCAACATTTGTTTTACGCGTTGTAAGTTAACAATTAGTAATGAAGCTGTAGTTCACACTTGTATAACATCGATTGCTATTGTATCCAATACTTTAGAGATAAAAGGTTGTTTGCCATTGCCTTTATATTTTTCTTTATTTCTAACAAAAATAATATGCTTCAATATGTCAGCTGTTCTTAGAAGCACTGATTTATTAATCAAACAAAGTGATCCTAAAATGGGACAGACTGTTTCGTTTCGCGTAACTCCTTTTAACATTATGTCGATATCATTTTAAACTCGCGCCTTAAAATGGACTTGATCTTACAAGTTACAGTAATGCACTAAGTCTATGTAAACTAAATGTGAGGTAGAAATTAAATTAACCATAAAAAGTCAACAAGTCATCTCACAAAAATACCCGCGATTTTTTATTATTTTACTAACTTTGACGTTGTGTTATTATAATTTTTGTTTTAAATTTATTATTAAATTGTCATTTTATATATAAAATTAGTGATATTTAGAGTATTATGAGTTACAATAACAATAAAAGAAATGTTTATCTCTTATTATATGAAGTTTTATAAATAGCTCGATTTGATGATTTTTCATAATCTTCAGACGGCAGTAGGGGGCTAAAAATAGTATCCAATATTTTTTTAATATTTTTTTTATGTAATTAAGAATGCAATACAAGGCACAAGTTTAGTGTATGGGACGCGGCCCCTGGAGGAGTGGGTGATATTTTCGGATAGGGGAGGTGATAGGGAGCCCAAATATATAAAAAATATTTTAAGAAAACGTAGGAGTAAAAAGTTATTGAGACTTAAAATTGCAACAATTCCATACATTTTTAAACCTAAATAAGTCATTACATCAAGCTAGCTCAAAGTTTTACATCGCTGCCATCAAGATAGCTCAAAGTTTTACATCGCTGCCAAACAGATCTGGGTGGAATGGGGCGAAGCTAACCTCAACGAGAAAACGCCTGAGGAGCTGTGGGAACGAACCCGAAATCTAATTACAGAGTCTGTTGCGGCTTCTGAACCACCAAGTGTAACACACAAGCGACAACACTGGATGACCAATGACACGCTAGGTCTAGTCGAACGGAGACGCGCATTGAAAGCATCAGGGGCGGGAGGTAGTGACGTGAATAAAATCTCAGCTCAAATTCAAGCAGGATGTAGGCGGGACTACAATGCCTATCTATGTAGAATATGTGAGGAAATCGATGCTCACGCTAACAGACATGAGTCCAGGGATCTTCATCAAAAAATTAGGTCCATCACCAAATCACTCACATCCAAGACCTGGGCCATTGAAAAAAGTGATGGCACATTAGTTACTGAGCTACACCAAATAACTGAGGTTTGGAAAAGTTACTGCCAGTCTCTGTTCCAGGACAGTCAGTCGAAAAATTTCTCTAGTACAGAACCCAAGTTTGAAAACCTAGAGCCAGACATACTGAAATCTGAAGTCAGAGCTGCCATCATGCATCTTAAAAATGGAAAGGCCACTGGCAGAGATGCAATCCCGATTGAGACACTTAAAGCCTTAGATGATATAGGTGTTAATATCTTTCACACAATCTGTAACAAGATATGGCATACGGGAACATGGCCAACAGAGTGGACTCATACGGTTTTACATTCCTTTACATAAAAAGGGTTCAACCAAGAAATGTAGCAACTACCGCCTTATTGCACTTATATCTCACGCTAGCAAAGTCTTGTTACATATTCTTAATGAGCGACTAAAGACCTTCCTGTCCAAAGAGATAGCTCCTGAACAAGCGGGTTTTGTTAAGGGAAAGGGTACACGTGAGCAGATCCTTATTGTTCGCCAGATCATAGAGAAGGTAAGGGAATTTAACAAGCCAACTTACATTTGCTTTGTCGATTTCTTAAAAGCTTTTGACTCTGTGAAATGGCCTAAGCTATGGAGTGTTTTGCTGGACATGGGTACACCCCAACACTTAGTTCATCTTCTCAGGTGACTTTACGAAGATGGAACAGCATCTGTGCGGGCTGATGACACTTTATCTAAAAACTTCCATCCCAGCGCAGGTGTTCGCCAAGGATGCATAATATCACCGCTTTTATTCAATGCTTACACCGAACTCATAATGCGCATTACTCTTGAAGACTGGGCAGACGGCGTAATTATTGGTGGCTACAAGATATCCAACTTGCGCTACGCTGACGATACGACCTTGTTCGCGACTAGTGCTCGAAATTTAGAACAACTATTTCTCAAAATGGAACGTGTGAGTCTAGAATTTGGATTAAAGATTAACCGCAGTAAAACTAAGATGATGATTGTAGACCGAGCTAACAATAACTCGCCCGAAGTCACTCAGATCGCGAACTGTGAGGTTGTCCAATCCTACATATATCTTGGAGCTTTAATCTCGAACGATGGCGGCTACATAGAAGAAGTGAAACGACGCATGGCAGCAACCAGAACTGCGATGGACAGACTGAAAAAAGTATGGAAAAACCGAAACGTAACGAAGACCACTAAGATCCGGCTCGTTCGCACACTTGTTTTTCCCATATTTTTATACGCTGCAGAGACGTGGACTTTGCGACAAGTCAAGAAGAAAAAAGTTGATGCTCTGAAGATGTGGTGCTGGAGGCGAATGCTTAGGATATCGTGGACCGAATATCGCACCAATGTCTCTATACTCCAAGAACTCGACATTAAACAACGCCTTTCGGCGGTAGTAGAGGCTCGCATCCTAAAGTTCTTTGGACACGTCTCCCGGCGTGAAAGTTACTCCATTGAGCGCTTCGTCGTACAGGGCAAGGTGGAGGGCACCAGAGGACGAGGACGATCACGCATGCGATGGACCGACCAAATTAAGTTAGCTGTGGGTGGTCCCTTGCATGAGTGCACCAGGATGTCGGCCGACAGGGAGAAGTGACGATCAATCGTGAGGAGCATCACATCTGCTCCTACAGAAAATGCTACGTGATGACCACGACCGCTCTGTCAAGAGTGACACGAAGAAGAAGAAAGTCATTACAAAAGATAAACATACCTTTAACGAATAGTAAACAGCCTTTTTTTATGTACAATCCATATTTTCACAACAATTAAGGCTTTATTGTATTATTATTTTAATAATTTCACATATAACAATATTCTAAACAAAATGACCTTATATTTTGACAAACTGTCAATATTTGTTTTTTTTTTTATCTGTGAATACTTTTCAGCATTTTTGGTGGGTAGTTATAATATACCGTGAATCTGTACTCAACGCGTGTTTAAGTCTTCAGTTTTCATATTTTTTGCTTTTTTCAAGTTATTTTTCTATTATTATCTTCCATTAGTTATTAGTTTTTGTTAATTTTCATATACTTTTTCTAGTTTTTGTTTTAATATAATTTCTATAGTTTTAAGTGTTCATAGTGTTTTAAGTGTACTTAGATAGTATGTTAGTTTTAGTTTTCTTTGTCACTTTTTTTTGTAAATATCTTCAAGCTTGCAACTACGCATTTAAAAGACCATTACAAGAATGCAATTTATAAACGTGAGTAGATTATTTTTTAAATCCACGTTATTATTTATTTTTGGTTTTTAATTTTCGATTAGGTGACAGTCCGACTTGGATAATTTAGGTTGGAGGCTCGTTAGGTCTTTTTTTTTTATTTCAATCCCAGAACCCCTGCTATTAGAAGTGCTTTATGTTAATTTAAAATTCGGTGATACATCTGACTTATAGATCTGAAGATTATTTTGACAATTGAAAGTGATATTTTGACATTTCAAAGTGTCAAAATGACAGTAATGTCATTATAATGTATGAAAATGTTACAATTTTAAGTCTCAATAACTTTTTACTCCTACGTTTTCTTAAAATATTTTTTATATATTTGGGCTCCCTATCACCTCCCCTATCCGAAAATACCACCCACTTCTCCAGGGGCCGCGTCCCATACACTAAACTGCAGCCCAATACAATATTCTAGTGCTATTCAATATTGAAAATAATAAAAAAAAGTTGACGCTCCACCCTGTGCATAATACTATGTTCCTTCGTCAACTTGTTCTCATTGTTTTAGTTCGGCTTTTACACAGTCGAGTTTTTTTTTTTTGTAAATTATTTTTTTATTTACAACTTTTTAGTTTTGACCAGTAATAGACATATTTTTGGTTTTATTTAACAATTTCTTGTCCTTTCTGTCAAATTCTCTCTAACGAAAAAAATTTTTCATGACCCACAAGTTTGCACCTATAACCGCCATTTTAATTTTTAATGATATTAATATATATTATACCCTATAACACTTGCGTTATCGAGACAAATTTAACGACGTATGAATCAATACAATTGGTTAAGCTATTTAATAATTACGAGGGGATACGATGGAATATATGGTCAGACATACATACATACATACATACAGGTTAAAAGCATAACTCTTCTTTGGGCTTCACCGCAGTCGGGTAACATAAAAAAGTAGTTTTTACCCCCGACGCAAAAGGGGTGTTATAAGTTTACCGTGTGTTCACTGTAGGATCGTGGCGCTCAAACGGATGAACCGATTGAAATTTCGTTTTTTTTTTAAAAGACTCAATCACACCAGAACGACTGAATGGATCTGGATGAAAAGCACAGGGATAGATTATAGTCTGGAATAGCAAATTGATTATTTTTTAACTCGAAAAAACGTACGATTCCCGTGGGATAAATTTGTTTTTGTTTTACACAAAGCAAGCGATCGACTATCTATTCAATATTAACCGTTAAAATGTACCTAGGGACGAACCCGCGCGATGCGAGGGTGAGTCGCTAGTCTGTATCTATACATATACTAAAATTCAGAGTCAAATCTGTACATTATATATTTTTTGAAAAATTTTATTGAAATAGTCATCATTATCGACACCGAGGCCGAATCTAGAGAGTTTAGAATTTTTGTCTATCTGTCTGTCTGGGAACGCGTCAAGAAAAAAGCACTAGACAGATTTAGATGATGAAAGCTGGTTATCCGAGTCAACATAAAGGATACTTTATTCTGCAGGAAAATATTTCATCTCTGAGAAGTTTATACTAGACGTTAAAACATAACTAGGGACGAACCCGAGCGAAGCAAGGGTGAGTTGCTAGTATATATATAAAAGGCTTTGCCCTGACTGACTGATGGATCAACGGACAACCTAAGCCACTGGTCGTAGAAACGTGTATTTTTGAAGAACTTATTCCTTATATGACGCAGGCATCTGATAATAAAAGATTTTTTGAAATTCATCCCTTAAAGGGGTAAAAAGGGATGCCAAAGTTTATCTGTGAAAAAAATTATTTAAAATCAGAATTACTTAAAACTTAGTATTAATGATCTTCAATTCAATCAAAGAAACACGTGTTTTATCTTTTTTTGTAATTCATCCCGTAATGGGGTAAAAAAAGGGATGAAAATTTGTAATTTATTTGTATTAAAGTCTGTAATTTTTAAAGTAAAATGCACGGGAAGTGGTATTTACCTTTAAAATAAATAATTAAATTACGTATGTAATATGTATATTAGATTTTTTTGTTTATCCCTTAAAGGAGTAAAAGGGGATGGTAATGTTTATTTGGAGAACAAAATGTTTATGATCAGAGTAATCTGAAACTTGGTATAAACGCACTTGGCTTTGTGAACGTGCTACACTGACCCCCAAAAACAACAATGCTAATGATTTTAATAACAAAAGTGATTTTGATTTCAATAACTTAAGTGCTTTGAAGGGTCAGAAATAGAATATAGGTCTATCGTTTCAGTGATGCAAATGAATGAAGCTGTTCACAATTCTGTAGAATTTCTTAACAGTGTTCTGTCCTTCTTAAGGTTGCCACACCTGTTATGAAGATGCCACCAAAGCTGTGTTAGCGGATAAGACTGCTAGTAATCTATAAAAAAATATGGTGGCAACTGTGTTTGCTGGATGTGTTCGAGGGGAATCAGTATTCATACCTCAAATCCCACTGATAACCTCTGACTATGGCTTTGAATTTAATCTATCGTAATTCCTTTCTTAAAATTTGTATTGCAATTAGTATTAATAACTGTCAGAGCCAGTTGTTAAAAGTAGCAGGTATGGACTTTAGAAATTTGCTTCTCACATGGACATTTTAACAGAACCCACAACCAGACTGAACATCCACCAATATGGTATACAAAGAAGCTCTTAATCAAATTCTAACTTCCTATTCGCGACTTTTTTAGCATAGAATAAGTTAAGTGAATCTGAAGTGATTACATAGATGTACATATATAATCTGCATTACAAACTTAATATGACAACATATAAATTCCTTTGTTATGGAAATGTGAAGAGGAGGAATGAAACAGATTCATTTTCAATGTACCCGAAGGACATGGCAGACACGAGATCTGTGGATTTTTAATTTAATTTGTTATTAATTTGGATAGATGTAGATTTCATCATTACATGTACTTACCGTTGAATTTAAGTATGATTCCCAGCATCCAAAGGCTTATGATCAGTCCAATAACAAGACGATGAGATGACTGGAACATTAAGTCCCACAGAAGTGACCGCTCCCCGTCTTCGAAGATGAAACTTGCAATGTAATAGACACCCAGTAGCAAGAATATCATGGACCAGCAATAAATGTTACCTAACTGAAAAAAATCAAAATCATTTTTTTTTTATTAAATATTTTAAACATATTTATCTACAATGTATTCTTTAATTATTCTAATAAAAGTAGCAAAATGTATATTTAACTTAATAATAATTTTCATATTAATTTGACTTGACTGTAATTCGAAGCGTACATATTGAGATAGGCAAGTGCCTATTATCGTAAGTGATATAAAGAGGGGAACGGAAGTCCGTTACGTTAGGTACCGCCTTTATATTACTTACGAGGGGGCGTTTTCAAGCTCGCGGAATGGGGGGTACGAAGTGGAAATAAAAGTACGAATTTATTTTTCCTTTTCAATATATTCACCTGCTACCCTTATACATTTTTCCGATCTTTTAATTAAGTTTCGTATACCTCCGAAAAAAAATGTTTTGTCTTTGTCTGAAAAATACGCCGAAACTGCATCCTTCACTTCTTCGTCGCTTGAAAATTCTTCCCACGAAGACTTTTAACATTGAAAATGTTTTTTTTTGTCGCTTCTGTATAGGCCCGATTTTCAGCGAAAGTGCGACATCGCCCTGGTGTCGTGGCTTTTGGGACTACGTGACTGATTGAGATGTCAAAATACGCGTCATAACAAGGGCTACAAAATGCAAAAAAAAAATTGAATAAACTCAATCACTTTTTTTTTAAATCGAAATAGTGTCGAAAATACGGTCGTTTTTCGCCCGATTTGGCTCAGAAAATAATTCATATCTCGAAAACAAAATGAGATATCGAAAAAATGAAAAAAAACCCCCTAGAGATACGATTTTGGGCTACATTTAAAAAATCATTGGAGGTGCGTATCATGGCTAGGTTATTCAGAAGTTGTACCTTTGTGACGCAGAGTTTACGCCCAAAGAGCACATGAGCGCAATACTGATAGTGAATAAATATTTTGGAACATGATTATATGTTTGAACGAAGTGATTATTTCTATATAAATAAATATGTATTTAAACTAATAACTAACTAATATCTATACACATAATAAAACAGTAACTAAGCGAAATCTATACATGAAATATTTTTTTAAAACAATGACCGTAACCTATTGTGTACAGAATATATGTATACCCCAAAACAATAGTAATTAAAATTTTTGTCTGTATGTCTGTTTGTCTGTTTGGGTGTGAGCGTTTCACGCAAAAATTATGGAACCGATTTTAACTAAATTTTGTGTAGTGATAACTTATTACTCGGGTCATATATAATATAATTTAATCCCATTTATAAAATATTATAATTAATTGAAATATTATAAATGCGAAAGTTTGGATGGATGTTTGTTACTTAATCATACCAGAACGGCTGAACGGATCTGAATGAAAAGCACAGGGATATATTATAGTCCCGAAAAAACGTACGATTCCCGTGGGATAATTTTGTTTTTGTTTTACACAAAGCAAGCGATCGACTATCTATTCAATACTAACCGTTAAAATGTACCTAGGGACGAACCCACGCGATGCTAGGGTGAGTCGCTAGCCTGTATCTATACATATACTAAAATTCAGAGTCAAATCTATACATTAAATAGTTTTTGGAAAATCTTATTGAAATAGTCATCATTATCGATACCGAGGCCGAATCTATAGTTTTTAGAAGTTTTGTCTGTCTGTCTGTCTGGCAACGCATCACGAGAAAACCGCTGGACAGATTTTGATGAAATTTGGTATGATATTAGCTAGTTATCCAAGTCAACATATAGGATAATTTTTATTGCGGAAAAATATCTCATCTTTGAGAAATCTATGCTAACCGTTAAAATGTATCTATACATATAATAAAATTCTAACTGTGTCGAATCTGTACATTAAATATTTTTGGAAAATCTTACTGAAATAGTCATTATTTTCGACACAGAGGCGTCACGAGAAAAGCACTGGACAGATTTAGATGGGTATGATGATAGCTGGTTATCCGAGTCAACTTAAGGATACTTTTTACTGCGGGAAAATATTTCATCTCTGAGAAATCTATGATAGACGTTAAAACATAACTAGGGACGAACCCGAGCGAAGCGAGGGTGAGTCGCTAGTATATATATAAAAGGCTTTGTCCTGACTGTGTGATGGATCAACGCACAGCCTAAACCACTGGTCGTAAAGACGTGTATTTTTGAAGAACTTATTCCTTATATGACGTAGGCATCGGATAAGAAAGGATTTTTCAAAATTCATCCCTTAAAGGGGTAAAAGGGAATACCAAAGTTTATCTGTGAAAAAAATTATTTAAAATTAGAATTACTTGAAACTTAGTGTTAATGATCTTCAATTAAATTAAAGAAAGATGTGTTTCATCTTTTTTTATAATTCATCTCGTAGGGGGGGTAAAAAGGGGATGAAAATTTGTAATTTATTTATACAAAAGTCTGAAATTTTTAATGTTAAATGCACGGAAAGTGGTATTTAGCTTTAAAATAAATAATTAAAATACGTGTGTAATATGTATATTAGATTTTTTTGAGATTTACCCCTTAAAGGAGTAAAAGGGGATGGTAAGGTTTATATGGAGAACAAAATGTTTATTGATCAGAGTTATCTGAAACTTGGTATTAATAAACTTGGCTTTGGGAACGTGTTACACTGACCCCCAAAAACATCGATGCTACTAATTTTAATAACAAAAGTGATTTTGATTTCAATAACTTAAGTCCTTTGAAGGGTCAGAAATAGAATATAGGTCTGTCGTTTCAGTAATTCAAATGGATGAAGCGGTTCACTATCCTGTAGAATTCCTTAACAGTATTCTATCCTTCTGAAGGTTGGCTGCCAAAGCCAAAGCTGTTTAATCGGATAAGACTGCTAGTAATTTATAAAAAAATATTGTGGCCTCTGTGTTTGCTGGATGTACTCGAGGGGAATCAGTATTCATACCTCGAATAATACCACTAATAATCTCTAACTTTGGCTTTGAATTTAATCTATCATAATTCTTCCTTAAAATTTGTATTGCAATGAGTATTAATAAATGTCAGGGCCAGTTGTTAAAAGTGGCCGGTATGGACTTCAGAGATTTGATTCTCACATGGACATTTTAACAGAACCCAGAACCAGATGGAACATCCACCAATGTGGTATACAAAGAAGCTCTTAGTCAAATTTTAATTCTTCGGGTTCTCCTAGTAATTAATATGTTAAAAATGATTTAATTCAATTCATTTGGCAGATTCATTTTCAATGTACCCGAAGGTCGTGGCAGACACGAGATCTGTGGATTTTTTTCAAGTTTGGGAATAGGTAATAATCGCTGGGAGCTAGGTCAGAATTGTAGGGTGGGTGAGCTAAAATTTCGAAACCCTCCTCCTGCAGAGTAGTCCACTCTGCCTGGTGGTGGTGGAAGAGAACGAGTAAGCAACAGGATAGACAAGGATAAGTGATATAAAGACGAGAACGGAAGTGCCTATCTCAATATGTAAGCTTCGAATAAAGTAAGCAAATTAATATACGTTTTATTGGTAGGTAAAACGCTGCTATTAATCATTGTTTTTTTTTTTTGAATTTTAACGAAAGCTTTTAAAGAACCCATAAGTTTTATATTTAAGTAACACCTTAAATATACAATATAAAATAATATGACCTTAAAATTGGGGAGTTCTATTTTCTTCTGCTTAAAGTAATATGCAAGATACCCGACGCTCATCCCCAGCATGAAGCAAGGCAGATTGTTCTGAACCATCATGTGTGACTTGTGGAAGTTATCATCTTCTAATGTTCGCATGAACCTGCAACAAATCATCATGTTAATAACCAAATAATTTGTTTAAACTTATTTGAAACAACTTCGGCTACAGAGCCCTAAAGATGGGCATATCTTTTCTTTGTTACATTTTTAATTCCTTCCTTGTGGCTTTTCCTCCGCCCGCGTTGTTTAACTTTGTTGAATAGCTGTCGTAGGTCATATAATGTTTCCTCAATAAAAACGCACACGGCACAGTGTATAACAGCGAATTCAGCAAGTAAACTATTTAGCTTTTCTCTATATTAGTATGGTAAAGATATATTTAATGTATATATAGCATTTACGTTTTTAATAAACATCTTAGTAGGAGATACCCATCTATGTGGTGACCCCTCACTCTTTATCTAGAGGAAAATTATTGTTCAAACCATAAAACATATTAACAAACACGACCCCCTGGGGTTGTCACCAAAAATTTGCTCCAGGCTATTCTTTGTTAAAAAAACCTCTAGTCTGGAGATGTTTTGGTATAACAACCCTATTTCCCTAATTACTGAGCCCCCCCCCCACCCCTTCCCGCCTCCCCTATCTAACATTGTGAGATGAAAATATGAGCGCATTATAAACTTGTTCATTCATTTCAATAGTCCATTTATATCGCTTTTTAGGGTAACTGGCGGTGGGTACAGATAAACCTCCGCATCGGCATCAGGCATCAGCCTCCTGCACAACATCCTCCAAAGCCATGTTATTTGTGATACTAAAGGAAGGTGATGATAGGTATGAATAATTTGATGAAGAGATTGATGAAAATGGATCATTGGATGATTGAGATGTTAATGATGAAGTTGATGATTATTATTATTATATTTGTTTTCCTCTTATTGAGCCTCGGCTTAAGAAAAACCGGTGACTAAATGATTCACACGGGCCAAAGCCACGTGTGGATCATAGAAGATTGAGGCATGATGTTGTTCAGCAGACGTTTGGGATTGATCTGATTGTAGAAATTTAACTATTCTACAAGTATTTAAAATGGCATATTATTATAAAACACTTACGTTGGAGTTTGCGCAACTCCGTTTAAATTTTGAAACAATAACTGCAGGATGGGGCTCACGACGCCGATCATCGTCGCCAAGGCCAAGGTCCCAGCCTTAAATCTCCAGCTTCTGTTTTGAACCAAAAAGTAGATGACAAGGCCAATGACAAATAATTGCATGTCCACTGCTAGATGCCTGGAAAATGATAACATATTTGGAGATAAAAGCTTTGTGATCAATTTATGTATCAGAAAATTATCTTTTCAATTGAAATTCTTTAGGTTTATAATTTGAAGTTCTGTATCCAAGTAATCCTTAATCGTAGTTTAGATTTGAATATTACATAATAATTTGAAAATTGTGTCAATGGGGATAAGATAAATTCAATAAGATGCATGATCACGTTAATGAACATTTAATTTTTCATATTTAGACTTATTAAGACCCCTATCTTTTCAATACAAAGCTTAGTTAAACTCAGGATTGCACGGTCTACATTCTCAATAAATTAAATTTTTTATAACATTATGGCGTGTACGTACCATGTTTGAGCGAGGCAAAACCTGTCATTTTCAAAGTAGTTGTTAATAAAGAACACATGGGCCCAGTAATAGTCCCTGCACTGTTGTGTGACACCGTTCGTGATGTAGGACTTCCACAGCGGCCCAGAGCCCAGATGTCGCATCCAAGTAGTTATAATTGAAGCTACGAACGCTAATGGACAAATTAACCTGAAAAAAAACCATGTATGTAGTCCAGAATATAAATAACGCCGTTGTGCTGAATAAGGCGAGAAAATATTGTCTCCAGACGGTGTTTTAAGTTGTACTTTTTTCTTTTTAACGCATATATGTAGGTATATTCACATATTATATGTAGGTAAGTAAAAAAGTTGTTTTTATAATTATTTTACAAAGATTTTTTTGTATCATTGAGGTTTTTTGAGGTATGTATTTTATATATTATTTTAAATTATTAATTTATTACTTAATAAACAAATCATTTATTTTAATTTTTTACATTAGATTATACTTTTTGATTAAGCCTATATCAATTGTATTTAATATTCGACGGTTTGCTTTGATTTGTATCGGCTGGGACCGACTTCGAAAGTATCTGATTAGGTATCTGTAGTAAATGAAAACTACCAATCAGTTATTTTTTACTTTTTAGAGTTTTTTTTTTTTTTTGAAGTCGGTTTTTATTTATTTTTTAACCTACTTGCTGCGCCAATGATCGCGGGTTCGAGTTCCTCTGGAAGCAATCATTTGCATGATGATCATTAATGTTTGTACTCCAGTCATAAATATTTATATTTATAATACGTATGTATTTAAAGTTATATATGTGTAGTGTATCAACTACCTGGTATCCATGGTGAAAAATACTTACTTCCACCATCTATGAAATACGATATCTGGTATATTCTTCCAAGATATTGTACGTTTTTCCGAATGTATCTGTAAGTAATACGTCATGAGGAACCCGCTCATCAAGAAGAATATCTGGACCACACTCAGAGCGCTGAAGATGAACCGGAATTCACTTTCATATGCCTGTTTAATAATAATAAAACTTTCTTAGATTTACGCGAATATTTAACATAAAATAATACTATCTTTTCGGATTTTTTGACTTGACTTTTTGATTTCTTTGATTGACCCACAAAAATATAGGGCAACCGGCAGGTGCTGTCTGTAAAAACTATAAAATGATCTTTGAGACGTCTAAAACCTTAGTCTCTCCTGTGACCATGATTGCTGTAAAACATTCGCAACGTCGGGAACCAAAAATCAAAATAAATCCTTGAAAAAAACCGAAAAGATAGTTCTATTTAAAATATAATGATAGTGTTAAAAATTGTCAATCACTAGTCCGACGCTAACGGAACCACACGTTGCGATTTACCGAAACGGTTTTCATATTATACGATCTTCAATCAGTGGCGCGAGCAAACACGCCGTGCGATATCACATACGTATTTATAGTTTTGTTCACATCGTACGGCAGAAACATAGACACTGAGAGTGGAAAGAGCAATATTGTCTGTAATAATACTGACATTGACCACTCTCTAGAAAGAGAGAAAGCGAATGTGCGGCCAATAGATCTGACCTGTCTTTTATTATAATTTGAATATGTAAATGGAACGTTAAAAATTATAATATTATTAAAAATTGTACAATTATAATGTAACTCACCCTGGCTCCGCTCGGGTTCATCCCTACTTACGTTTTAACGTTTAGTATAGATTTCTCAGAAATGTGACCTTTTCCCGCAGTAAAAAGTATCCTATATGTTGACCCGAATAATCAGCTATCATCATACCAAATTCCATCAAAATCCCTCCAGTGATTTTTGTTTGATGCGGTCACAGACAGACAGACAGAGAGACAGAGAAAAATTCTAAAAACTGTAGATTTGGCCTCGGTATCGATGATAATGACTATTTCAATAAGATTTTCCAAAAGATATTTTATGTACAGATTCGACTCAGAATTTTATTACATGTATCTAATCTAATCTAATATATTTAAACGAGCAATTCTTGTATATTTATATCTTTATATCTTTATTTATTTATACCAGCGATCTCGAAAACGGCTCTAACGATTTCGCCGAAATTTGGCATGTGGGGCTTTCGGGGGCGAAAAATCGATCTAGATTAGTCTCATGTCTGGGAAAACGCGTGTTTTTTCTACGCAGTGTATGGTCGATAATTTCTTACACTCGGATATAAGTATCGTGGTCGAGTGGTCAAGGCGCAAGTTAGACAACACATATGCCCGGAATCGAGTCTCGGTCTGAATACAAAATTTTTACTTTTTTTTTTGTATTTATTCAAGTTTTTAGATTTTTTATCTAAAAAATACGATATAACAAAAAAGAACTCCGAGCGAAGCTCGGTCGCCAGGTACTAGATGTAAAATTGTTTTGATCGCTCGGGTTCGGTGCTATGTATTTATAATTTATAAAATACTGTTAATACAAAAATACTAAAATCGCGATTAAAAATGAGGGGTGGGGGTAGGAGGGTAGAAAGTACTTTACGATCTATTCTCATACCCACCCAGTATACAAAAAAAATCATTAAAATCGGTCGAGCCGTTTCGTAGGAGTGCGACCACAAATATCGTGACACGAGATATTTATATACTAGCGACTCACCCTCACTTCGCTTCTGGTTCGTCCCTAGTCAAAAACAAATCCCACGGGAACCGTAAATTTTTCCAGGATGATATATAGCCTAAAGCCTTCCTCAGTTAACGGGCTACGAGTATCTAATGCAAAAATAATTTTTCTAATTGGATTAGTAGTTCCTGAGATTAGCGCGTTCAACCAAACAAACAAAGAAACAAACTCTTCAGCTTTATAATATTAATATTAATATATTAGTATAGATTAGAAGATTTTTTTATATTTATTAAATATATTATTATATATGCTTATATATGATTATAAATTTTTGAAATTTATTTGTAATACCTTTTCCAAAGTATGAGGATCGCTGACAAAGATAGCTAGAATAGTCAAGGAATGACCAAATACAATCGATATTTCAGCAATTACTCTGGAAAAAATCATTATCAGTTAGTTGAGAACTAATTATATATACTACAATATAATTATATATACTATAAGTATAGTAGGATAGCATTGAAGGACACATAAGCATCCTTCACTGTATCCCTCTAATACACACAGTTGCGTCGCACGCGTTGACTCGTGGCCAACTATTTCGTATTTTTTTAAACCAGTGTTCGAAATTCTAGTTTTAGAAATCAATCAATCAATTAATCAATCAAAATATACTTTATTCAAATAGACTTTTACAAGCACTTTTGAATCGTCAATTTTACATTTAAATTTAAATTAAATGTCAGTGTAGTCAGTCCGTGAGGAATCTACCACCGGCTCGGAAGGCAGTTCTGCTGAGAAGAGCCGGCGAGAAACTCAACAGTTGCTCTTTTAAAATAATAATTGTGTACAATATTGTAATACAATAATTATTATATATTTATCCTACGTGAGACCCAACCAGATTAGTTCCACACATTGATATCTCCGAAGTATTCCGTGACTGTATAATAAGCCTTATTCACTAATACATTTTTAATTTTAGTTTTAAATTGTTTATGTGGCAAGCTCAAAATCGATTGTGGAACTCTATTATACATGCGTATACCTTGCCCCATAAACGATCTATTCACTTTTTGAAGGCGATAGCTAGGCGATACCAGTTTTTCCTTATTTCTAGTATTTATTTCGTGTCTATCACTGTGTTTTAAATAACAATGAATGTTTTGTCGGACAAACATAATATTACAATATATATATATTGCGATGCTACCGTAAGTATACCAATTTCCTTAAACAAATCTCGTAGGGTATCCCGAGCTCCGATGTTATAAATTGCCCGAATAGCCCTTTTTTGAAGAATAAATATAGATTTTATATCGGCTGCATTACCCCACAACAAAATTCCGTAAGACAAGATGCTGTGAAAGTAACTGAAATAAACAAGTCTAGCAGTATCAACATCTGTTAGCTGCCTTACTTTCCTAACCGCGAACACAGCGGAGCTCAGTCAACTCGCGAGAGATGACAGATGGGGGCTCCACTGAAGACCCGAGTCCAACGTTATGCCCAAGAATACTGTGGAATCTACAGTATTAAGAATCTCATTATTTAAAAACAAACTAAAATTGTGTCTCCTTACATTCGGTAGGGTAAATTGAATACATTTAGTTTTCTTGGTGTTTAATGCTAAGTTGTTAATATTAAACCACTTAAGTATGTGAGATAATGCACTGTTTACTTTGTCATAATCAGTAACATTTCTATCTACTTTAAAAATTAAAGAGGTATCATCCGCAAACAGTACAATATCACACAATTCAGTAGCATAGAAAGGAAGATCATTTATATAAACTAGAAACAAAAATGGACCCAAAATAGATCCCTGCGGAACACCCATTCTCAGAGGGGATCCGGAAGAATTAACGTTATTTACAGAGACTTTCTGAACCCTATCACTAAGATATGAAGCAATGAGATCAAGAGCAATGCCACGAATACCGTAATGACTTAGTTTAAGCAGTAGGGTTTCATGTTCTACGCAATCAAAGGCTTTAGATAAATCACAAAAAACACCAATTGCATTTTGTGATTTTTCCCAAGCGTTATAAATATGTTTAAGAAGAGCAATTCCCGCATCGGCTGTAGACCTACCTTTGGTAAAACCATACTGTTCACTATGGAAGATACTATTAATATTAAAATGAATTAATAATTGGTTTAGGATAAGTTTTTCAAAAATTTTACTCATAGATGGCAATATAGAAATCGGTCTATAATTGCCAGGATCATTTCTATCTCCGCTTTTAAAAAGAGGTATTATCTTACTGAATTTCATAAGATCAGGGAAAGTTCCATAATCTACACATTTATTGAAAATAAGGGATAAATGTGGTGCAATGTCAGTTATTATTGAGTTGAGTAATTTAACAGACACGCCCCACAAATTACCAGTTTTCTTATTAAATAATAAAATTCCTAGTGGTCGAAATTCGAATAAGTATACTAATATTTTAATGTACTAATTAAAAAAGGCCGTGGTAACCCGGGTCTCGCACCTCTGATATTTTCACGTGCGAATCATTTCTAACATGATTACCACTTGCCTTCCGGTGAAGGAAAACATCGTGAGGAAACGTGCATGTTTGAGAGAACCTAGCAAGTTTGCGAAAGACATGTGAAGTACGCCAACCCGCACTTGGCCAGCGTGGTGGACTATGGCCTGATCCCCCTCGTATTGAAGGGAGGCGAGGCCCGTGCCCAGCAGTGGGATGTTAAAAAAGGGCTGAATACATACATACATTAAAAAATGGGAAAACATATGAATAGCATTAACCTATCAATAAAAAAGCTGTTTCCACATTTTTTATTGTTAGCAATAAAATATAAGTTCGTCAATAGCTACTTAAAAAATAAAATTGATTGACAAAAAGTGGAGAAAAAGGCATTGAACTGTTTTCTTCTTGCCTATTTTTATATACTTACATATGTGTGATATATGTGTATACCATTTTACACTTGATCTGCTCCTGGCCGATTTCCGCCACGGCGGCCAATCTCACTGAGACTAACCAAATACAGGAGATATGTTGTATGTGCGTGTGTATACGTGCAGACACACCGTGCACTCTCTATTCCTTTTAGGGGGCATACATTAATTACGTGAGTCAATTTTGGCGATTTTGATGAAATTTGGTATGATAACAGATGGTTATCCGGTACAATATATGGGATACTTTTTACTGCGGGAAAACCTCATCTCTGAGCTAAACGTTAAAATCTAAGTATTTAATAAATGAATAAACTGTTTCCAAAAAAATGAATTTATTACCAGTTAATAATATGTACATAAATATATGATTTAGCCATATTTTAGTGATGAAACATTTTTTACTTTAATTTACACAGTTTTCTCGCAATTATAAACTGTTTCTTGCGGAAAAAAATTACGTGACATTTGCCGAGACCACCCCCTCCCCCACGTGAGATTGAATAAGGTTTTGCTGGACCCCCCCCCTCGCCCCCTCCCTGCTCCTCCCGCCTAAACGCCTCACGTAATTAATGGATACGCCCTTACTCTCAAAGTCAGGACCGACAGATTTACGTAATCGCCGAAGCACTGGGGTGCAACACCGCCAACTTTCCACCTCCAGACTGATACTGGGAAATCCTTAACAGAAAAACTCACTAACTGAACTAGACCCAATTCTGGACTCATAACCTAGGACCTCCAGATGTTAGATACCGAGGCAGCCAATATTATACAATAACTCACCTAGCACCATGAAGTCCTTTCAATCCAAACAAACGCTCATCTCGTTGGTCTACGTAGCTCAACCTCTCCGTGTTTTGGAACACCGAAAAACATAACAGTGCTTTATTTTCTGAAACTTTACAATTAATAAACTAATTGCATATATATATATATATATATATATATATATATATATATAGTAGATAATGCAAAATGCATTCCAAACCCTTTCGAAACAAATCAAAATTAAATTTAAATTAAAAATTAACTTTTTCTAAATTTTATTATTACAATTTGCTTTCATGATCTTCGCTTTGAAAACATATGTAAAGTATTAGGTATTTTTTCTCAAAATTTTAATTTTCGAATATGCACGCAGCATTGGTACAATGCCAACAACGTAGGTATCTGCATATATTTGTAAAAATACGCACCTATATCTATCGATCAGATGCTTAGTATCAGATCAAAAGAGAGGGCATTTTAAAGGTGGAGGTGACGGAGGAATACACAGACAGTAAGTAGGCTCAATGATAAGATAGGTACTGTATCAACCTGGGGGACACTTTGATTCCACGAAAACAAAGACACATCAGCCATAAGACGAATTGCTTTTCACATTAATTGATTTCGGTCAACTGCGAAGATACTTTCAACCAACGACCTGATGTGATGGAGTCGAATAAGCTGAACCGGTAGAGGTTGCTGATATAAAAGAAATATCTACTCACCTGGAAAAACTTTTTCATTGTCTGTAGCTCTACGTAATTTAATATCATAATAACTACCAGCTACTACTAAACTACATAAGCAGACTATGACGACACCAACTATGTAGTCTAAGTAGTCCAATTTAATTCCTTGGTCTGTTTGTTTGTCACAATTCAATTTAAAGAGGTGTGCGTTTAAACCATATTTGTGTTCCACAATTTCGTTGAGACAACCCTCGACGATCAATTCCAGATCGTCATTAATATTTAGGCCATTAGTTTTCATGTAACTTTCACATGTTTTTGTCACGCATATTCCTCTATCAATGTGTGAATAGTTAAAGTGCTTAGCCGTATCTTTAGAATATTCCTGGAACATTAAAAAAACAAATCATCGAATGTCAACCAAAACAAATCTATTCTAATAAAAAGTAACCTATGTACTATTCCAGACTATCTTCTTTCTATCTCTGTGCCAAATTTCATCCAGATCAGTTGAGCCGTTCTATCGTGATTGAGTAACAAACATCCATACATACAAACTTTCGCATTATTAATATCTGTACTTCTAATCTATACTAATATTATAAATGTGTAAGTTTGTGAGGATGTCTGGATGTATGTAGATGTATATGTACATGGTTGTTAGTCTTTCACGCAAAAACTAGTGAGTGGATTTTAATGAAACTTTACAATAATATAGCTCATACATCAGATTAACACATAGGCTACTTTTTTATAATTATATATATTTAACCTTACCCTAACTTCGCTCTCGAAAAACAAAAATAAATCTATCCCACGGAAACAATACTGTACAGTTTCATGTACATTTTTTTGTTTTGCTTACTTTTCGCGACAGCCTTTCGAGGTGATGCGTCGCTATATTTTAACGAGTGCACTTAAAGACACTGAGCCGAACAGACGTGGCCAGTTAGAATCGTCAAAATCATACTGTAACTGCAGTAATTAAAATACTTCAAACTTACAAGTATTTTAACTTGTGCACTCCACCACCCTACTAACAACTAAACTGTACCGTTCTAACTGGGACGGTACATTTTTTGGTCCTTCGAGCTACCTTTTACGTACAAGGATTTTTTGGTCCTTCGACGTGTTTATACTCAGTGTACTGGGTGATTTATACTGCGATAGCGAATCGGTAGCCTGGCCTCCCACAAGCGGGAACCACCAGGTTAATTGAGAAGGCGCCTATATCGCTGTTGCGATCGCAAGTGCACTGGGTACCAAGGTCCTGCAAAATTCAACGGAGCTCAGCTGTAAACTACAACGAGCATCGGAATCTTGTAAATTACGAAACTTCGTGTCCTTGGACGAACCAGTAAACTATACTTTACCGTTCTAACTGGGACGGTACATTTTTGACGGTAAACTAAACTTAACACATCTCAACATTATATAGGAAACTAAACATTGATTTATTCGGTAAACAACAAAACATAAACTTTGACCTCACGGGAATGTTAAAAGAAGATACCGATGAAAAACTAAAAAACCTAATGTGTCAGCAAGAATGTTTATTTAAGGCATTAAATAGAGCTATGTCAAAAATTAAGATTAATTACGTTAATGAAAAATGGGAACTTGAAGATCATATATCAAATTTAAAATCTAAATGGGACTCTATTGAGAAACTACATTGGGAACTGGAAGGTGCGCTAAAAGAATCTAATTTAAAGGGAGAATACTATCAGAAATTTGAGACTATTGAGGAAAGTTATGATAGTATGAAAAGGTTACTACATAGCAAAATTTGGTCCAACACTCACTATCAACAGTCAACACCACGAATTGAAATACCAGAATTTTCGGGGAATTACATGCAATGGATATCTTTTAAAGACATTTTTATGGAAACCATTCATAACAATCCTATGATCTCGAAATGTCAAAAAATGCAACATCTTAAAACAAAATTGAAAGGTGAAGCTGAACGTCTGGTGCAGCATCTTTTAATCAGCGCAGATAACTACGACTCTTGTTGGGATATACTTGCACATCGATACGACAATAGACGTCTTCAGTTTACGTCATTTATGAATACTATGCAACAGCTGCCTATCATCCAGCAACCTAACGCCTTTAACATAAAAAAGATGCATGACGTCATTACCGAGAGTATGAATGGCTTATCAAACATGAGAATCGATGTATCAAGCTGGGGTCCGATCGTCGTACATTATATGTCTCAAAAATTAGATTCTATAACCTTTAATGAATACACAAAGGAAATACAACAAAGTCGAGAGTTACCACACTTACAGGAGTTTTTGGGATTTTTAGAACGAAAATTTATGGCTCTTGAAACTGTCATAAGGACTTCCCTACTGCTCAAAAATAATATTTAGCGAAGAATGTTAACAATCCTGTCAACAAAAGTTATAACAATTATAAAAACTATAAGAATTACTATGATAAGCAAAACTTTGCAAAGAACCCAACTTTTCAAGACTACCATAAAGACTCGAAGGCATTTTATAGCTCCTTTGGAAAATGTCCTTAAGGCGATGGAAATCATGTTTTAATGCAATGTCCGAAATTTATTAATATGGACACCCTACAACGGAACAATGCAGTTGCGAAACTTAAACTCTGCAAAAATTGTTTATACAGCCACGGAAATACGGATTGTATATCATCGAGGTCATGCAAGGAATGCAATTTGAAACACCACACGCTATTGCATACCAAGAGTTCATTAAACTCAACAACTAAAACTGGAACAAATGAGTCTAGCCCACGTGCATCTACATCAAACCAACAAGTTTCTCATCATTTATCTACAGTTGATATGGAAATTCTTTTAACTACGATGCAAGTTAAAGTTAAATCATATGACGACACTTATATAATACTTCGAGCTCTACTTGACCAAGGCTCACAAGTGAACTTAATCACGGAGAATGCCACTCAGTTACTACGTATACCCCGTAAGAAACTAAATGCTACTATATCTGGAGTGGGTTCAGCACCTGGACATTGTAAGGGTCGACTGGAACTCGTCTGCAAATCTCTATATTCTGACTATACTTTCAACACTCAGGCAATGATACTGAACAAACTAACTAACAACCTACCTAACTATACCTTTGCAAAGGGTCATTGGCCAAATCTACAGAACTTAAATCTCGCAGATCCCGAATACAATGTGTCCGGGCCCATAGATTTACTTTTGGGAGCGGATGTCTATTCGGAAATTCTTATGGAAGGTGTTTTGAAGGGCGACTACCATTCACCTATCGCTCAACAAACTCAATTGGGCTGGATTTTATGTGGCAAACTAAAAACTTTAAACTGTCACGTCACTACAATTAACTTAACTAACTTATCAAAATACTGGGAGAGAGAAGACATTACTCAAGGAGTCAATGACATTAATTCGAATGATCAATGTGAGATCTACTATCAACAAACCACCAGAAGACTTGCTGACGGCAAATACATCGTTAAAATGCCTATGGTGAAAAATTTTGAAGAAAAGCTGGGAAAATCAAAATCTATTGCAACTTCCCAATTTTTACGCCTTGAAACCCGACTCCATAAAAACAAAAGGCTATCTTTTATGTACAAGGATTTTATGAGCGAATATATAAAACTGAATCACATGAAATTATTAAATAAAACTGCATCATCAAAACCTATACAAGAGTCATTTCTACCACATCACGGTGTCTTAAGAGAAAACTCCACCACTACCAAGTTGAGAGTTGTTTTTAACGCCTCACAAAAAACTTCAACCGGCTATAGTTTGAATAATTTAATGGAAAAAGGCCCTAATCTTCAGAATGATATTCAATCTCTAATATTAAAATGGAGATCGTACAAATACGTTTTCATTGCCGATATTGAGAAGATGTATAAATGCATCTGGATATCTGAAGATCAACAACAACTTCAAAAAATTATATGGCGTGACTCGTCAAAAGAAAATCTACAAGAATATGCTCTATGTACCGTGACATACGGTACAAAATGCGCTCCATGGCTGGCAATGCGGACTATAAAACAACTCGCAATCGACGACGGTCACAAATATCCTGGTGCGGCAAAAGTACTCAAAAATGAATTCTATGTAGACGACTTAATAAGCGGCCACAACTCACTTGCAGGTGCAATAGAACTACAAAGTACATTAATAAAATTACTAAATGGAGCCGGCATGAATTTAAGAAAATGGTCAAGTAACTGCACAAAATTATTAGAAAACCTAACCGAAGATCAAATTTCAACGAAAACAATTATTGACTTTAAAGATGAAGAATTGTTGAGCACACTTGGGCTTGGTTGGAACCCTAAATTAGATACTTTTATGTATAATTGGAATATTAAAAAGAAAGCATCTAAACATCTGACAAAACGAACTTTACTTTCGGAGATATCTCAACTTTATGATCCATTGGGATGGCTATCTCCTGTAACTATAACTGCAAAGCTCATTTTTCAACGAGTTTGGACAGAAAAACTATCATGGGATGAATTATTACCGGCTGATATTCAAAATGACTGGCTGAAACTGAGAGATCAACTACCAGAACTGAAAACATTAAAAATAAATAGATGGATAGGAGGCATCGAAAAGGATATAGAACTACTTGGATTTTGCGATGCCAGCGAAATGGCTTATTCATGCGTAATCTACACACGCGTGACTAATGAGTGTCAACAACCTGTACTTCAGTTAATTGCGGCGAAAACTAGGGTTGCACCACTCAAACAAAAAATATCTCTACCTCGTCTTGAGCTTTGCGGTGCATTGCTACTGTCACAACTGATGGAAAAAATAAAAGGGGCGTTACCGGATCATAATATCACTATGTGGGCTTGGTGTGACTCCAAAGTGGTGCTAGCGTGGCTTCAAGGAAATACTTCTAAATGGGAAAGATATGTCGAGAACAGAGTGAAAAAGATAAAAATAGTTATTCCACCAATGAGATGGAATTACATAGAGTCAAAAAATAATCCTGCAGATTGCGCTACGAGAGGATTATATCCCAACAAACTTTTGAATTTTGATTTATGGTGGAATGGCCCAACATTACTAAAAACCTTCACGAGAATTCAACAAGAGGAAAATATGAATTGCCTATTTACAACAAATATTGACGAAAAGCAAACGGAGTCAACCCTGACAAATAATGATAACTTTATTAACAATATTTTATACAAATGCAGTTCATTGCTACGGGCAACGCGCATTATTGCTTGGATCATGTGTTTTATTACAATGGCTCGCAAGACTCGGAAAACAATGGCGAAACTTGACACCGATGAAATGCGGCCTACTTATTTAACTATAAATGAAATACATCAATCAACGCACATAATTATTAAATACATACAACGAATTGAATTTAAAACTGAATACAATTCATTATTAAAAAACCAACAAACAAATTGTAAAAGTGCCATTTACAAACTAAATCCTTACTTGGATAAAATGAGAATAATGCGTGTTGGCGGACGCCTAAATAAAACGAACTTACCATCGGGTATGAAGAATCCTGTGATTTTATCACATACGGGAAGATTCACTACGTTAGTAATTGAATAAGCCCATGCTGCAACCCTCCACGGCGGCGCGCGACTTACTTTAGCCTATATACGTCAACAATACTGGATTGTGGGCGGCAACAGAGCAGTGAAAACTCAATTACGTCATTGCGTTCGTTGTCACCGGTTCAAAACAACCGAAATAAATCAACTCATGGCCGATCTGCCACAACAGAGAGTAACTCCGTCTCGGCCGTTCACGCATACCGGAGTCGATTTTACTGGCCACGTGGAAGTGAAAATCAACAAGGGGCGAGGCGTGAAAACTTCTAAAGGTTATATAGCCATTTTTATATGCATGGCAACTAAAGCTGTGCACATTGAACTTGTTTCGGACCTGAGTACTGAAACTTTCATCGCAGCCTTTCAAAGGTTATGTGCCAGACGTGGCACGCCTAAGCATGTGTATTCTGACTGTGGAACAAACTTCATTGGAGCATCAAAAATGTTACATAATGAATACCAAGTGTTCACAAAGGAACTGACTCCTGACTTTTTTGATGAGATGACGAAAATGGAAGTGGTATGGCATTTCAACGCTCCCGCTTGGCCAACCGCCGGAGGTCTCTGGGAAGCTGCTGTGCGCTCGATGAAACATCATTTACGCCGAGTTTTGGGAGACCAGAAACTTACTTATGAAGAGTTTTCGACATTATTAACTAAAATAGAGGCCTGTATGAACTCAAGGCCATTATGCACCCTCACTGAAGATCCAGACGAATTTTACAACTGCCTGACACCTGGGCATTTCCGAACCGGGAGTCCAACGTTGACACTGCCATTATCGAACTATGATGATTTTAAAAAAATCGATTTACGTCAGAGGTGGCAATTAACCGAACATATGATAAATCAATTTTGGAAAACTTGGTCCAGCGACTATCTAACACAACTTCAATCTCGGAGCAAATGGCAAAAACGGACTAGGAATATTAAAGTAGGAGATGTCGTATTGGTGAAAGAAAATAATTTACCGCCAGGAAAGTGGGCCATCGGGCGTGTAATTGAAACACACCCCGGGAGCGACGGACATGTAAGGGTCACAACACTGAAAACTCAATCAGGTTTAATAAAACGTCCAATTATAAAATTATCTCCACTACCAATTAAAGAAGATCAAAGCGAAACTGAAAACATATCAACGTAAAAGCACGAGTTTAACAAGCGACCAAGACTTTGTTTTTTATCTAGTAATCCCATTACCACTGAGGCATATGTATATGCAATCGGATGACAAAAGTATCAGAACAATATCTGTATCATCTAAATACATTGCTGTTAATTTTAGAAAAAATACATATGTGACAATCTTCGAAGATGGGATGAAGAGGCATTCAACGCAGTGCGGATAACTATTTTTGTAATCTTAATTTGCCTGTTTACAACTTGGAAAACAAAAACGCACCCTATGAAACGAAATTGTTAAGTTATCAAACAAGTTCGCCGTGCATTATGAACAATAGGAAATGTGAGTCCTCTTGGTTCAAGTTACATACTACAAACACGTGGTTGGCAGTGTGCTGTGGCACGTGCTTTCTGCGAACTGTTTGCGAAGGTGATATTACATCACAGGTCATCAACACTTCGGCAATACTTCGATTAAAACAAGGATGCATTTTACAAACAAAAGATTTAACAATCTTTCCACACAGTGAGTATAATAGTGAAGCTATAATGGAGTATGAGTGGAAAGTACCGACTCTTGATAACACTATCAACAAGATAGTGAAAGCTCATCACTCTTCACCGCTACTGCAGCTGGAAAATATGGATACAGAAGATATTCATAAGAAAATTGATCAATTAAAAACAAAAGAAATCGATCTTCCGTCGTCAATGACAACGCACGACATCCATCAATATACTCTTTGCTATTCGCTGTTAATATTAGCTGCGATTGCCGTCATTTTATTTATAATGAATAAGCGAAGAATATATAACAAAAGGAAAATACAATCAACTGTAACTCTTCAAAAACCAATCATCATGGAATTACAGTCATGTGAGGCCACCAGTGGACATCAAATATGCGGAACCTCACAATCCCGGGAGGAGCGCACACAAGAGATCAATCCACCCATGCCGGCCCAAAGAGAACATGTTCAACCGAACCCTAAACTTGATGACGTTAAATTTTCTTTTGATTGACTACTTTGCTATTGTTTTTTTTTATTTAACTATTTTTATATTTTAATTTAATTATTATTATTTTTTAACTTTGTACTGACGATTCTAATTGACTTGTTTATTCGTTTCTTTTTTTTTCTTTTTTTTTTTTTGGGGTTTGTAATATGTACAGTTTCATGTACATTTTTTTGTTTTGCTTACTTTGCGCGACAGCCTTTCGAGGCGATGCGTCGCTATATTTTAACGAGTGCACTTAAAGACACTGAGCCGAACAGACGTGGCCAGTTAGAATCGTCAAAATCATACTGTAACTGCAGTAATTAAAATACTTCAAACTTACAAGTATTTTAACTTGTGCACTCCACCACCCTACTAACAACTAAACTGTACCGTTCTAACTGGGACGGTACAAATACGTTTTTTCCGGGATAAAAAATAGCATATGTGTTATTATGATAGATGAGCTATATTATTGTAAAGTTTCATTTAAATCCCTTCAGTAGTTTTTGCGTGAAAGAGTAACAAACATCCATACATCTTTACATCCAGACATACTCACAAACTTTCGCATTTATAATATTAGTATAGATAGTATAGATTGCACAAGCCTCACCTCAAAATCTGTATGTTTAAGACTATAGTCCTTACGCCGCCTTGCACAAAAAAAAATCAGATCTGCGAGACTCGTATTTAAGTCCTCTTGTCTGAGGAATGAGGAATAGTACATACTTGTATGACATTGTAAACTCTGTTGTCTGGCTCTCCATGTAAACTTAAACTCGCCACGCAGTAGACAGCCCCAGGATTTTCAAGGCAGGCGTCATAGTTCTCCAGTTCGTATAATCTGGGCAATATCTCATATTCCGTTTCTGGTGAAACAAAAAATACCAAAAAATCCTAACAAAAAATCTGCATGAATTATACAAATCTACTCCCTGCCTTTAAACGAGGTCAGTACAATAACCAAGCAACAAAGCAGTCCAGTACCAAAGATGTAATAAATGGACAAATTTTGAACGTGTTTCGAGTAATTTAAATTATAATTATTATTATTCTTTATCTTATGGCTTTTAGACGAGTCCCCTCAGCCATGCAGCCATACGAACATCTAAGTCAAAATATATAAAAAAGCTTACCATTCAGTCGGTATGTAGTTCCTGAACTTCCATTGCATACACTTAGTAGTAAAATAAAATTAAATACAATTGTTCGATGCATCTCTACCGATGTGACAAAGTTTATTCAATCAACCTTATTTATTTAATATTTTTTGAAACTATGTAACTACGAGATGAGATAATACGTCCATTCCAAATTATACTAAAGTTATTAAGCAAAATGCAATTTTTGCGCTTACGCTTTTATACGTGGTATCGCTTACACAGTGCTAGGCATAGCCAATAACCTTGAGCGTTTTGCCGTATGTTTAGAATATTTCTGTAATATAAAAAAAAACAAGTCGAATAAATTTTTTCATGTTTAAAACTAGCGACTATCCCTCGCTTCGCTCGGGTTCGTCTCTATGTACGTTTTAACATTTAGTATGGAATAGATAGTCGATCCCGTGCTCTGCGAAAAATTATAACAAATCTATTCCACGGGAACCGTAAATTTTTCTAGAATAAAAAGTAATCTATGTGCTATTCCAGACTATAATGTATCTTTTACCAAATTTCATCCAGATCTGTTCAGCCGTTCTGTCGTAATTAAGTAACAAACATCCATACATCCAAACTTTCGCACTATTAATATCTATACATCTAATGTATATTAATATGAATTTATACTATATATGAATGCAAAAGTTTGTGAGAATGTATATGTATGGATGTTTGTTACTCTTTCACGTAAAAACGGTTGAATGGATTAAATTTTCGACCGGAGAGGAAAAATGATTAAATTACTAAAATGGCTATTAAAAAATAAGGGTTGATCGTAGAAGGGTGAAAATTGAGGATTGTATGTATTTTTGTATGTTGTATAATAAAAAAATAGAAATTAAAAATTTTGTGTAAAAAATAAAAAAAAAATTTTGGGGTGGACTACCCCTAACATTTAGGGGGATGAAAAATAGATGTTGGCCGATTCTCATAGATACCGGATAAGCACAAAAAATTTCATCAAAATCGGTCAAGCCGTTTCGGAGGAGTATGGCAACGAAAACTGTGACACGAGAATTTTATATATTAGATATATATATATATATATATATATATATATATATATATATATGATTATAGTCGTCGCAATGCAGAGGGAGTACACATTCTAAGAACCTGTGTTGCGTCTGACCTCACGTTCTTCCAAAAGAATACTCAGCACCTTATCACTTATAAGAGCGGGCCCCACACAATTCAAATTGACAGTATGCTGGCCAGAAGGTGTCATATCGGCAAGGTGACTAACTGCAAAGTCATTCCGGGTGAAAGACTGACGGCTTAACATCGTCTCCTTGTCATGAACTACATATATGTTTACCTTGAAAAATAAACTAGCCGAGAAACGCAAACCTAGAATCAAGTGGTGGCTGCTGTATGGGCCGATGCAGATGGACTTCCTGGCGGAGGTTGAGAAGCAAAACCTATCGACTCACACGGAAATCGCCGAGGAGACTTGGAATCGAGTCCAGTTGATAATTACCGCGGCGAAGGCGAGTTCTTGGTGTTTCTAAGGGAGGACGAGTCATCGACAAGGAGACGTAGTGGTGGAATGACCAGGTGCAGGGGGCGATTCGAGAAAAGAAGACTGCGTTTAAAGAGTGGCAGCAAATCAACTCTCCTGAAGACAGAGAAGAGTACAGTTCAGAAGGAGAGATCGAGAGGCTAATTCCGGAGCTACTTAACAATCAGCACCCATATAGTCTTCCCGAACCCGAACCGCCCCCTAACCTAGAGATCTGATAATATACCAATCGAGGCGTGGAACTCGTTAGTCATCTGAGGTGGTATGGACATGTCGCGCGTTCGTCTAAGGACTACATCGGAAGAAAGTACCTTGATATATCTGTCCCTGGAACTAGACCTCCCGAAATAAGAAACTTTACATTCGGTAAAAACCGACTATGCAATTATTGCATTTCTATTACCCACGTACGACGGTAATAGTAGAACTTTAAATTATTATAATAAATCGGTCGAAAAAGTTCTAGATATGATAGGGAACAGACAAGACCCATTCGTCACTTGTTTAATAAGAAACCAGTTAACGGATAGAGCCGTTGATGTATTGACATGGTGTGGAAACGCTTATGACTCTCGGTGACTCTAGGGATGAAGTAGAAATTATACACGAGTTGATGAACTTATCAACACAAGAAGACGATCTCGAAGCGTTTACGGATAAAATACGCGATTTGACGTTGTCATTAATCTATTTAGATGCCGCAAAACGTGAATATTTCGAAAATTTAGCTATCTCACTTTTAATAGAGAATTTAAGCCCATACGCAGCACTTTCGGTGCATATTGATAATCT
Organism: Fabriciana adippe; assembly: GCA_905404265.1. Lineage (NCBI taxonomy): Eukaryota > Metazoa > Arthropoda > Insecta > Lepidoptera > Nymphalidae > Fabriciana > Fabriciana adippe. Next base: position 14,597,206 of record FR989998.1, on the reverse strand, counting down.
AGATAGTTTAGAAAAATGCATATCTATTGCAAAGCGCGAAGAAGCTAGGTTTGAAAAATATTAACAAGACGCTAGCGAAGAGAGGCTTTATTTTGATAATTATCTGTATAATTTACAAAATAAACAATTTGATAATATTGACAGTACAACACAAAACTTCAATACGAAAATATTAAATAATAATTCAGATAATAAAATAAAAAAGGAATCGATATATTACCAAAGGAAAGTTGTCGTTAGAGAGTCCAGTAGTGAAAGAAAAATTAAAAAACGTAAACTAAATGCGAACAAAGATGCGTCGTTTATAGTCAACGTGCATGCTCAAAACACTAGCCAAGCTCATTTTTTAGACAGTAAAACAAAAAATCCTAAATCTATAGGAGGTAATAAATATAATAAAAGTAAAGTTATAAGTCGAGGTAGCCAGAACAATGATCATAAAGAGGATCATAAACTGAAGAATATGCATAACAAAAGGCTAGCAAATAACTATTATGATTGTCGAAAAAGAACACGTTTTAAATTAATTAGACCCAATGGTTAGTCGGTAAGTGTGACTTTTTAAAAAGACAGAAATAATATGAATTGTTATAATAAGATAAGAAAATATTACTTAAAGATTTATTTACCATACCGAAATATTCTTATACTTAATATTATATACTTTCATGTTTTGTTTTATCATAGGATAAGATCAATTTTAATTTTATCCTAGCAGAACCCGTGACTTCGCCCGCGAGAACTACGAAAAAAATAAACTTTTTCGTAATACATACTTTACTACTTGCAAAATTAACTTCATTTAAGTTTTATTATTTCTTAAAGTTATATGGAAATAAAAATTTGCGATCGTTACTCAAAATATCCAGAATCCTTAAGATGTTAAGCGTATATTCTGTAAATAAATTTACACTTTAGGTATTTAGCAAGCTCCTTACCTGTGTTTTTTGCATATTTTTCTACTCCATCTTTCCAAAGTTAGAGGAAGAGAGTACAATGATACAATCGCATACAATGTTTACGACTTTAAAATCACGTAACTCGGCTAATATGGGTTTTTTTAACTAACATACTAACAGGCTAATTGTTACATCCAACCTGGCTTTTGTATTTTGTTGTGGAAGCGTAATATTTTACTCAGGTGCAACTGGGATGAATAACAATGACTGCGATACACAGCGCTTAAAAATATTATATTAAAGTCTATATACCTTGTTACCGGTGAAGCCGCCTTAGGTACAATCTAATTAGTACTAAACAACAATTGGCCAATCATTACGTCTAATACTAATTGACTATACTTAGCTGAATAGGCGGCTGAAGCAATGTGATGAATCTCCAATGGCCGTCGTCCGGCGTGTCACTCACGGGTTATAATAATGATTCACTTTACACTTATTATTATCACTTATTATACAAATATCTAATTATTCAATAGTTTTATTATAGGCCGAACGGAAATACGTTACAAAAGGGCGCATAATACATTCAGTACGATCACAATACACACACGTGCTACAAATTTATGACTCGCAATTAATAGTTGAGTTCAATACGTAACAACATTTAGATTCTTCAACTACACAATTAAAAATAAGTTTTTACGGGCTTATATTGCGAAAACAAAAGGAAAAGTAATTCGATCGCAAAACGCTCCGCTCGATCGCAAAACGCTCCGCGCAAGACAAATCCACCACTCACCCGGCGAAAACACACACTGTCATTGACATTGACAGAATGTGCATGCGCATAGATAATAGTTTGGTTTATAACACTAATATCTACGTTATTTTTAAAGACCCAGTGCTATGTACACCTCAAGCTTACATTCTCCCTCCTTCTCCTTCTTTTTTAAGTTACACATATAAATTGCCATTCTTATTTTGCTGTGGCTTTTTTCCCGCGGCTACGCTCGCGTGGGCTGAAAAATTTGCTCAATTTTAATTTTCATTGAATTTATATGTTGTCATATCTAATTTATAATATTATGTCTAGAGTAAAACTCTAGATTTACTTAACTTAGTCTGTCTAGTTCTGGGGTTCTGCAAAAATTTCCCTGTGAGAAGCTATCATCTCTTAAGTCTACGCCTGCTACTTTTAACGACTGGCCCTGAGTTATATATATTATTGGCCATTTCAAAGCAAACTTTAAGAAGGAATTACAATAGATTAAATTCAAAGGCGTAGTCAGAAGTTATCAGTGGTATTCGAGGTATGAATTCTGATTCCGCCCCGAGCACATCCAGCAAACACATTGACCACTATAATGTTTAATGAATTACTCACGGTCTAATCCCTTTACATAGCTTAGGAGATTTTTTTATTGCAGATATGCCAACCTTCAGAGTTCAGAAGGAGAATATAGATAGCGGGATACTCTCTAGCTAGGTTCTCTCTCTCACGCTCTAGGTCTGTTATAATTGTATATATGTATATATGTATATGTGTATGTACATTTGTGTGTGCCTACAATCTTGTTGCTTCGTACCTCAATCAGAGAATCCAGAGGGTTGCTGTAAATAATGTAAAATCTTCTGGATCTCTACTAAAAATGGGTGTTCCACAAAGATCTATTCTTGGCCCTTTTTTATTCTTAATGATTTACCTTTCTACATAAATAAATTATGCGACATTGTACTCTTTGCTGATGATACCTCCTTAATTTTTAAAGTTGAGCGTAATAACCCTATTTATGACGAAGTAAATAGTGCATTGTCGCATATTCTTCGCTGGTTTGAATTAAATAACCTAGTATTAAACGCAAAAAAAACAAAATGTGTCGAATTTACATAGCCTTACGTAAAAAAGCAAAATTTTAGCCTGATTATGAATAATGAAACACTGGAAATAACTGAATCAGCAGTATTTTTAGGTATAACACTAGACTCTAAACTCCAGTGGAATCCCCATCTCTCAACACTTGCAGGTAAACTCAGCTCCGCCGCCTATGCAGTTAGGAAAGTTAAAAACATAACAGATATTAATACTGCCCGACTTGTATATTTTAGTTATTTTCATAATATTTTATCATACGTAATATTTCTTTGGGGCAGTGCCGCGGAAATTAATTCGATATTTATTCTTCAAAAAAGAGCAGTACGGGCTATTTATGATCTAAGAGTTCGTGATTCCCTGCGAGATGTTTTCAAAAAAATTGGTATATATTACGGTTGCGTCACAATATATACTGTGTAATGTATTATTTGTTCGCAAAAATCTAAATAATTATGAAAAAAACAGTGATAGACACACATTGAATACTAGGAATAAAAATAAGCTTGTTACGCCTAGATTTCGGCTCCAAAGGGTGAATAAATCCTTCATGGGCCTAAATATACGCATATATAATAAGATTCCACAAATTGTCCTAGATATACCTCTTCAAAAATTTAAAGACAAAATTAAAAAAAAAAATATTGAGTAAAGCGTATTACACTGTTCAAGAATTTCTTGTTGATGAAAATGTGTGGAATTGAGTATTATTGAGTCATATGCGGGCTATCTATATTCTTATGTTAATAAAATAAATGTAATATCGATATTTAAAAGAGCAACTGTTGAGTTTCTTGCCGGCTCTTCTCAGCAAAACTGCTTTCCGAGCCGGTGGTAGCTTCCTCACGACAGACTACACTGACGCTTACATTAAATTGACGATTTAAAAGCACTTGTAATAAGTCAATTGAATAGAGTTTATTTCATTTTATTTCATTTCATTTTATTACATATTACAAATATAAACACCCATGACTGGAGTACAAACATTTGTGCTTATCACACAAATGAATGCCCCCAGCGGGACTCGAACCCGCGACCGCTGGCGCAGCAAGTAGGGTCACTACAAACTGAACCAAACGTATCGTCTAAGTTATAGATAATAAGTTTAACATGTAATAAAATTATTTTAAAATAAATTAGTATAAATTAGTTTTTTGGTTCCCTTTCGACCTTCCGTCTATAGCTAACGTAACTAGGTTATAATAGTAGAAGGAATTTCTGTTTTTATGTATGGTTATTTACATTACAAATTATTCAAAATTGTTAATTAAGTATTCGCATAAATCTAAGCGTTAAGCGTTATAAACATTTTTTTACTCAATTTTTATTGACAAGCTACTAATTATATTGTTACGCGCCGCTAATTCAGTCGAAGACATTCAAGCGTAAAACCTCTGTGGTGTTCGCCTACGCAGGTGCCAGGCACGCAGGAAAAGTATGACGACGATTATATTATTTTTTATTTGACGTTTGGGCGAGACGTATGATTTTCTGTTGTGTGTATTTTATTAATTACTGACAATATAACGATTAAAACAGGAAAAGTGTTTCACTGTTTTACAATATATTATAATCATAGCATTCATTCTAAATAATAAAAAAAGGAACTAACAATATTGTACAAATATTTTAAATAAAATTGGAGCTACCATTATTATATCACGTTATTCATGAAAGATATTAATTTATGGTTATTTAACACGTTCGCTGCGGCAAAAAAAAATCACGAACTTTCATCTGGTGCGATGGCGATCAAAATGCGCATCTATCAACCTTTTCGAAAGTGCGTATCAGTCCTTTTCGACCTGCCACAACTAGGATAGATTAAAGTGCTATAACTTTGCGAAAACATGGTATACACGGTTTTTTTATACTATTAAAATGACCCTGAATCCTATTCCTTTACGTTCGTTTTGCCCCGAGATCTGCCAAATAGAAAATAAGAAATCAACCAAGGAAAGTGTCAAGCCGATAACGACCGATACCGCACAAGAAAGTATTTTTTATAGTGATGGGGCAGACAAAAATAAAGGGTAAAAAATATGCATAACAGCAGTATAATATGGATAGGATATATGTACATGCAGCTGTATAATATGGATAGGGATTATTTACTGTTCGGAACTAATAGGTAATGATGAATAGTGCAATTTAATAACTGTGCATCAGGAAAACCGACATTTCAATGACAGATGCAGTTGACTGAGCTAAAATAAGCAATCACATCATGGGTTTATTGGGTAAGTAAAGAGAGAGTTTACATCAACGTTGCGCCATAAATAAAATATCGACACATCGACGTACCGTCATATAGAGAGCAAAACACTGACTGGCGGCTCGACGCTTGCGCGCGCGCCTTGTGCGGTAACAGGCCGGCATCGTGATATACCACAATAGACCCACCATCGCATGGAGCGGGTGTTTTTCACTGTCAGTGCGATAGCGGTCGAAAAAGGCCCGCCGTGATATTTTAATGCTAAATACCTACATTTGTAACCACGAGCCGAAATCTATATTTGTATCAGTCGAATTTCTACATATAATAAGATAATCGTTCCGCACCAGAGAGAAAGACATAGTTTTCACGTGCGCACTACCGATAAGTACCGTGGCGGGCCGATTTTGTGTGATCCGCAGTGAACGTGTTAATGATTGAATTTATTTAGAAATCAAAGGCTATTTTATATATGTGTAGTGTATCAACTATCTGGTCTGGTATCCATAACACAAGCCTCGTAGCTTACCATGGAATTAGATGGTGCTGTGTATCAACCTCCCAACATATTTATTTTGTTACACGCCGCTAATTCAGTCGAAGACATCAAGCGTAGAACCTCTGTGGTGTTCGTCTACGCAGGTGCCAGGCACGCAGGAAAAGTATGACGACGAATATATTTGACGTTTGGGCGGGACGTATGATTTTCTGTTGTGTTTATAAATTTTATTAATTACTGAAAATATAACGATTAAAACAGGAAAAGTGTTTCACTGTTTTGCAATTTATTTATTTATAATTTATTACATTCTCCTCTTTATTATAGGTATATTCTATATTGATATTCTTTTGAATCTTATTTTTGTCTTGAGTGTAATATTAAAAGTTTTGAAATATAAATAACCAATGAAGTTTCACTTATTTATTTTTTTATTAAAACAGTTCATACAAGTACAATACAAAAAGGGTTGAAATTTAAGGTACAATCATGAACTCATTCGAGTTTTACCGTGAACCAGCATCGTCGAGAATGGACAAAAATTAAGATAAATTTTCCACACATATTCGTACTATCCTAACAATATTAGACGTTTATTATTTTACAATATTAGCATGTTATCTAAATGTAATAATTATTATGCAATGTAAATAATATGCGGGCAAATTTATTTATTTTTTACAGATACAAAGGAATACATTTGTAGACGGAGATCGAGGAACTTACTGCGGTCTTCTGCAGTTAATTACACTTGTATTTTTTTACAATATAGGTGATTCCGTATTTGTATATTACTTTTTTTTAATTCGGCTTAAAGATGTATTTATTTCTCAAAAGAATAACGTTCACTTAATGAGAAGAAAAAAAATTACAAGTAGGTAGTTGAATATTATTTACATCGTGAACAACTTTATACAAAACAAAAATATGGTATTATAGGTATACAAACGTCAAATATGAGTTACATTTAGTTAAATAATATCATTTTTTACATAATGTTGTGGGTAGAACGGTGTTACAACTAGGATGTTTACGTATTTAATTAGTAAACACAAAGATATAGAGAGCCTGTTACTAGAAGAGATACGGATAGAATTTAGTAATAAAAATGAGTATAATAATAAAATATTAGCTATTTTATTTTATGACTATGTATTCAGTTTATATTATATTTAGATTATTTTTTTGTTTTACTTGTTTGTTGTTTTTTTTTCTTTTTTAATTGAATACGTGTATATATGTATTCTGTTATTTACATTTTACGTAAATATATTTTGTTTAGTTGTAAAGTATTTCATTTAAGGTTTTGATATTTTTCTTTTTTTTTGTTTTTCTTTTTTTTTATTATTATTTCTTAAATTGTAGGTATGTTGTTTAATACATAATGTTTTAAAAGCTTTTTGAATTTATAAAAAGGTTTTGTTTCTATTATATTTGATGGTAATTTATTAAATATTTGAACGCCTTCATACATTATATTAAGTTTGCCGTAGATGTGATTTCTTTGTGAAGGATATATTTGTATGTATTAATTTATTTATAATTTTATATATTAAAATTGAAGTATTATACACATATGTTTGTCTTATACTCATAAATTTAGTTTCTTGGTACAGTTTTTCGGTAGGAGTCAAATAGTCATAATAAAAAAGCATTTTTATTAATTTATTTTGCAGTCTTTGTATTTTGCAGCGATAAGTTGGTGCTGCAGTGCCCCAGAGTTCAATTAGGTAGTCTATATGGGGCTTTACCATTACATTATAAATGATTAATCGAACTGGTTTAGGAAAACAACGTACATTGCCGCGTAGTACTCCAACCAATGAGGATAATTTAGATTTAATTTTGTCTAAGTGAGGCTTCCATGTCAAGCAGCTATCTAATGTAATACCAAGATATTTTCCACTTTTTATCCTATTGACTACAGTACTATTTGTAGTTAAAGGATCAAAACTACCTATTTTCTTATTTTTAGAAGCAAAGATGATATAATTTGTTTTTTCAGTATTAACGGTAAGTAACTTGCTCTGTAGCCAATTGTTTAAACAGACCAAATCATTTTTTGCATATTTTACGATCGAATTCATTGATTCTCCATAATAAAACATACTTGTATCGTCTGCATATAGCGTCAGATCTCCATTTAACCCCAAATTGCCAATGTCGTTAATGTAAATCAAAAATAAAAGTGGACCTAATATTGAGCCTTGTGGTATGCCACATTTAATTGAAGCAGTGTCGCTCGTGTATTCTCCTATTTTGACTATTTGCTGCCGATTTTCAAGATAAGATCTAAAAACTTTTAATGCTGTACCTGTAACACCGATATCGTTAAGTTTTTTTAATAGAAGTGCAGTACTTACGGTATCAAAAGCTTTCTTGAGATCAACAAATATGCCCAGAGCTATTTGTTTTTGGTCTATTTTAAGTTTAATTTTAGTGATGAGATCCATTGTGGCAGATAATGTGTTGGATTTGGGCCTAAAACCGTATTGTTTACTGTAAATAAAGTTGATTGATGTTAAATAGTTATTAAGACGGGCGTGTTATTTAATTAATATTTTTTCAAATATTTTGGAAAAGACTGGTAGTACTGATATCGGTCGGTAGTTTCCAGGATCAGTGCGTTTGCGTGATTTATAAATTGGACTAATTTTGGCTATTTTGAGACTGTCTGGAAAAACACCATCATACAGACACCGATTTATGCAATTAGAGAGGTCCTCAGCAATCAAGTTTTTTACACATTTTATAGCTTTCGTGCTAACACCATCGATACCTACTGAAGTGTTGCTATTAAGGTTATTAATTATTTTAAGGACTTCATCCGTAGTAGTAGGAGTAATTTCAGATAATAATATCTGTGAGTTGGGAGTATTTGAGGGTGGTGTGCTAGACGTTAAATGTGTATGTGTATTAAGTGTTTTGGAAATTTTTGATGCTAACGTTATACCTATAGTAGAAAAATATAAGTTAAAACAGTTACAAATTTCCATCGGGTCTGTTATTATGTTTGGGCCAATCTCTAATTTTGTCGGAATACTAATATATTTGATTTTGTTATTAGATATACTATTAAGTAAGTTAAACATTTTAGATGGTTTTTAATGCAATTTTAAAATGCTTTTAGATAGTAGTTACTTTTAGTTAATTGTATATCTTGAGCTACTTGGTCCCTTTTGTTCACAAACTTTTGTTTAATTTTTATGTCTTTTGGTTGAATTTTATGTTGCTGCCATAAAATGTTTCTCTCATTTATGGCTTTAATTATATTTTTGTTTATCCAGTCGGTTTTAGGAGGATTAAGAATTTTTATTTTTGTAATTTTACTGTCATTGATGTTTTTTATAATAATTTTTTCAAGATCACTGTACTCTAGTAACGTACCTCTAGTAATATCCTGCTCAACATTTTTATAAAGATTTTCATAGTTAATAGCTTCATAATGAATCTTCTTTTTTATTTCTGGACAATATTGTTTCAGCTCCAGGTATATCTGCTTATGATCTGACATCGCTGACTCTATAATAGCTAGGTTAAAGGTATGTTCTTTTAAGTTCGTTGATACGTGGTCTATTATAGTTTTTGTTGATGAAGTTTCGCGAGTGCAATAAGAAGGCTCCACACAGTTAAGAATTGTGTATCCATTTTCATCAATCATCTCCGTGTAGTTTAGCGTAGTGTGGTCTTTTTTGAGCAATAAGTCTATATTATAATCTCCAAAAACGATAGCCCTTCTTCTTCTTTCTAGTTGTAGAGAATATTCTTCAAGAAATTGATTCACTTTTGTACGGTCAGGTTTATAAATTAAACCAATATCTAGATTGTATTTATCAATATGTATCCATAAATAATGTATATTCCTAATACAGCAGTCTTCTATTAAGTTATGACTTAGGTTGTTGTTTATAAACATTGAGATTCCACCACCAGTAGTGTTCTGTCTGAAGTTGTAATGATGAGTGTATCCGGGTAAGATAAGTCTTTTCGCTTGATCTATCCATGTTTCTGTGATGATAATGATGTGTATTGTGTTTGCAAAGGAGTCTAAAGAACATTTTAATTCATCAAATTTGCCATGTCCTACAATACTTCGAGCATTAATGTACAAGAATTTCAAAGACTTTTTTGTGGAAATAATATCTGTATATGTGTTTGTTAGTTGGTAAGATATTGTATTGCTTTTTATTTGATAAAAATCTGCATTACTTTCGCTTATTAGTTTTTTGACGCCGATTTTACTATTTTAGGTATACCCTTAACATATTTTATTTTCAGGTTTTCTTCGCCATTTTTAACTCGTTGTTCAAGCTCTTTATTGAGGTTCTGTATATAAGTTTGTTGTTGCTTAGTTTTATCGGAAAAAATTCTGGTATTGCCTAGTTTAAAACTTTTCTTCTTCCTTAATATTATCTTTGGTATTTCATCCGAGTCAAAACAAATCTTTATTGGTCGACATCTTTCTTCTTTATGATTTCCAAGTCGAAAAATTTTAATGGGATTCGGACATTCTTTGTAGATGTTTTTTGTTAATAGTATGTTGTTAATTGCATTTGTATCATCACTTTGTCTATGTCTTTGTCTATGCCATAATATAGTTAGATTTATTAATAAATATGTATGTATCTACCCCATTGTATATTTATTATTTACTCGTTCTTAATAACCTCGGCGTCTAAAAAATCGCACATATCGAAAATTTCGTTTTGAGCGAATATAGCTCATAAATAATTAATTTATTGTACCCTAAGAAGATTAATATCGTTTAAAATCGCAATTAATTACCTTTAAAATGAGGTAGTGTTTGTTGTTGTAAAAGCAATCATCGCTAAAAAATTTGAGTTTTAAACGAAAAGTCCCGAAATACGCGTTTGCTGGGTCACTCATTGCGCCCCCATGGACGGGTATAAAAGAGGGGGTAAAGGTCAACTAAGGGTCATTCGCTATCTAGACGTCACTGAGGTCACACCTGAACAGCTACAGCAAGAAAAAAAACATTGAAAAATGCATACCACGCCAGAAGAAGCAGCTTAAGTGATTGCACTACTGCAATCTGGACTACGACAGGCTGAAGTTGCTCGGCGTCTGAATATCAGCCGTTTTCGAGTGCGACAAGTATTCCAGCGGTTTGAGGAGACTGGCGGCTACATCAGGAGGCATGGATCCGAAAGACGATGCTGCACTTCCGGTTTAGACGACTGGTACATTGTGACGACTTCTTTGCGGAATCGTTTTTCCAACGCCGTTGAACTCCAGCAGCAGCTTTGAGCAGCTTGCAGAACATCGGTGAGCATTTCAACCATCAGAAGAAGACTACGAGAGAAGAATTTGTTGCCCCGTAGAGCCGCTACTGGCCCCCAATTGAACGTACAGCACCGGAATGCCAGAAGAGAATTTCGCTCTGGTCACGAGAATTGGACGTTCACCCAATGGAGGAAAGTCCTTTTTTCTGACGAGACGAGGGTGTGCCTTTACACCAACGATAGGCGCCAGAGGGTGTACAGGAGACAGGGGGAGCTGTACACAGCAGCCTGCACCGGAGAAACCGTCGGCTACGGGGATGAATCCTGCATGTTCTGGGGCGGCATTTCTGTCGACGGGAAGACCGAACTTGTATGCGTTTCCCGGACTGGAGGTGGCCGCGGCCAGGGATCCCTGACTGCTGGAAGCTACGTAGCGGAGATCCTGGATCCATATGTGGTCGCCTATACTGATTTTATTGGACGTGGCTTCCAGTTTATGCACGACAACGCCCGCTGCCATACAGCGTAGATTGTTGAGGACTACCTGCATGTAGCTGGTATCACCGTTATAAAGTGGCCAGCTAGGAGTCCTGACTTGAATCCCATCGAACACCTTTGGGATCAGTTAAAAAGGCAGGTGCGGTCGCGTGATCCTGCTCCTGCCACTCTCGATGAGCTTCATAATGCAGTCATTGAGGAGTGGAACAACATCCCTCAAGAAAGCATCGTGACGCTCATCAGGTTCATGACTGATCGCATGGCAGATCTGCGGAGGGCCAGAGGAGGCAACACTAGGTTTAAAGTTTAATTTTAAGCTTTATTTTTTGTTATTGTTGTGTTTTTAATTTTTGCAATTTTAGTGTAAATAAACGATTTTTCCTTTTTCCTGACAAATTTTCTTTTTTTCCTTGCGGGGTTGAGTGTCAAATATCATTTTCTGATAGAGGGTTTCATCACCTTTCAAGTGAGACCCCACAGTCATACCTTGTCATACATATATGTCATATATTATATACGGTTTATGATCGCTCGAAGGAAGGACTAGGAGATATGCGATTTTTTTGACGCTAAGTGTAGTATTGTTTTAACACGCGTCCATAGAATTTTTTTTTATGTTAGAAAATGTGTTTACGCATACCACCTGTATACATACAGGTAGTTACGTGGGACTCACCGGCCAGTACTACCCGCTAAAACTCAATAGAACCTCTCAAGTCCTTATGGGGCGTCACAGGATCGCTTACGCACTCAACCACGATGCCCCGATGGCAGGCCTACTGAAGCATACCACACAACCAAGAGTCTGCTCCCACGATCCACTCTGCTGTCAGAGATGTACCAGGAACAACCCGCATGGTACACCGCCCACCGAAGTGGGCCTCCTCCTAGTGTCTTTTGGCTTCACGCCCGGCTGAATTACCGGACGCTAATGAGCCTCCCGCCAAGAATACAGCTCCTACGGTATCTGCTATTTGTCTAAAAAATGTTATACTTCATGTTGTCTAGTAACTAGCATGTATTTCCGTAGATCCGGAGGTCCTGGATTCGAGTCCCGGGTCGGGCCAAGTTCAGTTATTGAGTGTTATTGAGTATTTCTGCCAAGAAATTCTTAGTAATAGCCCGGAGTTGTGAAGGTGATTCACCCCCGTGCCTTGGAGAGCACTTAAAGCCGTCGGTCCTGCGCCCTAACTCTCGCCAATCGTGAAGAAGTATCGTCTAATCGGACTTTGAAAGTAAAAGTAATAGAGAGTGCACTTGTGTATGCGCGTACACTTGAAATTGGCCGGCGTGGCAGAAATTGCAGAATCGAAGGACATTATTATTATGCTGAACTAGCGACTCACCCTCGCTTCGCTCGGGTTCGTCCCTATTTTGCTGGGTTGCTTCCCATAACAAAATTAATTAATGAATTTGGTTTTCATTTTTTTTCTAAAATAAAAGTAACCTAAGTTACTCCTTATTACAGCAGCTATCTGCCAGTGAAAGTCCCGTCAAAATCGGTCCAGCCGTTTCAGAGATTAGCCGGAACAAACAGACAGACAGACAAAAATTGTAAAAAATGTTGTTTTGGTATATGTACCGTGTATAGTATACACTGTATACGTCCATATGCATTTAGTAAAAAGCGGTTATTTTAATATTACAAACAGACACTCCAATTTTATTTATCTGTATAGATGTATAGATGAGTTATAATGCTTACAAAAAACTAATGTAATCTAAACTACTAAATGTATCTTCCTCAATAATATCCTCAATAAAAAGTTTATTAAATGTAAAAAAAAGATTTTTTTAGATTCTATGCTATTATAGTAAACTAGCGTTGCCCACGACTCCGTTCGCAGTTTATTTATGACTGATCGTCCCACTCCTAAAGGTCGTTGCGTGGTACTGTATAGCATAAATCTATCCTTAAATATATAATTAGTTATTACAAAAAACTATTTCAGTTTTAGTTACACGTTTTAGTCCATATTATAAAAAATACTGAACCGATTTTGATGAAATCTTTACTATTCCCGAAGTTGAAATAAATGTAAGTAAATAAAAAGGAATGCTCACGATCCGATCACCTACTAGTTTCGGAGAAATGCATGGACAAACATACATACATACACCCGTACACTTATAAAATTTAATATATTTGTTCGGAAGCCCTAACAGATTATCATATGTGAATATTTTGTAGTTCCAATAATATAACATACATACATTTGTAGGTATCGAATTATTAACCCCCTTTTTATTAACCGAAAAAAGATTTGCTTTGCTTTGCATCGGCTGGCACCGACTTCGAAAATATCTGAAAACCCCCGCTCAGTTATTTATTACTCTAGTATTTTTTTTAAAGTCGGTTTAATTTTTTTTAATTAGTTTTTTATTTTTTGAAGTTGGTTATTAAATAAACTATAGATTGTAAAAACGATTTTTCAAATCAGACTTGTGGTTTTAAAGATTAACGCGTTCAAACAAATTGTTCAACTTTTAATTGTCAACTATAGATTAGTTAGATAAGAAATCTAATTATAATTAGGACAATTTAAAAGGTATACGTTACCGGTTACATTAACCTAACCAGTTTGCAACTTTATTACTATTTCTCAAAGAAATAATCTAATATATATAAAAATCTCGTGTCACGGTGTTTGTGGTCGCACTCCTCCGAAACGGCTCGACCGATTTTAATGATTTTTTTGTATATTTGGTAGGTATGAGAATAGGTCGTAAAGTATTTTTCACTCTCCTACCCCCCCCCCCCCCCCCCTACCCTTCCTCCACTACATCCTTTTTTTAAACGCGATTTAAGTATTTTTGTATGTATATTATGTAAATACATAGCGATGACACGAGCGAAGCGAGGGTTAGGCGCTGTATAACATAAATACAAACAACATAACATAGAGTTTTTTTTACGTTTTTCGCACCTGTCTTTGTATGTTTGTTTGTAATATTTTTTATGCCCTCATGTCTTCCAAACCACTTGATGGATTTCTTTAATTGAGGTAACATTAGATTCGTCTCATTAGTCCAAGTGTTCTTAGTCCAAGTGTTCTTAAATAGGTGACATAAAAAAGAATTAAATATGGGGGCTGCTAGATTTCATTATTAAAGATGATTTTTTTTGTCTTCTTTTTTTGCTATATGGGTATCAAATTAAAGGGTTCACAACAAGGATTCCGAAAAGGTATATCATCCCTGTATTACTTAAAATAATGATAATTAATATCACATTTATTTTACTTCAAATGTCTAATTGCCAAAAACTAAAAAGCTGTAAATAAATATATCTATACTAAAGCTGAAGAGTTTGTTTGTTTGTTTGGTTGAACGCGCTAATCTCAGGAACTACTAATCCGATTTGAAAAATTCTTTTTGCATTAGAAAGCCCGTCAACTGAGGAAGGCTATAGGCTATAATATATCATCCCGGAAAATTGTACGGTTCCTATGGGATAGAATTGTTTTTTTCTAGGAACGAACCTGAAGCAAAGCGAGGGTAAGTCGCTAGTATAGTATAAAAATAAAAAACCCGACTGTCTCATCCTTCCCGCGAGATGTACATATTCGTATGTATGTCTCCGACTGCATAATATTATATTTCTTCGTGAACTTGTTTTCATCTTTTTAGTTTGCTTTTATGCAGTCGGGTTTTTTTTTTATTTTATTAATATATTTTTTTATTTTGTAGATTGAACGCGGGCGTAGCCGCCAGTACTGCTAGTATCACTACATATGATAAAACAAAGTCCTCCGCCGCATCTGTTTGTCTGTCTGTTAGCGATAAACTCAAAAAATATAGCACCGATTTTCATGCATTGCGATTTTCATGTTTTCAGCAATGGACAGTGGTTTTCGAGGAAGGTTTTATTATATAATATGTTAAGTTTTTTTATACATTGGCTAAAATATAACGATATTTGTTGGATGTGTCGGAAAAAAATAAGTCGTCTGGGAACTTTCAACGAAAATGCTGCCTAAACCCTTTGAGATATTACAAAATAATGTATGGTGGAATTGTGTATCTTATATAAGTCTACAGAAAAGTCCGCGATGGCATATGTCTATCTCTTAAGGGTAACACACTATATCCATTTTAATACTTAAAAAAATTGGCAGTTATAATGCGGTAATGTAAAAGCTATTTACATAAATACGGTATTATTACTTATCATCTACACCTACTAATGTTATAAATGCGAAAGTAACTCTGTCTGTCTATCTGTTACCTTTTCACGCTTAATCCGCTGAACCGATTTAGAATTTAGATGATATTAGGTATGAAGATAGTTTGAGACCCTGGGAAGGACATAGGATAGTTTTTAGCCTGGAAATCATCCCTTAATGGGGTGAAAAGGCCGATGAAAGTTTGACATCAATATATATTATTTTTAAAGTAGGTACTTACTTTTTTATACCTATGTATGTACATATATATATATATATATATATATATATATATATATATATATCATATAACCTTGATAACGTACCTAGGGACGAACGCGAGCGAAGCGAGCGTGAATCGCTACTTTATCTATCTATATATACATAAAATGCTTTGTCCTGACTGACTGATCGATCAACGCACAGCCTAAATCGCTGGTCGTAGAAACGAAACGTGAAATTTAAAGGACATATTTCTTATACAATGTAGGCATCCACTAAGAAAGGATTTTTCGAAATTCGTCCGCTAAGGGGGTAAAAGAGGGGATAAAAGATTGTATGAAACTCTGTTATTTTTAACGTGAAATGCACGGAAAGTGGTATTTAGCTTTAAAATAAAAAATAAGAAGTATGTATAAGATTTTTTTCGAAATTCATCCCTTAAAAGGGTAAAAAGGGGCGAAAAAGTTTATATGGGCAACAATTATTTATGATCAGAATTACTTGAAACTTGGTATTAATGTTCTTCAATACAATTAAATAAATACGTATATTAGCATTTTTTGAAATTCATCCCATAAGGCTGTCAAATAGGGGATGAAAGTTTGTATGAAACTCTTACATTGATGCATGGCAAATAGTATTTACCTACAAAATGAAAACTAAAAAAATACAAATATCATTTTTTTTTTCGAAATCCATCCTTAAAAGGGTAAAAGGGGGTTATGCTGTTTATATGTGGAAAAAATTGTTTGTGATCAGAATTACTTGAAACTTGGTATTAATGCTCTTTAATACAATTAAACAAACATGTATTGTATATTTTTTTTAATTCAGCCCCTAAGTGGATAAAACTGGGCGTTGAACTTTGTGTTGTTGAATATATTTAAATAGAGTAACATGGCTCAAGTTCTCTGTAAGTGCACACTTACTGTGTGGGATATTAAGTAGAGAACGGAAATTATTCTGAATCCAAAGAAAAATTGTGTATAACTTTTTGGGTGGCCACAGCAGCGACAACTATAACAGACCTAGAGCGCGGGAGAGGGAAGGATGGCACGTCTGCAATAAAAAAGTCGCCTAAGCTATATAACGGGATTAGACTGTAAGTAGGTAATTCATTAAAGATTATAGTGGCCACTGTGTTTGCTGGATGTGCTCGGGGGCAATCAGAATTCGTACCTCAATACCACTGATAACTTCTAATTACGCCTTTGAATTTAATCTATTGTAATTTCTTCTTAAAGTTTGCTTTGAAATGACCATTACCATCTCTAGGCCAGTCGTTAAAAGTAGCAGGCGTAGACTTAAGAGATAATAGCTTCTCACAGGGATATTTTAGCAGAACCCAGAATTAGACAGATAAATGTATCTAAGTGAAGGTTTTACTCTAGACACAATATTAAAAATTCGATATGACAACATATAAATGGAAAATCAATGGAAATTGAAACTGAGCAAATTTTTTATTACACGCGAGCGTAGTCGCGGGCGAAAAGCTACAGCAAAATAAGAATGGCATTTTATATGTGTAACTTAAAAAAGAAGGAGAAGGAGGGAGACTAAGCTTCAGGTGTAAATAGCACTGGGTCTTTAGAAATAACATAGATGTTAGCCTGTTACTTAAAAAATCCATATTATCCGAGTTACATGATTCTAAAGTCGTAAACATTGTATGCGATTGTATCATTGTACTCTCTTCCTCTAGCTGTGGAAAGATGAAGTAGAAAAATGTGCAAAAAACACAGGTAGGGAGTTTGCTAAATACCTAAAGTGTAAATTTATTTACAGAATATATGTTTAACATCTTTTAAGATACTGGATATTTTGAGTTAAGATCGCTAAAATTTAATTTGTTTTCCATATATCTTTAACAAATAATAAAACTTACACGAACTTAATTTTACAAGTAATAAAGTATATATTGCGAAAAAGTTCATTTTTTTCGTAGTTTGATCGCGGGCGAAGCCGCGGGTTCTGCTAGTATATAAATAACGGCATTGAGCTTTACCATCTTAAGACGCATGTGTAAGCGATAACTCGTATAAAAGCGTAAGCGTAACAATTTGCAGTTTTCTTAATAACTTTAGTATAATTTGGAATAGACGTATTATCTCATCTCGTCTGGACATAGTTTCATAAAATATTAAATAAATGATTGAATAAACTTTGTCACATCGGTAGAGATGCATCGAACAATTGTATTTCAATTTATTTTACTACTGAGTGTATGCAATGGAGGCTCAGGAACTACATACCGACTGAATGGTAAGCTTTTTTAACACGCTTTTTTTGTATTTTGTTTTAAATGTTCGTATGTAAGTGTAACTGGGATTGCATGGCTATGGCCTGTGGGCAGTGGCGTAACTTTAGGCCCCAGTGCAAAAAAAAAATGAAAGTGCCCCCCTTAAAACCAACGTAAGCCCTGCCGTACTCTTGTCTAGTTTTGGGGTTTGCTAAAATGTCCCTGTGATAAGCTATCATCTCTTATGTCTACGCCTGCTATTTTTAACGACTGGCCTTGAGATATATTAGTGGTCATTTGAAAAGCAAACTTTAAGAAGAAATTACAATAGATTAAATTCAAAGGCGTAGTCAGAAGTTATCAGTGGTATTCGAGGTGTGAATTCTGATTCCTTCCGAGCACATCCAGCAAACACAGTGACCACTATAATATTTAATGAATTACTCACAGTCTAATCCTGTTACATAGCTTAGGCGACTTTTTTATTGCAGATGTACCAACCTTCAGAAGGAGGATATAGATAGCAGGATACTCTCTAGCTAGGTTCTCTTTCTCGCACTCTAAATCTATTATAGTTGTCGCTGCTGTGGCCAGCCGAAAAGTTATACATAATTTTCCTTTGGATTCAGGGTAATTTCCGTTCTCTACTTTATATCCCTCACAGTATTGTGCACTTACAGAGAATTTGAGCCATGTTACTCTATTTAAATATATTCAACAACTCAAAGTTCAACGCCCAGTTTTATCCACTTAGGGGCTGAATTAAAAAAAATCCTAAAATACATGTTTGTTTAATTGTATTAAAGAGCATTAATACCAAGTTTCAAGTAATTCTGATCATAAACAATTTTTTCTTCGTATAAACAGCATAACGTGGGTTTCGAAAAAAAAATGATATTTATATTGTTTTAGTTTTCATTTTATAGGTTAATACTATTTTCTGTGCATTAATTACAGAGTTTCATACAAACTTTCATCCCCTATTTGTCAGCTTTATGGGGTAAATTTGAAAAAATGATAAAATACACATTTATTTAATTGTATTGAAGAGTATTAATACCAAGTTTCAAGTAATTCTGATCATAAACAATTGTTTGCCCATATAAACTTTATCACCCTCTTTTACTCTTTTAAGGGATGAATTTCGAAAAAAATATTATACATATATTCCTTATTTTTCATCTTAAAGCTAAATACCACTTTTCGTGCATTTCGCGTTAAGAATGACAGAGTTTTATACAATCTTTTATCCCCAATTTTATCCCTTTAGGGGATGAATTTTAAAAAATCCTTTCTTAGCGGATGCCTACATTATATAAGAAATATGTCCTCCAAATTTCACGTTTCGACGACCAGCGGTTTAGGCTGTGCGTTGATCGATCAGTCAGTCAGGACAAAGCATTTTATGTATATATAGATAACGTTTAATTAATCACTTTTATTTTACCAGAAACGGAATATGAGATATTGCCCAGATTATTCGAACTGGAGAACTATGACGCCTGCCTTGAAAATCCTGGAGCTGTCTACTGCGTGGCGAGTTTAAGTTTACATGGAGAGCCAGACAACAGACTTTACAATGTCATACAGGTATGTACTATTCCTCAATGGTAATGTGTTCGCTCGGAAAACCAAGACTAGAGGGGTTAAAGTCGAGTCTCGCAGCTCTGATATTTTTTTGTGCGAGGCGGCGTAAGGACTAGTCTTAAACATACTCACTTTGGGGTGAGGCTTGTGCAATGGATGAATGGATAAGTGTACTGGATAAATATATTAACTTTCATTATGTAGGTAATATGTATTCATTTTTAAGGCAGTGGAAGTCAAGTGGTAACGTGCTCGCTTGGGAAACCGAGTGCAGCGGGTTCAAATCCCGGGTCTCACACCTCTAATATTTTCATGTGTGAATCATTTCTAACATGTTTACCATTCGTCTTGCGGCGAAGAAAACATAATGAGAAAACCTGCATGTCTGAGAGAACCTAGCAAGTTTTCAAAAGACATGTAAAGTCCGCTAACCCGCACTTGGTCAGCGTGGTGGACTATGTCCTGATTCCCCTCGTATTGAAAGTAGGCCTATCCCCAGCAGTGGCACGTTATAAAGGATTGAATACAGAATATATGCACTCTTTTTAATAAGCACGTATTTACATACCTATAACTTTTTATAGTATACTAGCGGCACACCCTCGCTTCGCTTGGGTTCGTCCCTAGGTACGTTTTAAATAGATATAAATATTTTTTGGCCAGAGTTAGCGATATAAATTTTAATATTTTTTTTTCGTGAATTTTCCTGATGTTTTAATAGTTATTCTGCTCCTGGGGATGGGAACAAATCCAACAAATTACGACGGTACGTTTGATTCAGTTTGTAGTGATCTTACTTGCTATGCCAGCGGTCGCGGGTTCGAGTCCCGCTGGGGACATTCATTTGTATGATGAGCACAAATGTTTGTACTCCAGTCATGGGTGTTTATATTTATAATATGTATGTATTTAAAGTTATATATGTGTAATGTATCAACTATCTGGTATCCATAACACAAGCCTCGTAGCTTATCTACTACAACTACCACTAGATGGTGCTGTGTGTTAATGTCCCAACATATTTATTTATTTATTTAAGTTATAGAAATCGGTCCAGCCGTTTTTAAGTTATAAATAGAGTAACCCTATTTTGTTCCATACATATATACATAATCTATATATTATATAGATTGAGGGTATAAAAAAATTGGAAAACCTGTAATTATCATGCTAATTATCTACCTACTGTGTTTGAAGATATGAGGTTGTTGAGTAATTAATAAATTTTTAAACTCGTTAATTATTTTTATTTTTTTCTAACACTCTAGTGTAAAAATTAATTATCTATACTATAATAAAGCAGTAACTTAGCGAAATCTGTAAATTAAATATTTTTTTAAAATAATGACTGTAACGTATCATGTATACAATATAGACCCCAAAACAATAGTTATTAAAATTTTTGTCTGTTTGTCTGTTTGTGTGTGCGCGTTTCACGCAAAAAGTAATGAACCGATTACAACGAAATTTGGTGAAGTGATAACTTATTACCCGGATCAACATTTAGGATACCTTTTATTTCAGAAAAATTTTCGCAAAAAGAAAAAAGTTCGCAATATTATATGTCTATCACCTAAGGTACATTCACAATTAGGTACTACTTTTTATTCAGTCCTCGCGACTCACTGATTGACTTATCAACGTTCAGCTCAGTTCAGCAGTAAAACGTACCTAGAGACGAACCCGAGAGATGCGAGGGTGAGTCGCTAGTAGTAAATATAACTACATACAGCTAGAAATAAAAATACTCAGATCTCGTGTCTGCCTCGACCTTCGGGTATATTGAAAATGAATGCCAAATGAACTGATTTTTTTAATATATTAATTACTAGCAAAACGCGCGGCTTCGCCCGCGTTCAAACTATAAAAAAAACTCTTTGGCTTTATGTTATAACTAATATATAATAAGCAATGGTAGCCCAGTAGGCAGTGGTAGCCCAGTAGGCAGTGGTAGCCCAGTGTTAATGCGCTCGCTTGGGAAACCGAGTGAAGCGGGTTCAAATCCCGGGTCTCGCACCTCTGATATTTTCATGTGCGAATCTTTTCTAACATGATTACCATTTGCCTTACGATGAAGGAAAACATCGTGAGGAAACCTGCATGTCTGAGGAAACCTAGCAAGTTTTCGAAAGACATGTGAAGTCCGCCAATCCGCACTTGGCCAGCGTGGTGGACTATGGCCTGATTCCCCTCGTATTGAAGGGAGGCCCGAACCCAGCAGTGGGACGTTAAAAAGGGCTGAATACAATATATAATTTGACGGTTGTAATGATTTTCAATAGTGTGAGTATGATTTTGACTCGGCGCACCGAGACCATTCCGCACCGCCGAATATTATGTTGTTTTTACTAATATATTTACACACTAAAATAAAAATTTTACGCAAGTCCACTAGTATATTCGTGATGCGTTCCCAGATAGACAGACAGACCAACAAAAACTCTAAAAACTATTGATTCGGTCTGTGTATCGATAATAATAACTATTTCAATAAGATGTTCCAAAAAATATTTAATGTATAAATTCGACTCAGTTAGAATTTTATTATATGTATAAATATACATATATGTAATATCATTACACAAAGTTTATTTAAAATCAGTTCAGTACTTCTGCGTGAAACACGCACACTCAAACAGATGTACAAACAGACAAAAATTTTAATAACTATTGTTTTGAGGTCTATATTCTGTACACAATACGTTAGTTACAGTCATTGCTTTTAAAAAACATTTCATGTATAGATTTCGATTATAAATAACTTACTGTTTCATATTATAAATATAGAATATACATATTACTTAATAATTAATTTGAATACATATTTATTCACAAAGAATCACTTCATTCAAAAACAAAATCATGCTCCAAAACATTTGTTCACCGCCACTACCGCGCTCACGAGCTCTCCGCTCGTACACTCCGCGTCACAAAGGTACAACTTCTGAGTAACCCATCAGTGATATGTACCACCAATATTTTTTTTAAATGTATCCCAAAGTCATATCTCTAGGGATTTTTTTAATTTTATTGATATCTCATGTCGTTTTTGAGATATGATTTTTTTTCTCATCGAAACCTGGCGAAAAACGACCGCATTTTTTACATTTATTCGATTTAAAAAAAAGTTTTTGAGTCCTTTCAAAACTTTTTTTTGCATTTTCTAGCCCTCGTCAAGAGGCGTGTTTTGAAATCCCAATCAGCTACGTAGTCCCAAAGCCCATGACACCAGGGTGATGTCGCATTTTCGTTAAAAATCACCGAAGTGACAGAAAAACATTTTCAATGTTAAGAGGCCGTATATGAAATTTTGCCGAATTCGCTGATTTACGCTATTTTACGAACGTTATTTCACAGTTATAAAATATTTTTTCTATAAGTTTATATACATAATATGAAAGGTCATTTTAATTATAATCTAATGAATGGCCCCCTTTTTTATTTTTAGTACTTAGTTTTGAATTATTGACATCAAAACCGCGACTGAAAGGTGATTTTTTTTGTGTAAGAGGTTTAGGATACCATCACTTACGGCTTGTGTTGACCTCTAAATAATATGAAAAAAATACAGTGTATTGTTGTAAAAGTGTTTTATACAATGTATGAATCAGTTTTTACTACTTTTATATAAAATAGTTGAGTAAATAAATATTAAACTCAGACAAATTTTAAAGAAAATGCGCAAAGTATTTCTGGTACACTAGGCTACATAGAACTCTCGTTCATAAAAAGAAAATTACAGAAAGAAACTTCAGTTCAAGGACTATTCATTTCATAAAAAAAATTTAAAATGTTAAAAACTATACTTTCCAAAAAAAATCTTTTAAAACGACTGAAACTCGCAATATATATTACTCGACGCAAGCCACGAGACAGCAGTCCGCGCTGAGCGTTTTTAGAGGGTGGATGTATCGTTCTGCGCTAGCGCAATTACTGACGTCACGCAACGTATCGAAGTGTAGCGACGTGTGTAGCGCGACGTGAATTTTTGATACTTTTGTAAGTAATTATATATGAATCATCAAAATCGGTTGTCGTTTAGTAATTACGAGGGAACGTTAAAAAATAAACCAAGTAAAGATATTTTATGGATAAAGTTTACTTACTTTAATCTATTAAAAAATATGTTTTTTCAGAGGTTAAAAAGTTAAAACGAAAAACTAGCAAAGTACAAAGAAAGTAAATTATACGGTTAATTGTCCACGACATGCGAAAGAAACTTTTTGAATAAAAGAATTGCATGTGTATGTTCTTCTGGAATCGTTTTTTGTGGAAAAATAATATTTATCTCAATATTTGTTATGCTGACATTTTTATCATGATTAGAAATAAAAGCTAATTCAATTTTTCAATAAGATTTTCCAAAAAGTATTTAACGTACAGATTCGACTTAGTTAGAATTTTATTATATGTATTTATTAGCAGACATTTTTACATCCGCAAATTTTTAGAATGATTCATTTCACTGCGACTCGATAAGCGGATAAAGAGTTCTGGCACAAGCAAAATAGGTCTTTGTTTTTACTTTCCAAATTGGTACCAAATAGGTAATTATTTTAAATTTTTTTATTTGTGCAATAAAGAATATATAATAACTAGCGATAAATAAAGGCTTAATTTTATATTACCAGGTATTTTATTTCAATTGACAAATCCATGAGAGTGAATGTAATATACTCATAAAAAATATTAAAGGATCAAAACGGTTTAATCGCCAAACGGCGACTTCGGACTTACGCAAACACGCGACAGAACGCTAAGTGCGTGTGTGTGTGTGCGCGAAATAACTAATTTCGCTTGTTTTGATTTCGTATACGGCCTCTTAAAAAAACATTTCCAATGTTAAAATTAATTACAGTTAAATTTGATGTTTTTTTTTTTTGTTCCAGGAATATTCTAAGCATACGGCTAAACGTTTTAACTATTCACACATTGATAGAGGAATATGCGTGACAAAAACATGTGGAAGTTACATGAAAAGTAAGGGCCTAAATATTAATGACGATCTGGAATTGATCGTCGAGGGTTGTCTCAACGAAATTGTGGAACACAAATATGGCTTAAACGCACACGTATTTAAATTGAATTGTGACAAACAAACAGACCAAGGAATTAAATTGGACTACTTAGACTACATAGTTGGTGCCGTTATAGTCTGCTTATGTATTTTGGTAATAGCTGGTAGTTATTATGATATTAAATTACGTAGAGCTACAGACAATGAAAAAGTTTCTCCAGGTGAGTAGATATTTTTTTTTATATCAGCAACCACAGCAACTCGACCAGGTTCAAAGAACCTGGTCGAGTTCAATGCCAAGAAAACGCAGGTATGCGCGTTCTCGGCTAAAAAATCTCCATTCCTTTGTCTTCCCTCTCTTCAGAACACACGCCTTACGATGCAGGATGGCATCAACATCCTCGGACTTAATATCCGTAGCGATCTGAACCAAAAAAGCCATATCGAGAGTGTCATTTCGTTAGCTTCACGTAAACTCGGGGTTCTGAACAGGGTGAAGCGGTTCTTCTCGCCTGAGCAGCTATGCCTTCTGTACAAGACTCAAGTGCGCTCATGCGTTGAGTACTGCTCCCACCTCTGGGATGGCTCTGCTAAGTGCTTGTTAGATGCTCTTGATAGACTTCAACGCCGTACTGTCCGCATAATTAATAAAGCTGAGGCTACTCAAAACCTTGAATCTCTGCAATTGCGTAGAGATGTTGCTTCACTAGCCGCTTTTTACCGCCTATATTACGGCGAGTGTTCTGAAGAGCTCTTCCATCTTATACCCTCCTCTCCTTTCCTCTCCAAGACCACACGTGCTGGTCGGAAATTCCATCCTCACACGGTACTACCCATACCATCTCGTACCAAAAGGTTTGGTAACTCCTACCTGTGCCGCACTATTGGGAAATGGAATTCATTACCGTCTCACGTGTTTCCCTCCTCCTACAATCCTGGGTCTTTTAAACGGAGCGTGAAAAAGCACGTATGCGGGCCGACAAGGTGAGGTTGATCGGTGTCGAGATCATGTCCCGGAACCGATGGACTTCATTCCTGGACTCCACTGTCGCTTACCATCAGGCGTCATGGAGTCATCTTGTCGAGCGACAATAAAAAAAAAAAATACATTGAAGGGACGTGACTTAAGCTAAATTCTGCCGTCGCGTAGACTCGTCATCCGTAACATACATACATCGTCAATTTAAATATTATATTGTAAATCAATTTTAGTGATGTTTTGATTGTGGTTGATTGTGGGTGAATTCATCAAACAAATGATAAAAAAATGCAGTTATTTTATCTATACCTACGATATTAGATAAATATAATTGAAATAGCTGTTGTAATGTAAAAATAACAGTTTTTTACTAAATGCATATATGAAATGCATATACGGTTTAAGTTTTTAAAATTTTTGTCTCTCTGTCTGTTTGTTCCGGTTAATCTCCGAAACAGATGGACTGATTTTGACGGAACTTTCACTGGAAGTTAGCTGATGTTATAAGGAGTAACTTACTTTTATTTTAGAAAAAAAAATCAGGGTTTCGCGCAAAAAATTAAAACCCATGAAATTGTGAACAATATCCGCGTACCTAGGGACGCACCCGAGCGAAGCGAGGGTAAGTGGTTAGTTGACAATATGTGTTAAAATCTATACATATAATAAAATTCTAACTAAGCCGAATCTGTACATTAAATATTTTTTGGAAAATCTTATTGAAATAGACATTATTATCGATGCAGAGGCCGAATCTATAATTTTTAGAATTTTTGTCTGTCTGTCTGTCTGTCTGTCTGTCTGTCTGTCTGTTACCGCATCACAGAAAAACCACTGGAGGGATTTTGATGAAATTTGGTATGATGATAGCTGGTTATCCGGGTCAACATATAGGATACTTTTTACCGCGAGAAAATATCTCATTTCTGAAAAAAAAATACAAAAACTGGTAGGAACAAAACCACGACGATACTATTTGTAAACAGTTTAGCAAGGTAACTTACAAAATATGGTAAAAACTATAAAAATAGCTTATCTTGAAAATCAAATTATCAAAAGCGCTATTTTATCCATTAAAATAGTTATTTTAATTAATATTTATTTATGTATTATTTAGATATTCGACAATAGATGTCGCCATGTGTTTTTAAAATACATAGTTTTAATCCCAAAAAAATTAATGTACAGATATGACCTTTTTTCGATTTTATTAGAATTACTACTAAATCACCCGCGGCTCCGTGTTTAAATTATCAGTAAAGCAAACTTTTTCGCTTTATAAATTAGTAACTATACATACAATAAAATTGTAACTAAGCCGAACCCCTAAATTTAATATTTTTTCGGAAAATCTTATTGAAATATTCATTATTAGCGATATAGAACCCGAATCTATAGTTTTTAGAATTTTTTCTGTCTGTCTGAATGTGACCGCATCACAGAAAAACCACTAGAGGGATTTTTATGAATTTTGGTATGGTAATAGCAGGTTATCCGGGTCAACACATAGGATTCTTTTTACCGCAGGAAAATATCTCATTTCTGAGAAAAAATACAAAAACTGGTTAAAGTAAAAGCATGATGATGCTATTAATACTTTAGCAAGGTAATTTACTTATATATTATGTTAAAACTATTAAAAAAAACTTATCTTAAAAGAAATATTAACAGCGCTATTTTATTCATTAAAATGTTATTTTAATGAAAATTTATTTATGTGTTATTTAGCTATTTGACAATAGATGTCGCCATGTGTTTTTAAAATACGTAGTTTTATCCAAAAAAAAATGTACAGTTATAACCTTTCTATGACTTTACTATAATTACTATTAAATTACCCGCAACCCTGCCCGTGCTTAAATTTTTAATAAAACAAACTTTTTGCCTTTATAAATTAGTAACATATTAGTAATATTTTGTTGGCCGAAACAATTTTCAAATGAGAATATTTGTAAATTTTTATAGTTTAGTAAATAATGTTAATGTTTTTTAATCTTTTAATGTAAAAATTGGGCAAATGCAAATCCAACTCGCGCATTATAGGTTTCGTATAGCAAAATGCTGTGTTGTTTTTCTTACTTACGTGTTTTGTATGGTTAACACTAAAATAAATACGAATAATATTTACGTTTCCACAATACCTACTCATTTTTTGCACCGTAAAAATAAGTTCAATTTATATTATTTTATAACATTTTATGGAAAACAAGTTTATGGCTGTTAAACTGCCAAAGCGGGTAACTAAAAATATTTCATATCTCAAAAACTATGAAAAAGTATTTTAGGAACAGTTATACCTCAACTTTTTCACTTTTTCTTGACACCTTTTCTTGGAAGGTAAAGGCTTAAAGGACACAATAAAATGCTTACGACTTTAATCATAATATTAGCCTTGCCATATGAAATAAAGAAATGTATTCGCTTAGAATTATTTACTTATTACACTCTCTTTTGAAAATCGTTTTGGAAAATATTATTAACTAGCGCTAATTAAGAAAAGTTATCATTATGTAATTTAAATAATCAGCTATATATTAAGTTAATCTATAGCTGTCTATTAATAAAAAATGATTAAAATTAATTCCGTAGTTTGAGAGTTTATCGCCCAAAACTAAAAAAACAAACAAAACAGAGGTATAGACATACATAAATGTTGTTGCTAAAACAAAAAAATCAATTTAACTGAGGAACCTTTGTGGCATTGACAATCACTGCCATTATTTACCAATCATGCGGTATGCAATGAAAGTAATGTATAATGTAAGAGTATACTAATGTGTAAAACCTAAGAATTTGGTTTTCGATCATCTGAACGCGGGCGGAGCCGCGGGAAATGCTAGTATATTATAATATTATAAAGCTGAAGAGTTTGTTTGTTTGTTTGTTTGGTTGAACGCGCTAATCTCAGGAACTACTAATCCAATTAGAAAAACTCTTTTTGCATTAGATAGCCCGTTAACTGAGGAAGGCTTTAGAATATATATCATCCCGGGAAAATGTACGATTCCCGTGGGATTTGTTTTTGTCTAGGGACGAACCAGAAGCGAAGTGAGGGTGAGTCGCTAGTATATAAATATCTCGTGTCACGATATTTGTGGTCGCACTCCTACGAAACGGCTCGACCGATTTTAATGATTTTTTTTGTATACTGGGTAGGTATGAGAATAGATCGTAAAGTACTTTGTACCCTCCTACCCCCACCCCTCATTTTTAATCGCGATTTTAGTATTTTTGTATTAACAATATTTTACAAATGTCTGTCTGTCTGTCTGTCTGTGACCGCATCAAACAAAAACACTGGAGGGATTTTGATGGAATTTGGTATGATGATAGCTGATTATTCGGGTCAACATATGGGATACTTTTTACTGCGGGAAAAAGTCACATTTCTGAGAAATCTATACTAAACGTTAAAACGTACGTAACCCGAGCGGAGCCAGGGTGAGTTACATTATAATTGTACAATTTTTAATAATATTATAATTTTTAACGTTCCATTTACATATTCAAATTATAATAAAAGACAGGTCAGATCTATTGGCCGCACATTCGCTTTGTCTCTTTCTAGAGAGTGGTCAATGTCAGTATTATTACAGACAGTATTGCTCTTTCCACTCTCAGTGTCTATGTTTCTGCCGTACGATGTGAACAAAACTATAAATACGTATGTGATATCGCACGGCGTGTTTGCTCGCGCCACTGATTGAAGATCGTATAATATGAAAACCGTTTCGGTAAATCGCAACGTGTGGTTCCGTTAGCGTCGGACTAGTGATTGACAATTTTTAACACTATCATTATATTTTAAATGGAACTATCTTTTCGGTTTTTTTCAAGGATTTATTTTGATTTTTGGTTCCCGACGTTCGAATGTTTTACAGCAATCATGGTCACAGG
Source organism: Fabriciana adippe (assembly GCA_905404265.1). Classification (NCBI taxonomy): domain Eukaryota; kingdom Metazoa; phylum Arthropoda; class Insecta; order Lepidoptera; family Nymphalidae; genus Fabriciana; species Fabriciana adippe. The sequence goes on along the minus strand of FR989998.1, from coordinate 14,567,866 downwards.
AGAGACTAAGGCTTTAGACGTCTCAAAGATCATTTTATAGTTTTTACAGACAGCACCTGCCGGTTGCCCTATATTTTTGTGGGTCAATCAAAGAAATCAAAAAGTCAAGTCAAAAAATCCGAAAAGATAGTATTATTTTATGTTAAATCTAAGAAAGTATTATTATTATTAAACAGGCATATGAAAGTGAATTCCGGTTCCTCTTCAGCGCTCTGAGTTTGGTCCAGATATTCTTCTTCATGAGCGGGTTCCTCATGACGTATTACTTACAGATACATTCGGAAAAACATACAATATCTTGGAAGAATATACCAGATATCGTATTTCATAGATGGTGGAAGTGAGTATTTTTCACCATGTATACCAGGTAGTTGAATAACTTATATAACTTTAAATACGTACATATTATAAATATAAATATTTATGACTGGAGTACAAACATTCATGATCGTCATGCAAATGACTGCTTCCAGCGGAACTCGAACCCGCGATCATTGGCGCAGCAAGTAGGTTAAAAAATAAATAAAAACCGACTTCAAAAAAAAACTCTAAAAAGTAAAAAATAACTGATTGGTAGTTTTCATTTACTACAGATACCTAATCAAATACTTTCGAAGTCGGTCCCAGCCGATACAAATTAAAGCAACCCGGCGAATATTAAATACAATTGATATAGGCTTAATCAAAAAGTATATACTAATGTAAAAAATTAAAATGAATGATTTATTTATGAAGTAATAAATTAATAATTTATAAGTAATATATAAAATACATACCTCAAAAAACCTCAAAGATACAAAAAAATATTTGTAAAATAATTATAAAAACAACTTTTATTACTTACCTACATATAATATGTGAATATACCTACATATATGCGTTAAAAAGAAAAAAGTACAACTTCAAACACCGTCTGGAGACAGTATTTTCTCGCCTTATTCAGCACAACGGCGTTATTTATGTTCTGGACTACATATATGGTTTTTTTTTTTTTCAGGTTAATTTGTCCATTAGTGTTCGTAGCTTTAATTATATCTACTTGGTTGCGACATCTGGGCTCTGGGCCACTGTGGAAGTCCTACATCACGAACGGTGTCACACAACAGTGCAGAGACTATTACTGGGCCCATGTGTTCTTTATAAACAACTACTTTGAAAATGACAAGGCTTGCCTCCCACAAACATGGTACGTACACGCCATAATGTTATAAAAAATGTAATTTATTGAGAATGTAGACCGTGCAATCCTGAGTTTAACTAAGCTTTGTATTGAAAAGATAGGGGTCTTAATAAGTCTAAATATGAAAAATTAAATGTTCATTAACGTGATCATGCATCTTATTGAAATTATCTTATTCCCATTGACACAATTTTCATATTATTGAGTAACATATTCAAATCTAAACTACGATTAAGGATCACTTGGATACAGAACTATAAATTATAAACCTAAAGAATTTCAATTGAAAAGATAATTTTCTGATATATAAAGTGATCACAAAGCTTTTATCTCCAAATATGTTATCATTTTCCAGGCATCTAGCAGTGGACATGCAGTTATTTGTCATTGGCCTTGTCATCTACTTTTTGGTTCGAAACAGAAGCTGGAGATTTAAGGCTGGGACCTTGGCCCTGGTGACGATGATCGGCGTCGTGAGCCCCATCCTGCAGTTATTGTTTCAAAATTTAAACGGACTTATGCAAACTCCAACGTACGTGTTTTATAATAATATGCCATTTTAAATACTTGTAGAATAGTTAAATTTCTACAAACAGATCAATCCCAAACGTCTGTTGAACAACATCATGCTTCAATCTTCTATGATCCACACGTGGCTTTGGCCCGTGTGAATCATTTAGTCACCGGTTTTTCTTAAACCGAGGCTCAATAAGAGGAAAACAAATATTATAATAATCATCATCAACTTCATCATTAACATCTCAATCATCCAATGATCCGTTTTCATCAATCTCTTCATCAAATTATTCATACCCATCATCACCTTCCGTTAGTTCAGTCACAAATAGCATGGTTCTGGAGGATGTTGTGCAGGAGGCTGATGCCTGATGCCGATGCCGGAGGTTTATCTGTACCCACCGCAAGTTACCCTAAAAAGCGAAATAAATGGACTATTGAAATGAATGAACAAGTTTATAATGCGCTCATATTTTCATCTCACAATGTTAGATAGGGGAGGCGGGAAGGGGCGGGGGGGGGCTCAATAATTAGGGAAATAGGGTTGTTATACCAAAACATCTCCAGACTAGAGGTTTTTTTAACAAAGAATAGCCTGGAGAAAATTTTTGGTGACAACCCCAGGGGGTCGTGTTTGTTAATATGTTTTATGGTTTGAACAATAATTTTCCTCTAGATAAAGAGTGAGGGGTCACCACATAGATGGGTATCTCCTACTAAGATGTTTATTAAAAACGTAATTGCTATAAATACATTAAATATATCTTTACCATACTAATATAGAGAAAAGCTAAATAGTTTACTTGCTGAATTCGCTGTTATACACTGTGCCGTGTGCGTTTTTATTGAGGAAACATTATATGACCTACGACAGCTATTCAACAAAGTTAAACAACGCGGGTGGAGTCGCGAGGAAAAGCAACAAGGAAGGAATTAAAAATGTAACAAAGAAAAGATATGCCCATCTTTAGGGCTCTGTAGCCGAAGTTGTTTCAAATAAGTTTAAACAAATTATTTGGTTATTAACATGATGATTTGTTGCAGGTTCATGCGAACATTAGAAGATGACAACTTCCACAAGTCACACGTGATGGTTCAGAACAATCTGCCTTGCTTCATGCTGGGGATGAGCGTCGGGTATCTTGCATATTACTTTAAGCAGAAGAAAATAGAACTCCCCAATTTTAAGGTCATATTATTTTATATTGTATATTTAAGGTGTTACTTAAATATAAAACTTATGGATTCTTTAAAAGCTTTCGTTAAAATTCGAAAAAAAAACAATGGTTAATAGCAGCGTTTTACCTACCAATAAAACGCATATTAATTTGCTTACTTTATTCGAAGCTTACATATTGAGATAGGCACTTCCGTTCCCGCCTTTATATCACTTATCCTTGTCTATCCTGTTGCTTACTCGTTCTCTCCCACCACCACCAGGCAGAGTGGACTGCCCTGCAGGAGGTGGGTTTCGAAATTTTAGCTCACCCACCCTACAATTCTGACCTAGCTCCCAGCGATTATTACCTATTCCCAAACTTGAAAAAAAGTCTTCGTGGAAAGAAATTTTCAAGCAACGAAGGAGTGAAGGATGCAGTTTCGGCGTATTTTTCAGATAAAGACAAAACATTTTTTTTTTCGAAGGTATACGAAACTTAATTAAAAGATCGGAAAAATGTATAAGGGTAGCAGGTGAATATATTGAAAAGGAAAAATAAATTCGTACTTTTATTTCCACTTCGTACCCCCCATTCCGCGAACTTGAAAACGCCCCCGATAATAGGTACTTGCCTATCTCAATATTTAAGCTTCGAATAACAGTCAAGTCAAATTAATATGAAAGCGGTTATTAAGTTAAATATAGATTTTGCTGCTTTTATTAGAATAATTAAAGAATAGATTGTAGATAAATATGTTTAAAATATTTAAAAAAAAATGATTTTGATTTTTTTCAGTTAGGTAACATTTATTGCTGGTCCACGATATTCTTGCTACTGGGTGTCTATTACTATACTGCAAGTTTCGTCTTCGAAGACGGGGAGCGGTCACTTCTGTGGGACTTAATGTTCCAGTCATCTCATCGTCTTGTTATTGGACTGATCATAAGCCTTTGGATGCTGGGAGTCATACTTAAATTCAACGGTAAGTACATGTAATGATGAAATTTACATCTATCCAAATTAATAACAAATTAAATTAAAAATTCACAGATCTCGTGTCTGCCACGACCTTCGGGTACATATAAAATGAATCTGTTTCATTCCTCCTCTTCACATGTCCATAACAAAGGAATTTATATGTTGTCATATTAAGTTTGTAATGCAGATTATATATGTACATTTATGTAATCACTTCAGATTCACTTAACTTATTCTATGCTAAAAAAGTCGCGAATAGGAAGTTAGAATTTGATTAAGAGCTTCTTTGTATACCATATTGGTGGATGTTCAGTCTGGTTGTGGGTTCTGTTAAAATGTCCATGTGAGAAGCAAATTTCTAAAGTCCATACCTGCTACTTTTAACAACTGGCTCTGACAGTTATTAATACTAATTGCAATACAAATTTTAAGAAAGGAATTACGATAGATTAAATTCAAAGCCATAGTCAGAGGTTATCAGTGGGATTCGAGGTATGAATACTGATTCCCGTCGAACACATCTAGCAAACACAGTTGCCACCATATATTTTTATAGATTACTAGCAGTCTTATCCGCTAACACAGCTTTGGTGGCTTCTTCATAACAGGTGTGGCAACCTTAAGAAGGACAGAACACTGTTAAGAAATTCTATAGGATAGTGAACAGCTTCATTCATTTGCATCACTGAAGCGACAGACCTATATTCTATTTCTGACCCTTCAAAGCACTTAAGTTATTGAAATCAAAATCACCTTTGTTATTAAAGTCATTAGCATTGTTGTTTTTGGGGGTCAGTGTAGCACGTTCACAAAGCCAAGTGCGTTTATAGTTTGTACCAAGTTTCAGATAACTCTGATCATAAACATTTTGTTCTCCAAATAAACATTACCATCCCCTTTTACTCCTTTAAGGGATAAACAAAAAAATCTAATATACATATTACATACGTATTTTAATTATTTATTTTAAAGCTAAATACCACTTCCCGTGCATTTTACTTTAAAAATTACAGACTTTACTACAAATAAATTACAAATTTTCATCCCTTTTTTTACCCCATTACGGGATGAATTACAAAAAAAGATAAAACACGTGTTTCTTTGATTGAATTGAAGATCATTAATACTAAGTTTCAAGTAATTCTGATTTTAAATAATTTTTTTCACAGATAAACTTTTGCATCCCCTTTTACCCCTTTAAGGAATGAATTTCGAAAAATCTTTTATTATCCGATGCCTACGTCATATAAGGAATAAGTTCTTCAAAAATACACGTTTCTACGACCAGTGGTTTAGGCTGTCCGTTGATCCATCAGTCAGTCAGGGCAAAGCCTTTTATATATATACTAGCAACTCACCCTCGCTTCGCTCGGGTTTGTCCCTAGTTATGTTTTAACGTCTAGTATAAACTTCTCAGAGATGAAATATTTTCCCGCAGAATAAAGTATCCTTTATGTTGCCTCGGATAACTAGCTTTCATCATACCAAATTTCATCTAAATCTGTCCAGTGCTTTTTTCGTGATGCGTTCCCAGACAGACAGATAGACAAAAATTCTAAAAACTCTAGTTTCGGCCTCGGTGTCGATAATGATGACTATTTCAATAAAATTTTTCAAAAAATATATAATGTAAAGATTTGACTCTGAATTTTAGTATATGTCTATACATATACTAAAATTCAGAGTCAAATCTGTACATCTGTACATCTGTATCTATATACAGCATACGCATCGCGCGGGTTCGTCCCTAGGTACATTTTAACGATTAATATTGAATAGATAGTCGATCGCTTGCTTTGTGTAAAACAAAAACAAATTTATCCCACGGGAGTCGTACGTTTTTTCGGGTTAAAAAATAATCAATTTGCTATTCCAGACTATAATCTATCCCTGTGCTTTTCATCCAGATCCATTCAGCCGTTCTGGTGTGATTGAACAACAAACATCCATCCAAACTTTCGCATTTATAATATTTAAATTAATTATAATATTATATTATACGGATTAAATTACATTATATATGACCGGAGTAATAAATTATCACTACACAAAATTTAGTTAAAATCGGTTTCATACTTTTTGCGTGAAACGCGCACACCCAAACAGACAAACAGACATACAGACAAAAATTTTAATAACTATTGTTTTGGGGTATATATTCTGTATAGATTTCGCTAAGTTACTGTTTAATTATGTGTATAAATATTAGTTAGTTATTAGTTTAAATACATATTTATTTATTCATAAAGAATCACTTCGTTCAAACACATAATCATGCTCTAAAATATTTATTCATCATCACTACGCTCACGCGCTCTTCGCGCGTAAACTCTGTGTCACAAAGGAACAACTTCTGAATAACGCAGCCATGATACGCACCTCCAATGATTTTTTAAATGTAGCCCAAAATCGTTTCTCTAGGATTTTTTTTCATTTTTTCGATATCTCATTTCGTTTTTGAGGTATGAATTATTTTCTGAGCGAAACCGGGCGAAAAACGACCTCATTTTTCACACTATTTCGATTTAAAAAAAGAGTAATCGAGTTTATTCAATTTTTTTTTGCATTTTGTAACCCTCGTTAAGATGTGTCTTTTAATATCCCAATACCCGACTGCGGTAAAGCCCAAAGAAGAGTTATGCTTTTAACCTGTATGTATGTATGTATGTCTGACCATATATTCCATCGTATTCCCTCGTAATTACTAAACAGCTTAACCAATTGTATTGATTCATACGTCGTTAGATTTGTCTCGATAACGCAAGTGTTATAGGGTATATTAATATCATTAAAAATTAAAATGGTGGTTATTAGGTGCAAAATTGTGGGTCAAAAAAAAAATTTTTTTCGTTAGAGAGAATCGAGTGGGGTATCATTATGCAGATTTTTAAAAGACGATTACAAAAACATATACAAGTTATATGTTTAAAAATAATTTAGGACAAGAAATTGTTAAATAAAACCAAAAATATGTCTATTACTGGTCAAAACTAAAAAGTTGTAAATAAAAAATAATTCACAAAAAAACTCGACTGTGTAAAAGCCGAACTAAAACGATGAAAACAAGTTGACGAAGGAACATAGTATTATGCAGTTGGAAACATACGAGTACATATGTACATACATACACGTAGCAAGACTCGCAACTAGTATAAAACTTGTTCTCACATTTTTAGTTAAGCTGTTTAGTAATTACGAAGAACCTTAGGATCGGACATACACACAATACACATACATACATACATACATACATACATACATACATACAATTTAAAAATGTTATAAGGTTCACTGCAGTTGGGTAATAAACCCACAAAAAAATCGAAAAGATAGTTTTATTAAAATATTCGCTTAAAGAAATTTCTGACATGAGCTTTAGAAAAATAGTGAGACCTATGTAACATATTATTGCCTCCAGGTTTCTCCAAAACCATATTCGAATGGCATGGATTTGTTATACTGAGTAAGCTGTCGTACGGAGTGTTTCTCGTACACATTGAAATATACTACATTTTGATCGCTTCAAGAACACAACTTGCTCCAGTCTCTTTTCTTAACTTGGTAAGTAAGACTAAATATAAAATATTAGATTAAAATGGTGGATTGGCGGATATGTAACAGCGATAGCAACACAGCATTATTGTTAAGTATTTAGAGTTATTATAACAAGAGAAGAAATCTTATGTTCAAATTTTACATAATTTGAGTTTGAGTCAGTGGATTAATGTTAGAAGTTACGTATCATAAGATGGACGAAGACATTTCCAACACGACTACCACTTATCTTACGGTGAAGGAAAACATTGTGAGGAAACCCGAACGTCTAAGAGAACCTAGTAAGTTTTCGAAAGAGACATGTGAAAGCCGCCAACTCGCACTTGACTAGCCTGGTGACTATGGTGTGATGCCCATCGTATGGAAGGGAGACCCACCCCCAGCAGAGAGACATAAAAAGGGCTGAATACATTTTCCATTTTCAGGTTTTCACCTTCATAGGCGTGTTATTCGTCGCGTTCTTGCTCGCATTCGTTTTGTACTTGTTAGTGGAGGCGCCTGCGAGTCGGCTTATGGCATTGTTACAGGAGAAGATTTCAAAGGAGAAAAAGGAAGTGTAGATTATTGTGTGTTAGGTTAATATCCTATGTACAACATCAATAAAGTGTTACATATTAATATATTATACATTTTATTTTCACGGCGTTATAGGCCATTCGAGTAGTACGTAAGCAGAATTTTAGCAATTATTAAACCCTACCTCCCCTTTACCAGCAAAAGTAAGCAAAGCTCTTACTCCCCTTCTATAATCTATGCTTATTCATAAGCAGTAGTTATCAAGTCTAGAAATGAAGTATTTATAGGCTATAGGAAAAAATGCACATTAAATATTTATTCAAGCAAATTATTGACATGGTATTTAAATATAATATTCTTATTAACATTCGTCTCAATTATTTTGTGTAGTCAATGTGTATATGTAAATAAGCATGTAGTATACAAGCTTAGAAATATAAAGCTAAGAAAGACAATATAAAGCTCATTTACTTTTTAATTAAACAAATTATATAAAAAAACCTAGATCAGAAACTGTTACAGAATGTACACAAGAAAATCCTGAAATAAAAGAAGGAATGATATTAGATAAGCAAATAACAAAAAATGTTTTATTTCAAATCGCTTAAAGTTAAACCAAATAATAGCATGCAATGCAACAGAAAAATCGATTAAAATTAATTCAAACTTAAACCTCAAATTAGATGAAATCCCAGCTCATAAATTAAAATTAGTAAATAATTGTCACAGTGCAATCGAACGCACTGACCAAGTTTTAAATTCACCAAGGACATCGCATTTAAACGACGAGGAAAATGAAGAATTTTTAAGACTTTGCTCTTAATATTCCGATATTTTCTACCATTCCGATGATAGACTTACTTGCACAAACGCGTTAAAACATCAAATTAAAATAAATTTAGATGTTCCCATTAATACAAAATCTTATATATTTCCGCAATGTCATAAAGAAGTATTTCGTGAACAAATAAATAAAATGTTAGACCACGACATAATTGAACTTTCGGTATCGCCTTGGTCATCACCGATTTGGATTTTTCTTAAGAAAGTCGACGCTTCAGGAGAGAGAAATGGCGTGTTTTAATTGATTACAGGAAGTTGAATTCTACAGATTAATGAGATTTTAGATTAACTAGATAATAGTAAATATTTTCGACCCTTGACCTAGCATCAGGTTTTCATCAGATCCAGATAGCAATAGAAGATGCAGATAAGATAGCATTTACAATCCCAGAAGGTCATTTTTAATTTAAAAGAATGCCATTTGGCCTAAAAAATGCTCCAGCTACGTTTCAAATATTAATGAATACTGTCCTATCTGGTCTGCAAGGCATTCAATATTATGTTTATTTGAATGATATTGTTATTTATTCATATGATTTAAATTAATATATAGAAAAAGTACAAAATGTTTTTGATAGACTACGCCACTTTAATTTAAAACTGCTACCGGATAAATGTAAATTTATACGTATAGAAGTAAATTACCTCAGACACACAATTACAGACGAAGGAGTTAAACCAAACCCTGAAAAAGTAAAAACCGTAAGAGATTTTCCCTATTATCACTATGAAAGAAATAAAATTCTAAAGTATTGCTGCAATCATGATTTTTTTTCTTATTCTACTACTTTACTTTACTACACATGAATTTACAACTCATATAAAAGTATGATTAACACCATTGGATAGATAATTTCATAATTGATATGATACACGTTTAATTTTTTTTAAAAGATCAATTTCAATTCTGTTTTGGACCAATATTTAGAAATTATAAGAAATGTTTGCGTCGTTCGTGTTCGTCTCCGGCTGCTATAACATTTCGCTTATCTAATATATTTAAACGAGCAGTTCTTGTATATTTATATTTTTATATCTTTATTTATTTATACCAGCGATCTCGGAAACGGCTCTAACGATTTCGCTGAAATTTGGTATGTGGGGGCTTTCGGGGGCGAAAAATCGATCTAGATTAGTCTCATGTCTGGGAAATCGCATGTTTTCGAGTTTTCATGCGGTTTTCTTTTGCATTATTCTACGCAGAATATGCTCGATAATTTTTTACACTCAGACATAAGCATCGTGGTCAAGCGACCAAGGTGCAAGATTATCAATCATAGGTGTGTCTAAGATCGAATCTCGATCGAATACAAAGTTTTACTTTTTTTTTGTATTTATTCATGTTTTTTGTTATTTTTTTTTAATCTAAAAAATACGATATAACAAAAAAGAACTCCGAGCGAAGCTCGGTCGCCCAGGTACTCTATATATATAAAAGCATGCTTGGAGTTTCTATTAAAGACAAATTAAAAAATACTACTATCAGAGAAAAAACTGAGGTTTCTAATATCCTGAATGTAATAGATATGCAAAAATGGAGGTGGGCTGGGCACTTACAAAGGGGAGAAAACTATAAATGGAGTAAAGTTGTAGCAAATTGGTATCACAGGGGCGCTAAACGTAATAGAGGAAGACAGATTAAAAGATGGAAGGATGAAATTAAAGAGACCGCAAGACCACACTGGACAAGAGGAGCACACGACAGAAAACCATGAAGGAGCTAGAGGAGGCCTTTGCCTATTGTATTCAGCCTTTTTTTTAACGTCCCACTGCTGGGCACGGGCCTCCCTTCAATACGAGGGGGATCAGGCCATAGTCCACCACGCTGGCCAAGTGCGGATTGGCGGACTTCACATGTCTTTCGAAAACTTGCTAGGTTCTCTCAGACATGGAGGTTTCCTCACGATGTTTTCCTTCACCGTAAGGCAAGTGGTAATCATGTTAGAAATCATTCGCTTAAAAACGCTGATAACGCAAAACTAATACTGTTTACCATCACTTCCCTTGTGTTTTTTCCCAGCAGATGGTATAATCGTCATCTTTCTCACTCCCTATAGGCAAAGTGGTAACGCGCTCGCTTGGGAAACCGAGTGAAGCGGGTTCAAATTCTGGGTCTCACACGTCTGATATTTTCATGTGCAAATCATTTCTAACATGATTAATATTTGCCTTGCGATAAAGGAAAACATCGTGAGGAAACCTGCATGTCTGAGAAAGCCTAGCAAGTTTACGAAACACATGTGAAGTCCGCCAATCCGCACTTGACCAGCGTGGTGGACTATGGCCTGATTCCCCTCGTATTGAAGGGAAGCCCATGCCCAGCAGTGGGACATTAGAAAAGGGCTGAATACAAACTAAAAACTCCGAGCAAAGCTCGGTCGCCCAGGTACTGATTATTTACATTACAAATTATTCAAAATTGTTAATTAAGTATTCGCATAAATCTGAGATAGCGTTATAAAAATTATTTTACTCAGTTTTTATTGATAAGCTACTAATAATCTATATTTATATATATAATAAAATTGTAACTGTAAGCCGAATCTGTACATTAAATATTTTTTGGAAAATCTTATTGAAATAGACTTTATTATCGATACAGAAGCCAAATCTATAGTTTTTAGAATTTTTGTCTGTCTGTCTGTCTGTCTGTCTGTCTGTTACCGCATCACGGAAAAACCACTGGACAGATTTTGATGGAATTTGGTATGATGACAGCTGGTTAGCCGGGTCAACATATAGGGTATTTTTTACTGCGGAAAAATATCTCATCTCTGAGATAAATGTTAAAACGTAACTAGGGACGAACCCGAGCGGAGCGAGGGTGAGTTGCTAGTATATTATAATCATAGCATTCATTCTAAATAATAAAAAAAGGAACTAACAATATTGTACAAATATTTTAAATAAAATTAAGGCTACTATTATTATATCACTTTATTTATGAAAGATGTTAATTTATGGTTATTTAATGAACTAGTGACTCACGCTCGCTTCGCTCGCGTTCGTCCCTGGGTGCGTTTTCACGGTTAGCTATGTTTATACATAAATAGTAGCTTGCTACTCCTAAGATATTCATTTAAATTATATAGCGATTTTCCCTCGCTTTGCTCGGGTGCGGACGCCGTACGCGAATTTTGTTCACAATTTCATGGGTTTTAATTTTTTTTCGCGGAACCCTGATTCTTTTTCTAAAATAAAAGTAGCCTAAGTTACTCCTTATAACATCAGCTATCTGCCAGTGAAAGTCCCGTCAAAATCGGTCCAGCCGTTTCGGAGATTAGCCGGAACAAACAGACAGACAGACAGACAGACAGACAAAAATTGTAAAAAATGTTGTTTTGGTATATGTACCGTGTATACATCCATATGCATTTAGTAAAAAGCGGTTATTTTAATATTACAAACAGACACTCCAATTTTATTTATCTGTATAGATAATAATCTGCCATCTATGTAAAAAAATGATATGCATGTGTGAGTGTATATTCAATGTTAGGCTATTTTATTTATGTAGTGTATCAACTATCTGGTATCCATAACACAAACCTCGTAGCTTACCATGGAACTAGATGGTGCTGTGTGTTAATGTTCCAACATATTTATTTATTTATTTATTATTTACTAGCGACTCACCCTCGCTTCGCTTCGGGTTCGTCCCTAGACAAAAACAAATCTATCCCACGGGAACCGTACATTTTTCCGGGATGATATATAGCCTATAGCCTTCCTCAGTTAACGGGCTATCTAATGCAAAAAGAATTTTTCGAATCGGATTAGTAGTTCCTGAGATTAGCGCGTTCAACCAAACAAACAAACAAACAAACAATCAAACAAACTCTTCAGCTTTATAATATTAAGTATAGATTATTCCCTCCTCTTTGTGTGATATTCGCTTGAATCATATTTTTATTGAGTGAGGCATTAGAATTTTTTATTATTTTGAATAAAACTATCTTTTCGGATTATTTTGCGGATTTATTTTGATTTTTGGTTCCCGACGTTTAGAATACTTTACAGCAATCTGACTTGTAACGTAATCTTTAAGTCAATAAAAGTATTTTTTTACAGATTAGAAATATAAATAACCAATGAAGTGTCACTTCTATAATGTTTTCACAGAAACTTGATTTTTTTTTAATGTTAGGAAATACATACAGGTAGTTATGTGAGACTGACTGACTTAAGAGAAGCCAGTACTACCCGCTAAAACTCAACTGAACTTCCCCAGTCCTCATGGGGCGTCGCGCTTACGCTTTCAACCACGACGTCCCAACAGAAGGTCTGCACCAACTACACACACAGCACTAAGCAGACCACACAATCAAGGGGTTCCCACGGGCTTCCACGGTCCACTCTTCTATAAGAGAGTTACCAGGAGCAACCCGCACGCCCCCCCCTCCCCCTCCTTCCCCCTACACTTAAAATTGGCCGGCGTGGCCAAAATCGGTCAGGAGGACATTATTATGCTAAATAAGTTATAATGCTTACAAAAAACTATTGTAATCTAAACTACTAAATGTACCTTCCTCAATAATATCCTCAATTAAAAGTTTATTAAATGTAAAAAAAGATTTTTTTAGATTATATAGCATTATAGTAAACTAGCGTTGCCCACGACTCCGTTCGCAGTTTATTTATGACTGATCGTCCCACTCCTAAAGGTCGTTGCGTGGTGCTGTATAGCATAAATCTATCCTCAAATAATTAGTAATTACAAAAAACCATTTCAGTTTTACTTACACCTTTTAGTCCATATTATAAAAACTACTGAACCGATTTTGATGAAATCTTTACTATTCCCTAAGTTGAAATAAATGTAAACATATAAAAAAAAGAATGATCACGATCCAATAACTAGTTTCTGAGAAATGCGTGGACCGACATACATGAAATTTTGTATATTTGTTTGGAAGTCCTGATAGTTCATCATATATATATATATTTTGCAGTTCCAATAATATTACATTCATATTTATCGAATTCATAACCTCCTTTTTATTAACCGAAAAAAAGATTTGCTTTTCTTTGCATCGGCTGGCTCCGACTTCGAAAATATCTGATTAGGTATCTATAGTAAATGAAAACCCCCGTTCAGTTATTTTTTAAATTAGTTTATTTTTTTTAAATTACTGTCTTATTTTTTAAAGTCGGTTAATAAATAGATTATAAACTGTAAAAACAAATAAATAAAAAAAACTTTAATTGTTAACTATAGATGAGTCAGATTATAAACAAAATTATAATTACGACAATTAAAATGTATACATTTCCGGTTACTTTATTATAATTTATAAAATAAATAATCTAATATACATATATATAAAATCTCGTGTCATCGTGTCACTCTTCTGAAATGGCTCGACCGAATTTAAAGATTTTTTTTTTATATTTGGTAAGGATGAGAATAGGTCGTAAAGTATTTTTCACGCCCCTACACTCACAACCCCCCCCCCCCTTCCTCCCCCCATTTCCTAATCGCGAATTTAGTGTTTATGTATGAACCAAATATTATATAAATACATAGTGTCGAACCCGAGCGAAGCGAGGGTGAGTCGTAGTATGACATGAAGCCAAAGATTTTTTTTGTAGATTGAACGCGGGCGTAGCCGCGGGTTCTACTGGTATTTATATACATAAATAATGACATTGAACCTTAAACATGTTATTAGGCGTGTGTAAGCGATACCTCGTATAAAAACGTAAGCGTAAAAATTACCACTTTTCTTAATAACTTTAGTATAATTTGGAATAGACGTATTATCTTATCTTGTCAGGGTATAGTTTCATAAAATATTAAATAAATAAGGTTGAATAAACTTTGTCACATCAGCAGAGATGCCTCGAACAATTGCATTTAAATTAATTTTACTAATAACTGTATGCAATGGAAGCTCAGGAACTATATACCGACTGAACGGTAAGCTTTTTTAACACGGTCTTTATGTATTTTCAACCGACTTATTCAAAAAAGGAGGAGGTCCTCAATTCGGCTATATTTTTTATGTTTGTTACCTCGGAACTCCGTTATTTATTAACCGATTTTGACAATTTTTATTTTGTTTGAAAGTGTATACTTGCAATTTGGTCCCATTTAAATTGGAAAAAAATACCATTGTATCTAAGGGTGGCAAAATTGAAAAATTTACCTACTTCTAATTGTCATATGTCATATTGAATGTTTCACATTGCAAGTGGTTCTATTTCCGTTGATAGTGCAGTGATTCGATATCGTCGACCTGATCTGATGGTAAGGCCAGAACGTGGGTAGGTGGAACTCTTCAACGGCTAATAGTAGATACTTTGAGCTTGGGCTTATATTGTTTGACTTGACAAACCTTGAAAGGTGAATTTTAATTTGTCAGTGTTCATACAAAAAAGTGTTCATACTATGTCAACTCTAAAAAGGGAAAAATAAAAACTTTTTAAAAAAATAATTAAAATCGACTCAAAAAAAATACACTAAAAGTAAAAAATAACTGATTGGTAGTTTTCATTTACTATATATGTAGTTGCCTAATAAGATATTTTCTATGTGGGGTGTGCTTTGTGTATCGGCTGGCACTGACTTCGAAAATATTTGATTAGGTATCTATAGTACATGAAAACTACCAATCAGTTATTGACATATATATGTGATTTTTTTGAAGTCGGTTTTTATTTTAAGTAGGGAGTAGATTTATACAATTTATAAAGATTTTTTGTTAGGAATTTTTGGTACTTTCCACCACCTATAGACTATATACTGTCCATATTATAGACAGGCAAAGTTTGTACTACTGAGTACTGATCTGACTGACTGAGTTTTTTTCGCTAGATTATTATCTATGTATAACGTTTAATAAACCATTTTTGTTTTACTAGAAACGGAATATGAGATACTACCCAGATTATTCGAACTGGAGAACTATGATGCCTGCCTTGAAAATCCTGGGGCTGTGTACTGCGTGGCGAGTTTAAGTTTACATGGAGAGCCAGACAACAGAGTTTATAATATCATACAAGTATGTACTATTCCTCAATGTTAATGTGTTCGCTCGGAAAACCAAGACAAGACAAGAGGGGTTAAATATGAGTCTCGCAGCACTGATTTTTTTTTGTGCGATTCAACGTAAGGACTATAGTCTTAAACATACTCACTTTGAGGTGAGGCTTGTGCAATGGACGATAAATGTACTGAATATCTATACATATAATAAAATTCTACCTGAGTCGAATCTGTATTTAGAAAAATTTTAGAAAATCTTAATGAAATAGTCATCATTACCGATACAGAGGCTGAATCTAAAGTTTTTAGAATTTTTGTCTGTCTGTCTGCCCGTGTGTCTGCCTGAGAATGTATCACGAGAAAACTACGACAGATTTTGATGAAATTTGGTATCGTGATAGCTGGTTACCCGTGTCAACATATAAGATTCTTTTTACTGCGGGAAAACATCTCATCTGTGAGTTTATACTAAACTTTAAAATGTAAGTAGGGACGAACCCGAGCGAAGCGAGGGTGAGTTGCTAGTATGTAATAATTCTTATTATGTAGGTAATATGTGTTCATTTTTAAGGCAATGGAAGTCTAGTGGTTACGCGCTTGTTTGGAAAACCGAGTGTAGCGGGTTCAAATCTCGGGTCTCATACCTCTAATATTTTCATGTGTCAATCATTTCCAACATGATTACCACTTATCTTAATCAAGTTCAATAAATCAAGTTTTCGAAAGGCATGTGCAGTCCGCTAACCCGCACTTGGCAAGCGGAGTGGACTATGTCCTGATCCCCCTCATATTGAAAGTAGGCCTATCCTCAGCAGTGGCACGTTAAAAAGGGTTGAATACAGAATACATACACTCTTAATGAATATGTACAATGTACATTACAACCAATAACTTTTTACAGTATTTTGAGGGTATAAAAAAAGATTCAGATGTCATTATCATACTACCTCCAATATGATTACCACTTATCTTACGGTGAAGAAAAACATCTTGAGGAAACCTACATGACTGAGAGAACCTAGCAACATTTTCGAAAGACATGTAAAGTCCGCTAACCTGCACTTGGCCAGCGTGGTTGACTATGTCCTGATCCCCCTCGTATTGAAAGTAGGCCTATCCCCAGCAGTGGAATGTTAAAAAAGGTTGAATACAGAATACATACACTCTTAATGAACACGTACAATATACATTATAACCTATAACTTTTTGTAGTATTTTGAGAGTATAAAAAAGGTAGACCAACGTGTCATTATCATGCTAATTACCTACTATGCTTAAAGATGCGTTGTTGTTGAGCAATTAATTAATATTTAAACTCGTAATTAATTTCATTTTTTCTAACATTTAAGTGTAAGCCCTAATTATAATTAAAATAACTACAGTTAAAAAAACTAATTATAGTTAAATTTGATGATTTGTTTTTTTTTTTTTTGTTTCAGGAATATTCTAAACATTCGACTAAACACTTTAACTATTCACACATTGATAGAGGAATATGCGTGACAAAAACTTGTAAAAGTTACATGAAAAGTAATGGCCTAAATATTAATGACGATCTGGAATTGATCGTCGAGGGTTGTCTCAACGAAATTGTGGAACACGAATATGGTTTAAACGCACACGTATTTAAATTAAATTGTGACAAACAAACAGACCAAGGAATTAAATTGGACTACTTAGACTACATAGTTGGTGCCGTCATAGTCTGCTTATGTAGTTTAGTAGTAGCTGGTAGTTATTATGATATTAAATTACGTAGAGCTACAGACAATGAAAAAGTTTCTCCAGGTGAGTAGATTTTTTTTTTTATATCAGCAACCTCTACTACTTATTTGACTCCACCACATTAGGTCGGGGGTTAAAAGTTCTTCTCAGTTGACAGAAATCACCGTTCCTCAGAGAATGTAAAAAACAAATGGTTGATGTGTCTTTGTTTTCGTGGAAACAGAATATCCTCAAGATCGTACAGTACCTATAATATCATTAAGCTTACTTACTGTCTGTGTATTCCTCCGTCACTTCTACCTTTAAAATGCCCTATCTTTTGATCTGATACTAAGCATCTGATCGATAGATATAGGTGCGTATTTTTACAAATATATGCAGGTACGTTGTTGGCATTGTACCAATGCACGCACATATCCTACAAGTAATATTTTCAGAAAAAAAAAACTTTTGATACATTTTGAAAGCGGAGGTCATGAGCTCATTTTATTAATAAAATTTAAAGAAAGTCAATTTTTAATTTAAATTTAATTTTGATGTGTTTGGAAAGCGTAGGAATGCATGTTGTATTATCCACCATGTATATTATATGTAATTAGTATCTTAATTGTAAAGTTTCAGAAAATAAAGCACTGTTATGTTTTTCGGTGTTCCGAAACACGGAGAGGTTGCATAACGTAGACCGACGAGATGAGCGTTTGTTTGAATTGAAAGGACTTCATGGTGTTAGGTAAGTTATTGTATAATATTGACTGCCTCGGTGGCTAACATGTGCAGCCGCTAATTTGGAGGTCCTAGGTTACGAGTAGACTTTTTTGTTAAGGAATTCTCAGTATCAGTCTTGAGATGGAAAATTATCGGTGTTGCATTCCAGTGCTTCGGAGATTACGTAAAACCGTCGGTCCTGACTTTTAAAGTAAAGAAAGAGAGAGAGAGATAAATAGATAGTACACGTTGTGTCGCTTATACAGACACACGATGCACTATTATATCTTATGCATTTGGCTAGTCTCAGTGAGATTGGCCGCCGTGGCCGAAATCTAATTAGGTATATAGTAAATGAAAAGTACCAATCGGTTATTTTTTACTTTTATTGCTTTTTTTGAAGTCGGTTTTAATTTTTTTCTTAAAAAGTTTTTATCTATACATATTATAAAATTCTAACTAAGCCGAATCTGGACATTAAATATTTTTTGGAAAATCTTATTGAAATAGACATTATTATTGAAGGCCGAATCTATAGTTTTTAGAATTTTTGTCTGTCTGTCTGTCTGTCTGTTACCGCATCACGGAAAAACCGCTGGAGAGATTTTAATGAAATTTGGTATGGTGATAGCTGGTGTATTATAATTATCAAAAAAATAGGATATTCGAATTTGACTACTAGTTATTTGGAAAACTTGAATTTTGAACATTGGTTTAAAAAATACTTAAAAAGTAGTAGGTAAGCCACAAAGCGACTCGAACGACACAACTGTGTGTATTAGAGGGCTACATTGAAGGATACATGCTTGTGTCCTTCAATGCTATCCTACTATACTTATAGTAATATATGGTTATATTGTAGTATATATATATATATATATATATATATATATATATATATATATATATATATATATATATATATATATATATATATATATAATTAGTTCTCAACTAACTTATAATGATTTTTTTTCCAGAGTAATTGCTGAAATATTGGTTGTATTTAACCATTGCTTATTTACTCTAGCTACATTTGTCAGCGATCCTCGTACTTTGGAAAAGGTATTGCAAATAAAATTCCAAAAATTTATAATCATATAATAACAACCTATATATATAAAAATCAATTGCTGTTCGTTAGTCTCGCTAAAACTCAAAAACGGCTGGACTGATTTGAATAATTCTTTTTTTGTTTTGTTGGGGGTGTGTCAAGGGTGGTGTAAATATAAAAAAAAATAGTGAAAACAAAAAAAAACAGCTGGAAAATCAAAAAGTTCTGAACTGTTTATTTTGTATGGGAATCACTAACCGTTAAAACGTACCTAGGGACGAACCCGAGCGAAGCGGGGGTGAGTCGCTAGTAAATATAAATATAAAATATTCTCCTAATCTAATATATAAAATTCTCGTGTCACAGTTTTCGTTGCCATACTCCTCCGAAACGGCTTGACCGATTTTGATGAAATTTTTTGTGCTTATCCGGTATCTATGAGAATCGGCCAACATCTATTTTTCATCCCCCTAAATGTTAGGGGTAGTTCACCCCTAAATTTTTTATTTTATTTTTTAGACAAAATTTTTAATTTCTATTTTTTTATGATACAACATACAAAAATACATACAATCCTCAATTTTCACCCTTCTACGATCAACCCTTATTTTTTAATAGCCATTTTAGTAATAGGAAATTATTTATATGGCAAAACAACGTTTGCCGGGTCAGCTAGTAAGTATATAAATATCTCGTGTCACGGTGTTTGTGATCGCACTTCTCCGAAATGGCTCGACTGATTTTAATGATTTTTTTTTTGTATATTTGATAGGTTGTTTTTTATAGACAGCATCTGCCGGCTGCTCTATATTTTTGTGGGTCAAATCAAAAAATTCTAAAAGTCTAGTCAAAAAATCAGAAAAGATATTATTATTTAAAATGTCAAATATTCGCGTAAATCTAAGAAAGTATTATTATTTTTTGAACAGGCATATGAAAGTAAATTCCGGCTCATCTTCACCGCTGTGAGTTTGGTCCAGATATTCTTTGCCATGAGCGGGTTCCTCATGACATATTACTTACAGATATATTCGGAAAAACATACAATATCTTGGAAGAATATACCAAATATTGTATTTTATAGATGGTGGAAGTAAGTATTCACAAAAGCCATTTAAGACTTACAATTTAACGTAATCTCTAATAGTTATCTATTTTTTTTGTTTCTAACGCATACCTAATAGCCATAACATGAATATATTACTTAATATAATATTCATTTTTCGACATTTATGATGTGCTTAGTATAGATACATATCTAGAAGGCACAAAAAACGGACGGAATAATAAAGATAACATTTATCCAAAAAAAAGTTTTTTGAAGTGAAACTTCTTTAGAATCGTTGTGATTTGAACCTCGAACAAAACAAACACATAAATATATAGTATTAAGCCGGCGACAAAATGAGATAGAATACATTGCCATGTCGCCATGGTAACCGTTGTTATTGTCTGACAAATATATAATATTATATTCTTTCCGTATATGATATTCTATAAATATATAATTGTAATATGCCTAATGAACCTTATTTACTCTTGATACTCTCTCTATCTTCATCTCATTCTCTCGAATGTTACTTTTCTGAAGTTTCACTTCTAACGCACAATTTTTCAAATTCAAGAATTTATACTTCTTTGGCATAAGTCATAACAAAACAAAAGTACGATAAAAATTTTATTCTGCGTGCCAATACTGTATATTTGTAGAAACGACGATAAAATAATAAAATATTAAATATAATTGATAAAGGTTTAATTAAAAAATAATGTTTAATTAAATATGTATACTTACGATCGAAATTACTTTACGATCGACGCTTATTATTGTAAACTAAATTTATGTTTCCATATAAGTGGCAATGTGTCTTTTTATGGAAATAAACATCTTTAAACCGATGTATAATTTAAAAAAAATATCTAATTAAAAAAATAAAAATAAATTATTTATTTATCCTATTGTTATCAATGCGAAAGTTTTTAAGGATTTATGTATGCCTGGATTTATAGATGTACGGATGTTTGTCATTCTTTCACACGAAAGCTAGCTCATACATCATAATAACACAGGCTACTTTTTATTCCGGAAAATGTACGGTTCCCGTGGGATAGATTTGATTTTGTCTTTCTAGAGGCGAGCCAGAGCGAAGCGAGGGTGAGCTGCTAGTTAAGTAATAAAGTAATAATTTATAAATAATATAAAAGTATAATACCTCATACATACCTCAATTAACTTCAATGATACAAAAAAATACTTTGTAATATAATTATAAAAACAAGTTTTACTACTTACCTACATAATATATTCAGTCATTTGATACATGTAAATCATCACCGCATATAATAATTAAAAATATTATAATTTATTTGTTATGATGTTATTGTATTTAGAAATACCGGAATAAAATATCTAGAAAATAGACATCACTTTATACTATATTAAAGAAAGATTTAACGACTAACTTCATACTGTAGTCTTATTTATCGCATCGTAAAAATTCACTCTCATCAACTTCCTATTTCCATCCATTTAAGAAAAAAGAATTATAACTTCAAAAACCGTCTAGAGATAATATTTACTAGCCTTATTCAGCACAACAGCGTTATGTATATTCTGGACTACATACATATATTTATAGAATATCATATACAGAAAGAATATAATATTATATATTTGTCAGACAATAACAACGGTTACCATGACAACATGGCAATGTATTCTATCTCATTTTATCTCCATCTTAATCCTATATATTTGTGTTTTTTTTTTCAGGTTAATTTGTCCATTAGCGTTCGTAGCTTCAATTATAACTACTTGGTTGCGACACCTGGGCTCTGGGCCGCTGTGGAAGTCCTACATCACGAACGGTGTCACACAACAGTGCAGAGACTATTACTGGGCCCATGTGTTTTTTATTAACAACTATATCTATAATGACAAGGTTTGCCTCATTCAAACATGGTAAGTATATGGCATAAAGTTACAAAAAATGCTATAATTTTATTAAGAGCGTGTCATGAATTTAATAAGTTTCGTATTGGAAAGATATCGGGATCCTAAAAAGTCTATATATGGAAACTTAAATGTTTATTACCTGATCATGCATGTTATGGATATTGTCTTATTCCTATTAACCCAAATTTTCATATTATTGAGTAAAATATTCAAATCTAAACTACGTTTATGGATTACTTGGATACAGAGCTCTAAATGATAGACCTAAAGAATTTCAATTGAAAAGATAATTTTCAGGTCTACAAAGCTTTTATCTCTAAATATGTTATCATTTTCCAGGCACCTAGCAGTAGACATGCAGTTATTTGTCATTGGCCTTGTCATCTACTTTTTGGTTCAAAACAAAAGTTGGAGATTTAAGGCTGGGACCTTGGCCCTGGTGACGACGATCGGCATCGTGAGCCCCATCTTGGAGATATTGTTTCAAAATTTAAACGTACTTGTGCTAACTCCAACGTACGTAAAATATTTTTTTTTTTAGTATTAATTATTTTCTCTATGTATATATTTACTAAGGATTGCCTTAAATGCGAACTAAGGAGTCTTTAGCATTTATTAATATAACTGACTAACCCTCGCTTCGTCCAGGTGCATTCCTAGGTACCTAACAGTAGCCTAGTGTTATCCCAGTTCAAAGTTTATGTATTAGTCTGAAAAACTGATAGCTAGCTACGGCCAGCTGCTAATAGTTTTTACCCGACTGCAAGGAAGGGGTTATGTTTTTCGCGCCTGCCATCTTTGTTTGTTTGTAATATTCTTTATTCCCTCATATCTTCCAAACCACTCGATGGATTTCTTTAATTAAGGTATCGTTAGATTCGACTCATTAGTCAAAGTGTCCTTAGATAACATAAAAAAAAAAAACAATTAAATATGGGGACTGCTAGATTCCATAATGTGAAAAAGAAAAAAAAGAAAATCGACGAACTATATCAAGTGGGGTATCGTTGAATAGGCATTCAAAATCATTTTTAGGTTTCATTCATCATTTTTCATTTTAAATAACAGCTTAGAATATATAATGATTTAAAGTTGGTTGACAACCATTCTCGCTAATTTTCCTACTTAAAAATACTTAGAAACCTGTTAATAAATAAATATATTATAAAAATAAAAAAAAACCGACTGCAAGAAAGCAAACTAAAAAGATGAAAACAAGTTCACGAAGGAATATAGTATTATGCAGTCGGAGACATACAAGGAAAAGGAACAAATCAACGGATAAGGATAACTTGGCCATACCAGTTATCATATTTTCCCTTGGGAATGAAATAAGTAAGGGAAGTAAGAAGTATGCTGAACGTTGACTCAAGTAATAAGTTACTAGTACACAAAATTTAGTTAAAATACAGTTACATTTTTGCGTGAAAAACAAACAGATAACAGGCAAACAGACAAACATTTTTATATCTTTTGTTTTGAGGTCTGTACTCTGTACAGATAACTGTTGTTGCTATTTTATTACGTGTTTAGATATAGGCCGGAACCAAAACCTGCTAAATCACTATGATCAAAATTTTATACAATATGCGCGTTACCATTGTCCTTGTCCGGTGGAAGGCATACCTAATTAGTAAGAGATAAACAGGAGAAGATAACAGAAATAATTCATGTCAAAAACCTATCGGAATTCGGAGCATTCCATGTTGTGAAATTAAATACACAATGTATTTAAGTAATACACAAGCTTTATACTATTGCAATATACTGTTGATATTTTACAAAAAATGTTGTTTCTCATTTATAATTTTTCAACTATATTATTGTAATTTCAATTACAATAATTTATAGTGATTTTACTAACCGTTGTAGTAAATTGAATTAAGAGTTTTTGCAGTAAATTTCCAACGCCTTTTTTTTAATTTCAATACTTTTTTTGTAAAATTGCTGGTTGTACTTTAATTAAACAAAGATATGGTAAAATTACCACTCATTTTAGTAATTTTGTTATGTATTATGTAATATTACTAAAATTGTATTGTAATTCTGCAGTACCATAAACGGATTTGTAAATTTATTTTCTATACAAATGTACTGTATACATGTGTTTTGTAAATTTTATAACTGACATACCGGGTGCCAAAATAGCCATACAACTTACAAGTTTGATATCTTATAAAATATAACTAATAAATCTCATTACAAATTCTGGACAAAAAATCATGCTTCTAGATCCGCTAGCTTAAGTTTAGCGTCGAACAATGCTACAGATGTTTAATGAAAATGTAAATGATATAAATACATTAAATATATCTATATAATACTAGTGTAGAGAAAAAAATAAATAAATAAATATGTTGGGACATTAACACACAGCACCATCTAGTTCCATGGTAAGTTACGAGGCTTGTGTTATGGATACCAGATAGTTGATACACTACACATATATAACTTTAAATACGTGCATATTATAAATATATACACCCATGACTGGAGTACAAACATTCGTGCTCATCACACAAATGAATGCCCCAGCGGGACTCGAACCCGCGACCGCTGGCACACCAAGTCGGGTCACTACAAACTGAGCCAAACGTGTCGTCTAAAACTAGAAAAACTGAAGAGTTCGATTGTTGAACTCGCGTTGTTATATATAATGTCCTCCTGACCGATTCCGGCCTCGACGGCCAATCTCATTGAGACTAGCCAACTGCGCAGGAGATATTATAGTGCACAAATGTACGCGCAGACACAAGTGCACTCTCTATTCCTGTCACTCTCATACTCCGGTGGGACGACTACTCAACACGACCAGTGAGAGTTAAGGCGCAGGACCGACGGCTTTACGTGCTCTCCGAGGCACGGGGGTGAAACACCGCCAACTTCCCAACTCCGGGCTGTTACTGAGGTTTACTATACAGAAAGACTCAATAACTAAACTTGGCCCGACCCGGGACTCGAACCCAGGACCTGTGGGTGTGCAGCCGTACATGCTAGCCACTACACCACCGAGGCAGTCACGTTGTTATATACCTACTGTGCCGTGAGCGTTTTTATTGAGGAAACATCACATATGTATGATGTCTCGTAGATGATAACCTAGAGCGAAGCTATTCTACAAAATTGAACAACGCGGGCGGAGTCCCAAGGAACTTAAAATATAACAAAGAAAAGAAAAACCCATTTTTAAGTTGTTTCATCCAAATAAGATTAACCGAACTATTTGGTTATTAACATGATAACTCGTTGCAGGATGTTGCGAACATTAGATGACGACAACTTCCACAAGTCTCACATGAGGGTTCAGAACAATCTGCCTTGCTTCATGCTGGGGATGAGCATCGGGTATCTTGCATATTTCTTAAAGCAGAGGAAAATAGAATTCCCCAATTTTAAGGTTATATTATTATAAATTGTATATTTAAGGTTTTTCTTAAAATATAACACTTATGGATGCTTTAAAAGCTTTCACTTAAATTCGAACAAAACAATGTTATATGAAAATTATTAGTAAGTTAAACATAGATTTTGCTACTTTTTAGTAGAAAAAATATAATATACATTGTATATAAATATGTTTATTATATTTAATAAATAAAAAATAAAAAAAATGATTTTGATTTGATATTTTTTTCAGTTAGGTAACATTTATTGTTGGTCCACGACATTCTTGATACTGGGTGTCTACCACGTCGCAAGTTTCATCTTCGAAGACGGGGAGCGGCCACTTCTGTGGGACTTAATGTTCCAGTCATCTCATCGTCTTGTTATTGGACTGATCATAAGCCTTTGGATGCTGGGAGTAATACTTAAATTCAACGGTAAGTAAATGTACTGATGAAATTTATACATCTATTCAAATTGACAACAAATTAAATTAAACAAAGAAAACCCAGCACAATAACCTATACATCGAGGCCATTTCATTAAGGCTAAATACGATATCTCTGGAGTATTTTATAGAGTTGAGTATCTTGCACATTCTAGGTGACGCTGCAGCATCAGGCCAAGGTTACCATGTTGTTGCAATGTTATTGAAGTAGAGTGATACCAAGCTTCGAATGGATTAGATCTGTATAAGTTGCTCTTGAGCTTTTACTGTTTATAAAATAACTGATAGCCTGCATACGGCTGAACAGATTTTCACTCACACTCCCTTAAACCTGTCCTTAAACATTTTTTGTCGAGAGAGTCGAGAGGCAATTACAAAAATATACATAAATTACATTTTTAAACATAATTTAGGACAAAACTCAGCCCAAACGCTCATTGTTAAACGTCGGCGCCCCCTAAAGATTTCCACGACAACCGGTCTTGTGTCATCTGCATCCATTGAGCTCTAGCCACTTTGACCAAGTCGTTGGTCCACCATGTGGGAGGCCTGCCCACGCTTCGCCTTCCGGTACGTGGCCGTCACTCGAGAACTTTTCATCTCCAACGACCGTCCGTTCTACGCGCGATGTTCCCCGTACACTGCCACTTGAGCTTGGATATTCGATGGGCTATGTCGGTGAGCTTCCTTCTGCGCATCTTCCCATCCTTGATTCGATCTCGCAGGGAAACCCCGAGCGTAGCCCTTTCAGTTGCTCTTTATATGACCTTGAGCTTTCTTATCAGGTCCATCGTGAGCGGCCACGTCTCTGTGCCGTATGTCATCACTGGCATCACACACTGGTCGAAGACTTTTGTCTTGAGACAATGCGATATTTGAGACGAGAAGATGTTGCGTAGCTTCCTGAAGCCTGCCCATCCGATTTTGATCCGTCGATTGACTTTTTTCTAGAAGTTGGACCTACCTAGCCTAACAGTTGTCCCAGGTTTACATACTCATCTACAACTTCGAGCATAGAATCACCGATAGAAATTGGAGTGATTGCAACGTGGACATTCGACATAATTCTTGTCTTATCCATGTTTATTTTTAGACCAACTCGTTCGAAAACTCTATTGAGGTCATTGAGAATTTTACTTAGATCTTCCATCGTCTCAGCCATAACGTCATACTATATCGTCGGCAAATCGAAGGTGCAATTGGATGGATCTCGAGTCCCGGTCCTGAAGTCGGAGTGACATAATGGCGTTTTCATACAAGCACTAAAGAGCTAAAGCTCTTTTACATACCGGTAGTTAACTTGCCACCGCTGGAGACACTGTAGTACAGCCTAGGTGTCGCTCGAAGCAAAGGTTTTTTCGTAATCCACAAACGTCAAGCAAAGAGGCAAGTTATACTCCTCGGTCTTCTGTTTAACCTGTCGCAGCGTATGAATGTGGTCTAAGGTACTTAAATCAATAAAAAATATACCTAACTGACCAAAACTAAAAATAAAAAAAACCGCTTTTGTAAAAAGCGAACTGAAGAGGTGAAAATAAGTTGACGAAGAACCATAGTATTATGCAGCCGAAGACATACATATGTACATGTATGACGTAGCAAGTCTCGCAACTAGTATAAAACTTGTATGTCTCCAACTGAATAATACTATGTTTCTTTGTCTACTTGCTCTAACCTTTTCAGTTCGCTTTTTTTAATGATATTCATAGTATAGCCTATGAAACTCGCGTTATCAAGTCGAATCTAACGAAGAAATCGGTTAAGCTGTTTAGTAATTACGAGGAATTTTAAGATCGAACATACACACAATAAACGTACATACAGTTCAAATAAATAACCCTTCCCTTGGCTTCGCTGCAGTCGGGTAATAAAACAGCAAAAATTTTTAAAAAATCGTTTTATTTAGAACTAGCAGAAACCGCGGCTTCGCTCGCGATCAAACTACCAAAAATACGAAATTTCATGTAAATATATCCAAGGATAAAAAGTTTCATACAAACTTTTATCCCCTGTTTCACCCCCTTGGGAGTTGAATTTTGGAAAATCCTTCCTTAGTGAATGCCAACGTCATAAGAGGAATACGTGTGCGAAATTTTAAGTTTCTAGCCCTAAGGGTTTGGCCTATGCGTTTATTTATAACTTTCATCCCCTATTATACCCTCTTAGGGGTTGAATTTTAGAAAACGCTGAAATACGTAACTCATTATTTTTGCCGTACTCAATTTATACGTTTCATGCAAATATATCCAAGGAATAAAAAGTTTTATACAAACTTTTAAATTTTGAATTTTGAAAAATCCTTCCTTACTGGATGCCTTTGTCATATGAGGAATACGTGTGCGAAACTTTATTTTTTTAGCCTTAAGAGTTTGGCCTGTGCGTTGATACATTAGTCAATCACTTTTGCCTTTTATATATAGATATTCGCTTAAAGAAAGAAAGTATGAACTCATTTCAGACATAAGCTTAAGAAAAATACCCAGTGAGACTATCATTATAATATATTATTGCTTCCAGGTTTCTCCAAAACCATATTCGAATGGCATGGATTTGTTATACCGAGTAAGCTGTCGTACGGCGTGTTTCTGGTACACGTTGAAATAATCTACATTTTGATCGCTTCAAGAACACAACTTGCTCCAGTCTCTTTTTTTAATGTGGTAAGTAAGACTAAATATAAAATATTAGCTTCAAATATAAAATGGTGGACTGGAGGATATATAACAGCGATAGCAACACAGCATTATTGTTAAGTGTTTAGAGTTATTATAACAAGAGAAGAAATCTTATGTTCAAATTTTACATGATTTGAGTTTGAGTCAGTGGATTTATGTTAGAAGTTACGTATCATAACATGGACGAATAATTAATTAGGTAAGTATGTATTGTAAACGAAGCTATTTCACAAGTCATCCTGAAAATACATATGCATGTTAGAGATACGATTTGAAAATATTCCACTTTATAGTTACTATACAGCAATATAATTTTAATGTTACAACTTATTACTTTAGCAGACATGATAACAAACATTAATATGGCGTTAATGAACATTTATAAGAAAAAAATTACCTCAATCTATTTAAGCATCTTTATGATTTGTTAAGAATATTTATAATAGGCAGTGATAGCCCAGTAATAACGCGTTTGCTTGGGAAACCGAGTGAAGCGGGTTCAAATCCCGGGTCTCGCACCTCTGATATTTTCATGTGCGAATCATTTCCAACATGACAATCACTATCTTACGGTGAATGAACGCATCGTGAGGAAACCCGCATGTCTGAGAGAACTTAGTAAGTTTTCGAAAGAAATGTGAAGTCCACCAACCACACTTGGCCAGCGTGGGGACTATGGCCTGATCCCCCCTATATTGAAGAGAGGCCCACCCCTAGCAGTTGGACGCTAAAAAAGGATGAATACATTTTCCATTTTCAGGTTTTCACCTTCATAGGCGTGTTATTCGTCGCGTTCTTGCTCGCATTCGTTTTGTACTTGTTAGTGGAGGCGCCTGCGAGTCGGCTGTTGGCAATGTTACAAGAGAAGATTCCAAAGGAGAAGAAGGAAGTGTAGATTATTGTGTATTAGGTTAATATCCTATGTACAACATCAATAAAACGTTACATATTAATATATTATACATTTTATTTTCACGGCGTTATAGACCATTCCTCTTTGTCTTTTACTCCCCCCCTCCTATGCTTATTCATGAGCGATAGTTATCAAGTCTAGAAATGAATTCTATAAGGAAAAATGCACATTTAATATTTATTCAAGCAAATTATTGACATGGTATTTAAATATAATATTCTTATTAGCATTCGTCTCATTTATTTTGGGGAATCCCTGAACATACTTTTCACTTTCGAACTTAGACAAGTAGTTATAAGTTGTCGTGTCATGTGTGTTATGTACACATTGATTGGACAAATCAAAATCTAGTAAATTTTGCAGAAAATCAAATAAAGTAAATAAATAAACATTGCTGATGTAATCAACATCCAGAACCCCCTCCCCTATGTCATCAAAAACCACCCCCTGCCGCTCCCCTTTGGTGCCATACTGGTTTCTTGAACTCTTGAAATCTTGAACTCAAATATGTTCTTATTAATAAATTTCAGAATTATCTACAGAACTTGGCACCCATTTAAATCTCAATTCTTTTGTCGGTGAAGTTGACAACCACGCATATTCTTAATATTAAACTTGGCTCCCGTTTTCACATTTATGTTTTTGAAGGGATTTCATGACTCAAAGAAACTATTATTATTCATAATTCCAAAATGACCTGTAAATTTAATCTTCTTTTTTCAAAATTTTGCGACTATTCGTTAGTGGATAAGGCGGAATAGGAAAATGTTATTTAATCATCATGGAACCTTTTCTCTTGAGAAAGAAAACTTTTTTGCTATTACTATGATTGCTATTGCTATTATATTTCAAAAGTCATTAGGTGTTTAGCTATTTCTATTATGTTTTGGAAGGCGTAAGGTGTTAATAAAAATTAATTGAAAAAAAAAAACAAATTTTAAGAATTCACTGTTTTCGGATTTTTTCCTTTAGTATGTCCAAGTTTCAACTTCCTAGGTCATCTAAAAACGGATTAGGTTTTACTACTATGTGTCAGTCAGTCAGTGATAAAAATGCCGATTTTTAGACGTTAATATCTCAATAACCGTTTGAGCGTTATTTATGGAATTGGGGATTCTAGTTAATGTAAGGGGGTGAAATAAATGTACCAAATTTCATGTGTTTATGTTAAATAGATTAGATTTTGTTAGATAGATTTTGAGTTATTACGAGTTGAAAAAGGGGCTCCAAATGGTTCGTGTAAAATATATACACGGTGTACTCCAGTACCTTTTGGCTTGAACTTGGCTGGACTTGAATCCAATGAGTTTACCGAAAACCACCAGATGGCGTACTGAACGCGCCTATAAATATAATCACCCATGACTGGAGTACAAACATTCGTGCTCATCACACAAATGAATGCCCCCAGCGGGACTCGAACACGTGACCGCCGGTACAGCAAGTAGGGTCACTACAAACTGAGCCAAACATGTCGCCAAAGTTCTTTAAATAAATATATACTAGGTTGATTCCCCATACAGACTTTCATACCCATTTTCACCCCCTTAAAGGATGATTTCCGGGACAAAAAATATCCTATGTCCTTCCTAGGGTCTCAAACTATCTTCTTACCAAATTTCATCTTAATCGGTTCAGTAGATCCAGAGATTACCCCCTACAACATCACAACATCACAAACTCACAAACTTTACCTCTTTATTATATTAGTATAGATTAATTTCATTAATCTTGAATACAGAATTTCAATATGTTTTTGCCAATACAGCTTGGCTTCAATTTGTATCTGGCACCAATTGAAAGGATGTACAGCAAATGTGAGCTTTAATAACTCCAAATTCTAGAGACGGTCCGTAATTGCTAGGCAAAGTAAAGCGGATGAATTTCGAAAAACAAAAACTTTAGGGTTAATAAATTATTAGAAAGCCACTCCATCACTTGGCGCAGCACCTGCTCTGCTCTTAGTTTTGCTTTATTCCAGTCATAAACAATGAGAACAGTATCATCAGCATATTTAAATATATTACACTTTGGAAATTGCAGTTAACATATATCGTTAATATATATTAAGAATACTGTGGGGCCAAGAATGCTGACCTCAAGTACACTGAAGCGGATTACTTGGTTGTCCCTCAGTGTGTTATCAATTTTCACCCGTTGGGTACGGTTTGCAAGATAATCGCTAAAATTTTTGAATAAGGTTTCTCGAATTCCGACCCTTCCTATCTTTGATATTAATAAAGGGACAGACAGTATCAAATGCCTTAGTTAAATCGAGAAATATGCCGTAACACTTGTATTTTCGGTCTAGTTTTTCGACGATAGTTTTGGTAACATCACTGACAGCATCTTCCGTCGATATATGTATCCACTCTGAATCCATACTGGTTAGTAGCAATCTATACATATTATAAAATTCTAACTATGCCGAATCTGTACATTAAATATTTTTTGGAAAATCTTATTGAAATAGACTTTATTATCGATACAGAAGCCAAATCTATAGTTTTTAGAATTTTTGTCTGTCTGTCTGTCTATCTGTCTGTTACCGCATCACGGGAAAACCACTGAATAGATTTTAATAAAATTTGGTATGATGATAGCTGGTTACCCGGGTCAACATATAGGACACTTTTTACTGCGGGAAAATATCTCATCTCTGAGCTAAACGTTAAAACGTAACTAGGGACGAACCCGAGCGAAGCGAGGGTGAGTTTCTAGTAATGTTATATTTTGTGAAAAATGCAACTAGGCTATTTGGGGGGAGTAAAATAAAGGAGGAGGGAGGGGTTAATAATTACTAAAATAATATGTAACAGTTTATTGATGTTGTACATAGGATATTAACCTAATACACAATAATCTACACGTCTTTCTTCTGCTTTGAAATCTTCTCTTGTAACATTGCGAACAGCCGACTCGCAGGCGCCTCCACTAACAAGTACAAAACGAATGCGAGCAAGAACGAGACGAATACCACGCCTATGAGGGTGAAAACCTGAAAATGGAAAATGTATTCAGCCTTTTTTAACGTCCCAAGTCCCACTGCAGGGGGCGGGCCTTCCTTCAACCCTTCAATACGAGAGGGATCAGGCCATAGTCCACCACGCTGGCCGAGGTGGGTTGGTGGACTTCACATGTCTTTCGAAAACTTACTAAGTTCTCTCAGACATGCGGGTTTCCTGACGATGTTTTCCTTCACCGTAAGACAAGTGGTAGTCATGTTGGAAATGATTCGCACATGAAAATATTAAAGGTGCGAGACCCGAATTTAAACCCGCTCCACTCGGTTTCCCAAGCGAACGCGTTACCACTGGTCTACCACTGCCTATAATAAATATTCTTAACAAATCACAAAGATGCTTAAATAAATTGTCTGGTGTAGAATTGGCAAATGCAAAACGGTAGCAGGTTCGATGATTGTAAGGTCATTTTTTCTTATAAATGTTCATTAATGCCATATTATATTTGTTATCATCTCTGCTAAAGTAACAAGTTGTAACATTAAAATGTTAATGCTATATAGTATACAACGATATGTTTTCAAATATTGAATCGTATGTCTTAACATACATATATATATGTTAAGGGTGACTTGTGAAATAGCTTCGTTTACAATACATACTTACCTAATTAATTATTCGTCCATCTTATGATACGTAACTTCTAACATAAATCCACTGACTCAAACTCAAATTATGTAATATATAAACATAAGTTTTCTTCTCTTGTTATCATAACTCTAAATACTTAACAAAAATGTTATGTCGCTATCGCTGTTACATATCCTCCAGTCCACCATTTTAATCTAATATTTTATATTTAGTCTTACTTACCAAATTCAAAAAAGAGACTGGAGCAAGTTGTGTTCTTGAAGCGATCAAAATGTAGATTATTTCAACGTGTACCAGAAACACGCCGTACGACAGCTTACTCGGTATAACAAATCCATGCCATTCGAATATCCTCTTGGAGAAACCTGGAAGCAATAATCCCATTAATATTATAAATATGAAAGTTTGGTAGGATGTTTGTTACACAATCACGCCAGAACGGTAAAACAGATCTGGATGAAATTTAGCATAGAGATAGATAATAGTTTGGAATAGCACATAGGTTACTTTTTAAGCCGGAAAAATGTACCGTTCCCTTGGGACAGGTTTGTTTTTGTTTTTCACGAGGGACTACGCGAGCGAAGCGATGGTATGATATATAAGTATAGGTCACTGAGTATTTTTCAGAAATTTTCATGTCAAAAATGAGGCATGTTCATACTTTCTTTCTTTAATTTTTGTGCGGGTTTATAACTCGACTGCAGTGAACCCAAAAGGCACGTAATGTATTTGAACTATATGTATGAGTATTGTGTGTATATCCGATCCTAAGATTTCTTGTAATTACTGTAGGAGGAGTAAGGGAGGTAATAGAGAGGTTGTGGAAACTCATTTAATTCAAAAACGTGTACTTATTTCCATCCCATACATTACCTACTAAACAGCTAAACGGATTTTCATCGTATAACGACTTGATAATGCGAGTGTCATAGGATATATAAATATCATAAAAAAAAAAACAAAAAAAAAAGGTGCGAACAAGTTGACGAAGAAACATTTTATTATGTAGTCGAAGACATACCAGTTTTATAAACACTAACTCCGAGTCTTGCTACGTGCATGTACACGTGTACGTATTGTCTCCGACTGCATAATACTATGTTCCTTCGTCAACTTGTTCTGATCTTTTTAGTTAGATTTTTACGCAGTCAAGTTTTTTTTGTAAATTATCTTTTTATTTACAACTTTTTAGTTTTGGTCAGTAATAGACATAAATTTTTGGTTTTATTTAACTAACAATTTCGTGTCTCAGATTATTCTCAAACATATAACTTGCAGATATTTTTGTAATCGCCTCTTAGAAACGTGTAGGTATACCCCACTCGATTCTCTCTGACGAATTTTTTTTTTCATGACACACAAACTTCTGCCTAAGGACAGCCATTTTGATATTAATGATATTTATATACCCTTTGACACTCGCGTTATCGAGACAAATCTAACGACGCGACGTATGAATCAATAAACTTGGTTAAGCTGTTTAGTAATTACGAGCGATCATAGGGGTCGGACATATATACATACACGTATACAGGTCAAAGACATAACCCTCCTTTGGGCTTCGCCGCAGCCGGGTAAAATAAAAATAGCAAATCTAAGGTGAAAAAAATTGTAATATATTTAAATCAGTTTTTAGCCCCCGACGCAAAAGGGTAGTGTTATTAGTTTACCGTGTATACATATCTGTGTGTTTGCATCATGACACACAAATGGATAAACCGATTGTAGTTTCGTTTTTATTAAAGGTTAAAAACCTTAAATGGTTAAGGAAAAAAAAAGTTTAAGGACTTAATAGAGAGTGTTCTTAACTACAATTTAAGAAAATCCGTTCAGCCGTTTGCAGGCTATCAGCTATTTAATTGACGGTAAAAGCTCATGAGCAACTTATACAGATCTAGTCCATTGAAACTTGGTGTCACTTTACTTTAATGACATTGCAACAACATGGTAACCTTGGCCTGATGCTGCAGCCTCACCTAGAATGTGCAAGATACTCAACCCTATAAAATACTCCAAAGATATCGTATTTAGCCTTAATGAAATGGCCTCGATGTATAGGTTATTGTGCTGGGTTTTCTTTTTTAGTTTAATTTGTTGTCAATTTGAATAGATGTATGTATATATTTTGTCAGTACATATACTTACCGTTGAATTTAAGTATCACTCCCAGCAACCAAAGGTTTATGATCAGTCCAATAATAAGACGATGAGATGACTGGAACATTAGGTACCACAGCAGAGGCCGCTCCCCGTCTTCGAAGATGAAACTTGCGACGTGGTAGACACCCAGTAGCAAGAATACCGTGGACCAACAATAAATGTTACCTAACTGAAAAAAATTAAAATCAAAATTTTAATTTTCATTTAAGTATTAAATATAATTAACATATTTATCTATACATATGATAAAATTGTAACCAAGAAGATCTCTACATTGAATGTTTTTTTGGAAAACCTTATTGAAATAAACATTATTATCGATACAAAGGCCGAATGTATAGTTTTTAGAATTTTTGGCCGTCTGTCTGTGACCGCATCATGAAAAACCCACTGGACAGATTTTGATGAAATTTGGTATCATGATAGCTGGCTATCCAGGTCAACATATATAGCTAAACGTTAAAACATAACTAAGGACGAACCCGAGCGGAGCAAGGGTGAGTTGCTAGTCTACAATATATTTTTTAACTTAATACTTTCTTAGATTTACGCGAATATTTGACATTTTAAATAAAACTATCTCTTCAATTTACAAAAATGATTTTAAAAATTCAAACTACTCTCTGGTGCCATTTTTGAATTTTTAAAATCATTTTTGTAAATTGTGGGTAGGCACTGTATGTAACAAGTATATAACGCCTTTGAGATGTCTAACACCATAGTTTCTCCCGAGACCATGATTGCTGTAAAGCATTCGAAAGGTCGGGAACCAAAAATCAAAATAAATCTGCGAAATAATCCGAAAAGATATTTTTATTTAAAATATTTTTTTACTTTTCTAATAAAAAGTAACAAAATCTACGTATGTAGATGTATGTTTAACTCAATAACAATTTTCATAATAATCATTGTTCGAATTTAAGAGAAAGCTTTTAAAGCATCTTAAGTTTTATATTTTAAGTAATATCTTAAAAATATAAAATAGTATAACCTTAAAATTGGGGAATTCAATTTTCCTCTGCTTTAAGTAATATGCAAGATACCCGACGCTCATCCCCAGCATGAAGCAAGGCAGATTGTTCTGAACCATCACGTGTGACTTGTGGAAGTTGTCGTCGTCTAATGTTCGCAACACCCTGCAACAAATCATCATGTTAATAATCAAATAGTTTGGTTAATCTTATTTTGATTAAACAACTTAAAAATGGGTTTTTCTTTTCTATGTTATATTTTTAGTTCCTTCTTTGTTGCTTTTCCTCGCGACTCCGCCCGCGTTATTCAATTTTGTGGAATAGCTTCGCTCTAGGTTATCATCTACGAGACATCATACGTATGTGATGTTTCCTCAATAAAAATGCACATGACACAGTATATTACAACGCGAGTTCAACAAATAAACTCTTCAACTTTTTTCTACATTAGTATTATAAAGATATATTTAATGTATTTTTATTATGCTTTGCTTTGCATGGTAGTATAGGCGCAAGCCTACCTCACTCCTCTTCCTTCAGAGGTAATAGGGGAGAGGGGGGGGGGTTCTTGGTAGTAACGTATTTTGCTGAGATCCCCAAGGCAAGTATGGTGGACTATCCTTCAAGCGGTTACCGGCCCTGTTAAGGTCTAATGCCCTAAGCATTAGACGCAACTGAGACCTCCAGCCACTTTATTTCAGAGATGGAGAGGTCATGTCCTTGCGAATCCACATCTAAAATGACAAGAAGGTGGATAGCCATTGACTTCCCGCGTATTTGTGCCGTACGTGGGGACCCGTACCGGAGGGATTAAGGACTCCTGGAAGTTGGGTGAGACGAACTTCACCAGTATAAGTATAGTTCAGCATACAAGTGGTGTAAATCCAAAACTCATAGAATGGATCAACGACATGCTAAAACAACGAGCTATACAGTTTAACGTTAACACTACGACGCGTGGCATCGTAAGTAGAGGCTGCCCACGAGGCGGAGTTTTGTCTCCTCTATTATGGAATCTTGTCATGAATGAGCTCATAACAGAGCTTAATGACAACAGCCTTTACACGGTAGAATACGCTGATGATATAACCATCTTCATATCGGGAAACTTCGTAAGCACCTTATGTGACCTCATGAAGAAAGCTTTCAAAATAACGGAGAACTGGTGCTTGAAGCACGAACTCTCCGTTAATCCTATGAAAAGTGAATTAATCTTGTTCACCAACTGAACAGCACCCGGACCATATAATCTTCCGAAACTCTTCAACACAGAACTAAAACTTAAAGAAGCAGTCAAGTACTTAGGTGTAATTCTACACAACAAACTGCTATGGAATAAGCACCTTGACTATTAATTTAATAATTCAACCATTGCCTTTTATCAATGCAAAAAGATGCTAGGCAACGAATGGTGCCTTTCGCCGAAAATAACTATGTGGCTATACACTGGTGTAATAAGACCAATGCTAAACTACGGGACCCTGGTTTGGTGGACCAAAACGAAATTTCCGACTGCAATCACCAAACTGGGACACTTTCAAAGGCTGGCATTGTCTGTTACCAGTGTTTGCATGAAAACGACCCCCACAGCAGCTATAGAGATAGCGCTCCAAACAACACACCTGCACCTATATTTACAACAAGAGGTGACTATCGCTGCCATAAGGCTGATGCACCTAGGTCTGTGGGAGAAAAACAACAACAGTCCACACACATGCATTCTGGACAGGGTAATAAAGCAACTACTACTTATTGCCACCCTGCGTGATAGAACATATAATAAACACATCTTCAACAAAAAATACATCATAAATATGATCGAAGAAAGAATTTCCTTTCGATCTACACA
This sequence comes from Fabriciana adippe, assembly GCA_905404265.1. NCBI lineage: Eukaryota > Metazoa > Arthropoda > Insecta > Lepidoptera > Nymphalidae > Fabriciana > Fabriciana adippe. The sequence goes on along the minus strand of FR989998.1, from coordinate 14,529,676 downwards.
TAAACATACACATACCAATAGGCATACACAGTTCGGTCTTTCAATGCGAATGTGTAGCCATAACAGAAGCCGCAGGAACCGTGCACAGACGAGAGGTAAACAAGTATAATATAAAAAGTTCTCTCCGATAGTGCGGCTGTTCTGCAGGCGTTAACGAGCAAACAAACCAACAACAAACTAATAATTGAGTGTCACTATGCCCTTGATACAATAGCATCTACTAATCATATTACTATTCAACGGATCCGGGGACACAGCGGTTCACTTGGCAACGATGCAGCTGACGAATTTGCAAAGAGGGGATCAAAATTAAAAGTAACTGACCCATACCCACTTCTTCCCCTACCTTTTTCTTTAGCGAATCTAGGTTCGCACCTAGATTCGCTAAAGATCCATGACACTTTAAAATAACTGATAGTCGCAAACGGTAGACAGCAGGCAATCTAGATCAGCTTTACCTACAGTAAGCCCGCGTCTCACTAAACACCTACTAAGCCTAAATAGATGTAATCTCAAAATTATTATTTTATATACTACTACATTTTATATTACTATTATTATAGGGACGATAACGGGGCACTGTCCTTTAAACAAACATTTATTCAACATCGGCGTAATGAACAGCCCTCTGTCCAGAGGGTTTTTCAGCGCTATAGAATCAGTAACCCCCTTAGTCCTGGAATGCGTAGCGGTAACTTCTCAACCAATGAGTTGAGTTGAGTGTTAAGTGAGACTCCTCGACCAATGAGTTCGCTCCGCGAAACCTGTGAAGTTCCCAGGAACTTCTGCGCTTTTGGACGGAGTTAGACTGGCTGAACTAGCGAAGATCTTCTTTATTAACGCAATAGAACCCAAAACAATGATTTTTAGAATTTTTGTCTGTTTGAGCTTTTTTTTTTAATATTGAGAAATACATTTAAGCATACTTACCGGCTAGAAAAGCCAGTACTACCCACTAAAACTCAACAGAACCTCCCCCATCTAAATAGGGCGTCGCAGTATCGCTTACGCACTAAACCACGACGCCTCGACGGCAGATCTGCCAAAACAGACCACACATCTAAGGGATTCCTTCCATGGTCCACTCTGCTGTTAGAGAAGTACTCACAAGTGCGGCAATGTACGAACACTACCCATCGAAGTGGGCCTCCTCTCACTGTGTCTCTTAGTTTCATTACTACTAATATTACGCTAGTGACGCTAATTAATGAGCCGCCCACGGTCCCACCACGACAAGGTGAACACACATTGGGGGGGGGGGCACAAACTACGATCTGGAGTAACACTAGACTACTGTTAGGTACCTAGGAATGCACCCAGGCGAAGCGAGGGTAAGTTAGTAACATTAATAAATATAATATACATACATCTGTAAAATAAGTAATGTAAAAAAAAAATAAGTCTGTAAACTAAAATACGTACATTGGAGTTAGCAAAAGTACGTTTAAATTTTGAAATAATAACTGCAGGATGGGGCTCACGACGCCGATCGTCGTCGCCAGGGCCAAGGTCCCAGCCTTAAATCTCCAGCTTCTGTTTTGAACCAAAAAGTAGATGACAAGGCCAATGACAAATAACTGCATGTCCACTGCTAGATGCCTGGAAAATGATAACATATTTGTGGACCTTTATATACCAGAAAATTATCTTTTCAATTGAAATTCTTTAGGTTTATAATAGAGCTTTGTATCCAAGTAATCCTTAAAAGATGTTTAGATTTCTATATGTTACTCAATAATATGAAAATTTGTGTCAATGGGAATAAGATAATTTCAATAAGATGCATGATCAGGTAGTAAACATTTAAGTTTTCATATTTAGACTTTTTAGGCTTTCCAATACTAAGCTTCATTAAACTCAGTATTACACGGTCTATGCTCTTAATAAATTATAGTATTTTTTGTAACTTTATGCCGTGTATACCATGTTTGAATAAGGCAAATTCTATCATTTTCGAAATAGTTGTTAATAAAGAACACATGGGCCCAGTAATAGTCTCTGCACTGTTGTGTGACACCGTTCGTGATGTAGGACTTCCACAGCGGCCCAGAGCCCAGATGTCGCAACCAAGTGGATATAATTGAAGCCACGAATGCTAATGGAAAAATTAACCTGAAAAAAATCCATGTATGTAGTCCAGAATATACATAACGCTGTTGTGATGAATAAGGCAAATAAATAATATTATCTCCGGATGGTTTTTGAAGTTATACCTACTTCTTTGTTCTTAACGCGCCAGCATTGGGGAAAAATTGATAAATTAGACTACAGTATGAAGTTATTTGTTAAATCTCCCTTTATTATAGTGTGAAGTGATGTCTATAATCAAGACTAGCGACCCACCCTTGCTTCGCTCGGGTTCGTCCCTACCTACGTTTTAACTTTTAATATAGATTTCTCAGAGATTAAATATTTTCCCGCATTAAAAAGCATCTTATATGTTGACCCGGATAATGGGATATGACTCCAGTGGTTTTTCATGATGCGGTCACAGACAGAGAGACAGACAAAAATTCTAAAAACTATAAATTCGGCCTCTGTATCAATAAGAATGACTATTTCAATAAGATTTTCCGAAAAATATTCTATGTACAGATTCGACTCAGTTAGAATTTTATTATATGTATAGATATTTATTCCGGTATTTCTATATACACGTAATGGACCAAGATCCGGCGGCAAGATTGCTACGTTCATAGCGTATTTAATCAAAATCAATTTTTTATATACAATAATAAGAGGGACAATATGTTTTGACCGGGGTGCCTATTAAAATGTGCCCGCTAATATGTTTAATTAAATAAGTAATAATTGACTGTTTGGAACAAAATCGGTGCACTTGCTATTTAAATGAATTATACTCCACTTCACAGAAATATACGTAGAGAACTTGAAAAGTGATAGCTGCCGTTGCGCACTTGGCCGCAACCTCTTCGCAGCCAGGTGTAAGCAGGTCATATTTTGTTACATTTAAACGTTCATGGCGTATGTTCATTATTTATATATCAAATTAAAGTTATTTTTTTTGTACCTGATAAACTACTGTAGGAGGACTCTAATAAAACTTTAAGAAACTCGTTGCATATATGTATTCATATATTCAGTACTTTTATAATCGTCAGTACGTCTGTCCGTGTGGAAGCTACCACCGGCTCGGAAATCAGTTCTGCTGAGAAGAGCCGGCAAGAAACTCAACAGTTACTCTTTTAAAATAATAAGTTACATAATTTATAACAATAATTTTCAGTATTACAAACATTCCATGACTAGTCACTACAGGGTGGTACCGACATCTCCCCGCAAAGGCGCGGGAAAACAAATTAATATCCGCGCCCTTTTTTATTTTTTAAAATACATTCCTATTGGCTAAGGTCATATAACTAAATGCCTTAAACATAAATCATTACAAAATAATCAAATATAATATTATTTTCCATTAAAACGCTCATATATATAAATGCAACCTTACACTACGTCTACCTATTGAAACAGCTCAGAAGGATTTTCCAGGAAAACAAATATTTGGCAATCAATAATTATATTTAGTGCTTTTCCTGAATACTCATTTTACATTTATATTAGAATGCCTATCTCCGACTCCACTTGACACATCAAAAATCCATTGTCAAATCCACAAATTGGCACATAACATATAACTGAACTGTTACACTATGTAAAAGTGGCCGCAAAAGGGGCTGCCATTCATTAAAGATGTTTTTGTTACATTTATACGTTCATGACGCATATTCATCATTTATACATATATCAAATTAAAGCATTTTTTTTTCTGTGCATGATAAAATACCTCTACCCGTGTAAAAGTGGCCGCAAAGGAGAGAAAAGAAGGAAAGAATATAATAAATTATGTCATTTGTCAGACAATAACAACTGTTTGTTGCCATGGCAACTGTTGTTAAAAAATGTTGCCCACACCTCGCAGCCGGATCTTATTCCATAACACAACTCGTGTTATATATGGATAAAAATAAAAATTATGAATATATTTTTAATTATTAGATGCGGTGGTGATTAACATGTATCAAATGACTGAATATACGTAAGTAGGTAAGTAATAAAAGTGGTTTTTATAATTATTTTACAAAGTATTTTTTGTAACATTGAATTTTTGTAACATTGAAAATTTTTAATAATATTTATAAATTATTACTTTATTACTTAACTAGCGGCTCAACCTCGATTCGCTCGGGTTCGCCTCTAGAAAAACAAAATCAAATCTATTCCACGGGAACCGTACATTTTCCGGGATAAAAAGTAGCCTGTGTTATTATAATGTATGAGCTATATTATTGCAAAACGTAAAGTTTTATTAAAATCCATTCAATAGTTTTTGCGCGAAAGAGTAACAAACATCCATACATCTATACATCCAGACATCCTCATACGCTTTCACATTTATAATATTAGTACGATAAATAAATAATTTACTTTTATTTTTTAAATTAGATAATTTTTTTAATTATACAAAGATACCTTTTAATTAACCCTTTATCAATTATATTTAATATTTTATTATTTTGTTGTCGTTTCTACAAATGTATAGTATTGGCACGCAGTATACAATTTTTATCGTACTTTTGTTTTGTTATGACTTATGCCAAAGAAGTATAAATTCTTGAATTTGAAAAATTGTGCGTTAGAAGTAAAACTTCAGAAAAGTAACATTCGAGAGAATGAGATGAAGATAAAGTATCAAGAGTAAATAAGGTTCATTAGGCATATTACAATCATATATTTATAGAATATCATATACGGAAAGAATATAATATTATATATTTGTCAGACAATAACAACGGTTACCATGGCGACATGGCAATGTATTCTATCTCATTTTATCGCCGGCTTGATTCTATATATTTATGTGATTGTTTCGTTGTTTCGTTTTATCGTGGTTCAAATCAGAAGGCTTAGACAAGTGGCTAACGCTCCATATCGATTCTCTTTCGATAAACGCTAACGTCTTGGCAATTTCGATAATAATTTGGTAGCCAAACGTACAAGGACTTGTCGAACGCTCAATCTATTCGATCTTTCGAACGTAGTCATGGTTTTGTTTGTGAACCTCATCTTGACATTGTGAAATGCAATAAAATTTAAACGTATACGAGCAACACATAGCATTTTTAGCGTTTCTTTATCAAAAATTCACTAATTATAAGGATTATTTCGCCTAGCAGTCTTTGCTACAATAACAATAAATACAATAATATATATTTGTCAGACAATGACAACGGTTACCCTGACAACAATTAGTCATAATAGCTTTTATTTAATTTATCCACATTCATTCCACTGTAATGAATATTATTTTTTATAAGTAATAAGTTTAGTTTTTTTTACCAAGTCTAAAAGTTATTTTACATTTTATTTAACATATATTATTTAACATATTATTCAGTGATTCGCCACTTTGTAGCGTTATCTCCAAGGTATTGGCGTTCGATAGGTGTCGTACGCTAGCAGCCGAATTCGTTTGTCAAAAGTGCCACTTGTCTTCAATTTCTATGGAGATGAATGTACTACCCTGACGTTTCATTTCATCGAAGAGATTAGATCAACATTTGGCTGCCAATTTACAAATGGGATACGTTGAGTCAAATTTGAAGTCGTAAACATATGTCAGTCCCATACATTGATTACTCTATTCTACTAGCGTTTATGCCACTTGTCTAAGCCTGCTGAACGATTCTAAAGAAGTTTCACTTCAAAAAACCTTTTTTTGGATAAATGTTATCAAATTTAGTATTCCGTCCGTACGTTTTTTGTGCCTTCTAGATATGTAACAATACTAAGAATATATAAATATATAAATGTCGAAAAATGAACATTATATTAAGTAATATATTCATGTTATGGCTATTAGGTACGCGTTGAAACAAAAAAAATAGATAACTATTAGAGATTACGTTAAATTGTAAGTCTTAAATGGCTTTTGTGAATACTTACTTCCACCATCTATAAAATACGATATTTGGTATATTCTTCCAAGATATTGTATTTTTTTCCGAATATATCTGTAAGTAATATGTCATGAGGAACCCGCTCATGGCAAAGAATATCTGGACCAAACTCATAGCGGTGAAGATGAGCCGGAATTTACTTTCATATGCCTGTTGAAAAGAAAAATTATTTGCTGTATATAAAGTATTCGAAACGTTGGGAACCAATAATTAAAATAAATGCTTAAGAAAAACGAAAAGATGGTGCTATTTAAAATATAAAAATAGTGTTAAAAAATTGTCAATCGCTAGTCCGACGCTAACGGAAGCACACGTTGCGATTTACCGAAACGGTTTTCATATTATACGATCTACAATCATTGGCGCGAGCAAACACGCCGTGCGATGTCACATACATACACATTATGTATAGTTTTGTTCACATCTACGGGAAAACCATACTCCTAGAGAATGGATTGGGCAATACTGTCATGAAATTGACCACTCTCTAGAAAGAAAGCGGACGTGCGGCCAATACCTGTCTTTTATTAATTATTATTATTTAAATATATTAATGGAATGTAAAAAATATAATATTATTGTTAAGTGTAATAATATAATGTAATAGAGGAATTATAACAATTTTATTGTTAAAAACATCTATCTTCATTAATCGTATTTTAATTAATACAGAAGACTTCTGGCCGCGAATTCGTTTCGTTTTTGTCGCTTTTCCGCCATTTTCAGCTGACAGCTGGCGAAGAAACACTCAGTCCGCTCTCTTTATCTATGGCCAAAACCGTATACGAAAACCTATTTGATAAAACCGTAAAGGTGTGGATTTATTATTTAAATTTATTTATTTATTATTTTATATTTATTATTACTACATGATTATAAATTTTTGAAATTGTATTTGCAATAAATACCTTTTCCAGAGTACGAGGATCGCTGACAAATGTAGCTAGAGTAAACAAGGAATGGCCAAATACAATCAATATTTCAGCAATTACTCTGGAAAAAAATAGTTATCAGTTAGTTAAAAACTAATTATATAATATACTATAAGAATAGTAGGATAGCATTGAAGGACGCATAAGCATGTATCTATATATAATATATATAATCCTAATATCTCTAATACACATTTACGTCGCACATGTTGACTCGTGGCGAAATATTTTGTATTTTTTAAGCCAGTGTTCGAATTTCTAGTTTTCCAAATAAAATTTCTAGTGGTCCAAATTCGAATGAACAATTTAATAATTATATAAAAAAAATGGGGATATAGGGAAACATATGAATAGAATTTATCTACTTAAATAGCCGTTATAGGCAGTGGTAGCCTAGTGGTAACGCGCTCGCTAGGGAAACCGAGTAAAGCGGGTTTAAATCCCGGGTCTCGCACCTCTAATATTTTCATGTGCGAATCATTTCTAACATGATTACCACTTGCTTTACGGTGCAGGAAAACATCGTGAGGAATATCTGAGAGAAGTTTTTGAAAGACATGTGCAGTCCGCCAACCGGCACTTGGCCAGCGTGGTGGACTATGGCTTGATCCCTCTTGTATTGAAGGGCGGCCCGTGCCCAGCAGTGGGACGTTAAAAAGGGCTGAATACACATAGCCGTTATTATAAAGCATATGTATTATAAAGCCGTTTCCACATATTTTATTGTTAGCAGTAAATGAGGTCGTCAATACTCAATAGCTACAAAAAAAAAGGTTGACAAACAGTGGAGAAAAAGGTACTGGACTGTTTTCTCTTTTCTTTATATACATATGTATGATAGAGTGCGGACTATATCTTACGTGTCATTTTACACATAATGTCCTCCTGGTAGATTCCGGCCACGGCGGCCAATCTCACTGAGACTAGCCAACTGCGCAGGAGATATTATAGTGCACAAATGTACGTACAGACACAAGTGCACTCTCTATTCCTGTCACTCTCAAAGTCAGGACCGACGTCTTTACGTAATCTCCGAAGCACTGGGCTGCAAACTCACTAACTGAACCATGCTCAATCAGGGACTCGTACCTAGGACCTCCAGATTAACAGCCGCACATATTAGCTACCAAGGCAGTCAATATTATAAGATAACTCACCTAGCACCATGTAGTCCTCTCAATTCAAACAAACGCTCATCTCGTTGGTCTACGTAACTCAGTCTCTCCGTGTTTCGGAACACCGAAAAACATAACAGTGCTTTATTTTCTGAAACTTTACATTTTAAAAACTAATTACATATATACATAGTAGACAATGTAACATGCATTCCAACCGCTTTTCAAACAGATCAAAATTAAATTAAAATTAAAAATTAACTTTCTCCAAAATTTATTATTAAAATATGCTTTCATGATCTCTGCTTTCAAAACATATCAAGAGTATTATTTTTTTTCTCAAAATTTTAATTGTAGGATATGTGCGTGCATTGGTACAATGCCAACAACGTACCTGCATATATTTGTGAAAATACGTACCTATATCTATCAATCAAATGTTTACTATCATATCAAAAGATAGATAGATGGAAGTGACGGAGGAATACACAGACAGTAAGTAGGCTCAATGATAAGATAGGTACTGTATCAATCTGGAGGATATTTTGTTTCCACACATCAGCCATAAGACGAATTGCTTTCCACATTCTCTGAGACACGGTGATTTCGGTCAACTGAGAAGAACTTTTAACCCACGACCTAATATAGTGGAGCCAAATATGCCGAAGTAGTAGAGGTTGCTGATATAAAAAAAAATCTACTCACCTGGAGAAACTTTTTCGTTGTCTGTAGCTCTACGTAATTTAATATCATAATAGCTACCAGCTACTACCAAACTACATAAGCAGACTATGACGGCAGCAACTATGTAGTCTAAGTAGTCTAATTTAATTCCTTGGTCTGTTTGTTTGTCACAAGTCAATTTAAAGAGGTGTGCGTTTAAACCATATTTGTGTTCCACAATTTCGTTGAGACAACCCTCGACGATCAATTCCAGATCGTCATTAATATTTAGGCCCTTACTTTTCATGTAACTTCCACATGTTTTTGTCACGCATATTCCTCTATCAATGTGTGAATAGTTAAAACGTTTAGCCGTATGCTTAGAATATTCCTGGAACAAAAAAAAAACATCAAATTTAACTGTAATTAATTTTAACATTGAAAATGTTTTTTTGTCATTTCGGTGAGTTTTAGCGAAAATGCGACATCACCCTGGTGTCGTGGGCTTTGGGACTACGTAGCTGATTGGGTTTTCAAAACACGCATCTTGACGAGGGCTACAAAATGCAAAAAAAAGTTTTGATAGGACTCAAAAACTTTTTTTTTTATCGAATAAATGTGAAAAATGCGGTCGTTTTTCACCCGGTTTTGCTAGTAGTTAATATATAAAAAAAATCAGTTCATTTGACATTCATTTTCAATATACACGAAGGTTGAGGCAGACACGAGATCTGTGTATTTTTATTTCTAACTGTAGTTATATTTATTATAATTGATTTTTACACTAGTGTTAGAAAAAAATAAAAATAATTAACGAGTTTCGAAATTTATTAATTACTCAACAACCTCATATCTTTAAACACAGTAGGTAGATAATTAGCATGATAATTACATGTTGGCCAATTTTTTTTTATACCCTCAATCTATATAATATGTATATATAGAACAAAGTAGGGTTACTCTATCTATAACTCAAAAACTCTATAATTTAAATAAATAAATAAATATGTTGGGACATTAACACACAACACCATCTAGTTCCATGGTAAGCTATGAGGCTTGTCTTATGGATACCAGATAGTTGATAGTTGATACATTACACATATATAACTTTAAATACATACATATTATAAATATCAACACCCATGACTGGAGTACGAACATTCGTGCTCATCACACAAATGAATGCCCCCAGCGGGGCTCAAACCCGCGATCGCTGGCACAGCAAGTAGGATCAATACAAACTGAATCAAACGTGCCGTCGTAATTTGTTGGGTTTGTCTTCATCCCCAGTAGCAGAATAACTATTAAAACATCAGGAAAATTCATGAAAAAAAATATTAAAATTTATATCGCTAACTCTGGCTAAAAAATATTTATATCTATTTAAAACGTACCTAGGGACGAACCCAAGCGAAGCGAGAGTGAGCCGCTAGTATACTATAAAAAGTTATAGGTATGTACATACAACATTAAAAAGAGTGCATATATTCTGTATTCAATCCTTTTTAACGTGCCACTGCTGGGGATAGGCCTACTTTCAATACGAGGGGAATCAGGACATAGTCCACCACGCTGACCAAGTGCGGGTTAGCGGACTTTACATGTCTTTTGAAAACTTGCTAGGTTCTCTCAGACATGCAGGTTTTCTCACTATGTTTTCTTCACCGCAAGACAAATGGTAAACATGTTAGAAATGATTCACACATGAAAATATTAGAGGTGTGGGACCCGGGATTTGAACCCGCTGCACTCGGTTTCCCAAGCGAGCGCGTTACCACTTGACTTCCACTGCCTTAAAAATGAATACATAATATTACCGACATAATGAGAGTTAATATATTTATCCAGTACACTTATCCATTCATCCGTTGCACAAGCCTCACCTCAAAGTGAGTGTGTTTAAGACTAGTTCTTACGCCGCCTCGCACAAAAAATATCAGAGCTGCGAGACTCATCTTTAACCCCTCTAATCTTGGTTTTCCGAGCGAACACATTACCATTGAGGAATAGTACATACTTGTATGATATTGTAAAGTCTGTTGTCTGGCTCTCCATGTAAACTTAAACTCGCCACGCAGTAGACAGCCCCAGGATTTTCAAGGCAGGCGTCATAGTTCTCCAGTTCGTATAATCTGGGCAATATCTCATATTCCGTTTCTGGTAAAAAAATAATAATAATTAAACGTTATACATAGGTAATAATCTAACGAAAAAAAACCTCCATTCGGTGAATAATCTGTACCTATAGGGCCAGTAGTAAACTTTGCCTGTCTATAATATAGACAGTGTATAGTCTATAGGTGGTGGAAAGTACCAAAAATTCCTAACAAGAAATCTTCATAAATTGGTCAAATCTACTCCCTGTCTTTCAATAAGGTCAGTTCAATAACCAAGTCACCAGTACCCAAGATGTAATAAATGGAAAAATTTTGAACGTGTTTCGAGTAACTCTCAAACTACATTCCAGGATATTATTGTTACTCTTTATTTTGTGGCTTTTATGTCAGCCCCCACAGGCAGTGGCGTAGCCATGTCTATGCAACCAATGTGATCGCACGGGGCCCCTGATTCAAGGGGGCTCCAGTGGGCAACAAAGGATTCTTTTATTTCAAAACATTTTTTCGAGGACGGCCCTCATATAAGTTTAAAAAAATACCACAAGAAATAAATATTTTTTTTTTTACAAGGACCACGAGGAATGTGATCCTACCTATATTCTATAAAACGATGAATGGTACTCTAAGCTCAGATTTATTAATAAATATTACTCTACCGGTTCTTCTGTGAGATCGGTTTGAAAAAAGTGAGAAGTTCAGTGAAAAGAGTACGGCAGTATGCAATGAACTGAAACACCTACGCGCAGAAAAACTCGGCCCCAAAAAATCGCTCTCGGAAATCATCCAGGCAACCGGCAACCTGCTTGACTACTGTGACACTCTGGGGTGGAAAGAATAACACACGAAGTAGCACAAGCTCACGTACAATGGGCAAAACTACCTAAGTACAGAAAAAGCCTTGCAAGAAGAAGAACGTTACGTACGGTAGGGCTCACGTTGGTTTTAAGGAGGACACTTAGATTTTTTTTTTGCATTGGGGCCCAAAGTTACGCCACTGCCCACAGGCCATAGCCAAGCAGTCCCAGTTATACTTACATACAAACATTTAAAACAAAATACAAAAAAAGCGTGTTAAAAAAGCTTACCATTCAGCCGGTATGTAGTTCCTGAGCTTCCATTGCATACAGTTAGTAGTAAAATTAATTTAAATACAATTGTCCGAGGCATCTCTACCGATGTCACAAAGTTTATTCAACCAACCTTATTTATTTAATATTTTATGAAACTATGCCCAGGCGAGATGAGATAATATGTCTATTCCAAATTATACAAAAGTTATTAAGAAAAGTGCAAATTTTTACGCTTACGCTTTTATACGAGTTATCGCTTACAAATGCGTCTTAAGATGGTAAAGCTCAATGTCGTTATTTATATATAAACTAGCTCGCTTCGTTCGCGTTCGTCCCTATGTACGTTTTCAAGGTTAGTATAGAATAAACTATATATATGTACATACATAGGTATAAAAAAGTAAGTACCTACTTTAAAAATAATAAATATATATATATAGGGGCAGATCCATTACTTTTCGACAAAAGTATGCGTGACGAATGCAAAAAAATATATAAATTCAAATAAATTAAATACAATTAATAAATCTCGCAAAAAAAAACAAAATCAGACATCTCGATTATTTATTTTACTTATAACAAAACCTTTACTGTAAGATTTTAATAAGTATTAATTGATACCGTAAAATTATAAAATTGATGATAAAAGTCCGAAAAACGTCATATTAAATTGAAAATTTGACAGTTTTCAAAAATTCATAGCTCTGTAACCAGGTTAAAACCAAAGTTGAAATTTTTTGGGCTGTTTGAAAATAAAATAAAGTATAATTCCTAAAATTTTCAAAAGATTTCGAGTTGATAGAAAAAAGTTATGGGTATCTAAAAACAGCTATTTTTGAAAAATTGATCGGCTGTACGTGGCTGTATTTTGAAGACATAGCCGCAATCAGAGGAAATTAGGATGGAAATCGATAAAGTATACTTCATCAAAAGATTTAAGCTATTGATCATCCCTCTACTCCAAAAATTGTAGATTTAAGAGCACTTTGAAAATTGGAAAAAAATTGCTCAAACACTAGATCAGTTAGAAACCCATAGCCAAGCCGCGTTTTAGCGCAGATCAATTATATAATTTTTTCCTAAAAATATAGTATTGAGAAATTCTGTCTTGATCGAATCTCTAAGTTTTATAGGAGTTGAGGTATGAATTTTTGAAAATGACTAAAAAGTCAACTTTTTTCAAATTTCAAAAAATCTCCAGCGGCTGGATTAAATCGTATCGAGTTAAAATTTTCAGGATCTTCTCCTTTTCTAACCTACTTTCGAAAAAAATCTGTGTCCAAATCGGTGATTCACGCGCGCACACTTTTGACGAAAAGTAATGCATCTGCCCATATATATATATATATATATATATATATATATATATATATATATATATATATATATTCCTTTGTTGAGGAATCGCCCTTTTCACCCCATTAAGGGATGATTTCCAGGCTAAAAACTATCCTATGTCCTTCCCAGGGTCTCAAACTATCTCCATACCAAATATCATCTAAATCGGTTCAGCGGATTAAGCGTGAAAAGATAACAGATAGACAGACAGAGTTACTTTCGCATTTATAATATTAGTAGGTGTAGATGATAAGTATTAATACCGTATTTATGTAAATAGCTTTTACATTACCGCATTATAATTGCCAATTTTTTTAAGTATTAAAATGGATATAGTATGTTACCCTTAAGAGATAGACATATGCCATCGTGGACTTTTCTGTAAACTTATATAAGATACACAATTCCACCATACATTATTTTGTTATATCTCAAAGGGTTTAGGCAGCGTTTTCGTTGAAAGCTCCCAGACGACTTATTTTTTTCCAACACCTCCAATAAAATATATCGTTATATTTTAGACAATGTAAACAAAAACTTAACAAATTATATACTAAAACCATTCATCGAGAACCACTCTATCCATTGGTGAAACAGCATGAAAATCGGTGCAGTAGTTTTTGAGTTTATCGCAAACAGACATACAGATAGACGCGGCGGAGGACTTTGTTTAATAATTCATCATTCGTCTCATCATTATTCGTCTCATCCTTGCCGCGAGATGTAGACACTCGTTTGTATGTCTCCGACTGCATAATAATATATTCCTTCGTGAACTTGTTTTCATGTTTTTAGTTTGTTTTTATGCAATTGGGTTTTTTATCTTTATAATATATTTTTTTTTTATTTACAGCTTTTTAGTTTTTGCCAGTTAGATATTTGAAGTAAAATAAATGTGGTTTAAATTATCATTATTTTGAGTAATACAGGGATAATATACCTTTTTGGAATCCTTGTTATGAACCCTTTAATTTGGTACCCATATAGCAAAAAAAGAAGATTAAAAAAAATCATCTTAAATAATGAAATCTAGCAGCCCCCATGTTTAAATTTTTTTATGTCACCTATCTAAGAACACTTGCACTAATGAGACGAATCTAACTGTACCTTAAAGAAATCCATCGAGTGGTTTGGAAGATATGAGGGCATAAAGAATATTACAAACAAACAAACATACAAAGACAGGCGCGAAAAACATAACCCCTTCCTTGCAGTAGGGTAAAAAACTCTTTGTTATGTTGTTTGTATTTATGTTATGCAGCGCCTAACCCTCGCTTCGCTCGTGTCATCGCTATGTACGAGTATTTACATAATATACATACAAAAATACTTAAATCGCGTTTAAAAAAAAGATGTAGTGGAGGAAGGGTAGGGGGGGGGGGGGGGGGGGTAGGAAAGTGAAAAATACTTTACGACCTATTCTCATACCTAGCAAATATACAAAAAAATCATTAAAATCGGTCGAGCTGTTTCGGAGGAGTGCGACCACAAACACCGTGACACGAGATTTTTATATATAGGTATTAGATTATTTCTTTGAGAAATAGTAATAAAGTTGCAAACTGGTTAGGTTAATGTAACCGGTAACGTATACCTTTTAATTGTCCTAATTATAATTAGATTTCTTATCTAATCTATAGTTAACAATTAAAAGTTGAACAATTTGTTTGAACGCGTTAATCTCTAAAACCACAAGTCTGATTTGAAAAATCGTTTTTACAATCTATAGTTTATTTAATAACCAACTTCAAAAAATAAAAAATTAAAAAAAATTAAACCGACTTTAAAAACTTTATTTAAGTATGGCGCAACGTAGATGTCAACTCTCTCTTTACTTACTCAATAAACCCATGATGTGATTGCTTATTTTAGCTCAGTCAACTGCATCTGTCATTGAAATTTCGGTTTTCCTGATGTACAGTTATTAAATTGCACTATTCATCATTATCTATTAGTTCCGAACAGTAAATAATCCCTATCCATATTATACTCTGCATGTACATATGTCCTATCCACATTATACTGCTGTTATGCATATTTTTTACCCTTTATTTTTGTCTGCCCCATCACTATAAAAAATACTTTCTTGTGCGGTATCGGTCGTTATCGGCCTGACACTTTCCTTGGTTGATTTCTTATTTTCTATTTGGCAGATCTCGGGGCAAAACGAACGTAAAGGAATAGGATTCAGGGTCATTTTAATAGTATAAAAAAATCGTGTAGACCATGTTTTCGCAAAGTTATAGCGCTTTAATCTATCCTAGTTGTGGCAGGTCGAAAAGGACTTATACGCACTTTCGAAAAGGTCGATGGATGCGCATTTTGACCGCCATTGCACCAGATGAAAGTTGTTCACCAGTGTTAAGTAACCATAAATTAATATCTTTCATGAATAAGGTGATATAATAATAGTAGCCCCAATTTTATTTAAAATATTTGTACAATATTGTTAGTTCCTTTTTTTAGAATGAATGCTATGATTATAATATATTGTAAAACAGTGAAACACTTTTCCTGTTTTAATAGTTATATTGTCAGTAATTAATAAAATACACACAACAAAAAATCATACGTCCGGCCCAAACGTCAAATAAAAAATATATTCGTCGTCATACTTTTCCTGCCTGCCTGGCACCTGCGTAGACGCACACCACAGAGGTTGTTCGCTTGATGTCTTCGACTGAATTAGCGGCGCGTAACAATATTATTAGTAGCTTGTCAATAAAAACTGAGTAAAATAATTTTTATAACGTTATCTTAGATTTATGCGAATACTTAATTAACAATTTTGAATAATTTGTAATATAAATAACCACACATAAAAACAAAAATTCCTTCTACTGTTATTACCTAGTTACGTTAGCTACAGACGGAAGGTCGAAAAGAAACCGAAAAACTAATTTATACTAATTTATTTTAAAATAATTTTATTACATGCTAAACTTATTATCTGTAATTAATGTTTCACCTACTCGATGTAAGTAATGGAATGAATTATCTATACATATAATAAAATTGTAACTAAGCCGAATCTGTACATTAAATATTTTTTGGAAAATCTTATTGACATAGACATTATTATCGATACAGAAGCCGAATTTATAGTTTTTTGGATTTGTTTCTGTCTGTCTGTCTGTCTGTTACCGTATCACGAGAAAACCACTGGACATATTTTGATGAAATTTGGTATGATGATAGCTGGTTATTCAGATCAACATATAGGATAATTTTTACTGCGAGAAAATGTCTCATCTCTGAGAAATCTATACTAAACGTTAAAACGTAAGTAGGGACGAACCCCTGGTAGGGTAGGTCGCTAGTAAAATATATAAAATTAACATATTTGAAAACTGAAACTCTGCATTCCTTTCTCGGTGACGATATACTATTTATTATAAAACCGTGGAAATTAATATATAAGCAGTCCTCTAAGGGCATGTATATGTAACTCCTCCACCCTCAGATCAGCAATTATTTTAGCACATTGAGATAAAATGTGGCTGACATCTTCCTGCGATGCTCCGATGTCCCTGTTTCATCCAATTGTTCATTATAAAAGTAGGATTTTTACAAACGTGCGAACTGAGTCATAAATCATTTTTATCAGGCCTCTCGCTTGCACTTCTAGTGTTGTGTGTAACAATAAAAAAAATTGTCGATAGTCAATAGCAAGTAATGAAGGAAAGGTTAAGAAATTAAGGTAGGATATTAATCTATGTCTGTGTTATCGCCTGGTAGCAGTCACTGTCATCTTCGTGTACATTTATTATCAGAGGTTGTATTCTCTGATCTCTTATACCTTGGCTAAATCCCGTTCCTGTAACTCCTCTGCATGCCTCACACATTTGACCCAGTCATCTTTGAATAAATTCCCAGTCATTATATAACGACTTTATTTTCATTTATAATAATTAAGTTGATTAATTATCCCAAATCAAAATAAAGTCATTATCATCTCAAATCAAGATTCACTATTAAGACTCACTATTTTTTTAACGCGAATGGAATATAGCCATCAACGACCGCGTCGTCCTATATAGCTACCTGCATCCGAGCGACATCCGTTCATCGATAAAGAGTCGCGCGGCATTGTCACATTCCTTTGACTTAATGTTTTATGACTCAGTTCGCACGTTTGTAATAATTCAACTATAATTTATATTTATAGTTTTTGCTTCTTCGTAATTTGTAGCGATGGCCTGCGGTGACTATAAAAAGTGCATCATAGTATGGTATAATATACTGCCTCGGTGGTGTAGTGGCTAGCATGTACGGCTGCACACCCGGAGGTCCTGGGTTCGAGTCCCGGGTCAGGCCAAGTTTAGTTATTGAGTCTTACTGTCTAGTAAGCCTCAGTAACAGCCCGGAGTTAGGAAGTTGGCGGTGTTTCACCCCCGTGCCTCGGAGAGCACGTAGAGCCGTCGGTCCTGCGCCTTAACTCTCACCGGTCGTGTCGAATAGTCGTCCCACCGGAGTATGAGAGTGACAGGAATATAGAGTGCACTTGTGTCTGTACGTACACTTGTGCACTAAGTATAATATCTCGTGCGCAGTTGGCTAGTCTCAATGAGATTGGCCGCCGTGGCCGGAATCGGTCAGGAGGACATCATCATCATCATGGTATAATGTATCAGAATGTAGCTTTTCCAGTCGTAATGGTGTTTCTTGACCAATTTTATCTTGAACACTATGGAATTCTTGCAAATTTGAGTTTAAGTTGAGATGAGTGAAAATATCATCCTGACTTCCTGCACTGAATGGTATCTGCATCAATTTAAGCGGCTGGCCTTTTATTACGTCGCTGTCGTTTATGATGGTGAATTCTGCAGTTTTTATATAGCATTTTGCAGGTATAGTGGTTATAGGTATTTATGCGTCTTGAACAAAAAAATCGTCTATATTTGACGACATGTTTGGTTCAGTTTGTAGTTATCCTACTTGCTGCGCCAGCGGCCGCGGGTCGAGTTCCGCTGGGAGCATTCATTCATTTGTGTGATGAGCACAAATGTTTGTACTCCAGTCATGGGTGTTTATATTTATAATATGTATGTATTTAAAGTAATATATGTGTAGTGTACCAACTATCTGGTATCCATAACACAAGCCTCGTAGCTTACCATGGAACTGGATGGTGCTGTGTGTTAATGTCCAAACAATTTTATTTATATCAATCGAATGTGGTGGGTATCAAAATACAGTGCTACAAGGATCATTTGGCACTTAAGTGGCATTGACATGAGGGCGTGTGTGTGAAATTAGGGGTTTTCTTTTATAAGAAAAAAACTTCTCAACTTCTATAACATCACTACATATTTTGAGATATATTTATTGAAATAAAAGCACAAAATATCCACAACAAACATCAACTCCAACCTCGCGCCAAATGATCCTTGTAGCACTGTACAGATTTCTAAGAGGGGATTACAAAAATATATACAACTTATATGTTTAAAAGTACTTTAAGATAAGAATTTTTTAAATAAAACTTTTAAAAAATGTACTGGCCAAAACTTAAAAGCTGTAAATAAAAAAAATAATAAAAAAAAGTCCGTAAAATTAAGAGATGAGAACAAATTGACGAAGAACATAGAAGCAGTCGGAGAAATAACAACAAAAATACGAATAAAATTTTAACCTCGAAAATAGATAAGAAAAATTAAACAAAAACAAACGATATAATGATACTTTATTTGCATTATACCTCATTTAAACTATTTACAATGCTCCAGTACATTTGTATTAAAAATACTTATCGTTTCGACAACATCAAACAAGATAACCTCGAACTTATACACTATACATTTCGCTTTAAAGGTCAAAACGTATTGTTTCGCAGAAATTTCTATCATGGGATCTCATTCAATCACAAAAAAAAAATTAGTTCAAATAAATATCAATAGATGACGTTACATGTATAGATTTGTTATTAAAGTTGTGTTAAATTAACAAAAGATGAAAAAATAGATCCCAAAAAGGTGTATTATTGTTTTAAAAAATATTCTAAATAAAGGGACAAAACATAATGCGCCCGTAAATCAAATTTGCGTAATTTTACTGATTATTACCGATATCAGCAATCAGATGATGGGTTTGCAGTGTATTTTCACAGATGGAGCTTTCACTTTTTACGAATTGTAAGTGTGTATCACGGTTAAAAAATTCTTAAAATGACTGTTTTTTTTTTATTCGAATGCAAGATGAATTTTACATTCACCATAATATGTTTGTTTGAAAATATTTATAAAATAAAACAGTTTAACTGTTTACGAATCAACGACATCTATTATCCATTCAAGCAAACAAAAATAGCCCGAAGAATAGCCAGAATTAGCGCGGTCCATTTTTTTGTATGGGATGAGGCATCTGTACTAGTATATTATTATGTGATTTGTGGTATTATATTTTCATTTCTAAGACTAGGAAGTCTTTAGGGAGGAAAACTAAAATATTCGCCATAAATAGAACAAAACAAGATGTGTTAACAATAGGACTATTATAATTAGGCGTAAAAGTATAAAAAAATAACAACGAATTAAATAAAATCATTATAAAAAAAAGTATTTAAATAGTTTTTATATTTTCTTTAGAGACATTTACCAAATCATATTTGGGATAACATTAAAAATTAACACAATGTAAATCATAAAGGGATAACCACAAAAACTATAGATCAAAAATATTTCTAAAAATATAATAAAAGGAATGTAATGTATGTATGTACGTGTTAGACTAAGAGCCAACTAAAAAAACTGACATTGAAAAAAAAATTAAAATTAATATTAAGAAAATTTGCCCTTTTTTGTCATACGAAACAATACGTTCAATCTTTTGATCGCTTAAAATATTTAATATTTATTTTGTTATAAATATCCATCATGTTGACCAAAAACGCTTGAATTGTTACTTGATTTAAAGCAAAAAATTATAATTAATGGAAAATATGCAGAGTAAAATGTAAACATTTATATTTGAATCAAGCAATTGTATTTTGAACAAAAATTATAAATGATGTATTTTTTTAATTATTCATTGCTTTTTACCATAAAAAAATATATAAACATAATTTTCTTTTGAATAAATCGATTAAAATCGATTCACGTCATCGGCACATATCGATATTATGGAAAATAGATGCTTAAATAATAGACAGTAATGTTTAAAGATAAATAATTTTTATATAATAACTAAGTTAAAACTAAACCGTTAAAAAATTGAATAACCTAACTACACGATTTAAGTAAACATTTTTTTCATAATAACTTATAATGCAAAATAAGTTCGGAATAGTCGAATAAATGGCGCATCGATGATTTGCTCAAAAGTTTTCTACAAAACTCACTCCATTTCATGGATTGCAAAACTAAATTTTCTTTATACATAGCAGTTTTATACACCGTACCCTAGACTATATACAAGTTGTAGATATATAAGGAAAAAAATGTATGTTTGTTCGGTCAACTGATTTTCTTATATATCATATCTCTATTGGGAAATTAAGCTTGTGTATAGTCACAAGCTTTTATTTTTAGTATTTAAAATTATAATTACTATATAATATTAATTTAAAGACAAACTGTTTCAAAGGACTTTAGCCGTTGACGCCAAAATGGAATAAATTAAAAATTATAAGAAACCCAATCCAACCGAACTGTAAATAAAGACGATATAAAGAAACACACCAAATTACTTGATGCATTCAAAATTACCGAAAAATATTATAGGAATCGGTGTTCAAAGGCTTATAATGTAACTGAATGTGACGAAACTCGTCGCATAGTGTCGAAGCGAAAGCATTTAAAGGCTAAAATTTCACATATTTAATTTAAAAAAAAAAAAAACGAGAAAATGGCCACATTTCATCAATACAATAATTTTTAATTATGACAATGTTTATGTAAATAAAATTAGTATGTTTTTTTTTTTAAAGATATCTCATATTGGATGGACTCAGTGAAGTTATTAGCACGATATCAAAGCCAAAGAAAATTATTAAAAAAAAAGTATTTTTATATGGGATAGGTTAGAGGAAGAGTAGCCTATTTTAATCAGCTGGAAAAAAGGATAATACAAAATTATACTTCACTGTGTATTAGTTATTAGTCTTGCCTACAGTATGGCAAATGAAATTCAGAAAAAATATAATTTTGAACATGGCTTTTGAAGAAATTTGATTAAAATATTTATAGTACGAATTCGACTCCACTACTTTTCATTCGACTAGTATTCATACACCAAAAAGGAAATTCAAAAAACTAAATTGATAAAAAGTGGCAATTTTTTAAAGTACAATTTTAAAGTATATAGTGTATTGTGACGTCACAAGCCACGGAACCATAGATTATAAAAGAATAGAAGGTACAAATAACATTTATAGTCTTAGTAAAGGCTACTTCGATATCACTCATGTATTGACGGTTTAGAAGCTATTGGGTATTTGACTTTTATATGAAAGAAAGATTTCCTCTTAGTTTTTTTTTAAATAATAAAAAAATGGCGTTTCTTAAATGTTATTTTTAATTTAAAAATAGTTTAATTTATACTGATTTATAAACAAATATATATTTTCATTTTAACCCTACAATCAACTTACACAAAATTTATTCCATAAAAAAACGCCGAAAATACGCCACAGACTGTTAATAAATAAACAGCCTTATCACTATTTCACTGCCATATTTCAAATTTAATTGACAATCCAAAGAATATTTATTTTAATCCAATATTATAAAAACATATTGTGAACAACTTACTCTTACAGTCAAAGTTTAATGAAGTTATATTAAAAATATTCATAATAATTCAAATAAGTTGAAACAAACGTCTGCTGTGTTGAAAAAAAGGCGAGTCCTCAGAAAGAAACAAAGCGAATATGCACCTTTCACATCCACCGTCATCGGCACGCTAGATAGAGACAGCTAATAGTTGCAATGTTTTATCTCTCTTACACTATTGTATCTAATTTTAGAAACTCATAACGGTTCTATTTATTTGTTATATAAATATTGTCTTAGATTTCCGATAATATTTGACATTTTAAATAAAACTATCTTTTTGGATGTTTTCGCGGATTTATGAGTTTTGGTTTCCGACGCTTCGAATTCTTTACTTTCATGGTCACGGGAGAGACCGTCTCCCGTAAGTCTGTAGATCATTCGAAACGTCAGGAACCAAAAATCAAAATAAATCCGCGAAAAAATCCGTAAAAACAACTCATTTACAAATGTTCGAGTTTTTTTATATAAAAGCTAATGTTACCATATTGCAATCTATCCAACAATTAGAAAACCCACGTGAAATTACTATCTTAAATCTTAAAGAGTAAGTCAAATACCCATATTCGTAGTACATTTTCCCACTCAACCTCAACCTCAAGTCCCTAAAACCTTCTAAGGACCTTCCATTAAATTTATTGCTTTATATTCCTCCTAAAAAGATATTTAGAAGTTCAATTTTCAAACATCAGAGAAAAAATTATCCACCAAAAAAATTATAACCTGACTGGATAATAAAATGAAAGCGTTAATTTTTTTTAAATATATATAGTATTTTTGAAGTTATACTTCTTTTGGGACGTTTGAAAAAAAATATGAGAGTATAATTTTTACGATGCGCGCGCACACCGACGGCCAAAAAGCGACATAATGAAGTTAGCTGCATTCCTTTTACAAACATAAAGTTGTGACATACGGGATGAAATCTCTAGCTATTTTTGTTCTGTTACGCCAAAAAAGTATAACTTTTTACGTGCGTACATAAGTACAAACACGTTTTTTTTTTTTTTTTTTTTTTTTATATTATAATTTATCCTGTGAACAACTTTTGTCTGACGATTGAAAAATGCCATAATACAATGTACATAATATCTCGTATATCTATAGTTGTGAGTTGAAATGTCGAATACTAAAATGGCACCTTTATTGTTTTGTTTTCTCATCACCTTCAATAAGGCATAATTGATTGAAAATATTAAAAATAATATATATTAAAGAATTAAAGCGAATAATATTTATAAATAGAAATATATTAAATATTTATTGAAAGATATTAAAATTTAAAGAATGCAATAGATTAAAAAAAAAAGTTTTTTTTTTAAAGTGTCAGGTGATTTTTTAATAATTTCAAACGACTTAAAGACCGTATGTGAACGTGATATTATTAATGAAAATAATGAAGAAAAAGGGGTTATATTTTATTTCCACGGGATTATAATTATACTTACGATGGGGGCTTCGACATAGTAACCATATATTTTTATACCATATATTTATAATTATGCCGTCAGCGCAAAAATGACCCAAACCAAACTCGTGAAACGGTTCCTATAATCGTGAAATTTTAACAAGAATACACTTAGAACTTTAAAGAACTTTATTGCATTTTTTCTGCATATAATCTTTATCAGAGTTAGGCCCCTTTTGCCCTGAGTCTAATATAATAACGTACATACATCAACGATCACATATTCATATAATACGATACATCAGCCAGCGCAAAAACGGCCTAACACAAACTTGTTTACAAAACGGTAAAATTATTAATATCTTTGCAATACTATGAAAAAATCACATTTACATATCAATTAATTTTTTTATAATAAATAAAGTATATATAATTTTAATACTACATCTTAGAGTTAGGCCTCTTTTGCACTAACAGCCTCATACTTTAATGTAGCATCACCGCCACTTGCAACGAACAATGTTGTAACTCAGTATTGGGATTCAAAATGGAATTTCTTCTTAAATTTTAAGTTGAAATTGAAAATGTCTAACAATGCTGAGTTACAATGTTGTTCTGAGCCGGTGTCGATATTATATATGTACTATATAAGACTATGTAAGGCTTATCGGTTGCAAGCGGAACGTTCCAGCTTAGTCGACGCCGGCGAAGCCCTGCGACCCCTCTATGGCCTTGACGAGCTTCTCGCGCAGTTGCTGGTAGCTCTCGTATGGCGGTAAGTCTATGCGGTTGAAACTGTTGAGATTGAAAATAATCTATGTAAATAAAAATGTTAATGTCAGTTAAAACGCAGTCCTTTATATCGTATGACTAGCGACTTACCCTCGGTTCGCTCAAGTTTTATTTTTTTTGAGCGAAACCCTAATTCTTTTTCTAAAATAAAAGTAGCCTAAGTTACTCCTTATAATATCAGCTATGTGCCAGTGAAAGTCTAGTTAAAATTGGTCCAGCCGTTTTGGAGATTAGCCGGAACAAACAGACAGACAGACAAAAATTTTAAAAATTGTGTTTTTCTTCTATGTACCGTATATAATTCCATATGCTTTTAGTATAAAGCTGTTATTTTAACATTAAAAACGGACACTTCAATTTTATTTATCTCTATAGATGTATTTTAAATATATAGCTAACCTTGTATATTGGCACGCTATTTTGTTTATTAAAATAAATGACTACAGCTGTCACCGTGTAACAGTAGGGGCGTGCGACTCACCAGGTGTGCGCGCGCGGGTAGTTGTCGGGGGAGCCCCACTTCTCGATGGTGAACAGCTGCGGGCCGTTGGAGCCGTACAGCTCCTTGAACCCGTTCATGGGCACGCGCGAGGTGCCCGTCGCGAACTGCAGCAGCCGCGACCGCATCTCGTTGGAGAACGACAGCACCACCTGCCGAAATATATGTATTCTTTATTGCACAAATAGGTTATCAAAAAATATATACGGAAAGTGACGTGGACATAGGTAGATTATCTCTATAAGAGATCACTTCCAGTCAACCCATATATGTGGAAAATAGTGTTAAGTAGCAGGACAGAAAGAAAAAGTGCAAATAGATACTAAGAATGTATATGTTACAGTCAGAACTCTTTCGTGGTCAAAACTACTTTTGACTGACAAAAACAGTTAAAAGTATTTTTGATTGCAGGCCTTGGTCAATAGCAGTTTTTACTGGCATATCGGTCAAAACTCTTAAAATGATGGCACTCGCCGGCCGCTACCGCGGCACGCTCGGCTCGTGCGCTGTGGTCACTGTTCTAACCTAACCTAGAAAGAAAGGGTTCTTCCGAGTAACCTTCGACCTACTTACCTCCTTGACTTTTTAAGAATTTTGACCGATATGCCAGTCAAAACTGCTATTGACCAAAGCCTGCAGTCAAAATTACTTTTGACCAACCTCTTTAGTCAAAAGTAGTTTTGCCTAAAATATAGTTTTGACTGTAACATATATAACTCAAAGCATAAATAAATGCTATATAATATATGTACTAACAAATAACTAAATATAATCTTAATATATTATAGCAAATCGTTACTATAAATAAAAACCGACTTGAGGTTCTTTGCACTATCAACTTCCTAAATTGCCCACTTCTGCAAAGAGTTTCTTGTCAAAAAACAGAATAACTCTATTTAGCCCGATCCGGGAATGGAACCCACTCTACTTTCTTCTCAAATGCGTATTTGGCAATCCAGCCGGGCGGAACATGATAACAGAGTGGACCATAGTAGCAACCCCCTTGGTTGTTGTGGTCTGTAAGCAGCCGTCGGGGCGTCGTAGTTGAATGCGTAAGCGATCCTGCGACGCCCCATTAAGACGGGGAGGTTTTGTTGGGTTTTAGTGGGTAGCACTGGCCTCTCTAGAGTCATTGTGATTAGCGAGGTAGTTACATAAGATACCAAAGCAATACAGAGAAACACAAACCCGCCAAAACCACTGCACGACGAGATGGTTGGCGTGGTAGTCGCCCTTGTAGAGCGTGTTGGCGCGCCAGTCGCGCACGTCCACGTGCTGGATGCCGCACAGCAGCAGCTCCAGCTCGTGCTCGTCGAAGATCTTGAGCAGCGGCAGCGGCACCAGCGCGCCCAGCCCCTCCAGGAACGCGAACATCTGCTCCTGCACGCGGCTCACGAACCGCCATTGGATCACTAGTCTGGATCGCGACAAGGAACAGATTGTTATTCATTTTTACACAACTTTAAAGGAAGATGTATTCAATGTAAGAATATTAATATTTTAAATGCAAAAGTTACTCTGTCCGTCTGTTTGTTTTCACCCCTAAACCTGATGAAGTTTGATATAGAGAGGAATGGGACCTTAAAGAAGAGCAAAAATGAAATTTGAAGAGGTTAAATAAGGGTTAATATACTATAAAAGTACTATAATATATATAAAAGGAGTAATATATAGGTGATTTCAAGTTTTTTGTATTATTATCTCTTACCGGTGTATACTGGTCAAATTGCGGTTCCATTCATTCATTATACATTCTTTCCATCATTCAATCCATTCACTAAATCACGGTAGGTTTAATTAAGTCTGTAGCTGTAACTATAATATATAAATAACTCACTTAATATATTCATCTTTGTTCTCGTTGTCGATGGCGATGTTGGCGCCGCCGGGTTTCAGGTCGCGCTGGATCGTCTTCCCGAACTGCTCCTCGTCCACGGAGAACGTCAGGTACAGCTCAGAGGGATCATTTTCCTGAGAAATTAAAAAGTATTGAATATTTACACAATACATTATTAGTATAACGCTAATCACGAGAAAATGTCCTTTTTTATCTACTTTTACCATGAATTTGCAAGATCCGTAACTTTAAACCAACTTTATTCTCTGACGATTGCTTTAAGTCGTCCTAAAAATAGATAGGTGTATAGATTTACTTATCAAATAATTAAAAATCAATAACAACAATAGGCTAATAATATATTGTTTTTAGACCATAGTAAGCACAGAAGACAATGGTAGCCCAGTAGTAACGCGCTCGCTTGTGAAACCAAGTGAAGCGGATTCAAAACCCGTATCTCTCACGTTTGATATTTTTACTTACGAATCATTACCAACATGATTACCACTTGTCTTACGGTGAAGGATAACATTGCATGCATGTCTGAGAGCACATAGCAAGTTTTCGAAAGACATGTGTAGTCGCCCAGCACTCGGCCAGCTAGTCAGGCCAGTGGCTGACTATGGCCTGACTCCCAAATTAACTATATTCCACTATTAAAAGGAAGCCCACCCCCAGCAGTGGGATGTTAAAAAAGAGCGAAATACAAACCAAAATAAAATTTCAGTGTCTTCATGAGACAGAAGGTTGTATCAAAACACAAGTGAATACCTTGATCCACATGAGCGAGTTGTAGTACTCCAGGTCCACGGACTCCATGTCCTGCAGCTCGATGGGCTTGCCCAGCATCATCTTGTAGAATGGACGGATGAAGAATGCTGCAATGTAATATAAACGATTACATCTATACTAATGATTTTCTTCTTTTTTTAACCGACTTCGAAAAGGAGGAGGTTCTCAATTCGATTGGTTTTTTTTTAATATATGTACACCGATTACGCTGAGATTTATGATCCGATTTACGTGATTCTTCTTTAGTTTGATGCGGAATAGTTGCCATTTGGTCTCATAAAGATTTAACATAGTTTTGCCCAGTAGTTTTCGTTTTGTTTGATTTGACAAACCCAATACGTTAGAATCCGATTTTAGAGCCAGAATTTTTAGTGTTACTAATAAAGGCGAATTTTAGTTTGTCAGTCTTCATACTTTGCTACTACTATTATGTCTATACTAAAAAGGGAAAAATAAAAACTTTTTAAGAAAAAATCGGATCATTAGTCTGAGCGTAATCGGTCTACATACATTAAAAATACCAATCGAATTGAGAACCTCCTCCTTTTTGAAGTCAGTTAAAAAACCATGAGCTCACCATCGAGCAATTTCCCATGGTAGACGGCCATGCCGGCGACGCGGCCGATGAACTTGAAGTAGTTGAGGTGCTCCTCGTTGCAGACGCCGCTGTTGGGGTTGATCTGCAGCGTGTAGTTGTCCATGGCGGAGTACTCGAACAGCCCGTAGTACGGGTTGAACATCTCCTTCGACAGCAGGAAGAACCACTCGCGGGCCAGGCCGCCGTAGTCTGTTCGCGAAGATGATTATATATATATATATATATATATATATATATATATATATATATATATATATTGTTAAGGACCTCCAACAAAAAATACACACTTTACATCGTTTAAAAACATAAAAAGTAATTAAGACTTACAATATGTGTGCTTCTTCACTTAAAGGAGACCACAGCTTGCTCATTTATGTATTACAAGTTAAAACTAAGTATAAAGTTCAGGTAGGTATATTTCGAAAAACAATTCTTGGTTGAAATGTTGATGAAATATGCGTTTAAAAATAATCATTATTCTAGGGACTAAGGTTTTAGACGTCTCAAAGGCATTATATAGTTATATACCTATTACATAGACGTTTATAACCTCAGTCTCTCCCATTACCATGATTAATGCAAAAAGATTCAAAACAAACAAACAAACTGTCTCTTTATAATATTAGTATAGATTAACGACTCACCTGCACTTCGCTATATCGCGTCCCTAAGTGCCTAATATTTGTCTATACGCCATAATGAAAATAGTATAATATAATATGATAAAATCGTAATTTACTTAGACTAAATTCGAACATAATCTAGATCTGCAACTTGATCTTAAACAGGTGGAACAGACGTCATCCAATACAAATCTTCTTAAACATCCTTTATTTTCTAACAAATAAATAATACCAACTCACCCAGCCCCACTTCGGACTCGAACTCGACCCACAGTTTCGTCTTGAGCAGGTCGAGGCGGTTCACCGAGCTGATGATGCGGTACGAGTCCTCGAGGATGGAGTTCCTCCGCACTTTGATCTCAAACTTGTTGGGCACGTTGCACTGTTGACGAAATAATGTCGTATAAAATTATATATATAATAATTTATCTATTATCATCTACATATATATATATATATATATATATATATATATATATATAATATATGTATGTATAAGACAATAGTTAATAAGTGATAACGCGCTATCTTGTCTTACGAGGAAGGAAAACATCGTGAGTAAACAGCAAGTTTTCGAAAGACATGCTCAGTCCGCCCGCACTTGCCCATAGTGGTGGACTATGCCCTGATCCCCCTCGTATTGAAGGGGGGCCTGTGCCCAGCAGTGGGACGTTAAGAAGAGCTGAATACAATACATACAAATAAAAACGGAATGCTTTTCGTTGCTAAGCACATAACTAGAGAAAGACTGGACCGATTTGGATTTTTTGGAAAAAAATAGAACAATTGCCAGTAGAATACGTAAAATTGGGAATCACTGAAAGTATTTTTGTATAAACTCAAAACTCAGAAACAAATTAATTGAAATTTGGACAGCTAAGCGTCAGATTTTCAGATAAAAAAAACCTCGCCTGAAATCTACCAGACACTCAACTCATTTATAAAATACTGTAGAGATATCGTGTTTTGGCTTATTGTAGTGGTTTCAATGAATTTTAACTATTACTAACGACTATATAACGTACTAGCGATTCACCCTCGTATGGTCGTGGCGGCGATATATTATTATATTTCGCTATTTTACTTGAAATATAAATAAAATAATTATACGCCTTGTTATGTTCAATATTTTACTCATATGTCACAAATATGATTTTTAAAAAAGGTTAACAAAAAGGTCTTTATAAAAAAATGTACATGTATAAAAAAGGATGTATATATATAAGTATGTACATTTATGTGTGCCTACATCACCCCCCCTCCAGCGTCTGTCAAGAGCGATAGAAATCAGTGAATCTAACGTGACGTCCTGAACGTGTCCTATAATGTTTTACATCACTATCATGGACAGGTTGAGGTTTATCAGTTAGTAAATATGCAGGCTTCAGACGATCTATTGAGGTTGTGACTTCTCTTCCATTTATTAGTAATTTGAAGACTTTGTCGTTTCTGGAGAGCACTTTATGAGGGCCAGTGTAGGCAGGTTTTAGCGAGCCACGCGACGAGTCTTCTCTGAGAAAGACATGATCGGTAGTCTTAAGATCTTTAAAAACAAATATTTTGTTCTCACCATGACGCGAGGCTGGTACAGGCTGTAATTTTTGAGCAAACGAACGTAACCTAGCGGTAAAATCAAGTACGTCTGTTGTACCGCCATCACTGGAGTCAAAAAATTCTCCTGGAAGACGTAGTGGTTCGCCATACAGCAGCTCAGCCGAAGAAACTTGTAAATCTTCCTTAAAGGCGCTTCTTATTCCGAGGAGAACCCAAGGCAGCACCTCGGTCCACTTCTGATGTGCATGGCACACGATGGACGCTTTAAGTTGCCTGTGGAAGCGTTCTATTAGCCCATTGCAAGCTGGATGGTATGCGGTGGTTCGTCTGTGTTGGAACCCAGTCATCTTGGAAAGATGGTTGAATAAATTGGATTCAAACTGGCGACCTCTGTCAGTGACAATAGTCTCAGGGCAACCAAAACGCGCTATCCAGCCTGATATCAATGCTTTGGCTGTTGTTTCGGCAGTGATGTCGACCATAGGAATGACTTCGACCCATCTTGTAAAGCGGTCAATGGCAGTCAAACAATATCTAAAATTTTCAGATATAGGCAATGGTCCCACAATATCTATATGGATGTGCTTGAATCTCGCACGAGGTAAATTAAATGTGCCTAAGGGTGCAGATACGTGTCGGCTTACTTTAGCACGTTGGCAAGATTGACATGATCGTGCCCATAATCTGCAGTCTCTTCTAATTCCAGGCCATACAAAACGATCAGCTATTAATTTAACTGTAGCGTTAATGCCTGGATGACTTAACGAATGTAAGCTGTCAAAAATATGTCTTCTTAGTGATTGAGGAATGAATAATCTTGGAGTCGTTGTACTGACGTCGCAATACACGAAATGGCGACTTCCGGGAATTTCATTCCTTTCGAGTTTGAGTGATGATTTTTCTGTAAGTAACTTCGACAATTCAGAATCTTTCGCTTGATGTTCAGCTAAAATTTCGAGAGGAATGGGAAGTTGTAATTCATCCACACGTGATAGTGCATCGGCAACAACATTGTCTTTGCCGGATATGTGTCTTATATCAGTGGTGAATTGAGCTATAAAGTCTAAATATCTGAATTGCCTAGGTGAACAATTAACTTTACGTTCGTTAAAAGCGAAACTAATCGGTTTATGATCAGTGTATATAATAAAATGTCGTGCTTCGACCATATGCCTAAAATGCTTTATAGCTTCATAGATTGCTAGGAGCTCTTTATCGTATGGCGAATACTTTTGTTGTGATTCCGTAAGCTTTTTAGAAAAGAATCCTAAAGGCTCCCAAGCTTCATCACTCTTTTGTTGAAGTACAGCACCAATGGCTGTATCTGATGCATCGGTGACAAGTGAGAGTTTGGCTTCGAAATTAGGATGAGCTAAGAGTGCCGCGTTGGCTAAAAATCTTCTATAAAAATTTATCATTCCTAGAAATCGTCTCAATTGGCGAATATCTTTTGGTATTGGAAAATCCTTAATAGCTTCAACTTTAGAATCAAGCGGTTTGGTGCCCATCGCGGAAATAGTATGGCCTAGAAATGTTACTTGAGTAACACCAAATGTGCATTTGCCCGTGTTAATTAGCATGCCATACTCTTTTAACCTATTAAAAATTATGTAGAGATGTTCTTTATGTTCTACTTCATTCTTACTAAAAATTAAAAAATCATCTAAATAACAATAACAAAAATCGAGCCCCCTAGTTACTTCGTCCACAAATCGTTGGAAAGTTTGACCTGCGTTTCGTAGGCCAAAGGTCATGAAGGGGAACTCATACAACCCAAACGGTGTGGTAATCGCGGTTTTTGGTATATCGTCAGGGTTGACAGGTATTTGATTGTATGCTTTTACCAAGTCAATAGTACTAAAAATTTTACATCCTGTGATATTGTGAGTGAAATCATGAATATGTCTAATGGGGTACCTGTCGGGAATGGTGCGCGCGTTAAGTCTCCTGTAATCTCCGCACGGGCGCCAGCTGTTATCTTTCTTGGGCGCTAGATGGAGAGGTGATGACCAAGGGCTTTCTGATGGCCTAGCAGTGCCGTTGGCCAACATGACTTGGAACTCTTGCTGAGCTATTTTTAATTTATCTGGCGCTAAACGACGAGGTTGACAGGACACTGGAGGGCCTGGTGTTGTTCTAATATGGTGTACAGTATTATGTTGTATATTTCGCAAAGAACCTGCTGGACGTGTAATCTCAGGAAATTCATCAAGTATTTTGTGATAACAAGAATTACCTGTTACAACTTTAACAGATGAAATATTTACATTTATACAAGAAATTACAAAATTGCTAGCTACTACATTGGTTGTATTATCAATAAGACATTTATTACGACAATTAATGGACAAATTAAAAAACGATAAAAAATCTACACCTATTATTGGTTTATTTACATTTGCCACTATAAAACGCCACGGGAAATCGCGACGTAAACCAAGATCAATATTTAGATTGATATAACCGTACGTCACTATAATTGAGCCATTTGCCGCGGTGAGTTGGTAGTTCGTCGGAGCACGACGGTCGTGGAGTTTCGACCGGGGGAAAACGCAAACATCGCTGCCAGTGTCGATTAGAAACTCGATCTTCGATCTTCGATCGGTGACGAACAGGCGACCAGGTGTGTATGGGCAATCGTCAGTCGCCATTATCGACCGCCCCTGGGGTTTTCCCTGCCTGAAATCGCAAGGCTGAACACACCTTTGAGCTTTGCTGCCGTATTTTGAATGGTAATAACAAATGGGATATTTTCTGTAGCTCGATTGCGATCTTGTTCGTGAGCATTTTCTTTCTCTGTGTTGAGAACGGCTCTTTCTATGCATTTGTAATTTAAGAGACGCAAGTTCATCACGCAAATTTCTTACCTCGTCTAATAAATCATTAGATGACGTGGCGGCGGCGTGTATCTGTGCTGTTGGCGCTGTAACTTCCATTATTCGATCTGCAAGCTCTGCTTGGTTATCTAAAGATGTTGAGGCTTGTGCGGCTAAGACAGTTTGAACATTTAAGGGTAGTCTACTAATCCAGATAGTCTGTAAGTATTCATCAGGAAAATCAGGGCCAGCTAGATTACGTAAATGTCGATGAAATTGTGTTGGTTTTCTATCGCCTAGTTCTTCTAGTGTTAGCAATTGTTTAATTTTTGATGCTTTTGATGCACTAAGTCTATTTATTAATTCAGACTTGAGTTTCGTGTATTTCTGCGTTGTTGGAGGGTTGACAATTATGTCTTTAACCTCTTTAGCATACATATGTTCGATATGACCAATTACGTAATAAAATTTAGTGACATCGTTTGTAATATTAGCGAGAGCAAACTGACCTTCCAGTTGAGCAAACCATATCTCTGGGTCATCAGGATAAAATGGTGGTACACGGATTCCAACCTTATGAATTTCAGACGTCGATGCATCTCCAGACGAATGCCCTAGTTCGGCGTCTTGAAAATTTTCGTTCTGCATTTTGTAATACAGGAACGTCGGGGGTCACCAATATGGTCGTGGCGGCGATATATTATTATATTTCGCTATTTTACTTGAAATATAAATAAAATAATTATACGCCTTGTTATGTTCAATATTTTACTCATATGTCACAAATATGATTTTTTAAAAAAGGTTAACAAAAAGGTCTTTATAAAAAAATGTACATGTATAAAAAAGGATGTATATATATAAGTATGTACATTTATGTGTGCCTACACTCGCTTCGCTTCGGGTTCGTCCGTAGACAAAAACAGGTCTATCCCACGGGAACCGTACATTTCTCCGGGATGATATATAACCTATAGCCTTCCTCGGTTAACTGGCTATCTAATGCAAAAAGAATTTTTCAAATTGGCTTAGTAGTTTCTGAGATTAGCACGTTCAACCAATCAAACAAACAAACAAACAAACAAACTCCTCAGCTTTATAATATTAGTATAGATTACTGTATTGGAGTATTTTTTAACATTTTTAATTCAAGAGTCATAATAAAATTGTATGAGATATAAACACGTACCGGTTTGCGCAGCTGGCTCTTGAGGTACTCGTACTTGCGCTTGTAGTCGCGCGAGTAGGGCACGGCGGGGCCCGCGATCTGCGGGTTGGACAGCCGCGGGTCCTCCCACTGCGTCGTGCGCGTGTCTGTACACCACGCCCTTATTAGTATACACATACGGTTGGTTTTTGATGAACAAAATGGAAATGAGATATACTGATCTATATAGATAAATAGAATTGAAATATGTGTTTGTAATGTCAAAGTAACAGCTTTTTACTACATGAATATGAAGTTGTATAAGATACTTATAAGAAAAACACAATTTTTAAAATGTTTGTCTGTCTGTTTTTCCGGCTAATCTAACAAACGACTGCGCAGATTTTGACAAGGCTTTCGCTGGAAGATAGCTAATTTTATAAGGAGTAACTTAGGCTACTTTTATTTTAGAAAAAAAATTAGGATTCCGCTCAAAAAAATAAACCAATGTCCAAACTATAACACCATGAACCAACTCACTATGATCAATAAAGAATATCCGTCCATCTGTGTGCACTCTCTCCTCCCAGCCCTCGGGCAGGGGGCCCAGCTCGTCGGCCTCCGCGCCGGCGTTGGGGGCGGCCGTGCTGGGCAAACTTGACGCACATCCTGGAAAAGTATTATACTATTAAGAAAACATTTTTTTAATCGATTTCCCAGAGCATTTAAATTAAAAATCTATTTTATTATACAGTAAGCTAAATACTACTCACTAATTACAAAAACTCAACAAAGTGTTAATGTTATAAAATTGAACTTTGGCAAATACATTCCTCATATTTAGAGAGAGTTGAGGTATCTGCTAAGAAAGGATTTTTTTAAAATGTAACCCCTAAACGGGTAAAAACGGGGTATGAAAATCCGTTACCAAAACGATGGGGATCTGGGAAATAAAAACTAGGGGATGATGTAAAATTTAGGAACAATCTTACATAAAATACGCGAGCGGAGCTACGGAGTAACGCTAATGTATGTATATTTAAAATACCTGTCCTAGGATCGATCCATGTCGTAGTCTTTTGGTTGTGGTCGATGAAGAATATCCTTCCGTTGGGAGCACGTTGCATACTCCAGCCAGGAGGTAACCCTATAAGTTAGATATTGATATACTAAAAAAGTAAATTACAGCGAAAAACTCTATTATTTATCAGGTTATAAGTTTTAGGGCCTATAGTATAGAAATTCCCTATCACAAAACAAATTGATATAAAAAGCTAAAGGAAATCGAAACACGCTTCCAAATGCATAGAATTTTTATTTATGCGAATTTATGTCTCAAAAAACACCATTGTTAACTTAAGAGCTAACACGTAAAGTTAAAAACGTACGTACGGAAATTGTAAAAACCATTAAATTATAATTTCACAATATAAAATAAATTTGTCCGGAGGTTTGTCAATCGCCTCTTTTTTTTACAATATCGCGGGACAGTTTAAGTATATTATAATCTCACTAAAGCTCATTCAGTGACATTATAATTACCCTAGTTAAATTTGCCAATCGTAGCAATACTTGGATGTGGTGGGAACTCTTTGTCTGTTTTGATTGGTCGATTCACTGATCAGACTTTTTTTAAAATTAATAAACATATTTAAATTCACTAGTAAAATTATAATCTCACGGTTTCCACAATTTACCTGTGACATATATACCAATATCATAACATAACACATTCACATAATGCATATAAAATATTTTTATCGACTCGATAAATAGACTTGTGTGTGTACTAACCATCACTATTAGGTAAATTTTGACTCTGGCTACTGCTCGAACTGCTGCTTCTCGTACTTTCGGTGGACCCGTCTGTTTCATCCTAAAACACGTCATCCAATGCAAAAACGACCTTGTGTGAATGGAATAAGATTCTATTTACAATGAGTATCCTTCCCATGTACTAAATAGCTTAATTAACATATATAATACTTAACTCTTAGCATTAAAACTATGATATATGAAACTAAAATTTTGTTTCAAATGTTATATTATGTAAATTAAAAAAAAAACATTACTCTAAATATGACATGACGCCAGCATATTAAAAATTGTTATAGCGAATTTCTATTTTTCTTCTACCCTCCACAACATACAAAAACTCTTACTCACGCTGTACATAAATATCCAAACAACAATGATCATACAACGAACTACAGATGCTACTGCATGCAAGACGAAACAAAATTCAAATCTACAATTTCAATAAGCCGCAACAGATTAAAAAACATTTAAATATTAATTATAATTTAGCACAGACCAACAAACTTATTAATTCAACTACATAAAAGCAACATTTTTAAAGCATTTACATTGCAAAGTTTATCAAAAACTAAAAACTTTTAACAAAACCATGGGACACGAACAAAAAATTAAGTTGTGGGTTGAAATTTAGGAGCTAAGTCAACAGTAATATAAGCATAACATAACATATTGTTTATGGGAACAACGATAACTAAGGAGAAACTTAAAAATCTAAGCAAAGCGAGAAAAGGTATAGCATGGAAGAGATTTAACAATAGAATCATGTATATATTTTTTTAATATTTAGTTTTGTCAATAAAAAACCTGTTTCAGATATACATCGCTATAATGCCCTAAAGCCCTAAACCTATTAGCACATTCTATTTTAACTAAGGGTATCGTGAGACCTACGCCTAGCCCTCAAAACCAGGAAAAAGAGCAGAAATATATATCTATTAATCATGAGGAATTGTCAGTTTGTATCACACAACTAGCTTATAATGGAATGCATAAAGCACAAGACATCATTCAAAATATCGTGTCGCTTGATCTTTAGTAGGTGTTAGTGTAGTGTTAGTCTAAAGCGTGTAGCACGGGTATCAACGCCACAATCTGTTGTCCTTCACATGTCCTCATGGACATATAGACTGGGCAGATCATTTTCCTAAGACAATATAAAAATATTCACAACGAAAATGTTCGATAAATCTATATGTCCACCACTCATAGACAATCGCCCAAAGCACAATCTTTACAAGCGAGTTTATGGGCTATGACACGCAGTGCATAAGTCCTAACCTCATTGATTAATTTAAAAAAAAAAAAGAAACTGTGAAGATAGAACGAGCACAACATTTTTACACATACACGTCACGCCCTCAATCCCGCTCGCTGCTTACCTCCGAATCCTCCATAGAGCTTGTGGTGGTCCTTCGTCTTCGCGAAGTCGATGCCCTTCTTTCGGGAGTGACACCTCCAGTTGGGGTACTAAAATGATTTTCGTCAAACGTCAACGATTCACCAGATCCATCACCGGTCTCTTCTGTCAACGTTCGCACTCTGCCGAACGTAATTTCCTCAATTTCCGTCCTCGTATCGTCGTCTATAATACCATTAGATGACTCAGTGTCATTATTGTCGTTGATGGCTAAAGCGTCCACGCCTGATTGCAACTCATTGTCTGCAACATCAGATTCGACAGTCTCTTGACTAGATTGGTTATTAGTATCTTGAGCATTTTCAGCAGTTACAGTTTCATTATTGTCTACTTCTGTCGCGGCGGCAGCAGTTTCGTTGCCGCATACGACTTCGTCTGCTTCATTTTGATTATCTCTTACATTAGTATCACAGTCGTTGCTTGTATTTGTTATGTTAGTTGTTTCTGTATGAGCTTGCTCCCTGAGCTCCGGTGAGAGGATTGGCGTGGAGTAAGGCGTGTTTTCAGTTGAATTCTCAGCTCGCCTTTCACTCGCATCCTCCTGTTAGATATTGTGAATTGACACTAGCTAAGTTAAATTAAAAGCATTTTCTGTATGCGAAATTACTTTGGATTTAAGGGTCACTTAAAAAAATCAATCGAAATTGAACCTTATTTATATAACCATAAGAAACTTACTTTTATTCTTTAAATTCATTGAGATATAACAATCTAAATCTATCAACTATAAATTAGCAAAGAATCAAATACCGTAACCAAATTACAGTTATATTGGCTATATGACAATAGGTATAAATAACAACATTCATAAAAAAAAACCTTATTTCCCTATTAAAAAAAATGTGCCGAATTGTCTATGACCAGTGAGGACAACACGATGTATTCTGAGTACACCCGGTTATTGCAACGGACGGACAAATGAATAACGAATTATTATTGACAAACATTCAATAATAATAGATAATAAATTAAAAAATAATAATAATATTCCGGTATCCATCGTCCATATTAGTGTGAAATAGACACATGAGGTAAATCGAAAAAACCATTTACCATTCAAGGGACATCTTGTAAAAAAGACCATTCGTGAACTAGAAATGTATGTATCAATCGCTATATTTAAAAATGACGTGAAAATGAACTTAACGAAATGAATCTTCACTATATCGATTATTACGATTATTCTACTCGAATAAAATAATATTTTCATATAATTTACATCTATTAGTGATGTTTATAGAATTTTATAGTGGAGATACATTTATTTGTGAAATTAATTTTAGTTAGTCTCCCCCATGTCCTGCGAAAGCCCATGCTGCATTTTTTTCTAATAGAGAATAAAATAAAAATGTTAATACGACATGATGTAAGACTTTTTAATTATGAAAGAACAATTTTCATAATATTTTCTTAGATTTACGCGAATATTTGACATTTTTAATAAAACTATCTTTTCGGATTTTTTCGCGGATTTATTTTGATTTTTGGTGGTTCGCTTTGGTGAGGAACCAAAAATCAAAATAGATCCACGAAAAAATCCGAAAAGATGGTTTTATTTAAAATAACAATTTTCATTTAGAAATCCAGTCTTCAAGAATTTATCTCGACGTGTAAATGTACCGCATACATATATAATTCAACTTAATATAACATATAAGACTTAGTATATATCACGAAGAATAATTTGAATAAATCAATAAAATTATAAGATTTTTACCAGTGCTACTTATACCAGTTATGTAATTTTTGATCTAGCTCTATGTTATTTTTTTATTTTCAACTAGCTGACCTGACAGACCTTGTTCTGTCAAATCAAGTGTGTAACAGACGCGATTAGAAAAATTATGTTTTTACGTTTTTCCCGGCACTTTTCCAATTTTTCTTCATAAGAACCTTCAGTAGTCTTCAATGTATATTTGAAAAAAAGAATTAGCCGAATTGATCCAGCCATTGTCGAGTTTTGCTCTAAGCAATACATTTAGCGATTCATTTTTATTTTTAAGATTCATTTTAAATTCTTCTCCAATAACTGAATATTTATTGGTAAAATGTATAGAAATGGGGAAAACGTCAAACGTCATCGGAAAAACTCAAACAATTCCCTAAAATGAAACTGTCTCACTGACTTAATGAATGATTTTTCAAATCACGCATTACGAATAATATTTACGCCTGTTTAAACTATGAATACAATAAAAATATCCCTCATCCTCTTTTGATGCTATTGAAATAATAAGACCTACTTTTTAATCTTTTTGTTTTGCTTCATCTGTAATGTTTGTGCCTTTTTTTTAAATACCTCTAACTTCAAGAAGTTCATGCATTAACGTGAAAATAATATGCAACAAAAGGATTATTAAGATTTTGCTACACATACATACATACATATGTATCGCGCATACCAGCGTTATTCCTTAATTTGAAAATAAGTATCTCTCATAAACGCTACATTATCAATACAAAAAAAAAAGCTTTTCTGATAACGCCCTGAAAGTTCTAAGTATAATGCAAATAAATCTAAGCTAACAGATGATACGACGTAAATAACGCAAGTACAAAATATCGCATGCATACGCCTATTCATGCAAAACAAAAGTCTATGACGCTTGCGAAGCTATCAGGAAGCTTTCACAAAGCTTTCCCACATACATACATCAAATGATATTATCTGTATACATTTATCATGCATCTGTTACGCCATGTTCATTTGGAAGCACAATAAAACCTTATCTCCTCGACTTATTTTATACATCACCCAATTAATACGTATTTTATTATAATAATGTATGTCCCTTTTAAATTATAAACTCGTGCTAAAGTTTAAATGTAGTTGACAACATTGAACCTATGACCTCTTATCACATTGAGCCGCTATTCTAAATTTTCAAATATCTCTAATGTTATTATAAGTAATAATCATTAAATTTTATTAATTATTAATTAATCTAACAACATTATCTATACAAAATACTTTATTCACACAAAATTTACTATCAATTCAATATATTAAAAATAAATAAAAAAAAAAAGAAAATTAAATCACCTTACAAGAACCTAGTATATATATCATATACAAAAAATACCTAAAAACTTTATAATAACAGTTATTATAATAACCTTTAGAATAGTAATAATCACTAAAATAACTATCACTATAAAGCTGTCACTATAATAACCGTCACTATTATGAATCAAAAACACTATGATAATAGCCCTAAACATTTTTTTTTTAAATCACATACCTGGTGCTGTGTGGAAGGACTCGCGTGTTCGTCGTCGGCGGATATATGGAAACGTCGTTGGAACTCCGTCGCCGCCGTTTCCATACGTTCCGCTTGAGACTCTATACTCATGTTACGACTGTTGGGAGACAATGTTATATGGTTAAATAATTTTGGTTTGCAATTTTGGTTTTGGTTTTTTGGTTTTTTGGTTTGCAAAAAAAAAAAAAGGAGTCTTTAGGAAGACTCAATTCAGCTTTTTTTTTATGTTTGTTACCTCAAAATTCCCTCATTTATTAACCGATTTGGACAATTTTTGTTTTATTTAAAAGTGTATTTGTACTTCCAGTTTGGTCCCATTTAAATTTGAAAAAAAAAATACCACCGATAAAGGTGGAAAAATAAGTGTCCCTATTCCGAATTATACTCAAATTCCTTGAGCTGTTAAAATATGAAGACGCAAAATACACTATTATTAAAAGTGATATTGTAAAAAAAATAATATAGGCGCTATTTGTTTATCCGTCAATAGGATTTGCCTTATTTTAATTAGACATTAAATGATGCAATTTTTACGATTATCTAGGAAGTTTATGTATACACATCTATACTAATATTATAAAGAGGTAGAGTTTGTTTGTTTGTTCGACCGCGCTAATCTCAGGAACTACTAATCCTGTCTGAAAAATTATTATTGCATTAGATAGCCCGTTTATTGAGGAAGGCTATATACACTATATATGATTATGCCACTACCCAAGGGAGCGGAGCAGTAATCGTAAATGTCAACAAATCGGGCAGACTTGTATACATTATTGTAAAGAAAATGGTCTAGGGACGAACCCGAGCGAAGCGTAAGTCGCTAATAATAAATAATACAATTATGTTAAACCAATCACAAAAAATGTTGGGCTGGGCTGCTTCCCTAGTTCTGCACCTGAGAAGCATAACACTGCAACTCCCTTTTTTTACAGTTGTGTTTTTTTTTTTTACTGTTTGTAGCAAAATTAACTATCCATTTAATACTATAGTAAGTTAATTTTGCTACAAACAGTACTATACCATTATAGAAAAGGACACGTACAATAGTAGTAATATACTGTAAAAAACACAAACTCGTAAAAAACGGAGTTGCAGTGTTATGCTTCTCAGATACAGAGTTACTGCATGGATTCTTATAAAAGTTTAAACTTTGATAGTCCAACGACATGCAACATTTGACAGTACGTATTTCCTTATAAAACAACTATTAAAAGTTAAACTTACGTGAAAGTTGGTCTCTCCCATTGCGTGGACCTTTCTATGTGGTTCACGTAATACGTCCTTCCATTAGCATCTTGCCGCTCCTCCCACCCCGCCGGCAATGGATCACCACCAATAGTCTGAAACAACGCGTACATTTAGACTGAAAAAGGAACAACCATAATCTAGAAAATTCCTTTAATGTTTCCAAGAAGTCACATATATGTTAATTCCCTGTAAAAGTGGATCCATTCCCAAAGAAATACTAACTTCTTACGATAGATATAAGAACTAGCCTTGTTTTTTTATTTGGTAGATACACCATTTCATTTTTCATACTTAGGGGTCATTCATTAATTACGTAAAAGTCCTGAGGGGGAGGAGGGTTCTCATAATCTCTCAGGAGGAGGGAGAGGGAAGGGGGTTGGGGGTTGGTAAAAGCCTTTCTTACATATTTTATAAATCGAAATGGACGATTTCTAACATACAGTGACGGATATTTGAGAGCTAAGCGTTGGGGAAAAAAACTGTCTTACATTAAAAAATATCTATTTTTTCTTTTTTAATCAAATTACGAGTTTTAGTGCAATTGATCCTTTTCTAAGACCAGATAAAATCTTACTTAAGAAGGGAGAGGGAGAGTCCGAGAAATCTTATGTGCATTTACATGGGGTAAGGGGGGAAGAAGGGGGCGTCAAAAATGGCCAAAATTGTCCTTACGTAACTAATGAATGGCCCCTTAAATGACTTTTATCTAAGGATTTAAAAAATCAGTCATTAAACCTGTTATCTGTGATTAAATTGATAAACGTCGTATACTTTGATAATAAATATTTGGATCATAGATTAAAGTTTAGTTCTTATTTTTCAAAGCTGCTTTCCACACATACATTTTAATTATTTTAATACAATATTGATATAACTTTATATAAATATAAAGGGTGCCTGTTATTTCATCGGGCGTAGACTATAAATCATCTTTTGTAAAATCATTTCTAAATATAAATATATTTAATTTTACACTTTTGTCTTAATTTTAATATAAAATATTTTGCCAATATATATTAAAATAAGTAAACAAAAAAAGCAAGCAAGTGAAAAATAAAAGAACCTACTCTGCAATCCATTTCATCCACCATGAGCCAGTCCTCGCCGACGAGCGACGGAACCGTCGACACCTAGTGCCATTCAAAACTGTGCTTTACTTTTCTACTTTAAAACTAGCATGCACTAATTAAAAATAATATATCAGCTACGAAAATAATATACTATTATTCATTTTATAAATCTGACCCAAAAAAAAACAAAAAAAAAGACTTTCTGTCTTCTTCTTGCTTTTAGAAAGCTTAAACTAAAAAGTGTATATCAATTAGCTATTGCTTAAATGTAGCATCAAGCTATATAGACTATAAAAAATATGATCAATTTTTATAATCGATTTTATTTACACACATTATAATCGATTTTATCAAAACAACACATAGTGACTAACAACAACGCACACATAAAAAAATTCTTACTGATTCCTCATCCAAACTAGTCATTGCAGACTAAAAAATTAAAACAAAATGTTACAAAAATCCATTTTACACATTATTATCAAACATATTTTAATTATACTGGAAATAATTGAAATGCTACATTTTTATACCTACAGATATTGATAAATTTAATAGCTACATGAAAACATAAACCAAGTGCTTACTAAAATAATAAAAAAAAACTAATAATATGATTATCAAGCCATTCTAGGGTTCTCTACATCCAAAGAAAAAATGACATCTAAATATGATCGTTAGCTTGTCTGTTGACTGACTGTTTATCATAGCCTTTTTTCTCCAAATATGTTGTACAAAAAATATACCGTATTCAGTGTGACCCAATGTTATCTATATTGCAAATAAATAATTTACATTTTTCTACATTCATTTTAAAGAAAAAATCGAAATTAGAATTGAAATTTTCCTATTATACGTAACATTTTTTTTTATTTAATATTTAATAATTATACATCTCCATTTAAGCCCTACGGTTTTTTAATGTCCTTCATGTACGGAATCCTCTTTTAGTCTGACTCGGAATTGACATTTTTTTTTTCTAAGCCAAAAACCCTTGGCAAAACCACTTACTCGTATTCAATGATCACTATAACTAATTTCATTGACATTCTTATTTAGGCTTATCGCTTAGTGTAAAAACAGCCTAACCCACATTTTTTTTTTTTGTTTTTCGACTTAAATACTACCAAGTATTCTTTTTAATTTACAAAAGACCTGAGTGTAGTTTTACTCACAAATAAAAATTTGCCGTTAAAAAAATATTTTTACATTTAAATTTTTTCACACTCATTTTGGAAATGGAAAAATAGCCTAAGCCACTCAGTGTACTTGCATTGCCATTGATGCCATATGGCTTAGGCTGAATAAGATGCGATCCTTAACAGAACAGCAGGAGAAAAGTTACATACCTACGATTTGACCTAACCCTTAAATGTATTTCAAAAATTTCAAAATATATAAATACAAAAATGGCCTAACCCATATTTATTTTTGGAAAAGTAGTTATTAATGTTCATAAATATTTAGTTCAAAAGAAAATAAGCTAAGCACGCAAAAAAACCTCTGAAAGTCAAGTTAGTGCTAAATGAAAAACTACAAATAAGTTTTAAAATATATGAAAATATTTAACAGCCATTTTCTCCA
The DNA here is from genome assembly GCA_905404265.1 of Fabriciana adippe. NCBI lineage: Eukaryota > Metazoa > Arthropoda > Insecta > Lepidoptera > Nymphalidae > Fabriciana > Fabriciana adippe. The sequence continues at coordinate 14,485,223 of FR989998.1, read as the reverse complement.
AAATAGCTGTCTCACATACAACATGTAAAAAATAGTTTCTAATAATACATTTTATCTAATCGACTAAATCTTCTACTATTTATTTTTAATTTAAAGAAAAAAAATCAACCTTTAATAGTAAACAAAGGTGACTAATTTTACTTCTACGTACAGATATTTTGTTTTAAATGGGTATAACAAAAAAAAATAAAAAAATATGTGTATAATATGCAGTATTGTTTTTTTTTTATTTAATGGCCTTGGCCTATGTTTAAAAACAAACAAATCTAACACACTGTTTTGAATCTTACTGATTGTCTGTCCAGACTGATGCTGCGCAACTGAGATAAAAAAATATTATCTTGACATTACATCAAATAATCTCGAATTTGCATTGTATCATATCCATTTATATTATAAGGAAAAGTTTAATGATAGGTTATTTATTTTCCTTAAAGACAACATAGTAAACATGAAATCAGATATGCCGTAGTTATTATATAGTTAATTTATACGATTATTACTAATATTAGACTTTCTTAGATTTACGTGAATAAATGATATTTTAAATAAAACTATCTCTTTGTATTTTTAATTTTTGTCACAGGTCTGTATACCAATCAACACATTCGGAACCAAAAATCGAAATAAATCCGCAAAAAAATCCGAAAAGATAGTTTTATTTAAAATTACTTTTATTTTTATTACTCTATTCTACTATAATTTATCGCAACTAGGGAAAAAAATTGAATTTTCAATTCCACATGTTCACTACACGCATTGCCTCGAACGGGAATGGAACCCGAATACTAAATTATTTTGGTATTTAATTAAGTTAATATATTATATAGCTAGCTGATCTACAAACTAATAAACTTCTCTTACTGAATCTTCGCCCTCACTAGATGTCGTCTGCTTAAAAAAAAGCATGCACCAAAACAATAATACGAAATGGTATGTAAGATAATAAAAAAGAGTTTATATACAGTACCTACATATTAAGAATGCATAGAAAGAATTATTCAAAATACACTTATATAAAACAAAACACATTGAAAAAAAAAAGAAAATTACAGACTATCACTTTTTTTTTTGAAAAAAATATAAATTCATCCCAAAAATAAAAAATACATATTCTTTAACTTAAGAACGGCTGAACAAGTTTCTTCAAAAAAAAAACAAATCAAATTATTAACAGAAAAAAATATGAAAAATTGAAAAATTCGCAAAAAACTGAACATATTTTTTCTATAGGATTCTTGTATGAACTAAATTATCACAAAAACTTGAAATTTGGTCAAAATAACGTTCGAATCAGCTAATCAATTGAAAAAAAAAGAAAGAAAAAAGTTACTAAATAAAAAAAAAAAATAAAAAAATGGCACTCACCGGTTGAACATTGCCCACTTGTGGGGCCGGTTCCACCAGCTCCCAGTCATCGGGGGGATGGTTGGGTGCCTCCTCAGTACCGGGGTCGCCCACTCTGCCCACTAACGCGTGGTACACCTCAATATATCCCCGGACACGTGACCGAGCACTACACACCAAAATATTATTTAAAATGGGTCTAATATTATAAATGCAAAGGTTTATATGTATGTACGTATATTTGTTACTCGTTCAAGCCAAAACTGCTGTACAGATTTAGATGAAATCTAATAAACAAATGGAGTTGAAGTAGCACATAGTGAGACACCTAGCGAGGATAAGTTACTCAATAAAATTACTTACAATTATAATAAACTTTTCCCATCTACAAATATGAATTAAATATCTACGTTATGGTATATGCTTGACAGTTGACAGAACTAAATATTATGATTATTTTTAATCAATGGCTTTTTGTAACCTAGTGTAATGTTATGGCATAATGTCAAAATGAATTTAAGCTTAAACACCATGTAATTTTTATATAAACTAATAAATAGTATTGACAGGACGTTGGAATCTACATATGTACTTCTAGCATAAGCATTGGATATCAAAATGTATGATGAATTCAAAACATAAAATAACTTGAAAATTCACGTACAAGAACATTTTTAACTGCCTATAACTACTAACAGGATTTTGTAATCCACATATTATCTTGAAATGGTGTAAAGCCAAAATAACAGTTTAAGTGCCATTAATTTAGGTGTCGTATTAAAGTACTAAATTATTAATTTGAATGTTTTTTTTTATTTATATATACTCGTATATATAAAATAAAATTCTGAGTCGGATCTGTACATTAAATGTTTTTTGGAAAGTATTATTAAAATAGTCATTATTATCGATAAAGACACCGAATCTATAGTTTTTAGAATTTTTGTCTGTCTTTCTGTCTGGGAACGCATCACGAGAAAACCACTAGACAGCTTTTGATGAAATTTGGTATGACGATAGCTGGTTATCCGGGTCAACATATAGGATACTATTTACTGCGAGAAAATATATCATCTCTGAGAAATCTATACAAAACGTTAAATACACATTAATAAAATTTAAGATTCAACAAAATAATGCTTAAAAGTATAAAAGAGTAACATTAAAAGTAAGCCACAGACCATACATTACATCCAAAAAAAAACCATGCAAATAAGTATATATTTTAAAAACGTTTATACTAGCTTTATTTGAAACTCCCTATTCATTATTCGTCCCTAGCTTGCTTCCCAATACAAACTTTCATCCCCATTTTCACCCAATAGGGATGATTTGCGGGATAAAAAATGTTCTATGTCCTTTTCAGAGTCAGAAACTATCTTCTTACCAAATTTTATTTAAATCGGTTAAGTACATCCAGAGATTGCCCCCTACAACCTCACAAACTTACAAACTTTACCTCTTTATAATATTAGTATAGATGATATATTGAAAGTCGATTTTAACCTCTATCTGCGGTATCTTTTTTAACTTTGAATGTGAAATACGGATTACATATACTTTTGTTTCTCATGAGGAAGAGCGTAATGGAACTTTGCAAAAGCTACTAGTAAAAATATCTAATGTGGATGTTTTTACGAACCCCATAGAAACATATGGTGAAGAAAATTAGATGATGGAGCCAGAAAATGGACAGTTATCTGATGATAGGAAGTATTTTGTGTGAAAATAGGGTCAGAATATCTGAACTCTTCAATAGTTCCCTTCTGGAAAACATGTTTTTATACTAAAATAATTTATTACCTCAGACAATAATCGAACTATGTCACATCAATGTAGTGACCAGATATGACTTTAACAAATATACTAAAACGACCGATCAAGTATAACATAGGCATTTATAGGACGGGGTTTCTTTTTTTTCTTACTTTTACCAAAAAAAAAGGGAGTGGGGGAAATTAAAACCCTTTTATAAGATAAAAATTTTGATAAAGCAACGAAAATGTTGTCAACAAAATATAAATGACTTGTGGCGATAAGCGTATCATTAATGATTTTATTAATTATCTTATTTTATATATTAAACATACTAATATTGCAATTATAAAGATAATTTAGCTTTTTTAATTAATTAAAAAAAAAGTTACGTTTTATTTTTTTAGGAATATTTTTTTTTATTATGAAACAATGCTTACATAGTACAGAATATAGAATTACCATATATTTTTTAATTAAACCATAATCTACTCGTATACATATAATAAAAGTGTAATTGATCGCTGTTTGTACATGGAAGATATTTGAAAAAAAACTGTTATTGGGGGGTCTATATTAACGGAATAGAATCCAAAGCAATGATTTTTAGATTTTTTTTCTGTTTGTCTCTGCTACTACTAATCTCAGAAACGGCTAACCGATTTAGGTGCGGCTATCACTAATGTATTGTGGTAAGCTTCACTTAACATTTAGTATTTGTTTTATTTCAATCAGTTCGTAAATAAGTCAATTTAAAAAAACACCTACGGACGAAGCCGAACGAAGCAAGGTTGAGTCGCTAGTCTACAATATTGATAAATTATAGAACACAACAGATAACATCCAAACCATGCTTCTACATCAAACATCAAAATAATATTACACAAAAACTACAAAAATTACTTACGCGTTCAACACTTGACTGGTGTACTAGAACATTACTTAATTAGTACCAAATATTTAAATAAACGACTAATCTATTAAAACCCTTACTTAACATTATAAGTGCGAATGTGTTTGATTTACGCGAATATTTGACATTTTAAAATAAAACTATCTTCTCGGATTTTTTCTCCCATGATGATCGCTTTAAATTTTGTAAAGCATTCGTAACACTGATAACCAAAAATCAAAATAAATCCGCGAAAAAATCCGAAAAGACAGTTTTATTTAAAATGTCACTAAGAGATCTCATGATTCACTATATTACTAATACTAAATAAACCTAAAAAAAAAACCTATTTAGTATTATTTTGAATAGGGACCTACCGGTCAGAAAGTGGAAACCATTTTCTCTATACCTGTACATCAAATAAACGATCCTATGGAATAGTATGTATTCAGCCCTTTTTAACGTCCCACTGCTGGGGGTGGGCCCCTCTTCAATACGAGGGGGACCAGGCCATAGTCCGCCACGCTGACCAACTGCAGTTGGCGGACTCCACATATGTTTCGAAAACTTGCTATGTTTTCCCAGACATGCAGGTTTCCTCACGATGTTTTCCTTCACCGTAAGGCAAATGGTAATTATGTTAGAAATGATTCGCACATGAAAATATCAGAGGTGCGAGACTCGGGATTTGAACCCGCTTCACGCGGTTTCCCAAGTGAGTGCATTACCACTGCCTGGGATAGTATATCAGAAAAAAAACCCCAAAGACGTGACAATAATAAAATAATGATTTACTACTTCTAAAGTAATTGCTGCATCGTTTGCCAGAGAAGGAAGGAGAGTGCCAATATAAAACTCAATACATGAGTATTGAGTTTTTTATTATTACAAAGAAGAGTGAGTTTGCACTTTCTATGGAGGTAACTCCGGGAATGCTAATCTCAATCTAAACATTCCTTAGAAATCTACATTATCCCTTAATAATACACTTTATTTTGATAAAAATGAGTTTTTCATATGATATACTTATTATCGTATCATTACTAGATCAGCTGGATTAGAAATCATTAAGCCTGCACAACTCCTACATATCTCTTTGTCAGAAGACATCAAAACATACGAAGGAACAAATATTTTATTCAGGTAAAAATATATATATAAAAGTGAAAAACTCACTCACTGACTGATTAATTACGAAACCTTATAAAATACTAAAGTTATTACAAACGATTATTACAAAAGATCTACTGTAATGTAGAGAGCCATACGGTAAGGAGTTTTGGACAATTTAACGTGTTGAGGGACGCGGGCACACCGGTGTGTCAGTTAACAATTAATTTCGTAGAAACTATCCTGGAGTGATTTAAGGGGAAAGAGGGCAATCAACAATTTAATGGGGATATTTGAAATCCGTTGCAAAATTTGTGAGAATTAATGTTTTGTGGATGACTCAAAGAATAGTGGTAAAAATATTGGCATTAAAGAGATTATACCGATGAAGCAAATAACATGACGGTGGACTTCGGAAGCTGACATGAACTAGATATTAGCTTTTATTCTATTTTTCGGATCCTTTCTAGCATCAACAAAAGGATATTCCTATATTTTAATCATACAAATTCGAGCCTAAAATGGTGATCAAACCAAACACATGCATCTAATATGCTCAGTAGAATCGGCTAACTTTGGTGACTAAGTTCATTAGACTATACTTGCACACCATAAAATACACCATAAAACATGATTTTTTATACCAAAATATTTTACTTTCTTAGATTTACGAGAATATTTGACATTTAAATAAAACTATCTTTTCGGATTATTACGCGGATTTATTTTGATGTTTGGTTCCCGACGTTTCGATTGCTTTACAGCAATCATGGTCACGGGAGAGACTAAGGTTTTAGACGTCTCAAAGGCGTTATATACTTGTTATAGATCCACGAAATAATCCAAAATATTTTAAATAAAACTATCTTTTCGGATTTTTTCACGGATTTATTTTGATTTTTGGTTTCCGACGTTTCGAATGCTTTAGAACAATCATGGTCACGGTAGAGACAGACTTTAAAATGTCAAATATTCGCGTAAATCTAAGAAAGTATTAACCAAATTTTTTTTTTAATTACTTTATGATGGCTTACAATGTCAATCAGCTCACTATATATAATGTATAACAGTTATTCAAGTGCCGTCATTTTAGATGATCACAAAAGTCAGCCGACCAGTATGTACCAATTTAGCAACTAGATGTTGACATTTCACACAGTTGTTATCCATTCGAATATTCGTGATAACCCCGCACTAATCAAACGAAGCCCGGCCTAAAATTATCTATTCTATATCTATAAAAATTAAAAAAAAACTACAACCAAATAAATAAAATCCATGCATCAGTATCTACTTACACAGACCTGCGCGGGCGCAGGGGATACTTGTTGAGAGGGGGTCGGGGGGTTGCTGCACTCTCGAAGGGTGTATTGTTTAGGGGTATCTCTACCATGCCCAGGAAGTCGTCCCTGGTTAAACGATTCTCGTCGAACACCTGGATGAGCAGCTTCTGCTCTTGAGGCTTTACCTGATAATGTCGAAATTTAGCAGGTAAATATAATTTGGATTTATAAATAACTAGCCACACGGACGTGACACAACAGACGTTTTCCTTTCTCAATTTCAATTTTAATCTTTGATTAAAAAGATCCTTGAAGTCATACAAAAATTGTATTAAAAAAATCCGTAGTTTTTTCAAATTTCCGAATTTTCAAATTTGCCTGGTGACTTTTCCACTTTTTCCCGTAGCAACCTTAATACTTGGTCTATTGTGAACATTTAAAAAAAATAACGAAATCGGTCCAGCTGTTTTCATATGAACAACTTTTTATTTTTATTACATAGATAGATACTTCCGATAGAATTAACAGAAAAGAGTATTTAAATATTATCTTTATGAAGTAACATATATTAGAATGGCATGATTTAAATATATTTTGTTCAAGCAATAAACCTGCAGGCTAATACGACACGTTTGGCTCAGTTTGTAGTAACCCTACTTGCTGTGCCAGCGGCTGCGGGTTCGAGTCCCGCTGGGGGCATTCATTTGTGTGATGAGCAGGAATGTTTGTACTCCAGTCATGGGTGTTTATATTTATATTTATAATATGTATGTATTTAAAAATATATACATGTGTAGTGTATCAATTATCTGGTATCCATAACACAGCCTACCATAACATTAGCTTACCATGGAACTAGATGGTGCTGTGTGTTAATGTCCCAACATATTTATTTATTTATTATTACTAAATGATATATTACACTATTCAATCTCGGTATTTTGTAGTTTCGATACAAAAGGACTTAACGCTATATTACATCGAACAAATGACTTATATATTAACATATTTTTAAACATATCTTAGAGAAGAGTTGACTTTAGTTAGGATGTAAACAAAGCAGTCGCTAGTATATTTTTCTTTTCTTTTTTTTTTGTAGTTAATTATATTATCCCTTAAAAACCATTAAACAACAAATTCTAAATGAATTAAATAAGTAGTCTTACTTACTCTGAATACAAACTCCTGATTCCATATTGGATTTAATGTCTGAAAAAAAAAATGCTTGAATTATAAAAAAAATATTTTTGTATATTGCATTTAGCCCTTTTTAGCAGGTTTTCGTATTTCAAGGTAAATATAAATATTTTGTACAAATTGTACTAAAACATTGAAAAAGTAAAATGAAAATTATAATACCTTTTTCTTAGTTTTTGTAAGAAATGTTTCAACTGTGACGTCACCGTCCACTTTCTGTAGCTCGACGCGAACATATGGGTCGCTGGAATTAAGCAAGAAAACACAAACTTTGAATATACTTTGGTCAACGTGATACTTTCTTAGATTTACGGATTATTTCGCGGATTTATTTTATCTCAAAGGCAATTGTCTCTATTGTCTGTAACAAGTATATAACGCCTTTGAGTTATCTAAAACCTTAGTCTCTCTTGTGACCATGATTACTGTAAAATGTAAAGCATTCGAAACGTCGGAAACCAAAAATCAAAATAAATCCGCGAAATAATCCGAAAAGACAGTTTTATTTAAAATACTTTGTTCAATATATATTTTTAAATCTTGAATTCTTACATGATTACTTAAGTCAGTGTAATCAGTTCGAGAGGAATCTACCGCTGACTTGGAAGCAGTTCTGCTGATATAAGCCGACGAAAAACTCAACATATTTTGCTCTTTTTGCTGGTTTAAAAGAAAAAAATGTTTTCTTTTTGTTGGAAAAAAAGAACCCTTACAGGAACATTTCGTTGTCCGTCTGTCTGTCTGTCTGTCTGTCAAGACAATTTTTCTCAGGAACGCGTGGAGGTATCAAGTTGAAATTGATATCAAATACTCACAACAAAAATATTATGCCGCGTATTTTGACACTCGCAAGGGAATCAAAACCTATGGGTATCTACTTCCCGTTGACTTAGAAATTGGAATCATGAAATTCGGCAAAAAGCAAAACGCACAAGTAAAGTGAAAAATCCGTAGTTACATCACAAAAATATTCGTTTTTGAAACTATAAACTTATTTTAAGAGGATTGTGAAGCTGTAAATTTTCATACAAAAAGCGATAACGTTTTTCCTCCCATTAACATAGTCTAATTTTCATAATTTTTTTGGAAATGTTGTAGATATAATGAAAAACTAGGTCCGTACGTTTTTATTTTAAAGAAATATTGCATATGATAGAAGATATTAGCACCTAAACATCCGCATTTTTGACTTAATAACTTCCTCGAGCGTTTTTTTTTTTTTTAATTAAACTAAACTGAATTACTAAAAAAGGAAAACGTACAGACCTAGATTAAGGTGTACTGAATCTAATGAGACCAAAATTATTTCATTTTGTAAATGTTATCGCCCGAAACAATATTTCAAACAGGAAATGTAAGTAATTGCCTCTAAGATTTTCAACTATCTCTATCGCACCATACGGGTTGGCAAAGCGAGCGGTATGAAACAGATAGCATTTTTTTAAAAACCTACTCGCGCCGCGAATCGACACTTCACAATCCTCTGAATGTTTCATGCTAAGGAACCCTCGGTGTGCGAGTTAAACTACCACTTGTCCAATTTTTTTATATTCATCACACAATATACTACTTGTATAGGTATTAACTGCTCTGTCAAAAGTCAAATAGTCTTAATTTCACACCTCATTTTCATCTTCTAAATATTTGTGAAAACGATAGTAAGTTTTATCATCTTAGTTGTAGTTGAGATAATTTTTTTGTGATTATTTTCCTTTTACTCTAATACTACTGTATTTTTTTTTTTTTTTTTTGGCTTTAATAAAGTTTTTTTTTAATTATTTAATAATGTACAGGTTGTGAAATTTTAATATAAATTTCATTCACCATATTAATATTAAAAATAATTACTTCACTGCTAAAAGATACAGCATTATGTTAGATAACCTTCATCAATATTATACGAGTACCTACTTACATTATATAGATGGAAAGTTTATTTGTCTGTACGTACAAATCTCTGAAACTATGGGCCTGTTTCATAATTCTTTTGAATTTTATAAGCTATCTATAAAACTTTGAAATAAAAATCTCAATATCCATCAAATTTAATGAATAATGGTTGATTTTCAACTACGGGGCTATCACTAGTATATATTTATCTCAGAAGCGGCTAGAATGTTTTGGATGAAATACTGTGTTTAGATAAGATTTTGCTTTATAACTTTATCTGCATAGGTGTATTGTCTGAAAAAACTTAACTTTTCGGAAAAAAAAAACACGATTTAACAAAAAAATCTTATACTTAACATTGAAAAGTCACGGAAATAGTTGTTTATAAATATTACAGGATATAAAGAAAAGGAATTTCAATGCTTTTATACTAAAAATTAGTATTTTTTTGCTAGCTGTACGTAACAAAGGTTTCCTTCAAGTGAGAATCGTAAACGCGACCTTCGATGCATTCAGTAATGCTAATTAACGCGCTATCACTGCGCCAAATAATAAATATTAATCTTTATTAGGCATCTATTACAAATTAACCAAATAAGAAAATATATTTCTGAAATATTTTAAAGTTTTTTGACGATCTTCTTCCATACCTAGCTATCTGTTTAATTTTTTAATATCTCTAGCTGTTTCATAGTTCCTTGTTGGCATCCGATTGAATTGATTTTTTTTTAAATATGTAAGTTAGGTGACAATACAATAATATTATACAAAATCCCTTCTGATGTTGGAGCCATTTTAAGAATAATTTTTAACTTTGGTTTTTATTTCATACATAAATATATAAAAAACTAGTGACTCACCCTCGTGCTCCGCTCGGGTTCGTCCCTAGGTCGATTCCCCTTACAAACTTTCATCCCCATTTTTACCCCCTTAAAGGATGATTTCCGGGATAAAAAGTATCCTATGTCCTTCCCAGAGTCTTAAACTATCTTTTTACCAAATATCATCTGAATCGGTTCAGTAGATCCAGAGATTACCCCCTACAACCCCACAACTTCACAAACTCACAAACTTTACCTCTTTATAATATTAGTATAGATAAATAAATAAAAAGCCTTTATCAACTAATTTTCATATACAAATATTTAAATCAGTTTTTTTTATTACTTATTTTCAAGTACAAAATAAATGTTTTTTTTATGCATAGATTCTATTCTATGTATGTAACATAATATATTATACTCATTATAATTACATTTATTTGTGTCCATTTATTATTTGACCTTTATTTTTATCACATTTTTTTTTATTTATTTTAACGTTTAGTTTTAATTATACAAGATAAGATTATTTATGTAGAATAAGCAATCGATACATAGAAAAAAAATGCTAAAAACCGAGTCAGGGGGATGTAAGAAGAGAAATAGAACAAATCAAGATTTTTTTTCAATTTTTTTTTTTGTTTCTCTGTCTGTTTGTGTATTATATAATCTTCGAAACTGTTGAACCGATTTGAATAAAATTTAGCGTGGTGATACCTTATATCCCTGGTCAACATTTCAGATACTTTTCATCCCGGAAAATTAAAGAGTTCCCGTGGGATAGTTTAAAAACTATAGTAACTTATACAGCTTAGCACACAAAAACTACTGATTGGATTTTAATGAAATTTTACAGTAATATAGTTCATACATCAGGATCTGTGTGCTTAGTGCGAGTTTCATAAAACAAATCGAATGACTAAACCACAGCGTAAATCGAATATACGTTGGTCACGATGTAAAGTGAGTAAGTCTGAGTGTGAGTGACAAGCGAGTCATTCGGTGCGAATCGCGTTTGCTCACGAGTAACGCGTTTATTTTTTTTCGTATATTGGTAGCACGTAGTGTCTATGCGATAATCCAACCAAATTAAATACAATGATTTTGTAACGCTATATGTATGGAGGCAATGTATTATCAAAAATAGTCGGGTTACGTATGGCGTAACTTGTTGGATTTTGACTTTTGTTGTGTAAACAAACTGTGCGTATGTACCAATTATTGTTTATCTCAACTCTCAGGATTTAAAATACTTAAAATGAAAACAAATCAACATCAATTTCAATTGTTAGTTACTTTTATGGAAGAGTAAGTACTTAATCAAGTTATTTACAATATTGAATGCGAGTTGTTGAAGTGAACTTGTGATATATTTTGTGTTTTTGTTTTCTTATTGCTAGACATGGAGATCTTAGTAAGCCGATAACCAATGTAAGACTAGATTCCCAGGACCCGGGAACCTAGCACGGAACAATTAAGTACGCAGGAAGACCATAGCTCTCTGATTGATTAATGTAAGTTGTTTAGTATAGGTAATCTAAATCATAAAGTGAAAATATGCAGAGAATATGGAGTATAGAAATAAAAAAGTTTTATTTATTTTACATTTACAATATTAGCAGCGTTAGCTTGCCAACCTAAATAACAAATATATTCTTTTGTCAGATGCTGAAGAAGTTTTACCCACTTTATCTCCAGTCTTAAGTTGCTGCCCCTCAGCCTCATATGCATCCTGCTCAGTATGGGTAAACTACACCATGCCATAGTGAGAGGTCTTCACGAATACAATCTCACCTCGAAGACATGTGAGGCTCAAACAGAGCAGGCTACCCGTCAATTTGTAAATTCTGATTTTGAATGGAGAGCATTCAGATGCAACAACATAGAGATTATATGGAGATAAAATATGAGCAAAATAGGATAAGAGAAATGGAAGTGCAGACTCAGAGGGAATGGCAAGCTTTAGATTTAAGAATGTTAGATATATTAGATAAACTAGCTAATAAGTTTTGTAAAGAATAAAGATTAGATTGGTAAATTAGATAACAATTATTTATTATTTTTTGTTATGATTAGATTATTTTTTTAATAACCTATTAGTTAACTATTATTTAGTTCAAACTTAAGTTTATTCTTACTTTTAAACTTCGGTAAACTATTAAGATTAAAAATTAAACATTAAAATGTTTCAGATTATTTTATTTAGCTCTTTTTCATTGAACACCCAATTTATATACATACTATTCATAGAGATAGATATACATCATACAATACTTTTTGTGGTCAATTACAATAGATTAACTGCCACCAAATATTAAAATAAACTTATAACATAAAAGGTAATAATTATTGCTGCTGTAATCTTCTTATTGATTCCTTAATACCGTGACTCTAATTAACAATGGTGGAACTTCTCTCTCTCTCAATGATAATCCTCTCATTATGATCTTACATGTTATCATCTTCCAAAACTGAAAATTAATTAATTTTATTGAATAAAAATAGCTTTAAGATATGTTAGTGAATATAAACAAAATTATAGCAAAATGTTTATTATTAGAATAAATATTTAATAGTTTTCAAACAAACAAAGGTAGGTATAATAAGTTTAAACTTATATTAATTTTATGTCCAAAAATAAACAAGTTTAAATTTACATATCAATACTTTTTGTAATTCCATACATACCCATGATACCCTGATAAGTATTGTATAGTTATGAAAGCATAAATACCTTTGACTAATTGTTTGTCTGGCATTTGGAGTGTCAGGAAACTGAATATATTTATTTATCATATTCTTATGTATTAATGCTGTGGTTACTTTTCTCATTTTTTGGGAGATATTGTAACTCCAACTGGCCATTGGTAAGACCCCGTTATAAAGAAAAATAGTGCAGTGAGTACCTAGAATAATAACAATTGATAAAAAAATAAAGGAAGGGTGCATGTTTATGTACACTGATGATTTTAAGTGATTTTACCTTGTTGAGTAGATTTTCACATAAGTAATTGTCTTAAGTTCTTTGCACAAGACTTTAAATGCTTTCTTCAAAAGGCAATAATTTCTTTTAAGTTCAGTCTCTGGAAGATGTAATAGCGGATTATCTAAAATGCGAGCTTCTGCACAAACACTGGCTAGATGATTACATTCGTCTTGTGCTGTTGCCGTCGACAACATCCTCCAAGCGAAAAAATTACGAGCTGCCATTTTTTTTCTTCAATTAAAACAACACAACACACACAATATCATGAACTTTGTAAAAAGATGTACGTATTTTAATGAACGTTTTCACTTTCACTAGCAAAATCTAAGTGACAAGTTAACATGCTCGCAAGTGAAGACGTTTACAATCGAACTGTCAAAAGTGGCGTAAATTGCGTCTCACACTCGCAAAAACGTCATTCGAGCTCGTATACGTCCTCACTTCGACAAAGTTAGTCACCGGTCACGACCGACAAGTTAACGAACAATCTCGCACTCACAAAATATGTTTTACAAACGTTCCGCTAGGCGGCGCTGATCCAACTCCATACAAATTTGAGTTTACTTTAACGCGATCGAGTAGTAAAAAAAACTCACACTAAGCTCACAGAATAACAAATAGAATAGATTTGTTTTTGTTTGTCTAGACGCGAACCCGATCCAAGCGATTTTACGAGGGGCGTTTGAAAAGTTCGTAGCCTAACGTAGATCGGAACGTCGTATATTTTTTATACTACCCTCATTTTAAAGCTACATTCTTCAATAATAAAAGTGTAAAATTTCATTCGTTTATTTGCATTCGTTGCGATTCTTCATGCAATTCCGTCCAACGGGTAGTGACGATTTATGAAAATGGAAAAAAATCGAGTATCATGCAGTGATCAAGTACTTGATTAAGAAAGGTTTAACACCAAAAGAGATTTATAAAGATATGTCAAAAACTTTAGGTGAATCAGCGCCTTCATATGCTACCGTGAAAATGTAGGTGGCGGAGTTCAAACGTGGTCCTGAGAGCGTTGAAGATGACCTAAGTAGTGGTCGACCCTTAACGTCAACCACCGACGAAATCATTGAAAAAAAAATTGACAGGGTTTTATCTGATCAGAGATTGACTGTTAAGGGATAGCTGACACTATTGGCATCTCAACTGACTGAACGCATCACATAATCGCCAATGAATTACAGTTTTTTAAAGTGTCTGCTCGATGGGTGTCTCGGCTGCTTTCAGTTGAACAAAAAAGCGTTTAAGTGACGATTTCCCACGCCTGCTTAGAGCTGTTTGAGGCTGATCCATAGGAATTTATTGGAAGATTTGTGACCATGGATAAAACCTGGATTCATTACTATACTCCAGAGACAAAAATACAGTCTAAGCAGTGGAAAAGACCAGGATCTCCTATTTCAAAAAGGCAAAAGTGGGTTTATCCGACGGAAAAGTAATGGCCTCAGTTTTCTGAGTTACAAAGGGTATAATTATGGTAGGATACTTAGAAAATGGTAAAACTCTAAACTTTGCTTATCATTGCAATCTGCTGCCACGTTTAAGAGAAGAAATTGGCCAGATTTGCTGAGAAGAAAAGGTTTGTTTCACCAGGATAACGCGCGTATACACATCGGTTGTAAGCATGGCAGAGATCCATCACTGTGGCTTTGAATCATAACCTCACGCCCCGCATTCACCTGATCTGGCTCCATAAGACTTTTATCTATTTTAAAAGCTAAAAAACCACTTAGGAGGTCAAAAATTTTCCACAAATTAAGAGATCAAATCTGCTGTCGATGCATTTTTTGAAGGCTTAGATTAAGATTTTTTTAAAGCCGGTATAGAAGCGTTGCCAGGCCAATACAAAAAGTGTATTGAACTCGAAGGAGAAGGTATTTAAATATAAATAAATTAAAAGATTATAGCTTTTCATTTTCCTGGTCAGGCTACGAACTTTCCAAACGCCCCTAGTAATATAATATTATTAACACTTTAAAGTAAAATTTCTTTAGAATCGTTGTAATTTGAAACTCGATGAAACGAAAATGCGACACAAGAAAAAACCACATAAATATATAGGATTAAGCCGGCGAGAGAATGAGATAGAATACATGATTAATTGTTGCCATGGTAACCATTGTATTTGACAAATGATATATAATAATATATTCTTTCCGTCCAATATTCTATAAATATATGATTGTAACATGACTAATATGCATTATTTAATTATTGTTTTAATTTAATTGCGACATTTGCCAAAGAAGTTTTACTTCAACAGCACGTAAAGGTTACACACAACCATTTTTTTTTTTCTATGTTTTATAATTATATTATTTATTTGTCTTTACTATATGTCGGCAAGATCAGTGGTTGTAGTAGTCGCCTCATGGGGTTAGACCCCCAGTTCTTTCCAAGTTATCTTTTGACATCCAATCTCGTATATACGTATTGGGTATGCATTTTTTTTCTGACTTGAATTGATGGCGTTGACCTATGTTCCCCTTGAAGCCATCTTGGGGAATCGAGAGTGTGACGTTGTGAATTTATACATAAAACGTCCAAAATTAATAGCTTTTATTAAGTTCACTAACAGAATAACTTAGTATAATTTAGATAAAATAATAAATAATTCAATAATACTGTAGTTAACTCACCTAGCACCAAATATATCCTTCTTAGCTAATGAATAAGCCCCCACTATCTTCAACCGAAGGAGGAAGCTGTTTTCATCAGTCTGAAATAAAAAAAAAACATTCGTAAACTAAAAGAAATATTAAAACAACATTAAGTAATATGCCCATCGATCAATTTTAATTGATGTACGCTCCTAAATATTTTTTGGAACATGTACTGGCTGCCATTAGTAATATTACATTACAAAAATTGTAGTACAAGATGACATTTTATATAAGTAATTATACCTATATTCACACACATTTTTACTATATTAATAACATTTTGACACATTAAATTGCATTGTATGCTTTACTATATATTTAATTAAGTTTGCCTCGATGGTTTAGTGACGAAGATGTACGGCTGCTGACCGAGGACCTACTCTAGTTCAAATACCAAGTCGGATCAAGACAAATTTTAAATTATTCTTTTACAAAAACTCATAGAAATCCGGAATTGGGAAGTTGGCGGTGTTTACACTTGCGTCTCAAAGTGTACGCTAAGCCGTAGGTCTCGCGCCTTATCTCCCCTCGGTAGTATCGGATTGCCGTTCAAACGAAACATGAGAATTCAAAGGAATATAAAATGCACTTGTATCCGCACGTACTGTTATGGGTCCCTGGATAAGACCCTTTTTAAAAAAAAGATTTATTTATAACTGAAAACACTTTAATAACTTCATTAATTAATTAATACAATATTAAGAGGAGCTAATGCTCGCGACCGACGATACTCTCGAACTCAAGTAACTTTTAATTACAGGACTTATATATAGAGTATAAATGACAATAGTTAGTAGGGCTTTATCATAAGTAAGCAATAACCCATACATCTAAGGGGTATAACAGTACGCGCTGCATTATATCCCGCTCAGTTGGCTAGTCTCAGTGAGATTTGTCGCCGTTTCAGTTAGAAATCGGTCAGATCATTACAGTTTAGGTACTGTTGAATGTCATTTTATGAAAATAAAAAATTAATTATATACTAAAGTATATTTTCCCTCAAATCAGACCTAAAGGGCGGTATGGCGTTAAGGCTAAATGGGTATATAATAAGGATTTTATAACTCCTCAACGTGCTTTTCCGTAAATTTAGAAAAAATGAGATACGATGTTACTCATCTCAGGTGTCATTATGACTTGCGCGCAAACAGAGGCTCATTCTCTACATCTTTACCCAGATTATCCCACAATCGCCAAAATATAATTATAAGAGCTAAGAGATTGGACCGCTGGCTAAGAGATTGAAAGCATTGAACCGCTGGCTTTCCACACTCTTTAAAGAACACCATGCTAACAAACCTAACCAGGAATTACTTGAACCCATAAAAGAAAATTGGGTTAACCACCTATTTAGGATTTAGTTTGCAGAACCCAACCTAACTACTCCCATGCATATAAATAAGCCACTAGAGTCTAGACAAACTAGGTAATATTTATTATTAATAGGTACCTAGACATTCACTATTTGTACAATTTACATAAACTAAAATCATGACCGATATGAAATTTGGTTTATACAAATATTTGAACAATTTTTAACAAATACGAAGTAAATTTTTTATACAAAGAAATACAAAATAGCGGCATACTAAGTCACTACAATTTTTTTGAGTTGAGTTTGTTTGTTTCTTTGTTTGTTTGTTCGGTTGAACGCGCTAATCTCAGAAACTACTAATCCGATTTGAAAAATTCATTTTGCATTAGATAGCCCGTTAACTGAGGAAGACTATACGCTATATATCATCCCGGAAAAATGTGCCGTTCCCGTGGGATAGATTTGTTTTTGTCTAGGGACGAACCCGAAGCGAAGCGAGGGTGAGTCGCTAGTAAAATAAATATATATGTTATACAAAATAAAGTAACGGAATGTCGACAAAGGATAACTTATCTCTTTTACAATTTTAGAAAGTTTCTGTAGGGCAATCATAATTTAAGAATTACCTATAAAAGGAAGGGTTATAAGGGTGTTATAGTATTACTATTACAACTACTGCACTGTCTAGTAGGTATTTATTAAACAGCTATAACGTAATAACGATCCATGAGGAAAAATAAATGCTGAATTTAAATATGAAAACTTGATTATTTAATATCATTTTTATCCGTGACATATTGCGAAACCAATACTTGCCGCCGAACCTCTAAATGTACGAGGGCCCAAAATAAATAGTGTTCGTTAATAATATTCAAAATAAATAAAATAAATTTGTAATTTTAAAATGCCAGTATAATCTTTATTATGGGACTTCCTCACAGACAGTCTCTTCCGTGACCATAATTATTGTAAAGCGTTCGAAACGTCGCGTCGGGGACTAAAAATCAAAATAAATCCGCGAAATAATCCGAAATGATAGTTTTATTTAAAATGTCAAATATTCGCGTAAATCTAAAAAGGTATTAAGTATTATCGGACTTCGGATTACTATTATTAATGTAAAAGTATGTATGTGTGTATATTTTTGTTACCTACTTCTTGACGGTGAGAGAGCTAGACGTATCGTCCAACACATAGCTCATAGTTAACAGAGGGGAAATCACCAGTATACAATTTTTTCTTATTAAATACTAGCGACTCACCCTCTCTTCGCTCAAGTTCTTCCATATGTATATATAAAATATATATAGTTTTATAATAATGTATGGAAGTCTGCCCGATTTGTTGACATTTATAATTACTGCTCCGCTCCCTTGGGTAGTAGCATGATGATAAATAGCCTATAGCCTTCCTCAATAAATGGGCTATCTAATGCAAAAAGAATTTTTCAAATAGGATTAGTAGTTCCTGAGATTTTCGCATTCAAACAAAGAAACATTATATAAGGCTTTTAATATATTATAATTAATCTATTATTAAAAATAATTTAATTCAATTCAATTCTTTTGTTCAATGGCTCCTAAAAGTGCCATTTGGGCACCAAAAACCTAAATAAGACCGAGGCATTAAAAACAATAGTACACTACGAAATTACATAATAAGAACTTAGACAGTGCAGTAGATGGGAAACCACAAACAGTGGGTACAAAATAAAAAAACATGTTTCATTAAGTAATAAGAAGAACGCGTAGAATGTACAAGAAAACTGCCTATGTTACAGTTAACATAAGCTAATAATGATAAATAAAAAATAATAATGTAATATGTGCAACAAAGTAACTTATTCCAATAAGAAGACAATAAGACTAAGTAGACTATGTATAATAGATTATGTTGATTTTTTAGAATTTACAGTAAACATCATGCATAAATACATTAAAATTACTGACATTTTCTGTGGTGACATTGTACATAATATTATAATATAGCATTAGGACTATTATACTTTGACAATGCAGCCCATATAATTTATTTAAAATACTAGCGGCTCTAGGAAAGCAAAAACAAACCTATCCCACGGGAACCATACATTTTTTTGGGATAAAAAGTAGCCTATGTGTTATTCCAGACTATAATCTATCTCTGTGCTAAATTTCATCCAGATCAGTTCAGCTGTTCTGGCATGAAAGAGTAACAAACATCCATACCCACAAACTTTCACATTTATAATATTAGTATAGATAATATGCACAAAGTTGGTTCTATCATTTGCTAGGAGATGCACAAATAATCAATCAAAACACATACACCTGCCACTGAAATGAAGCTGTGAGAAAAATGTAATTTATAATACAGTTAGAATTATTATTATCCTTTAACAGTGAACAGTAACAGTTAACAGTGAACAGCAAACATTGACTGTTTAATTAAAATCAGTTAATAAGAGCTAAATAGATTTCAATTCAGTTTTTTTTTTTAATTTTATATATAAAAAACTAGCAACTCGCCCTCGCTTTGCTCGGGTTCCTCCCTAGTTAAGTTTTAGCGGTTAGTATAGAATAGATAGACTATATTTTATATATTTATATTCATAGGTATGATGAGTTGTTGTGGGTTGCATTGTGACTTGTTTTCCAGTGGGAATGAGATAATCTCATGCGGTAAGAAGTAGCCTATGTCATTCTCTAGCCCTCAAACTATCTCCATACCAAAAGTCACATCAACCCATCACTCTATTTTGAAGTGAAAGAAGGGCAAATAAACAAACACATTTTCACATTTATAATATTAAGTATGGATTTGTAAAACTATATATCAAAAAGGCACAAAGCGAGTCGCCCATTTGCTTAACCTTCTTGTTCACATTACTACATGAATAGATAATTTAGTAAGAACATATTTTTTTATACCTATAAAAGTATAATTAGAATAATCATCATCATCCATCATTATAAAATAATCACTACTGACACAAACATCCACATATTGTATAATTACTATGTTCTTGATCTTAACTTTTAAAGAATTTTATTCTTGATAATACATTCTTTTAAAAGTGGATTAAATATGTAAATTTTTACCATTTTAGTATTTTAATGAAAAAGAGTTATCTTTAGGACCATGATAATACCATCCAAGCTATTGAATTTAGTGCATTGAATATGTTGATACAACAAGTTTGTAATCATAAATGGTCTAGGCTAGAACATTAACATATAAAAAAAAAGCATAAAGAAGAAAAAAGATGCAAAAAATATATAATCATATCTAAGTATTTTTTTATTAAATAATGAACTTCGATATTTAAAATTGTGACTTTAGACTTGTATATAAATATTTATACAAGAATGCAATTAAAATATTATGTAAACAAAATAAGCAAAACAACCCTATCCCTAGACAGTATACCTAATATGGCCAATCATAATTGATGAAGACTTCTTTGAAATCAAAATAAAAATCTCTCAAAATTTTTATTTGCTAATGATTCATTATTAAAAAATTTCTCTTGATCAAAAATTTGTGATGAATCATACAAAAGAATGATTAATATTAATCAATATCCTTTTGCTTCTCTATATTTAGAATAAAAAAGATATAGTCAACTAAAAATTATTGATACAATATTAATACATATAGCAAATGAAATATAAAAATTCTAGACAAATGTAACATTATTTTTGTAAATTTATTATTTTTCTTGTTCTAAGTGGTAAGATGTTAAAATGAGTTTTTTCAATGCAGTTTTCAACATTTAATGATTATGTGAAAAATACTTTTCCCTTTAAATTTTAGCAATTCATCTATGGCAACACATCTATTTATAAGCTATCTTATTAGAAATGGTGAACCAGGTTTAACCAGTTCTAAGTGAATCATATGTACAGATAAAACATTAGTAAAACATTTTAAATGTCATACATTTCCTGTTGGTAAACAGTTATTATAATCACCAATTGCAATATTTAATTTGAGAAATTTAGAAAATAATATATTAAAATGCAGTTTCAAAATAACAAACTATACATTTATTGTTCATATATATTTAAAGCTCCTACTTTCAGTGTATATGTATGTATTTATTGAATTTGTTGCCAAGTTATTTCCCTTAACTACTATTTTATCGCAACAATCTCGCCATTTAGGAGAAGGAACATTGTATTATTTGATTTTTAAATATTGTTTGACAAATATTATGAACAACTAGCATTGGTGTAAATAAAAATACACGAAATACACTATAAATCCTATTAACAGGCTTACACTAGGTATCAATACAGTCTAACACAACAAATACATATAGTTTGATTAATACATATTGATATCCAAATAAAACGAAGGCGTTCAATGCGGCGTTTGCCTGCTCAAATACACTTCATTTAAATGTTAAATCAATCACAAGGACATGTGCATACAAGTACATAGTTAAAAAATTAAGTTTTCTTAACTCTTAAAGTAATAGGAGCTGAAAACTTACGCGTGTATCCGACTGCCAAGCCATCACCCATGTGAAAATTTACTAATTTATATACGGAATGCAAAACAATTGGCGTTTCTTTTCTAAGCTCATCGGTTGAAATATCTTAAACTATGACACGTTTGCTATACAATTTTCATTAACACCTCCTTAGGGACCTTTCTAAAGTTCAGTGTCATCAGAATTACTTTAAAGATATAATAAACTAGGAAAATAAATACTACGACATAGAACCACTACTACGGTTAAGGAAAAATACAAACAAAAAACTAAAATATCATGGAAAATATCGTCTGCACCTTCTGTGACAGTCAAGTGACAGCGGTTGACAGGCTTTGTCATAATGTCACACCAATTTTACGCATTACACCTCATTATACGCAGCCAATTTACGGTAATACAGGTATAAAAATAAATGTGTAAAATATAACTACGATATGCAATGTTAAAAGCCTTAATAATATACCAATCATAACACTCAAAGATTATATGAATACTTATACTTCCCAGTAAAAGCGTTCAAATAATAGAAACAAGGTAAAACTACATGTGCTAACTCCTTTCCTAGATAGTAAATGAGTACACAATTAACGAAAATGTAATCTGCACCTTACAATTAATATAATATAAATTTTGTAACAACATGGAATAGATTGAATTTTTATATTAAGTACATTATTTAGACATCGTTTACAATTTTACTACATTAATTATTTATTACAAATATTTGATAAGTATTACACAATGACTTAGTTATAATATCGTGGATGACAAACCTTTCTAATGAAACTAGCGACTTACCCTCGCTTCGCTTGGGTGCGACCCGAGATGCCTAAAAGAAACCTATATAGTTCTTGTCCCTAAGTCAATAGAAAATCTATGTGTATATCTATTATTTATAGTAGGTAGTATTATGCTATTAGTACACATTAGCAAATAACTAATTAAAAAATATTAAAAAAAAACTAAAATAAAATAAATACAAATATCATTGAGCAATACAAAATATCGTAAAATATATTTTTTATCAAAACTTAGTTAACCTTGAAAGTCTATAATTATTCAATTTTGCCGCCACTCACGATTTGTATAATATACCTATTACCTACTGATGTTATGGCAAGTACGTAATTGATATACGAAATTAAATTTAAGATACTCTTTAAAGCAACACTACATACTACATTTTTATTTACCTGATATTGTAAGGAAAGTCTGGGCTCTTGCCGCGGTACGTTGTTGGTCCTTCGCCATGATGACCAAGACGAAGATCGACTTCGATGCGGTTGAATAATCCTAGATGGATAATCCAATGGCCTTGTATTATGCATGACTGCCACTGAACGGATATCTCTCATTTCTCATGAACAACACACGAAAACAACACCACACCATCACTTTCGTTTTCAATTTTCATAAAATATCTTTTTAATTTTAATATTTACAAATATTATTTCAAGAAACGTATTAAAGATGGCGCTTTGGCCATATGACTGTCCTAATCTTATCAGAGTAAGAAACGTACGGTGATAAAGAAGCGACCGCATACAATTAGCATTGCGACGATAACTGGGTTTTGAAGTCATGACAGTTTATACGCTTTGTTTCGTTTTAATTTCGTAGATAACGGTATCAGTCATTGAAATATTCTTTATAATGCCCATAACTACGGTCTAACGGATGACATACTTTCAAACTAAAGAAAATATAGCAAATCCTTGTTTACATATAATATCTTGAGTCCTCATTTTTTGATGTCATCAACTTTCATATATTTTTGACATTCACATGCCTAAATGGCAAAGCACACTATTCCAAAATGTATACGTGAGTGAATAAGGAGTTGTTTATTTATTTATAATACATTAATAAAACTGGTAAAGTAGTAGAGTTTCACCTCGTATGTGTGTGGAAATCGAAGGTCGTGTCTATAAATGCTAATGCTTACATGATGCCTATATTCATTAAAATTTTTGTCCCGTTCACACTACAATAATAAAGCACAATTCATTGTTTGTCCATGAGTCATCGCAAACTGTTGAAGTACTTAAACTTCGAACATTTACAGTCGATGTGGCGCATAGGCTCACAAAAGAATTAATACTTGGTTTTATTTTTATAAACGAATAGCTAAATTTTACGTTAGCTAAAAACTTGTTAAACTACAAACTGTGTAACAAGTACAACCACACTCATAAAGTAATTAGTCAGTTTTTAAGCCTTGTTGAAATAGAAAATATTCAGGTTAATTAGCCAAATGGCGCAGTGGTTGTAATATAGTTTGATCATTAACAAATGCGAATCCTCCATCGCGACGCAAATTCTTATAAACTTCGAAAAATCATCTAGGTTGAAACGTATTAACTTGTAATATAACTTAAACTAAAAAAAATTTTGTACATTGAACTAAATTTTTATTTTTAAAATAAAAGATAAATAAAAAATGCATCCTGTGTGACAACTCATAATACCGCACTATAACATAACTAGACTATATTAGACCTGTGGTGCATGGTGAATATAATTTAATAGGTACATTCTAAAAATTGAATTCGTGAGTTCCGACATGTCGGTCAATGTTTAGTAAGCTGTAAGACATGTATGACAATTAACGTAGTACAGGTTACACCACAATGTAAATGACCACCTAACCGATTCCAGCAACAGTGGCCAATTTCACTTAGATTAGCCGCTTGCGCATCAGATATTACTAAAGTGCACAAGTATGCAAACACAAATTATTCTCAAACTCTGATGGCAGGACATTTCAACAGGACCGATGAAAGATCAGGCGCAGGACCAACAGCTTTACGTGCTGTCCATGGCATGGTGCTACAACACCGTCTACTTTTAAGCTATGCCTGGGAATTACTTAACAGAAACACTAATACTTATACTTGGTCACATCCGTGACTTGAACCCAAGACTTCTATATGTGTAGCTGTCTAGCTATGCTACTTATGAAATCAACGAGATTAATGTCGTTAATTAATTAATAATGTATATAAAAATGTAATCGTTAGTTTGTTCAGAACACCAATTTCCCGAAAGTTCTTCATCAGTTTCTTAGTTAGATACTAGAAGTGTTTTTACATTAATAACATTTCTATACCACTATCCATATTGCTGTAACTGCCATTAGGTAACGCTAAAGCGTACGAACTTCTAAATTACTCGATCTAGATCGCCATGAAAATTTATACACTTAGTTTATGAACACGAAGAATATTTTCGCACCATCCATTTACGCGGGCAAAGCCGCGACAAATTCTATTCTAATTAATAATAAATTCTCAATTTTTGCTTCAATAGGTATATTGCATATTTTTATTTCACCGATATATTTAGCTAAAGGATTTATCTTTTAAAAAAGTTTGTAAAATTTATACTTAAAATAATTTTCTTGTAAATGTGATAAATATTTATAATAATAATATTGTTTATTTAATAATATACATTTATTTATCTTTTCATTGATAGAAATATTAAAAAAATAAAAAAATAATAAAAATTCAAATTTGTCACTGTCAAAGTTATTGTGACGTTTGCAAAATGCATTGTTTGTTTTCGTAAATGAAGTAGCGTTCTTTATGGATATTAGGGATAAAAAATAGTTTTTTTACACATTTTTCATTAAATTACATTCAATATGTCACAGCAATTAATTAATGAAAATAGTAAATATATATTAGAGTATGTTGCATTATACATTTTTAGTCTAACCTTACTTTCAAATTTTTCTGCTATTTACTTGTTTTAAATTATGTTTCAGCTTATTTTCGGAACAGACAGTTGATTCCCAGAGCCTTGAATCCATATGTGCTCAAGTACAAAAGAGGTTTCCAAAATCTGACCACTTTAACTGTTAGTAGTATTTGTTGTCATAACATATTTTAATTGTATACACGGTCCAATTTACATTTAATAAAAATTGATAACTTATCTTCAAAAATATATGAATATTATATATTTATAATTTTACTTTATTTATTATATACACACCTTAATATATAAGAAGAATGGATTAATGGATAATTTAAATGCAATTTTCCAGTGTGTCTTCTTCTATCTTCGCTAATTACTGGTGGTGATTTATCATTACCGGGCCAAAGAGTAGTGGCACTAGCACTAATATTTGACATTTATAAAGTGGATAATCCATTTAGTTCTCTATTCTTACATTTATTGGAAGGAAAACCAGGATTATTGCCTTTGGCTCCACAAGAGAGAATTTTCATTGCTCAGTTACATGGATTTATTGCTGTTAATATTAAAGATGTAAGTTTTATTTATGTGAATTAATTCTTTTAAAACTTAAACGACCTAAATAAAGGCTTTATGAAAAATGTTCATATTGCACAGGTATATTCTTTATTTTATTTATAACAAAACATAAATAAGAGTAAGTAATAATATTGCATGTTATTTTGTGATGTTAAATTAATTAATTAATAACACACAATCTAAATTGCAAACTTAATTATTTTGTTTTTAAAATTTAAAAAGATGTAAGTTATATGTATTTTGAAATAATACTATTCCATACACTTACAAATAATGTGTTAAATTTTGAACATCATGTTGTAGGTGTTGAAAAAATCAGCTAAACAAGTAATGCTAACAGAAGTGTCATCAAAAGACCTGGAGTTTGATTATTCTTCACTTCAAGGTTTGACAGCGGAGAGATCAAGTGATATTAGTTCTGTTGCAAAAGCCACTGCACCTGCTTTAGTGCCACTTAGCGATGGGTAAGACCTACAACTAAAACAATTCACATGTCACTCAATAATACTTAGATTTATGAGAATATTTAAAAATTTTATTTTAAATTATTAAATTTATTTTTATTTAAAATCTCAGATATCACTATTGAAAAAATTAATAAGTTGTGTGAATATTATTCACGATATATTTTTTTTAATTTACTTGCAAACTTTTGTACTCATACAAATATTATAAATACAAAAGTTTGTGACTGTTTTTTAAGTCTTTTTGCTTTAACAGCTAAAAAGTTAGAGCAATAGTCAAAATAAAGATAGCTTATATCCTAAATTAACTAAAAATATAAGTTGATATATGTAACTTGATGTATTTAATATATAATATAAAAAAATATTTAAAGTATAATTGTTACTCCATTAAAATGTGTTAATATTATGATTAATTTGTATGCCTACATCTGCCCGTAGATATCATGAAAACCAATGAATGAACTATGACAAAAGTGATGCCTAACTCAGTTTGAAAAACACATTCATATTTTGTTGTAATTATTTTTAATCATATTTGTTATAATGAAGTGTTTTTAAACTGTTTTTTTTTATATTTTCAGGAACCCACCAAATCGTATAGCAATGAAGGAGCTTCTAGAAGCTCTAATGTCTAACGACTACCTCCCACTACATCGCACTCTCAAACCATCCGGTCCAATCCCACCACCGACTTTCCTTCTGGACCCCACAGAAATATCTTTTGCTGATGAGGTATTCTTAATTACATTTATTTAATTAGTTAAGACGTCTAAGTATTATACCAATTTAAATACTCTTAAAACTAATAAATTTTTGAATATACTCAAGTTATTTTTTGTATTAGCAAGTTCACTGTAATTTTTTAGTAACAGCATGTGAAAATCAAACGGGCAATCTCTTATATAGTAGTTCGCGTCTGCCAAAACAGAGCTGAATTTATGAGGCAATTGACGTTGTAGCCCCGGATCGCCCTCACAAGCTGGGCACCTAGGAGAGAAATATCTAAGTTCTTAGGGGCTTCCATTTCTTAATTTCTCTGGGAACACCACTTAAATCCAGCACATTTTTAGAACCATACTACGCCAAACTATAAAAGTATAACAATTTTTGTTTACAGGCTGTATGGAAAAATCTAGTCAACCGAGGCGCTTACTTGCCCATGTACGATACGGACTTTGAAGGACTCCTCGGTTTGAAACCGCCGGAGAAAGTCGAGAAGAAGATCGTCCAGCCGAAAGAGACAAAGCCTAAAGTGGTAAGTATAAAAGATTTGCCTTTGTTCTTGATAAAAATATCGCCATATGCAAGATTTGTTACAAATAGCAATTTTTATAGTTTAGAATTTATAAGTTAAACTTTTATATATTTGTATAAAAATATCCAACTCCAACATCATCACAATCATTATTAGTATAAAAACACCCATGACTGGAATACAAACATTCGTGCTCATCACACAAATGAACGCCCCCAGCGGGATTTGAACCCGCGACCAAAGCAAATTGAGCCATACGTGTCGTTTTTAAAACGATTCTATTCCAAGTAAACATTTTTATCCATACAAAAAATTATATCAAAAATAAACCTTTCTAGGAAGAGAAGAAGGAGAAGCCAGAAGAAAAGAAGGAAGATAAAGAAGTCAACACAGTAGCGGAGGCCAAGGAGCTGACGCAGCTGGCGCTGAAGTCGGCGCTGAGCGTGCCGCAGCAGCAGCGCCTGCTCGCGCTGCTGGACCAGGAGCCCAACATTGTGTATGACATTGGGATAACTCCTTATCAGGTAATGTATATGACACTAGTGATTTACCCTCGTCTCGAATAAGTGGGTCACCTCAAAATGTTGAGTAAAAAAAATTTTCTTTTTTTCATAATTTTGTTTTTTTTTATAAGCTACAAATTCTACCCCCAAGCTAAGGATTTTTTTTTTCGCTTCACCCTAATACACACATACATTGACACTTGTTTGTAATTTTTTTTAATTTTGATAATGAATATATATTTTTTTTATCAACCGAAAAATCTATCCAAAATGCATAATGCGGACAAAGTCCCAAAAAAGCCAAAAAGTTATATATATATATATATAAGTATATAAGTTATTCTAACCATGCCTATAAGGATGTAATAAACTCTTCCTCCACCTCCCAGCTGCCGGACCTGGTGGAGAACAACCCAATGGTGGCCATCTCAGTGCTGCTAAAGCTGATCCACTCCCAGCACATCACTGACTACTTCTCCGTGCTCGTCAATATGGAGATGTCCCTGCATTCTATGGAGGTCGTAAATAGGTGAGAGTTATTTACTTATTTTTCGGAATTTACTGAATGGAAAAAGATGAGATTTTATACAGTAACAAATCTCTGGGACATGGAAGAAAAGTACCTTAAATATTGAAGTTATCAAGATTTACTCAAAGGAAACATTTCTTTATTTTTAAAAATAATAATAACTGTATTTTTATTTTTAAAAAAGCTTACTTGAACCGGGAATCGAACCAAATAAAAAGGCAAAGAAAGACACCGTCGATCACCGAGATTGGGTAAATATGGGATATATATGGGAAGGATAAAATTTCTCGAACAAACATTGCGTCTTAGAATTGAAGAAAACGATGAAATCTTACAAATTATACATATCGACTCTAACATCGTGGAATAAACGCACAGGACATGATAGAAAAGTGTCTTAAACCCTGAAAATATTAAGTTTCACTCAAAGGAAACATTATTTTTCTTTTTTTTTTAAATAAGATTAACTGCATTTAATTTTTTTTTAAAAGACGTGATCTGAACCGGTAATCGAACCAAATGCAAAAGGGTACACCGTCACTGACTGATGAAATCAGTGAACCGAAATCTTGTAAACTTTTAACTTGTTATATTTATACGGTTTAAATGAAATGAAATAAACTTTATTCAATTAGACTTATTACAAGTGCTTTTGAAAGCGTTTAAATATTTTTTGAATTGAAATTTAATATTTGAAGCGTTTAAATATATACAGATAAATAAAATTGAAGTGTCTGTTTGTAACGTCAAAATTACAGCTTTTTTTCTAATTGCATATGAAATTATATATGGTACTAATAAGAAAAAACCAATTTAAAATTTTTGTCTATTTGTTCCGGCTAATCTCCGAAACGGCTGGACCGATTTTGACGGGACTAGCAGATATCTGATGTTATAAGGAGTAACTTAAGCTACTTTTATTTTAGAAAAAGGATCAGGGTTCCGCGCGAAAAAATTAAAACCCATGAAATTGTGACCAAAATTGTACCTAGGATAATCGCTAGTTAAGAATAAGTGTTAATTGTTTATAAGGCTGACGACATCAGTGGACCTTCCCGTGGAGTTCGTGCACCTGTACATCAGTAACTGCATCTCCACGTGCGAGACCATCCGCGACCGCTACATGCAGAACCGTCTCGTGCGCCTCGTCTGCGTCTTCCTGCAGTCGCTCATACGCAATAAGATCATCAATGTTAAGGTACACGTACATACATACATACACAAACACACATATCGTATTCAGTCCCTTTTTATAACGTCACAATGCTGGAGGTACCCACCCCAAGGTCCTCCCCCCCCCCTTCCCCCTCCACCCCTCCATACGAAGGGGATCAGGCCATAGTTCACCACGGTGGCCGATTGCGGGCGGACTGAGCATGACTTTCGAAAATTGGCTAGGTTCTCTCAGGCATTCAGGTTTAATCACGATTCCAATCGAGCGTGCTACCCCTTAACACACATATGCATACAATAATAATCTATACCTCAAAGATTTCCAATGCACCACGACAAATTTAACTAAGAATAGCTATGTTTGTAGAGTGCAGTGCTGACATAATATGCACTCTATCCCTGTCACTCTCATACTCCGATGTCTGGAGTGTCCGGTTTGACAGTTCTAATCTACTAGCGAGAGACAGAGAGAGAGAGAGAGAGAAAGGCGCAGTATCGACTCGACACTCACGCTTTGACGCTTTGACGGGGAATTAGGACACCACCTCCTTAAGTTGAGAACCCCTGTTACTGAGAATTTCTGAACAGAAAAACTCAATAATAACCTGTACTTGGCCCGATCTAGGACTCAAACTCAATACCCCGCGAATTTAATGTTTAAATAAAACTATCCTTTCGGATTATTTCGCGGATTTATTTTGATTTTTGGTTTTAGACGTCTTAAAGGCGTTATATTCTTGTTACAGACATTGCCTACCTTAGTCTCTCCCGTGACCATGATTGCTGTAAAGCATTCTAAACATCAGGGATCAATAATCAAAATAAATCCGGGAAATAATCCAAAGAGGCAGTTTTATTTAAAATGTCAAATATATAATTTAAGTCTGTGAAGAAATATATTTTTTTTGCAAACTAAAGTGTCCCTTTCATTCTTTCACAATTATTTATCTATTTATGTAAATAAATGTGAATGTTCATATGTTTGTCCTGTATACGTTCCTAAACTATTGATCCGATTGTGACAAAAACTCTGGTAAAACGAAAGTTCCTGGCTCAAAAAAAGAATTTTCATATGTTTGTCTTTTATGCGTTCCTAAACCATTCAAACTTAAAGCCGCACTTGAACGAAGCAAGAGTACGTCGCTAGTTTAAAATATAATATAAACTGTTCTTTTACAGGAACTTTTCATAGAAGTCGAAGCTTTTTGTGTTGAATTCAGCAGAATAAGAGAAGCGGCCGCACTATTCAGACTCCTCAAACAGTTGGACTCGGGTGAAATGCACAAAGAGACCAAAGAAAACTGATTCTAACAGCCATAGATAATAAGGAACAAAATCAAAAGAAACCTCCGTGTTAAGTAAATTATTTTATTATATTAATATTAATGTAAGATGTTACCATCTCTACATACATACAGTCGTAAATGACAACTTTTTTGACTCTAACTTCAAAATAATTTAGATTTTAAGTTTTTAGTATATGAAGAGGGACGATTAATAAATACATAATAAATATAAAAACCAATATTCGTTCGTCTCGCCAAGACTCAAAAACGGCTGGACCGATTTGAATAATTCTTTTTTTGTTTTGTTGGGGGTGTGTCAGGGGTGGTTAAAGTGTAAAAAAAAAATAGGGAAATCCCAAAAAATCAGCTGGAAAATCGAAAAGCTTAGAACTGTTTATTTTGTACCTATGTATATATAATATATATAGTCTATTCCATACTAACCGTTAAAACGTACCTAGGGATAAACCCGAGCGAAGCGGGGGTGAGTCGCTAGTAAATAATAAATATATATGGGACATTAACACACAGCACCATCTAGTTCCATGGTAAACTACGAGGCTTGTTATGGATACCAGATAGTTGATACACTACACATATATAACTTTAAATACATACATATTATAAATATAAATATCTATGACTGGAGTACAAACATTCGTGCTCATCACACAAATGAATACTCCCAGCGGGACTCGAACCCGCGACTGCTGGCACAGCAAGTAGTGTCACTACAAACTGAAACAAAATGTAAATAGGTAAATAAAAAGTTTTTCCTTTTTGAAGTTGGTCAAAAACTCAGACTTACTAAAAGACATTTTACAGCCTACGCCGCTGCCTTTAACAGCAAGAAAACATTGTGATTATATTTTTAAAAATTCATCCCCTAAAGAGTAAAAGTGAAGTTATTGATATTAGAAGTATGGAATTGATTAGGTGGTAAATGTTATAGGGCCCACTGCCTCTATATGTAGGAAATTCTACAATTTTAGTTTAAATACCATATCCATAATTTATTATTTGTGAACACATTTACTTATTCTTAAGTAGTTGTGTAAGTATTGATAAGAAACATGTCAAAATTATTCCTTTCTTTTAATAGAAGGCATTAATATGTATTATTTGGCATATTAAATGAAGCTTGTTTTTCAATTGTTAGATAAATAAATTCAGTTAGTTTTTTGAATAAATACATATTTTAAAGTAATTTACAGTCAAGTTCTTTTTTAGTTTATGAACGGATGATTGAAAATTAAGCCTTTATTTGTTGCCTTAAAAATTGTATTCAGCCCTTTTTGACGCCCCACTGCTGGGGGTGGACCTCCCTTCAATACGAGGAGGATCAGGCCACAGTCCACCACTATGGCCAAGTGCGAGTTGGCGGACTTTACACGTTTTTCGAAAACTTGTTAGGTTCTCTCAGACATGCAGGTTTCCTCACGATGTTTTCCTTCGCCGTAATACAAGTTATAATCATGTTGGGAATGATTCGCACATGAAAATATCAGAGGTTGCGAGACCCCAATTTGAACCAGCTTCACTCAATTACCCAAGCGCGTCACCACTGGGTTACCACTGCCTGCCTTAAAAATATTTTTCTTATATCAACCCTTAGGAAGTTAAAAGGTACTGCAAAACTTGTAAAAGAAGTAGCTTGCCGGAGCCGACTGGTAGGAAAAAATTGTATGCCAACTCTAGGTTTTATTTAAAAATGATTGAATAGATTTGAATGTGACTTTTTTGTGCCGGCACATTGATTTAAAAATATTTTCTTGCTTCTATGTTAATCTGTAATCGGTATTTAACTATATAAGCAGATGTTTTGTGGTTTTAAAACGGTTCCAACCAGGGCTCGGAACCAGTATAAAAAAAAATAGTTTATATACAAATGTAAACACACAAAAACTCATTTTAACTGGTTAATTTTGTTCATGGAACCTAAATTCGCCAAAAAGAGTTCTCCTGGATTTAACCAATTAAAGAACGTAACCGAAACCTTAAACTGAAAAGCCTTTCGGTTTGGGGTCCATGATCAAAACCGGTTTAAAAATTAAACGGGTTTCCGAGTCCTGGTTTTAACATACATTTCAAATAATATTTGTACATGAATACACTTTTGTACCATACAAAAACTGATAATGTCGACTAGCCATTTAGTACAGTATCACTTTGCCTGAAACTTTAATAATCCAATAAAATTATTTATCGTATTGATTAAATTTTAAATAAAACTATCCTTTCGGATTATTTCGCGGATTTATTTTGATTTTGGTTCCCGACGTTTCGAATGCTTTACAGCAATCATGGTCACGGGAGAGACTAAGGTGTTAGACATCCAGTCCAGGTAGGCACTGTCTGTAACAAGTATATATGCCTTTGAGATGTCTAACATCTTAGTCTCTCCCGTGACCATGATTGCTGTAAAGCATTCGAAACGTTGGGAACCAAAAATCTAAATAAATCCGCGAAATAATCCGAAAAGATAGTTTTATTTAAAATGTCAAATATTCGCGTAAATCTAAGAAAGCATTGGTTAAATTTATTAAATGTGGAAGGCGCAGTACAGTATTTTTGCACTCATTTTACACTTTGTATAGATAAAAAGTTCAGATTACATATTTTTACAATTTTATAACTTGTTATAATAAAATATTAGAATGTTTGCCATTTAAATTATATGTACACGAGGCAATATCGTGGTAATATTGTAGTTGTAAATATTAAAGTACTATATACAAAACACTTTTTTTCTTTACGAAATAACCTTCTTCAATTAATCTTAACTGATTTTTTTTATTAATATTATGGAGGTAAAGTTTGTAAGTTTGTCAGTTTGTTTGTAGGAAATAATCTCTGAAACTACTGAAACGATTTAGATGAAATTTGGTAAGAAGATAGTTTGAGATCCTGGGGAGAACATAGGATAGTTTTTACCCTAAAAATCATCTCTTAAGGGGATGAAAGTTTATATCAGGGGTCTACTTACGGATGAACTTGAGCAAAGCGAGGGCGAGTCGCTAGTAATATATATTTAGGAATGTTATTTAAAATCATACTTTATGGCCCCTGTATTTGATTAAAAATTGCTTTATTTTAATAATAAAAACTCATAACAAGAATTATAATTTAAAAGAAATTGTTATGTTAACTCAAATATTTATTCCCAATAACTAACTACATTAATAAAATAATAATTAATAAAGAATGGCATAAGACTTATTTTGTAGCACTTTCAAGAATTTTCTTTATTTCATCATCAGATGCTAAATCCAATGGAGTACAACCATCAGAGTCCTCGAGAAATGACGCACCAGAATCTACTAAGATCTGTGTTGCTTTTATGTGCCCACAACTTACTGCATAATGCAGAGCAGTTTGATTAGAACTGTCAGTAGCGTTTATATCACAACCTCCTTTTATAAGGGCAGTTAACGCAGAAATGGCACCTCTGTCTGCAGCCCAATGTAAGGCTGACAAACCATCCTCATCTCTCTCATTTTTCATTTCCGGGTTCTTAGATAAGAGTTTGGTCACCAACTCTCCCATGTTCTCTCTTGCCGCATCTATTATAGAGAGTTCAGTGTCAATTAATTCAGGTTCGGGTGAAAATTGTAAGGAAGACACTGTTACCCAAGTTTCTTTTGGTCCACTTCCTGATATGAGTTCACATTCAGGGTCATATTTCTGAACTAAGTCAATATACTTTTGCTTTGCTTCATCACTTGGCATATCTTCTAGTGCTTTCCAAGCTTCCCATTTCTTTCGACCCTTACCATCAAACCAACTCGGTTTTGGTGTATCACATTGTCCTTCAGTACTCTGCTTGTATAGTCCATATAGTTCTAAAAGTTGATTATTGTCTAACTTTGAAGTGATCTTCCTTACATGATCGGATGCTTTGTTGAAGGCCTTTTCCAATGGACTTTGCTCTTCCTCATCAGAAAAATCAGAGCTTGTATTCCCTGGTAATGCCTCTGCCATTATAAAACCTACAAACTACAGTGATTTCAGAGTTCTTAATTATTTTGAATTTGAACATTCAAATTTAATCCCTCAAGAGAGTGCAATTGTTTATTTGTTGCATCAGCAGCACCCGACGGACTTGCAAATTCTACAAAACCATAACCTTTACTTAGGCCTGTTGATCTATCAAAAACTACTCTGGCACTTTGAACAGGGCCAAATTGCGCAAAATATTCCCTTAGCTGACGATGGCCGACAGTCCACGCCAAATTGCCGACATAGAGGCGTGCAGCTCTGGCTGTGCTTGCCATAACCTAGACAGATATTATTTCAAGTAAATGCAAAGATCTCTCGCCGATTAAGGCTCTGTAGTCCACACCTGAGCTCTCACTCAGTGAATCCAAGTCCAGGAGTGCACCCTTCAATCCCCACTTCTTCAGTAGAGCTTCAATGGACCAGTCTGCGCTCCGCTCCTGATAAGCACACAAAAATCGTGCATCAGTTCCATCCAGAAAATAAGCTACAGTAGAAAGTACCTCTTCAAATTGGGAAGGTTCGTAAAAACAGTCGGATGCAAGTAATAAGTCTACAGGACGTAAGTTATGTACATCGGCTAAAAACAGCCCCCAAGCTAGCCCTTGCACCTGAACGTCGCGACCGGGCACTAGGCCGTTTGCTTCGCAGCAAGCAGATAAATGCCTTAGAGACCGAGGTAAAGCTACACTATCTGTTAACGTAACATGAGCTCCACACTTAGCCGCTAAGATTCCTGGCAAACCAGTGCCACAACCTAGCTCCAGTACACGGAGCCCACGTAAATTTCTTCTCTGAGTCCAAAGATACCAAGCTAAAAGCGGAGCTGAAGGCCACGTGTAGAACGAGTACCCCGCTGATAACAATTCGGGTATAACGATTTCTAAGTATTCACCTCTAGTGTCACCGTTGCTTGTAGATTTTCCGCGAAATACAAACTTCTTCAATTGACCACTAGCAGGGCGACCATCGCTCATTGCATAAGCATTTTAAGATTATTTAGCCGAAATAGGTACGGAACTCAAATGTAAGCAAGTGACAGTATGACAGATAAATTATATGACTACAGAATACAGATAAAGATATTTCTTCTTTATATTCTTTCATATCAAGATAATATTCAAGCAAAAAATTTTTAGAGGAAAAATAGATGTAAAATAAAAGTTAAGCTATCACAAACCAATAGCAACTTTGAAATTTGAATAGCATTTTAGGCCATTCGACCAGGCATTTAAATTTATCTGATCATGTGATTTAACAAGCGATCGGCTCTATAAATTCAGATTATTATCCTAATAAAATTTTGTCTGTGCCTCTGAAAAAAAATTATTCTAAATCGAACTAACTGGTTCCATAACATAAATATATAAATACACAATAATATCAATTAAAAAATATAATATATTCCGAGATTAACCACTTGAACCCCGCGCTTTTTGACATGCAACACCCGTTAAACACCGAGCCCGCGCGTCATTTTTCCCCGATACAACCATGATTTAAAAAAACACTCATAATTCAAATAATATAGCACCGATTTAAAATGTGTAAGCTGTTTTGGGTTTTTAAATAATATGAGCATTTATAACAATATACAAAGTACACTTTAAACTATTGATGAATTATAAATAAGCTGACAATATATCAGTGTTAGTTGAAAATGTAGTAGTTGTTTTAATATATTGATTTCTGACAATACCACGGTTTAAATTTACATTAAATTTGAAACACTGTTTTATGAATGAACATGTAATCGCACAAAACCATTTCTTGATTTATTTATATTAGTTGTTAGTTACAATCAAATTCAAAACTATAGCACTCGCGGCTCTTTTGTTGTATTTGCGCAGCTCATCGCGCAATTTTCAAATCAATCATCCGAGTTATAGTAGGTGGATTCATTATAAAACTGATACTAAAATATATAATAGTCCTTGCTTTACAAATATTCGCAAATAAATCTTGAAAATAAGCCACTGTAATCAAAATTCGGATGGTTTTCTTAAAACAGACAAAAATTGAGGTTATTTTTCATAGACGCTCGTGTTGTATTGTAATTAACGTTTCTGTATATAAATTTAGCTCAAATTATAAAAGAACAAGCTAAGCATTATCATCTACATGAAAACTTAACACTTTTTATTCAAAAAACTAAACATTTAAACATGTGAAATTGACTGTAATAATGTATGTAGTATGTACTGATAATATTTTGATACGTAGTGATGTACCCCACAATACTAAAAATTATCGATTATTTTCGTGAACCGTTAAACACAAATAAACACAATTACAATTCTTATATTTATTTATAACAATAAAAAATAAGTATTTAAAAAATCAAAATAAGTGCAATAAAACAATGTAATTTTTTGGACAAATTAGATAAAAAAATATTAAATAAAGTATAATTTTCATAAAAATATAGCAAATAAAATTATTATAAAAACATTAATAAATGCGAGAATAAAAGTTCTGGCCCGCAAGCTTTCGTATCATGAAAAATTTAATTTATGTAAATTAATATATTACGAAAAAGTAACATAATATATTAATTAAATAATAATTAAAAAAAGAGAAATATCTATCTCAATTTAAAAATTTATACCGCTTATATGGTACTTAAATATTATTTTTCACTAGTTCCATGTACTGGCCCTCCTATCTTGCTATTTTTAAAATAATTTGATAAAATAATAATATTTAGATGAACATAATATTTATTGATTCAAAGATTTCTTTTAAGAAATTTGCTGTTCTCGAGGATTACCAACCCTTTTATTATCTTTTCTAGAGAATCTCTAATCTAGGGAATCATTTAGATAGTCAAAGAAGACTTTAATTTACTCTAAATGCCTGTGTAAAGTAAAGTTACGTTACTTAAATGGTAGACACAAGTTTAATACGTATATATTTTTTTGCCAACTATGTTTTT
Organism: Fabriciana adippe; assembly: GCA_905404265.1. Taxonomy (NCBI): domain Eukaryota; kingdom Metazoa; phylum Arthropoda; class Insecta; order Lepidoptera; family Nymphalidae; genus Fabriciana; species Fabriciana adippe. The sequence goes on along the minus strand of FR989998.1, from coordinate 14,447,059 downwards.
GAAGTCCCACGTAACATGAAGCGGGCGTTTTGCAAATTACTTAGAGCTTTTCTAAACTATTATTACTGAGTATTTCCCTGTAGATCAACTCAATAATATACTCTACTACTAAAGCTTTTTACAGTACTATTAGACCGACCAGGCAGTCAGGGAACGCTTATGTTATTTCAGACTAGCGACTCACCCTCGCTTCGCTCAGGTTCGTCACTAGATACGTTTTAACGGTTAGTATGAAATAGATATAACTTGTTTTCCAGTGGGAACAAGATAGTCTCCCGCGGTAAAAAGTAGCAAATTTCATTCTTCAGCCTCCTATCTATCTTCACACAAAAAAATCACAAATATTCAGCACTTTGTTTCGACATGAAAGAAGTACAAACAAACAAACAAATAAAGTCAACGTCAAACTGTATATCGTAGAAAGAGAAAGTGTGAATTTACAAATGTATTCAAGTAGTATATATTAATTTTAAGGTTGGGTTCATAATAATATAGTAATAAGTAAAAAGAAAAATGTGATTTTTACGTTTTTCCGTGTTTTTTTTTCTATTTTTTCTCTTCATAAGAACCTTCCTAGGACTTCAATGAATATTTGAAAAAAAATAGGCTAATTAGTCTAACCGTCCTCAAGTTTTGCGCTTAGCAACAAATTTAGCCATTCATTTTTATTTATATAGATATGGATGAACGTCTGTGTATATGTATTTAGGCTTTTAATATAACTATTATATTTTACAATACGTAAGAGTATTTTATTTAGCATTTTATTCCCCACTATGACATATTTATATTAAAATATTGATATTATCGATATCACATATCGACATGTGTCAATGTCTAACTGGTCTTTGATGAGAGTTCAAATATGTCAAATTTGACAGCTTATAGGTATTATTTGTAAATAAACATATTTTATATAATAAAAATATTGAAATATGCTACAAACAACTGAAAATATGAAATTATTTATTTATTTTATTTTATTTAAACACTTTATTGCACAGTAAAATGGTACATACAGAAAAAAAAAAAAAAACACAGTTAAAGAAATGTGCAAAGGCGGCCTTATCACTAAAAGCAATCTCTTACAGGCAACCTATAGAGAAGGATACAGAAAATAAAAGAAAAGAGCGGAAATGGTGCATAAAAGTGTACATGACTTAACCTAAATGTAAATAAACGTACATACAAAGTTACATATCGATACCTTAATTCGCAAACCAGCTAACTCCATATGAGCAAATTTTTCAGGTGACACTTAAAACTTTATAATATTTTTTGTACACTACTTATTAAAAGTCTAAAATATCGTTGGTAGATAATATCGTAAGCTGTTTTTTTGATACTGTAAAATCCTACTAAAATAATCCTACTGAATTACTGTTGCGTACAATCTAAACCAAAAAATATTTTTTTACGAAATGTGGAGTTGGCTGGTTTGCGAATTAAGGTATCGATATATAGATACTAATTCAAGTATATATATTTATTATAGACATACATAAACATACATGTACATAATAATATAGTAAAATTTAGTTACATACATACGAGTATATGTATAATATACATATTAGTACATTATATTAGTTTTTCTTTAGTGATTTACCTTTATCAGGCACCAAATCAATGATTAATAGTCAAAATTCATGTTGTAAAATGGCGACTTTTTTTACGAATTTTATACATCAAAATTCGTTGGACCAAAAAACTAATTTTATAACGTGATTATAAACTTATTAGTATCTCAATAGCGGCAAAGAATACTAACAATAAATATTTATACGTTTACGGCACAAATTCACTAGTTTAAATATTTTAAATTACACAAAAACAATAGCGAACCGCGCGCTCTTCACTTGAAATTTAAACAATTTTTAACGCGTTTGTTTTTAACGTTGTCGGCATTTAATTAAAATTTTATTTTATTATACAATTGATAAAACTTCTAAAGTTTGCGTGTATCACTCATTTGGCATAAAATAAACTAATTTCGTCGTGTAATAACTAATAAGTGATAAAATTGCAGCGGGCGAGGTGGTGCCTATGGGTACCAGCGGGGTTTAACGGCAACGCCGGAAGTGGTACCCATAGGCACCAGCGGGGTTCAAGTGGTTAATCAAATTCGTTCTTTATTTTTATTACTGTACACCCAAGTTACATTCATTCACTAATCAGTTCATTGATCATTCAAATGAGTAGAGTTGTTTAATTTCATTCAACATTCGTCAACTTTAACCGGGTGTTGACGTTAACTTTTATATTTTACTTTGTTTTTTTTTTTATTATTAAATAAGTACTATATAATTTACAATCATGTCTGTTGCAGTTAAAGGTTTGTAATTATTTATTTTAATATAAATGTTTTGGCGATCAAATAGTTACGTGTTTTATCAAATCAGTTTTCTCTTTGGGGTCAAATTCCAATATTATTTAAAGACAGATGTTTTTTAGAAAAATAATGTTTTAAGTGTTTCATTAATCGAAGTATGATACTTATGTATATTGAGATAAAATAAAAATATTTTCTCTAAGTGAAAAATAGTTGAATGTTATATTACAATTTATGAATCTATATTAATATAATCAACTTTTTTACTTCTCTGGGTTTTTCTATTCAAACCAACAATAGAAATTATTATGTAAATCTTTTAATTAAAGAACTTTATTTACTGTTTAATTTATACTTGCGTACAAAAGTCAAGGTCAGTGAGGCTGAACGTAAAAATACTGGTAATAGTTTTATAGTATTTTATTTACTTTACATATACTATATAAACTGCACATAACACTTTAAAAATAGAGTTCTAAAATATTTTTAGAATGATATTTGTATATTTTCCCGTAACTGTGAGGTAGGACCTAAAGGCCAGGCCACATGCTCAATCTTCTTAGTTCTTGCAAAAATTCCAATGTGCACAAAGACGGCAGAACCGCATAAATTGTTTGCGAATGCAAGTCGCTGCGTGTAGCCGGGCCGTAAGATCCGTATTTTTATAAGGGAGGATGGGAATGCCAAGTTTCTTATCAATGTTTAGATTGTTAGTAATAGACTGTAAGAGGACACGTAATGTAATATTGTTTGGATATAAAACCTGTATATCTATTTTCCTTCAGATCTACAGAACCCTAAAAATGGCATGTAACGTAAAATGTCAATACATATGAAAATCATCTTCTCTCGGCATAACAAGGCAATTTTTGGGCAAACTTTATTCTATAGTTTCGCGGGTCATAGCTAATTCGTAATAATCATATTAATAAATCACCTCTTAATATACCTATCCTGCTAAATTTAGCTATAGTAAAAGGTAAAAATGTAAAAACTTGATAAATACCCATATTTTTATGGTTTCTAGAGATGGGGCTTCTTTTTTTTATCTGCAGTAGTCTAAATTTAGGGATTCAGGTAATTTTATAATACCTAAATGTTTATTATTTGAATTCTAAATATATATACCAGGTTAATTAAGTTTTTGAACATGTTTTCAAAAATTAATTTTTGGGAAATGCTTAATATGCAGTTGAAACACATAATATTGTTAGTTTCATTTCACATCACTAATGAACATTTAGAATTTAATGTCACCTTAAATTTGCGAATACTCTGCTTCTCTATGCGTTTTCGAATATTACCTGCAACATTCTTTATTGCTTCTAGCAATGCTTGAAGGTTCTATACCAATCTTAAAATTTAGACAAAGTTTTACAACCAAAAGAGTTACGTATTATATATTATAAGATTTTTTCTTCTTATGTCATCTTCTTTCGAAATTCGGCGATCATTAAGGTCACTTGACACTTATACATTTTTGGGTACCGCAGCTCTGTATAAAGAAAGGGTTACTACTCTTGTTAATTTCGGCGTAGGTTTATCAGCCAAGATAACCTCCTCCGACTCATACTACGTTTTCCTAATATTTTGGCTTGCATCATGAGTCGTAGCAAATCAGAAGCAATCATGGATTTATATTGTTTTATTTACTCCCGAGATGCGTCGGACACAAGAAGAGAGTTATAACTTTAACGTGGGTACCTGTGTGTATGTCTGTGGCATCATAACGTCCAAACGGATGAACCGATTTTAATTTAGTTTCTATTTTGAAGTAAAACTTCTTTACGCACGCTTGACTTGGGGAGTGAGTTGGTGAATTCGTAACGAGAGCGTTACGAAAAGTATGACCGGGCGAGGCGTATGTTTGTTGCCATGGTAACCGTTGTTATTGTCTGATTAATGATATAATATGTATAATATTCTTTCCTTAAATGATATTCTATAAATATACGATTGTAATATGCCTAATATGCGGTATTTAATTATTTTTTTATTATGTCACCTATCCTAATTATTTAAAACATAAATTGAATTTCATAAAGAGTACCGATAACCTACAGAAGTTTAACTTCTTGCGCGTGTACACATTCATACACGCACTCTTTAATTTTTTTTTGAAAGGTGACTTGTTTGAGTGTTCTTAGCTATAAATTAAGAAAACCCGTTCAGCTTTTTGCAGTCTACCAGCTATTTTTTTGACGGTGAAAGGATATGAACAACTTTCACAGATCTAACCGTTTCGAAAATTGGTTATATTCCATTACTTCAGAGACATTACAACGATATAATAACCTTGGCCTGATGCTGCAGTGTTATCTGGAATCTGCAAGATTCTCATCTTTTTACTAAAATACTGCAGAGATATCGTGTTTAGGCTCATTGACATGGTCTCAATGAATAGGTTATTGTGTTGAGGATTTTTTATTATAACTAAACTAGTAACGTTTCTACGTAGGTATTTTCATTGTTGGAGCCAAACGTACTCCGTTCGGTACATTCGGCGGCGTGTTCCGCAACACCTCGGCCACTGAGCTGCAGACCGTCGCCACGACCGCCGTCCTCAAGGAGGCGGGGGTCGCGCCCGACCAAGTCGACACGATGGTCGTCGGGCAGGTTATGTCGGTAAGTTTTTTTTTAAGTTATACGTCTTTTGGTGCGTTATGAAAAAAATGATAAGAGTGATTTTTTACTATGCAACAGATTTAGAGTACAGTATGAAGTTAGTCGTCATTGGCTACAGTGTGAAGTTAGTCGGTAAATCTCCCTTTAGTATAGTGTGAAGTTATGTCTATATTCAAGACTAGCGACTCATCCTTGCTTCGCTTGGTTTCGTCCCTAGATTGATTCCCCATACAAACTCTCATCCCCATTTTCACCCACTTAAGGGATGATTTCCAGGATAAAAACTATTCTGTCCTTCCCAGGAATAACCTACACCGTCACAAACTCCAAACTTAGAAACTTTACCTCTATAATATTCGTATAGATAAATATTAATATTTATTTTAATTTGCCAGGCGTCACAAACTGATGGTATCTACACGCCTCGTCACGCGGCCCTTAAGGCCGGCATTCCTCAGGACAGGCCAGTGCTGGGCGTCAACAGGCTGTGTGGCTCCGGCTTCCAATCAATTGTCAATAGTGCTCAGGTATTTATATTAGTTTTATTAGTTTAAAGTTTAGAAATGAAAGTCAGTAATTTTAAACATGTTGACTTAGCCTTTAATTGGAATATACCTACATTGTAAATTATTGTACTTATTATAATTTTTTAAATGAGTTATTATAATATACTTAGTATACTATGTCGGTTTCCTATTTAAAAAAAATGTACTCAGCGCTTTTTAACGTCCCACTGCTGGGCACGGGCTTCCCTTCAATACGAGGGGGATCAGGCCATAGTCCACCACGCTGGCGAAGTGCGGGTGGACTGAGCTTGTCTTTCGAAAACTTGCTAGGTTCTTTCTAACATCCACTTTTTACGATTTCCTTGCGATGTTTTCCTTCAACGTAAGACAAATGGAGGAAATGATACAGACATAGAAATATCAGAGATTGATTGTCCTGGATTTGAACCCCCTTCACTCGGTTGCCCAAGCAAATAAAATAATTTATCTATACAGATAGATAAAATTGAAGTGTCTGTTTGTAATGTCAAAATAACAGCTTTATACTAAATGCATATGAAATTATATACGGTACTTATAAGAAAAACACAATTTAAAAAAAATTGTCTGTCTGTTTGTTTTGACTTATCTCCGAAACGGCTGGACCAATTTTAACGGAACTTTCACTGGCAGATAGCTGATATTATAAGGAGTAACTTGGCTACTTTTATTTTAGAAAAAGAATTAGTGTTTCGCTCATGAAAATTAAAACGTACCTAGGGACGCACCCGAGCGAAGCGAGTAGTCGCTAGTGTAAACATTAAAAAAATAATATCTTAATAATGAATCAAACATTTGTCCAGGATATCCTAACAGGTTCTGCTAAGATCTCCCTCGCTGGTGGTGTGGAGAACATGTCCCAAGCTCCCTTCGCAGTCCGTAATGTCAGATTTGGGTCAGTCTTAGGCAGTTCCTATGCCTTCGAGGACACGTTATGGGCAGGACTCACCGACTCATACTGTGGACTACCCATGGGAATGACTGCAGAGAAATTGGGAGGCCAATTTGGAATCACTAGGGACGAAGTTGATAATTATGCATTGAAATCTCAACAGAGATGGAAAGCAGGTAAATATTTTTTAGTAAATTTTGTTATTTTTTATCTAATAACTCAGGAAGGGAATCTTCAATATACATATGCAAAAGACTGTGTTTGTTTGTTGGCATTCTCTTATGAGAATGTGGTGGCAACTTACTGTCGATTCGCTCGGGTTCGTCCCTAGGTTGATTCTCCATACAAACTTTCATCCCTATTTTCACCCCCTTAAGGGATGATTTTCAGGATGAAAACTATCCTATGTCCTTCCCAGGGTCTCAATCTATCATTTTACTAAATTTCATCTAAATCGGTCCAGTAGTTTTTGAGTTTATTCATTACAAACATACAAAAATACAAATCTTTCCTCCTTATAATACGAGTGATATATGTAATGAAGAAACAGATATTTATGACTTTATACTAAACCATTCAAAGATACAAATATCATATTACAGTTTATATATCTATATTAAAAAAATAAATATATAAAAGTAATAAAAAGGCTTATCATATAAATATGTAAATTTTTAAATAAGAATATATGTAAAAATATATTTTGTATATATTTTTAACACCTTTTTTGTGTATTGATAGCTCCAAATTTATCATTTCTTGGTTGCTTAAAACCAACACGTTTTAAAGTTATCTTCATTTATTGTCTCACTGGAGTTTGTACTGATGATAAAAAGATATCACTATCTATTAAATAATAAGATTATAATTCTTTTTTTTGTAATTGAAACGTTTTTGTTTTTTTGGTTAAGTAATTAGCTTGTTTGGCAGCAGGTCCATGGTTAAAATCTCGGGTGGAGTGAAAAACAATATTGAGTTTTCTCACTAGTAGCAGGATGATGTTAAACCATGTTACTAGCATTTCCTTAAAGGCGGTCCCTCACCGGGAGCATTGCCTGTGACAGTTCAGATTCGAGCGTTACGTAAGTGAGGGAGAAGAACTGAGCATATTAATATTAGTAATGCTCAGTTCTTCTCTCACACTTACGTAATGCTCGAATCTGAACTGTTACATTACAGGTGAATGCTCCCGGTGAGGGACCGCCCTAACATCCACACCTTATCTCTCTTGAGCCATTTTGGCAAATTTTATTGCTAACACCTAAACCAACCTATACCCAATAAGCTATGTATTACTCCAGGTTATATATATATATATATATATATATATATATATATATATATATATAGGTATAGCCTATTTGTGTATTAAATTTCATCCAAATCAATTCAGCCGTTTGCATGAAGGAGCAAAAAAATAAACTCACACACATACAATGTTTTTTATTAATAATAGAAGTATAAGCAAACATGAAAGTATAATATCTTGAATGTGTATTTTTTGTCAACCAGCCAACGATGCCGGAGTTTTCAAAGCAGAAATCGAACCTGTAAGCCTTACGATTAAAAAGAAGGAAGTTAAAGTGGAAGTAGATGAACATCCCCGACCACAAACAACCATTGAGAGCTTGAAGAAGCTGCCCCCTGTGTTCAAGAAGGACGGGCTTGTCACTGCAGGATCAGCTTCGGTAAGTCTCATATAGTCTCATATTTTTATTAAAATAATTATATGAAGAGGTATATAGGGCTGCTTTTTTTATTGAATTTTGTCCTATACTGAGGTACTTTTATAAAGTACCACTGGACTATTTGGCACCTAGTATCGTTAATGTACACTCACTATACGACATGTTTGGCTCAGTTTGTAGTGACGCTCTTTAGTTCCAGCGGTCGCGGGTTCGATTCCGGTGGACATTCATTAGTGTGATTAGTACAAATGTTTGTACTCCAGTCACGGGTGTATATATTTATAATATATTTAAAGTTATATATGTGTAGTGTATCAACTATCTGGCCATCATCACCCATAACACAGGCCTCGTAGCTTACCAAGGAACTAGATGGTGCTGTGAGTTAATGCCCCAACATATTTATTTATTACTGTGATATAATGAACTGGTGACCTACTCCCAGGGTATAAGCGACGGTGCAGGCGCCATACTCTTGGCCAGCGAGGAGGCGGCCAAGTCCCTGAAGCCCCTCGCGCGGCTCGTGGGCTGGTCCTACGTGGGCGTGGACCCCAGCATCATGGGCATCGGGCCCGTGCCCGCCATACAGAAGCTGCTGGAAGCTACCAAGATGACCTTGAACGATGTGGACTTGATTGAGGTGGGTGGATGAATCTTGTTCTATTATAATTTGCCCACATTATGGTGCAGATCCATCATGTTATGTCCAGAATGAAGTAAGTCGAGGTGTGGTAATCATGATAAATCCAGAATGAAGTAAGTCGAGGTGTGGTAAACGTTAATCATGTTAAATCCAGAAAGAAGTAAGTCGAGGTGTGGTAATCATGTTAAATCCAGAGTGAAGTAAGTCGAGGTGTGGTAAACGTTAATCATGTTAAATCTAGAATGAAGTCAGTTGTGGTGTGATAACCTTGTTAAGACCAGAATGGAGACAGATGATGTGTTATAATCACACACACTACAACACATCTCACCACATCACACCCCTCATCACGCGTAAATACTATATTTATATTATATAATTTATATTATATTTATTATTATATATATAATATTATAGACCTAAGTCTAGATTAATTTTAATTTTTATCTTATAATTGCTAATAAGGGTGAGTGCCTGGCGATCTGTAATACAGGTTCTTTCTTACCTAGTACAGACACCAGTCTCTCACAAAGGCTTCTATTACTGTTATTCGTTAAGTTTATTTATGATATTACAACATTTGTTCATCTTTGTTCATAATGTATCTCTCTTTAATAATCTTGTATTTTGTGACACAAACTCGCAGATCAACGAGGCGTTCGTAGCGCAGACGCTGTCCTGCGCGAAGGCGCTGAAGCTGGACATGGAGAAGCTGAACGTGAACGGCGGCGCCACCGCGCTCGGGCACCCGCTGGCCGCCTCCGGCTCCCGCATCACGGCACACCTGGTACATGAGCTCAGGTAATTGTCTCTCATAAAAATGTCCTCCCGACCGATTTCGATATCACCACCCCGAGTGTCATCCATAATACCTATGAAAGCATTCCAAAGAACCGGACTCCTGATTTACTGAGATCGTAAATTTTAAATAGATAAAATAATAATCTATACTAATATTATAAAGCTGAAGAGTTTGTTAGTTTGTTTGTTTGGTTGAACGCGCTAATCTCAGGAACTACTAATCCGATTTGAAAAATTCTTTTTGCATTGGATAGCCTGTTAACTGAGGAAGGCTATAGGCTATATATCATCCAGGAAAAATGTACGGTTCCCGTGAGATAGATTTATTTTTGTCTAGGGACGAACCCAAAGCGAAGCGAGGGTGAGTCGCTAGTATAATATATTCCAGACGGATTTCCGCTACGACGGCCAATCTCACTGAGACTAGACGACTATAGGAGATATTATAATGCATACACAAGTGTACTCTCTAGTCTCTATTCCTATCCCAAAGATCGGATGATACTCCGACACTCACGACGAGAAGGCACAGGATGCGCATGTGCTCTCCGAGGCACAGGAATGTAACAATAGAAAAATTTCAGTAATGAAATTTTTACACGACCCGGGACTCGTACTCAGGACCTCCAAGGCGAGTAAAAATTCAACCGCCAGATATTAATAACGATTTTAGTTATCGTTATATCGTGGTGTCACTACTATTACGCTTTTATTTCTTTACATTATTCCAAAAGGTTTTATCTACTCTTCTTCAACTTGTTGACACGAGCGTGTTATCTTTACAATTGAAAATAATATTGTCGTGTATCTATTCTAATATTATAAAGAGGAAAAAATAGAAAAAATGGAAAAAAATGTTTTTTTGTTTATTTGTATCGAATAGGCTCCGAAACTACTGAACCGATTTCGATGAAATTCGGTAAGAAGATAGTTTGAGACCCTGACGAGGACATAGGATAGTTTTTATCCCGGAAATCATCCCTTAAGTCAATAAACAACTTATATTATCTCCTGCGCTTACTAGTCTCAGGTGACATTGGCCGGTTGACATCAGTCATGTCAATAATACTATAAGGCTGGTCTCGTATAGAAAACAAATTAAATAACCTTTAAATGAGTTTGAAGTCGGTGAAATGTATTTTATCAATTTTTTTTTGTCTGTCGAAGACGTCGCGGTCTGAAGCGCGCCATCGGCTCGGCCTGCATCGGCGGCGGGCAGGGCATCGCCGTCATGGTCGAAGCTGTGTAGACAAACTAACTAAACCCACATCAAATATTGTTATATCGTATTGTGTAACTGTGCCTTCGAACTGTATCTTCAGGTTTGAAAACATTTATTTCTCAAAAAGATATTAGGTATAATCCATTTCTATGAGAAATTACATTAACTAAAGATTAGACAAGTGGTAAAAACAAGTATTTTGTACCTTTATGTATAAAATGAGTACATATGGACTTATGTTTTTTTTTATATATATATTATTATATGGTACTTTTATTTTTCAGCATAATAAATAAGTATAAAAATGTATATATTTATTATTCAATGTATTTTGTAGTCTTTTGTGGGCACGGAAGTGTGTGGCCAAGTCCTCATATTGCAAAAATATTATTTATAACTATAGAAGAAGTTAAAAAAATTGTAATTTTGAAGCGTTTTTTGTATAGAGTATTAAAATGGCCATTGAATTGTATAATTGTGACACGTTACAAATAGTACTGTTTTTCTGGTGCTGTGAAGTTATATTTTTAATAAAGCATTTTTTCTAAGACTGATTTTTATTTATATAATCCATATACATTGTAGAGTAGGTGTACTACACGTCACACTAACTTCAAAATGAAGTTATTATCACGAGAATAGATGACTAAAATAGAAAAAAAAACAAAATTCGTTTGGGAAAAATCCTTTTTTTTCAATATTGGGAAATGCATTTACGCATACCACCTGCATACATACAGTTATGCGGGACTCACCGGCAAAGCCAGTACTACCCACTAAAACCCAACAGAACCTCCCCTTTGTGAAGTGTAGGTATCCACTAAGAAAGGTTTTTTTTTGAAATTCCACCCCTAAGAGGTTGAATGGGTGTTGAACTTTCCGTGAAATTTCTTATTCTCTGGATCGATTGACTCGAAAATTGGTACATGGTATAAATACTCTTCAATTAAAATTATAAGACACATGCATCACAGTTTTTCCAAAATCATCCCCCAACAGAGTCAAATAGCGCATGTCACGCAGGGCGTGCGGGGGAGCGGGGGTGTTTCTGTATTAATTACTTAAACATAAAGTCAAAGAATTTGTCTTTTTTAGTTTTAACGCGAACGAAGCCGCGGGCTTTGCTAGTACATTATATATAGCTTATGTCCATCTGAAATAATGTGCCTTTTAAATGGTGGAAGACTTTATCAAATACGTACAGTGGTTCCGGAGATACCCTCAACATACACAAACTCACAAAATTCTCATTATTTTTATAATAATAGGTACTATAGGTGAATATAAAAAAGACGACTCCAGTCCATTAATTGTTTATAATTGCAGACGAGTTTTTAATGTAAATTTGCATCACAATCACTTGGAGTTGCCATTTTTGAATATTTAATTTTTATTATAACAGGTATTTATTCAGTTTTGAAGATAAATTACGAATTAAATATTTAATTAAATAATAAAAGTAAAAAATGCCACTTTTAAACAAATAATTATGGTATATTTTTAAATATGAGCTAAGCTTATAAAAAAAATATTTTCTAGGCAAAAAAAAAAATTCTAATTGAAAAAAGAAAGATGATCTAATTGTAAACCTACGGTCTTCATTTGAATTGCAAGTTAGGTAGGTGCTAGTGAAATCCATACTTCCATACTTAATATTATAAATGTGAAAGTTTGTTTGTTTGTCTTTCTTTCACGTCAAAACGGAGCGATGGATTGCCGTGATTTTTTGTGTGGAGATAGTTGGGAGGGCTAGAGAGTGACATAGGCTACTTTTTACCGCGTTAGATTATCTCATTCCCGCGGGAAAACACATTATATAATATATATTATATAGTCTATCTATTCCATACTAACCGCTACCGCTACCCTACTTGCTCTGCCGGCGGTCGCGGGTTCGAGTCCCGCTGGGGGCATACATTTATGTGATCACGAATGTTTGTACTCCAGTCATGGGTGAATATATTTATATGTATGTATTTAAAGTTATATATGTGTAGCGTATCAACTATCTGGTATCCATAACACACGTCTCGTAGCTTACCATGGAACTAGAGGGTCCTGTGTGTTAATGTCCCAACATATACATTTATATTTTTAATCAACCTATGAGTAGGCTACTTTTTATAGAGGCACCATGCGAGCGGAGCCGCAGGTGAAAACTAGTTAACATATAAATCCTAAAAAAAAAGTAACGTAACGTAAATAACGAAATATTTTTCCTTAGAGATATATAATATTAATACCAAATTCTAAAGCCCAGTTGAGGTAATTGATAAGATTACACATTTGATTAGATTATTTCGCATTACATATATTATGTATAAAATTTATAACCAGCGAATATCGTTGTTTCTATGGATCTTTAACACATCTATGTATACCGTAAACCGGGGCTACTTTGACATTGGGGGCTACTTTGACATAACGTCTAATTTCATCAAAAGTCGATTTTTTGCAACCGCAGGGCTACTTTGACAACTAAAAAATTAAGTTTTGTGTTATATTTAGTGAGAGAGACCATAAAAGCGTCAAAAAAACTAAAAAAATCAAGGAATTCAACGGATTTATTAAGTTCTCAATTTCTTACAGTTTAATAATTGTTTCATTTGCTTATAACTACAAAAATAGACATACAAAATTAACGTAAAACTTCTTAACAATATGAACCCTGAAACCCTGCCTATGAGTGCGAGTGCCGTGAGGACTCGGAGTGACATTGTCTTTTAGATGTAATTTGTTGATTTAGTGTGATGAAAGTTCTTATAATACCTGATGATCAAGCCAAAAAATGAGCCAATGGGCCTAATATTGTTAAGAAGTTTTTTGTTCATTTTGTCTATTTTTGTAGTTATAAGCAAATAAAACAATTATTAAACTGTAAGAAATTGAGAACTTAATAAATCCGTTGATTTCCTTGATTTTTTTTATTTTTTTGGCGCTTTTATGGTCTCTTTCACTAAATATAACACAAAGCTTAATTTTTTAAGTGTCAAAGTAGCCCTGCGGTTGCAAAACTACGACTTTTGATGAAATTAGATGTTATGTCAAAGTAGCCCCACACCCGGGGCTACTTTGACACCAAATTAAAAAAAAATTGGGTACTAAGCGATGCTCTGAACACCTTGGATTACTGCTAAACTTGTAGCTAAAACATCAATTGCTCAGACTAGAAAGAAAAAACAAGAATAGAAGACTTCAAAAAAAAGTTAATCCACAAAAACCTTCCAAACTATGTCAAAGTAGCCCCGGTTTACGGTACATATTACATCAGTGTAAGTAAATTCTGACCGAGTCGAATCTGTACATTAAATGTTTTTTGGAAAATCTTATTGAAATAGTCATTATTATCGATACAGAGGCCGAATCTAAAGTTTTTAAAATTTTTGTCTGTCTATCTGCCTGTTTGAGAACGCATCACGAGAAAACCACTGGACAGATTTTGATGAAATTTGGTATGATGATAGCTGGTTATCCGGGTCAACATATAGGATACTTTTTACTGCGGGAAAATATCTCATCTCTGAGAAATCTATACTAAACGTTTAAACGTAATTAGGGACAAACCCGAGCAGAGCGAGGGTGAGTCGCTAGTGTTGAATATAATGATATAGAAATGTTATCACATTTTCATTGATATTTAACATTTGATTCAACTTTATTCAGTTTATTACTGTTGAATCGTAATACTAATTATTATCCAAACTAATATTGTATCATAACGATTGCAAGTCCGTTAGGTACCAATTCGCCACATAACTCTTTGTAATTTTGCATTATTATAGAATAAAGTAGCAATAATTTGAATTTGTAAACGAATAAAAGCCAAATTTAAATAAAAAAAAATGCTTGCATTCATAGGATAGATATAAGATATTACTGTACAGATATCGTGGAACGGTTTGTGAAAGAAAATTACATGAATGTTATATAACATCGGACTTAAGCCAAACATTACACAATCATAATATATTACACAATTATCAAAGGTGTAAAAAATATCAAAGTCCAAATGAAAATGCTTTTACATTATACATACTAAATGCTAACATATTTTTTTATAAGAATTATACGTTTTTCTTAGCGTTGACTTTTAAACATTAAGATTTTTTTCTTCTTATTTTTGCAATTTTATAATACTCTTTAAAATATTTATCTACTATTTACCTAAGCGAGATTTACACACATATTATAGTCTCATGTTTATGTAATTTTGTATCAGATAGTAAGTTCTTTTCTGAATGAATAATATTATTTAACTAGCGACTCATCCTCGCTCAGCTCGGGTTTGTCCCTAGTTACGTTTTAAAGTTTAGTATAGATTTTTCAGAGATGAGATATTTTTCCGCAGTGAAAAGTATCCTATATGTTAACCCGGATAACCAGCTATCACCATACCAAATTTTATCAAAATCGATCCAGTGGTTTTCGCGTGATGCGTTCCCAGACAGACAGACAAAAATTTTAAAAACTATAGATTCAACCTCCGTATCGATAATAAAGACTATTTTAATAAGATTTAAAAAAAATAGTGTACAAATTTGACTCAGAATTTTATTATATGTGTAGAAGATTGACCTCTCAGTTCTTTATAGCCATATTATATTTAAGAATATCAATTTCAAATAGGCAAATGGGAAACACTAGGCTACAGACAAAAGTTTTCCTCTCTTAAGTCTCTTTTCTTATTTCATATTTTCGAAAATATTATAAATTAATGATTGTGAATAATTTATATATACAGACCCTTATTTGTTCTATTAAAGTTTGAATTTAAAAAAAAACGTAAGTTAAACTGTAAACTGTTCATTCTTGCGCTAATTGTAATTTGTAAGTATAAATAGGGTTTGGAAGAGGTTTGGTTTGGACGTTGATGAATCAATCAGGATAAATCTATACTAATATTATAAATGTGAGTTTGTGAGTATGGATGTTTGTTACTCTTTCACGCCAGAACGGCTGAACGGATCTGGATGAAATTTGACACAGAGGTAGATTATAGCCTGAAATAACACATAGGCTACTTTTTATCCCGGAAAAATGTACAGTTCCCGTGTGATAGGTTTGTTTTTGTTTTCCTGGAAGCGAACCCGAGCAAAGCGAGCTTGAGCTGCTAGTAATTTTATACTAATATACCATAATATGTATTTTGTCGATGTGTGCAGCATGCAGTTTTCTACGTTACGCTAAATCTATACTAATATTATAAAGAGACAGAGCTTGTTATTTTGAACGCACTAATCTCAGGAACTATTAATCTGATTTAAAAAATTCTTTATGCATTAGATAGCCGTTTATTGAGGAAGGCTATAGGCTATATATCATCATCCTACTACCCAAGGGAGCGGAGCAGTTATCATTAATGTCAACAAATCGGAGAGACTTCCATACATTATTGTAAATTCCCTTTACAATAAGGGTTTGTTTTTATATACTTTGAACGCGGGCGAAGCCGCGGGTTTTTCAAGTACAAGATAATCGTAAACGCCTGTGATACGAAGTAAACACATGCAGAATATTCCACATTCGCGACGGTCGTATCGTTTGCTGTGTCATATACCTAAAGATATTTTAAAAATGGCTGTCGCAGTTAAAAAAGGTTGGTCATTTATATACATACTTCTTACTCAATTATTAACTTTACTAATTTTTTTTCTTGTAATATAAAACTTTTACTTATTTATAAACCTCAAAGTTAGATGTAGTTGAAATAGAAACTAGATTTCTAAATGTTGTATGATGAATGGCGAAAATAACTCGACAATAACTTATGATTACAGTCCAAGAGGTCAACGTCCAACCCAAGGACTCTGACTGAACATTATCTTCCTTGATTTTTGTTTATAATTCAATTTATATTACAAAATATTAAGCTACATTACTTTAGTTTAAATAAAAAATAAACACCCATTATTAATTAAAATATTTATAATATGTATGTATATAAAGTTATATATGTGTAGCGTATCAACTATCTGGTATCCATAACACAAGCCTCGTAGCTTACCATGGAACTACATAGATGGTGGTGTGTGTTATTGTCCCAACATTAATTTATTTATTCAAAATATATTACTTATTTAAAAATTAATAATAATTTAAAAATTAATTTTAAGTTTACTGTAATTTTTCCCACATTACGCCACTGCGGACGTCATCTAGTTTATTCAACAAATATAAGAAGTTAAGACTAAAGTTTTCATTAAAACGGACTACAATAAAATAAGTGTACAAAAATAAAAACGAAGTAAATCTTACATTATCAATCTTTTTATCAGGTTAAAAAATATGTATTTTTTATCAAACATGATAATATTGTATAGAAAACAACCAAATTAAGAAGTCTTTCAGAATAAGAAAATTAATAAGTGCATAACATAACATTAACACACATAACCATCTAGTTCCATGGTAAGGTACGAGGCCTGTGTTATGGATACCAGATAGTTGATACACTACACATATATAACTTTAAATACATACATATCTATACATCTATACAGATAAATAAAATTGGAGTGTCTGTTTGTAATATTAAAATAACTGCTTTTTACTAAATCCATATGGATGTATACGCGGTACATATACCAAAACAACATTTTTTACAATTTTTGTCTGTCTGTCTGTCTGTCTGTCTGTTTGTTCCGGCTAATCTCCGAAACGGCAGGACCGATTTTGACGGGACTTTCACTGGCAGATAGCTGATGTTATAAGGAGTAACTTAGGCTACTTTTATTTTAGAAAAAGAATCAGGGTTCCGCGAAAAAAAATTAAAACCCATGAAATTGTGAACAAAATCCGCGTACGACGCACGGACCCGAGCAAAGGAGGGTAAATCGGTATATAATTTAAATGAATATCTTAGGAGTAGCAAGTTACTATTTATGTATGTAGATAGCTATCCGTGAAAACGTACCTAGGGACGAACGCGAGCGAAGCGAGCGTGAGTCGCTAGTTATAAATATAAACATCCATGACTAGAGTACAAACATTCGTGCTCATCACACAAATGAATGCCTTCAGCGGGACTCGAACCCGCGACCGCTGGCACAGCAAGTAGGGTCACTACGAAATGAGCCAAACAATTATGAAGACAGGAGGTGGATAGCGGAACACGTCTTCAAAGGCTAATAGTAAAACTTTTGAGTTTTACTTGTTTGATTCATTTTGACGAGTCCTATGCATTACAGTTGGTCAAAGGCTATTCTAAATTTTAAAATTATTATAATTTTTCCTAGTAACTCTCGTGTAAGCTAAAAAGTATTCGTATTGTATTCAGCCCTTTTTAACGTCCAACTGCTGGGTACGGGCCTTCCTCCAAAACAAGGGGGATCAGGCCATAGTCTAGTCAAAAAGTATTCAGTCAAGAATATTCTTATTGTTCCCTAATAAAACGTCTTAATATTCGTCCTTAATAATATTCACTACTCCCTACTAGGACAGACTTTATCCAATTTTGATATAAGGCGAATGTTTGGTTAAGTAAAATACAATTCCATAGGTCCATGGTGCAAGGGAACCATGAGTATTACATAAGTCAAAAGACTTAAAATATAAACAAAAAACGATTCCGCAAAACATGAAATATAAAATGTTTCCTATAGCAGATCAAACAGCTTGGTTAACTCTTAGTACGAAACCCTGTTTTCAGAGGAACCTTATAACAAATAATATTTTTTATATATTTTTATAGGCGTATACATAGTGGCAGCGAAACGTACACCGTTCGGCAAAATGGGAGGCATGTTGAAAAACGTGCATCCCGCCGATCTATTAGCAGTGACCGCCAAAGATGCCTTTAAATCAGGGAACATTGCGCCCAGTACGATAGATACCGTCAACGTTGGGATGGTCAATGTAGTGAGTATTCTGTAATATCTTCTAAAAATCTTGAGAATTTGGACTATTTTATGTTAAAAAATATAAAATATAACTATGTTATATTGTTTATTCCGTTTTGCTGTCTTAACTGGTAATCTAATCTCAAATGTAATAGTTTCTAAGTCTGTAAATGTTAGCATGAAAAGAGTTTATTTTGAGATTTTAATTTAAGCGGCAACTTTGATAATAGTACTTGGCATTTTATGGCATATAACATCAAGCATCATATCGAAATTATATCAGCCTACGTAGTAAAGTTTTAAATTAAAATATTTTCCAATACAGACTACACTTTTTGGCAAGAGTTCGTACTTAGGTATAGTAAGTTATTATATTAGATGTCAGATAAGGTCTGAAGAGTTCATCATTTTTAGCTAAGCGGTAGTTCTGATGGAGGCCTATCTCCTCGTCATGCGGCTCTCAAGTCTGGCGTGCCTCAAGAGACGCCAGCCCTTGGAATCAACAGATTGTGTGGATCGGGATTTCAAGCTGTTATTAACAGTGCTCAGGTAAGCACTCGTTATCTTAAAAATATGCGAGGACATTTATTGCCCAAATATAATTATTATGTCTAAAACGAAACTAGCTTTTCAAATTCTGAAATTAAAAAATCTATTTAAATACCATAGAAGGAAAAACAGCAGAATTTTTATCTCTATTTAAATCTGTTTGTAGTGTGAGAATCGTTTTGAAATTAACAATCAGTAATGAAGTTCCAAATATACATTTTGAGGTAATAATGGATTCACAGAAAATAAATAGATACCTACTTATATTAGATTAGATTTTTATGACACGTTTGGCTCAGTTTGTAGTGACCCGACTTGCTGTGCTAGCGGTCGCGGGTTCGAGTCCTGCTGAGGGCATATATTTGTGTGATGAGCACGAATGTTTGTACTCCAGTCATGGGTGTTTATATTTATAATATGTATGTATTTAAAGTTATATGTGTGTAGTGTATCAACTATCTGGTATCCATAACACAGGCCCCGTAGCTTACCATGGAACTAGATGGTGCTGTGTGTTAATGTCCCAACATATTTGTTATTTATTTATTTATTAGATTTTACTAACGTATAGTAAATTTTCAGGATATTTTAACTGGAGCAGCCCAAATATCTTTAGCAGGTGGCACTGAAAATATGTCCTCAGTTCCATTTGTTGTAAGAAACGTTCGCTTTGGAGTACCTTTGGGAGTTACAACGGAATTTGAAGATTTGTTAACTAAAAGCTCTTTGGATACGTATTGTAATTTTACAATGCCACAAACTGCCGAAAATTTGGCTGATCAGTACAGTTTGAAAAGAGGTGAAGTTGACGAATTTGCGTACCAGTCGCAACAAAAATGGAAACTTGGTAAGATGTCATTTAACTGTGCTGTTAAACAAACACACATATAAAGCAAACCAGTATATTTTTATTAAAATAAAGAAAACGTGTCTAAGTGTAATAAGTAATGTCTATAACCATAACATCAAGTCAAGTGAAGAGAAATAAGCTAGTGAACAAAAATATTGAGTTCAAAGTCCCAAAAGTGACAAAAACGATTTTTATTTGAAGTTTTTTTTGTAAAATATCTTATTAAATTACTCTTACAGCGCAAGACAGTGGTGTATTTAAGTCAGAAATGACGCCAGTTCCAATTAAAACGAAGAAACAAGAAGTTATCATGGACAAAGATGAGCATCCGCGACCAGAAACTACCCTTGAAGCTCTACATAAGTTGCCTGTGTTATTTAGAAAGGGGGGAGTTGTTACTGCTGGAAATTCTTCGGTGAGATATGGCTAAAAATGCTAGTTAAATTTAACTGGAAATAATTTAATAAAAAAATAGATCGATTCCCCGTACAAACTTTTATCCCCATTTTCACCCTCTTAAGGGATGATTTCCGGGATAAAAAGTATCCTATGTCCTTTCCAGGATCTCAAACTATCTTCTTACCAAACATCTAAATCGGTTCAGTAGATCTATAGATTACCCCCTACAACCTCACAAACTCACAAACTTTACCTCTTTATAATATTAGTATAGACAATTAATTTTCACTTATCCAGGGTGTCAATGATGGAGCTGGAGCTATAGTATTGGCGAGTGAAGATGCACTAAAGCAGCATGGTTTGAAACCTTTGGCCCGATTGTTAGGTTGGTCCTTCGTGGGAGTGGACCCCAAGATCATGGGTATTGGACCAGTTCCCGCGATACAGAGCCTCCTTAAAGCTACGAATATGACACTTAATGATGTTGACTTAGTAGAGGTATCTACATTCCAAATTAATTTCGAATAACTGATTGCTTAAAATTTTTCTTATTTACTATTAATAACTATTGTTTTGGGGTCCATATTGTATACATAATACGTTACAGTCATTGTTTTTAAAAAATATTTCATGTACAGATTTCGCTAAGTTACTGCTTTATTATAGTATAGAAAACAGCATAAGGAAAATTTATTTTAAATAATAATTCTAAGCATTAATGTTATCTTTGTACAAATATTACAATACAAAGAATTAAAAAAAAAAATACAGAGGAAAAAATTAAAAATATTGCAATTAACAAAAATTAAATAATATGATATTTTTGCATGCAATACTGTGTCCTAAATTAGACCCCTAATCAAGTATAATTATATGTATACATACAGATTTTTTTTTATTTCTTAGATAAACGAAGCTTTCGCAGCTCAAACACTAGCTTGCGTTAAAGCGTTAGATTTAGATCAGAGCAAATTAAATGTCAACGGTGGAGCCATCGCACTTGGTCACCCGCTTGGCGCCTCGGGAGCCAGGATTACAACACATCTTACTCATGAGCTAAGGTAATTCTTCTGTACTTGTTGAAAAACTCAACTTTTGTTTTTTTAGTATGGAAATATTATCTAGATATTTTTATTTGGCAAACCTAATTTTGCACTTTTTATATTATTGTTATCTCTCAGCTGTAAGATAAGATGTTCATGACAAAGCGGGTAATATGCTTACGAATTTACAGTTATATCACACGATAACTATGGGCTTAAACAAAAAGTCACTAGAACTTTGTCTCAATTTTAATAATCTATTCAGAGACGTTTATGTGGAGTCGACAGTTTTTTTCGTCTCATATTTAACGGTTAACCGTTAACGTAAGACACCTTACCGTTATAATCATTTATTGTGTTTTTTGCCGTACTTTTAGTTAGATATTAAACGCATTTAGTAATTAAATTAATCTTTTATTTTATTTTGAAGTTATACTTAAAAATTGTAAGAGTAAAATTTTTACGATGCGCGCGCACACCGACAGCCAAAAAGCGACATGATGGAGTTAGCTGCATTCCTTTTACAAACAGAGAGTTGTGACATACGGGATGAAATCTTAAGCTATTTTTGTTTGTTAACAAAATTACGAGCTTTGTTAAAACTTAATGTTTTTGCTAATAAACATTTTTTTAATTGTAATTCACAGGCGAAGAGGTCTTAAGAGAGGCATTGGGTCAGCGTGTATTGGCGGCGGTCAAGGCATCGCATTACTCATTGAAACTGTTTAATTTATATATGTATTTAATGTAATTGTTTGAATCAAAATTTATAAATGCTATTTTGTATGTTATTTTTTGTCTTTATGATATTTATTAAAAGATTTGTTACATAAAGTGTGTTTTTCTGAGTATGGCTCCCCTTTTTTACAAAATTCTGGATGTTTACAACCACAGATGATATAATGATATACTTACAAATTACAATATTATTAATTAAAGGTATTATATTTTAAAGGTGTTAAATTTTGGAAAATGTCGATATTCCGAAATACGTGTTGAATTACTTTATTCTTAGAAATCTGTTGTACAAAAAAAAACGAAAACGATACAAGATCATTGCCTAAAGTAAACATTTAAATATCTGGTAACTAGGTACATACTAAATGCCATGTGTGTTTATTGAAAATACAAATAATCATCTACAAAATACGTATAAATAAAATACACTTTAACAAGAACAATTTAACTTTAAAGATAATAAAAATATTAGTGCGTGCTGTAGAAGCAACTCAATATTAATTTATATATTATATAATAAAATTGTAACTAAGCCGAATCTGTACATTAAATATTTTTTGGAAAATCTTATTGAAATAGACATTATTATCGATACAGAGGCCGAATTTATACTTTTTAGAATTTTTGTCTGTCTGTTACCGCATCACGGAAAAACCACTGGAGAGATTTTGATGAAATTTGGTGTGATGATAGCTAGTTATTCGGGTTAACATATAGGATACTTTTTACTGCGGGAAAATATCTCATCTCTGAGAAATCTATACTAAAACTTAAAACGTAAGTACGGACGAACCCGAGCGAAGCGAGGATGAATCGCTAGTCTATTATAATATTTGAAAAAGAAATTTGTTTAAAACTCACAATACACATGTTATTGTGATAATAAGAGTTGTAGGCACTGCTTTTTTTCGGTTATTAACGATCTTGCACGACTTGTTTAAGTTGTATCAACTTTTATCAGTTTGCTGGGTATCGTCATGGCTCTCGCTTCTAGAGGTAATTTTTGATAACATATCTTATTGTCTTTGTTTTTTTAAAGTATTATGTAATGTAATGTTTTTGTTTTTTTTTTATTTAATAATATTATAGGTTATTTTCATTTTTCTTCTGTTAGTAGGTACTAATATTTTTTATTAATTAAATATGTACTCGGTATGGTGAAGAAAATAATAATAATTAAAGAAAAAAATTATTTTAGTGATAGCACAGATCGTATAATATAGTAGTGAGAGTAACTATGGTATAAAATAATAACATTAAACATTAATAATTTCAGGTATTTTTGTTGTTAGCGCGAAAAGAACACCATTTTGTCAATATGGCGGATCTCTTAGAGAATTGCCAGCCTCTTATGCATACGCGGCTACAGCAAAGGATGCATTGAATTCAGCCAATCTCGATGCTATATTAATAGATGCTACAATTGTGGGAAATGTTAATTATGTTAGTATCTATAAATTTTTGGAATTTTTTTAAGTATTTTTATGTCAGTTATATAATTTAAATATATTTTTTAGCTAAGTCAATGTGATGGCGGTAAAACTCCAAGGTATTGTGGATTATACTCCGGAGTTCCTATAGAAAAACCAGCATTAGGAGTAAATAAATCTTGCGGTTCAGGCTTGCAAGCTGTAATTACTGGGGCTATGGTAAATATTCTAGTATTACGTTTGGATATGAGCACGATTAAAATAACAAACTACGGTTTTCGACATTTTTTTTAAGATCAACTTCGAAGTTAAAGCGCTGCAGTGCCACCTTCGTGGCAATGGGGGAGAATTTTGCCATTTTCTCCGGCCAGATGTCGCGATCATTGTAGCCCTCAGTATACTGTAAAGCTTTATAGCCTGGATGGATTTTTTTTTAATTTTATTTAAAATTTAATTAAAATGACAAATTGTTCAGTGCCAGGATGCAAAGAAATGCATATATTATTTGTTCTCAAAAGACAAAAAATGAAGAAATTGTGGACTGAAGGCTATGTGAACATCATTTTGCAGAAAGTGATTTTAAAACTCTTAAATTGTCTACAAGTGAATATTTTTTTTATTTTTTGTATGTTTTTACATATTAATTACAGAGTTTTATACAAACTTTCATCCTCCATTTTACCGCCTTATGGGATTGAATTTCGAAAAATGCTAAAACACGTATTTATTTTATTGTATTGAAGATCATTAATACCAAGTTTTAAGTAATTCTGATCATAAATAATTCTTTGCCCATATAGACTTTATTACCCCCTTTACTCCTTTATGGGATGAGTTTCGAAACATTCTTTCTTATCGGATGCCTACCTATATCATAAAAGGAATACGTCCTCCAAATTTCACGTTTCTACGACCAGCGGCTTAGGCTATGTGTTGATCCATCAGTCAGTCATGACCACCACAGCGTGCACATCTCCTTCTCAATTCTTCCTTCAGCTGGTCTAACTTTCAGGTACAATACATTGCACAGGTATAAAAGAGATATCATAGTAAATTGCTTAACCTCAGACTGAATGTAAATAGGCGATATGTGTACCGCCCTCCTTTCGAGAAAACTTCCCCATTAGTTAACCGGAAAACAAAAAAGAAGTCATCTTGGGGCGCCTGACAAATGTGAAACATCGAAACTACTTTTATATATAAATATGCATGACAGAGTTGTTTTTAAAGCCAGTAAATATGACATAATTAAAAACAAAATATTCAGATTTTTCCAAAAACCGGTTTAAACCGACACATTAGATGTTTCACAATAAAAATGTCTCGACTGTTATAATTTGAAAGTATGTACCTATAACAGTCGGAATCTGCACAATTGTCCTGTCTATACGCCTTCGTTAGACGACAGCATTTTTTTTTTATTCTCATTTTAAGAGCTGAGTCACTTAGGTGACTATGTTGCTCTGGTAGGTTACCCAAATATTCTTATCTATACATTAGTTTTAATAATATCTAGTTACGCTTACTTATATTATATTTACCTATATTATACATAATTTTGGCTAACTCTAAAGTAGGATTCGCTAGATATATATTACATATTCCAATTGATTTATCTGTTAATTGTGATAGAAGGGGTTCGCTACGAGCACATTCCATTAAGATGTGGTACACATCCTCTACAACTCCGCAATAGACGACAGCATTGTATTAGTAAATTATGCCACTACTTATGTAGGTACCTAAACAATACCATTTCTCATTGCTTAAATATTAGGGGATACTTCGATTTCTACTAAGAAGAGAACTGCTCATCGAGAATGTTTTTACTATTTCAGGAAATTTTGGCTGGCTCTGCCAAGACTTGTCTAACTGGAGGAACGGAAGCAATGTCGTCTTTGCCATTTTTAGTTCGCGACGTGAGATTTGGAACTTCTCTTGGGAAATCTTATTATCTAGAAGATCACATAAAAAAGCAATTCCCTGATAGCTACACTGGGCTAACATTACAAAAAATGGCTGAGATTATTGGCGAAAGATATAAAATTAATAGAGATATGGCAGATGCGTATGCATATAAGAGCCATTTAAAAAGGAAGGCAGGTAATTATTATAATATATGTATAAACAAACTGCATACATATTACCTAATAAATGGTAACACCCTCAAAATTTCCTCATTTCTAAGTTTATCAATAATTAAAAATTTATTGTATTAATTAGAAAGTTGGAAAATTGGATTAGATATAAATTTAAAACTATTAATTTTTCAGCGCTAGAAAATAAGTTATTAAAAGATGAGTTAACGAATTTAACAGTAAATTTAAAGAAGAAAGATGTAATAATTGACAACGATGAATTGCCTGAAGTACCAAGCATAGACGACTTTAATAGTGCACCGTCGCTACTTTCCGATGGGAAAATAGTGACTTCCCTTAACTCTTCAGTAAGTATTTAAGATTAAGTATTAGATTTAAAGATAAAAAAAATAATATAAAAATAAAAAACTCGACTCCATAATCATAAAAGCTAGCTAAAAAGATGAAAACAAGTTGACGAAGGAATATAGTAGGTATTATGCAATCGGAGACATACATACACGTTTCATCCTTGCCGCGAGATGTACATATGAATCGAACGACGTATCATCAAAATCGGTCCACACATTTGGTCAACAAATGCCACATAGGAACAAACATACATACATGTACTGATAAACACAATACTCTCCTTTGCGTCGCGCAGTCGAGTAAAGAGCTAACTTTGAGAGGAAAATCAAATAATATAATTATTTCAGGTCCCAGTAGATGGCGCTGCAGCATTAGTATTGACTAATGAAGAAATCGCAAAATGTAATAATTTACAACCCCTTGCGAGAGTGGCGGGGTGGGCGTGTGTGGGGGTTGATCCCTTGGATACGGGGCTAGGGGCTGCGCCAGCTGTAAATAAACTTTTACATACTGTGAATCTGAATATTGATCATATAGACATATTTGAGGTAAGTTTGTATGAATGAATAATATTAAATGGATTTAAAAATCTACTTTATGTATTATATTTAAATCTTTTTAATATATAAAAACTGAGCTAAGAAAAAATATTGGAGGCATACTATATTGAACGATAAATGGTATTCTAAGTTTGACGGCTGTGTTTGTTTGCACGCGGAATCATAGTTGTATGGACACATTTGATAGCGGTTTCTTTAAATAAAAATCTATAAAAATTTATAGTCTATCTGATTACAAAGAACTCTAAGAACTTTAAGTTTAAGAATCTACAATGATCTTAGTATAAATGTAAAAATTACAATTTATAATAAGTAAGTGTTTGTGTCGTCAAGTTTTATTTATTTAGATACCTTAGTGTTTTACGTTTTTGAGTATTATAGTAAACTAGTGGCTCATCCTCACTTCGCTAGGGTACGCCTCTAGAAAAACAAAACTATCCCAAGGGAACTGTACATTTCAGGAATAAAAAATGTGTGTGTATTCTGATGTATGAGCTGTATTATTATAAAGTTTCATTAAAATCCATTCAGTAGTTTTTGCGTGAAAGAGTAACAAATATCCATACATCTCTCCATCCAGACATCCTCACAAACTTTCACATTTATAATATTAGGTAAGCTTCTCAAACATGAAGTAAACATACCATAGTATTTCCTTATCATATATAGGTACCTATTAAATATTATCATATGTTAATTACAATTAAATTACCTAATAATCGTTTATTTTCGATGTAATAATGGCAATATATATTACTTTTAGATTAACGAAACATTTGCTACTAACGCTTTAGCCACGATAAAAGAGCTGAAAATAGATGAAAATAAAGTGAATACACACGGTGGAGCTCTGGCTTTGGGACACCCAGTAGGTGCTACCGGCGCCAGGATGGCTGTCCATCTGGCACATCAGCTGAAGTAAGTTTAATTATATTAATAAAACCGGTCAAGAGCGAGTCGACGAGGGTTCCGTACCATCGTTCAAGATATAACACTATGTACTTATTTTTTTTTTATTTGCATTGCGGCCATTGGCCGCAATGCAAATAAAAAATTATTATTATTTGTTGTTGTTGTTGTTATTATTTGTTGTAAGAGCTGCAATAGAAATACACACTCTTTGAAATTCCAACTCCCTACCTATGACGGTTCATGAGATACAGTCCGCTGACAAACAGACAGACGGACAGCGGAGGCTTAGTAATAGGGTTCCGTTGGCACCCTTCGGGTACGGAACCCTAATTATCTTTAAATGTACAAATTTATGAGCGATTGTGTGTTTGTTACTGAGATATATCTTGGAATTAATGTATAGTCCAGTTTATATCAACGTACCATACGAGCGGATCTACCTATAACAACTTGTTTCGCCTCTCCTTGATATAATAAGCAGTCCTTTTTCGATTTATAATATTAATTTAGCAGATATTTTTGATAATCGTAGGTAATCAAGTATGCCATAAAATTAATTTACTTCCATCAATATCTTATATCTATAGGTACATATTATATTATAATACTGATGTTGGTTTGTAGAGGAAAAAAAACTTTGCTGTAATAGATATTAGTGTTGCCAGAGAAAAAAAAATATAAAAACCGATTTGTTCACATACTTTGATATTTTAAATACAGTACTTATATATTATTACTTTAAAATATATGTAATTTGAAATTAATTTATCTTATAGGCGTGGAGAAGTAAAGCGAGCTATTGCTGCATCAAGCTGTGGAGGCGGTCAAGGGATAGCAGTTTTGTTTGAAGCTGTTTAGTATTATATCATAGCAATATCTTTTTTATTACAATTTTTTTAAACTTTTGCTTATTTATAACTAAATATAATGTATATTAACCCTTACCTTTAAATTTTCCATTCTCAGTTATACGACAACCACATAGAATAAAAAAGTTAAAATTCCAAAGACACGGATAAATAAATAAAACAATTCATTGTTTTAAATAAAATGTATTACATCAATACTACATATAAAAACTTAAACTACGCTTTTCTTAAAACTAAAGAAAATTGCATGAACTTGCATTGCAATTGCAAAAAAAAAACTTGGAAATGTTTATAGTTTATACTACACACATCAGTTCACCAATTCTTCTCATTTACATTATTGTGACACATTTATTATATTTATATAATAGCAGTTAAAAGATTCCCGGGCAAGTGACAATTTACTGAACTAAGCTCAAAGCACCCACAGACAATATTTGCTTTATTTTGAAAGCAGAAACTCGGAAATTTACTCTTCAGCAATATAATAAAAATATATACCTTAAGTAATTTATATATTTCAACCATAAAGTACAAAATATTGTTATACACAAGAATGTTGTCTTCCTAATGAAGGAAAATAATATAATTTCATTAGTGTAATTGGAAACTATAAATTGTAAATTAATAAAAAAAAATACATTCAACTTAACTAAAGTCATTATGAAATGATTTCAATTTTTATTTTACCTCAAAAAAAGTTTGCATTTATCATTTGTAATATTTAACCATATATTGACAATTGTAAAAGTATGTATGTTTGTAAATTCAAGTTATAATTAATATATTAATGAAGCAATTACTCCAAGCTACCAAGGGGTTGTTCAAGTATTACGTAAACATATTTTAAGGATATTAGACCCCCTCCTCCCTGTAACCACAAATCACAAAACCTATCCTTCCTATTTGATAAGACGTAAGGTGTTTTTTTAAACTTCACGCTAATTCACAGTTTAAAAATGTATCAAATAACTTCTCAAAATAATTTTTATTTAACCTGAAATAATAAGATTCAGTGTCCACAAATGACAATAAATATTATAATATTATAAAGACGCAGAGTTTGTTTGTCGAACGCACTAATCTCAAGAACTACTAATCCAATTTGAAAAAATCTTTTTGCATTAGATAGCCTGTTTATAAAGCCCAGCCCAGAATGGAGCAGTAATCATAAATGTCAAGAAATCAGACGAAATGTATGAAACATTATTGTAAAACTATATATATTACATATAAACATAGGGACAAATCTGAGGAAAGTGAGGTTAAGTCTCTAATTATTGATATTGTATATGTTGGCAACAGTGGTTAGAATACACAATATATCAGAAAAATTGTAATTTCTTCATACATTTCTATATAAATTTAAATGCTTCATACAGAATCAATTCTAATGTTTATCCACTAGTGATAAATTATGTCAAGGTTTCTCCTTTGGTGACCTGAAATTAAAAAAAAAACTAATTTAAGCTATTTCATAATACAAATATATTTGTAAATACTATTATGAAACATAACGAAAATAACTTCAATTATATTTATTTTAAGTAGTATATATTAATTATTGTATAAGAACTAATTCATGAAAATACATACACAAGCCTCCAAATAGTCTATCTTTCTTTCTAAAGATGTTAACTTTTCATTGAGAGTGGCGAGACGAGATCTGCAAGACATATCTGCAAAAAATATGTTTCACCCTCATAATAATAGTAAACTTTAGTAAAAATTCATAATATAAATGATTTATCAGTACTGTTTACTTTTCGAAGTAAAAGCAAATAGTAAATACATTTCAAAAAGAATATAATTTATTTAGTTAATATGATTAGAAATATTTTAACTTTCACAATAAATCGGTCGCTCACCAAATGAATTGAGGAAATCTGTTATTTTTTTAATACTGCCCGTGATTACTTCAATGTATTCTCTGTTCGCCCAATCTTGTTGGATTTGTTTTTGTATAGTTTCACGAGGAGGAGTTGACATTTTGATATATTTTAATAATGAACTTTGAGAAACTTACGCCAGATTACAAGATAGATTACAGAATTTTAACACAAAACAATGGTCAATGGTCACAACTCACAAGTCAATGACCAATTTCATCTGTCAACTGGAAATGTCAATTTCGATTTTCGAGTGATTTGTATCAGTTCAAATTTTTTTATATATTAGTTATATAGAATAATTTGACGCAAAAATATATTTTGAATAGTATTGGAAATAAAATTAAAATTTGATTGTGTACATAAACATTGATTTCTACACGCAAATTCAAATGTCATGAAACAGCTGGCTTTCAGTTTTCACATTTCTCAAATATAACATGACATTGACAGATGACTATTTTAAAACAGTCTAACGCAACTAGGAACAAAAAAACTGTTCTATGGAGTTTGCAGGCAAAATAATGGCGGACATCTTCCATCGCACTTCCTCCGTGTAGCTTCTCTTTCTTTAACTAATCCGTTCGTCATTATCGATAGACAGTTCTTCACTATTTATGACTTTTGATTAAGACGTAAATACTAATTAATATCATAATTTGTTACATAAATTTGCAAGAAGATATTCTACAGAATTTGTGGCAACAAGTTATCGAGTTTTGTTTCAGTGAATAAGTTTTTTTAAAATGCCGCCAAAACGCGGTTTATAGGATGTGAAATTTGTGGAAATCGAACTATTTGTGGAAATAATGGCGGACGAGAAAAGGATATTTATGGAGAAATTTCCTATAGATGAAAGTCGGTATGTATTAAATCAGATATAGCTACGAACTCATAAAAATTTCATGATTTTTACAGTTGTTATCTAGCGATGTATCTAATTGTATTCCATACAAAATAAGAACAACTATGTATAATACACAAGCCAAGCCACACCTGGAGTACCTTAGAGAGATATGGGGCTCAGCTGCACAAACCAGCACAAACACAAATATGTAAGTTACAAGGAGCACAAAGTATAAACTAATAAAAACACTGTTTCATCACAACTACTAACAAGAACTATAGTAAGAAGCTATACAGAAAAAAACCAAATTCTTGAATATTAATTAAACAACTATGCATACAACACATAATTAATATTAAAAAATAATGACTAAAACATACATTCAATAATAACATTCATAGCAAAGTATATTATACCTACATAATCTTAGAAACAAAAAGCTTCAAATCTGGTAGCTTCTGACGAGATCTTAATGGTAATAAAAATATGTGTGAAGATGTACTTTTATATAATAATCTACAGAATACTGTAAAAGATTGTAATCATATAAGCATTTTAAGAATAAGTTAAAATCACATAATAAAGATAAAATTTTATAACTGCATATCTTCAATTTAAAAAAAATGTCAATGTTGTAATGAACACTTAAACTGTAAACAATATTTAAAAGATGATTAAATTCACGCATGTTTAAAATTAATTAGAATAAAGGTGTAACAAATTAATTAAGGATAAATAAGAATAAAACAATGAGAATTATGTGAATTATAATATAATGCATGCTACTGTGTAAATACTGTTAATATTATTTTTTATGTATACTTAGTCTCTGTATAAGTGAACAGTGTGTTCTTTAAGAGAAATATCTTTAACCTATGCACAGTAAATATTAATAATAAAATTATACATAACAGGTTAAGTCCAGATTGAAAGGAAAAAAACATATACCCAATTTCACTTTAATTAATTTATTTTTTAGATGCAGGCAATGAGTTAAGGCTGTGGGCAAAGAAGATTTAATATATTATGTTCTAATAGAAAAATTACATATATTAAAATATGTATGTGGAAATCACTTTGAGAACAAAGCTTTCAATAAGAAAAAAGTTGACTTAAAAAGTTAGCTGTGCCATTAAAAAATTTAAAACTGGGTCAGTCACTTTCTGAAGAAATGTTACTTGAATTTCCTTGTCATATTCAATCCAACATAGACTACCATGGATAATGTCTCTCAAAGGATACATGACAATGAACATTCACTATACCAGGTTGAAGCAATAGCTGGGCCTAGTAACTCAGGTTTGTCTCTTTCTTTTTACTTTTATTTGACTGTTTATTTACATCAATATGATTTTTACAATTTTCTTGTTTTTATTATTATGCATCACAGGGACCCGGTGTAACCAGCCACAGTCGAGCGCGTCCCTGCAGTTCTGCCGTACATGAGAGAAGTCACTGACAAGATTAATACTAGGAGCAAAATATTGTAAATTATAATTTAACTTACAAGAAAGATAATTATCAGTCCCGCTGAGTTTCTTTCGCTAGTTCTCAGGTCTGAGGCTTTTTCTTTCTGAACTGGTAGTAGACTCATGACGTTCAATAAAACATTGTTATAATTTAATGCTGAATAATATATAATTATATTGAAAAATAAAATAAAAATATAAACCTTATGTATTCTTTCATTACTTTTTTATTTCGATTCGAGTCTACATTTAATTAAGTCCAGTGTTGCATTAATTATTTTGCCTACTAAACAACAATGTACTTAATTATTAATTAAATGTAGACTTGATCTTCATTTCAATAATATTTGCTTAGTATCTACAACCCTAGATTTTGATCCTGAATATTATCGATATCGATAAAAACGCGTGAAGCACTAGTTGGTCTGTTAGGTTGTATAGGTTGGTACTCTTGTTCTTTTGACGTTTCTGTCGTACAGTTGGTATTGAAGTGCGATGTAAATTGAAGTCAAAAAGTTTGTTCTAAGTCCCGCCTCTTAAAACGTAGTGGTGACATTCTCTTTGTTTTAAAACAGCTGTCTACTGTGAGCCGGCTGCTTGTGCATTTGTTTAGTAATCTTATTAAAAAGAAAAAATATGGATGAAGTAGAATACAAATTAAAAACTAAAAATAGCGTCCTCATTGTTAATGCAATTGAAAAATTAATATCAACTATCAAATCTAAGTATAAACCTGGAGAAAGACAAAAATTTGTGGTAGAAAATGAGGAATTGAAATATTTAAGGGAAAAATGTTCCTCTGAAGATAATGTAGTGAGCTTGACCGCTTGTCAGGGACTACTAGCATTAGTTGAACTAGGAGTGCTAGAAATTGCTCATACCATGTCAACTGTGGTAACCTTGCTGCCTACTACACAGTAAGTTTAGTTTTTAAATGGTATATAGATTTACTATAAATATTGGTGTATGTGAAATTATATTACAAAAAAAAAACCTGTTTCAGCAATTATTCAGCAATAATATCTACAATAGCTGGTCTACTTATTTTGGATTTAAAATCTCGTTTGACTCCTGGCCAGCCTTACAAATGTCAGTTTTCTCTCCGGTCTCCACAGCATCCTTTCATTACTGTGTTAGAAAAAAATAAAGAAGTGGAAGATGACATACTAGTGCAGATGCAAGCATTATGCAATCACCCTGAATATACGTAAGTTGAAATAGTATACAAATAGTATTTTACTATCCCCTTTTTTTATATAAAAATATTTTATGTACCTTATTAATGAAATAACCTCTGATATTTATTTTGTTTCTAATATTTACATGTTACTGCCTTAATAGATTTTGTTTATTTTTAATGCACTTATCATATAAAATAAAACAATTGTTTTAATTGGTATAAATTTCTAGCATAAACCATGTGTTACGCTCAAGTGGAATAGCCCCAACCCTCACCGAATGGATAAATAACATGCTAAAACAATGAGCTATACAGTTTACTGTGAATACCACCATGCGGGCTATTGTGAGTAGAGGTTGTCCTCAGGGAGGAGTCCTATCTTCACTACTGTGGAACCTAGTTGTAAATGAGCTCATAACAGAGCTCAATGCAAACTACCTCTAAACGTTAGGGTATGCTGATGATATAGCTATCTTAATATCTGCGAATTTTCAAAGCACTTTATGTGACCTCATGAGGATAACTTTCAGAATAATCGAGAACTAGTGCACTAAGCATAAGCTCTCTGTCAATCCCACTAAAACTGAACTGATCATGTTCACTAACTGAAGATCTCCTGGACCCTACAGACTCCAGAAATTCTTCAACACCAAACTAAAACTTAAAAATGAATTCAAGTACTCGGGTGTGATTCTAGATAGCAAATTGCTCTAGAATAAGCACCTTGACTACAAAGTAAACAAATCAACTATTGCCTTTTATCAATGTAAAAAGATTCCAGGCAATAAGTGGGTTCTTTCCCCAAAAATAACATTATGGCTATATACCTCTGTGATAAGACCAATACTAACTAACTTACCCTAGTCTGGTGGACTAGAACCGATTTCTGGACCACTGGCACCAAATTGGGACGCTTCCAAAGGCTGACATTATCTGCCGCTAGTGGATGTATGAAATCAACTCCCACAGCAGCTTTGGAGGTAGCCTTACAAATCACACACCTAGAGCTATACATACAGCAAGAAGCAGCAAAAGCTGCTATCAGGCTTATACACTTAGGACTATGGGGTAAAAATCACCACAGTCCACACGCATCCGTCTTGGATAGGGCGATAGAGTACCAACCACTCATAGCTGCCCCGTGTGATAGAATCCCAAACCAATTTATTTTCAACAAAAAATATCACATACAATTAAGAGAAGAGGAACGTGACCAGTCAGATGCAAATGAGTTGCGCAAATATACTGATAACTCCAAAACTCAAAACGGGTCAACAGCCGGAGTATATTCTCTTGACCTCAATATCAACATAAATTTACCGCTGGACGCATACAGCTCTATTTTTCAATGCCGCAAAGCGCTGCCGTACTGACGGCACTAGAAAGCAAACAAACGAACAGCAAACTAATTACTGAGTGTCAACATGTCCTGGATGTAATATCCTCGACTAATCGAGTTACTTTCCAGTGGATAAAGGGACACAGTGGATCTTTCGGCAACGATGTAGCAGATGAACTTGCAAAGAGAAGATCTGAGATGAGTAGTCGGCCCGTACCCACTTCTCCCTCCTACCTTTCTCACAAGTTCGAACCTGGATCCGCCAAAGATCTACAGAACCACAAAATCTTAGATAGTCGCAAACCACAAAATTCAGGCAGTCTAAACTAGCACTGCCTTCAAAATTAGATAATAAAACCTCGTAATAGCAAAGTTTTTATATAATTACAGAGTTGCATCAAACAGTCTAGAACTTTTACGACCGGTGTTCCTATGGTTGACCTGCAGCCCCCACAGTCATGGTATAAGACCATGGCAATTGCTCCTCAGTCTGCCGCAAACAGCAGCACAATCTACATTGTTGTTGGCTTGCATCAGTTGTCAACAAGTAAGTGAATGAAATATATCACTTTCCAGCCAATTATAAATGAGATTTGAGTAAAAGTCTTTTATGTCAAATTATTATTAATGTACGTATTATAATAACTGTACCAAGGAATTTATAAAAATCATTCATATACACTCATATTACTTACGGTATAATATGATTAACATAAAAAATATGAAAAACAAAAACGAATCTATCTCGGAGCTGTACATTTTTCCGGGATAAAAGTAGCCTATGTGCTATTTCAGACTATAATCTATCTCTGTGCCAAAGGGTATAGCCGGATATACATATGAAATTTGCCCCCGTGGAATTTTCTCTTCATACTTTGGGGATCGTTTAGGTACCAAATAAAAATAATTCTGTCAAAATTTAAGCTTTTTATCTCAAGCCGTTACCGAGATATTCAAAAAAAACTGTTTTTTAGATTTTATTTTTTTATTCATAGTAAAATTAAAATTTGATAATCGCCGATTTTTTCGCTAATACTTACGAGTAAAAGGCATGAAAAAAAAATTTTTTTATGATTCCCAGACCAAAAGCCAATTTTTTAGAAAAGAAATAAAACTAAAATTATTTTTTTGACCGTATTTTTGAAAAGTGTCCACCTCCAAATTTTGTCAGAAAATGTCTTTTGTACTCCTTTATACTCAGGATTTTTTTCATTTTTTTTGATGTGGTGGAACAATGTGAAAAAAATTAAAAACATTTTTTTTTCTTACATTCCAATGAAGTAATATTTTATTATTGATAGAAAAGGACCAGGTGGCGAATGTTAGAGAAAAAGCAGTATGCAAGTATATTCATGGAAAAAATAGTGGAAAAAAATATAGAAATGGATGGAATGCAAGATAAGTAAGTGGATGAATGTTGGAATGAAATGGCAATTTATATAAGTGAGATAGCGCGGGAAGTGTTTGGAGAAACGAAAGGGAACGGTACTATTGATACACTAGGTGGTGAAGTGAGGAGGTACAGAGAGCTCTGAAAGAAAAAAAATGCATTTAAAACATGGAAAAATGAGTAAGGGAGTGAAAGAATTAAGGAAGTTAGAAAGTGTGTATACAAAGAGTGAAAAAAGAAGGCAAAAAAGCGGTAGCAATAGCCATAGCTTAGGCTCAAAACAGTATGTACAGCCATCTTCAAGAACCAAAAGGACAAAAAGAAATATACCGCATTGCAAAGAGCAGGAAAGAGAGGGCAAAAGACATTAAGCATGTGAGATGTATGTAAGATGAAGAGAAAAGGGTGTTGATAAAAGATGAAGATATAAAAGATAGATTGAACACTTATTTCGAAAAACTTATGAATGAGGACAATGACTGGAGTGGGGTGTATAACGATGTGCTTGTGAATATTGGATTAGTGAATAAGATTAGTATGAACGAACTTAGAATGGCAGTACGAAGTATGAAAAATGGTAAAGCAGTTGGGCCCGATGGTATACCAGTTGAAGTTTGGAAGTTATTGAAAGAGGACGGATATCAGTGGCTGACTTTATTCTTCAATAAGTTGTTGCATGAAGAATTAATCGCTGAGGAATAGTGTCTCTGTTCTCTCATGCTCATCACATAATCACAAAAGAAAGGAGATGTACAAGAATGCAACAATTATCGGGGAATAAAGCTCTGTGCTAAGTTTATGCCAGGACGCGGGGCAATAGATGTCGTATTCGCGATGCGCCAACTATGTGAGAAGTATAGACGCGCACACAAAAACTTGCATATGGTGTTTGTTGATCTAGAAAAGGCGTATGATAAGATTCCCCGAGAGGTTTTGTGGTGGGGCTCTTCTGTCAAAACAGAAGAAGGAGTGCCTGCTAAGTAGGTTTGTACCAAGGATTGGCTTTAAGTCCATACCTCTGCCTGTTGGCATTGGATGCTCTGAAAACGGATATACAGGGGGAGTCACCTTGGTGCGTGATGTTTGCAGACGATATTGTGTTGATCGGTGAAGATGGGTGCGAGGTCCAGAGCAGACTAGAAAAATGGCAACAAAGACTGGAGAATGTTGGTTCGAAATCAGCAGAACGAAAATTGTATACATAAGCCCAGTCCAGTCCAGTCCTCAAACTATTTCGCTAGATAGAGGAGCGTAAACAGTCTCCTCCGACTTCACGGTTGGGAAACGGTATTTACGAGTATTTGTGATGGAACATATATTCGCCATCAAAAAGTACAAATAATGAATACCAGAGAAAATCATATTCTTATCAAAAAAAAGTACCTCTGTGTAAACCATTTACAATAAGCACTACGAATGGTTTTGTTCTAGTTATGCTTGGGGCTTACCTTACACAGCTAACATGAACGATGCTGAAATTATAAAAATCGTCTCGAGCAAGCCTAATGATCTCATTAAGTTACTTAAAAAAGATAATATTATCATAGTAGATCGAGGCTTTCGTGATCTAACAGAATATTAGGAACAACTAGGATTCAAAGTGTTAATGCCGGCTCTTAAAGGGAAACGAAATCAGCTTATTATAGTCGAGTCAAATCAATTCCGTTTTGTTACCAAAGTGCGCTGGGTATTTGAAGCAGGTCATGGTAATATCAAATAAGAGTCCAAATTTTTGATCATAATCTAGACAATAAACTACTTCCTAAAACTAGTTTTTTTGTCGAGTTTCCTGTTTTCTACACAATGAATTTGGTACGAGACTTGATTCAGATGTTAAGCACAATGCTAATGGAAGGCGTACTACTGGATGCTGCTCTCACATTACAGCGGTTTTATATTATCTCGCCCAGGTTTGACATTTGGCTAAGATAATAAGACCTGCCGAAATATTGAGTCATCTGTTTATAGATGAAAAGTTAATGTCATAGTAAATAAAGATAGTGACGAAGATTAACTGACATGTTCTTACGGTCAAAAATATTTATTTATGTATTTTTCTATCAATGTTAAAATATTAGTTTTGATAGAAAAATACACATATATAATTTTTTTTCTTACATTGGTATATGAGAAAAAAAATGTTTTTAATTTTTTTCACATTGTTCCACCACATCAAAAAAAATGAAAAAAATCCTAAGTATAAAGGAGTACAAAAGACATTTTCTGACAAAATTTGGAGGTGGACACTTTTCAAAAATACGGTCAAAAAAATAATTTTAGTTTTATTTCTTTTCTAAAAAATTGGCTTTTGGTCTGGGAATCATAAAAAAATTTTTTTTTCATGCCTTTTACTCGTAAGTATTAGCGAAAAAATCGGCGATTATCAAATTTTAATTTTACTATGAATAAAAAAATAAAATCTAAAAAACAGTTTTTTTTTAATATCTCGATAACGGCTTGAGATAAAAAGCTGAAATTTTGACAGAATTATTTTTATTTGGTACCTAAACGATCCCCAAAGTATGAAGAGAAAATTCCACGGGGGCAAATTTCATATGTATATCCGGCTATACCCTTTCATCCAGATCCCTTCAGTCGTTTAGGACTCCAGAAACATATGTGCATATTCAATAATGTTGCCCAAATGAATGACTAATCTTGTTAGAGTTTGCATTTGTTTCGAAAACTAATTAAATTCTCTTAGACATGAAATTTTCCACTTCGATATTTATCTTACTAGCATACAATTCAAACATGAAAATCTTTGACACACTAATGTGTTCCAAAACTCGTAATGGCCAACTAATATTCCTTTTTGATATAAGTACATTAGCTTTAGACCCATTTTGAAGACAAATTATAGTTTACTATTGTGTGTGTGTGTGTGTGTGTGTGTGTGTGCGTGTCCATGTGTGCGTGCGTGTGTGCGTGCGTGCGTGCGTGCGTGCGTGTGTGCGTCTGTGCGTGCGTCTGTGCGTACGTGCGTGCGTGCGTGTGTGCGTCTGTGCGTGCGTCTGTGCGTGCGTGCGTACGTGCGTGCGTGCGTGTGTGCGTGCGTGCGTGTGTTACTCTTACACACTGATGAATGACGAATATAGGACACAGATAGACCTTAAATAATATGATTACTATTTACTGGTACCTAGGAATGTAAGCATACAATGTAATTAAGTTTAAGCAGTAATAAAGGATTACCCGACGGATTCGGTTATGTATCATTTACCTCATTCCCGTCACCACAAATATTCTTACTTCCTACTGTAATAATATAGAGCCTATTGTCAGGCACTTAAGGATGCATCTGAACAAAGATGCTGCTGCTATACAATCAATATTTTTGCTACTTATAATATGTATATAATCTGTTATTTTCAGATTTGCAATCCAAAACAAATAGAGCAGGCCTATGCAGCGTATTCAGTAGTTTGTGATGCAGCAATATATCAACAAAGACGGGAGCATGTCATGGCATTTCTACCCATGCTTGCTAGAGTTTGTGGGGAATTAGTGAATCATGGGTATGTTAATATTGGAGTAACAAGGTATATTTTTTTCTTGTGATTGTATTAAACACCATGTTTTGTCTGTGTCTTTTTCTGATTTATTGGACTGTAGCAAATAACCTGTTCCAAACACCAATATATATTTATTTGAATTAAATCTTTCAAATAAAAAATTATAATATAACTAGCGACGTTTTCACGGTTAGCTATGTTTATACATAAATAGTACCTTGTTACTCCTAAGATATTCATTTAAATTACATAGCGATTTACCCTCGCTTTGCTCGGGTGCGTACGCTGTACGCGGATTTTGTTCACAATTTTATGGGTTTTAATTTTTTTTTGCGGAACCCTGATTCCTTTTCTAAAATAAAAGTAGCCTAAGTTACTCCTTATAACATCAGCTATCTGCCAGTGAAAGTTCCGTCAAAATCGGTCCAACCGTTTCGGAGATTAGCCGGAACAAATAGACAGACAGACAGACAAAAATTGTAAAAAATGTTGTTTTAGTACATGTACCGTGTATACATCCATATGCATTTAGTAAAAAGCGGTTATTTTTATGTTACAATCAGACACTCCGATTTTATTTATCTGTATCGATAATAAAAAAAACCGAGTGCGAAAAAAAATATAAAAAGATGGCAACAAGTTGACAAAGGAACATAATATTATATAGTTGAAAACATATGTACATGTTTTAAACTTACTAAGAGTTTTGCTACGTATATGTACTCGAAAGAATAGGATCGGACATACATACATATATGTACGTCAAACACATAACACTCCTTTGGGTTTGGTCGCAGTCGAGTAAAAAACATTCTGCTTACCTCATTCCGAACACATTCCATTAAATTATAATGATTATCCTCCAATCTCAAATTCAGCGCAATCTGTCGAAATCGATTTTGAGTATAGTAGATATATTAAAGTTTTTATTTTACAGCCGCGATCCTCGAGGCTGCTACAATTTAATAGAGAGATGCTTTGCCCTCGACGCGCCAGAGTTGAAAGTGGTGGCTGGCATTACTGTAATGCTGTTAGCAAAGAATTTAATCAACACATCTGCTTTGTATTTACATGAATTATTTAATCTGTGTGAGTATTCATTGTCTTAAGTCCTTTTAGGGTACCTTCCACTAAACGAACTATCGACTAATTTTTTGATGTATTCAGCCCTTTTTAACGTCCCACTGCTGGGCACGGGCCTCCCTTTAATACGAAGGGGATCAGACCGTAGTCCACCACGCTGGCCAAGTGCGGGTAAACTTGCTAGGTTCTCTCAGACATGCAGGTTTCCTCACGATGTTTTCCTTCACCGTAAGGCAAGTGGTAATCATGTTAGAAATGATTCGCATATGAAAATATCAGAGATGCGAGACCCCGGGATTTGAACCCGCTTCACTCGGTATCCCAAGTAAGCGCGTTACCACTGGGCTACCACTGCCTTAGTTTAATTTTTTGATATAAATATTGATTGATTGAACATTTATATCTAATTTATTTATATATAATTTACATACATTTAATTTAAAAAAATATTATTTTCAGGTCTTAATATAATAAGCAAATATGAATACTCAAAAATATGTTTGAGCTCGTTTGTTGGGCTGTCCCTGCAATGGTTGCATTTACCATCATATTTAACCAATAACGCCTTAAAAGTTGCTTCAAAAATCTTAGAAATACACCAAAACAACCAGAAAAATGAAGCAGGACTATATATGGCTAATCTAAAAGCTAATACAATATTTCAATCATTATTATATATAGATAAAGATTTATATATCTACTTCAAATTATTAGAAATGTGGGAGAAAGGAAGGGATAGCCCGGAACAATTGAAGAGTTGGTTTGATTGCTTAACGGAAAGTAATGATGATTTGAAATTAGATCTGTTAACGTTTTTTGTTGGTGTTGCCATGTCTAATGAGGATGAAGAAATTAATTTGAAGGCGATAAGAGCAATAATAGATCTTGTGAGGGTGAAAAAAGAAATATCTGTGTCAGTGTTGCCAGTTTTGATGTACAAAATAGCGAATGATAAACGGCCAAATGTTAAGTTGGAATGTTTGAGGGGATTGCCCTTAATGGCTACTACTAAGGTTAGTGATATACTTATCTACATAGATAAATAAAATTGAAGTATCTGTTTGTTATGTTAAAAT
Source organism: Fabriciana adippe (assembly GCA_905404265.1). Lineage (NCBI taxonomy): Eukaryota > Metazoa > Arthropoda > Insecta > Lepidoptera > Nymphalidae > Fabriciana > Fabriciana adippe. The sequence continues at coordinate 14,404,885 of FR989998.1, read as the reverse complement.
AACAGCTTTATACTAAATGTATATGAAATTATACGTATACCGTACTAATAAGAAAAAAACAATTTTAAAAATTTGTCTTGTCTGTCTGTTTGTTCCGGCTAATCTCCGAAACGGTTGGACCGATTTTGACGAGACTTTCACTGGCAGTTAGCTAATGTTATAAGGAGTACCATAGGAATTTTTATTTAAGGAAAAAAATTAGGGTTCTGCTCCAAAAAATTAAAACCTCGGACGCACCCAAGCGAAGTGAGGGTAAGGTGCTAGGTTACAAATAAGTGTGACTAATCCATATATATTTTAACAAAAAATATATGTACTTCTATGAGTGAAACAAATAATGTTTTCTTTGTGTTAAAAAGACAGTTTTAAACTGAATTTTCAGGAGAATGTCCCTGCGTTAGTGTCAGTGTTGAACAAGTTGAAAGCCAGCAAAGGAGTGCCTTCGTCCCTCCTTATCATGTTGTACACCAGTTTAGCGGAGACTCAGGTATTTTTGTTAATTAGTACAGTTTGAGACAGACAGATGTTTTTATTACAATTATTTTACTTTAAATTATTATATTTTTATTAATTTGTATTGTAATGTAACATTTAAATATTTATATATGCAGTCATTCTGTGTTTATATCCAGATTGACTCGCACTTGACATATAAATAAATAATAAATAAATGTTGGGACATTAACACACATCACCATCTAGTTCCATGGTAAGCTACGAGGCTTGTCTTATGGGTACCAAACAGTTGATACACTACACATATATAACTTTAAATACATACATATTATAAATATAAACACCCATGACTGGAGTACAAACATTCGTGCTCATCACACAAATGAACGCCCTCAGCGGGACTCGAACCCGCGACCGCTGGCACTTAAAACTTATTAAAAATAAATTATAAATTACGAAGGGAACTATAAATTAATGACTTTCACGACTAATGTCTGGATCGAGAATAGTAGCATAAACCTAAAATAAAGCTATTATTTTTGACATTGGCATTTTTTTGACGAGCTCCGTCTATATAATTCTTTAGTTTGAGATATTAAATTAATAAAACAATATTTTGAAGGTCCGGTGTTTCCCGTATCTACTGGAGTTACTAGTGGACACTACAGTGAGGCCTGACGAGTTGAAGTGGGAGATAGACGTGGCTAAAGCAGTTGCTGTTAAACGGATTTGTGAGATTCGGTAAGGTTTTTGGTCATAATATCGTCGAATTTTCTCGAAACATGCTTTTGACCGCAAAATTACCTTTGCTTCTCGTAGTAATGCTATAAAATACAAACTTATTAATGCCGTTGATAAAATGAATATCTTAGATATATGCTTTTATATTTTATTTTACTTTTGACGTAACAATAAAAAGAAAATGTGATAAAATAAAAAGAAAATGTAATGTTTCATGCTACGGAACCCTTAGTGTGCGAGTTAGACTCGCGCTTGTCCGATATTTTTTCATAAGGTTTGAAGACACATCTCATAGAGTTTCATTGGTACTTTAAATAATATATTAAATTTATCAAATTTTATAGTTTTTCTTATACATATATCTTGATCATAAATGAACTTACGTACTGACATTTTATTTAAACTTAAAATGTAGAATTGACTATTCAAAAGTGCTTGTAGAAATCTGTTTGAATAAAGAATATTTAGTTTTTTTTTTAATTTTGAACTCCAATCGGCTTTAAGCGAAGCATTTATTGGACACAAGATTATAAACACTTCCCCCCTATTGCACAGACCATCAACAAACGGTCTGGAGCTGGTGTCGGTGATATCGTCAATCCTGAACCGCTGCACGGACAAGGCGGGCGCCCCCGCCGGCTCGCTGGCGCTGGAGGCGCTGGCGCGGCTGTGGCGCGGCAACGCGGTGGCGCCGCCCGGCACGTGGCGCGCGCTGGAGCCCCGCCTCGGGAGGGACAGTAGGCCTCTCGTTCAGATTAGGTGACTGCTCGTTTGGACTTATATGTATAATGTGTGTATGTATATATGCGTGTGTGTATGTGTGTGTTTGTTATGATATATAATACCTTTTTTTTAACGTTAGGGAATGCATTTTCGCATATCACCTGCTTACAGTTGTATACAAGTGGTTACGTGGAACTCACCGGCTAGAGAAGCCAGTGCTACCCACTTAAATTTCTGGTTGCTCCAACGATCTACTTTATTATCATAGAAGTTCCAGAATTGTGTCTCTTGGCTTCGCCCCCAGCTGGATCAGTAAATATATCCTACATATTGACCCGGATATCTAGCTATCATCATACCAAATTTCATCACAATCCCTCCTGTGGTTTTTGCATGATACGCACAGACAAACAGGCAAAATTTCTAAAAACTATAGATTCGGCTTCTGTATCGATAATTATGACTATTTTAATGAGATTTTCCAAAAAATATTTAATGTACAGATTCGACTCAGTTAAAATTTTATTATATGTATAGACTTTCAAAGTTACGGATAAGAAAGAAAGAAGCTATCCCTATATACTGACAATCCCACAGCCTATGCAAGCTGCTATCAGAGATACCAGCCCTCCGAGTGGCGACGCCGGAGTACGACAAGCTGGTCGCCTCCACTGCGGCCAAGCTGTGGCAGTACATCGCGGAGTCCAACCAGCCCGCCGTCATACACGCGGCCTGCACCGCCCTGGCGGAGTACAGGGTGGAAGATTACAAGCTCAAAGATATCCCTGAGGTATTGTATATTTTTAACCCCCGAAAAGGAGGGCTATTATTTATTTTTTTGGAACGAAGTTCCTTATGGGACGATGCGGAGGGGTACCCTAGCCGGCAAAAAACGTCCGTAACGAAAATGCGTGCAGTAAGATTTTCATGTACATAGTTGATGTGTGTTCGCTATACAGTGTCTAATGTATAGTCTACGTGATGACTGTTATTATTATTATTATATATTTTTATGAATCATCGTGAATAAAATAAAAGTGTTAAGATAATTTTGTTAAGTAATTTTTGATTTTTATCGATAAAAAAATCATAATAAAAAAAAATTATACCCGAATAATTATTTTCTTTTTACCTCGACTAGAACTTGAAATTAATATTTATGTAATAAGCAACTTCGTTCCTATCTGGTGGCCAACGACACCACACGGTTTTTTTTTAATTAGAAATTGGCTTACTCTTGACGTTTATCATATTTCGAAGGCATAGATAAGGTCTACGATCTAGCGAGCTTGCCCAGGAGAAGCCTGTTATCACACACTTTAAATAGCTTCAGGTTCGGAAAAACAGACGCAGGCAGGGCATTCCACTTCTTGGCTGTGCGCATTATAAAAGATGGCGAATAGCGCTTAATGCGAGTGGTCGGAATGTCAACCAAGAAAGGATGGTATCCTGCAGTACGATAAGTTTAGCATATGTTTCTGTGTGTCTGTCTGTATGGTTTTAATTTAGTTCTTTTGTTTGGAAGGTGGCTTGACCGAGTGTTTGTAATTATAAATCGAGGAAATCCGTTCGGCTATTTCTCTCTGCTCTGCTCTTTTTTAACCGACTCCAAAAAAAAACTATTAGACAAAATTACTGCAGACAATAGAGATATCATGTTTAGGCTTGTTAAATGCCTCAATGAATAGGTTATTGTGTTAAGGAGTTTTTTTTTTTTAATTTTCAATTTAATGGTTTAACTGGAAAGAAATGATTTATTGAAAGAGTATATTTTTATTTGACATAAATGTAAATTGTACTGTGTAATAATAAAACTAAAACTAAGGAATATGGCTGAAATTTTATTTTACAACTTAATCTTAGGATAGCAAAATCAATATTGCAAGTAAGAAAATTAATTTGTCTTACGAGTTGCTACAAAGGATACGCCTTTAATTTCTTATTCTACACTTTCCTTAGATATATCGAAGGACAGTCAAACTACCTCCATCTTTTTGCAAAACGCCGATCGATGCCGCCAGGAAACCTGAAGACGTTCTAGACTATGTGCCGTGTAAGTACAACATTACTACGTTTAGGGAAAATAATAATAATAATAATAATAAATAAATCTTTATTGGTAACTTTTTAAAGATTACAGTTTATACAATATGTTCGATAAGGACTACATTAGTTATACAACTGTGTCGTAGTCATTAACGCCCACCTCCAGATTATAATTTAATACATTTTGTTCCAATTTAAGATATGAATGAAAGTATATGAATTAGGGAATATGCGTGATTTTCTTTATTTTTTTTTTATGCAATAGCTTACATCTTTATATAATTGTAAAAAAAACCAGCTCCAAAACACTGAAATTTAGTACAAAAAATGGTCTAAAAATATCATACAGATACGGATACTTTAAACGCAAGCCATTTCGCGCGCTTGGCGTGACGTCACAGTGTGATATAGACAGTGCTGCCAATTTATCGCTAAAAATCGTGACTATTGCTTAAGTCGTCATTTTTAGCATTAAATTGGCAACACTGGCTCTTTTATGTCATACTTTGACGACTTTTTTTCCGATTGCAATTATAGTTATTATGATTTCTGACAGTAAACACATTTTTATCGGAATAAGAAGCCCATAGAACTCTGCGGTATTTTAGTAATCTTTTAGAGTGAACATTTTTAGAATTGGATCAGTCGTTTAAATTTATTTACCTCTTTATAATATTAATGTGGTCTAAAAAATCTTTAGCCTATTTAATAATAATTAACAATTAATCTATACTAATATTATAAAGAGGTAAAGTTTGTGAGTTTGTGAGGTTGTAGGGGGTAATCTCTGGATGTACTGAACCGGTTTAGATGAAATTTGGTAAGAAGATAGTTTGAGACCCTGGGAAGGACATAGGATACTTTTTATCCAGGAAATCATTTCTTAAGAAGGTGAAAATGGGGATGAAAGTTTGTATTGGGAAGCAAGCTATAGAGAAGCGAGGGTGAGTCGCTAGTAATAAATAAGAGTGTGTGTGTGTGTTTAATTTAATATAATTATTAGCTTTTTTTTTTCATTAGGTGAAATTTGGCCAGAAGTGTTCAAAAGCACAAACCAATCAGCTCTCAGCAGCATCGAGCACCTGGTGTCCACCCTCATGGAGAGGGAGGTCAAGGGGTACCGCAGCGGGGTGTACCAGCAGCCCCGCGAGCCCCCCGCGCTGGCCTACCTGCCCCCCGCCAGCGTGGTGCGCGGGGTCATGGAGGGCTTCCGGAGACAGGTGATGTGTGGAGTAGTCATTAGTGTTTACAGGATTTCGGAGATTTGTGGCTAGTTATTTCTATATTGACCACACGTTTGGCTCAGTTTGTAGTGACCCTATTTGCTGTGCCGGCGGTCGCGGGTTCGAGTCCCGGTGGGGGCATTCATTTGTGTGATGAGCACGAATGCTTGCACTCCAGTCATGGGTGTTTATATTTATAATATGTATGTATTTAAAGTTATATATGTGTAGTGTATCAACTATCTGGTATCCATAACACAAGCCTCGTAGCTTAACATGGAACTAGATGGTGCTGTGTGTCAATGACCCAACATACTTATTTATTTATCGGTTATTTAATATATTATGGTCTCAAATTTTATGGAGATCAGTCGGGTACAGGAGCGAAGAGTAGGTCGAAGACAAAATCTATGAGCCCTTAAACCCATTAATTGGTGTGGTCAGGGAATGATGCAAGGGTCTTGGTACGGTTTTTTGTAGTTAATGATAAAAGAAAAATTAGAAGGGTTTTTAAGGGTTTGAGAGAGATTTGGATCGACTTTAAGAGAAACACATTAAATTTTTTGAAAATTTTTAACTATTAAGACATGGGAAGTTTTTTTACGGAGATTATCCCTTTGCTATGTCACAATGTTGGGGATTAGAGTTGTACAAAATTACACTTTTATAGATTTCTTCTTTCACACTGAGATTTCAATTAAAAATTAAATAAATGTTTATCCTAACTAATCACACTATTAAGGGCGGGCTTCCTTTTAATACACTGGGGATCAGGCCATAGTCCACCACGCTGGCCGAGTGCGGGCGGACTGAGCATGTCTTTCGAAAACTTGCTAGGTTCTCTCAGACATGCAGATTTCCTCACGATGTTTTCCTTTACCATAAGATAAGTGGTAATCAATAATCATATTGAAAATTATTCGCACATGATAGTATCAGAAGTCCGCGATTTGAACCCGCTTTACTTGATTTCTCAAGTCAGCGCGTTACCACTGTGCTACCACTGCCTTTAATATAATTAGTCCAAACAATCTCACGATCTTGCTGATTTACGCAAAACATAAGTTCTAATATTTTACTTTTTAAGAATATATCAGGGTGTTCACAGGTGACATCTCCCTCCTACGACTATTCAGACGCGGTCCTCCTGTCGATGCTGTCGACCCTCACGGCCGACTACTCGAAGCCCCTGCCGCCGCTGGACCTGAGCTTCCTGCACGAGGTGTTCCACCGCGGCCAGGCCTGGAAGGCCGGCAGCGTGAAGTTGGCCGCGAGGCAGGCGCACACGTCGGGCTCTGCTAAGAGGTTGGTGGACAACTTCATGCTCAATGTCGTGCCCGGGACTAGTGAGGTGAGTGATTAGTGGAATGATGAATAGGTTTGTTTAGGAACAAACAGACAGACAGACAGACAAAAATTTTAAAAATTGTGTTTATAAGTACCGAATATAATTCCATATGCATTTAGTATAAAGTTGTTATTTTGACATTACAAACAGACACTTCAATTTTATTTATCTGTATAGATGTCTAATATTCGCATACATCTAAGAAAGTATTTTTTTTCTCTTCTTAATGATATGTATTCAGTTAAATGATTCTTTAAAGATCATTTGATTATTTCCAGCAATCAGACATAATGCTATTCTTCGAGAACCTGCCGATTCTATGTCGGACGATGCCACCGAACTCCATCCGACCAACGCTAGAGCGTTGTCTCGCCGACTCCTTCTCTCAAGACAGCAAGGACCCCGAGGACTTGTTCATCCAGCAGCTGGGCATTATCAGGGAGTGCTTGGAGAGTGACAAGATCCATGATGCAAACAGGACTCTTCTTTCTCAGATAGTTGAGAACTACTTCTCTGTGATTGGAGATGATCATGTGGTGAGGGGTTTTAGTAAAATCGAATACTTTATTAATTATTGTTATTGTTTTTATTTATATAATATATTTTATTAGTGGGAGTTTATCGCATAATAATAATAATAATGTCCTCCTGACCGATTTCGGCCACGGCGGCCAATCTCATTGAGACTAGCCAACTGCCGTCATAAAAAAGAAGGCCACAACTTCGTCAAAGTTGATTTCGATATATTTGCAGTTTTGTCTTAATACTATGTCAAAATTACTGTTAGTTTTAACGTAGTTACGATAAAAATGGTTATGGTATCTCCGGATTCATAAGAATTAGAGGTTTATGAGTAACACAATCAAGAAGCATTTTTTGCTGACTCCGGATCTGCATTTAAGTCATTTTTAATCAAATTGTTATTACGGCCTTCTTTATTATGACGGCAGCGTAGGAGATATTATAGTACAGTGCGTGTGAGAGAGAGCGCAGACACAACGTGCACTCTCTGTCCCTGTCACTCCCACACTCCGGCGGGACGACGCGAGACACTCGCGGTGAGAGAGTCGGCGCGGGGGTGGAACACCGCCAACTTCCCAACTCCGGGCCGTCACTGAGACTTTCTAAACAGAAAGACTCAATAACTAAAACTGGCCCGACCCGGGATTCGAACCCAGGACCTCCGGGTGTGCAGCCGTACATGTTAGCCACTACACTGCCGAAGCAGTTTATCGCATAATGATGTAATGACAATAAAAAATCAAATGAATGTATGCTGTAGCTACCTTAAAATGTAATGCATTTAGAATAAGGAATATGCGTGTGATTTAAATAAAAGGTGAAATATATTTTTTATAATCTTTATTGCTTTTGAATTAAGCCTACATCAATATTTTTTAATGTAACTTCTTTTTGATTAAGAAAATAATTATTAAAAAGTACAAATATAGGTGGGAAATTCAAGGTTGTTGAATTCGACCGAATACGTTGTCAAAGTATTATCATAACAGAGCGATTAGCGATTTTGTCGCTAAGTCACAATTTTTCTCTGTATGATACTGTGACGTCACGCCAAGTGCACGAAATGGCGGGCGTTTAAAGTATCCGTGTTGGTATGATATTTTTAATTTTTTTATACTAAATTTTAGTTTTTTTAAGCTGAACATTTTTTTACAACTCTATAACGATGTTAGCTATTGTATAAAAAAAAATACGTATATTCCCTATTGAGTTATGTTGTTTTTTTTTTTCATTAAAAATATTGTATTAATATAATTAATCACTGAACTAAATAAATATATAATTCGGTTCCAGGCGTGGCCAGCGTACGTAGAGACCTGCCGCACTCTCTCTACGAAGTACCTGGAGCGCATGATGTCCCCCTCCGGCTGGTGGGAGGTCACGGGTTCGTTGCTGCGTAAGACAGTGTCCGTCCGCAGCCGTTTGGCCGCGTTGCCGGACATCACTGCACCCCTAGTGTGGCTGAATGAGGCTATTGATGCCCATGCTGGGTGTATAACGTGAGTTGATGTATAGAAATAATGGAATTTGTTAAGATTTATTTAATTTTTAAGTTAAAATTCGGGTTATTTTGGATTTAATGTGTTTTTGGTCCTTCGAGCTGGATATTTATGGATGAGGGGTTTTTAATATTGTTAGTTTAGTTAAATAATATTTTATACTAGTTGATTCAATGGATGTGTTACTTTGTTCCAATTTCAATTTTTTTTTCAATGTTTGTTATGCAAAAAATGGTAAAAATAGTAAAACGTTTTGAATTTCCCATTAAACTTTACACGGGCTATTTACAAAAATACCCTAATCGGTCTAGCTTTCTAAGTGACGTGATTTTTTGGATGTTTCAAAAAAAAGTAAACCAATCAATTGTTATCAAATATATTATGATGTTTTATCAATATCGATTCAGCGTTTATATTTTTGAAGTAAAACTTCTTTACGCACGGTTGACTTGGGGGCTAAGCTGGTGAATGCGTTACGAAAAATGTACGTACGTTTGTTGCCATGGTAACCGTTGTTACTGTCTGACAAATGATATATAATATTATATTCTTTCCTTAAATGATATTCTATAAATATATGATTGTAATATGCCTAATATGCGTTATTTTTAGTATCTCACCTATTCTAATTATTTAAAATATAAATTGAATTTCATAAAGAGTACCTATAACCTACAGAAGTTTTACTTCTTGCGCGTGTACACATTCATACACGCACTCTTTAATTTTTTTTTAGAGAACAAGAGTACAGCCTCCGCTGTATGTTCCCGGCGCTGCAGGCCGCGAGCTCGGCGCCTTCCACTCGGGACTGGTTCCTGCAGCTGCTCGCGAGGACTCAGGTCGCTTTTAATGAGTAAGTTACAGGAAGACTGTGTGTCTGTATTGTTAGATAACGTCCGTGAACTTCTGAGGAGGTTTTCTGAAAAAAAAAAATTATAGGAGGGACATAAAACTTTCGACGGCACGTTTGGCTCAGTTTGTAGTGTTTACACTTGTTGTGCCAGCGGTCGCGAATTAGAGTCTGGTTGGAGGCATTCACGTAATTATACGAAAACTGTTTTTTTGACAAAACACCGTCTAGGCTCAGGGCTATTAGGAAAAACAGTATCAAAATCCGTTGCGTGATTTAGAAGTGAGCGGAGAAACAGACAGCGACTTTGTTTTATACTACGTATAGATTAATTCCTCACCCCAGGACGGAGGAGGAGTCGGCCAAGCAGTACCTGGTGGACGTGTTCTCGCTGGCCGTGCTCACGTTCAGCGGGCTGTGGCGCCTGGAGGCGGCGCCGCGCGCGCTGGCGGCGCGGCCCGCGCGCGCCGCCGCGCTGCCCGCCGCCGCCGCCGCGCTCGCCGCGCGCGCCGCCTGGGCCGACTGCACGCCGCAGGTGGTGTGGACTTTCGTGTTATATACTTAAGGACTATAATTGTATGATAATACTTTATTTGACTTATGCAAATATCTATTATTTATTATATATACTAAATAAAACTTGCAATTTTAGAGAATCATAAATCAAAATCGTAATTTACCTATTTTTACCTTGTTTTTTTACTCGTGACAAGCTTTTATATCATATAAATTGTGTAATAATTTGATAGGTTTCAATTACTTTAATTTTTTTAGAGTATTTTAATAAAAGCTTGTTTTTAAATTTTTTTTTTAAATAAAACTATCTTTTCGGATTATTTCGCGAATTTATTTTGATTTTTGGTTCCCGACGTTTCGATTGTTTTACAGCAATCATGGTCACAGGAAAGACTAAGGTGTTAACATCTCAAAGGCGTTATATACTTGTTACAGACAGTGCCTACCCACTATTTTTATTATAAAATCCTAACCTATTTTGGCCACGACGGCCAAACTCCCTGATACTAGCCAGCGCAGGAGATATTTTAGTGATCCGAACCCAGAATCTTCAGATCTACAGCCGTTATTTCTAAACAAGACCACCGAAGCTGTTAAGCAAATATTTAATATTCTAAATAAAACTTTTAATGTCGAGAAATCAAAAATCAATAGAAAACCCCGGAAATATTTTAAATAATACTTTTGTTTGAATGTAACCGTTATTTTGTGTCGTGACTTCTGGTCCTTTGAGCCGGAGGTTTTTATTGGTGAATAGCGCACATACATATATATATATATATATATATATATATATATATATTAGACCCGCTGAGTTTCTTTCGCCAGTTCTTTTCAGGTCTGAGGCTCCTTCTTTCCGAACCGGTAGTAGACTCATGACGTTCAGTAAAAATTTGTAATAATTTAATGCTGAATAAAATGTTTTGAATTTGAATATTATAGTTGTTGGAGTGGCTGGTGCACACGCGTGCGCGGGTGCGGGGCGCGGAGGGCTGCCAGCGCGCGCTGCTGGCGCTGCGCCACACCGAGCCCTTCGCCGCGCAGCGCGTGTGGACGCGGATGTGAGTACCCTGCACTTGTTATATATATAAAAAAATATGTGTGTGTACTTATGTACGCACGTAAGAAGTTATACTTCTTTGGCGTAACAGAACAAAAATAGCTTAAGATTTCATCCCGTACGTCACAACTCTCTGTTTATAAAAGGAATGCAGCTAACTTCATCATGTTGCTTTTTAGATGTCTATGTGCGCGCGCATCATAAAAATTTTACTCATATTTTTTTTTTCAAACATGCCAAAGGAAGTATAACTTCAATTCACAAAACAATCAAAACATTATTTAACTTGCAATTATTATTTGTTGGTAGGTTTGTAAAGGTCATATCTTATAACTTATAACTTAAAAATAATAAAAAAAAATCTCTTATCCAAAAAAATATTTATTAAAACGTTTCATGTGTATGTATGTATCTCATAGTTGTTATGGAGATACCTAAATAAAATTGTACAAACTTTATTTTCATTCTTAAGGTACTCATTTAAAGTAATTTTGAAGTTGCATTTCTATCTAAATCAAAATTATAAAATATTAAATCAAATATAATTTAATATATATAATAAAATACCATGTGAAATTCGACCCTAGTTACGTAATTTTGTATCAAAAACACTGATGAATCTTTAAAGAACTTGAATAATATAATTTTTAAATTAAATTTTATTTTATGCTGCTCCAGGAGGGATATAGAAGAAGTATAATACAATGGTTTGTTTTAAAAATATTTTATTATAACATGACTCACTGTAGTTAATATATATAATGATATTATTTTCAATGAAATTAGTTTTCATTGAAAATAATAAAGCTTAATTAAAAGCTAACAGTTTTCTAATATTCTGCCAATCTATAAGAGCATCAAATTTTAGCTTTCGCCACTACATTAGCACTAAATGAGCACTAATATATGCATTTTAAATAAAACTATCTTTTCGGATTATTTCGCGGATTTATTTTGATTTTTGGTTCCCGACGTTTCGATCGTCTCTCCCGTGACCATGATTCCGTCGGGAACCAAAAATCTAAATAAATCCGCGAAAAAATCCGAAAAGATAGTTCTTATTTAAAATGTCAAATATTCGCGTAAATCTATGAAAGTATTAACTAATATATGCACTTATTTTTAAGCGATTTTGCTCATTTTGCCATGCTAGCTTTACATACGTGCTAACAATAAGTGTATTGTAATTATGTCTCCGACTGCATAATACCGTTTCTTCATTACTTTTTCTTATCTTTTTAGTTCGGTTTTTACGCAGAATAATATATTTTTTTTTGTTCTTTTTTTTTATTTACAGCTTTTTAGTTTTGGTCAGTGAGACATTGTTAGTTTTATTCAATTTATGTATAATATGTTTTACATAACTTATATGTTTAAAATTATTTTTAAATATATAAGTTGTGTTTGTTTTTATATAATCGCCTTTTAAAATCTGTATTCTGGGTACCAGATTGATTTGGATTAGAATTTTTAACACTCGCGTTACCAAGACGAATTTAACGACCTATGAGTCGGATGAGTAATTACGAGGGAACATAGGGTCGGACAGACATATATACACTCAGGTCAAACACAACCCTCCTTTGGGCTTCGCCGCAGTTGGGTACCTAATAATAATATGTAATGTAATATTTTTCAATTATAATATATTTTTTGATGACTTTTTCCATTATAAATAACTTTAATGATTTTAATTGAAAAATTGTTTTTAAAAACTCGATATTTTTGAAACCTGTCCGATGACACCCCACACCATGGGGTGAACTAGAAAAAAAGACATCCCTACTTTACATGTAGAGGAGGTACTCTGAAAAAACTTTTTTTTTCCAACATTTTATTTTATTATATTGTCGGCGTAAATCATTCTAGTATGTCTAGTACATAACCTATTTTTTTTAATGTATTGAGGGTTTTTTTTTATATACTGCACAGTATGTTGTCTTGAGCCATATCTTATAATCTATTTAAAAAGAAAGCAAGGCTGCAATTTAAGGACCGTTACATTGTAAAAAGATGAAAATTGGGCAGAAATAAAATAAAAAACAAAATACAACTAGTTAGTGTAGTTACCTGTTTCACTCAAAAGTAAACATATACATACATACTATATGAATAAAAATCTATAAATATTGGCTTCCATAATCTATTTCTTTTCCATTGTTACATTTTTATACTCATTTATATAATTGTATAACATAATTTTATGAATTTTGAACGTTTCGAAGCCATTAACTGCATAATTGAATTGAATTCGCTTTTATTATATTAGTATAGATTCGTTTTCTAACAAAATAGTGCATTAACGGGCTACTGGCTAGGTTTCATTCCATCAACCGACTAAGATCATGCAAACTTGAATAAAAGTTAACATTTCTTTTAATAAAACATTTTTTTTAAATCAGTTATTTTTTATTGTGTTTTTGTTTTTTTTTTTTAGAGAAACGTATGTCGACACCAGCGCCATCGCGGTGGAGGATGAATAAGTTACTCCTTTGCTTTAACATTGCCATGTTTTTATTATTAATCAGTTGTTACTTAAGAATATCTCGGTTTCAATAAGTATCATATGAATAATAATCATATTGTTTAATTAATTTATATAAACTTATAAAAAAAAAAAACTTTTTTTTTTTGAAGCATTTGAACAATTGTACATATGTTATCTATGCTTTTCTAGACATTGAGTTTTTTTTTATATTGAAGATGGCGTATAATTGACTAATGATAATTTTGTATTTCAGTATTTAATTTTATATAATATTATTAAATATAGCACAGATACAAAACTTTGATATCTAGTCTCATGACTGACAGATCTGCTTGTTGTGTTTTAATGATAAAAGTTGTGTTAAATATTACATAATAAAATAAACGCAATGATAATTAATATTTTGTTTTTTTTTTTAATTATAAAAATGTATACGATAATCTACATATACATATTGATTTATACTAATATTATAGAGGCAGTTTGTTTGTTTGATAACGCTAATCTTAGGAATTACTAATCCGATTTGGAATATTCTTTTTGCATTAGATAGCCTGTTTATTTTGGAAGGCTATAGGAAGGCTATCATGATGTTACTACTACCCAAGGGAGTCGTGCAGTAATATAATATATACTCTATCAATTCCATACTAACCGTTAAAACGTACTTAGGGACGAACCCGAGCGAAGCTAGGTTGAGCCGCTAGTTAGAAAGTTCTTAACGCAATAAAGTCATAAATTACTGAATGGATTTTCATACGGTTTTCACCAATAGACTGAAAATAGAACGACTGAATTGGAAAAGTTGCTCGGAAAGTTGAACCAGTTTATAGTTTGGTGTATAATTTAATAAAAGACATGATAATTAAATGTTTTATTTCACTTATTACAATAACCATAATACGCGCTTATATCGCTCATGATTTACCACAGATAATATAATACTAGTACAGGTACCCCATACCAAAGAAATCGGAGAGCGCTAATTCGGGCTTTCCTTTGGGCTATTTTAGTTCCACTTATAAAGACGATAGGTGGCGTTGATCCGCAAGCAAATGTTTAATTTTATAAAAACATATATTTACGTATTAGTACATACATATTTATAAAATAAAGTTTAATTTACGTAAATAAATGTTGATTTTAATAGTTTTTAACCATGGCTAATACTCATAAGAAGAAGTTTTTATAATAACTTTTTTTCATTCATTTCATCATTAATTAGTGTTTTTATCTCTAATTAATACAGAAAAACAGAGGCAAATTAAAAAAAAAATCCTTTATTTTTTTTTATTTACTGCACATTGCCACATAATTAAATAAGAAACTAACACATTAATTATGCAAAATACATTTTTAATATACAAACTGGACATTCACCTTACTATACTTACTTTTACATATACTTACATCTTAATACATTTATTTTTCAACTTCTAACATGATACAATTGTAGAGATCAGTAACATAGGCAAATATCTTCTTTAGGTCGATACAATTCAACCGCTACTCACATTCTTCATACTTTTTCTTATACAATACTCAAATTGGTCACCCATCCACTACCATCCGAAGATACTCTTTTAGCCAAAAATGTATTCAATCCTTTTTAACGTCCCACTGCTGTACACAGGCCTCCCTTTAATACAAAGGGGATCAGGCCACAGTCCACCATACTGACCAAGTGCAGGCGGATTGAGCATATCTTTCGAAATTGCTAGGTCCTCTCAGACATGCAGTTACCACACGATGTTTTCCTTCACCGTAAGACAAGTGGTAACCATTGGAAATTACTCACTAATCCGCACATGAAAATATCAGAGGAGCGAGACCTGGATTTTGAACCCGCGTCACTCGGTTTCCCAAGCAAGCACGTTACCACTGGGCTACCACTGCCTTAGCAAACAAAAAAATTGTCACTTTATACACATCACTCACTGCACCAACTATCTATCCAAATAATCTTGTCTTTGTCACTGCACAATGGTCACCCATCCACCCGTGTCCGCGGGCAGTGTAGCTTACAGTGTCTGCGCATCGCGCACTCTCCGCCCTCAGAGCGCTGTCTCATCTGCCGGCCCTTTTATTTCTACGGGACTCTTTATTGGAACACGAATAACTTCTTCCTCTATTTTGGCTTCTACTGGCATGTTCTAGAAGAAAAGATTTTTGATTATTATAACATTGGATGACATGTTTGTCTCAGTTGGCAGTGACCCTTGCTGTGTCAGCGGTCGCCGGGTTCGAGTCCCGCTGGGGGTATTCATTTGTTTAATGAGCACGAATGTTTGTACTCCAGTCATGGGTGCTTATATTTATAAATAAATAAATATGTTGGAACATTAACACACAGCACCATCTAGTTCCATGGTAAGCTACGAGGTCTGCGTTATGGATACCAGATAGTTGATACACTACACATATATAACTTTAAATACATACTATAAATATAATATAAACATCACGTTGGGGTTAGCAGTTTAGGTAGTGAGGTCCAAATGTAAGAAATAATGTCCAGTATATAAGTTCGATAGTCTAAGTAAGAAGAAAGTTGGATATTATTTTATCTAAGCTTAGTGAATCACTTTTGATTTCAGTGTTACTCTATAATAAATGTTTCTTTTAAGTTTGAATATGTACTGAGTCGTTTGGCGTAAAATCATTGAGAAAACATCTGATAACACTAAGACTAGACCATACACATAGAGAGTGGACTTAGTATTTCTTTGCCAGCCGTCAGCTGAAAATGTCGGCAGCCGCGACAGAGACAAAACGAATGTGCGGTCAGAAGTCTTCTTTGTTAATCGCAATACAATAAACAAAGATAGATATTTACAACCATTTTTAATCACACTGTGTTATAATTTTTTTACATTCCATTTATAAATTCAAATTGGCATTTAAATAAAACTATCTTTTCGGATTTTTTCGCGGATTTATTTTGATTTTTGGTTCCCGACGTTTCGATTGCTTTACAGCAATCATGGTCACGGGAGAGACTATCTCGTCTCTCGAGTCTCTCCCGTGACCATGATTGCTGTAAAGCAATCGAAACGTCGGGAACCAAAAATCAAAATAAATCCGCGAAAAAATCCGAAAAGATAGTTTTATTTAAATGTCAAACATTCGCGTAAATCTAAGAAAGTATTAATTCAAATTGGAATAAAAGACAGGTATCTATTGGCCGCACGTTCGCTCTCTTTCTTTCTAGATAGTAGTCAATATCATGAGAGTATTGCTCAGTCCATTCCATAAGTCTATGGTTTTGACCCTAGTATTGAAGGATGACTAGGATGTCCACGCCCAGCAGTGGGATGTGATTTAAGCTCACCTCGAGTGCGGCGTAGTGCGCGAGGCGAGCGGCGCGCGGCGCGGGGCGGCGGCGGCGCTGCGGGGAGCCGCGAGCGCACGACACACTCTTCAGCAGCCGCGCGCTGAATCGAGGGGCGGCGGTTAGTTTATATTATCACAGTCAAATTGCTTCAGTGGCTAGCATGTACGGCTACAGACACGAAGGTCGTGGGTTCGAGTCCCGGGTCGAGCTGAGGTTAGTTATTGAGTAATTCTTTCAAGAAATCAATAACGGCCCGGAGTTGGGAAGTAGGCGGTGTGTCGCGCCATGCCGAGGTAGAGCAGCATAAAGCCGTCAATCCTGCGCTTTAACTTGCTCTGGTTGTATAAAGTAGTCTTCTCACTGGAGTATGAGAGTGACAGGAATAGAAAGTACCCTTGTGTTTACGCATATACTAGTTAAATAAGAAATCTAAGTTTGTATAGAATTCATCATTTTTAAAGTTACAATTATGAAGATTGCTATTTAGGTTTCTGATCATATTCCAGAAGAAATTACATATTTACTCTTACTTTACTCTACACTTCGTCTTGTAATTTACTTTCTTTACTCTATGTTAAAATAATAATAATCTAATTCACATATTATACAGAGATGCAACAAAAATAAAATGTTCAAGCATCTACTTTAACCTATAACTGTAACTAGAAGAATGACAGTTATAAATAAATAGAACACTTACGCATCTAACAATTTTAACAGCAATCGACTATATGCCCTATATTCATCTTCACCAAACTCGGCAGGATGATGTCTTGCTGACTCATAGGCATCACAGAACTGATGCACCAACTTCTGCCCGAGACCATCAAGGGGAGCTGCTAGTGAAGATAGAAGGAATGCCCGAAGAGACTCCTTAGGATGACGTTTGAGACCCGGATCTTGACGGGCTATCTCATCCTCTGTAATAAAATAAATAAAAGGGTTTAGTCGGATAAATTAGTTACATGATGATTTTTCTTTTGCTTAGAAGCTATTAATAAGCTTTAGTGCTATCAATAAAAACAATTTAGAAAAAATTAAAATGATTATAGTCTCACTTTGGCCAGTATCATCAGCATCTCTCTCAAATTCAATTAATTAATTTTAATTAATCAAAATTTTCAATCAATCAAAAAATTCTCATAAATATTCTAGCAAACATTCTGAGATTTTGTATTTTCAGAAGTTACACTATAATATTATAATAGGTTGAATTATTTTTACACTTTTGAAATTACAGTGGACCCCCGGTTATCCGGCCCCTGTCTAATCCGGGGCCCCTTGTAATCCGACATGCCTATCACAGTTGAATGTAGAACACACAATCATTATTTTGACAAATCTTCAGGAATGTATGATAGTGCATGATTAAACAGGTTGCAACTCGTACACGCCGTCACTACACAGTATTGTGCTGTGTTGTTTAATTTACTAAATCCGACATATATATGTACATATGACATATGTATGATTTATAATTCATATGACATATGTATGATTTATAATTCAAGTAGAATCGTTTTATTTTGATCTGTAATTGTCGGAATACAAGGTACTTTTTTTCAAAAAAATCCGGACTATAGGGGGTCTTAAGCAGTACTCTATAATCCGACAAATTCGATAGTCCGACACTGCCCTGCAAAACGTTCGTCGGATTACCGGGGGTCGACTGTACTTAAAAATAACAATTATAGTTATAAAAATTACTAAGTTACCTAAGGTTTTAACATCATCCACTGCTCTAAATCTATAATGGTACGGCTGCTGGGGCTCTAATATGTAATGTGATGGTTCTGCACATAATAAGCGTGGTTCATATACAATTCTTGGCACAGCCTCAATACGCCTCTCTATTTCCTTTTTCAGACACTGTAAAACATAATGAAAGAGATTTTATAATTAATGTATGTTATAAGGATCTAATTAAAGACTTAAATGAAATACTAAAAATGTGTCTAAATAAGCAATCAATTTGGATTTTTATTATACATATGTGGATGTGAATTATTTTTTATGAAAACTCAGAGTTATTGGAACAATATTAAAATTTACAAATTAACTGGATTATTAACTTAAAAGCATATATATTTTAAGTATTACTGTGTTGTTGTTATATTATATTTTTGATTTTCATTATTAACCTTTTTAGCATCAGTTCCAATGGGAACATGAGGACCTCGTCTAGAACGAAGAGCAAATCTTGTAATCTGTCGTTTAGCAAAAATAAATAGAATCACGAACGTTAACACTCCGCCACTGATTATGAATATGATGTTCAAAATGCTTGTAAAATCTTGCATTTTGGATTTAGTCTAGTTGGTAAAAATAGATAAAGCTATTTATTTGAATCAAAATTCAAAACCAACATTAATTACAAACATGAAACAATAAAATTTTTCGTTTAGGTGACAACTGACAATTGACATCAGACATTGACTTTGACATCTGTTGTTCAAAGTCAAATATTGATGTCACTGCCGCTTACCAGTAAAAAAAAATATTTATTCATTTTGATAAATCCTATACATAAGCTATATATGTATACTCTAAGAATAAATCACGAAAAACCAGTATAAAATAAAACTTACAGAAAAGCGTAAAAAGTTTTAAATATTACACTTAATAAAGCAAATCTCTGGGAAATATAACATTGAAAAATAAAAACATGAAACAAACAATTTCTCATTTAAATATACACATGTACTTATTTCTAATCTTTAATTTTTAAAATAATATTGTAGTCGTAACTTCAACGAACCTATACAAAACAGAGGTCATAATCGTAAATGATAAACTATTCTTAAATTTAATTAGAATGGACACTACATGAAAGTAATCGGAAAAGAGGAATTCAATGTTGATTATCTATATCTGTAGGTACTGTTTTTTTTTAAAAGACAGACAGATATTATTAGCTGACTAACAACTCACCCTCACTCCGCTCGGGTTCGTCCCTAGTTTTAACTCTTAGTATAAATTTTTCAGAGATGAGATATTTTCTCGCAGTAAAAAGTATCATATACGTTGATCCGGATAACCAGCTATCATCATACCAAATTTCATCAAAATGAAAAATCTTTCCAGTAGTTTTCTCGTGATGCGGTAACAGATAGACAGACAGAAAGACAAAAATTCTAAAATCTATAGATTCGGCCTCTGTATCGATAATAATGTCTATTTCAATAAGATTTTCCAAAAAATATTTAATGTACAGATTCGGCTTAGTTACAATTTAATTATATGTATAGATATGATTTTGTGAAATTGATCTCTTGGCTGATTTCGACTATTGTTCCTGCCTTATATTTTATAAGCTCAGTCTACTCGCATAAGACGATAGATAGTTCTACAGTCTACTGAACACCTAGATCCAATGTTTTGTTACTAAAGTTATTGAGGAATTCGTTGAATTCAGGATCTTGCTGCTTAAAGCTAAAATTCTTTTTTTTTTTTAGTTTTTATGTATTCAATGACAGCCACTGTGATCTAGTGATTAGCAGGTACGGCAGATCCGGAGTTCTATCTTCCGGATTCGGAGGTCCTAGTTTCGAGTCATGGGTCGGGCGAAAGTTATTGAGTTTTTCTATTTTATCTCTTGCGCAGTTGGCTAGTCTCGGTGAGATTGGCCGGCGCGGCGTGGCCGATATTGGCCAAGAAGATATGATCATTATTAATGTTAAACCAATTAAGTGTAAACGAGAATG